>OX438872.1:12204530-13529295 GCA_949315895.1 Anania crocealis
CATACGTTTTTGATTTTCCCTTTATACCTTATCAGGCCTAGGATCGCAAAAAATGAAAATTATATTGCGAAAAATATTTTCGGGTGAAAGATTGATTTACATTTTTTACTTCATAAAAGGGCTCTAAATACGATACCGAACGCCTACAAAAATTTTGGAAAGTGGTGAAAATTTCATTCTGTATATGTATATGTCGCAGGCATTTTGTGTGAATCCGCCGTTTACATGGCGTCGTCAGTTTAGAAATGCTCGCTGATATGTAATATGCCGAAGGCAAAATGACAACTCCTTCAATTGTCACAATTTCTACGTTGGTTGTAGTTTTAAGGTGACCATGAACAAAGCACAGTTTGGACAAATCAGAATTTAATTCGGCAATTTATAATATATTGTACATACTTCTAGCTATTTCAAACATCATCATACAAATATCAATTTAATGGGGGCTATCGCTAGTGAATTTGCCACTAGAGGCGCTAGTGTCGCGTGATGTCCAATATCATTCACTTTGTACTGGTTTTAGCGGAATATGTTGCATAAATTATAATTTCTTTAATTTACCTGCTGGAAAGTGATCTCCTTCGTAAAATATCGCAAATATGGATTATTTGGCGATTAATGTGAACGCTTTAAAAGCGGAATTAAGAAAAAGCGCAAAAATAGGCGGCCTCAAGAGCAACTATTTCAGAAGTTAGTTTGTTGATATCAAGATAATTATTTATAAACAATATAACCTTCATTAGATTCAAGATATAACACTTTGTTTCGGCGCCAATCGCCTTGATAGCTATACCTCCGGACCTCAGTCTACAGTGGCGCCAACTGGTGAGCAAAGAAACGGTAGTCCCCATTGAAGGCTAGTATTTAAATCTTAATAAAATTATAATTAGAATAAACTTAATTATAATGGTTTGCAAAAAAAAACAATAAGTATGTGAGGCACAAAACAAGTAAAATACTCGTATACAGTTAGTTAAGAAAAGAAAAAAAAAGTGAAAAATTAATATATACAGGTCAGAAAAACAATAAAACTACCTAAAGTCGATTTCCCCGATCTGTCCCTACAGTAAAAGTGCCCATGACGCTAGCCGCGTTACCTCGCTGGATAGCAATGGACCGGTCACCGGTTTTATGCCTGAGCCGACGCCCCAACTCCCTAACAAATTTGGATGCTTCCGACCCCCAGCAACCTGCCGTCTCCACAGCCAAAGGGAAGAAAATATATTTTTCTTTTAATGGTGAATACTTAAGGCACTTAGCCGCCGCCTGGTGTTCTGCTGCGCTTCACGCGATGTACGAGCAATGTGGGTAGCGGCAAAGGTGCTGACACAAGTCGCGTCCCATATCAGACATCGGCCTCTTTCCCATGGCACTAATGTTAGTCCATCAGGACGTTTGCCATCGGTGCGACTGAGGCCAGGTGGTTCAAGAACCGATGGGATTCCAGCGGATGTAAGAGCCCTCAAGACGATGTCATTCAGGGCATGGTGTCGAGGATGACTTCCTGTGCATCGACGACAGCTCAGTGCATGAAGACCGTCGGCCTCCACCGTGGTCCCGCAGATGCATATATGTGGTTCACATACATTGCAGCCCAGGCGAAGGGCGACCGCCACACGCAGAGAGTCAGCGTCAAGTAAGGTGCCCAAATAAGGCGAAGGTAATGCGTTCAACCATGCTCCTGATTCTGGTTGAGACACCGCCAAAAGTCTAGCTCGATCCACCCCCACAGCCCTACCAATGAGATTTTCGAGTGCAGTTATAATTATAATATAAACACACATTGAACTTCTTAGGATAACAATATGACACTGTCAAATTAAAATAACTAGGTGGGTACATAAATCATATTTTGAAGTCTGACATTTTTATCACAGTTATAAATAAGATATTTCAAAATATTATTAATTAATCATTATAACTTACTTTTACTTTAAATACTTTCGCACTAATTTTAAATCAATCCAGTTATATTTTATATTTTTTTACCTTCTGTTTAGGCAATTTCTAAATACTTTCCAATACCCTTTACACAATCTAATATAAAAAAAAATATATGTCGTAATATTCTTCTAACGGTACCGTTGGCCTGTCAGGGCTAGCTTTTTTTCAGATAAGATAATCCACATGACCAATACTCATTGCCTCTTTTTTTTACCAATAATACTATTCGGGGGTCCTTTGAGAATCAGATTCATGGACACTTTTGCTTCTTTTAGGTTTCGGATAACCTTAAAACTCTTCTCAATTCCACGGCTTTTTTATTGCTCCCGCTTAAAGATATTAAAACTTTTTTAATTCACTATGGTTTAATTCCCTAAAACTAATAATTATTTTGTTAAAAATCTTTTGAACACGTATTATTTAGCTCTATTTTCGATAAATTTTGTGTCACAAATTACTACTGGACGCCATTTTGTTTGTTTTGATCAACAGCGACGCGCGTGGTATAAAACAAAACTAAATTCTTCAATTTGCCTCGGCATTATGTTTAATGCGTTTTAATCGTCAATCAAATGTTTAGGCATAATATATAATGACACGGCAATATACATTTTTCCTTCGGCATATTCCATATCAGCGAGCGTTTCTAAACTAACGACGCCGTATGTATACGGCGGATTCACACAAAATGCCTGCGACATATATATATATATATCTAGTTCTTATTATAAATCGTTTGTGATGCAGATACTTGAAAAACAGTGTAGATATAAGTGACATAAGCACATTCTTTTAGTATAATAAGCACAGTATAATATTGTTATTTACTTATCGCTTGTATTATAACATTGAGTCCAATGTCTAAGATTTCATACAGACTAATCAGCTTGTCGCTGACACTGCAGACAGACCTATCTCAGTTTTGATAACTGTTAGAATAAAATAAACAACTTTTTTACAATAATATATAACTAAATACTTACAAATATTACAAAGCTGAAGAGTTTGTTTGTTTGAACGCGCTAATCTCAGGAATTACTGGTTCGAATCGAAAAATATATTTGTGTTAGATAGTCCATTTATCGAGGAAGGCTTTAGTTAGGCTATATAAAATCACGCTGCGACCAATAGGAGCGAAGCATCAGTGAAAAATGTTTCAAAAATAATACATACATACATACATATACATACATATTATCACGCCTCCTTCCCAACGGGGTAGGCAGAGACCAAGGCCTTCCACTTACTACGATCCTGGCATACATCTTTCGCTTCTTCCACATTCATCAATCTTTTCATGCATGCTCGTCGGTTTAGAGTACTCTTGACCTGACCTTTCTTCAGAACATCCCCGATTTGATCGTGATAGGTTCGTCTAGGCCTTCCTCTTCCAACGTTCCCTTTCACACTCGTCTTGTAGATCTGTCTAGTCATTCTTCTCTCATTCATCCTCTCTACATGTCCAAACCATCTAAGCATCCCTTTCTCAATCCTTGTGACAATATCTTCTTTCACACCACAACGTTCTCTTATCACACTATTTCTTATTCTGTCACTCAATTTCACTCCTAACATACTTCTTAGCGCTCTCATTTCTACTGCATTTATTCTACTTTGCTTTTTCTGCCATACCCAACTTTCACTTCCGTACATGAGTGTTGGAACCAACACCCCTCTATGCACAGCCAGACGAGCTTTCATAGAAATCTTCTGGCTATTTACAAAGGCGTGCAGCGCACCATTCACTCTGTTACCAGCATTTACTCTCTTTTCAATATCACTTTCATACTTTCCGTCCCTAGTAAACACCGACCCCAAGCATACAAACTCATTCACTTGCTCCAGTTCATTACCACCAATCCGAATACATACTTCTGTCAAAAATAATCGCGATCATAATAACAGAAAATGACGCGTACGAAGTCGCGGGCAACAGTTAGTAATAAATAAACACGATCATACCTTAAGTGTAATTATAGGTATTATTTCTAGGTTAGAACTTAACTTGAGTAATTACCTATCTTTGAAGAAACCGATACATTTACGTGATACTGACCTGCAACAATAGAAATTGGATTAGTAACAATCATCAGATGCAAAAGCAAAGAAACAATTAGGTTTCATTCCTAATTACGCAATGCACATATGTACAAATATAAAAATATTTGTTTATCACACTCAGAACACTTATTATTATTTGACGACCATTTGGATCAGCGGTAGTAAACGCTGCTTGCTTCTGAGCCATGGGTCGCACATGGCATCGCACAAGCCATGGGTGGTTTGATTCCCGCACAGTACAAATATTTGTGTGCATGAACATGTCTGTTTGTACTGGTCTGGGTGTTTTTCTATGTATTATAAGTATGTATTTAAGAAAGTTTATCGGTTGTCTAGTACCCCATACGACAGGGTACTTAATAGTAGCTTAATTTGGGACTAGATGGCTCTGTGTGGCCCAGTGAGGCATGTCTTAAATTTTAATATTATATATTAACAGTCTAAATTTGTTCACAGGTGGACAAACCTCTCCAACAGAATAATTTTACATAATCGTCACCCTTGGTAGGCCGGTCGCAGTTTGGCAAATCGTGGAAAGAAGATTCTGCTCCCCATCTTTTTAAGGGGACTGATAGAGCTATGTGCTGCTCCCAATTGATTTAATTTTATTACTTCTAAACAAAATCAATACTCAATAAAACCGTTTAATAAACTAGAACACTATGACTTTAGATACTTTAACCTTTAGTATTTATTGAATGACAGTAAACTTTTTTAAAAGGTCGAATTTGTCGCTAACGCCAAAAGCGGCCGCTTTTAGCGATACGAAAGAATGCCAGAATAAAAAGCAGTTAACAGTGATTCAATAAATACCAGAAGTAATTTGCTAAGGTAATAATATTCTAGTTTTTTGAGGATTGAATTTGTTTTGGAGTAATAAAATCAAATCAGTTGGGGGCACCACATAGCTCTAGTAGTCCCCTTAAGGTCGTACTCCTTTGATCGCCTCTTGCGACACTTATAGGAAGAGAAAAGGTGGTGTGATTCTTTGAAAAAACTTGTCTTAATTGTTAAAAAAGCTAGATTCATAATTTAACTTACTTTCATGGCTCAAAACACGAGTTAAGATCGTCAGTTTTTCTACCATAAGAATGAAATCAGTGGTTGAAATGAACTCAGCCATTTCATTATGATTTTCAGCAGATTCTTACACTGTTAAAAGTACCTTGTAATTTAATGTTAAAAGTAACTGTCTACTGTAATTTAATGATTCATGTTAAAACATGTTGCAACATTATCGCTAACAAAGCGGTTTCGAGTCCTTATTTATAGGCCCGATGGAATGATAGCTGATTATGAATAAGTAGTATTGCGAAACAAAGCATTCTACAAGGTTCGATTCCCGTTCCGGATTCCGAAAATGATATAAGCTGGTTGCTATGGAGTGCTATTCTATTTTCTACAGTTGTCGATGAAATAGACGCTGACATGAGCCAAATTGAGCTCAATGAAGATTGTTTTGCTTTAAGCCTATGGCTCGTATTGTTGCCAAATTCTATGTAATTGTAATTGATCATATTTTCGACCAGGTGGCTGTTTCCAAAACACGATTCTAAAAACTTTTCTCGATAAAAAAAAATCTCAAAGTAGCCTCTGAAAATACATAAATTACCATTTTTCTCCGCAGTCCGTATAACAATGATAATAAAATTTTGCTATATTGTATATTACATGTTGCTTAAGCAAATGGCTGATTTAGATTTTTAATAAAATGGCAATTTTAAATTGCACACCGAATTTTGTTGTCTGGCACTTAGGCCCTTCTATTCCATGCGTTTTTTCTCTGTCACTCCTACGAGAATTGACAGTGATAGCTGTGGCGCGTTCCAAAGAAATTCAAAGACGAATAAATTTGTGGGCGTGTTCATTGCTCAAGGTCATCGGCTGCAGTCAGCGTCTTAACTAGCAAGTGATTTTCAAGACTAACTATGGTGGTTTATTTGATACAGGCGGTTGCCCGCGACTTTGTACGCGTAAATTTCAGTTATTATGATAGCGATTATATTTTTTTTTTCTTTTTCTTTGATGCTTCGCTCCTATTGGTCGCAGCGTGATTTTATATAGCCTAAAACCGTCCTCGATAAATGGACTATTCAACACAAAAATATTTTTTTAATTCGAACCAGTACTCCCTGAGCTTAGCGCGTTTAAACAAACAAACAAATAAACTCTTCAGCTTTATAATATTAAGTATAGATGTATGTAACTGTAGGAAATTAAATGCGATATACTCTTTTTAGTGCCTGACGTTTTGGACCGGGTAACACGAACTGTGGTCAGAGGCTCACCCACAGAACATAGAAAAGAGGTTTCTATGTTCTGCGGGCTCACCAGAAGAAAAGAAGGTATGATCACGTTTCATCTCCTTTTCATATTCCAACATAATGGTTCCAATTTCCTTTTGAAGTACATAGATCTTCATTTCCACCAAACGACGCTCACTCCAGGACATAGGCTTTCCCTATCTCTAAAATGATCCGGTCCCACACCACCCACATCCAGCGGCTTGCCAGATCGTCAGTCCATCTGGTCTGTAGGCCCAAGGGATAGTTGTCATGAAATGATTTTCGTCTTATCAATATTCGTCTTAAGTTCCACTCTTTGGGAAGTACTAGTAATATCTGCGAGCATTGTGTTCAGATGCCTTACTCTGCAACACGAAGCTTGCATTTGCGGATATATCTGTCTCTTTCAGATACTTTAAGACATCGGTATGAGTGATAGGGACAGATGGATACGAATATATGGACATTGTGTTACGGAGTAAGGCCTCTGGTCTCCCAAAGCCTTAGCCATAAGAACTTTGAGGTACAGACAACGGCAGGTCAACCTACCCAAAAAGTTAAAGGTCATTGAATTGATTTTCAACATTAGGTTCAACAAGTAGAGATCAATTAAGGAAATTTGACGTTGACGTGCTGTTGTCTGTAATCCTAAGAGTGGTCTTTTATTCACGTTTCCCCGAATACGAAACCCGCACCCATTTCACATTCCCACAAGTGAGATTCCTCAGAAAACGGGCATTGTCCGTCTAAATATACTGTTACACAATTCGGGTGTTCGGGATAACAGAACTTGACTTGTTGTCAAACCAGTTGGGCGATTTAATCGAGTTTTTTGACCGACTTCGTCCTGAGGTTTGGAGAAAAAATACAGTAGATATGCTAATTACGCAGGTGGTCGTTATAAAGGTATGATCAAGTGATTTGTCTGTCTGTTTGTATGTCAAGATTCTGTTCCACAGGCAAGGGTAGCCATTACCTTTTAAAATGAGGTATACGTACACTAACTATTAGTATATAAACTTGAAAAATTTTTCCGTTCGAGTCCCGCCTGAGACAAAATTTTTCAAGTTTATATACTGATATTATAAGTGCAATTAAGTTGCTAAAATATCAAATAACGTACACTAACTGTTTCATACAAACAAAGAACACATCGTTTTGGTTGCCAAAAAACATTTCAGACATGGTTCCGTCTACCATTTCTATGTAAAAAAATATTAGCTTAATAAATAAATACTAAATAAATAAACGCGGACAACACATCACATAGGTACATTGTTCTGATCAAAATTAGAATAACTATTTAAGGCACTCACATTATGGAAATCAGAAACAACGAATCCCACTAAAAATCAGCGTTGCACCATGCCTTTAGGCTGTTGCGACAATTGCCTTGCTTTTATGCACATACTTTTTATTTTTTTTGTAAATTTTACTCATTTTCGAAGTGCCAAATAAACTTTAAGAGAACGTCTTTCGGTATTTTTTTGTAGAGACAGCACTTGTAAGCATGATTAGGTAATTAATTTCCGTTTTTGCTTACACATTATCTGATCAAGCCTCCTGCAGGTTTTGCTAAGCTTAAACTAATAAGAATTTTGTATTATATATTCAACCTTATCAGAAAGTCTTAAGGACTAGATTGGCTGTATGTTGAAGCTAAGGCAATGGCCGGTATGTGATTAGGTTTTTGCCCAACATTCTTAAGGTATGTTTTGTAAAGGATTAAAAGAGAAGATAATCTTATTGATATTCCTAATATACAGGGTGTAAGGTAAATGGATTTACAAACCGACACCAGACTATGCTAAGTGACCTCAAAATTTTGATTTCGCCATGACAGTATTTGTATAAATACTATTATGGCGAAGAAAATAATGTGATAACAGAATTGTGCACATGCTATAAATTTTACCCAAAATTTTATTTTCTAAATGTTCTCAAATCACGGTGTTTGTCATATTTATCTTTGTTATTTCACAAAAGTGCTTTAAGAATAACTTACTTTAAGATCAGAACGACGTATAACTCAGCAGAAATTGTAAGTATTGCAGGGATATTTAAGATTATTTGTCGAAACTTTATCCAATTACAAGATTTCATAACGTAGGTATAATAAAGTATTCAGGTGAGATTTAAATTACGTTGCCTATATGTTTGATTTTGAATCACAATTGATATAAAATCGCAACGGGATCCGCTCCTTTTTGTCGCCGGTTAAATAAGAAAAGCGACAGTCACTATTGGTGAGAAGAATATTGAAAAGCACTTCGTTAGCTCAAGGGGATTCAGAATTAGAAATTAATAAAGGAACCTTTTAATAAAAGGGCTCTTCCCTTTTCGAGACACAGGCACTTCTATCGAGAGGCTTTTCAGCCTCCATACACGGCC
The DNA here is from genome assembly GCA_949315895.1 of Anania crocealis. NCBI lineage: Eukaryota > Metazoa > Arthropoda > Insecta > Lepidoptera > Crambidae > Anania > Anania crocealis. Next base: position 12,213,212 of record OX438872.1, read on the forward strand.
CTAAGTGGGCCTTATATGGGATGGCATCAGGTATTTTTAGGTGCCTAGACTGATCCGTATCAGGTACTTACTCTGCAACACGAAGCTCTTGTTTACGGATATATCTGTCTCTTTCAGATAATTTAAGACATCGGTATGAGTGTTAGGAAAAGATGTATTCGAATATACGAACATTATGTTTCGGAGTAAGGCCTCAGTACCTATCATCCTGTATAGCCTCAGTACCTATCATCCTGTATAGTACCAGTACTGAAATGCCTTGAATACCTAGTATTATTATTGATACACTGGACCACACAGAGCAATCTAGTCCCAAATTTTGCAACCACTAAGCTTATACCATAGGTACTTACTTTCATTTTTTTTGTAAGTTTTCATAAACATGTTTATGCACACAAATATTAGTACTGGTAACTGGACCAATCCGCGACTCATGGTCTGACACCTTTGATATGCTCTAAGTCTGACACCAAACAATCCTTTGATGTTAATTATACGATAAGTAGAAGTTAAATATACAGAATGAAATTTTAACCACTTTCCAAAAATTTTATAGGCGTTCCGTATCGTATTTAGAGCCCATTTATGAAGTAAAAAATGTAAATCAAGCTTTCACCCGAAAATATTTATTGCAATATAGTTTTCAATTTTTACGGTCCTAGGCCTGATAAGGTATAAAGAGATAATCAAATATGTATGAATAGTATCGTAATGAATAAATGAGATGCGAATCGCATAAAAAAAGTGTTGCTAGGCGGCCGTATCAAAAATTTTTGGAATTTTTGCGGACATATTCTAAGTGCTTTATCTTGACATTTTTGTACTGGGCTATACCAAAAGAAAAAATACGTAATTTGGTTTTTTTCTCGTAGATTGATATATTAAAATTTGGAAGGTGGTTAAAATTTCATCCTGTATAAGTACTCGTATTTAATAATATTAACGCTAGCTGACCCTTTATTTGATATTTTAGCAACTTAATTGCACTTATAATATCAGTATATAAACGAAAAATTTTGTCTCAGGCGGGACTCGAACCCGCATCTCCTCGGGTTCGAGTCCCACCTGAGACAAAATTTTTAAGTTTATATACTAGCTGACCCCGCAAATTTTATTTATTTATTTATTTACACTTTTTTGACATGTAAAAATCAAGTACAAAATGGCGGACTTAATGCTAAAAGCATTCTCTACCAGTCAACCATTGGCCCAAACAGAAATATCACAGGCGGTGCATCCTGTATAAGTACTCGTATTTAATAATATTAACACTAGCTGACCCTTTATTTGATATTTTAGCAACTTAATTGCACTTATAATATCAGTATATAAACGAAAAATTCTGTCTCAGGCGGGACTCGAACCCGCATCTCCTCGGGTTCGAGTCCCACCTGAGACAAAATTTTTCAAGTTTATATACTAGCTGACCCCGCAAATTTTATTTATTTATTTATTTACACTTTTTTGCACATGTAAAATCAAGTACAAAATGGTGGACTTAATGCTAAAAGCATTCTCTACCAGTCAACTATTGGCCCAAACAGAAATATCACAGGCGGTGCATCAAAGAAAAATAAATAAAAAAGCAATGCATCAATAAAATAGAAGAATAAATAAATAACAATAATTACTTACATAATATACCAAAGATAATATAATATCATAGTAATATATACATAACTACTTACACATAATATAATTGTACACATCACACATGTCAGAGAAGATCGATAGAGAAGGAGAAAAAACTTATTCAGAGAAGTGGCTCCTCAAAGCCTTTTTAAAGGAAATTTTTGTTGTAGATTTTCTTATTTTGGAGGGCAGTCCATTCCAGAGCCGTATAGCTGTTACCAAGAAAGAGTGAGACATGAAGCCAGAAGAATGTCGAGGAGTAAGTAACTGAAGAGAATCATCAGAACGGAGGTTTTTGTCAAGTTTTGTATCGCCCGCAAATTTTGTATCGCCTCAGAATAATATGATTTGATTTTGAAGTCCTAAATATTCTTACTGGCTAAACCCGCAAATTTTGTATCGCCCCAGAAGAAGTTTATTTGATTTGACCTCCTAAATGACATTGTTATCAAACAACGTGTGATGGAAAAATATATTAAGAATAATATTTTCTCATATTTTTATTTTTATGCGCCATGGGGGTCACCGGTGAGCCCGAAACAATACATTTTCTATTGTGTTTAGTTTCTAGGCTAAAGACAAATACTCGTAAATACAACAAATGAAAAACCATAAAAATTGGGTCAGTTATTCTAAAATTACAAGAGTTCGAACAAACCCAATTTTGTCTTAATATTATGGGCGGGTTCGATCCCCGCACAGTACAAATATTTGTGTGCATGAACATGTCTGTTTGTACTGGTCTATTATTATTATTAAATATAATTATTGTTCTTAACAATACTATTGAGTTCAACCATCTCATAGCATTGAGCCTTCAGAATATGTATTTCAAACTGACATAAAACGATTTTAATTTACACCGCACTAAACATGTTTCATCATTAAACAGATTAAAGATTTCATAACGGACAGACTGACATTTGGAATTTAATATGATGTGTTTTTCGTGAAATTCTATAACGAATGTTCATTCAAAGTTACACAATGAGTGTTTGTTTAATTGTTCTTGATGAAGGATCTGGCGAAATTTAAGATTACTTGTAGACCAAACCTCGAATTGTATTTAGGACAAAAACAATTAGATGTGGATCCAACTAGCCTGCTTTCTTGTAGTTAAACAGTTTTTAGCTATGCTAAGATGATAAATTCGTTAAAGGGCTTAGGTAGATCAAGGCGGCGTAGTGCTAAGAGGCAGCGTTTTTGACTTTTGAAAACCCACCTGAGAACTAGAAAACAGCGTTTTAAAGCGTTTAGGCGCATAAGGTCAAAAGCGGAAAATGACAAATGGTCGCAAAGTGTCAAAAGCGCATATGGTCAAAAGCTCAGAATGTCAATGGTGCAGAATGCCAAAGGCGCGGAATGTCAAAAGCGTAGAATGCCACAGGCGCGGAATATCAAGAATCTACTTAAATGGACTTACTGGTTTAGTTGTTAAATAATAATATTTTCTACGAGTCAGACTCGCGTTTATAAAGGAAAATAAAATACCTAATTAAGTGAAAATTTAACAAAAAAAATTTAACCAACGTACACCAAACAAATTATCATAAATCTCACTAATGCAAAGCATAAAATACATAGTTAATTTAACTTTTTTCGCCTTAGCCATCTTCTAATAATAGTATTATTGTGTATAAATACATAGAAAATCCAGACATTACTTAAAAAATGGTACAGAACTTAAGAGATTTACTGAAATCCTAAAAAAAAATTTTTTACAAATAACCTTGATAAAGTAAATATACAATTAAATGTTTTTACGTAATTATGTATAGTATAAGAGAAAATGGGTAAATATAGCTGATTATTAAAAATAATAACAAAATTGTGTGTTTATTGCAATTGTTTCACAAGAAGATGACTAAGACTAAAAAGTTGACTATGCATTTTATGATTTGTATTAGTAAGATTTATGGGAATTTGTCTTTAATTCGTTTACGTTAAAAATAAACATATTTTTTAAAATTTTCACATTAGCAGTTATTTTATTTTACTTTATAAACGCGAGTCTGACTTGTAGAAAATATATTATTATTAATTATTGAAAAAACCAGTAAGTAAGTTTGACATTGTGCAATTTTGACATTCCGCGCCTTTGACATTCCGCGCCTTTGACATTCTGCGCCTTTGTCATGCTAAGCTTTTGACCATTATTATGCGCTTTTGACCTTATGCGCCTACGGATTAACTTGGCTCGATAGAGAAAAATCACAAACCTACATCTCTTCGAAATGTTTTTTCAATTTGACGACTCAATTACGGACATTTTAAACAAAAAATGTATTCTTGTTTAAAGCTACTAAATACTTATTAGACATATTTGCTGAGTTTTAATTCATTAAATGATATACTTAATTACTATGTTTAAATAAATACAAAATACGTGAGCGCGGCGGCTCGTCAGGCGCGTACTGTCGCGCGCTGGCGCTTGAGGGTGCGCATAGGCGCTTCGTAATAGATGGTAATAGGCGCTCGATGGATATACCGAAAATCCTGAACTACCGAGCCTTAAAACAATAAGAGGGAGATGCAATGCTCGCGTTCTTTGCTTGTGAGTGCTTTACTGCCACAAAACGTTAAAAATTATAGTTTAAAAAACTAAAAAACCACGCTTTTAAAACAGATTGAACTAAAAAATTAAAAATAAAACTGTAGTAATCAATTGAAAAATTCATATTATTGTACAAAAAGCGTGGGGGGCTTGATTTAGATTGTTGTAAATATTTTATCAATAATTTACTATATCTGTGGATATCATAACAAGCCCCCCACGCTTTTTGTACAATAATATGAATTTTTCAATTGATTACTACAGTTTTATTTTTAATTTTTTAGTTCAATCTGTTTTAAAAGCGTGGTTTTTTAGTTTTTTAAACTATAATTTATTTTTTACTTTTTAGTTTAGTTTATAAGATTTGATTCCTTTTTTACTGACTGTAAGTCCAAACCAATGCAGGAAACAGAATTGATACAGATCGCGCGCTAGCTCTATCTCTTTTACTCCCTCTTACAGAGGAAAACTGGGAAAACTGTTATTAAATTATTGCATTGTCATCGGTCCTTGATACGTGTGCAAAGTTTCAAATAAATCAAACTTCTGGAAATAGGTCAAATTCATGCTCAAAGATTCCATTACATACATAGATACATAGATAGATACAACCCAAGCTAATAAAAGCGTGGTAAAAATATCTTGTTGGGCATAATAATAATCAATGCATTAACCACTCTTGTCAAGCCACATACAGCCACGATGATTAGTTGGTAGTATGCAGAAGCCCACAACATCCACTTGACGAGAAGGGGTGGTGCTATTATATTTCAAGCCAGCAGAAAAAGTTGTATGTAAAGTGTGTCAGAACTAGAATATTCTAGAACGAATTGTGTATAGACCCGTCAAGTGAGAACGCGAAGAGATGAATGATCGAATATCATACACTAAGTTTGGCGGGCACGCGAGTAACATACGCGAAACGAAGACGGCATAAAATGCTGCTTTGTAAAAATGTACTAGGTAAGTACTAAGTACGATAATACTCAATCGAAACTTTAATTTAAACATGTTATAGTATTTATTACAGATTCCTGATTCATACTTCAACGTTTTGGGCCTAGTGATCAAAATCACATTCTAGGCAAGCACTTTGATCGCTATGGCCTGAAATAATAATGTAACTGTGACCAATCATATTAAGTAGGCACATTATTTTGTAAGTAAGTCATTTAATATTTAAAACAGATGTGTTATAATTGCATTCGAAATATCTAAATAGGTAATATAAAATGCCTTAAAAATAATAATTGTGTATGGATTCCTTAACGTTTCAATTATGATACAATACAATAAAATACACTTTTATTGCAAAAACAAGATACAAAAAAATGAAATACAGTAAATTGGTACAATGAGGCGGTCTTATCGCTGAATAGCGATCTTTACCAGACAACCTTAGGGTAGAGGAAAACTAATACTATGAGGTATAATTAAAGAAGTATTCACTGTGCTAAGGAATAAATCTTAATAACAAGAAACAACGAAAATCAGATAAACTTTAAGAAATTATTTTAAGACTATAACAGTGCCAGGCGTACGCTGGCCATAAAGCCACAAAGGTGGCCATTAATTTTAAAGAGATCTGAGTGTTTTTTTTTATTATAATAATCTGATAGTACTAGAAGTTTTCACTTCATTTACAATGTGGCATTTTAGCGCTCAATCGAAAGGACAGCTAATGTTCCTACATATATACATATATATATGTTATATTGTGGCTCCGTCTTATGTATCGCCCGACGGATCGTACCCGTCGTCTGTGTGTCGTAACTCATCAACTGAGCTATTAATATATAGAGACAACCCTGTATTTGCATGTACGACTACAATTCAAGATTTACATTTATTACAACTGTTACGAGATAAACTTCTATGGTAAACATACTTTATTAACTTTATTTGATATTTTAGCAATTAAATTGCAATTATAATATCAGTATATAAACTTGAAAAATTTTGTCTCAGGCGGGACTCGAACCCGCATCTCCTCGCATGCCGGGCGGGCGCCATACCATTAGGCCACCGAGACACTGCGACACGGCGCGAAGATGCGGATTGAGATGATTTATGCGAGGAGATGCGGGTTCGAGTCCCGCCTGAGACAAAATTTTTCAAGTTTATATACTGATACTTTATTAAGTTGAAAATTGCAAAAAGTTTTTTTAGGTCGCGGATCGAGTCGAGCAAATTTTTATTTTTTTTACCTCTACGTATTTCTAGCTTATATAAGACTGTATTATTTACAACATGTCATAGTTATAGATCAATGGGAAAAACCTATTTATTTTTATTCCTTTGCGAGTGTCGAAGCGTTCGTTTTATGCAGGATAAATAACGTTCGCATCTTTTTGGGTTCTGTACCCAAAGGGTAAAAACGTAACCCTATTATTAAGACTGATGTCTGTCACCAGGCTGTATCTCAAGAGCCGCGATATCAAGACAGCCAAAATTTTAACAAATTATGTATATCTGTTGTTCTCCCATACAAAAAACGCCATTTTTGCCTTTTTGCTCGATATCAATGAATGGCAACAGGTAGGCACTTTACCTAGCCAATGGTATGGAACCCTTCGTGCGCGAGTCCGACTCGCATTTGGCCAAGTTTTTTTACGTTAACTAAGAATATTTTCTTTTTTCCACCTTCAACGTAAGGAGTTCAAATTTAAACTGCATACTGAGTTCCCGAGATAAACGGTCTTGACATAAATTGATCCTGTAAAGGTCCTTTTCTTTTGGGGTTCGTAACTCTAAAAATGAGCAATTTTGAAATGTCTTATCTTTTATACTACCAAGCTAGGTTCAGTGGAAACCCGGGAAAGATTTTGGCTTTCTGGAGTCACCTGGGATGGTTGGAGTAGAAGACGGGGAACACGTACAATGTCCCAATAAAGAGGCTAAGTGCAGACAAAGCCCACACTAAACAAACAAACAAACAAACGAAATACTACCAAGCAAACCAATGCCGGATCAGCCAGTATAAAATACGCCGACATGTCCATAATACAATTTATACAATCCCGCAAGGATTTCTATTGGTAATCTACGATGGTTCGCCAGTCAACAACCCGACCTACCGGCTTGGCTACAGCATATCAAGGGTACGGCCGGGGCTTGCACCAGAGCGGGTCGTGTAATTACATCATTAACAAACAGCACAAGAAGTTTCCTTATTTATTCCGTCCGCCCATCGGGAGGGATAGCAAAAAGGAATGAGTTAGTCGTAAGTTTTAATTTTGATTAAGAAATTATTAAATTGAAATGAAAATGTGATCTCTGCCAACCAAGGCAATCTTTCTAATAATAGGGGTTAAAGTATGAAATTGCCGATTATTTTCCCACTTTTTATTTTGTTTATACCTCTTAAGTCAGTCATATTATTGCGTAATTCTTTTGTATTGTATCAAAAACTAAATAAAGTAACTTTAACTAAAAAAAAATGCAATACTAGTGCCTATTACTTCAAAGGAAGTCGTTGAAAAGACCCCTTACAATGTGTCAGCTGACCTTCTTGCTTCAATTAAGTATATTTGTATTATATACTTTGATTTTCAGAAATTTAAATACTATAATACGTAGCTTTATAACCATCTAACTTTCACCTTTAATTGCATCGAAAACGGTTCAGGCGATTTAAAAAAAAACTAAAAAATTGTTAGTATGGAAAAATGACTTTTCTCGATTTCGTCCATACAAAACGGCAATTTCATACTTTAACCCCTAATATTACTATTGGTATAAATGCAAAAGTAGATGTCTATTCGGTACGCTTCTACGCCAAAACTTCTAAACCGATTTTAATGAACTTGATATATAAGACAGATGAGACCTTGCGAAAGGACGTGGGCTATGTATCCCCACAGCTGGGCATACATCTCCGCCTGATATTACGCGTAGTTCACACAGACAGTGGTTTGAATACCGGGCCAACATCTCGAGACCCCCGAGAACCCCTGGCTGAGGTTGAGCAGGTGAGGTTCGATCCAGAGTCGGGCAATAAAGTTTCGAAAATTTTCAAATATTTCTCGGGTTTGTGATCACTGTTCAGACTTTTTGTATTAACGTGGACAGACTGGCTATAACACTTTTAAATTATACACGTATACACATACAAGCAGACAGGCGCTGTGGGCCAAAAGCTACTTTTATAAATGCAAAATTTCAGATGTTCGTAACTCAATAACGTTAGAACGGCTAACCGGACGAAGTTGAAATATGGCATGCAGATAGGTTATAGACTGGAAGGAATAGTGTATCGATTTGCTACATTTTTTTTACAGAAAAAATTTATTGGCAAATTTAGCAAATAGGTTACTTTTTGAACTCAGTTCCCGTATATTAAAACCAAAACATTACTAAAACAATTAAATTCCACGCGTGTAAAGTCACCGGAAATAACTATAATCATACTAGCTCTTTCCCGTGTCTCTTAAGACGAATGTCCTCGTCCGGAGCACGAATAGAACTCCTTATTCCAGAAATCCAGACCCAAGCCAATTCAGAAAATATTGTTTGCAATGTTGACCAGACCAGGAATAAACCAATAACGAGTAGTATAGCTTTTGGGGTAGTGGAATCTACCTCCTAGTGGTCCACCCTGGGCAACGGCATCTTTGGTTTTCTTACCAATGATGACGGCTAACAGATCCCTCTGCGGTGGTAGGCTTCGTAAGAGGCTGCTTGGATGCTTCCACCCTCCTGCCGGAGTCCAGCGCCAAACAGTTTTTCTGTGTTTCCCTGGTGTGCGGGTGAACCAGTACCTCTGGGTAAGCTCGCTCCATCTTAGGCTTCTTCTTAACCGTATAGTTAAATAGGTAGTCAAGAGCAAGCCCATTATTTATTTAAAAAAACTTAAGTCTACTTCAAAATACCGTTAGGGCATCCTCATTTGCTTGTACAAGATAAGGCTCATGCTATAAAACTCTTTATAAATTTTTGCTTCGGTCCTTTAAATGATATTGCAAAACCTGATCTGTGATTGACACATAAGGTACAGTTTTGATCGCCTATCAGCATCGTCAATATCACTATTATCCAGTAACTAATAAAATTTTAACGTACTGGATGCAATTTTGCAACACTGTATTTAATAACAACAAAAAGAAGCCAATGAAAATGGTCAAGAACGAGTTGAATTAAGTTACTTCGGAATTAAAATGAAAGGTATGCTTACGGATTTAGTACGCGTTTATTTATAGTTTTCGCGTAAACTAAAGAAAACAGTACAATTCAGATATTGTTTAAAAAAAGTGGCAGCCTATAATCATCCCACTACAGGGCAAAGGTCCCAGTCTCCATCATTGAAATCAAGTTACTACATTAATGATGGGTACAGGCATAATACTACTAATGTCAATGTCAATGTCAATCATACGTTTTTATTGGCTTAGGAAGCGACAATGAACTGTACATGATACATTTATGTGCCGGTCGCTAGCCCCTAATTACTGAATGGGGGCTATCGCTAGTGAATTTGCCACTAGAGGCGCTAGTGTCGCGTGAGGTCCAATATCATTCACTTTGTACTGGTTTTTGCGGAATTTGTCGCATAAATTATAATTTCTTTAATTTACCTGCTGGAAAGTGATCTTTTCGTACAATTATCGCAAATATGGATTATTTGGCGATTAATGTGAACGCTTTGAAAGCGGAATTAAGAAAAAGCGCAAAAATAGGCGGCTTCAAAGAGCAATTATTTTAGAAGTTAGTTTGTTGATAGCAAGAAGTTATTTATAAATAATAAACTTTAATTAGATTCAAGATTTACACTTTGTTTCGGCGCCGATCGCCTTTTACAGCTTTAACTCCGGACCTCAGTCTACAGTGGCGCCAACTGGTGAGCAAAGAAACGGTAGTCCCCATTGAAAGAGCACCCAAATTTTTAATTGCCCGCGCTTATTTGGTGTGGAAGTTTTTTTAGTTGGTGAATTGCTATATTGTTTTTTTTTTAAATTTAATATGTAAAGAAATGATGGAAAAAAAGTAAAGTAAACAAACCATGTTTTGACAAGCTTGCGCTCGAATCTGCTGTAATCGGAATCTTGTCAAAAATTATTAATCGATTTAGCCGAACAATCTTTCTACTTACTTTCTACAATCTTACAATCGGCAGTTAAAATCGTTACATCACTACTTTTAACTTAGTAAACAATCACACGTTCTAATATTTCTGTTGTTGAAGTCTCAAAGGACTTTTCTACTGACGGTACCAAGTCCAGCTAACATGTAAAGTAATAAGTGTTTGATTAAAATGTAATGGCCTTACGCAAGATACGCCGATAGTAATTTCGCGAGCGCAACCTTTTTTGCTACCATTACTTCAACTAGTTTCTCTCGTTTCTGTTCGGTTTTTTTGCGGACGGTGAGCAGCTGGTTGGCGACGATTTTTGGAATTATTGAGAAATATGAACGTACTTATATTTCTGCAATAAATAAATACCCATTGGGTATTAGGGGAGTTTTAATAGACTAAGCACACTTAGCAGTTTTTTAAAGTGAATGATTTTATTAATACTCAACAATGGGAATCACTTCATCGGATTTCATACAACGACTTTATTTCCCCCATTAACAATTTGTAGATTATTTCAATAAATATTTAACAAATGCTATCTTTGCATCTCTATTTACCCAAGATGGAACAGAGAAGGTGTATGTTTGTTATGAGAGGTTGAGTGTTTGTATGTGCGCAAACGATTGTTCTCATTTATCCCTTAAATGACTTGATCAATTGTCATGTAGTTTCCTGCATTGATTTTTACCAACCAAAAACTGGTAGAGCTGTAAAAATAATTACTATGGGGCAGGTTACTGGGCAAAATGAATTTTATTAGTTTTGTAGTAAACAGCTAGATAAATATGTATACTTATGAAACATATAAGTGCATACATATGTTTCTTAGTTATTGTAATGCTCTTTCTTTAAATACTTCGGAAACAAGTTTTTTCAAACGTTTAGACAGTTCTCCAGGCAGACTTTTATTGCACGCTTACAGCCATCCACGAAAACGTTGAGGATCAAATATGAAAGTAAAAAACATGGTTGAACAGCCAAGAAACCTTCCAGTGGCCACTGGGACCATTGATTACGTTATAGGCTATTGTTACCGGTTTGCGTACATTGCAAGTTAAGGGCGAGTCGATTTAATGCTATATGTGTTCCGTCTGTTTGCATTGTTTTTATTTTTTTATTTATTTATTTACTCTTTAATGCACATACAAACTGTACAAATGGCGGACTTAATGCTAAAAGCATTCTCTACCAGTCAACCATAAGGCCAAGCGGAGAGGTTACAGGCGGTGCGAAGTACAAAGTAAAAATAACAAATATAAAGTAAGATATTAATTAATTATTATAAAAGTGCTTACAACTAAGCACTGGCATACATACAGATTTTATATTTGAGGTTATATACATATGAACTAGTTACATACATAAAATAACAATAAATACATACAATAACATATACAAAATACATACACATAATATGAGTATATACAGAAATTATGTCAGCGAGATTCGAGAGAGGAAAGAAAGAAAGTTAGTCGGTAAAGTGATTACGTAAAGCTATTTTGAGGCACATTTTACAGGTGGCTTTTCTGATTTTGGAGGGCAGTCCGTTCCAAAGTCGTACAGCTGTCACGGAGAAAGAGCTGGACATAAAGCCAGAAGTGTGTCGTGGAGTGAGTTTAGTCAGAGTGATCGCCCCAAAAGAGTGTATTAACATTTCTGACGACATTCTCAATCATAAATGCATCTTAAGTTGGTCGATGAGCTCTGCGGTCGGCGTACAACCCGGTTTTCAAGGTGTCACCTGCTCCGTGGTCCCAGGTTAGATTCTTGGACGAGTCAATTTAGAAAAAAAAAGTGTTTTTCTGGATGTTTGTTGTAACTCCATTGTTTTTGATTTCCACAATGCGAGTGCTTTAGGTAATTATTCACTTTGTCAGAACTATTAAATCTAAGGTCCAATTGTCTAAACTTATTTTCGTACCCTCAAGGATAGTCTGGTCTTCGTTTTATGGTATGATATTCAGCCATTACAAGCTACTGAGGTAACTTGTTTTGACTTGTATTTAAGAGCACCATCTTTCCAGAGAATCCAGGAGCAAAGGTTTCACGTGCCATCCGATGCTCGACTGAACCCCTTACCAGACCCAAACCAACAAAGAAACCATCGTTTTCTATATCCTGGTCGGGTAAAAACCCATGCTTAGTAGTCGGATGATTCGCACCACTACTTATACTGACTGGTATGTATTGTGTAATGTATGTATGGTAAGCCTCATTTTCAACTAGTGGTGTATCCAATAGTGATTTTGCTGTAGCCGCTACAAAAATAAGGGTTTCCATATACCACAGCTGACATATCGACGACCATTTGGATCAGCGGTAGTAAACGCTGTTTCTGAGCCATGGGTTGAGGGTTCGATCCCCGCACAGTACAAATTTTTGTGTGCATGAACATGTCTGCTTGTACTGGTCTGGGTGTTTTCTATGTATTATAAGTACCTATGTATTAAAAAAAAAATTAAGTTTATCGGTTGTCTAGTACCCCATACGACAGGGTACTTAATAGTAGCTTAATTTGGGACTAGATGGCTCTGTGTGGCCCAGTGAAGCATGTCTTAAATATTTATTTATTTATTTATTTACAGCTGATCCCTAAAAATCGGTATGATCGATACGATAGATTGCTATGCAAGCGTGCACTTACAGTAATCGGGTAATGGGGGGATGTTGTGGACAATTATCAGAACCGACATTTACTGTGCATATTCCGCATCCGCTGTTGTAATGTATGCGTTTGTGTGGAGGCTTCAATTGATCTTCTGATAGAACAACCGAGCTGTACTTTGTCTTTATTACCAGCCTCTGAGATATTTTATCAACATGACGGTGCCCCCGCGCATTTCTCGTGGAGTGTTCGAACAGCATCTTGATGCCGAGTATGGCAAACGCTGGACCGGGCATAGCTGACCTGTCCAGTGGCCACCTCGATCAGCTGACTTATTGACACCTATAAACTTCTTTTTATGGGGACGTATAAAATCTTCAGTTCATTGTTGGAGGCTAGGGCTCTCCAAGAGGAGAATTTAGCCAAAACTCAAGAATTTTCATAGCCACCTTTTTCAGGCATCAGGCGTGACTTGTACTCGTATTAAAAACAGAAGGCTGGACCAACAGCTTATCATGCCTTACGAAACGCGACTATTACCCTTCCAGACCCAAGCCAATTCAAACAAATTTGTTTCCTAAATTGATACATCCAGCAATCGAACGCGAAACCCTTGTCGTCAAGTAGGCGGTACACCAAACCACTACACCAACCGAGTCGGGATTTATGACTTGCAAAGCTTGTTTGTAGGAAATGACTTTGCCGTGATCTTCCTCCTGAATCAAAATAGCATCACTGCTTTTGTAATGCAGAATAAGACGCAGCAGAGTTTTCTCTCTACCATTGGCTAAAGTTCCTACGCCTAAAGACCACAGCAGCTGGCCCTCACCGTAATTGCAACGCAAACGGATTTGCAATGCTGTTTCGTTAATGGTAGCAAGGAGACGTTTTCTGCCTTCTGGCAGATATCTTTCATTGATATTTACAACACACAAAGGACGAGAAGGCGTTCCACCCGGCTTCACTCAAAATCTCAGTTGTATAGAGGCTTGCCCGCTAGGCTATACATTTTTGTTTAAAAATAACACCTATGTCAAGTTTATAAAGTGCCCTGATATGTAGCTGATATTCTGTCGTCAGTGCGTTCAACTTCAACATCTCAGTTCAGTTAAGAAGATACAAAAACGTATATTTAGAAGCGTGTTTCTGCACGGCAATACAGTATAAGGCTAGTTTTAAATAACAAAACGTAACTAGAACCTGCTTATTTGTTGGTAACAAACCATAATGCCATTACAACTAATCACTGCTTGGAAGGTACCATGATAAAATAATAAACACTGAACAAAGTCACAGGCGGTCCGTAGTGCAAAATAAAGAAATTAAAAACTAAAATATGAACTTTAAATCGAAGTCACGACTATGGTGGACTGCTAAGTACTTTTTGAAAACGTCAAACGCAATTTCAAACCTTATGGTGTTAGGGTATAGAGTGTATATTTAGATACGAGAAGAAAATTGCAAGGATGCAATTTGGAGTCGTCCTTTTTTAAGCTATATTCGCGGTTGACTGTACTAAGTTGAGCGTTTAGCCACAACTAACTTTTGCTCAGTAGGAGGACCTGTCATGTTATGATGCATGATGCACTATTTGAAAAAAAAAAAATAGTGTATTCGTTATTATTATTCGGTGATAATAAAGCAATCAACTTTTATGTTTAGCACTGTCGCCGCCGACTCAAAACTAAAGGCCTGTACCAAGTTTTTCGTTAAAATCAGTTACCAAAATTTAGTCAAAAAGCTTTGATATAATATTTACCAGACAGTCTCATTTTCAATAGCATGTTCAACTGATTACTTACAAGTACATTTTAGATATTAATTATTTTTATGTCAATTCGTTTGATTTCTATTAATTTAAAATGGTTTTTCTATAAACTGATTATGTTTACCAATTTCAATCTAAATCGAAAAGGGTAGAACTTCAGAAGACGAATTTTATTACAATTGCTAAAAAATACCACCAGCAGCGTCTTTTCAACATTAAAGGGGCCAAACTGCGAATGCTAGCGTGGCGGTTATGCCAAATTCCTTCTTGTCAAACAAATAAAAGCTGATGATGTGATAGCCCTACTACCTTTACATTGACTGTGGTTGCACTAAGTTAAGCGTTTAGTGGATTTGCAAAGGAACAGGCTATTTATCGTGACTGGCTAACCCACCCGCAGTTTTAGGGATCCTTAGGAACCCACGAAATCAGAAAACAAAAGTCGCAATTATACTGAACCAAAACCCTATACGCTATAACCCTAACGCCATATTAAAATTTATTAATATGACATATGGCTTGCATGTAACTAGTTTCGGTGTTTTATATCATTTATGTAACATCCTTCATATTAATTATTAAGTCTATAGATGAAACTGTTAGTAAAATTATACCATTTTTAATTATAAAATACTACCTTCTTGATATCAGGGCCCACTGCGCTCGGAAGCGTAAATAGAATTTTCTGAAAACTAAAATATCAGATTTTGAATTATCCTGCTACATTTTTTTCGTTATCAAAACGCTTTTCAGTAAGAGTACCATGTTATAGCAAGGACGAAGCCTATTAACAACTATTGTTTAATAAGATATTATTTTTTCAATTTGACATAGGTAATCGACACTTAGAACACTCAGACTAAGTCTGTGTTAGCACCAGACCTCTTCAACATAATCATTTCAAATATTTGACGTGTATTGCATAACAATATAGTTATTGCGACAATGTTGATACATAGGCAAGGAATATAACAATTAGCACAAATTTCTGTCTAATTGGCATTTCTAAGCTGACTAATGGTGTAGAAGAGGTTGGACGGTTATGGCATGGCATTTAATGGAGAGAATAATCTAGACTTAGATTTTCAAACAACGTTATTTTCTAGGGAGATTATAACAGAGGTTGATTGTATAGAAAAGAGGCGAAAAGTATGGTTTTAAATGTGGAACTATTCTGTTTATTTTTTTACACAATATAATTTATAGGAATTAGACTTACTTGTATTATTTTGTCAATCGTGGATGTTGTAGTAGATTTTAACAAATACATAAAGTTTATTTCAAGTTTTATTTATTTAAGTTTTATAACTGAGAACTTCCCATTAGTTTCTGAAAGCGCCTCCTGGGGCCTATTTGCAGAAATAAAACTGATTTTAACTGATGATTTTTTAACTGAAACTGTATCGCAAACTTAAGTCTTTCAACCCCGATTTCTTTCCTAATCTTTGTCTATTCCAGCCCTTCTGACGGTATAGGTGGGTAGAGAATAGATGACAATAATAACTCTATTCTCAGATTTATCCTATATCAATAATTCTATTCTCAGATTTATCCTATATCAATTTGACGACCATTTGGATCAGCGGTAGTTAACGCTGCTTCTGAGCCATGGGTCGCGGGTTCGATCCCCGCACAATACAAATATTTGTGTGCATGAACATGTCTGTTTGTACTGGTCTGGGTGTTTTCTATGTATTATAAGTATGTATTCACAAAAAAAAAAAAGTATATAAGTAAGATTATCGGTTGTCTAGTACCCCATACGACAGGGTACTTAATACTACCTTAATTTGGGACTAGATGGCTCTGTGTGGCCCAGTGAGGCATGTCTTAAAATATTTATTATTATTTATTATTATTTAATAATGATTATGATGAGAAGACTAGTTTGTGACGAGCGAAGATCAAAGGCTACATTATTTAACAAAAACACATACGAAGAAACGGCAGTTGGTTGGCTCATCAAAATTCACGCACTTATTAAATTACGAATTACGTATTCTAGACGCTCTGCCCTTCTGTTTGAGGTCATCGCCTTCTTTTATTATACCTACCTAGTTTCTTTTTTCAAATCGTAACTGTCAGTTTTTACGTTTCAAAATGGAGGCATAGATTAGCGCGAATAGGAAATCATTCTAAATAGAAAAAAGACGTGTGGCACTCGGAGACTGCCGCCGCGGTAAAGCTATTGCATTAAGTATTGCATAGCATTTTTTTATCAACTTATGCAATTATAAAACTAAAAAGTATCACCGCTGTGCCGATGGGATTGGGGGGGTGTTAGGTTATTTTCGTTACGGAATTTCTGGATTCGGTCTCCACGCTCAAGGCCCGCGATAGAAGCTATGCAATAGCTTAAAAAAAACATTTGTAATAAACAACACACAAATTTTTTTTTGGTACGTGATAATAATGTGGGCCTTTGATTTGTTTTATAATCAAATTGATTTTACTCGTATCACGAAAAGAAGTAGAAATGGATGTTCTAAAGAGGAGGAAATTTCATTAATTAGTTAAAATCATAGATTTAGTAAGTTTATGGTTTAAAAGGCGTTAGAAAATGTGTGAATGACGTTGCGTCGTGTGCAATGTTACTATCAAAACAGGTGAACCTACTTAGAGATAAGATTCTTAGTTGCTAGCGACTTATCCAGAGGATACCCCGGTTAGCTTGGTCTTCTACCATTCATATCATCTACGGTTTTTCCTTTCATAAGATTTTTTTCCTTGGGTAGTCTAAGTTTTTCAGCTCCGTAAAGCCTTTTCGGTGTGATTGAGCAACAAATTTTCATTAAAACTTTCGTATTTTAATATCAGTTAGTTTAAGAAGTAAGATGGTAATATTTTCAGACTTATTCATAGGTACTTAAATTTTAACTGACACAGTTAAATGTCATTAGTGTTTTAGCTCATTCAGTCCATTTCTTGTTGTGATAGTAACGTACCTACCATAAAATTAAATAATGTTCAAAAATTACCAAAATTTACTTTTACTATCAGGCTTGGTGTAAAATGTCCACTTTCACTTCGCGCCAATTTTCACGCCTTGCCCTTTCTCCGGCATAAAGACAATAGTATTACACATAATTGTTGTGCCGGCGACTAAATGTTATGTCGCGGTGCAAGTTTGAAAGAGGACTTTTATGTAACGTCTGGCAATGAAAAAAAAAGAACTACAACATTTCAGCTAAGTCATAGTTGACTAGCATAATGCTTATAGCATTATGTCCGCCTTTTGTCAGACTTTATTGTATGTGCAATATGTTTCAAATTAATGTAGCTGTCACCCAGTTTTAACGCCACCAGTCCATTATAATAGCAGTGCGCAACACACAAAAATTTGCCTTTAGCAAAATTAGAAAAAGATCGTCCAAAAGAATCAATTTTGTTTTCTTTATTATTCAACAACATTGACGTCAAAAGGAGATTATTTGTATAAAACTATTACTTATATACATACATACATACATACACTCACGCCTTTTTCCCGGAGGGGTAGGCAGAGACCACATCTTTCCACTTGCTACGATCCTTACAGACTTCTTTCGCTTCATCCACATTCATTAATCTTTTCATACACGTTCGCCGGTTTAGGGTACTCTTGACCTGACCTTTCTTTAGAACTTCCCCGATTTGATCAAGATAAGTTCGTCGAGGCCTTCCCCTTCCAACATTTCCATTCATACTCGCCATATATATCTTTTTAGTCAATCTGCTTTCATTCATCCTCTCAACATGTCCGAACCATTTAAGCATTCCTTTTTCAATACTGGTCACTACATCCTCTTTTACTTTTATAATATTAAATAATTTTTTTTTATTAATTTCGACTGCACTTTGAAACCACCACCTACCGCTAACAAAGCGACAGCGAAAACTCTAAAAAAATCATTCAGAGAATTGTGATTCTAAATGACACAAGTAAATCATTAAAGTATAAAATAAGTTAAAGTATAAGCTTAAAATAAGTTAAAAAACAAAAAAGCTTTTTTATTAATGCCGGAAGTTATCCAAAACTCTTGATTTAACACTTGCACCGCAACACATGGTAATGTCTGCGGACCGTCAAGCTTGCATATTGACGCCTCCATTGAACGCTTAGATGTTATAATGGGCCGATTGTAAGCGCGTGCGCAGGACAATCGGCCTCAAAAAAACTAGATCAAATTCGAATTTGGATATTTATGATTATTTAAACTGTTTTACAAAATTTTAACCTCGGGACAAGTGTGTTTTAGTACCGAGAACATGCAGCGCAAGAAACTCAGTCTTCACTATGTTTTTTTTTTAATAACTGGCCACCAAAAATTCAAAATTCCACATAGGTCAAAGTAAGTAACGGCCTATACATCCCACTGCAGGGAAAAGGTCTCTATCATAGAATTAAAGTTACCACAGCAATGATGGGTACAGGCATAATCACCGCGCTTGCCAAATGCGGATCGGTGATCACAAACCCGAGCAATGTTCGAAAATGCGTAACTTTTGTTGCCCGATCCAGGGATCGAACCTGGGACGCCGAGATCCTGGCCCAGTATTCAAACCACTGGACCAACGAGACGTTTATAATAGGGGTTAAAGTATGAAATTGCCGATTGTTTATAGCTCTAAGGTATAGTAATATTATTGCGTAATTCTTTTTGTATTGTACACCTATCTATTGTATATTTGTATATCCTACAATGTGTCAGCTGACCTTCTTGCTTCAATTAAGTATATTTGTATTATATACTTTGATTTTCAGAAATTCAAATACTATAATGCGTAGCTTTATAAACATCTAACTTTCACCTTTAATTGCATCGAAAACGGTTCAGGCGTTTTTAAAAAACTAAAAAACTGTTAGTATGGAAAAATGACTTTTCTCGATTTCGTCCATACAAAACGGCAATTTCATACTTTAACCCCTAATACATTGAATCATACTGTGGCTGGTCTTCTTACGTTTACAAAACGATATATTATGTCAATTTAATGTAATATTTTTGTTATTATGTTCACCAATAAAAAGGTAGCCCTTTTTAATTAAAATTAACAACTGACTCAATCTTCACATGTGTATCATCATCATCACGACAAAGTAACCACAATAACTTACCCTTAATAAGTGGTCATCAAATACCTATACTGACTGTACTTGTTTTGCACGATAAATGAGAACAGAGCGAACTATCCATTGTAAGCAAATTTTATAAAAGTTATCATCGCAACTCGCTGACAGGCGGACGTTGGGAAATACTGCTGGCATGATGTTATGTCATTGCTGAAATGGCATTTTTTTTCTACATCATCATCTATTTGGTATGTGATACTTATAGTTATCATACTGTAGGAAACGTAGCCATAGAAAAAGAAGTTGTTGTGCTATGCACGCTGGTTGTCGTCGGTTAAAATCAATTCATTTTATTCATTAGACATTTGAGGTGGTGGGATCTACCACCTAGTGGTCCACCCTGGGCAACGGCATCTTTGGTTTTCTAACCAATGATGACGGCTAACAGATCCCTTTGCGGTGGTAGGCTTCGTAAGAGGCTGCCTGGATGCTACCACCCTCCTGCCGGAGTCCAGCGCCAAAAAGTTTTTCTGTGTTCCGCTGGTGTGTGGGAGAACCAGTACTTCTGAGTAAGCTACGTATGTAGTCAAGAGTAAGCCCTTTATTTATAAAAAAAAAGACAATAAAAATCCTTTTCCCTTAACAATAAAAAGTTGAAAAACTAAAAGTTTCACCTTATACGCTTACAACTTATTATTTTATTGGCCGTCAGTTAAGTAAGTAGGAAGTAACGGCTTATAATCATTCCACTGCAGTGAAAAGACCTCCATCATTGAATTCAAGTTACCATAGTAATGATGGGTAAAAGCCGTGATCGTCTATTGGTTAGGACCTTTCATTGTGGTAGTCATTAAATGAGCCATATTACAATTGTTCAAGTACTGATAGTCAAACCGCGAACGCGTTCAGGATACTACTGCGACCCTCAACCCTGCGCACCAGGTTTGCGCACCGCTTGCACATGAGCAGATAAACGGAACAGAGTTAAAGATTCATGCAACCGCTTGAATCGGGGCATGTGTGCGTGACCACTGGCCGCTAGTCGTGCACGCGGCGAGACTGAAAAAAACCGGTTTACGCGCGCACAGCCAGTTGACAATATCATCGTCACAAGTTGACGTTCTTAAGAGGCTTAAGAGGAAACACAAGGGTCGTTTTTCCATACAAACGTAGTCCCCTGTTTCCTCCTTGGATAGAGCCAGTAGAGCAATAATTTTTATTACAAAAATCTACGGCCTGTATTAGCATGTTTCTATGTTTTCTGTTTTTTTCATAAATTAATTAATAAAACAGATATGAGCCCTCAAAAATAAAAATAAATTGCTAGATTTTCCGCTGTGTTCAAACATCCAGAAAACAAATTTGGCTAAATTCTAGAAAAAAAGGAAAACACGAACACGGCCAAAGCCTTTCTTTAATTTTTAATAAAAAAAGTATTTAAATCGGTCTAGTTTTGGAAAAGTAATCGGGGGACTACGAAACGTTGATTTGGTGAGCTTTTGGTAGGTATTTTCGGTCCAAGAAGCTGTTGTCTTTATCACACTCTGCGGTGAAGGCGTTTGGGACTGCGCGACAGCAATAGATTTTACAAATACCTATTTTTCAATTCTCTCGCCTGTAGTGTTTCCTCATAAGCTCTGTTTCGTCTATCTACTCATGTGCCGCTTGCGCTTAGTTGCATAGAAGCAATCTACACGCACCTCGGCAGACATCCCTGATGCGCTACAAAGGATGGGGGGGCAGCCTCAACAATAGGCTAAGTTAAAGGGTACATACCTTTTCAGAACTAGTATCCTGACCTGCAACAAGTCAAAACAGAACTATTAATTAGTGTATTGAGTAAGAGTATGAAATAAAAATAGGTTACAAGATAACATCAAATGCCAAGTAGGTAAAGTTACTCGTAAGTTCAGACCGACTTTGTGCTGAGATGCAGAGGTGCACCCTACTACTCAAGGGTGTCGCGTTTGATTCCCGATCGGGTCTGATTTAGAAAACGATCTTTTATAAATTGTTTTTGGTCTGCAAGAAGCTACAATTATTCTTCGGAAATCGGAAGGCACGGTAAGCTGTTGGCAACTGTCTGATAAGACTAAAAACCTAACGACCACCATTTTTCCGCCGGTTAATAAGGACGTGCCACAATGTACGTGGTACTGTTTCTTTAATTACCTTATCATAAAATTAAACAAAGTAACAACCAAATCATTCCTACCTCCCAATACAAATGGTGTAATATTAATCTACAAATACGTGTAGAAATATTTAATTAAATAATAAGATTTCCTAACTACAATCAAGTGCGAAATATTATCGGCTTTTCACAATAATTTAATGTGATTGCAAAATAAAATAATCTCTCGGAAAGGTTGGGATATTAAAATTAATAATCTTAAGAACATATTTCATCGCTGTTGCTTCGATTTTGCTATAATTGGTACGGATAATAACTGAATATACAGACGTGAGGTACCGGTACAAAAATATAATAACACCAGTCCTACTCTTCTGAGTGTCGTAAGAGGCGACTACCATCAAAAGACGGGCAGACGGCCTTCTCTTGCCAATAGGCCAAACAAGATCACAGAATCGCTTGCAAGTGATATCCGCTGGCAAACGTGGTGATATAGGAAAGTCCTCGTTTGGAGAGGCCATGTCCAGCAGTGGACATATGGGCTGCTGTTGATTATAATTCATTTTCGGGAGTCACACTGTTTGAATACTTTTGTTTTGAATGCCGATAAGTTCTTGGATTTTAATATCATATTCAAGTATTGACATGACGGGAGTCTGACTGTTCATAGAAAGTATTTTTAACGAAACCCATTTCATAACTGCCATGTTATCGAAGAGCCATTTGACCGACGGGCTATTTAACCTATTAGCCACTTTACTGAAAAGCCAAATGTACGCAATTCCATGTCGGCGACAGTACATTTGTTTGAACGCCATATATCACTTATTTAAATCAACAAGTTTTATTTGAGACAATTTACCACACGTAAATAATTTTCTTAATTAAAGTATTGGCAAAGTGATTGTTACATCTGAATCTTGGTACATCTGGCAAAAATAATATAACAAATAAAGAACAGTCAGACTCCCGTCATGGGGAGTCGGACTGTTTATAGAAAGTCTTTTTAACGAAACCCATTTCATAACTGCCATGTTATCGAAGAGCCATTTGACCGACGGGCTATTTAACCTATTAGCCACTTTACTGAAAAGCCAAATGTACGCAATTCCATGTCGGCGACAGTACATTTGTTTGAACTTGTCGATTTCAATAAGTGATTTTATTTGCCTTTCGAATATATGGCGTTCAAACAAATGTACTGTCGCCGACATGGAATTGCGTAAATTTGGCTTTTCAGTGAAGTGGCCAATAGGTTAAATAGCCCGTCGGTCAAATGGCTCTTCGATCACACGTGGTCCCGCCTTTCATTTCGGCCGACACAATCATGTGCCTGGCCGCTTCTCACCTGCCCCCCCCTCGGACGGCGACCCAAGCCGAGGTCCGAGCCTACAGAGGCGCCCTTGAGGTCGCTGTCCGATCCCCCCTCCCAGATCGGGCCCGCCAGAATGGAGCCCGACCGTGATCCGGCATGCCACGGCATCTCCGGTTCCGGCGGCGCCACCACTGGTGGGTTCGCCATTTGGTAGGGTGCCCCTAGCACCCCACACTGGCCCGATCACGCCCGCTAGTATGGGCCCCGGTGCGAGCGAGCCTGAGGCTTCGCTTCGCGAAGCCTCACCCTCGGCCGCACCGGAGTACCGCTAGCGTGGCGGACCTAGGCTGAGCGCCTTCAGCGCTCGCCACACTCTGCCCGGTTTAACTGATTAAAGCCTCCCATATGGGGTTTCAGTGATAGGTCCGTCCAAAAAAAAAAAAAAAAAAAAGGCTCTTCGATAACATGGCAGTTATGAAATGGGTTTCATTAAAAAGACTTTCTATGAACAGTCCGACTCCCGACGATGACAATTGCACTCTTCGATTGATTTCCACCTTGATAACGGGTTACGTTATTTATAACTTGAGTTACCCAATGTCCTAATTAGACATAGGTACTCATTTACCTCTATTAGACCATCTAATATGTAATATGATACTTCCACGCGTTACATAGACTAACGGTCTTGGCAGACAAACGGACGGACGGGCAGACAGATAGACCAACGGACGGACAGATGGAAGAACAACAAGATAATCCTATAAAAGTCTAATAATACGAGAGTTGCAATTATTAATGATGATACTCTAGCGAATCATGCTTTCTTTGATCCTACTGACACTTTCAAATCTAACAGTATCAGCTCATATACAATACAAAGGCAACTCGCAGACGCATGCTTAAAATCATAAAGATATAACACACTGACAGCGTATCAGAAAGTGAGTGTGCCCCCAATACTGGCCACGTGGTTACACTGACCGACATTGTATATACGTAATTATTGTCTATCTGTCTGTTACCACAGAGTTAAATGATGCTGGATGTGGCTTGATTGAGTAAAAAAATTACGATACTGCCTTGTATTTATTTAGAGTGTAAATCTTAAATTGTGTCTAATTGCGATCATTGTGTGAAGGGAGGAAAGGTGAGGTGTCTAACTAATTTTGTGCACTACACACGTTATGGATGGTGCCTTAGACACAATTTATCATGTGAGTGATCCCAAGTTCTATTCTCAAATGTTTTCTCGAGTCTAGGTGTTGTGGTACCATCGTTATTTTTATATGATTTCCACAAAACAAATCCTTATGTCGTTTTAGATATTCTTTATAGAAAAAGAAAAATTGGAGCTCTTGGTGTCTCAAGGTATTTTAGTACCTATGTTAAAGATTGATAACACTGGTATAGCTCTTATAAACATGGTGATTGCTTCTTCAGTGATATGCATTATGAAACCATTTATGGTAAGCTAATTTTTTAGTACCTTACTTAGCAATAGTTTATTATGTGCCACATCCAGTAAAACTAACTTCATGTCCGCACATATGTAATGGCAATTACTTAAAACCTGTGCGCGTGAGCCCAATTTACTCATGTGTTGATATATCGGCCTTGACATCGGTGGTTAACTTAAAGCCCGTTCGACTCCTTGTTAGGTCAATTATAAATTGATTAGGTATGTTTAATATATTCGTGTCTGCGAAACCATAGAAATACACACACAAAATTAAAACCCAATCGGTCAAGCCGTTTAGTAGTTGACAGCAGCGCCACCTACCGGGTCCCTATGTTTATCAGGGATAATGTCGGCGTCTAATGGTAAAATATTTTTTTTAAATCGGTGCAGTACCTAGTTTCGGAGCCTTTTCAATACGAACAAACAATCAAATCTTTCCTTTTTATAACATTAGTATAGATTATCTAGGTAACACAATGTTTTAGAGTCTTTTTATGGTAAAAACTTTAATTGAAACAAGCCCAGTTTATTCAATTCAATTCAATCATTTATTTGCTAGAATACAGGTTACGTGCAAATTTTACAGTGCAGATCTTAAAGCTATTACTTATTCCTATGTATTCAGCCTGCATGCAGACGTGCAAATATTTATAACAATTTTAGTCAGGTAGTAATTTATTTTATCATATAAAAAATGTCATAGATTTAATCAATATAATTCACAAATGTCAGATATTAAATTAACAATGTCAATAATATAATAAACAAAAGAAAAAAAATCATATTTATCTACCTATGGGTGTAAGAGGCGACTAAAGGAGTACTGCCAGAAGAAGACGGGCAGCAGCGTGTTTTTCTCCCATTGGCCAAACTGTGATCGTCAACTCACTTGCCAAGCGTGGCGAATATGTCAAAATGCTCCTTTTCGAGGGGCTTCTGTCCAGCAGTGGTCTGATATAGGGTGGTTATTTTGACGTGTACCTAACTTATATTAGTGTGTGCCACATACAATAGGAGAAAAGATTTATATTAATCCTTACAAAAAACCCTTAAAATTATAAGTTAATCGAGTTTACTGCACAGCTAATAGGTACCTGATCGCCCCAGATTAATATTTGATTCTGACGTCTTAAAATGTCATTGTCATCAAATATGGCGAAATTGGAAAAAAATATATCAAGTAATACATTTTCTAAACTTTTAACTTTTCAACGTTTTTATTCTATTCCCGACGAATACAAATCCAAAAACACCAAAATCATAAAAATCGGTCCAGCCGTTCTCGAGTTTATGAGTTGTGTAACTAACACGACTTTCTTTTACACAATAATATATAGATTTCATTGTTACGTTTTGTGTGTGTGTGTGTGTGTGTGTGCGTGTGTGTGCGCGCGTGCGTGTGTGTGTGTGTGTGTGTGTGTGTGTGTGTGTGTGCGTGCGTGTGCGTGTGTGTGTGTGTGTGTGCGCGCGTGCGAGCGTGATTGTGTGTGTCATATGGAAAAGCGACGATGATAATACTACTACTGTATTGTTATTTTTCATCACTGACGACATAGTTGTTGTAAAAAAGATTTCTTGTGTTAACAGTATTAAAAGAGTGACCCCTAAGTGCAGTCTTGAGTTTTGTTCGTTCTACTTTTTAAGTAGTATCCGAAGGCAAAGATCGAAAGTGATCCGAGTAAGTTATCCACTTTCACTGAAGCTATGTTGTTACATTTCACTTGCAATAAACGCCTAAATATGCACTTAAGTAGCTATAACATTGTTTTAGGAAAGCGCTTATCCTGTACATGAAATTTGGTTTTTTTCTTGTTGAATTTTGGACTTTAATACCTGGTAGGTAAGAGTTTAAAATTTGTTAATGTCTGTAGGCTTTAAGGCGTGGTCGTCACGAGGTTCAACTATCACTATCTATTTATTTGTTAACGGTGCGATGTCTAAATATGGACATGACATACTCTTATAATCTATTTTAATGGTACCTACGAGTTTTATGTAGGGGAAATGTAAGACAGTAAAAATGTATTAGGTTGATTTTATTTTCATTGCGAGTCGTAAAAAGTTAAGTTGAAAATGTAAAAACTTATAAAAAAGAGTTGTTCCATTTTAAATATGGCAATTTTTTTAAATGTGTAACTTAAGGCCTAGGCATAATCATCATGCTACGCTCTGTTCGAAAATTCGAAATTTTTGTTGCCGACCCGAGAATCGAATCCAGGACCCCGAGAAATTGGCTCGGTAGTACAACCACCAGTTAAAATGTGCATAAGTATTAAATAAAAAAAGAACTCATTTGACATATAGTCGTTAATTGTTTTACGAAAAACTATTAATTAGTAGTGCTAACTTCAGTGCAGATAACGAAATATGATTACAGTAAAACAAAATACAAATTCAAAATAAAAATAAATACTGCTTATGTGGGACATGAACCCAAAAACTTCCTCTAACCAGTCGACTACTCTAACCAACTAAAGTAACACTTTGTAAAAGAGAGAGCGAAAACCAAGCCATGTCCATAATAAACTATTGCGTGGTCTAATTTCTTGACCCCCTTACAATTAATAGTGCGTCTACGATGCACTATGAGTAGAATCACTACTATCGGCTAATTAACGAGAAACCAATATTGTACAAGACTTTCTTTCCTGCAGTTAATTAATTTTATACTAACAATATTGTTGTTTTATTTTAAGGTAATGCGTTGTATGGACTTATTATGTCTGAAATAAATATTTTCATTTCATTAATAACTAAAAATAATAATAAATGACCTATAATAATAATCATCCCACTGCGGGGCAAAGGCCTTTATCATTGAATTCAAACTACCACAGCAATGATGGGTATTGGCATAATCACCACGCTTGCCGAATGCGGGTTGGTAATCACAAACCCGAGCAATGTTCGAAAGTTGGAAACTTTTTGTTGCCCGACCCGGGGATCGAACCCGGGACCCTGAGATCTTGACCCGGTAATAAAACCACTAGACCAACGGGGCGTTATAATTACTAGTTTTATTACTAGATTAGGTTTATAACTATTCTAGCTCTTATCCGTGGCTTTGTTCGCGTAGAATTTAGAATCATAGAATAGGTAGAGCCTTTAATAGTTAGATTTATATACGAGTACATCGCGTCGGTTAAACTTCATTTCAATTCAACGATGGAGGCCTTTTCCCTGCAGTTGGATGGTTATAGGCTGTTACTAGGTATCGCTAGCTCTGTGGTACCGGGTTCGATCCCCATACGGATCAATTTGGAAATTAAAAATTTTTGTTTAGTCTCAGGCATAGCTATCTGGTGAACCTTTGATTGTTTCTTATTAGAAAAAATGGGGTTTTTAATAACTACTTACTATAGGATTAAAAATGCTAGTACTAACTTTAGATTCAGAAGTAAGTTTCGATACAGGTGTAGAATTTAGTGTATTATAAGGAAACAGGTTTTATAGACAGCAAAACAATGCTACTAACAATACTTAATTACTCAAGCTGCTTTGTTTTGATCCATATTTATAAACGTGGACTCACAATAATGTCCATGTTAAGATCGCCTTCTTAAAATTCTAAAATTATTAAAAAAATATATTTGTAAATCAAGTAAAAAACAAGTTACATGTAGACTGTTTATTATTATAATAATATACGTATCACGTGGTAATTAAAACAAGGTTTTGATCCCGCTTTTTAAGCAAATAAATTGCTAGTGTCAATTTAAACAGAGTTGTGGTTTAACTTTAAGACTAGACTGGTATACTTTTGATTGTAAACCATCCATTCTTGGTTAGTTTATTAGTGTCTTAGATTTACGGCATTAGGTACATACATAGAAATCAAATCTTTATTTATGGGGTTCACTTTATTCAGTCTCAAGCATAGCTATTCGGCATAGGAAGCCGAGGATCGACCTAAGTGGCGTGCAATTGGAGAGGCCTATGTCCAGCAGTGGACTGTGATAGGCTGATGATGATGATGATGATGATGACTTTATTCAGAATTCTACAACTAACAAACATCTAAAACTTTTCAGAGACTAGCTTTCAATCACAAAAGGTATAAGTAAAGTGTTCGAAATATCGGAACATAACTAAACTCGTGCTTAAGTTGTGTCCTTCGGTTTCACTCAAAGCTAAGCTCGTCATATGCATCCGGGCCTCAGTACCAGAGTTGGAACGGGTACACCCACGTCCTCCGGTTAAGGAGACCGGCACGTTTACATTGCATACGAGTGGTTTTGCCAGGGTCAATATTTCCGCATAGCTGCTCCGAATAAGACTAAAGTTTATGAGATGAAACTACTTTTTGACAGCAATAAACGACAAAAAAGAAAAAGTAGCAAGTTTTGGATTCGAGAGAGAAGTGATTCTTTATGATCCAACTCGTAAAACAATATCATCAACACATTTTTTTCTCTAAATTGACGAGCTACGTGGTGGAGTGGCGTACACACCGATTTTCTAGGTGTCGCCTGCTCCGAGGTCCCAGATTCGATTCCCGGACGGGTCAATGTAGTAAAACAGTGTTTTTCTACTTTTTCTTAGGCCTGACTGTTTGTGGTACCTTCGTTGTTTCTGATTCCCGCAATTCGAGTGCATTAAATAGTGACTCACTTTGGGATGAAAACAACGTTCATTGTTTATGACGTGATGTTGTCCGGATTTAATATTTTCATTTAATTTGGAAAAAAAAAGAAAGATGTGATTCAAAACTATTTTATTAACAAATTTTGAAAAATTCTTCATTTTTTTTAGTTAAACACCAACTTTTTTTTTTGATAGATTGACCCTTTGACTGAACTGAAAAAAAAATGTTAACATTTTAACTAAAAAATACAATTAACGGGTGTAAGATATTTACGAGTATTATGGTGCGGCTCTCATCTCAGCCAGTCGGCCATTAAGTTAAACATAAAATGTTTTGTTATGGGAGCTACAAAACAAACACTTTAATCTTTTATCAGAAGACTCAATTCTTTGTAGAGATTAAAGAAAGTTTTTTTTTTAAATGTGTACCTGACTGACTGACCTGGTCTGCCTATAAACTCAATTGAATCGTATCAACTGAACTGAATTCCATTTACAAATAAATTCCCAAACCATTCACTTAAGGTTAGAGGTAAGCAGCGTTTAAGCATTTTAAATAAATAACTACAGGGTTGCACTAAAAGTCATATCGTAATGACGGCTATAGACGTATACTGTCCATGTTTATATGAATATCTTAGCGCTGCTAAATCTAATAATATCCTTGTACATTAGGGTGGAGCAAAACTAAAAAAAAAAATTTTTTTTTTGTATTTAAATCTCCTGTGTCATTAATTATTGACCCTATATTAATGCTTCATTCGTGCATAAAATAAAAATTCTATGACTTTATCTTCAGGTGGCGCATCCTGAAGGTAGTTTAATAAAAACTTAACATTTTCTATGTAAGGTATCTCCGTAAAATTTAAGTAATATCGTAATGTTTCGTCATAGGCATATTAGTTTTACATTGTTATTAAGCTTGTCTCGTATATAAACGTATTATTTTGAAGTAAAATTAATAATTCGCGCTGAAAATACTAACTTGTACGTACATGTTATTTTCTATGATAATATAACTGACGACTGATAAATTATCTTTGGGTAAAAAATACCTAAAACACGCAAAGATTTGCGGTGCCCTATATTTGGTGATCCACTGAAACTAAATGAAAATATGTTACCGACATAGTGTGATATAATAAAATATTATTTGTTGCTTAGAAACAACATGCTTGACTTGAATAATGGAAAGGATCCTTCGGTAAAAGAGTTGTGTGAAATTATTGTAATTGACATAGAAAAAATATGGAATAAAGCATCAATACCTATAATAAGCCACCAACAAGTCGTCGCAAGGTTGATTTCGTATTACAATAAGTATAAGGGCATGAAAAAATTGCGCAGTGACTCAAAAAAACAGACATTTTACAATGATTCCTTGAAAAAGTTGTTTTATATCGCAACATGTAAGTGTTAATGTAGAAAAGTATGCAAATGTGTAACTAAAGTGCCCGTTACTGAAGAAAACTTCTTAAATGACCAAAGAAATGACCGGAAGATGTATATTGGTGCTGTGGATAAAGTATTGACAAAATCCATTTATCGTAGTGAAACCAGGAAGCGAAAATATGATTCTTGTAAAAAAATCCATCGTCATTCCGAGTACTTCTTTGTGTGCGCCTTGGATGTCTGGAAGTTCTTCGACTGAAACATCTGATGAAGATGATGATGAGACTCATATAACGGAAACTCCGAGTTCAAAAAGCCAAGAAACTCAACAAATGAGAGGTAAGCTAAAGAATCTAGCTAGTGCATGTGACAGGACTGGAATTTCTGACCGATCCGCTGCACTTATTGTGAATGCTGCATTGCTTGATCTAAATGTTATCAGTAGTGATAACTCATCAAAAGTAATAGATCAAAGCAAAATACGTCGAGAGCGGAAGAAAGTACGCAGAGATTTGCAATGTGTCGCTAGTATGACACCTTTAACTGCTATTTATTTTGACGGCCGCAAAGACAAGACATTAGTTATGACTAAGACTGATACTACATCACATCGGAAGACTATTACTGAAGAACACATTTCAATCATATCAGAGCCAGAATCTCAGTACATCGGCCATATTTCTATTGATTCAGGAACAGCTACTACAATTCAAAAATGTATTGTTGACTTTCTAGCAATGAGATTCGAATATCGTTCTTCTTTGGTGGCAATTGGCTGCGATGGTACCGCTGTAAATACGGGCCATAAAAATGGAGTTATTGTTTTACTAGAAAAGCACCTCAATCGACCTTTACAATGGTTTGTGTGTTTATTACATGCAAATGAATTACCTCTTCGCCACTTGTACTCTTGTCTCGATGGTACTACAACAGGCCCTAAAAGTTTTTCTGGCAGTATAGGGAAAAAGCTCGACAAGTGTCTCGACTTAAAAGTAGAAGCTTTTGAACCCATCCCTATACAATTGCCTGAGCTCGACACAGATTTGTTAAGCACTGATCAAAAATACCTTTACCAAATATGCTCTGCGATTTCTGCTGGTAGGGTCTCAGCAAACTTGGCTGCCAAGGACCCAGGAAGAATGGTGCATTCTCGGTGGTTGACTTTCGCTAACAGAATTCTTCGTTTATATATTGGAACAGCTAAACCAACAAAAAACTTGAAGGAAATAGCCATCTTTATCATGAAAGTTTACGCACCAACCTGGTTTGATATCAAGACAAAATCCTCTCGTAAATATGGACCAATACATGTATTTAATATGATTAAAAGATTGTTGTATTTGCGAGATGACCTAAAAAGTATTGTCTTAAAAACAATTCAAAGGAATTCCTTCTTTACACACCCAGAAAATGTGTTGCTGGCCATGCTACAAGACGATGAGGCACACGTAAGAGACCTGGCTGTTCAAAGAATTTTAAAAGTAAGAAATGAGTCCAAAGGGAAGACAGTTCGCGGATTCCAACTTCCAGAACTAAGGGTTGATGCGTCATGCTATTATGATTTAATAGATTGGACAAAAGAAAAGATAACTGAACCCCCAATAACAATGAAATACAGGGACACGGAAATTACAAACATTTTTTCAACAGGTAATCTACTTGAAATAGAAAAGTATCCTTGCCATACTCAGGCCGTAGAGAGGTGCGTGAAGCTTGTAACAGAGGCTTCATTATCTGTTTGCGGTCCAGAAGCAAGAGATGGATTCATCCGTACGAGGATAAAAGCCAGGCAAGACATACCAGTTTTCGACACAAAATCTCAATATTTTCTTAAAAAATTTTTGTCTCAGGCGGGACTCGAACCCGCTTCTCCTCGCCCGAGGCAAAATTTTTCAAGTTTATATACTGATATTATAAGTGCAATTAAGTTGCTAAAATATCAAATAAAGTACTCAATATTTTCGTAAAAAATATAGTGATGAGACGTCCGATTCTGCTTAGTAAGAAAAATGTTTTATGGTGTTTTATGCATATTTTTCATAGTCATTTATTGCTTTTGTAATTTGAAACATAAATATTATGATAAAGATTATTATAATTGCCAAAAATAAAGTTCTGTTTGTAAGCCAAAAATTTTTGTTTTTTCTATAATTCAAACCTAATGCGCCACCTTAAGATATTGACATAATTTGCTGTTATTTCTCGTAAATCATTCTAGTATAACGGGTCATCGAATGATAATACAGGAATCTTAAATTTGAAACTAAAAAAAAATCACTCCACCCTATTGTACACTGGACAGCACATCAAGTTAAACAGTTGAACTGCGATAACAGCTTTTATTACGTAGAGCATAAAGGCGGTCTCAAGGTCAACATGTATAGTCTGATGTGCCGCCGTGTGTACATATTACTGCTCACTTAGTAAAGAGTGTATCTACTGTTCGTATCTTTACTGTGGTGTCACTATAAATACCTAAACTCAACCGACAAAGAAATTAATGTTATTAAACACACTATAGACCCGGTCAGATCAAATCAGCGATTAGCCTAAAAACTCAGCAGAATCAGGCCCCAAAAGGCAATCAATAAACCATTGTCTGGACTTATTGTCCGATACCGGTTACCGTTAGTAGGTTATTTCAGGGTTGTCACTTTGCCTGTCGGTTTTCAAAGAAAAATCTTGCCTTGAAGGTTGGCACAATTATTATTTAAAATATCGCACTTTATGATATACCTACAATATTTTTCTGCTCTTTGTCGTGTCTATAGAGTTCATGGTTTATAGCCACATTTTTATTCTATTCAAAAAGTCTGGATGCCGCGTCTTATTTGTCAACATTGTACATATTAGTAAAAAATACAATTGTTTTCGTAGATATTGTTGAAATTTACTATATAGTGGATTCAATTTTATTTTAAAATGTCATTGAAAATTTGCTATCTGATAGAAACGTAGAAATATTAATTTCAGATGACCAATGCCGTAAATTTCTTACTAGAAAAAGACAATATTAAGTCTGACCAGTCTCTCATTGCACTAAAAAGATCTTAAGCGCTCCTGAATGCGGTTACATAGTCTTAAAATTAACTGAATATAAAATATCAAAGCGCCTCTGGACGATGTGGCAGCCCTAATTAACTAACTGGTCAATCGAGCGACAATTAAAGCGTGATGTCGCGAGCCTTGAGCGAGATGTGTGCGAATGGGGAGTGTCAATCGGAAACTATCGATTGATGTTGTATTTACGACCTTCGTTTGGATAGCTTTGATTGTTAACAGAATAAAAAAGTTTTTTAAAATACTATCTATTTAAAACGTAATTTTAAAAGATGACAAATAAAAAAAAGAAAGGAAGAAGAACTATTTATTGGTACGAATAATTTTAAATGGAACTTTACCTTTGATAGAATTAAAACTTATAGGGTACTTCCCAACACCCCGTTGGTCTAATGGTCTAAATACCGGACCAAGATCTCGGGGTCCCGGGTTCGATTCACGGGTCGGACAGCAAAAAGTTTCAACTTTTCGAACATTACTCGAATTTGTGATCATCATTTCATCATTTGTATGAAGGACAAAGTTATATTTGCGGTTGTTAATAATGTACTATTTCCTAAAAAACTACCAGTTTGATCTCGTTCAAAACAATTTTCGTTGAAAGTATTTGTTAAGATCTACATTACCTACATATTTTCTTCAAAATTTTCACTTGCTTAGTTTAAAAGATAGAGGGGACACATTTTACCACTTTGATAGCGTCTATCTTCCAAATGTATGCTTTAGGAAAAAATGGTGTAAGGAACCTCTAAGTCATTTTAAAAGACCTATCCATAGATAGGCATAGGTTTGAGTAAAAAAACTTTTTTTTGTTTTAGTTCTATGTATGGAGCCCCACTTAAATATCTATACTATTGCATACTGACATAATTTGGCCGAGTTATAAAGTTGACACTGGCATAAAATCAACGTCAATCATTCAAATGAGGACTGTTATAGGTGTCATTTTTGTATTGGACTGTTTTTTTTATAAACAATGGGCTTGCTCTTGACTACATACTTAACTCTACGGTTAAGAAGAAGCCTAAGATGGAGCGAGCTTACCTAGAGGTACTGGTTCTCCCACACACCAGCGGAACACAGAACAACTGTTTGGCTCTGTACTCCGGCAGGAGGGTGGTAGCATCCAGGCGGCCTCTTACGAAGCCTACCATGTATCTAGTTCATATATCGTTGGATAGTACTCTTTAAGTTTGTCGATTGTTTTCAAAATCACCTAAGTTTTTCTTATCGATGAACTTCAAAAGTTAGATTCCTATTAAAACTATTTTTCCGAAGCCAATCACATTAATGTGTTCTAACAATGGGTTAACACCATTATAATCAAAGTTTAACCTCTAAATATCGATGACGTCACACTATTGGTGATGCTATTTCCTAAAATAGTCTTCCTAAAGTTAGTAAATTGATCATTAGTCACGCCTAGACAAGGTTAGGTTTCGGATGATCGTGTTAGAGGTTAGGGTTCAGTGGTGTTATGCTTACTACTGTTATAAATGCGAGCTCCGTCTGTCTGTTATATACGCATATCTAAACGACTGATATTGTTAAAATTCGGTATAAAGATAGATTCGACCTTAAGAAAGGATATCATTATCATCATCATCATCAGCCTATCGCAGTCCACTACTGGTCATAGGCCTCTCCAGTTGCACGCCACTTAGGTCGATCCTCGGCTTCTCGCATCCAGCTCCTGCCAGCCATCTTGCGCAAATCATCACTCCACCTGGCCTGAGGGCGTCCTACAATTTATAGGTTAATTTTAATATAACTGCTTTTAAACACAGGTTTTTGCTTTTTCTGAGACTACAGATCTTTGGGCAAAAACCTAGTGAACATTATATTAAAAAAAGTTTATTAACCATTATTTTATGTTCGGGTGAACAAGTCATTACAACTATTTTACCCGCTTTGTAACATAGGTCAAGCATTGGCCATAGTCCTTCCATAGCCCTAGTTAGTTTCTATCCACATTCTGCAATCGTACACTAACTGCGGGTTGTCTTTGGATGCATTTATTTAGTTTTTGCACAGGGATAATCGTCGGTCGGCGTCACATCACATCGTAATAATAAATTTTGTCTAACAGGCGAAATTTAGTCTTTAGTCTCGAGCTGCGAGTTGGCTTCGGCCCCTCGTACTCCTTCTAAAGATTTGGGACTCCACAGTCTTGTCATTGGACCGTGATTACAAAAAGACCAATAAAATAATCTGTTGTCACAGTATTTGTAACCGAACTCTTTCGAAACAGCTCTACCGGGTTTTTTTTGTTTGTATCCAGGTCTGAGAATAGGTCGTAAACTATTTATTTATCAACTCGAAAGAAAAGTACATTTCCCGTAGGGTAATATTAGATTACACCTGTATTAAGCCGTTGCAAACAGATTTATTCACTATACAATGATACAAATAATACTTAAACTATAGACGGAACATATTAAACTGTTTATGGCTTAACTATAATCGATGTATGAACATCACAGCGTTACTCACGATACCATAATTATCTAGTAGGAAACATTACATAATTATGAATGTAAAAAAAGATTTTTTGTTACACTGTTTACGGTAGTGGGCTAGTACTTTTTTATTGGCAGATCGTGTTTTATTATTGTAAAGTGATTTGTCTTAGTTTACGAGGATGAAATTAAATGATTGAAGATAAGAGAATACATATAGCCGATAGCACATAGGCTTAACACTGGGGCATCTTATGTAGTTGGAATAAGTTTGATTTTGCAATAAAAATGTACAGGCTGTCTTGCGCAGCACTATACATCATTTGGTTTATATTTTTTAAGTATTAAACAGTAATTATTTTTGCGGTACCTTGTGGTTCTATACATTAATTTGAGATTCGGTTTGTTTAGTAGTGCGGTAGTCTGCCTACTACTCAAGGGTCGGTTGAATTCAGAAGATCTGTTCTAGAATGTAGGACGCCCTCAGGCCAGGTGGAGTGATGATTTGCGCAAGATAGCTGGCAGGAGCTGGATGCGAGATGCCGAGGATCGAACTAAGTGGCTTGCAACTGGAGAGGCCTATGGCCAGCAGTGGAATGCGATAGGCTGATGATGATGACGTTCTAGATTGACTTAGACCTTTGGCGGGCGGGTTGTATTCGTGCTTCGGAAGATCGTTGGTTCCTTGACCTTCTGTGACAAGATGGAAGCCGTCAACACGTCACATCAGAGGCCTGCAATGAGCGCATTGGATAACTTTGAAAAGAACATCTCAGAAGGGTCATCATCACCATCATCATCATCATCATCGTTATCTCTAGACACAGGCCTTTGTAAAAGGAGTATTTTGCCATAATCGTCAACTTTGGCAGGCGGGTTGGTGATCACATTTTGGCCAATGGCAGAAAGAAGACGCTGCTAACGCAACATATCGGATATATCTGTCTCTTTCACATACACGAAGAAATTGGTTTGAGTAAGAGAGACAGATTGACTTGAATTAAGGGACTTTGCGTTGCGGAGTAAGGCGTCTGCCTGTCTTCTTCTAGCGGTAATCCGTTTTTTGTTTCTTATGATAACCATAGGAAGAAAATTGTTATCCACGTTTATCGTCGGTTTGAGGGTACATACCTTTTCAGAACGAGTATCCTAGACCTGTAACAAGTCAAAAACAAAACTATTAATTATTGTGTTGAGTAAGTAATAAGAAAGAAAGAGCAAAACAACATAAAGTTTAAGAATTACTCGTATAGAACTAGAATTATGTGTCAGGGGGTCTCGCCGCATCCTCATGCATACGGGGCAAGGTTCTTAGTACAATTAAGCTACCGAGACACTATGTCACAGCGCCCATTTTTTAAGCATGTTCTTATCGTTGCAGTAAGCCAGCCTAGCTTAATCAAAATTTAGGAGGTTTTCACTTCCAACACCTCAAAAAAACATTTTTTTTCTAGTTTACATACATTATAATTGCGATGAAGTTGCTAAAATACCATATTAAGTATCCCTATGCTTCGAGATTGTTTGGTAGTTTTTATTTTAATTTGTCATGTAGTTTGTGCACATAAAAATAATTGCTTCACCACTTCTCTTCCTACGGGTGTCGTAAAAGGCGGCTAAAGGAATACTACCAGAAGAATTTCAATGCACCACAAGCCTAACATCAAAATCGTTGGAAAGAGTTACATACCTACCATTACTGTTGGTTTAAAATCTTATACAAAAGCATAAGCAAAAGAAACATATAATTTGAATGAGCATTCCCTTGCGTTGCGTAACTTCAATGAATGGACAAAGAGTTGTTGTAGACAATTGTTTTGGGAAAACTGTTGAATGACTTTAATTACGGGTGCGGAAAAAATATGGGCTTTTTGTTAAATTGCCGATGCACCAAATCATGCGTGGGAGATCTTTTATCTTTTATCTCTTTCGGCATATTGCAAGTTGTAATTTATATCGTAGGCAAGAAAGGATGTTTAGGATAAAAAAAAATAGTTACAAAAATTTTTATTTATGATATTTTTAAATTTTTTAAAAGTGTGTTCTAATGATAATTATTGAGTAATTGGTTCTTAGGTATAATCATATTTAGGTACCTATATTAAAATGAGAGATAGATTAACGGATTTAACTCATTTCATCATTTCAAATTGGGTGCCCTTCGGTTCGCCTAAAATTTAAAGTCCTAATTTCATTTGGCCGAACCGTATTGGCCTAAACTTATAACGTATAATTATTGTCTAGTCTAACAGTTGTTTTCGCACTATTATAGATTGGTCTAAAAATTGAAAACCCTAATTTCAGTATGTCTAATATCGAAAGCACTAAAATGTATTAGCATCTTTTTTTGACATTACGCTCTATTTTTTTTAAACAGAAAAGTTTAAGAAACGAATCGCTCACAAACCGACCCCAAGCAGTCTTGTCTGCCCTACCCCTAGAGTGTAATTCAAAAGCGCGTAGGCGCGGAGGGGCGAGGCGGCCCGCGGGCTGAGGAGCAGGAGGCTGAAAGCGAGGCGCCGCAGCTGAGGCTGGCCGGCGCAGCCGGCCAGAAAGCCGAAGCTGCGGTGGTGAGCGTAAGCCATCTGCGACGAAGTCTGATTGTTTGGATGCATGCATGATTGCTTGTTTGCATGCATGTCTGCTTGATTGCATGCATGATTGCTTGTTTACATGCATGATTGCTTGTTTGCATACATGTTTGCTTGCTTGCTTGCTTGCATGCATGCTTACTTCTTTGCATGCATGCATGCTTTTTTGCATGCATTCATGCTTGCTTGCTTGCTTGCATGCATGCTTACTTCTTTGCAAGCATGCATGCATGCTGATAAAGTTTTTAACTTTCTGCGAATAAAAATTTGGAAATGCAAAAGGGTAGGTGTTATGATATATTCGGCGAAGTTATAATACGGCGATATAAAGTTAAGCGTAGTAAAAATGGGCTAAACACGTTTAGGAATAGTAAAAAAGTGCGAAAAAATTTTAGGCTAATCGTTTGTGCGCCAATGACAATTAGGAGTACAAATAATTAGGCATCCCGATATATACCCTTTCAAATTACAGTGTTTGAGTAAATTCAAGAAACCATAAAACATACCAATTTTTTTCATATATTTTTTACCAATATGATGT
This sequence comes from Anania crocealis, assembly GCA_949315895.1. NCBI lineage: Eukaryota > Metazoa > Arthropoda > Insecta > Lepidoptera > Crambidae > Anania > Anania crocealis. Next base: position 12,252,435 of record OX438872.1, read on the forward strand.
CGGATGCCTTTTTAAAGAGATACGCGAAGCAATTGTGTTTATCGAATCGTTAATGGAATATTTGTTACGTCACTACATAGTATAAAACAAAGTCGCTTTCTCTGTCCCTATGTCCCTTTGTATGCTTAAATCTTTAAAACTACTAAACGGATTTTGATGCGGTTTTTTTTAATAGATAGAGTGATTGAAGAGGAAGGTTTATATGCATAATAACATTTAGTATCAGCATTGCACCCGTGCGAAGCCGGGGCGGGTCGCTAGTACCTAATATAATACCTACTTAAGGGTTTAAAGTAAACAAAAAGTTGAAAACCCTAAAAATCAAACAAAGCGTTATTATAGTGGACATAACTTCACCAATAACAAAGATAAATTTTCATTGATTATATTAATGGCAACTTAAACACAAGTCCTCCCGTGCTTCTAGTAAAATCATTAATTTAATGATTCAATAAACTATTAATTCCGTACCGACAAAGGAGCTTCTGATGTAAAGTAAAGATACGTGAAACCAATGAAAATATTAAGCCTTAACTTCATGTTCACTCAAAATAATTTGCCACAAAATTGCGTTTGGTAGGGCTGCTAGAAATGTTTCCACATACAAAGTTGTATGTTTTTAATAATGCGTGCAATGGCATAATGGGGACTACCGTTTCTTTGCTCACCAGTTGGCGCCACTGTAGACTGAGGTCCGGAGGTATAGCTGTCAAAGGCGATTGGCACCGAAACAAAGTGTTATATCTTGAATCTAATTAAGGTTATATTGTTTATAAATAACTATCTTGATATCAACGAACTAACTTCTGAAATAGTTGCTCTTGAGGCAGCCTATTTTTGCGCTTTTTCTTAATTCCGCTTTTAAAGCGTTCAAAGTACGAAGGAGATCACTTTCCAGCAGGTAAATTAAAGAATTTATAATTTATGCAACTAATTCCGCTAAAACCAGTACAAAGTGAATGATATTGGACCTCACGCGACACTAGCGCCTCTAGTGGCAAATTCACTAGCGATAGCCCTCATTGCGGTGCCCCTGTTGCGACTGGTCCCACATATTTCTAGTTAGGTGTTGTATTATTATTGTTTTTTCTCTACAATTTTTTAATATTATTATTTATTTTTTTATGTTTTAATCGTTTTTATAATTATTCCATTGCTTTTTACTAACATTATTTTCATCATTATTTGTAATTTACTTACACTTTTATGGGCTTGTATCACTCTCGCCTGAAATAAACGTATTTAATTTATTATTTATAACTGTTCTTTAAACGATTTAATAGTTAGTATATTTTTTAAATAAAACCTTAAATGTAAATGTGTGCAATGTGTATATTACTAAAACTATGGCTAAACGGATCTTATAGAATTTTGATATATGTAGATTATAGGCTTCTTTCTATTTTGAAGGAATGCAGAGTATGATAGTCCACATCATTACATCGCTCCTTCTTTAAAACTGTTGACCCTTCAGGCACCATATAATAACGTTTATGCATTTTTTTCACGAATACATCGAAATTTTCTTATCAAATTTAATTGGAATGGATCAGAGGATATACATTAACTAGTACTTTTATAACCATAATCGATAAAGTCCGTATCAATAATAAATGTTACCAATTTAAAAATAAGAACTGTTATGGTACCCTCATCAAAACAAAACGAAAATTGTATTAAAATTAGTTTAAGTTTTAATGTAAAGTTTGAAGGTCTCCAAATACTTTCGACAGTTACCTAAACTCATCAAAAAACTCATACATCAAATAGTGACAGCCCTCTTAATAATCTGTGTAATTAAATTCCCAACAGAATTCCGTTGAAGAGAAACCCTTTGATCAAAACATAATCGAAATATTTTGCATGTCTTTTCACGCACAATTAAACTAAATGCGATCTTGGTAACTTAGTCTTTTCAATTTTATGACAATAATAACCCTTTTCTTATAGGAATAACGTAGATTTTTGCTTGTAAAACTTCTTTGTGAAGAACAAAAGATTATTTTTCGTAGGAAGTGAAAAAATAAGCAAAGGAAATCTCATAAGTGGATATGGGGGTTCAGTATAAATTTAAGATGATTTAGAACAAACTTAATTTAAATAGCCATTGACTAATATTAAAAGAAAGCTGTGTCATCAAGCCCCAATTCCGCTGATTTTCAAATGACATTACTACCATAATAAATGTGTCATAATATACAATTGTGATGCAATTGCGATTCTATTGAGCTCTTTGTAAATTAGCGGAATTGGGGCCCAGGTGGGTACAGAAACATTCAGTTTGCGTGTCGTGTGGTATCGGCACATAAAAAAAACACTTCTTATCTTAACCTATTACCTATGGGTGCCGTAAGAGGCGACTACATTACTGCCTGAAGAAAACAGACGGTCTCTCGAATACTCTCGATCTCGACGAATAACTTTTCGATAGTTTGCAAAATACTGAGCGTGGACCTTTTTGACACTATTTTTTTATTTATACCTTTAAGTTTTTAAACAATGTTCAGTTAAAATCAGTTTTATTTCTGCAAATAGGCCCCAGGAGGCGCTTTTACACGTCCCAATATTTAAACCTACCACTGCTTCGGGACAAGTCTGGGCTAGTGCCGAGAAGAAGCAGCGCAAGAAACTCGGTCACTATTGTCAGCCTCTTTTTAAATACGTTTTTACAAGGTAAGGTAATTTTTACAAGGTTTAAGCAAGTACGAGCTGGGACAACTTAATGCCATACATTTCTATCATTTAAATAATCATTAACAGTGTAATAGCCCTTTTTCATTAAAATACGAGTAACGTTCTGTGTTTCTTGTAATAATTGTGGCAAACAAATAATTCTTTCTTTCTTTAATTGTGATCGCCAATCTGATTGACAAGCGCGTCTTTTATTGCAAAATCGCACCTTTAAAGAGGACCCCATACCGAGGTGTGTACCCCGTACCGTGCTGTCAGACATAGACCAGTATTAACGAGTTTAATTTCCGCTATAAGCTTGAAATAATTATGCAATAATGTTTTACCAAAGGAAAGCTATTTCGCGTTCTTTTGTTATAAAGGTTTTTAAATTTTACATCTGACCCCCAAACCTAAGTAGATCAAAGAATGATGGCATCTCGCACGAACGCAAATAAAAACTAAATTGTGGGAAGTCTTCATATGAGGAACCTTTAATTTATTTCAAATTCAAATCAACGGCTGTCTTACATTTGATTTTAATTACTACTTTAACTAAAGCAAAGTTTATCTGGGCTTTGCCAGACTTAATATTAGGGTATGATTGGGTTCATGGCATTGTGTAACAAAGATATCATAGATTTTTTTTCTCTTTTTAACTTTGAAAGACACCGACTTTTAGTTTGGAATTGATTTTAAATCGGTGATTTATTTTGAGATTTAAGTTGTTAAATTTTATTTTATTAGTAGGTAATGTATGATAACTTAAGTAGTATATAATAGCTTAAGTATAGTCATCCCACTGCAGGAATAAAGACTCCATCATTGAACACTACAGAAATTATGGGTACTGTATATTTCATTAAATTATTAATTGAATACATAAAAAATACGCTAGTTGTTAAGTGGCGTACTCTGTTTTTCTTATTACTCAAAATAAATGACAGCAATACCAATTAAAGTTGAAGATAAATGATCATCATGTCATCGAACCGACTTGCTACCGGCTCGAAGATGCCGGAAGATTTTATTTGTTCCAAATAACCGTTTAGAAGCATAGAAAACCCACCGTAACATTATTATAAGGCATTACACACAATTATAGGCACGCAAGGTCGGGTGAAGGTCCAAAGAAGATGCGTTAGCTGCGTAGCAGTGTTTGTCGCCACAGAGATCAGACTTGGAACGTTTAAGTCGTAGAATAATATTGAAAATTATCAAAATACACCAATATTGGTTTTAATTACACGAATAAAGAAGGAATTGTTGAAAAACTGGAAAGATAACACACCAAAAACATTTTATTTTTACCTCTAGCTTCTAAGTAATTTAGAGATGATGACGGCAAAGTTATTAAATAAAATTAAATAAAAAAAAAAATAACAATTGCTCTGGTTTAAATTTATTAGTAGAGTTTGTAAATAAATGAAAAAAAAAACTAATGATCGAGTATTAACAATTTATTCCTGGATTCAGTATGGTGTAGCTATAGACCTATATTACATGCTCTGTTTGTTGTGAGTTACAACTATGGTTACAATAAATAATAATATGTTCAACATAACTTGCAAGTAACTTACATAGTTACTCCATTGTATTAGGTTTACCGCTGTAATGATAGATGTGGTTAAAGAAAATTAAATGTAAAAAGACAATTAATTAGTAGTCATAGCGCATGATAAGGATTCGACATCAACAGATAAATAAAAGTGCTATAAAGTAAAAAAAGTAGTATGTATAGTAAGTATTAAAAAGTAGTGTTCACAAAAAACCTGAAAGTTTTAGTCATGTAACATAAATAACAATCTATCTAAGTGTCGAATGTCGTACTCGCGGACATGGATGGAAAACTTGATGTATTATTCAGTCATGCCGATTAATCGTTGTAATGTGTCGCATCTCTGTGGCTTCCCACCGTTGCGTAGCGGTAACCGCTTGATCACGCACAGATTAGCAACGGTTAAACTATATTAGTAACTATATTAGTCTTAACGCTATAATACTCGTTCTCCGCATTTTTGTGGTAGCTTACGTCCGTTTTTAGGGCTTCTATGCGATATAAATAATCTAATTAGATATTAGGTACGGTCGGCCGCAAAAGTGGTCTGGTACCCTTAGGTTGAAAATGATTCGCGGGTCATAGAAAAACAAGGTTGATTTTCGCATGCAAAAATATCTGTAATAATAAGTCAAAGACAGCAATAGTCCATGACTTCAACCTTATTGCTATTTTCCTTACGCATGAAATTTTGTCAAAACTGATAGACCACATTCTGTAATCACAATTGTATTTTTTAATTTATACTTGTAATTTATTTACTAAAGAAAAGGTTAAAAATATGTTGTTTATCAGTATTTGCTTCAATCATCTGTTAAAAAAAACATTATTTTAATTTTATGACTGTCAACCCTGTCTTAAAAATGTTATATTCTCTTCAAAATGTGTGTTACTTGTTTTTTAACCAAATGATAATTTCTTTGTTTTTCCTCGGTTCAAATAATGATTGCCAGTTTTTTCAATAGGATGTCATACATTTAATAGTGTTATCCTATTAAATTGTTATGTTCTAATAAATCGGTGTGTTTATTACTTAATCGTGCACTTAGTAAATTGCTCGATTAATTTGAGATATGAATAGAGTTTGAATACGCAGTGTGAAGGACAATCGCTTCTGTGCGATGGTAATTTAATGATTAACTATTACTACGGTGGTTTATTTCCTGGTAATTAGACTGAGTTATAAAATCCAAAGCACAAGGTAAACTGAAAGAGCCCACTTTAGTCTACAGATGTTAAGTAGAAATGCACTTTATCATACTTAGGATTAATGTTCCAAAATGTATCCATAGATGGCGTTGTAGCCATTATGCATCGCGATATACCTCCATATTTCTACATGGTGTAGATGACTAGATAAACTTATGTGTAACTTTAAAAAGTTTCTTTACTCAAGCTTATAGAAACTGTAGGTTGGCGATCGCAGCTTATGTAATGGTAGGTGGAGGAAGGTGGAATTAATATGGGCGAACCTATACATACATGAGGTGAGGTGAGGCACTAATTGTGCCGACACTAATCAAACTAAAATACCACCACCAACCTTTTTGCTATGGGTGTCGCAACGTCGCAAGAGGCTATTAGAGAAGAAGACGGAACATACCTATACGAGCTGATGATGAATATTACAGCAGTACTGCACACCAAACTAAAAGGTGCGAATAAAGATGTGAACCTTATTTTCGTGACCATAACAGTAGGTTTGTAATCCAGTTAAATAATTATCAAGTCCCTTGTTAGCTTTGGCCGAGCCCAGCGTGTGAAAGCAAGTAACATTCTATTTAGAATTTCTATCTGTTTTAGTTTAGACCTTAAAAGTACAGTCATTTATCATCTACTCCGTACCTTCAAACAAATGGAAAAAGAAAAGATAAGGTTAAGTTTCCACTAAAAGCTATGAGATAAATTCCACTTTAGCGTTTGCACGACAAAGATTTATTAGATAGGTACGCAATTATTATCAGTAGGAGTAAAGCCTTTACAAAGAATGAATGGTCCTGCCTTTTAATTAAAGTGCGGTCAAACATAAATGTATCTATTTTACATATTGTTATTAACTGCTGTGTATGCAATTAAATTGCTAATGATAAATAACTGAACTTAAGTCCAATTTCAATCCAACTTAAGTCAGACGAAATATTTATTCGAAGCACATTTTCAATTTACATTTATTTTTGTTCGTAGTTCTAGATGTTTGTGACTGTACCAATGATATTACAAAGAAATAGATATGTTATGTTCATATAAAATTGCGTTCGCAAAACGTCACGGCGCTGCACGATGACAGTTACATAGATTAGGAATTGTAACCAAAATCAGACAGTACAAATATTTGAAAGTAGGTAGAAAATAGAGAGAAATAAAACAGGTTGTATTTGTGTTATATGGAAAAAAAATTTTACTGTGTAAGTACGTAACATAAAACATACCTACATTGGAATTATGAGAGTTGCACAAGTTAGAATTTTTGACAGAAATATTTATGTACAATTTTAACAAAAAGATATTACACAATTACATCCAGTCTGATTCACTTCGTTGCTTTCGCACTATTGCAATTCACTCTTCTTTTCTAACTTCATTACAAGGAAAGCTAGAAAAACAATTGTGAATAGTAAATCTTAACACTGACGGGGTACTTACGTTTCATATTAGCTACTCCAGAACTTTAACATCACGTTTCAAACCACAGAACATGGAAAAGGGTTAGAAAGGAGATGTTGGCGGGGCAGGCACGCCACAGAGGTTATGAGCAAATGCTATTACTTCTGCTGAAACGTGAGCACTGTGATTGGTTAGCGTTCTTTGTACTCGTTCACGTGTAGTGGGACGCAAGCGGCGACATCGGTTCTCATACAATTGGCGCATGACAGCCGTTCTAATATTTTTCCATGTTCTGTGGTTCAAACTATCAAAGTACCAAATTTAATTATGAAGAATTTCATTAGAATTATTTTTAAATAAATACCAATATGTGTGCTATGGTATGATTAACTCGTCATATTGATACCTAAATTGTCGCATCTGAATTTTTAATCTATGTCGTCGTCGTAGCACTTAGAAAAAAAACTAAAAATTAAAAACACGTAGTATAAAACAAATATTTTTATAAACTTACATGTGATATGTGATCCCTTGAGATTTATTCATTTTAACACAATAATTTGTGCAAAATCGAAATACACAAGACGGCATTTTTCAAATTTTTGTTAATCTGTCACTGTGACTCGCTCTGAAGCTTGTTTGAAGCAAACTGACTGAGATATGTTACAATTGACTCAAAAAGACTTCTTAACTTAAGCCGCGAAGTAACATATCTATTTCTTTGTAATATCATTGGACTGTACCTATTAATTTGACCATTTATAAATTCTACATATCGTTCCTTGAAAATTTCAAAGCTCAATCGGGAAATGACCGACCAAAAAACGAAAGGTAATGCGTTCCGATCCCACATGAGTGAGGTAATAATAATGTATTTTACAACTAACTTATGAGAGTAACAACAGTTCTCGGATACTGATTTTCGGAACTAAAATAAAAAAACTTACATCGCAGGCCATTTTAAAAAGAACCGCGATTTAGGAGAATAATTCATAGGTATATCTAACATCTACTTAGAAAAAGATACGGTCCAAACTACAATTGATGCCAAAAAAACCACCAATGACGATGGTCTCCCTCAAAAATAGTACATTTCATCTTACGCGACCCATTTTATAGGTAAATTGTTTTAACATTTGCACAATATCTTTGCATAGCATGTCATTGCGTGTGCGCAATCATTACTGCAGTAAAAGCGCGTCCGTGTATGACCGTCACATATTCGGTTTCGAAGTGAAATTGTATGACGAAATGCCATTGTTACAACTGTTTATCTAACGGTTAGAATTTTAAACAGCATCCAAACCGACTAGTAGATATATTAGGGGTTAAAGTATGAAATTGCCGTTTTGTATGGACGAAATCGAGAAAAGCCATTTTTCCATACTAACAATTTTTTAGTTTTTTTAATAACGCCTGAACCGTTTTCGATGCAATTAAAGGTGAAAGTTAGATGGTTATAAAGCTACGCATTATACTATTTAAATTTCTGAAAATCAAAGTATATAATACAAATAACTTATCGATAAATCGTTTTGATTATGACGGGGTCCAGAAATGTACTGATTCACACCTGCCCACCAGCCCACAGTTGGACAGGAGTCGCCCACAAAATTAATGTTACATGTTAGAGTTACCGCTATAGATAGTCCACTATCGATAGTCTATCGATAGTATCGAATTTAGCGATAGTATCGATGTTACAAACTTTCTAATACTACCGATTAGTAGCAATACTATCGACGATACTATTACATCATAATACTATCGATAGTATTGATTGGTTCGATAATATCGATACTATCGATAGCACTATCGATAGCTCTGCAACTCTATTACAAATGACGATGATAGGACCAAGAAAGTAGTTCAATCACGAGTCCAAAATTCAGTTATTAACGGCTGCGTCTTCTTTTCACGTCAAAGTAATTAGACCGATAAATCTATAATCTAATTAATGCCGCACCAAAACACGTTTAACTTTCAATGCCAGTGTTGGTAACATTGAAACAAAGCATCACTTTCTTGTGTCGAAACAGAAAATGAGTTGAAAAAGAAAAGTGTCCGCTTTCACTGATGATTCGCTCTGTATTGTTCAGTTGTAAGTGTAAGTGATCTGCGCGACAGATGACTGGACAGCCATTTTGTTTTAAGACCCTATCCGACTGATATTGTAACGTTCTATAATCATCTCACCGCAGCCACTGCAGGGCAAAGGCCTCCAACATTGAAATAAGTTACCACAGCAGTGATGAGCACAGGCATAATCACCACGCTCGGTTGGTAATCTTAAGCTCGAGCAACGTTTGAGTTTATTTAGTCGGTGCTTAACGAGCGATTTGAATAAGTCCTTAATTTTTTTACGTCTGCTAAAATATATCCCCTTTGAATCATTAGTACTAACCTACATTCATAATTCAATAACCAAAAAACTTTAATGTTAACAAGCTAGCTGTTCTCTTCTCACATGTACACTGACAATAAGTTAGACAGAGATAGCTGCGATCAAATACTGACCTGGATCATAAACATAATTACGGCAAGCCTTTCTTCGAAGTGTGACTTAGGCTTTTAACTTATCACCAAACATCACACGCTATTTGATCAAGACTCAAGTTATTTTTTATGTAAACAAAGTAAGGATATTTGTTACTGTCAAATACTATCTGTTAGTTTATTAAGATTCTTAAGAAATTACATAAGTTATTACAGATTATCATCGTTATACTCGTAGCTCTAGCCTTAGAATACTAAGGCTCTAGGTATTTTACCTGATTGTTATAATAAGTATCGTTTGGTGCCGACAAGTTAATAACACCTCTTCTTTTCCTGTGGGTGTCGAAGAGGCGACTAAAGGGCACAGCTCTTTTAACCGACATCAAAAAAAGGACGAGGTTTTGTGTTCGTCTGTATATTTTTTTGTGTATGTTAATTGATTTCTCCGTTAATTGTAGACCGATTTACAAACTTATTTTTTTGTTTGAAAGCACTTCCGCGGTGGCCCCATACTAACCAAGTTAGGATCTGATGGTATGACGTAGTGTCTCGGTGGCTAAATTGGTAAAGCGCCGCGCCCGGCATGCGGGGAGATGCTGGTTCGAGTAACGCCTGAGACATAATTTTTCAAGTTTAAATACACAGACCAGTAGGTACAAACAGATATGATCATGCACACAAATATTTGTACTGTGTGAGATTCGAATCTATAGCTCTGAAGCAGCGTTTACTAACACTCAACCAAAATGGTCGTCTATTAATCAAAACACGCTAGTTCAGTTTGGAGATTCTATAACTGATAATAATATGGCGTCTTTTCGCACTATCTAGAGAGAACCATCTTTAGAAAGGTTAGAACACAACGAATAATGATTTGCATAATAGTTTAACCTGTGTAGAGTTGTATTGAATATATTTTAGAGATATTGAATCAATCTTTGAAAGCGTTTATCGATTTATTCGAACATGACAATGTCAGCACACGTATCTTAATCTTATTAATTAATCCATAGTAATCACAATAATCTAAAATTTTATCTGGGGATTTCAGAAGAAAGCAAAGACCTAAGAATCAACTTACCTAGAAAAAACGAGAGAGGCGACAATATTTCTTAATTTTTGTGGTATTTTTCTTTATGATTAGTTAGAAAATGTCTTGATGACGACGTATACTATGTTCAATCGCCACGCTTGGCAAACGGGTTGGCGATCGCAGTTTGGCCAATGGTTGGTAAGACGCTCTCTCTTGGCAGTACTCCTTGAGTCGCCTCTTACGACACCTACAGGAAGATAAGAGGTGATGCCATTATTTTAACGTGGCGAAACCATTGGGCATGTCAGTATTTTATACTCGTTTAAAAAGTTAAATGTTTAAAACCAGAACAGATATTTTACTGACATATACTAACCACAAAAATTCGCTTACTAAAAACAGGGTTGCCAACACATAAAAACCATAGCGTTACGTCTTCCCTTCATACGGGTGCAACAGACGGCTTAAGGACTTGAAGACAAACCAGCATCTTTCGTCCACAGTTAGTCAAACTTTGATCACCACAGAACAGGGAAAAAAGGGTTAGAAAAGCGATGTAGGCGAAGCAGGCGCGCCACAGGTTATGAGCAAATGCTTATACTTCTGCCCAAACATGAATGTGAGTGAGCGCTGTGATTGGTTTCTTTCGACGTCGCGCAACCCTATTGGTCGCGCGACGTCGAAAGCCTTCGCTTGATTAGTGTTTTAAGAACTCGTTTATGCGATAGCTTGTGTTTATTATGTTCACAAGTAGTAGTAGCGCAAGACAGCCTTTCTAACCTCTTGCCATGTTCTATGGTGATCACCCACCCGCAGTGATTATGGCCAAACCCTCCTTTTGGTAGGATGGTGAGGCCTGTTGATTAAGTTTCCTAGATTTTAAGTAGGTAAATATTTTAAAACGCAATGAAGAATGACTCCGTATCGATATTAATCTTTACAAATAAAAACATTAATCAACAGATAACGATTCTGATAACTGGCTGAAATCAATCTTATTATCAGACTTTATCTTAAAAGTAAGTGATAGTCAATTCGAAGAAATGTTATCGAACGTAAATTTCCTTTCTTTGAATCATATCAATGAAATACAATTGTAAAGCATAAGTAGGTACCGGCCTTTAATCATCCCACTGCAGGGCAAAGGCCTCCATCATGGAAATCAAGTTACCATAGCAATGATGGGTATAGACATAATCACCACGCTTGCCATATGGGTTGGTGATCACAAACCCGAGCAATGTTCGAAAATTCGAAACATTTTGTTGCCCTACCCGGGACTCGAACCTGGGACCCCGTGATCTTGGCCCAGTATTCAAACGGTAGTAGACCTACTTACTTGCTTTACTTTTATTAATTTACTAATGCGGTTAACTTATTTTTATAAATATCAGAATGGGCTATATTCAAAAACAACAGGTACCTAGACTAAACATAACATGTGATTATTACAGACCCGGGATTTTTTCATTCGTGTGCCCAAAACCTAACGCAAACCCATTTTTTACTATCGCACGTCAATAAAAAAATCATTTTATCATCAAACAACAATAGCTGAGGTCAAATGAGATCATTTCGGCTTCCATCAATCTCAACTGGTTCGATACATCAATCAAATCGACTGTCAGTATGATCACCATCCTTGGACCTACTAAATCGTGTTTAGTTTTTTATTGGGCACTGGTTATTTGTTACTGTTATTTTTTGTTGTGTCATTAATATTTATTAATTTGTGCTTCGAGTAATGTTAGGACTTAGTTCATTTAGTGGAACGGTGGTCTTTTTAGAGTTCCGTACCCAAAGGGAAAAACGGGACCCTATTACTAAGACTTTGCTATCCGTCTGTCTGTCACCAGGCTGTACCTCAGGAACCGTGAGAGTTAGACAGTTGAAATTTTCAGAGATCATGTAAGTACTCTGCGTTGGGGTCCCGCTGAAAATCAGCGTCGTGATGGCTACGCCTGTCACGACTAATGCTGTGCGGACCTTTTTGACACCTTTATTTAAGCTTAGTTTTTAAACAATGTGCTGTGTTTCGTTCTTGTATTATCTGTGTCAAATAAATTATTCTTTTATGTTCTTGTATTATCTGTGTCAAATAAATTATTCTTTCTTTCTTTACTATCTGTTGCCGCTATAACAAAAAATACTAAAAAACAGAACAAAATAAATATTTAGGGGGCTCCCATACAACAATCGTAATTTTTTTCTCGTTTTTGGCCGATAATGATAACGGCAATCATAAGTAAGTTATTTAGTAACTTAGGGTTCTGTATACTATTACAAGCGGCTTAAGCAAACAACAAGGTCCATACAGTACTATTTAAAATTTAAGGCATTTTAATTAATATTAAGGTATTTCCTGAAATACTTTATCATGAACTAGTTGTGAGTTATTCGTGGTATTTACTTCCTATTGATAATTACCTACTTTAATACAAATGATAAAGTAATTTTAATTTAGTAACTGCATTTAAATTTTTGACAAAAAAAAAAGTAGTCGGTTTATGAAGTTTCTCACAAAATACTCTACGTAAAGTTTACATTTCAATGCCTATTTTGGTATACAGAAAGGTAAGGCCATATCAAATCGTACGGAGAAAAAGGTCTAGTTTTAATAACCAGAATTTTGAGGAAGTTAACTAGAACGCATAGTGCTATACGTGACAGCTATACATTTTGTAAATGGTATTTTAAAAATCTTGTTTTTAGTAACGTGAATTTTTTGGTACATAGAACACATTTTTCGGTACACTTTACCATAAAATTTGTACTGCTAGCAATACTTAAACATAGTTGTGACCATTACTAACTTATTATTTTGATATTTACAAAGAAAGTAGGTAGTAACTGATACTATTTGACATGTTTCGTACACTTAACTTATTTACAGATTTTTTTAGTATTTGCAATTAAGCGACTATTTATCCTTAAAACTAATTCTGATAGCACTCGCAGTATTTTGTTAACTTTTAATAGATTTGTTTTTACAAGTCGTTCTGGTAGTATTGTAAAATATTTTTCTCCGTGCAAGAATCGCCACATTCAGTCAATAATCAACATCCTCATTTTTGTTGGTTAAAAATATAATCAGAATATAAAGTAGCTCAGTACTCAAGTCACAATAAGACTGAACTAAGTGAGTTTTATTGTCGCCGGTAATATAATAGTAAAAGAAAACGAAGCATTAAACAAACATCCAATCACTTTTACTATCCACTTAACTTTTTTCAACTGTTTGCTACAAGAAAAAACGTACGTATTCGTCAAACATTATACAGGGTGTTTGTTTAATGTATACTTTAGAATTCGGTTTTTTACAACTGTTAGGCAGACATTAGATTCCGCAAAGAGTATGCAGGATGAAATTTTAACCACTTTCCAAAATTTTTATAGGCGTTCAGTATATTTAGAGCCCATTTATGAAGTAAAAAATGTAAATCAAGCTTTCACCCGAAAATATTTTTCGGAATATCTCACTCTTTTTATTTATTTGCTACATTAACATACCTACAGCTCAAATGTTTCATTAAAAAAAAGTAATGTTTTAACACATTAGCCAAACAAAACAGTCTCCAACGATGACAATTAGGTACTTTGCTAAAGTTTGGTACAAAACAAATCGTATGAGAGGTTTTAGAGTTACAACAAAAAACTTAATTTGGAAGAGCAAGGAAGGTTCATAAAAAAATCAAATCACAATGGTAACACTTAGGCGTGATCAACCTTATATTTGTATGCGATTGGTCCGTGTAAATGTAATAGAAATACAAAAAAACTACCCCTTCTCGTTACAGAGAACAGTGTAATAATCGATAATCTTTGAGCGAACTAAGCTTATATGCAAATAAACGGTATTAATATGAATTCTTCATTACCAAGGTTTAATTACTGTACAGTAACCACCAGGTGCAGTTAAGTATTCTGCACATGATCGTCATACCACAGGTGTCTTATTAATGCCTAGACATTAGACATACAATAAAAGATGGACGCTTTTTTCCTTTAAACCACGGGATTAATCTAGAAATAGCTATCATTGCAATGTAGGAATGTCATTTGTAAATAAATTAGGAAATACGTTTGATTTGAATATCAGTCGTCTCTCTTATTCTGTCTTCTTTCTCTTTTATACCTTGCGTTCCGCTCCTCACATGCCAGATAAGTTTTCGTTAGATACATCAACCTGTATTTAACTATTGAGTGTGAACTCGAAAACAACCGTTCAATAAGTCAACCGCCGAATCATTTAGCTGTGACACAGTTTAGCGACGTTTTGGGGTCGCGCAACTCGTGCGCAGGACTGTAGGGTTGGCAATTAGTAAAATGAAATTTATTTGTATCTTACGAAATAATTACCTGTGTACTTGGTACCTGTGAGTTGTACCTTCGTTGTTTCTGATTTCCATAATACGAGTGCTTCCAAAAGTTACTTAAATTGGGATCAGGACAATATGTATGATATGTTGTCCGCATTGTTATTTCTCTAATTAAGAGTCTTAGCAGTGGAGGTAGACGCTCAAGGTCAAAATAGGTCTTAACACTTGACTCCAACAAAAAATTGCATCGTTGCAATCTTTACTACTATTTACGATTTTTCAATTTTTAGCCATTTTTTACCATTGAATTAGTAATTTTCTTTTAGAAATACCATTGCTCTAAGGCAATAATCATTGTTTGATAGGTACTTAAATAAAAAAAGACGATTGTATCAAGAAGAGTCATTAAATATTAGATTGTATTGGACATAAAATATTAGATTGCTTAATTAATTTGACATTTAAAATTGATATTCACTCGCTTACTAGTGCTTACAATGCTCCATTTTGTACAAACCAATACCTTGGTAAATAATTTGAATTGTATTTTGTGAATAAATAATTTGAATTGTATTTTGTGAATAAATAATTTGAATTTACACATACTGATACGAGTAAATAACAGGAACAAAGTTCAACTTATCACTTAACAAATCGATTCCTGAATCGAAAAAAAGTATTTATGTAAGGGCTTTAGGTATATGGATCGAATCTAAACCAAATTAGCATACAGCAAAAACCTTAACTTTTAAAGATAAATCGAAACTGTTACAAGTAAATCAGAAGAGGCAACCCTAAAGCTAATGTTCTAAACACCTCATATTAGATAGTGTTTCTAGTTTGTTTGGTAGTGCTAAAATATCCTCAATACAGTACAAGTTAAATAATATAAAGTATGGCTTCAATAATGGTAGGATTTTCAATGGGCGACATATTATGTCGCCCATTGAAAGGCTGTCATGCGCCATTTGTTTGAGAACCGATTATGTCGCCGCTTGCGCCCCACTACGCATAAAAGAGTTCAAAAAACGCCAATCATTGGACTTCGCGCGAATTCTTTTGACATCGCGCGACCCTATTGGTTCCACCAATCACAGCGCTCACTTACATTCATGTTTGGGCAGAAGCATAAGCATTTGCTCATAACCTCTGTACCGCGCTTACCCCACCTAGCCTACATCTACTTTCTAGCCTTTTTTCCGTGTTCTGTCGTTTAAGTAACCCGCATTCGGCATGCGTGGTGATTGTTGTGGTAACTTGAATTCAAGGATGGAGGTCTGTAACCGTCATTGCCTTGGTAACTCGAATTTAATGAAGCTTTACCTCCTTACCCATTAAGATATTCGATAATACATAATGGTGTGCCTTGCTCTGGGTGATCTGGTAAATACAAAATCTATTATTACTATATCACTTACATTGGTAAAACTACAAAACAACCACTTAAAATTTAAAAATAAGTTTATCCGCGATCCCGGTTCGTGCAAAAGCACCAAAACGTCAAAAAGGTCTTATCTACATTTAAATAGTTACAGCGGAATGCAGTAAGTTCCGTTAAGTGATAAGTTTAAAAATATTCAAATTCAAATCATATTCCATAACTCAGACCCTAAATACCAACAACGAGATTACCAAACAATAGGCGACAACAAAATAACGAAGCCGTTATCCGTACCGATAAATAACGGGAACGAAGATAAGTATCGTTGTATGAAAATGTCATGAATTTTTAGATACCTTCAGGCGATGTCAAGACTGATGAATATAAAAAAAAACAGGTCAAGTGCGAATCGGGTTAGCCCAGCAGTGGTTCCGTACAAATTTGTAGGTACTTATAACAAGGCGTTTTGTTTATGATTTAATTAAAATATCTTAGTAAGTCCAGCCCAGTTCCATACATTGAGCGGACATGTCAGCTGCGGTTGGAAATTATTCAAAAAGGTGTTTTTATCTCTTGATGGGCCCGCGCCGTAACAATAATAATGGTTCCTTTTTTCCTTTTGAGTTACGGAACTCTAAAACAGTAAGGTGAGCGATGGTTATTTGTGATGAACATTGTGAGTTTTGATTTCAGAACATTGGTATGGTGTAGTAACAAAAGGTTGACATATTGCCTAGTCGAAATGTCCGATTCAACCAATGTAAGCCCAAGTAGCATTCAGGGTTGTATATAAGATGTCTAGTTGTACACATGTATTCCACAAGATGTGTAGTCAGCTGTATAATAGCTGTATAGCTTGCTATAATGCTCTTATAGAACCAGTTTGGGCACAAATTAGACAGCCTTAAGTTTACTATGGCTGTACATTAGCAGTATAATAGCATTATAATAGCAGTTTAAGTAGTAACATCAGACTTAAGGCTGACTTA
Source organism: Anania crocealis (assembly GCA_949315895.1). NCBI lineage: Eukaryota > Metazoa > Arthropoda > Insecta > Lepidoptera > Crambidae > Anania > Anania crocealis. Next base: position 12,269,485 of record OX438872.1, read on the forward strand.
CGGCACTATATGGGACGCAGTGTGAACCATACAACGTACATAAGTGTAATAAAGAGTAACAAGTGGCTAAATACACAGCCTTCACAGTTATAAAATCCGAAAAAAGTACTCTAGTGTTACCTAAAATTCACGTGTGTCCTAAATTATTTCTCTATTTTAGTAATAAGTTTGGTTTTGTGTGTGCCATCAGAAACATAACTCTGGCAGTTATCAATTGGATAAAAATATATGATAACACGCGGTAATTAAGTACCTGTTTTAAATACTTAATAATGTTAATGCCATGGGAATGCAACTTTATCGTGAAATGTATACATATTTACAGCTAAAATATTCACGCGCCTCTGTAAAAACGCGATATTCATTTTAAAATATTTAAAACTGGCTGGGAGGAAATCTACAATTTTTAGTTTTTGATATTATATTGGCATTATAATTAGACTACGGTAATTAATTATAACATGAAACCGAAACTCAATCGCTCTCAGATTTAGTTGGTAAATATTTTAGGTTACGTAGAACAAAATGGTGGAAATGAAATACGACTATGTGAACTGTTCACTGACTATGTGAAGCGTATATAGGTTCCCATGTGTTCTGTTAGAATGCTGTTATCTATATGAAGTCCCACATTTGCACCACTACAGAGCCAATATCTATAAATTTCTTCTACTGTGAACTTATGTACAGCTTTAAGATGTAGTTCAGGTCAATTGTGTATTATCGTTTAATTCTAAAATATACTGAAATTTTAGAGATCCGCAATAAAAATGATTGTCCGTTAAATCACCTAGCACGCGACGTATAAACACAGCAGTGGGATAAGTGTAACAGAATATCACATTCACATTCATGTTCAGCTTACAGCAAATAAGAGTAGTACTTGTGAACAAATAAACTGCTATTGATGTTAATGGACAAACATATAGTCCTTTTAACAGCCTACAGTGCACATGCGAACCATTTAAACACTTCTGTACAGATAGTAAAAAAAGGTTATTTTAATGATCACAAACAAGTCCTACTACAGCTACTAGCTATATAACAGTCTAAAACGAGTAAACATAACAGCCTTTGGCTTTATAAATGACCACGTTTGTTCTATTAAAATGCTAGCTCTATAACATCGTACAAGTAGGCCGTTAAACAGCGGTTGCCGTACCTCTACCCTACTATAATGCTCTTAGTCAAACGGCTGACTAAAGGATAGTTGTTAGAGTATTATAACACCAACAATCGTATAAAAGTATAACTCTACACTCCTATAAGTCCCTTAGACAGGTATAGGTGTCATTAATCGCAATAATGCAGCTTATACATCACGAGTGAACTGTAATAATGCTTCAAGTACACCTGGGAACTAACCCCCGTATTTATAAAGAAGTAATTACTTATTGCTTAAGAAAGTCATAACTTAAAGTGTTCATACCTAGTCCTTAAGTGAAAGAAATTGGTCACCATTAATAAGTCATATTATTTGGCTGAAAATGATAACTTTTGGTAGTTATAACTTCTAGTAATTTCTTGATTAAGGCATACAAATTGTCTCTCAAGTAATTACTTTTAGTCAAGTAATTACTTTTACTTATTTATAAATACGGGGGTAAGTGTGTACTCTTAAATAAAGTAAAATGCTACTTGGGAGGGTATATATTTATGGAAACGACTTGGTATGATCTTTTAGTAACTTAATTGCATTATAATATTAGTATTTAAACATGAAAAATCATGTCTCAGGCGGGACTCAAACCCACTCTATGAATAGCGGCGCTTATCAAATGAAGAGCTGCGCCCGGCATGCATGTAGATGCGGGTTTGAGTCCCGCCTGAGACATAATTTTTCAGTTTAAATACCGACCAATGGCATGTTAGACGAATAGTTAACTATTTAGACTAGAAGCTAATGAGTGGATTCCATAAAGTTATTTACTCACCGACAATGGTAGATATCTTAGGCTGAGCACACATGTCCGGAATTATTTAAATTAATCTTCATTAGCTTACATTTAACTAATTAAACTAACTATTCATTATTCAAAGACGTTCACCTTTTATCATTAGGAAAACATTCGTTTGAAAAACTCAATGGGAATACCACGGATGGTTGGAGTTAAGGTGAAGCCACAATGATATGATGAAGAATTAAAAAAAAACTTACTTTTCAAACTTTGTTTTACATAAAAATATACAGCATGACTTTTTCAACATCTTCAAAATTTTTTATAGGCGTTCAGGCCCCTAATTCGCGTAACCGAATCGTATCACAATCGTAATTGAACGACAGGTTTTTGACAGTTCTAGTATGGGCTAAATGTCAAAATCGTCCAATTCAATCACGACCGAACTGCGATTCGGTTACGCAAATTAGGCCCCAGTATCGTATTTAGAGCCCATTTATAAAGTAAAAAATGGAAATTTTAGATTTTTGGCGGACATTTTCTAAGTGCTTTATCTTGACAATTTTGTACTGAGCTATACCAAAAGGAAAAAATACGTCATTTGTTTTTTGTCTCATAGATTGTTTTAGAATTTGGAAGGTGGTTAAAATTCAATCATATATTACAATATATATCAAAATGACGATTTACTGCCTAGTGACGTCCAACTATTGAGCTAAAACACTTAATTTAATATTATTGACATCTTTTTTTGTCTTAGAAAATATTTTTTTAAGTGTAAAATGTTACAAGTCAGCTTTTGTTAAAATATTTCCCATTTTATATTTAAAATATTTAAAGTAAATAAAATGCTGAATGCACTTTATTTATTTGAAACATTCGTTCACATGTTTGAGGTGTTTTTGCTGTAACTATTCAATTAAATGTTTTCAGTCTATTCAATTAATTGATTATGATAAAAAATATATATAATTTTTCTACGCTTCCAGATTGCGAAATCTGCTGATGTTTGACCACTTTCAGATAAAAAAACCCTTTTTTTTAACACAACTCAACTTATTACACTTTAGGCCAAGTAGGTAGGTATTTATCATCTCTTTTATAATCATAAAATGTTACCTATATTTTTAGCTGGATTTACCAGATGTTACGGTTTGATGGTCATTTTCGCAATATGTCATCGCGAAAAATTTGGTGTCTTTCGCAGAATGTCATACATATAAATATACCCATTTAACAGCAGAGGTTTTATGAAGATAAAGACCAAAATTCTATTATTGATACGAACACTATGATTGGGTCACAACTTATTGACCAACTTATTAATCCCGTCATCTCAGTCATACAAAACAATGCAAGTGACCTATTGCAATAACACCTATTATAATGCTACAAAATATTTGTCACGAACGATCACGACGCTTGAACAATGGCCAATGATTTTGGCAATATGTCCCGTCGACGGTTCAGTTGTAACAGGACGTAAGTCGAGATTTGCGCTTTTTAGGGATGAGCGAAATAATTGTAAAGAGATGTGTGAGATGTAGATAATAAGGTTACAGTTCACTTATACTACAAAAATACAGACAAATTTATTTGACATTTGTTGATATAAAACAAACAGAAACAATTAACAATAGCATTTTTATAGTAACAAAATAAATTAAAAAACCCCCGAAACAAAATAATAGATGCACATAAAATCCTAAAACAAAGTTAAATAACTATGGAATCATAGCTAAATACAAATAGAACAAATACAGTTGGTTTAAATGAAAACCCTATAAAAAGCAAAAAATTAAACTGAAATTTTGACCCTACTTAAGTCAAGCCCTTTCATTTGATACCCATATTAAGGGAGTTACATAGCTAAGAACACTCCCGACTAAATAATCATTCAAACAAAAAAAAAAAAAATTAAAATCGCTTCATCCGTTCGGGAGCTACGATACCACAGACAGAGACTGTGTGTCTCTGACAGACACGTCAAACTTATAACATCCCGTCGTTTTTGCGTCAGGGGTTAGCAAGAAGTTTTTGCACATTGGCAATCTGTTAATTTTTATTTTGTTTTTCTAACTAATAGCAACAAAGTGTGCCTTCTAGCTTGCATGCTGACTGATTACAAAAGTTGCGGGTCTGAATCCTGCAAGAAAAAAATGCTTATGTGATAAGTACTAATAATCTCCCATTTCGCCGAAGGTGATAAGAGACTACTTAAAATAACTCAAAATTTCCAATTTTGTACCAACTCTTCTGGTACCAATCACATTTGAGTTGATTGAGGAGGGTCGTCTATTTTTAATGAAATTCCTCCTTTCATTTAGTTCATGCCTCCGATTTTCCTCAAATAATTTAGATCTTGCTGCTGCACTAAACTGCTTGTATTGTTAATACGTTTAAGTGTGTTTATTCGACATCTTGTTGCCATGATAAAGCAATGTTTATTTATTTATTTATTTACACTTTATTGCACAATAATAAAATATAGTACAATAGGCGGACTTAATGCTAAAAGCATTCTCTCCCAGTCAACCATTGGGCCAAACAGAAATAATACATGTTTCGGATAAATACGAGTAATTGGCGTGATTGATGACTGAATTTGTCATTTTGAAAGTAAATTTTCCAAAAAATGACTTACGCAGTGTTACCCATTGAATGATGATTAGCAGTCGGATGCACTGATGACTGATTTACGTGTCTGTCTTTCAAAGATACTGTCACAAGCAATTTATATACAAACAAACAGAATTTATAACCTTAAGCTCATAACAATAGAGTTTATGTTTGTATCTTTGATATGTGATTCTGTTGTAATAAAAATGATGGTAAAAGATAATTATGTTTAAGTTTTTAAAACTTACTTTAGATTTCAATATCAGATCATTTTGGGTAAACGAATAAGACGAACGTCTTATTTTGTAGAAATTTGGTTTTATAATTTCTACAATATCGATACTAATCATGAAAGTTAGCTTACATACAGAAGTAATAAAGCCGCTTCCTGTCTCTTTACTAAGGTATTATTATTTTTATGGTTGGTAAGAGTTATATAACGCCCCGTTGGTCTAGTGGTTTAAATACCGGGTCAAGATCTCGGGGTCCCAGGTTCGATTCCCGGGTCGGGCAACAAAAAAGTTTCGAATTTTCGAACGTTGCTCGGGTTTGTGATCACCAACCCTCATTTGGCAAGCGTGGTGATTATGCCAGCTCCTATCATTGCTGTGGTAACTTCAATTCAATGATGGAAGCCTTTTCCCTGCAGTGGGATGATTATAGGCTGTTACTAAGAGTTATATTATAATTTACAGTTATGACCACCGCGCTTCGGAAAACGATCTGGCGAAGGTCGCTGGGGGAGGCCTATGTCCAGCAGTGGGCATCGTTTGGCTTAGATGATGGTGATACTATCTTGATTTTAAATTCACATCCAGTGTGTTGAAATAAAATAGCACCACCCCTTCTCGTCCTATCAGTGCCGTAGGAGGCGATTAAAGCAGTATTGCCCGAAAGGTGGGCAGCTAAATAAACCAAAAATTAAATCATTGAAATCAGTTTTATTTCTGCAAATAGGCCCCTGGAGGCGCTTTTACACGTCCCAATATTTAAACCAACCACTGCTTTGGGACAAATGTGGGCTATTGCCGAGAAGAAGCAGCGCAAGAAACTCGGTCACTATTGTCAGCCTCTTTTTAAATAAATATGCTTACATAAGATATGCCAGTACGAGCTGGGACAATTTAAAGCCACACGTTCCTATCATTTATACATAGAATCATTATTAGTATAGCCCTTTTTCATTAAAATAATTTTAGCAATTGATAGTTGTAATTTATTGTAAAATACGAATACAATTTCCCATGAACGAATTACCCACTTTTCGCAGTCTGAATCCTGGAACGGCAAGTTTATCTTTATTTCGGGTATTGAAATTGTGTACGTCACTATTTCTGACAAATAACTCTAGGTTCTTACGGACGTAGGTACATAATGTTTTCGAAGATGTATTGAGATGCAACTGTACCTAAGTATGTTGATCTATTTGAATAGCTCCCTTAGAGAGTCACGGGGTCGAAGGCCGTATATAGCCCGCACAACACGTTTGTTCATAACGTTGTATTTATCAAAAAAGGAATAGCTTCTCCAAACTCACTAAGACTCCCTACTAAGACCAATCTGCCTGACTTCGTCATCTTATTTAGAAAAAAAACTTCACAAAGTTTTATCACAAAGGAAACAGCTTCAAAAAACTTAAGAATTAATATTTCAGTCCCATCATCAGCCCATATTCACATTCAACAGGTCGACAATAATAAGTATTCTACCTCTTATAAGGTTCCTAAATACTTCTCAGATAACTGTAAGTCTTCCATGAATGGTCTCAGGAAAAACTTCTTTGAAAATAACAGCTGTGCCTATGACTATCTGTCATATTCAATTCTAATCACACTAGCTCCTAAACCAGTCTGGGATACTTGTTTAGATACCAGTAGCTTACACTCACAGTATACATTACATTCAGTAGCTCTGCTCACAGAAAAATAAATGACGGAAAGAATATAATAAGGAGAAAAAACACAGTTCATAATGATTCGGACGGTCACTGTCTTAAGACCTAATCTTGTTACTTATTATCACAATTTTAGGCGGCATTATTTTAAAGATATACATATATTTAGATTAGGGACTATGTTTTTCGTTGCAACGTGGCCTGTAGGCTACTCCGAGACGATTTTTCCATAATCGCCACGCTTGGTTAGCGATCGCAGTATGAACAACGGCGCAATTTAAAAAGACGCTGCTGCCCGCCTTTTTTGGCGGTATGGACCCGGTGTCACCGGGAGATGAGAAGGACTAGTGAAAAAAGTCCACCCCAAGGATAAAAAAATAACTTATTAAAAGTGTGAAACATAATCCACAAAAAAATCGACGTACCTAATCTGTGATATAACCCTCCAATTTATGAGTCGGTGCCAAACAAAAAATAAACACTGTGCATCGGCTCATTATTGGTTATTAACTTATCCTTTATAATTATTTTTTTAAAGTTTCATAATGTTTCTTAAGTTTTCTTCCCTTTTCTGCTTTGTGACAGCTACTTAACTATCGGTTTCCATAAAAATACAGTTGACTAGTCACTGCCATCGGCTTTAGCTCGATCCCGTTTGTCCTGTTCCCATGGGAATAAGAGGAATATTTTATTTCTAACTGGTGTCCACGTAAAAGGTCAGATAAACAGTACTAAGAAATCATTTCCAACGACGACAGATTCGTATTGGTACTGCTTTGTTTAAGATGGCGGTGGTTTGATTAATTTATTTTGTTTACCTTTGTGAATGTTACAATATGTTAGCATACTCGTACATATACAAGTACACATATATTGCTTGATAGCAACGTAAATTTTGAATTTTTGACTATCCCACAGGAACGTATATTTTTTTAGGATAAAAAGTAACCTCTTCTAAAATTTCATCCTACAATCTATCTTAGTGCCAAATTTCATATCATTTGAGCAGTTCTAGCGTGATCAAGTGATAAACAACCGTCAAAACTTTATATTTTTTTGTAAAATATATAAAAATCTCATGTCTAACCGTTTCTATTTGTATTGGATGTTTTTTTTTCGTGTGTATTTGGTAGATCTGATTCCCACTCGTACAAAGTAAGTATAATAATAAAACCGTGTAAGATGGTGGTCGCTCAATCAGGTGGTAAAAGAATTTTGGCAAGGACAGTATAGTATACAGGATACTTTTTATTCCGAATTAGTACGGTTTCCGTAAAATACTTCCAAATACTCAATTACACTCGAACTAAGTCGTGGGCTAAAGCTAGTCTGATAAACCTAAGTTTAAATTATTAGATTTGTGTGTACATTCAGCCTAACCAGTTAACCACCGAGGAACACAAAGTTTAACCGGTGACTAATGGCGCGATTACCCTGTCCCGGAATCGAATTGGAAAGGGTCGGGATTGCCGGGATTTCTTGTATTCGTGACTTAACTATTATGGAATTATTTTTAATGTTTGTTACCTCATATGCTTTACGTTAGAGATGTCACGAATGTTTGACACCCATTCGGGATAAATGTTACATGTTATTCAACAGAATGCCAAGAAAATGGTGTGGTATCAAATAGAAAAGAACTAACCAACTCTTCTCGTGTTTCAGAAGCCGACTAAATAAGTAAGTAAGTAAAGTACTGCTAGAAGAAGACAGTTAGGACTTTAGGACCTTCTTTCTATTACTGGCCAAACCGGGCTCGCTTAACCGCTGCTGACAGAAATGGCGATTATGGTAAATCTTTCACTTACCAGCCGTGGAACAATATGAGATAATGGCTGACTGAATATGACTAGTAGGTATTATTGGATTTTGATATTGTTAATCTTACTATTTAACTAATCTTATCTTGATAATAAATTCGAAAGTTTGGGTGCTTGTTACTCGATCACACAAAAGCGGTTACAGATCAAATAGATTATATGTAAAAGAAGTACAAAAGCTTTTTAACTCAAAAAAAATGTATGGTTCCCGCGGGATAACTTTCTTAAATTCACGAGGACAAAATCAGTTACTACAATAATTACGCAATGACATAAAAGTGTCACCACAATTGCGGTCAAGTACTAGAAATGGGGCCTTTCACATGATTGAACTAAATGCAAACATTGATAACGATATCAAACAAGAAATCAGGTTATCAGTTGACACAATTATTTGTTATCGAATATCGACATAATACGGTAATATCTACCTAATATGTATTATAAATGCGAAAGTTTTAATGGATGTTTGTTTCTCAATTATGCCAGAAATGTTTAACGGAGCTGGTTGAAATCTAAAGTAGGTGTATGCAAAAGTCTGTAATAGTAGATAGGCTAGTTTTATCATCGAAAAATATTCTGTTCCCGCGGGATAAACATATTTGTTTTGAATATTGAAAGGGATCTGCATATTTTTGTATTTTAATAGTGATAGTTTATGACATAGGCTGAATTTTACTATCCGAACGAAATAGCGGGCATCAGCTGGTATAAATATCATAGAAATATTAAAGTAGATATAGGTAATAATAGTGTTGTGTTAAGTCCTCTATCGATGGCCCGGTTGGGGAATCGTACCCGGGACCCTTGTGCAGTAGGTGAACCGCTGAACCACTACTGTTTCAGTGATCTCTACGCAAGTGTCCCGGATTCAATTCCCAGCCGGGTCAACTAGCTAACTAGTTATAGATGTGCTTCGGAGGCCACTTTAAGCCGTTGGTTTCGGCTTCTGTCGCAAGATTAAAGTCGGAAAAACATGGTGATAGAAAGCTTGGAAAACTCTGTCACCAGATTATCCGAAAAGTATAATCACACGAAAAGGAGATTTGATACTAGAAACATAAGGTTTAATACAAATTAAGTATCCCTACTCAGAATGAAACGTTATTAGAGTTATTATTACACTATTACACAGCCAATTACACTCGACAAGAAGCCTAGATGTCATCCAACAAGAATTTGCAAGTGTTCCAAATACCGCATCGTAAAACAGACGAGTCGGGGGAATCAGAATCATCGTATTACTTCAGTATAAACACAGTGGCATTACAAGTACCTAATATGTTTTGCACGTTCAACCTACTTAGCTTTTTACCGCTACGTTCTGAAACTTGAACAATTTTCCAGTCATATTTATTTTTTTGTGCGGTAAATTAAATTGTAAATTGCATTGTTTCGAAAAAAATTAGGATTTTTTTGACTCTAGGTCTGAATTTTTTTTTAGTACCTACTAAGGGTTATAAAGATGACACTAAAAATTAATACGTGTAACGAAAATCAGTAAAAAATATTGATAACCTGTCTTCATTGATGTATTTTGAAAAAGAAGATGATACAATAAGCGTGGCCAAATATAAGTGCACCCATTTGACATAAGAATTCACTTTTAGTACTCTTAAGGGTTCCGTAGCCGAATGGAAAAAAACGGAACCCTTATAGATTCGTCAAGTATGTCTATCTGTTAGTCTGTCCGTCCGTATGACACAGCCACTTTATTCTGAAAGTATTAGCATTACACAGTTGAAACTTGGTAGATAGGTGTATCTTGTTGACCGCTTTACGATTCTCATACAAAAATAAAAATAAATTGATATTTAGATACTTAATTTCCCATACATAGAACCAAAACAAAATATTTTTTTTACTTTAACCTACCGTATAGGGTATCTATGGATAGGTCTTTTAAAATGACAGAGGTTTCTAGAACCATTTTCGCTTGACATTGACGCTTCCAAAGTGGTAAAATCCCCCCCGTCTAACTTTTAAACTAAGCAAGTGAAAATCTTGAAAAAAACATAATATATTGTAGATCTTAACAAAAACTTACAACGAAAATTGGGTTGAACGAGATCAAACCGGTAGTTTTGAGAAATAGCACATTTTTAACAACCGCAAATATAACTTTGTCCTTCATACAATTACTATGAAAAACAAGTTATTTTTGCAGTCAATTAATCCTTTGACGATCGGATATTCCAGACACAATTAAAATCAATTGTTATCGCGACAACCGGTTGTCGCTTGGGGGTTGAGGGATTAAATATTGTGGTATATTGGCTAAGTGGAAGTTAGTGGAACCTTAGTGGAACACGACACAATGTTGTGTGTCGAGAACAAAAGTGTAAAAATAGTGAGTTGTCAAACAGTGGTACCAGTGTCGTGTGTAATAAAGACTACGACGGAGGGTAGATCGTTTTGTCTGCTCTTAACAGCTACCCACCCGCAGATACAACAGTTCTCCCGTGATCATGGCGCTAGCAACAGTGCCGAAATATCGGAAACTCATAATAAATAAGGTACATGGTATAAACCCCGAATTAAATAACTCTAGTGATAGTGACCATGAAAGTTTAAATCAGTATAAGTGGAACCTTAATTCAGTTAAAGTTGGCACGGAACCCTCAGTGCGCGAGTCCGACTCGCACTTGGCCGGTTTTTTATGAATAATGAGCTTGCTCTTGACTAATACTAATTCTACGGTTAAGAAGAAGCCTATTTATAACAATATTTTGTATCTATTTGATTGATATAGTACAAACTATATCAATTAAATAGACACAAAATGACATAAATATGCATACTATTGCATGTAGAAATAATTTGGCCGATTTATAAAGTTGACACTGACATGAAACCTACCTATCCAAAAAGTTAAGGCCATTGAATTGATTTTCAACTTTAAGTCCAACAAGTAGAGATCAATATCAATTGAGAAAATTTGACGTTTTGTGGTAGGTTGACTTGCTGGTGTCTGTACTTAATAATATCTGCTGATAAAAAAAGGAATAACAGCCTATAATCATCCCACATTCCCACTGCAGGGAAAAGGCCTCCATCATTGAATTCAAGTTACCACCGCAATGATGGGTGTACTGGCATAACCACGCTTGCCATGCGGGTTGGTGATCACAAACCCGAGCAACGTTCGAAAATTCGAAACTATTTGTTGCCGTCCCGGGAATCGAACCTGGGACCCCGAGATCTTGATGATCTGCTGATAAATACGTATAAAATATCTTACTAAATGCCCAATGAACTTTAAAATGCTAATTGCGATTATTTAACCCGTTTTTTTGGTTTGCTAATTATACAAATGAATATGCAATGCTCATTCAGGCGTAATAGAATCGATCGATTTCTATTATTCGTACACTATACATATATGAAGAATATATGCAAATATGAAGAAGTTAGTCTGGTCAATTATTTACATTTATGTATGTTATATTTAAAACAGGATACCTTTTTATCATTTTAGTTCTGCCACTGGACAGAAGAAAGTTTTATCAAATAAGAAGCCACTGAAAATTTGGGTGCTCTTTGGAATCAGTCGCATTCATCTTTAAGTCATATAAGTAAGATTCATCATCATCATCATATTAGCCAAACGATGCCCACAGCTGGACATAAGTAAGGTTAGGGCGTTTTAATTACGGTAAGTATACAGGTATGTATTCCTGAATAGGTCCTATTGACGAATCGGTAAGCATTGCATTGCAGTGGTTCATTGTGGTTTGGTGTTCCGCCTACAACGCAAAGGTCCGGGACCGATTCCCGTACAGATCAATTTAGGAAACTATATTTTCTTGTTTGGCTTGAGTCTGGAGGGGGTGGTAGGTTCTGAAAGGGGTGCATGGGAGGTTATGGTTCGGTGTTTTGCCTACAACGCCGGCAAAGGTCCGGGATCGATTCATGTACAGGTTAATTTAGGAAACTATATTTTCCAAATTTGTTTGAGTCTGGAAGGGCTGGGGGTCTATAGTCGTGCTTTGGAAGGCACGCTAAGCCGTTGGGCCCTACACCCACTACAGTATAAGTTATTTATATATATACATATATCTATGTATTTAAAGAAAACGATGTTATTTCTACGTCAATGCAAAACTAGTTTTGTTTGCAGTATCCAAGATGGCGCCAAGTGAGATACGAAATTTAAGGTGACCTTGTATTGTTGTTTTGAATAATATTTACATAATAGTAGATTTACATAACTAAAAGACAGCGTTTTGTTATAAAATAAAGCACGATTTTCCATTTTGGATCAACATATCATCATAATCAGTCCAGTCATGGACACGGGCTTTTGTCAAAGGTCTTTGCCATAATGGCCACACTTGGCAGGTTGGTGATCGCAGTTTGGCCAGTGATAGAGAAAAGACGCTGTTGCCCGTCTACTTAAGGCAGTACCTACTCAATCAGTTTTTTTTTGACACCCATAGGAAGAGAAGCGGTGGTGATATTATTTTATTGTGCCGGGCACCACACGACTATTAATACAATAGTAATTACTATATAGGGTAAGAATTTTCAATACAAATTTAAATGGCACCAACTTTTACCGTATCTAAATCTACAAAAATGTACCTAATCTACTAATTAAGAAAGCTTTTTTTCATTCATATTCGTTTTTTTTGTTTAAACATCATATTTTTATACAACACTGCTTATTCATGCAATTTTGATTCTAGATATTGATGATTAAGTCTCCCGAAACCCTAATGACCAATAATTAATAGAATAAGTCAGCTCAAATCTGGTAATAAACGACAGAATTAACGAAGTGACGTCATGATAATATCATCAGTATAGGAAATCACGAAATCAATCTTGACCTCAAAATTATATGTTCCACAGTGTAGAGGAGTTCAGACGATCTGGTTCATATGAACGCCTAAGTAAGTTGTAGTGTTATATGTATATTAATTATGTCCATCTCGGCATCGTTAAATGATAAATTAAATGACAAAAGCATGAAGAAACCTATTTTGAGTCAACATAAAAAAGGTCGTTCGCAAAAGCACCGTCTCTCCTCTTCCTATGGGTGTCGTAAGATGTGACTAAAGAAGTCTTGCACTGCCATTTCTTCTGAATCAATAACATAATCTTCTAAAATTTATACATAATTCACACTTGTTTTACACATCAGAACCGCATTAGTAGATTACACATTGACGAAAAAACAAATACTATTTAAACGGTAATATTTCTGTAAGTCCATCCTACATGGTTAACGCTAACGAATCTCAAAGTATCACAATGTATTTTGTTAAATACATGAGTAAAGTAATGACTTAAGAAAACCCAGCTACAGGAATTGTTTTTTAATTCTGACCATCTCAAGAGCGCGAATATTAGCAAATCTGGCTGCGCAGTACCTAATTTAAAAAAAAACTATTTAGTATGCAGGGATATTTTATTAAGTTACACAGTGCTTATTGGCATGTATGATGTGCTCGCCACTGACCACACTATGATCTCTATTAAACCGAATCAAAACCGGAACCGGAACCAGATTACTTGAGTACTTCTGCGTCACTCTGTGTTGTGGTATGATGCAACTAAACCGGTGATCGTGCAAAATTATTTGCATAGTTAAGCAAACAAAGCATAGACTATAGTATCATCTTCGCTCATTAAATGTTAATATTGATTGACATATCAAAGAGAAATCTAACTGCCGGGTTGAAAAAAATAAAAATACTTGTTCGATCGGATCTCCTACGCGGTTTTTTATGAACGCAAATGATAACTTATGTGGTGGAATGACGAGTAGGTAACACACAATGGTTTGCAAAGTGTCGCCAGTTCCTGTGCCGCTGGTTCGATTCCCGGACGGTTCAATGTATTAGAGAATAACTGTATTCTATATTTTCTTAGTTTTGTGTTTGTGGTACCTTCTTTGTTTCCACAATATAAGTGCTTTTATAGTCACTTTGGCATCATTAGACAATGTACATACATTATTTTAGCACCAACTCTTCTCTTCCTATGGGTGTTGAAGGGGCGACAAAAGGAGTATGTTGTGGTAAAATCGTCTGCTTCCAGCAAGTAAATGGTATGGATGAGCTGGTGATAATGAAGAAGATATATTAGTACAGCATCACGGAAGGTATAACAATTGATATAATGATTTTAAACAGTCCCAAGAGGTTATTTTGTATGATACTAGTTCCTATATTTTTAACCGATGTCTGTACTGTCTCCTAATTCGCGTAACCAAATCGTATCACAATCGTAATTGAATTGCAGGTTTTTGACAGTTCCAGTATGGGCTAAATGTCAAAATAGTCCAATTCAATCACGATCGAACTGCGATTGAAATAGCTGAATAAGGCCCCTGGTATTTCGTCACTACAATAGTTTAAAGTTTAAAGTACTGATTCCTACAGGATTTAATATTGAAAGTCTATTGTCGACAGCGTACAAATTTAATTGTTATTTAGAGAAACAAAACACAGTAAATATCAATAAATTATACAATAATGTTTTATTAATTGATTGACTTGAGATTTCATACTGTATTAGATCATTGCAAGCGGTAATATCATTCTAATTTATTATGAGAGCTTCGGCGTTAGAAATCATAGTTGATTTAATTTAATAGCAAAGTCAATTTACAATATCGCAATTAATTTTAGTAACTTGTCCTTAATTTGCTAATAAGTGTTTTGTTGCCGACATTGATTTCTTTGACAATAAGACGTTGATCTTATTTCTAATTAGTTGCAGTAATTAAAAAATAATTCAATGCCCAGACGAATTCGATTAACGACTTTCTAGTTTTTTGCAACGAATTTCATTGTTTGGTTTCCATGAAATGTTATCTTAGACACTTTTAATTTTAGAGTAAAGAAGTGTGATTAATAAAAAACAAAAGTTGAAAATGGAAGTTAAATACGATTTAACTTTTAAATTATAAAATAGTGCATTGAAAATCAAGTTTTACAGTTAAGTTTTAAGGCTTATCCTACCCTAAAGTATTTTTTAAGTCAAGTTTTGAGTTTTAAGGTTGCCAGTTAAAAATAATTCAAATATTTGCTTTAATTTTTATTCTTTATTTAACATATATTTGAATTTGACATTGCTTTAACATTTACTTATAAAAACTTTGAAGAATGGTCGTATTTTAAATTATTTACCTACATGTTAGTTTTTTTTAAGCAGACACTAATATTTTGTGTTGTTCAAAAACTGCGGTATTTGAATGACTTTGAAGTATATTTAATGCTAGCTATAATCAGTAGCTACTTGCATAAAATTTGTATGAGAGAAATACTGTGAAACTGCAAAACTTAGTCAGTGTTAATTGATTACTGGGGTCAAGTATCATTATCCTTAATTAGGATAAGTAATTAAAAATAATCAGCAACTGCAGCCAATTTTGACCTTTACTTCTCTCTTTATTGCGACATTTAATACTTAACTCTTTGGTTTTACGATACTTTTTGTGGATATAGCAATTAATATTGTAGGTCAGGTTTATTTGGTCTCATAACGAATTTCTCGTAAAGTTCAAGTAAACAGATATTTCCAATGTAAAACCTTTGAGTTCAAAGAAAGGCAATGACATGACACAATAAAAAGAAAAAAAACCGACATTAAACACAAAAAAACAGACCAGCTTTAGCTGTAAAAGATTTTCATATTCAAAAATGGGTATGGATTTACTTCTTTAGGCATCTATTACAGAAGAAAATAATGGTTCAAGGTTTACGCATAAGATGAAATTAAATGTTTTATTTTATATTTGAGTTGATTGAATAAAAGGTTTGTATAAAGGACAAATTAGTAATAGGTATTTGCGGTTGTTGAAAATGTTCTTTATCTCAAAAAGTACCAGTTTGATCACTTTCAAAACTATTTTCTTTGAAAGTATTTGTTTTGATCTACATTATGTATTTTTTTCAAAATTTTCACTTGCTTGCTTATTTCAAGCTTTTTTCTTAACCGAACCCAAAACGCACTGCAACCGCACCAAATTTGCGCTAACGCTACCGCACCGCACTGTAATCCAAATGCTTCACAACCGCACTGTTAACACATTGTTATCTGATAGTTAAGAATAGTACAGAAGGAGAACAATGTTTAGATTGAAGACTGTCTCTTAAAACTGCCAATATTTGGTCTTGATTATTTATTAAAATAAATATTTAACAAATAACACACTTAACAAATACATTATTTTGACGACCATTAGGATCAGCGGTAGTTAACGCTGCTTCTGAGCCATGGGTCGCGGGTTCGATCCCCGCACAGTACAAATATTTGTGTGCATGAACATGTCTATTTGTACTGGTCTGGGTGTTTTCTATGTATTATAAGTATGTATACTTTTTTTTTTTTTTTTTTTACAAAAAAAAAAAAAAAAGTATATAAGTAAGTTTATCGGTTGTCTAGTACCCCATACGACAGGGTACTTAATAGTACCTTAACTTGGGACTAGATGGCTCTGTGTGGCCCAGTGTGGCATGTCTTAAATATTTATTTATTTATTTATTATTTATTATTGTAAAGGTTAAAACAATTTTAGACCGAATTATGTCCTTTACCGACAAGTATGGATAATTTCATTTCATACTTAATTACGTAGGTACTTAAATAAAGTAATACCCTGCGAACAAATTTCTGATCATTATTATAGAAAAGTGGGACAGTTGTTCAATCACACATGACTACGTTATGTAATTGTGACCTTTGCTATTAATAGTTAGGTCTCGGTATTTTCCATACAATTGATTTGATTCAAAATTATTATGTCAATAAAAAATATGATTACTCTGTAAGGGCAATTACTTATATCGTATTTGATATTTAAAGAAAAGCGTTTTAAGTTTCAAAGAATATTCAAGGACACTAAAAATGTCAACCTTACACTTGTGGTCTATCACCCTAAAGTTGAAGAATTGAATTGAATTGAATTGAATAAATATTTTGACAGCCACTCATACTAAAACATTATTTTAGTCCATGAGTTCAACCAATGATCGCTATTTTACTTAAACACATGACATTTTGACAAAATTGGTAGAGCAACCGTATCAACGCTAGAAAAAAAAAAGACGTGTGACACTCGGAGACTGCCGCGGTAAAGCTTGCATAGCATTTTTTATCAACTTATGCAATTATAAAACTAAAAAGTACCACCGCTGTGCCGGTCGGAGTGGGGGGTGTTAGGTTATTTTCGTTACGGAATTTCTGGATTCGGTCTCCACGCTCAAGGCCCGCGATAGAAGCTATGCAATAGGTTAAAAATATCTTTTTTTTAAAGTTTTTTTGACCTCAAGTTTCTAATATTTAGGGAAGTGTGGTTCACGCCGACAGAGCCTCGGGCGATTGTTGGTATAATAAGTCAATCGAGTTAAGTCCTTAGAGTTATTTCATTTCAAATTTAGTATTTTTTATACTGATATTTTATATAAGAAATCAGAGAGAACAATAGAGCGAGAAGAAGTGCCCTTCTTCTTCCTCTATGGTTCTATCTATGTGTAATTGCTATGTGTAATGCCAGCCCTGAAGAAATTGCCATGTAATATAATATATTCAAATTACTACACTTACCGTTCAATCAGTCTACATTTAGATGGTATCGTGATTTTAAATCATTGTAGGATCACTCTAGATCAGTGGTTCCCAATCTTTGGACCACCGGTGGACCGCGGCAAAAAAATATGTTCTGTGAACGATTTTAAATCATGCGGGCGATGTATTGATAGCATGAACAGGTAAATCGCTAGATTCGCTTGCTAATGTGCCTAATTAACTGCGCTGTTATAAGTATTCTGTTATTGATAATGATCCTTGGGGTCCACAAGAGAAGTCGAGTGTCCAGAGGATCTCGTGGGGAAATACGTTGGCGTAACGTTAAATTTGTGGTTCATAATTCGTAAGCTGGCATGAACTAAAATGTTGGCCTGACTTCACCTATCAGGAGGCAGATAATATTAGACTATTTGAATTAATACAACACAAATAATACACTTTTAAGCTATTGCATAGCTTCTATCGCGGGCCTTGAGCGTGGAGACCGAATCCAGAAATTCCGTAACGAAAATAACCTAACAACCCCCACTCCGACCGGCACAGCGGTGATACTTTTTTGTTTTATAATTGCATAAGTTGATAAAATATGCTATGCAATAGCTTTACCGCGGCAGTCTCCAAGTGCCACACGTCTTTTTTTTATTGTTACCACTCTACTGTACTCAACTGAGAGAATTTCGAATGGTTTCTTGGGCTGTAAGTAAATGTAAAAAATAAAAGCTGGATATATAAAAAGGATTCCTTTTAGTGATTTCAACCACCTCAACTTCAACAATCAATTCTCACTTTTTGTTCGATCTAATCTACACTTTTTATAGACTGGGAATATGGCAGGAATTTAACGGGGTGCAATGGATACGGCTAAAATTTTAAAGTGGTCAATGAGTTAAAAAGTTTGAGAACCTACTCTAGATGATATCGCGATCATCATAATTGAGTTCGATGAACTGTCTTGTGCAACATGCTACGTTATCCAACGGAGTATTTAGCTAATTAGTCGGAATATGCATCAATTGGCCGAGTGTATAGTATCCCTACTCATCTAGCCTACTTGAGGATCTTTTTTTTTCGGTCCGACCTATCACTGAAACTTTATATGGAAGGCTTTATTGAGTTTAACCGGGCAGAAATTTGGCGAGCGCTGAGGGCGCTCAGCCTAGGTCCGTCGCGCTAGCGTTCTCCCGGTGCGGCCGAGGGTGAGGCTCGCTCGCGCCAGGGCCCATACTAGCGAGCGTGAACGGGCCGGTTGTGAACTTTAGGATCTCTATAGACCACACTACGTCGACCCGCATGCCAATTGCCAAGCGTGGCCACTTAGTGGCTGGTGATATGCCGCCACAAGAACTGATGTTGATAATGAGTATCCAAGATTACAAAATAAGTTATTATCAACAGCCAATTTTCGCCCACAGCTGGACGTAGGGGTCCTTTGCTTCGAGCCACAAAATCTTTGTCCTAGGCAAAAACAAGACGGAGATGGATTTGATTTGATGGACGGGGTTTTAAAATGAATTAATTGAATAAATAAATTGCACGCCACTGATGGCTAGGCGCGAGTACTAATATTTTTTTACTGACGATTGCTGTGCTGTGTTTTTTAGTCAGAATTAATATGAATCTATTTAATATCTTCATCGTGCGAGTGTTTAAAAATAAGACGTCATTCTTGTTTTAAAAACCCGTACTTTTTCAAGATACAAGTAGGTAATAAGAGATTGGAATCCTACACTGGCGGTTCGTGGCATAAAAATATTGCTTTTTTAGTTAAGTTTTGAAGAATTTCTGATGAACAAAGGCTTAATTTTTTGTTTGAAACCGTTTAATAAGAAAATGAATTGATAGTGTAAATTAAAAATATAATTCTATGAATAAAAATTCCGATTGCATTGGGTCTTGAACCCACAACCTTTCGCGGCTGTCTTGGTAGTAATTATAAATTTGAAGATCTTGAGGTCCTGAGTTCGATGCCAGGGTCGGACGGAAATTTCTAGTTTACGAACATTGCTCAGGTTTACGATCCCGCATTTGGCAAGCGTGGTGAATATGCCAGTACTCATTATTGCTGTGGCAACTTAAATTCGATGATGGAGACCTTTGCACTGCAGGTTATATAAACATTTAGAATCAATTAACATCTTGTTTAATTCTAAATGTTCACAAAAACGTCATTATTCTAAATTGAGCTTTTAGAATACCTATGCAAGTCTAGCTTTTCGCCGACGACGCGTGATCTAAGTTATAACGCGCAGGCGGAAAGGTCCAGCAGTGGCATACCAAATAGGCTCTATCAGGTAAATTACAACAAAACAGACACACAGTTAATTTCGCATTTATATTAATAGTAAGGACAATGAATGACGTAGGTATGACGCATTTAACACAGTTGATAACAAGAAAAGGCAACCGTTACTTGAACTAATAAATTACCTACCATTAAAATTGCTTTTACATTTAGTTTCCGTGACCGAATTGTTTTATTTTAAAGTAAAAGTGTCAATATCGTTTCTTTTATTACAATGTCAATTATTGTTTAGATAAACATATCTCTAGATAACGTATTACTCATAGGTTTTTAATTATAACACTAATCATCAGATAGCCGATATCTCTGTTCTAAGTCGTTAATTGTAAAACCGGTACCAAATTTGTCATTTAGATAAATTTTCTTGAAAAACTGCATGTTTTTTATATGGTAGGTAGGTATATGTCGCTCATTAAGATGTTTAAAATTAGTTTTCTAATTCTAGACTAAAATAAATTGTTTAATGTAGAATTGTAGAGTTGTGTATTCCTAATAAACACATTTTTTTTCGATAATCTTGACAACGTTATCAATAAACGCTACACATAAGATAACGAGTAAAACTATTTTTAAGTTAGAAAGTGTTTTTTTATTTAACATCTAAGGTCATTAAGTAGGTATTGAATGCGAATTTTAAAACAAGTTGACAATGATGTAAGGTAAATCGCTGAATTTAATTAATTATTATTTTGAATTTTTACGTGGTAATGGTATTTATCTAAGTCACACAAAACATTACGGAGTCCCTCAAGGCTCGCTACTGGCATCCAGTTTATACCTTTTCAGAAGTGCAAGATTTCTTTTTTTTTTTTGTAAATCACTTAACGGTAACAATTCTATTAAAAAGCCTTGCTTGAGTCGACGTCAAAAATGCATTAAGTTATACCGATTCAAGGCTATACCTACTGAGATCTTTCAAGACAGAAAAAAAAAGTTTTACTTCAGACAAGACTGGCAGAGCCTGTCTTAAAAATAAAACTACACCATACATAAAATGAAAACGACAGATCCTATTATGATTATGTTTCGAACGGGTAATGATGTAATTTTCTTGTTTTTCAACAAAAAGAAGCAATCTAAAGGAGCAATTTCAATTTTAATGTTTATAGTACACAAGTACCTACACTCGTCGTGGATGGCAAAAATCGGATTGAAAGTCGAAAACGAAGAGTTGTCAATTGAAAGATTAAGATCACGTCACTCGTCAGCTAGACTAGATCTCAAAAATTTTTAGGTTATCAAAAGGGTATACGAAAGAGATGCACTTACCAAATAACCTAAAAAGTATCCGGGTAAAGTTCAAACACCCCACAAGCACAACACGAAACTAAACTTAGCACGCAACACTATGCAATGCAAACTTTCTATTAAACTATCACTCGTTGCTGTTATATTATTTATAATCACTATAGTTTTCAAGTTTGTGTCAACACAATGCCTTTTTACATGAACACTCGTAAAAAAAGTTGTGTTTGATGCTCGTAATATGTTTTAAACGCGCGCGTGCGTCCTCCCTCGACGCTCGGTCGCATCTGACTGAGCTCGGCGCTAGTTTGACCTTCGACGAATGAAACGAAGTTGGTCCGGACCGGTCTTCTTTGGGCAAAAGTGGTCACTCGGCTTTGAGCTTTTTTCGCTCAATCAACTTCACGGCGTTTGGGCAATGGCTGATGGGAAATTGATAGTTGTTGTTTGAAAACTAAGTGAAATTCTGTTGCGGAGGATTGATTTGACAGCGATAGTGAGAGACTCAGACAATTATATAACTGAAATAGTCACTTTTTAATATTTTGTTATTCACGGCGTTGGGCTCCATCCCTTTAAGCCAAAATTACAGCCTCTTCAGGTTAGGGTTGCCAGGTATAAAAAAGCCTGATTTTCTTGCATATTTGACTTCTTTGTCGCATTTCTAGTTTTTAACGTAATTTAAAAATACAAGTAGCGTTATCATATCAATAACACTGAGGTAATCGGGTGTTAACCCTATATGTCACATGGGGCAAGTTATAGTGTTATTTTTAACTAAAAGTTAAAAAAGAAATTCTAACAATGTGGACAGCATGATATACCTACCTACATTTTTTTTTCTACAATAATTAACTATCGAACTCAGGACCTCGGAACAGACGACACCTTGACAACTAATGTGTCGCCACTGAGTCACAGCGCCGTCACATTATGTTAGAAAATTGGCCCGAATTGGAATCGAACCTTTAGTAGGCGGACCACCGAACCGCTACACCAACCGATTCATGTTACAAGAAACTCCTTATACATACTGCACTTACCTTTTGTAAATCGACGTTTTACAGGTACATAATTTCAGACTGCAAAATGATTTAGATCTCAGAACACTGGTAATTCATACGAATACTGAGAAACAAACTCACTAACATGGTCTCAGGCATGAATCAGTGCCGAACTTAGTGGATTGGATTTAATTGGGGAGTATATCAGATATGGTGTCCGATCCTGGTGACGGTCGACTTACTTAGACTTCGAAAAGAAGTTATGTCAATCTGGCATGTCTATTAAGTTATATCGAAATCATACAGATTTGAAAAGAAATGTAAAAAAAAAAACATTTGTTTCGCATTCAACAATTGCTTGAAGCACATAAAAAAACATCTAATAACAATATCTATTTTTTTATTATTTTTTTCTTGTTAATGGGCTTGCTCTTGGTTTCACACTGAAACCTAGTGTTCAGAGGAAGCCTACGATGCAGCGAGCTTACCCAAAAGATAAAGAAGCTTATTCAGCCTATAGTCTTATACTCAAATAATACTTGCCACGTTGTGTCCGCTTAAAACGGAATAGTACTGCCCCTGCTTGTCCTTTGAGTACTGCCAAGAGAAGTCGTATTCGTATTCAGAGACTCAGATAATTCTGAGGTATTATTATTATTATTTTTATTCATATTCAGCGTATTGTTTCTTTAGCAACACTGCGATCGGCAACCTGCCTGATAGCCTGCGCAAAACCTTCCTTTTAAAAGCCTACATCTATTATTGGTCTTTCGTAGGCCGATGAAAGAGCTTTAAGCATTAGGATTTACTTACTTTGAGACCTGCGATCTGTCAAGGTGTCTGAGGAAGTACCTTAGTTAGGTACTTTGCTATCATCCATATCATAATTTTAGTTAGTAACACTGGCGTTACGAAGCTATAGTAATTTCTTTCATAACCAATCAAAGTGGTAGGATTAATATGTTCCGAAACAAGTTACGCCTGTTTCCACTATCAAACTTTTATTGTGTTTTGAACCACCAGATGCGGAACACATCCCGCAATGTGTTATGCATCAAGTATCAGGGAGCAGAAATTAATCTGCCATTTATTATAAGGCATCTGATAGAGTCGGAATGGCGCGGAAAGCGGAGAAGTAAGAAACAATTACTTACAAACTTACCTGTAGTTCGTAGAGACGGATTGTACTAGTCAATAAGGAACTGCTTTAATTTTAATTTACTTCAATCGCTTTATTTTTAAATACAGGCTAGGATTCAAACTCACGACCTAATTAAATGTATGGCTCGACAAGACGTGACTGTGAACGATGGATTTTTTTCAGGAAAGTATAAGCGCAGCTAAGCATTAGTTATATTTCCACGGCCACTGTAACGCGACCCGTTAAAGAAGTAAGAGTAAGAGTAAGAAGTAAGTACCTAATTGAAACTATTACCTACCAGTTTCAATAAAGCTGTTTTGTAGCTATACCACTGCCAGTGTTTATTTTTATCTGATACTAGCTTTTTCCCACGACTTCGTATACTTGGAATTATGAAAAACTATCCCTCGGGAGTTGAACTTTGTAACGGGATAAACGGTAGCCTATAATGCCAATCTGTATTCTATCTCCGTATTAAATTTCATCAAGATCCTTTCAGCCGATGTAGCGTGATAGAGTAACAAATATCCATCCAAGCATTCGCATTTATAATATTAGTAAGATTAGTAAGATAAGATTACACATTTTGATTTGATTTGATTTGTAGATTATAACAACTTTTTTATTTTGATTTATACTTATATTTCAGTAATTCAAATATCGAGCGATTCCAAATAAACCCCACGGCAAAGGGCGTTGCCAGATCCAAAGTAAAAAAATGTCGATTTATAACGCTGCCAATTTTTAATTAAATTACGACCGACAGAATATCTTATTTTGTCCGTTTGTTTTTTACTGCGTGTACAGACAAAGCATCACTACATAGAGTCTTCATCGTCTTAAATTTACGATATCCCATTTATCTGTGTCATTGTGTTGTAAGTACTATACTTAGTAGCTTTAAGACAATAATTTTCACTTAACATAATAGATGAGTATGAATTTGAAAGCAAATACATAGGCTAAGATTCAGTGAAACGTTGTTAATATTTAAACAAAACTTATTTATTATTTCAGTATTTAAACTAGAAAAAATATGTCTCAGGCGGGACTCGAACCCGCATCTCCTCGCATATCGGGCGCGACGCTTTAACCATTTAGCCACCGAGACACTACCTACGTCATAGACGTCAATTTTCCAAGCAAGCGCTGGCTTTCAGCGATAATAATATGCTTTAATCGTTAAAAAAGGAATAACTCAAACAATGTTCTTCTTTTTAATGATGAAATTTATTAAAGGTTTTTATAGTTGTTATATTAACGCTTCGAACCCCAATTCAGAGAGTAGAAAATCCATCATCATCATCATCAAGCCACAGCAGTCCACCGCTGTATATGTATCACCATACACTAAGCCTCTGAAAAACTAGGCTTTTATCGTAATCACAGTTTGGTAAATAGCGAAGAAAGAACACACCAGGTGGTTGGTGGTCACTCATCAACCACCTCATAAAAAACCTATTTGATGAGAAGGAAGGTGCTTTTCCATTTTATATGTTATACAGGCACAACATGCCTTTGCCTTTTCGCATAAATAAAAATGCAGTGTCAGTTCTGCTAAGTTGTCTGAATTCGCATACTTTATTAATTGATGACAATAATTGTTATTGCTGGAACAATTTTTGAGCTTGCAACATTATATTTATTAGTCCGAATGGTTTGTTAATTGTTTTAGATGATATTTTATTTAACTAATAATATATTTAGTTTAGTTACAGACAGGCGTAGCCTTCTGTATCGAATGGCAAATAGATGTATGCAAACAAATACTATTTAATAATTTTGAAACAATTACTTGTGAGCAGAATTTGATTATAAAGTTACTAGCTGTTGCCCGCGACATCGTCAGCGTCAATTTCTGTTATTATGATAGCGATTATTTTTGCAACATTTTTCACTGATGCTTTGCTCCTATTGGTCGCAGCGTGATGTTAAATAGCCTAAAGCCTTCCTCGATAAATGCACTTTCTAACACAAAAATATTTTTTCAATTCGAACCAGCACTTTCTGAGTTTAGCGTGTTCAAACAAACAAACAAACAAACAAACAAACTCTTCAGCTTTATAATATTAGTATAGATACTTCTGAGTTTTGTAAAGTTGTATGTCATACTTAGAGGAATATTTGACGGCCTTTATAAATGTAGACAACATCACAAATATTGTTCTGATCCCAAAGCGAACTATTTAAAGAAACTACAAACACCCAGACCCGCGGAAACATAGAAAACACTTTTTTTTCTACATTGACCCGTCCGGAAATCGAACCCGGGACCTCGGAGCAGGCGACACCTTGAATACCGGTTTGCACGCCACTCCGCAATACGGATGTTGCCTTTCAGCCGTCATCGAATTGTCCACCCCCTTCTCCAGCATACCTTTCTTAAACAATTCATCCTTAAGCACCTAATAAGAATTAGGTCGCCGTCTACTTGTCCACCCATCAACAATCATGTGAACTGGGACATGTTCGTAGGTCAAAAAAGTTCTACAATGAACTATCTATTTAGGATAAAACATGTAATGACAAAGTTTTAAAGGTTTCATTTGACTCATTCTCTTTTTAATCTATCTATCTATCTTCTATATAAATAAAAATCAATTGCTGTTCGTTAGTCTCGCTAAAGCTCAAGAACCGATGGACCGATTTGGCTAATTTTGGTCTTAAAATATTTGTGGTAGTCCAGGGAAGGTTTAAACGACGAAAAAATATGGAAAATTTGCGAGGAAGATAGTAAAATCGTTAATTTCATATTTCCATATAAAATGTTCTACATCCAATTTTTCAGCCATGATAGCGAAGTATCAGTTTTAATGTTGTTAGGATAGCTGATACGAAGTACACCGGGTCATCTAGTTCCATATAAAAACTTAATAAATGTTAGGTGAATCATGCACTAAGTATTAACAATCATAAGATATCTTAAGTCACGATTTTCCTCTTCTCAAGCAAGAACAATATAACATATCAGTATATAAACTTGAAAAATTTTGTCTCAGGCGGGAAAAAAAAAAACATTTTTTTTTCATGTTTATATACTGATATCATAAGTGCAATTAAGTTGCTAAAATATCAAATAAAGTATAACAATATAACATAATAAAAATAATAGTAATGCTTCAAATTATGTTTTATTTAGTTTATCAAACCTCAGTATAAAGTTTACTGACAATAACTCCTACGAAATGGTTTTGTAATTACTGCAAAACTATGAAAAAACAACAAAATTCAAATAAAAACAACATAAACAAATGTATGTTGTAATAAAATGAATAACTTACAAAAATAAATGAATAAAAAAATCAAACAATAAAACAATTAAAAAGCACAAAAGCAAACGAATCGTTCCTACGCAGCTACGGTGCTTATACTTTGTTTTTTTTTATTATTATTATTTGTTTTGACATTGACATTTCCATGAATTTCATTTCAATTCAAAATATCAGCCAAACTTTTATGCTTTGTTACTACATCGCGCCCACTCCCTCTTTAGCTTCACAATTATCTTAGTTTTCCTGCAGATTTCCCCGCTTCAGATTCCAGCATGTTAAGGAATACCAAGCATTGCATCTGTCTCTATTTTCCTTTGTATGAGACCCTTTATCCCGTTTAAGTTCCATAAGTCATCATCACTGTCAAGCACTGATCAAAGATTGTATAAATAATTCTTGTTATTCGTTACGATTCTAAAACAAGTGGATGCGCCTGCGCCGATTAGTTACCAATAAAATTCTTACGTAATACCTCATCCCGGCATGTTTTTGCAGCATCGTTCGATATATTTTTTATCGACCGCAAACCATTTAGAATCGATCGTGAAAAATTGAAAATAACACTGGAAATTATATTTAAATACAATAACAGGATATGATGTAATTGTAACATAAGAGTTACGTGATGTTGCTGTTATTTTGATTAAATTAAGCCAATTTATATTTGAGCAAATGCACTAAACACTAAAAGTTTTTATGAGGATTTTGCATATTATTATGATTTTTCCCAGGCCTGTAAAGTGATTAAAACGTCGGGATAAATCAAAATACTAATAATGTATTATTCAAATTATCACAGGCATTTATTACATATTTAAAATTAGGTAATTAAATTATTTAAGATTTTTCGTTTCACTGACTTCGGGCACACATAGAGGTCTGGTATTATTTTTATTATACGTATATTGGAAATACTGCGTCGGAAAAAATAAGTAACACATATTTTGCAATGCGTACCTACATCAAGCACTGTCATATGACTTTTTTTTTAACAAGTATGTTCAGTAAAAATATCGAACCCTACAAAATAATTACCCAATTACAAATGTAATTTGGACTTTTTCAAAGTTTTGAAAAATTTTAGAAGGTTGATTTATTCACAACTTCATAGAATCGTAAATCTAAGTATACGATTTAAATTTCTAACTCTATATCTCCACGCACTCCCAAAAGAAAAGACCCTTTCAACAAAGTGATCTTATATGGGTTCCGTTTTTTACTTTTGAGATAGGGATCCCTAAAATCACATTTTGAAGCTATTCCTGATTATAAATTGTGTCGACTTGCACAAAAGTTCGCAAAAAAGAGCTTAAAAGCTAAATATAAGACAAACAAAAATATAAGAACACCATCGTTCTTGTCCTATGGACTCCATAGGAGACTGCCCTCCACAATTGACCATACTTGATCAATTTCAATTTTTGAAAGATTTCTTCCCATTCCGGTTTAGGTCAAATTTTTCGAATAACGTCGACTAGAACTCCTTATTTAAACTATTAAGTACCTTCACCATCACCCTTGCTATCTTCGTTTAAATTTCTTATTCGCAGAATGTCGTTAAGTTGTTTTATCGAGTCGCTATCCTATTTCGCCGATGCCCATAAAATTTTATATCGATCAATGTTCTATGAAAAGTAATCCACGATCCTTTAGTTGCATTTTTGCCTTTTTTGTTGCGCGAACGCATCACCTGACTTTGCTATTGTTAAACGAGTTTCGAGCAGCACCCGTCAGATCTACCCCCTTCTCGCTCGCACACTCACCCTTGTGTATCCTTCTCTCCCTCGCACCGATACATCGTGGAAAGGATGCGGGCATAGGCTTCGTTTTTTGAAATTTGAATAAATTTACACTTTTAAAGAAAGGTTTTTGAGCTTACGGCGGGTCATCGAACTCCATCGCAAAGCTATAGAGCTTTTGCACGCTACGTTAATTTTGTTTTATAATGATAATGCTTGTTACGTGGTTTGAGTGTGCTCTTTTTTAATTTGTGGCCTTTATACAGGGTGCTAGGTTGTTGGTATTACAAGTCAAGAAATCAGCCTACGTTTTAACTATTGCAAGTAATGTCATAGTGGTTTTGCTCTTATTTCCATAATAACATATGACTATTTTAAGTATGACTATATTTGACTCATGACTCATGACTACGTTTGACTCATGTTTCATTGAAATATTAGGAAATAATTTAAAAAAATAAAAAAATATATAAACTAATAACTAAGAAAAGTTTATTTAAAACTGTCGACCTTGTTATATTAGTTAGTTTTATTAGTTAGTTAGCACATACCTCTTTCGTCGTTTAGGGACACAAGATTTTGTCCGTGGCTTCATACGCGTCCAGAAACTATCCCAGGAAGTCTGCTATTATGGTCTATTTCCAAGTCAAGTTTCATACACTTCAGTTGTTCTACTGTGATAGAGTAACACACATCTACAAACTTTTACATTTATAATGTCAGTCAGTTTTAGTTTTCTTTATTGTATGGAACATACTATTTGTGGCGAAGATGCAGGGTCAACAAACAAACAGGATCATATTATCCATATACATAGAATAAAAATTAAGCTTCATCATCTGCCTATCGCAGTTCACTGCTAGACATCGGCCTCTCCAAATGCACGCCACTTAAGTCTATCCTCGGCTTCTCGCATCCAGCTCCTGCCAGCCACCTTGCGCAAATCATCCCTCCACCTGGCCTGAGGGCGTCCTACATTACGTTTGCCGAGACGCGGTCTCCACTCAAGAACTCGTTTACCCCAGCGGTTGTCGGTTCTGCAGCTAATATGGCCAGCCCCCTGCCACTTCAGCTTGCTAATCCGGAAGGCTAAGTCGGTAACTTAAGTTCTCTGCCGGATCACCTCATTTCTGATTTTATCCCTAAGAGAAACTCCGAGCATAGCAACTTATGGACTAGCCGTACCGTCAGTGTCAACGTTCCGGCTCCGTATGTCATCTTTCGCAGGAAAAAATGCATTACGCATACCTACTGCTTCAGGGGCAGCAGTAGGGTATGTGGGACTCTCTTGTCGGTGCCCGACAAGCATACCCACTAAAAAGACCTGCGGTGTACCTTGCAACGTATGTTGGCAGTGTATGGGTTTCCCTTAGGATGCCCTCCATGCACCGCCTACGTACGGCCTATGCCGGGCCTCAGGCATAAAATATGGGTGATCCTGTACACCAGGAACCACCCCCAGTCTGGCAAGCTGTGCAATGCGAGCGTTGAGCCCCCCGGCCCAACGCCCACTAGCCTGCTAGAGGGGGGAAGTTGAGTTCGACGTATGCCTTCTCGTCCTCCCCCATCTACGACTTCGGGTCGGGTCCGCAAGCAACCTCGCCGACCCGATCCGTGGCCACCCTTTACAATGACATTGCATGTCGTTGCAAGGGGCCGCCAACGTCTCACGCCCACTCGCTGCCCAGCATAGCTCAAACCATACTGGGAAGCGAGCGACTTCCGTCCGCCGCGGGGCTGGCGCCCCAACGGCAACACCGCCGTCGCACCCTCCAGCACGAACGGCCACAACAGGCCACGGGCCGAAGCCCGCTACCACCGTCTAGAGACGCATTCAACAGCGGGCTGCCCAAGCCCACTGGAAGCGTCTCCCGAGTGGGTTTTGGTCCACGCCGGCCAAATGGCCGGTACCCTCCATGTCTGGAGGGCGTTCCCCTATCCGCCACCTGGGGACGCGCCCGGTAGGAGACCCAAAACTCCTTCCCTGTGAAGGGCGGGGCGGTTCTGTCCCCTAACTTAACCAGGTCATCAGTCCACCAGGTGGACAACCTACCTAAGCGTATTAGGTGTGCAAAGTGTGCTAAATAAACCTTTGCATGTTCTGTTATTCCTCTCATTATGCAGTCAAACTGTAATTTACTGTGTGCTTTGGAAATTTGGAACGTCTAAATGTGTTGCAAAATTTGCATGCATTGCATTCGCCTTTTGGATTTAAATGAAGATTCCTTTCACCTCTTCTTTTGACAAAGGTATCGTAAGAAGCGATTGAAGGTATACTGCCTGCCTGAAGAAGCCAGACATCAGCATTTAGCCCTTGTATTCTCTGAAGGGCACTAGATCTATGTGCTGCTCCAATTGTTTTAATTTTATTACTCCTAAACAAAACCAATTTCCAAAAAACTGTAACTGTATTAACTTAGCAAATTACCTATATAGTACTCATATTTATTGAACCAGATTACTTTTCATTTAGTTGTTTATTAAGTCGAATTTGTCGCTAACGCCACAAGCGGCCGTTTTTAACAATAATGTACAACAAGAAAAAATGCCAGAATGAAAAGCAGTTAACAGTGATTCAATAAATACTAGAGGTAATTTGCTAAGGTAATACTGGTCTAGTTTTTTATAAATGGATTTCGTTTTGAAGTTATAAAATTAAATAAATTGGGGGCAGCACACAGGGTCAATAATTTTTGACACAGGATATAAAATAACTAAAAAAAATTTTTTTTTTTTACTTTTACTCCACCCTAATGATCACGGATGCCTCAGTCGTCACATTGACTGCTGTTGTCTCGACTTTTTGTTTGGTAGCCATGCGGCGCTAGTGTCGATCAGCGTTAAAAGAGAATACCAATCGTGCGTTCATTGCTGTTACAACAGCTGTGATCTGTGATAGGCCTGGTTGGTCCTCCAGAATAGGGTAGACCGACGATATGGCCAAGGCTACAAGAAACCGCTGGAAGCTGGTAGCACGAGACCAATCACTATGGAGATCACTCGTTGAGATGATGATGCATTGTACTTACTATTAATATCATAATTCAGGTCAATATTTGATTACCAAGATTCGCTAAAACTTATCTAAATTTAATTGCCCTTCTAATGTCAATTTTAAGCGATCTTTGAGTAGCATATTGACTTTTGAAGATTAAATGACTCATAAACGCATGGTTAAAAATACATCCCAAAAAAAACAACAAAACATTAAATTGCACGTTTGCAGCTGTCCTAACAAAGGTCTTGTTCACTTGCACCGAGATGTGTTATCGGAAACACTCCGCTTGCCTTAGAAAATAAAGAATCTTCGTTTAGGCTTCTTGCAGAGTTTCGATTTTTTTCATTTGCATTTTCATTTACATTGTCACATTACATTGTTTAATCGTATAGTCTAGTATTATATTATCTGTGGTATAGTATAGTACAGACAACAGCACGTCAACCTACCACAAAACCTCAAATTTTCTCAATTAATATTGAGCTCTACTTGTTGGACTTAAAGTTAAAATCAATTCTTGGGTAGGTTGAACTGCCGTTGTCTGAACAATAATCGTATATATGTTACATCGATTTGAATGAGACACTGGCCCCTAATTCGCGTAACCAAATCGTATCACAATCGTAATTGAATTGCAGGTTTTTGACAGTTCTAGTATGGGCTAAATGTCAAAATCGTCCAATACAATTACGATCGAAATGCGATTGAAATAACTGATTTGTTTTGACTTAGACGTTCAAACTATTTGCGTGTTACCCACTGTTTATCAATTTTATTCGTCGTCGTCTTTTATGTGCCGGGCATTTTCGTGTAGTGTCAATAACAACGCAATATTAGAAAACATTATATTAATATGATATTTAAGCAATTCAAAATTATCTCTCAGGTGGGACTCGAACCCGCATCTCCTCGCATGCCGGGCGCCTTTACCAATTTAGCCACCGAGACACTACGTCATAGGCTTCAATTTTTCAAGCATATTCTTATTGCTGTAAGCCAGCTTTGTTTCATCAAATGTTAGGACTTTGCACCCTTAACACCCGAAAGAAACATCTTTGCAGATGTGTGACAGTCAGTTAAGATGAAACAGCTATTTAAATACAGTATATGATATTTAAGCAATTTAATTGCATTTATAATATCAGTATACTTAAATATTTAAGACACGCCTCACTGGGCCACACAGAGCCATCTAGTCCCAAATTAAGGTACTATTAAGTACCCTGTCGTATGGGGTACTAGACAACCGATAAACCTACTTATATACTTTTTTTTGTAAATATATACTTATAATACATAGAAAACACCCAGACCAGTACAAACAGACATGTTCATGCACACAAATATTTGTACTGTGCGGGGATCGAACCCGCGACCCATGGCTCAGAAGCAGCGCTGATCCAAATGGTCGTCGAACTTTATATTATATTTTAGCAATATAGTTGCAATTACATTATCAGTATACTATAAACTTGAAAAAATGGTAAAGCGCCGCGCCCGGTACGCGAGGACATGCGGGTTCGAGTCCCGCCTGAGACATAATTTATCAATAATATTATAATATCAGTATTGAAACTTGAAAAATTATAAATAATATTACAAGTATAGGATCAGCCCCTCTTCTCCTTTGGAAGGCATAAGGAACGACTGACGGAGTACTGCTGGAAGTGCTGGAACAAGGCGGGCAGCAGTGTTTCCTCTCTACCATTGGCCCACCAGCGATCTCCAAGCCACCTGCAAAGCTTCACGATCAAGAATAATTCGTTTGTGTGTGTGTGTGTCCAGTAGAGCACTGATATAGGCTGGTGATTATAAAAACCGGCCAAGTGCGAGTCGGACGTATTGTAGGATGCCCTTAGGCCAGGTGGAGTGATGATTTGCGCAAGGTGGCTGGCAGGAGCTGGATGCGAGAAGCTGAGGATCGACCTAAGTGGCGTGCGAATGGAGAGGCCTATGTCTAGCAGTAGACTGCGATAGGCTGATGATGATGAAGTGCGATTCGGACTCGCGCACGAAGGGTTCCTTACAATTTTGACTAGGTAAACAACAGTAGGTACATAAATTTAGTTAGTGTAGTGCCTACCTGTTACCATTCATTAATATCGAGCAAAAAAGCGCTAAAAAATCGCGTTTGTTGTATGGGAAATATTTATTTTATTTTGTTTTTAGTATTAGTTGTTCTTGCGGCAACAGAAACACATAATTTGTGAAAATTTCAACTGTCTAGCTATAGCTGAGATACAGTCTGCTGACAGACAGACGGACAGACAGCGAAGTTTTAGTAATAGGGTCCCGTTGTTACCCTTTGGGTATGGAACCCTAAAAATGAATAAATTATTATAATTAATATTGCTATAGTACAGCAAACGCCCTGCGATATTGTCATCAGTCTGCGGCCGGCCTTTTGTATGTAAAGTTCACGAGGGGTTCTGTAAGATCTAAACACGGTGGTACAGCGAGAGTAGTTTTCAACACTTTAAATGATATTTTTGCAACTTAATTCCAATTATAATATACGTATTTCAAATTGAAAAACTTTGTCTCAGGTGAGACTCGAACCCGCATCACCGGTAGTGGGGCTTTGTACAATTAAGCTACCGAGACATTACGTCACAGAGCTAATTTTTCAATCATTTATTCTTAAGGCTGGAGTTAGCTTCTTAAAATTTTAGGAATTTCGCACTGTTGACGCAAACGAAAGTCCTAAAGAAACATCTTTACAGATACTTTATTTGATATTTTAGCAAATTTTGTCTCAGTCCCGCCTGAGACAAAATTTTTCAAGTTTATATACTGATATTATAAGTGCAATTAAGTTGCTAAAATATCAAATAAAGTATATAAATAGCTGTTTCATCTTAACTGACTGTCAAACATCTGCAAAGATGTTTCTTTCAGGTGTTAAGGGTGCAAACTCCTAACATTTGATGAAACAACGCTGGCCCACAGCGAATATGCTTGAAAAATTCGCGCCGTGTCGCAGTGTCTCGGTGGCCTAATGGTATGGCGCCCGCCCGGCATGCGAGGAGATGCGGGTTCGTGTCCCGCCTGAGACAAAATTTTTCAAGTTTATATATCTTTACAGATGTTTTACAGTCGGTGTTAACCGTAGCTATTTGATTGCATCTTATGAGGCTAGACTTGAGTATTTTAGGGTGAGCACTCTTGAGTATAGAAGGGACGTTGCTAGTTTGTCAACGCTTTATAAAATTTTAAACTCTGAATGGGTCGTAGAAGAACTGTTAAGCCATTTTTATTTTAAAACAAGCGGTAGCACAAGAGCACGTAAGCTATTTTCCTTACCGACCTGTAATAATAAAACAACACACAACGACCCTGTCTACCGTATGTGCAGAGATTATAATGATATTAGTTAGGATTTGGATATCTTTTCCCTCCCCTTTTTATCATTCTTGAAGATATGTAAGAGTAAGTTATTAATAATATGTAATAATACTAATAGTTGTTTTTGTTTTATATTTTGAATTTAATAATGTGTTTTATTCTTTGATTCCTGTTGTTTAATACCTAATTTTTTTTCTTTGTAGTGCGTATTTACTTTAAACTAATGTTGTGTTTAGCTATAATCGATTTACAAATTCAATATGATTGTGAATTGTCGTATATTTTCAGACAGTGATTTGTATTTTGTTGCTGAACCTTTAATGAATAAAATAAAATAAAATTGAATACTTTATGATAATATGATATTTTAACAACTTAATAGCCGCCTGAGAAAACATTTTTACAGTTTAAATACTGAGATGTTTAAAGTCTGTATGTATGTTATATCTTTCCTCTTTCCTCCTTTGTGGCGATTTGGTGAAGATTCTCCAGCAATGGACGGTTGTCCAGCTGAGGTGATGATGATACATTTTACAACGTATAAATGGTTAGTTTGGAAGTGCCACAAACTTGTGCAAGACATTGTTTGTAATGCACCATTGCAGCAAAACATTTGAAATATATATTTAAAGTAAAACAAGAGAATTCCGTAATTAATTTTCACAAAACACAATAAACTCAGCTTTGGAATGAGAATGTCTAATTAAGGTCGGCGGTCTGGGCGGAGTGGCGTATACACCGGTTTTCAAGGTGTCACCTGCTCCGGGGTCCCGGGTTCGATTCCCGGACGGGTCAATATAGAAAAAAATTTTTTTCTACATTTTCATGGTTCTGGGTGTTTGTGGTATCTTCGTTGTTCCTGATTTTCACAATACAACTGCATTTAATAGTTACTTACTTTGGGAGCAGATTAGGGGCCTTATTCAGCTATTTCAATTGCATTTCGATCGTGAGTGAATTGGGCGATTTTGACATTTAGCCCATACTAGAACTGTCAAAAACCTGCTATTCAATTACGATTGTGATACGATTTGGTTAGCTGAATTAGGGGCCTGAACAATGTACCTCTATTTTATGCTGTCCACAATTATTTATTTATCTATTAGTTAAAACCACAGAACATAAAAAACTAGTTTTTTGTGTTCTGTGGTTAAAACTGTTAAGTAATTTTTACCTTAAGACCCATGTAATTTATCTTTACGTCATCTGGTGTGGGTTGTAAATAGCCACACCAGGTGGATGCAAGAAAACGCCAGTACCCCATCACAGGAGATATATTAGTGCGGTAATACTAAAACTACTTAATTTTTAATTAAAACAAATCATGGGCACAAAGCACTTACCGATCAGCGGCCTTAGACAAGTGGCTTCCTAATATCGTTTACGCCAGACGAATAGATAAAAAATGTATGAAAATGACATTAACAAACGATCGAACGATCGTAAGCTTATGTCGATAACATACATATGTATTCTGACATCTATTTATCTAGCGTAAACGATATATATTAGAAAGTTACTTGTCTTACGGCCATCGGAGATAGGAAACAGTTTCTATCTCTGTTTTTGCCGTCCAGAGAAACAAAGACAGAAGTTGTATTCTATCTCCGATATGCCAAAACTGAAGATAGATAGGTTATTGGAAATGGCCGTAAGGCCGCTGATGCAGCAATTCACTTCTTTCCTAGATAAATTTTCAATCAATTTAGGAAGCGAATACAGAGAACAGGAACTTCCGGTAGGTTTAATGGTGAGGAAAATTGAGAAGTTTTCAGGCGAAGATTTTCAGGAGAACTGACTGTTGAAAAGTTTTCCTTCATTCTTTTTTGACAGGAGTAGCTGTCTAACGGCCAATTCCAATAACCTATCTATCTTCAGTTTTGGCATATCGGAGATAGAAAACAACTTCTGTCTTTGTTTTTCTGGACGGCAAAAACAGAGATAAAAACTGTTTCCTATCTCCGATATGCCAAAACCGAAGATAGATAGGTTATTGGAACCGGCCGTAAGGCAGCGCCGAAAGCGTGCCTTGGAGGGCAGATGCCACAATTAAAAATTAAATAATATTAATACTTCGCGCAAACATACTTAGTGTTCTTGGCAAAAGATTCAATATTGAACTGGAGATTCAAACTTGCTGCTCGTGCACGATCAAATAAGTTACATTCTGGGTAAACTTTTATTAATTTCTATCTGTGTACAGTATAATGATATTGGCACTTGTAGGTGTATCAAGTACTAGCTGTTCCCCGCGACTTCATACGCGTTAATTTCTATTTTTATGATCGCGATAATTTTTACAACATTTTTCACTGATGCTTCGCTCCTATTGGTCGCAGCGTGGTGTTATATAGCCTAAAGCCTTCCTCGATACATCGACTATCCAACACAAAAACAATTTTTCAATTCGAACCAGTACTTCCAGAGATTAGCGCGTTCAAACAAACAAACAAACAAACAAACAAACTCTTCAGCTTTATAATATTAGTATAGAAATATAGATTACTAAAATGTTCTCAGTGTGCCAAATCTGTGTTATATCTTCCCCGACAGTCTATGCAAAGAGTTCTTAGAAACTAAAAGCCTCGCTAAAAGTGAAAGGTCACAGAGCGAGTCATCTTTAGAAATGCCATGCGACAATGTGTAAATGTTTAGGCGGTAAACATTTTGCATTTATAGTAAGTTTTCAATCGATGACACATGTTATTTTTAGTTATGTGGGGATTTTTATTGTATGACAAATATTTTAACACAAGTTACCGATCTCGACGATAAATTTTTACAATTTAAATAAATGTATACTTCATCTAATGTAATATCTTTGAAAATTTTTGGGTACAAGAGCATTATAAAGTAGGTCCCATGAAATTTTTTAAACAAGCATCCCCTTTTTCGGACGGGCTACAAAACACTTTGCTTACAAAAGAATAAGTCTCGAAAAGTATAAAATAAGCTACTTCGAGTCGTTGCCAAACGAGAAATCACTAAAAGTCACACACCGACTCTAATTTGATGGCTTGCTCTATACTTTTCGTCAATAAAAATTTTTTTTGGCGTTGCTTGCGGTGGTCTGTCTATTACATAAGTGTCCTGGGTTCGATTTCTGGTCAGGCTAATCAATGAAACATTTTTTTAATACTCGTTTAAGTCTTGAAAGGGTAAGGTTAAACTGGTATTTCGGAAGGAACGTTGAGCAGTTATCTCGTCTTCTGTCGTAATACTATGCGTTTTTATGCGGTAGATCTAATAGTTCCATGTCTATGTCCGAAAGAAACATTATCTCAGCGCGTCCGCTAATTGGTTAAGGCGACACGTTAAGCCTGCCTTTGTTTCGCGCGAACAAACGCACTTACACTGTTTTTAGCTGTTGTGTTATTTGCACTTTTATTCTAAGTGTTGACCTTAGCATCTTAGAAAGGCCGTAGACCGTCTGGATAACGAATATCTAAAAATAATAAATAATAATAATAAATAATAAATGTGGACAATATCACAAAATCGCCAAAAAATCCATATTTGCGATATTTTACGAAGGAGATCACTTTCCAGCAGGTAAATTAAAGAAATTATAATTTATGCAACAAATTCCGCTAAAACCAGTACAAAGTGAATGATATTGGACCTCACGCGACACTAGCGCCTCTAGTGGCAAATTCACTAGCGATAGCCCCCATTAAACTTAATTTTTAATCGTAATTGTCAACATATGACATTGTCGTGTGATCTTAAAATAGCTTTATTAGGGTAAAAGAAGCTAAAACATCATTTTTTAAATTTGTTGTCTGTCTTTCTGTTTTTATTGCACACGTATATTTTGTGGTGGTGGAATCTAGTCATATTTGTCCACTTTGGGCAACGGCGTCTTTGGTTTTCTAACCAATGATGACGGCTAACAGATCCCTCTGCAGTGGTAGGCTTCGTAAGAGGCCGCCTGGATGCTACCACCCTCCTGCCGGAGTACAGCGCCAAACAGTTTTTCTTTGTTCCGCTGGTGTGTGGGAGAACCAGTGCCACTTTCTGGGTAAGCTCGCTACATCTTAGGCTTTTTCTTAACCGTAAAGTTAAGTATGTAGTCAAGAGCAAGCCCATTGATTTAAAAAAAAAGGATATCTCGCAAAAACTACCTGCATTTCAATGCAGTTTGCGCTGTTGCAATGTTGGAATCTAATCTAAGACCGATTCCACTAAAAATTCGAAATTCAACCCAAAGAAGTCGCGGGGAAAAGATAGTATCTGAAACAACAATAACAACCCGAGTCCTAAGAAAGAGGACAAACTAGTGGAATGCCAGTAAAGTAGGCTGGACGTCTACTTGTTTACGAGCCAACATTGTCCACCGCGGGGGCAATCTTGCATTAATACTGCTACTGCCGTCCCGTTGCTGGCAATAAAATCTGTGATATTATTGCTATAAGGCTGGGGTACAAAGATGGAGGATAAATGCACGCATTAGTTATTGATATAGTAAAAAAACAAAGATGGAGGATAAATGCATGCATTATAGTTACTGACATAATAAATATTTAAAAAAAAAGTATTGCAACCTCACCCTCTTAAGGGGACTACAATAGCTAAGTACTGACTCCTAATCATCGTTTCATTTTATCAAATAACCTCTAGTAAATATTGAATCACTGTTAACTGCTTCTCATTCTGGCATTCTTTCGTATTGTACCTACATTATTGCTAAAAGCGGCCGCTTTTGGCGATAGCGACAAATTCGTCTTTATAAGCAACTAAATGAAAAGTTTACTGTGATTCAATAAATAAATACTAGAGGTAATTTGCTAAAATGATACTGTTCTGGTTTTTTAGAAGTACCTAAATAAAATTAAATCAATTAGAGGCAGCACTTAGTAGCTCTAGTAGTCCCCTAAATAAATAAATAAATATATGTGGACAACATCACATACTTTGTTCTCACACCAAAGAAATTCACTAATTATTTATAGCACTTTTTTGTGGACATCCTGGTGTTTGTGGTACCGAGGGTCTGGACCCGAGAAAATACAAAAAAAACTTTTTGCCCAGGAATCGAACCGGTACCTCGAAGCAGGCGATGCCTTGAAATCCGGTGTGTACACCACTCTAAAACGGAGGTAAGAACATGATAAATATGGACAAGAAAAAATAAAAGATTTGTCATGTTTGAAAGCATTTTATCTTATATTTTTTGTGTACTACCTATATCACACTATTGAAAATACATTTTTTTAATATGTTTCTCTTTATGCAAGTTCTTTAGCATTTTTCTACTTTGCAACAAATTTTCCCTATTCGTATTATCTATAGTTTTATCCTTGAAAACTGTTTTCATTTCCGTTTAAGTAAAATTTAATCCATGAATTTTTGATTTTTCACCAACGGAGTCAAGTCGTAAAGGTTTCTCTTACAACGGTGTTTGGTACTAATAATTGCATTAGGTATCTATCTGTAGGTACTGCATAAATTTTAAAGGTTTTCTTGCATGTGTTAGTGCTTGCTTACTGTGTTGGTGCGGGTAGTGTAGTGTAGGTACATAAGTCGGTGTTAACGAGCGGAAATTATAAGCAAAATGTATGTTAACATTTTATTTTTGAGATATTACCCACGCCCCTTTTGTCTAGTGGTTTAAATACGGGACCAAGACCACGGGGTCCCGGGTCCGATCCCCGGGTCTGGCAGCAAAAAGTTTCGAATTTTCGACGATTGCTCGGGTTTGTAAACACCTACCCGCATTTGGCAAGCGTGGTACGCGTATCTATCATTGCTTTGGTAACTTGATTTCAACGATGGAGGCCTTTGCCCTGCAGTGGGATTATTAATTGGCCGTTACACCCTCTTTTAATTGTCGGCTAAGCTCATGTGCACTATTCCTAAATTGTAAATTGTAGAACTTATTCCGAAAGCTCTTAAAGGTCAGGATGCAACGAAATTTAACTGGACAGTATACGAATCGCGGATTATGGCAATAATTAAATTTCATGAAACGATGACAGTATGCTTAATTTAACCATACAATTTTCTGTTAGGAATTATTAGTTTACGTTAGGAAAACAGTTATGATTTACTAGCATTCCGTCTGAAGCTTAAATCGCATGGAATTTGGTTATGCCGCGCTTTTAAGAGGAAACACTACGGGCGAGAGAATTGAAAAATAGGTATTTTTTGTAAAATCTATTGCTGTCGCGCAGTGCCAAACGCCTTCGCCGCAGAGTGTGATAGAGAAAACTGCTTCTTGGATGGAAAATACCTACTAAAAGCACATCAAATTAACATTTCGTAGTCCCCCGATTACTTTTCCAAAACTAGACCGATTTGAATACTTTTTTCATTAAAAATTAAAGAAAGACTTTTGCCGTGTTTAAATTTAGCCAAATTTGTTTTCTGGATGTTTGAACGCAGCTCATTTGAGGGCTCATATCTTTTTTATTAATTAATTTATGAAAAAACAGAAAACATAGAAACATGCTAATAGTGGCCTAAGATTTTTGTAATAAAAATTATTGCTCTACTTGCTTTATCCAGGGAGGAAACAGGGGACTACGTTTGTATGGAAAAACGGCCGTTGTATTTCCTCTTAAGAGATGTATTTACAATTTTCGAAAATACTATCATGAAATTCCTTAAGGGGACTACTAGAGCTATGCGCTGCCACCAATTGATTTAATTATATTACCTCCAAAAAAAAACAATTATCAAAAAACTAGAACATTGCCATTTTAGTAAATTACCTCTAGTATTTATTGAATCACAGTATTTATAATAATAATAATAATTTAATATTTTTATTTGATTTGCATGTCACATGGTAAATTACAGGTGTTGTTATTACAATTAAAATTACATTGCACACATGACTCCCCGTAGGGGCACCGCAAATTAAGCGAACATAGGGCCTCTAAATACACAACATAATATGTACAACCAATTACATAGATAGATTAGTTCGAGGTAGGTCTGCTGATAAGCAATGAAATACCAAATTAGTGTTGAGTAGGACATACAAGAGGCAGTACATTTGTCCCGTACATGATATCAGAATGTAAGAGCGGCTCAACATTATAAATTGTACTGCTTCAAATTTTATGTCCCGGCTGAGGCTGACGCCTTCTCGCTCACTCTCCGTAATTGTACTTTGACGTAACAGAGAGAGGAGCGAGGCACACGTTACTACTCTATCCACCTATTACGTGACTGTGTCTCGAGCGAGAGAGAAAATGTTGTCATTGCTAAATATTGTGAATTGTGAGGCGCGAATTTTAGTTAGTGACTGTTTGTAGACAACAGCACGTCAACCCGTAAAACATCCTTTTTTTATTATTAAATAAATACTTTCTCGAAATAAATTTAGTTATTTTTTTTTACCTACATAGAAACTATTACTTTGTAATAGCAATTAATACCAAATATTAATATCAGTTAGTCAGTCAGACTATGATAACATCAAATGTCATATTTTTACAAGTAACTTCAAACGTATCATCGAAACTCCAAGCTTCAGTACGCCTCGTCAGACTTTAATGCGTCAAATGTCATGTGTCTTCTCTTAACCACTCATAACTTCAAACGTATTGCCGAGCGTCAGAATGCCTCGCCTCATTTGAAGTAGGACATTGTACTGGCTCAGTACAAAAAAGAGGCTACTCTTACAAACTCATTTTCAAGTCATGTCCTACCCAACACTATACCAAATCTAGGCATATCTTAATTTATTGTAGGCCCTATGAGCCTATCCCTTATTATAACAGAAAATCCACAGTTCACCGTGATTTAATAGACAGCCAACGCCATCTATGACTGAATTTGTCAACTACTCAACAAAATTACTTAAAAACTAAACATAATATGTTATCCACACTTATCCTTTCATTTGTTAGCAAATTTGACTGCTATAATTTTTTTTCTCTGTATTGCTTTACGCTGAACCAGTTCCTTGAGGACAAGTCTCAAAGAACAGTAAACTTTTCATTTAGTTGTTTATCAAGTCGAATTTGTCGCTAACGCCAAAAGCGGCCGTCTTTAGCAATAATGTACAATACGAAAGAATGCCAGAAAGAAAAGCAGCACTTAGCTCTGGTAGTCCCTTTAAACTAATTTCGTAAATTTCCATTGCGTAAAACAAAACATCCGACAAAACATTCTAAATAAAGTTAAAGTAAGTGGTATGAACTGGTATGTCTCGTTGGCGAATTATTAAAAACCGATCCGTCATTATTACTGTAACTTACTAGCCTGTAATATAAGAACTGGTCTGGGGACAGGGTTGGCACAAGAACGTAGCCGTTGCTGAAAATTTAGTTTTTTTTACATAATAATAATAATAATCCTTCCATAGTCCCAGTTACCCAGTCCACTAGCACCCAAACCCATAGCCCAGTATCCTTTGTATCCACATTCTACAATAGTCCTGCACTGACCGAGGGTTATCCTTGGGTGTACTTGTATAGTGCGCACAGGGATGGATAATCGTCGGTTGGTGTCACATTACATCATTTAGATAAATGTTGTCTAACGGGCCTCTGCGAGTTGGCTTCGGCCCCTCGTACGCCTTCCAAATGTCCGGGACTCCATAGTCCCG
Source organism: Anania crocealis (assembly GCA_949315895.1). Lineage (NCBI taxonomy): Eukaryota > Metazoa > Arthropoda > Insecta > Lepidoptera > Crambidae > Anania > Anania crocealis. The sequence continues at coordinate 12,312,862 of OX438872.1, forward strand.
TGATCGGAAACAGACCAACATAATAATAATAATATTTAGGACATGCCTCACTGGGCCACACAGAGCCATCTAGTCCCAAATTAGGCTACTATTAAGTACCCTGTCGTATGGGGTACAACCGATAAACTTATATACTTTTTTTTTTGTAAATACATACTAATAATACATAGAAAACACCCAGACCAGTACAAACAGACATGTTTACATTCTTTCAAGAATCATCTGGTGTCAGATTTTTTAAGTTGTTATCACAGGCCTCTGACGTGTCCTGTTTTTATGACTTCCACCATGCGACAGAAGATAACAGCGGTTTAAAATCACTAAAGTGTCTGCCAAAGCGCTTCGTACTCCACCCATCGAAATAATTTGAACGCGAATCGAACTTACGTACCTACTTACCCAGGAGGTGGATGTATCTACACATATCTATACAGGTGAAATTTTAATCACCTTCCAAAATTTAACACACCAATCTACGAGACAAAAAACAAATGACGTGTTTTTTCTTTTTTAGCACAGTAAGTTTTAGTAAAGCACCTAGAAAATGCCCGCTAAAAATATAACTTTTTTGATTCGCAACTTATTTTTACGTGGTGCACATCTTATTCATAAATAACGATACTATAAATTCATGAGTTGTTGATTTTCCCTTCAACCTTCACAGGCTTAGGACCGAAAAATATTAAAACTATATTGCGATAAATATTTTCGGGTGAAAATTTTACTTGCATTTTTTATTTCTTAAATGACCTCTAAAAACGATACTAACACCTATAAACAATTTGGAAGGTGATAAAAAAGTAATACTGTATTTATCAACCATTATTGCACAAAAACACAAGAACAGAAAATAATACAAACAAGATATTAATGTCGGTACAACAAAGCGGCCTTATCACTAAAAAGCGATTTCTTCCAGACAACCTTTTGGGTATAGGAAATCTTATATTAGCGTAAAAGGGTTAACGCATTGCGAAACAAATTGTGCGAAAAGATAGACGGTCAAAATATTTTTCAAAAAATTCGAATATATTATACCGTAAAACATAATAATTATACCTGTATAATACATATTACATAGAATAATAAATACAAAATAGTATATATAAATATAAACAAATACAATACATACACACAATACATATAATATATACAGTACAGCACGTTATAAGAACAGCTGACTACACAAACCCTAACCGGTACAAAGCATTAGCGAGACATACAAAGTGCCTTGACTCTAGTCTTGAAGATGGGAAGTGACTTACACATTGTTTGGATTCCAAAGGTTAAAGAATAATTAACGCGCCGTCAAAAAGAAACCAACGGAAAGCGTGCAATATGTGACTAATTTTAACACAATATACTCGTATACAACAACGTGATCAAATGCCGAATTAAAATCGGTGGCTTGTTTTATGTTTTTTGTTGTCAATTTTTTTGTGAAAACGATATTTTGCTAATGACGTCATTGGTTACTTATATTTATTTGTCTTCAAATAACAACGGGTTCATAAAAATTACATCTACAACTAAGCTAATTTAAACTCAGTAAATAATAGTTAAAAAATTTAAATACTGGCAGCCCTACACTTCCATGTCAAGTGTTGCCAGCGTTACGACAAATTGCACACTGGTTACCATAAACTGGTAGGCCTTTTTTAAATGATTATCCTTATTTTAATCTGCGATAAAAATATACCCGATGAAAAGTTTACTAGCATATTTCATATTATACCATTTAATATACGAGAGATGAACGAGAAACATAGATGCAGACCCTTTCTAACAACGAAGTTGTTTTTTAGAATTATTTTATCTGAACACATATTAACGACCTCCGTGACGGTGTAGAGTACACACCGTTTTCAAGGTGTCGCCTGCTCTGCGGTCCTGGGCCCAATTCCCGGGCGGGTCAATGTAGAGCAAAAGAGTCATAAACTTATGCTCGGGCCTAGGTGTTTGTGTTACCTTCTTTGGTTCTGATTTCCACAAAACACGTGCGTGCGTGATTTGCACAGACTCTCAATGGGTGAAAGCAGTCACCCGGTAAGCGAATATTGTGGGTTTGGTTCCCAGCTAAGATAGTCGAAAAATGTTTACTCAAGGTATTGTTTTTTCAAGTTACACTAACAATTTATTTAATAAATAAACAAGTGCGTGTCGGACTCGCGCACGAAGGGTTCCATACCATCGACTAGGTAAACAACAGTAGGCACAGACAACACAGCACGTGAACCTACCACAAAACGTCAAATTTTCTCAATTGATATTGATATCTACTTGTTGGACTTAAAGTTGAAAATCAATTCAATGACCTTTAACTTTTTGGGTAGGTTGACCTGCCGTTGTCTGTACATTTTAGTTAATGTAGTGCCTACCTGTTACCATTTATTTTATTATGGTAACAGGTAGGCACTACGCCTATCTGTTACCATTTATTGATATTTAGCAAAAATAGGTAAAAAATGGCGTTTTTTGTATGGGATAAATGTTTATTTTATTTAAATTTTATTATTTATTATTAAAATTAAAATACAACTGAGTGTTTCGTAAATATTTCAAGTGCCTACCTGTTGCCATTATTGATATCGAGCAAAAAAAGGCAAAAAATCGCGTTTGTTGTATGGGGAATCTAATATTTATTTTATTTTGATTTTATTATTTGTAGTTATTGCGGCAACAATACATAATTTGTGAAAATTTCAAATGTCTAGCTATCGCGGCTTTTGAGATACAGCCTGGTGACAGGCAGACGGACAGGCAGAAGTCTCAGTAATAGGGTCCCTAAAAACAGTCTCAAAACAAATGATGACAAGGCTAAGACATATGCCTCTATGATTTTACCGTTAACTCAAGTCGACTGTTAAGTGTAGACAAGTCAGTTACTTTGTTGTGTTGAGGAGCATGAATAAGGATTTTATTGAATAGTAGCAAATGCCCTTAAGACATCTCTTACTTATAACAGGTAACCCTGTTACAGTTTTTTTTGTCTTTTCATAGGTTTGAATCCTGCAAGGGACATCTGCGATGGGCTATACTAAGCGCTAGCATTTCGCCTGCGAGTACAGCATCGCTCGCATCAACTACACGTTACAAAAATGATATTTCGAAGTATGTCTGACCAAATTTATGTATAATAGCTAAAGTCATATGGCATACATACCGTAACACAAAATCAACCTTACCTGGTGTATCAACTTTTTTTTTTCATCTATTCATTAAATCACAAATGTTAAATTATAATACAAAGGTGATTTGATAAAAAAAAGGAAATACCACCCCCCAATGACATCATCGCGTTGATTGCGCCCCTCGGGTCATTCCCGCTTCTGTCAACTTCATTTGGGCATCTACTATGTTAAAGTTAATAGCGTCATGTTTACTCTACACGTGTTGTACGTTCAAACAAATTACGGGTCGAAAAATATTGTCAGACATTCTCCGTTTAAGGCAATCTCTTTAAGTATAATCTAAGAAGGCAATATGTTTTAATCTTTTTTTCATGGTTTGAATTTGGAATGAGCGCCAGTTAACTGTTTTTAAGAAATGTTGCTGTAGAGTTAATTTATACGGGGTTAAGTTAATACCATGTACCTTAGTTTTTATGAGTTTCCGATATTTTGGCACTGTTGCACGCGCCATGATCACGGAAGTGGTTCTTACGTAGAACAAATAAACTCGAATGTTCCTGTATTTTAATAATATTTATTACTAGCGCTTACTCGCGATTTCCTACGCCTAGTGATGATATAATGCCATCTCTATGTTCTATTTCATCTAGTAATCTATACTCCATAAATTTTATCTCTATCTATTTAATCTGTCTCATTTATAATGTTAGTAAGATATATAAGAGCATACAGGGTGAAATTTTAACCATTTTCCAAATTTTAATATAGCAATCTACAAGGCAAAAAACAAATGACGTATTTTTTCTTTTGGTATAGTCCAGTACAAAAATGTCAAGATAAAGCACTTAGAAAATGTCTGTGAAAAAATCTAAATTTTTTTAGACGGCATCCTAGTAACACTTTTTTTACGCGATGTGCATCTCATTCATTTATTACAATACTATTAATGAGTTTTTGAATTTCCCTTTATACCTTAACAGGTCTAGGACCGTAAAAATTGAAAACTATATCACGAAAAATATTTTCGGGTGACAACTTGATTTACATTTTTTGCTTCATAAATAGGCTCTAAATACGATACTGAACTCATATAAAAATTGTGGAAAGTGGTTAAAATTTCACCCTGTATAAATGATTTGTCACCACTTCTTTTCTTATGGGTGTCGTTGTACGGTGCAACACGCGTACATTATGTCCATTCAGCTATTAGCCAACTTACGTACAATGACCCAAATTATGCACCTTGTTCAGCACATTACTTTAGTCCGCATTTAGCAATCATCGCGCGCACTCATTATCATTTTATTATACTAATCAATTACATCAATAAATCAATTATTTCTTCTATCAATCTTCTATCATTTAAAGTAGTGTGGAACACCATACAACTTTATGGTCCTTCGAGCATTGGGACCTCGCGTGTGCGTTTTAACTACAATTGACAAATCGTGTTAACTCGTCGTATGTGAGGTGTACCGAACTAGCAAAATCAGCAAAAACTATCAGTGAAACGTGGAACTTTTTGTGACTGTACAAAACTCTACGCAATTTGTGAAACAATTATCATTATAACATCATTACAACACAAGTTTTGTGTCCTATTGTGTTTTCTGGTGTGACAGCGAATCGGTCGGCCAGCCTCTCAGAAGCGAGAATCACTGGCTAGATTGAGAAGGCGCACTCTGTCCACAGAAGTCCAAAGGCACAGAACTGGTTCAACAGTTTAACATCATCAATTGAACATCATCTTTCAAGCAAAAATGGAAGATATCATCACTACACAGTATCAACTAATGCAAAGCATTGAAAGCATTTTTACCAACTTTAACAAAGATGGGCCTGAACGCAGGACCTACTCCAACATACAAAGGCGATTGTCAACTCTGGAAGCCTACTGGAATGAATTCCATAGCAATCATATACAGATCATTGACTATCAAAATACTGAACATGATTATTTTAAGCAGAACTACTATTTACGAACTAAAGGCTACTACGAACAGGTATCAGAATACTTAAAACTCTACTGTATGTATAAGGAACGTCCTGAATCGTACGAAAAACCAACAAAACCGTTCTTGGAAAAGTTGTTCATAGTGGAACCGCGTACGAAACCAGCAGCTATCAACACTTCTAAGGTCAGCTCCGCAGAAACTATACCGCAGCCGGCGTCTAGAGAAGTTTCAACCCTGCAGCATCCCATCAACGCAACAACCTCTGTAGACACACAGCCGCCTGCTCCACAGACTATGTTCCAGCAGCATTTAGAATCAAAGGAAGCAAACCACAATCAAAAGAAAAGCAGAGGTACTAGTAGCAAATTAGATGAAATGTTTCGAAAGCAAATAAGTAACTATAAAGCTTTTTCTCGCACAATCACCAGCATTGACTTCAATAGCCTATCAGAAAAGTGGCAATTTGAAGATGTTATCAAAAACATAGAGTCACGATGGAGTACTATCGATTCACTACATTGGGAGATAGACAGTGAGCTCTATGAAGATGACGAGGACAACAACCGAAATTACAATGCATATGAACGGGAATACAATGAGATCAAACAGGTGTTAAATCAGAAAAAGTGGTCAGCATCATATAAAACACAATCAACGCCAACTATGGATATTCCTACTTTCAACGGTGACTATCATAGATGGATATCATTTAAAGATCTGTTCACAGAATCCATACACAGCAATTACTCTATGTCGAATGCGCAGAAAATGCAATTCTTGAAAAGTAAGGTCAAGGGCGAAGCAGAAAAATTGATAAATCACTTAAATATTAGTTCAGACAATTATCAAATATGCTGGGATATCTTAAACCATAGATACAACAACATAAAGTTGATATTCAGTTCCCACATAAACATACTTATGACTCTACCATCAATGCAACAGCAAACAGCATTTTTAATCAAGAAGATTCATGACACTTCTAATGAATGCCTGAACGCCATCAAAACTCTCGGAGTAGACATCTCATCCTGGGACCCTCTAATAGTTCATATATTATCACAGAAACTTGATAGTGAAACTCACAAAGACTACATAGAGTCATTGAAAAATCCCCGAGAGCTACCAACATTAGCTGAATTCTTTGAATTTCTCGAAAACAAGTTTACGTCACTCGAAGCATCAAGGCGGAAGCAAGACAAAGACAGCAATATCAAAAATCCTACGTTGCAAGTTTCGTCATTCACAAAGAAATCATTTCAACAAAATAATTTTAATAAATTTTCTGCAAATAACGCATATTACAACAAGCCGATACCTAAAACACTACATGCGTCATCTTTTCTACAGTGCCCTAATTGCAAAGGAAAACACGGAATATTTAACTGCGACGACTTTCTTCAAATGACAAACGAAATGAAATTGAACACAGTTAATAACTTACACCTTTGTGTTAACTGTTTATATAATCACAATGGAAATAAATGCCACTCTACTAAGACATGCAGTAAATGTACGAAACAACATAATACTTTATTGCATGACGCATTTATTAAATCACATGCCAACACATCCAATAAGTCAAAGGACACCGTCAATGTCTCGCAGAACAAGTCATCAGAAATTCTGTTAGCTACAGCACTCATCAATGTATTAGCCGCAGATGGCGCCTATCATACCATGAGAGCACTCATCGACCAAGGTTCTCAAATTTCTCTGATCACTGAGAACGCAGCCCAGAAGCTTCGGCTACCCCGGCGACACTGCAATGGAGTAGTATTTGGACTAGGCGCACAAACAAACAATAGCAAGGGTTCGATTGAGATAACAGCAACAGCCATTCATGGAGATTTTAAATTCAACACCAACGCTATTATTATGAAAAACCTAATCAATAATCTACCGAATCAAACATTCTCAAAACCTATGTGGAAACACATTGAGCATATCACGTTAGCAGACCCTGAGTTTCACATAAGCAGACCTGTCGACCTACTACTAGGTGCAGACATATACTCACTCATCATCCAGGGAGGCATTATCAAGGGTGACAATGAATCACAACCCGTAGCACAACAGACCCAGCTTGGGTGGTTGTTATGTGGCAACGTGAAAACTTCTCAATATCAATGCAATGTTATATTGAATAACATTGAAGACATCCAAAGATTCTGGTCCATCGAAGACATCGGCGACAGTAATCATCTGAGCATGTCCCAGGAAGATCATCATTGTGTACAGCAATATAAAGAACAAACGACACGCCAAGAAGATGGCCGTTACATCGTGAAACTTCCAATGAAACCGAACGCCATAGAGAAACTAGGCGATTCCAAACAGAGAGCAATAGCACAGTTTCGTCAGCTGGAGAAGAAGTTTATAAAAAACGAAACAGTATCACAAGATTATAAAGCATTCATCAATGAATATATCAATCTAAAACACATGACCGAGGCATCCAGTGACGGTAACCAAACACCCACTTATTTCCTACCGCATCATTGTGTTATCCGAGCGGAGTCTACAACGACTGCATTACGCGTCGTATTCAACGCGTCATCGCCTACGTCATCGGGCCTTAGTCTGAATGATCTTATGTATAGCGGGCCCAATTTACAACAGGACCTGCTATCACTTATATTGAAATGGAGACAATATCAAGTTGCTTTTACTGCCGACATCGAGAAGATGTTCAGGCAGATCCTGGTTCATCATGAAGATCAGAATCTACAAAAAATCGTTTGGAGAGACAGCACGCATGAATTAATGCGAGAATACAAATTAGCAACAGTTACTTACGGTACTAAAGCCGCACCATTCCTAGCCATGATGACCTTAAAGCAGCTGGCATACGATGAAGGTTATAAATACCAACCACAAGCAAAGCAAGCATTAGAAGATGACTTCTACATGGATGATCTTTTAAGTGGAAGCCACAGCATCAGTGAAGCAAAGCAATTACAAGCAGACTTAATAACATTGCTGAAATCAGGAGGTTTTAACCTTCGAAAATGGAATTCTAACAAACCTGAATTATTATACATAGAAGACAGATCAGCATCTGAAAAAAATCAAGAAACCTTCAACTTCAAATATGCCGAATCAACCAAAACACTAGGGTTAAGCTGGAATCCTCGTGAAGATGTTTTTACATTCAAATTAAAGCTCCAACCAACAGCATCAAGACTTACCAAACGCGTACTTCTATCAGAGATTTCTAAAATATTCGACCCGCTTGGTTGGCTTTCGCCGGTGACCACAAAACTCAAACTGTTATTTCAAAAGGTTTGGCTTCACAATGTCGAATGGAACAGTGAGCTACCGAATGAATTCAACCTAGAATGGGCAAACATCAGAGAAGATCTAGAAGGAATCAATCATATAAAGGTACAAAGATGGTTAAGAAGTCATGAAAAAGATGATATAGAATTACACGGTTTTTGTGACGCATCAACAAAAGCCTACGCTTGTGTAATCTATTATAAAGTACAAATCACAGATCAAAGTAACAGAAATCAGTCATCAATAATAATTGCCGCAGCCAAAGCAAGGCTGGTACCTATAAAAAAAGATATCACTTTACCTCGGCTCGAATTGATGTCATGTCTACTTTTAACACAACTTATGGAAAAAGTAATGAAAAGCTTACAAGATCACAACATCAAATTATTCGGGTGGACAGACTCAACTGCAGCCTTGGGGTGGATTCAAGGTGACTCCAATAGATGGAAAGCCTTTGTAGCAAATAGAGTCGAGCAAATAAAAGCAATCATGCCTCCGAGCTGCTGGCGCCATGTAAAGTCATCTGATAATCCCGCTGATTGCGCCAGCCGGGGAATCACCGTTAAAAATCTACAAGAGCATTCCTTATGGTGGAAAGGTCCAACTTGGCTACCATCACACAACCCTGAAAATCATCAAGAATGTCCAACCTATGTCACAAATCAAGAAGTAAAGACAACGATACAAGCGAACGTCACTACAATGAGTCAAGGTGACGTCATTAGTGACATAGTACACAAACATAGCAACTTTGTTCAATCCACACGAGTGCTTGCATGGGTATTACGCGTGGTGTCACGTAACCGACCTTTATCAAATAACATGAAGTATTTATCGGTCAGCGAATTAGTTCGAGCAAAACAAATAATAGTAAAGCATTTTCAACAACTTAACTTCTTCAATGAAATTAATAACCTGAAAGAACAGAAGAACATAGACCCAAAAAGCAAGATTCTGAGTTTAAATCCTTTCTTAGATAAAGATGGATTATTAAGAGTTGGAGGCAGAATAAAACACGCTAGAATCGATATGGAAATGAAGCATCCCTTAATCATCCCCCACGATGGTCATCTTACGAACTTGCTCATAGATCAAGCACATAGAGACACATTCCATGGAGGAGCACGGTTGACTCTATCTCGTCTCCGCAACCATTACTGGGTAATAGGAGGGAACCGAGCAGTTAAGAAGCACATCCGTGGCTGTGTTATCTATAAAAGACATAACCCTGTAAAGCAATATCAATTAATGGGTGACTTACCTGCCGCTCGCATCAATCCAACTCGGCCTTTTCTTAACACCGGCATTGATTTCACTGGTTTTGTCGATGTAAAGACTAATAAGGGTCGAGGTGTGAAAACGACCAAGGGATACATTGCATTATTTATATGCATGGTGACAAAGGCTGTCCATCTGGAACTGGTATCAGATTTATCATCATCAGCTTTCCTAGCAGCACTACGAAGGATGGCAGCTCGTCGAGGAACACCAAGCCATATTTATTGCGATAATGGAACAAATTTTGTGGGAGCCAGTCGTATCCTTAAACAAGAATATATCAACCTTCAAGCAACATTGGATAATGAATTCTTTTCGCAAGTCACAGACATGAAAATAGAATTTCATTTCAATGTCCCATCCTGGCCTAGTGCTGGAGGCCTTTGGGAATCAGCTATAAAAAGTCTAAAACGGCATCTACGCAGAGTCGTTGGAGATCAAAAACTCACATATGAGGAGTACTCTACGCTACTATCACAAATAGAGGCCTGCCTAAACTCCAGGCCACTCTGCGCTATCACAGAAGATCCTGAAGACATAGAATTTCTCACTCCCTCGCATTTCTTGGCAAGTGGACCAACACTAACAATTTTAGAAACAGAAAGAGACGAAAGAACTAGATGGCAACTAACCCAAAAAATATTTAACGATATTTGGAAGCGATGGCAAAACGAATACTTGTGCCAGTTGTCAGAGCGTAGCAAATGGCGACAGCCAAAAGAAAATCAAAAGATAGGAGACATTGTTATGATTCAAGACACCAACTTGCCTGCCGGCAAGTGGTCCCTTGGCCGAGTAATTGAGTTGCACCCTGGAAAGGATGGACGTGTGAGAGCCGTCAGCCTCAAAACAAAAAACGGCATCATACAGAGGCCTATTGTAAAACTATCACCGTTACTTGTAAACAATGAAAATAATCACAGTGTCCAGCAAATCAAGGATCAAAGTCAATCAAACTCTACAGCCATCACCTACATCAAGACTAAACCAAAAATAACATCAAGCCTCAAAACATTTGCGATCACTTTACTTACTATGATGCTTATAATATCAGCACAATGTAATAAACGAACTCGATCACTACGACCATATGTTGCTCGGTCAGCAAATAACTGACGCGCGGCCTCGCACGCGCCGGGGTCTTATCAATGGAGTTGGAAATATTGCATATTCACTATTCGGAGTACTCGACGATAAATTCGCTGAACAATATCAGAAGGATATCGAGTCGCTTAAAATGGATCAAAAACATATGTTTAATTTATGGAGAAATCAGACCTCAGTCGTCGAAGCAGAACATAACTTATTACAGAGAATTGAAGAGACTATGAACAAACAAAACAAGATTATAAATCAACACATCATACAGTTAGAAAATTTGACATACGCTATTACGGAAAAAATACATCACTTATCAACCAGCAACGATTTCGCACTGTCAACTTTAATTGCACACAGTGTACTATTAAACTTGAAAAACATACAGGATTATCTACTTGACACTGTCGTTGACCTACATCATGGATCATTCAACATTCATTTAATAACACCAGATCAACTTACAAATGAACTGAATATTATCTCAAGTCAACTACCCAAGGACTTATCATTACCTATCAACAGCATCATAAGTGATCTGCCTAAACTGTATCATCTTCTGAAGGTAAAAGCGAAAATGACAAAACAGTTCTTCATCTTCGAAATTAGAATACCATTGATTGCCCGAGACTATTACGAGATCTATCGACTGATACCAATTCCACATAGAACAGAAAACCACATGATCAGCATTAAACCCATTTCGGAGTATGTGGCTATGAACATCCAAAAGGATTCATTCGTAACTATGAAACATTCCGATCTTCAAGCATGCAATCAATACGACGATAGTACTTACTTATGTATATTGCAAACGCCTGTATATCACACTACGTCAGATAAAAGTCTCTGCGTAAAAGATGACGTATCAACACAGTGCGTCACGAGCACTATGACGTGTCAGCCTACTTGGTCACAACTACACAAAACAAACACACACCTGTACTCATGTTGCGAGCCGTGCGGAGTACGTATCATTTGCGGGAGTCAAGTTACATCAGAGCAATTAAATAGAAGCGGTATTATCAACCTTAGCGAAGGTTGTATTATAAAAAATAAAGAGTTTACTATATACTCCCACAAACAACAAGAAAACAACCTTGACACAGATGCAGACGTGTTAAAAATTGAAATGCCATCCATAAACCACATCATAGAATTAGAGCTTCCTGCTATCAAAAATACAGATAATATGATACAAAGTGAAGAAACCCTTTTGAATCATACTCAGGTTCAAAAGGAATTGAAGAAAATTGGATCCCAAATTGAACAACTTAAAAATGCAGATGTAGACAGTATTTCATCAGACGATGCTACATCCCACGACGTCACACAATACGTGTTAATAAACATCATCATAGTAATCATCATTTGTGCAAGTATTGCACTCGCCTGGAGAAGATTGCGCAAGTGTCGCAAGCATTCAGTCAGTAGGCCAGGCTCCGCTGCGGAGGCGCGCAACCCACTTCCTCCCGTCATTCTCGCGGCGCACCCGCCGCCCCCAGTGCAAGGCCCGTCAGCAGCACCCCGTCCGCAGCGCCAACACACGAGCATGAGACCAACAGGGCATTGCGAACTATCAAACGAAACTTCATCCGAGGGCAACGACGTCGAGTTGGCCGATCTACGATACGCTCGGCTAGTTAGCAAGGCGACATCCCCTTCGTTTCGTAATCATTTTAAGAAATAATATTGTGTTTAAATTTATAAGTTTGACATGTAATTATTTAAGTTAACTTTGTAGCATTTCATCAATCTCCATCATTTATCAGCACTCAACATCATCCTTATCCTATTTCTCATCATCCTTTCGACATCTCCTCTCCCGGAGCATGTACGGTGCAACACGCGTACATTATGTCCATTCAGCTATTAGCCAACTTACGTACAATGACCCAAATTATGCACCTTGTTCAGCACATTACTTTAGTCCGCATTTAGCAATCATCGCGCGCACTCATTATCATTTTATTATACTAATCAATTACATCAATAAATCAATTATTTCTTCTATCAATCTTCTATCATTTAAAGTAGTGTGGAACACCATACAGTCGTAAAGGTGATTAAAGGAAATTGCAAGGATAGGACGGAAAGCAGCGTCTTCTTCCTGCCACTGCCTAAACTGCGATCGCGATCCTGCCTGCCAAGTGTGGCGATTATGGCGATTTCCTCCTTTTGGAGGTGCTTGTGTCCTGAAATGGAGTATATTTTTTTGGTGGTGATGTTATTATATAAAAATCACGTGTAACATTGATCGTTATCAAACTCCTCCGGCATGGATAATAATAATTTTTTCGTAGGTCTTAAAATTGGTGAGATGCTCCTTTTTATTTCGAAAAAATTTACAGTTAGGTATCTACAATATGATAAAAATCTTAATGCTCGCGGGCAGAAAAAATGTGCTGTAATACCTACATAAAATATTGATGAAACAGACTTAAACGAGCAGTCGGTCGTTTAGCGAAAAGTTGTATCTAAGGTCAAATCCCACCTGAACCAGTAGTTTTTTCCAAAACGGTCATATTAAGACTGTTTTGTTTCAACCCCCCGGTAGTAATATTAGCACCTAACCTCAAAACATTAACAATGCTCATTTACTGTCTCACATTGCGTGATCAAACCGATTCTGTTTCATGTTTTTTGATAGCTTCGCCTATTTTAGGCGCGGCATTGTCAAGGACGAAAATAAACATTGAATTTTTCATACTCAAATAAACTTCGAAGGATTTTCAAACTTATCACCACCAGATAAAGACTTTAGCAATGTTTACAAAAGATATGTTTGTGTTTTTTTATGAAGGAAAGCGATGAATGAATGACGTGTTTTGATGATTTAATATCTGGCGTGATTTTTGCCGATGGTGAAATAAACAGAGGACGAAAGAATTGAATAAACGATTTGTTGTTTAAAAACATCATCATGTTTGAAAAATCAAGAGTATTGAAACAAGAATAGTGTTGTTGTTATTTTGATCGAGGAATACCAATAGGTAGTTTTGGACTTAATTCATTTTTATCAAAATTTTTTTTTTTTAAATTAGCTCTAGACTTGATATTTGTTTATTCGTTATTCGTACCTAAAACTATAATGTAAAAAATATCTATTAGGCTTACTGACATTATTTTCGGTTTGGATTATCAAGTAAAAAGTTTTACGAATATCAATTTAATAAAAAAATACATAGCTAAAAATAATCGAAGTTTAAATTTCTAACCGAAATGTTATTATTTTGGAACGAATTGTATTCATTTTTAATGATCTATTTAACTTAAAGTTTTCCTGGTTTCAGCATTTTATTTGTAGGTATATTCGCATTTTTAACAGATAGCAGTTAGTTGTTGAACTGTATGCCAAATTCTGATGAACCTGATTATAATATAATAATGATATTTAAGACATGCCTCACTGAGCCACACCAGAGCCATCTAGTCCCAAATTAAGCTACTATTAAGTACCCTGTCGTATGGGGTACTAGACAACCGATAAACTTACATAAATACTTTTTTTTTGTAAATACTTACTTATAATATTCTATTCTATACTACCGCTGCAGCCTACTCATCACAACCTAGATTCCGAGGATACCTTAATCGATCTTATTTTGACTTCTCGTCCGGACCTTTCAACCAAACATGGTCAGTTACTCGCCCCAGGTTTCTCACGACACGATCTGATCTTCCTCTGTTACAAGCTTTGCCCACCCAAGCGTAGACCAGAGACTGTGCAAATACGGAGTTTTGCTAGGATCGATCACGATAAGTTTCTCCTTGACGCTTCTGCGATTGATTGGGCCGCGGTTAGTCAGGCTAAAAATGTCGATGCGAAGGTTTGCTGCCTCAACAATTTTATACTTGAGCTCTTTGACAGGCATGCACCACTGCATTCTGTCAGAGTTAGGCGTTCACCAGCTCCTTGGATGACAAGCCTCGTCCGCGAGGCTATGGCTAATCGGGATGTTGCTTTCCGCGCCTTTAAGAGGGATCGTTCCACCGTCAAATGGGAAGCCTTCAAGCAAGCCAGAAATCGCTGTAACAACTTGGTCAGGGCCGCCAAACGCAATCATATACACAAGAATGTTCTTAATACTTCTGGTCCAGAGGTGTGGAAGTTTTTAAAGGGTCTGGGTTTAGGTAAATCATCTGAATCTGCCCCGTCCTTAACCTACTCGCCTAATGAGCTGAATAGTCACTTCTCTGCTTCGATCCATTTAAATAATACTGTTAAGCTCGCTACAATTTCTTTAATACAATCTCTTTCCAGTCCTTCTGTAAACTCTTTTACTTTTTCTCCGGTCACTGTTGATGACATTCGAAAAATTATTTTATCTATTAAATCCAAAGCAGTTGGTTCTGATGACATCAGCAGATCGATGATTATTATTATTCTTGATGT
Organism: Anania crocealis; assembly: GCA_949315895.1. Taxonomy (NCBI): domain Eukaryota; kingdom Metazoa; phylum Arthropoda; class Insecta; order Lepidoptera; family Crambidae; genus Anania; species Anania crocealis. The sequence continues at coordinate 12,328,002 of OX438872.1, forward strand.
TATTCTTCCTGTTATCACACACATAGTTAATTTTTCCTTTGATAGTGGATGTTTTCCCTCTTTATGGCGTCTTGCTCATGTAATCCCTCTCCCGAAAGTGTCCAATCCATGTTCCCTTAATTAATTTCGTCTGATTTCCATACTACCTTTCCTTTCAAAAATTCTCGAAGCTGCGGCTCACCATGAATTTTCGAAATTCATTCTTGATAATAATTTGTTATGTAAGTTTCAGTCTGGTTTTCGCCCGGGACACAGCACTACCACTGCTCTTCTCAAAATCATCGACGATGTAAGATCGGGCTTGGAGGATTCGCGTTTAACCGTCTTAGTTCTTATTGATTTCTCCAACGCCTTTAATGCGGTTGATCATGATATTCTCTTGGCCGTTCTTTCAAGTCTTCGAGTGTCGTCAACGGCTGCAGACTGGTTCTCTTCTTATCTTCGTGGCCGTCAGCAGGCTGTTCGTCTTGGGCAAACCCTTTTTGACTGGAAAAGTCTGTCGTCCGGTGTACCGCAGGGAGGAATACTATCACCCCTTCTATTTTCAATCTTTATTAACAATCTCGCTTCTCGCCTTTCCTCTTCTTACCATCTTTATGTTGACGACCTACAGCTTTACTCACAAGGAAGTGCCTCGGAAATTGATGGTGTCATATCTCGGCTCAATGATGATCTGCGTAGTATCAGTGAGTGGTCTAGTAAGTTTGGAATCAGAGTGAACCCCAGTAAGTGTCAGGCAATCATCATTGGTAGCCCTAGACAACTGTGCAGGTTGGACGCGTCCTCAATTCCTCCAATTGTATTTGATGGTGTTGTTGTGAGCTATTCCCCCCACGTTAAAAGCCTAGGACTTATAATTGACAACAACTTGAGCTGGTGCCAGCATGTCAAGGAAGTAAGCAGAAAGGTTACTGATACTTTAAGAGCACTATATCGTTTTAAACACTTTCTTCCTTCCTGTACGAAATCCTTGCTTGTGCAGTCTCATATCTTGCCTATCATAGATTATGGTGATGTATGCTGCTCTAATATCTCTCAAGAACTTCTTAGTAAGTTAGATCGTCTTCTGAATAGCTGCATTCGCTTCATTTTTGGCCTTCGTAAATATGACCACATCTCCAAATTTCGCTCTCAGCTTCGTTGGTTCCCTATCAAACAACGCAGGGATATTCGTACTCTCTGCGTCTTATATTCCATTCTCTTCGAACCCAATTCTCCATCTTACCTCAAAGAAAAATTATCTTTCCTTCACACTTCTCATGTTAAAAGTCTCCGTTCTGACGATACTCTTCAGTTACTCACTCCACGACACACTTCTGGCTTTATGTCCAGCTCTTTCTCCGTGACAGCTGTACGACTTTGGAACGGACTGCCCTCCAAAATCAGAAAAGCCACCTGTAAAATGTCCCTCAAAATAGCTTTACGTAATCACTTTACCGACTAACTTTCTTTCTTTCCTCTCTCGAATCTCGCTGACATAATTTCTGTATATACTCATATTATGTGTATGTATTTTGTATATGTTATTGTATGTATTTATTGTTATTTTATGTATGTAACTAGTTCATATGTATATAACCTCAAATATAAAATCTGTATGTATGCCAGTGCTTAGTTGTAAGCACTTTTATAATAATTAATTAATATCTTACTTTATATTTGTTATTTTTATTTTGTACTTCGCATCGCCTGTAACCTCTCCGCTTGGCCTTATGGTTGACTGGTAGAGAATGCTTTTAGCATTAAGTCCGCCATTTGTACAGTTTGTATGTGCATTAAAGAGTAAATAAATAAATAAATATATAAATAATACATAGAAAACACCCAGACCAGTACAAACAGACATGTTCATGCACACAAATATTTGTACTGTGCGGGGATCGAACCCGCGACCCATGGCTCAGAAGCAGCGTTTACTACCGCTGATCCAAATGGTCCTCAAAGATTGGTGCATTGGTGCAGAAATGTATAGATGCCATAATATTTCAGTTAACAGACCTACATTTACTGAAAAGTAAAACCCAGTTACATAGCCTATAGCTATCCAAGGGACTGCTTGCAACTTAACTGATGCAGTGAACCAGCATAGTTTCAACAGTGATTTTTGTTGTACTTTTAATTCTCCACAAAAGATGTAATCCATTCTGGATCCTCATTAGATATATTTAGAGCCCACATTCGCACACGTCACATTTCACCTTCATCGTGACATTGGAGCAATGTCGCAAATGCCACCCCCATGGGCGAGTCACGCGATAATTTTGACACACCGCGTTAAGCCGTTATCAACGCTTCCTTGTAATTATGGAAATTGTTGCCCAAGGTGATGGATAATGCAGACTTGCCATTAGAACGTTTGTTTAAAACTTACATCATTACTCATTGTTCGACGATGATCGTCATGCAACTTTGAATACATCATCGTCACCAGGCCAGGTCACTGCGGACCCAGGCCTCTCCAAAAGAAGGAATAGCCACAATGGCCACGCTTGGCAGGCGGATTGGCGAACGTAGTTTGGCCAATGGTAGAGAGAAGACTTTCCTATGGGTACCGTAAGTCCTCTTACGATAAACATAGGAAGAGAAGTCCTTTTTTTTAATAAGTCACTTCTTTACTTTTCTTTGATATATTTTTAATAGCCATTTTACTCAAATTTACATTGGGTTAAAGCCTTCTCTCCTAAGATATTATGGGAACTACTTTAAAATCAATTTCAAAACAAGCATGTAATTCTGACTATGTAACTATTAAAACATAGTTTTTTTTTTGCTTTTCGAGAAAAGTTTGAAGTTACGAAATGCAATGGTAGATTTGTCTATCAAAAAGCCAAAACTCAAATAATGGGAAATGAAGAGAGCAACTTAGCTTTGCAATAGAATAAAATAAGAGAGAATTTGTAATGAATGAAACATGATTACTGATATTGCATGTTGAATTACTGTGCTGAAGAGGCAGTAGCAGTACACATAGTGAGATGAACTGTTGAATAACTAAGGTTTAGGTGCCTTGGTTAGGGTGGAAGGGTTCTGGAATAGCACCCGCGCGCTGGACGACGACCTGGTAAAGGACGGGAGAAACCACTGGATGCGAGCAGTCCGGGTTTGATCATATTGCAGATCCTTAAGTCTATGCTCAACTGTGAGCATCGTTCTACCGAGGGAGTCAATGGTAATAACAAAGAAATACTGCTTGGAACAAAAGCCAGGTACTGAGAATCATCAGAAATGACTTTGTATACAATGTGTGCATAAGGTATGGTCATAGCCTATGACACAACTACCCTATCAATGATAAACCTTTTTTATCGCTTCCCCAATGTCATTATCGAAGGATTTATTTGAAGGTATTGAATGTTTCACAATGTCAAACTCTTTGGTATCAGGTGTTCAACCTTCATGCTTTGGACTTAAAATTAAAAATACATTATTTTAAGCATACTTACAGTGGTGCTTGGAGCTTCTTTGTGAGCATTGCATTTGGCATTGCATAGATTAGATAGAAAGCACTGCTTTGCAACAGTAATTAACAACACAATAATAAGTATATTTACATCTCTTAGTTAAAATTTTACATTAATAAATTGTATTATTAAGTTGATATACTCGTAGGTAGTAGCATTTTTTTAATAATGTAATTTTGATAATGTAAGTGTGTGTGTGTGTAACAGTTGTATAATTGTGAATTTGTTTTACAATTCGATATCAGCCTATGTTATTTAGCCAAAATTATGCCATTACAACGCATTCATTAATTATTTTAATGAGAATATATTTTTGCAAATGCTGATTTCAAAGTTTTGGGTTGGACTCGATATACATATATAGGTTTTCAAAGTCTTGTTTTAGCTTTTAATACATTTTATTTAATACCCTGAATATTGGACTCATTTGCTATTTAAACAGTTTCGATTTCTTTAGTGTTGATGATAATTTTTCCTTAAACACAAAACATTCATTGTCTGTTCTGACTAGAAGCTATTTGTTGATTGTTAGTAGTAATACTCCTAAAAAAAAAACGTCAAGAATTAAATAATTTATTACCAGAGATACTAGACATTGAACTTGCAAACCTAACAATGGAAGCTATCGCCAGTCAACAGAATGCCAGTCTGAACCTGTCAAAAACTTTAGCAATTATCTAGAAATTATCCAAACAAAACGCGAAGCTATTTATACGGTGCTAAACATAGACTGACTCGTCAACTATGCATTATAGTACCATAGTACATATGGGTCCAGTAAACTTGGTAGCGTGGTGTCTAATAGTTACAGTAGTAGCTATTCAGAATGTATGGTTCATAAACTCGTTATTTCAAAGTTAAGGTAAGTAGTATTAACTTTGAAATAACGGGTTTATGAACTAACGGGTTTAGGAAATAACGGGTAGCTATTCAGAATGTATGGTTCATAAACCCATTATTTCAAAGTTAAGCGCATGTAAAATAGAGTAATAATATTTTTCAAGCATTAAAATATCATATCGTTATCACTGTGTCAAAGAGGAATACTGGTGCCTTTTATAAAATGAGTCCTTCATGAGACCAGAAATGCCTTACTTCTTAAAAATCGTTTTAAACGTGAGGACACCATGAGCCAAATATGATTTGAGACTTATCATCGTCAATGTCAAGATCAGTCTGCTTGGCTCACAATGCTTGGCAGGTGAATAGGTAATCGTAATATGTCAATGGTACTTCTTTAATCTTCGCCTATGACACCCGTAAGATGATAACGATTAGTGCGAACTATTGAATATGGAACACCATTTAAAATTTGCACAATACGACATTAGGGTCTACTGTACAATTTTACCATACGATAGAAGTTTATTCCCTGGCATTATTTTCCTAGTTTGAACACGAAATAGTCTGATTAGAAGCAGACAAAGTTTTGCATTTTAAAGTTCCCTAATGAGGTCGGTGCGAATGGGGAACATACCTAATGAGTTCTGAAATTTATAGTAACAATTAGTATGAAATATGGTTATAATTAGACTTATAGTTTTATTCTTGGAGTTGTTTTAAAAATGTCAACGATTGAAGAAAAACATAGTTAAAAGAATGAAACAACATTGTGACAAAATTGAAATGTGGAAAACTGATATCGATGATTACTTATTTTGCAATTATGTTATGGTTTTGGGATCTACTTACTAGGTATACAGGGTGTAAAAAAACTAAACGCAGATCCTGAAGGTACGCAATTTGTAAAGCAAACCAAGCCATGTTACAAAATATTATAGCTGGGAAATGATTTTTATTTTTTGGGCTCAAAAAATATTAATATACATAGCGCGTAATGTATAGCAGCCGGAGCGTGTACCGCTTCGCTGGAGATGGCTGCTAAGTTCAAAATTCGTCCGCGCTGAGCCGTACATTGCGTATTGTAATTAAAAAAGCCTTATTATATAAAATGGAAAACAAAATTGTGACTTTGACCCTCAATATCTTCGGAACCAGATGTTTCCCAGGTATGGTCTTGAAGAAAAAAATGATCCTACTGATGGGGACAATACGTGGTTTTCGGATCTGCGTTTGATTTTTTTACACCCGTTATATTCATTAAAAAACGTTAAAGTATGTTAAATATGTATAAATATTTGTTTGTCATAAGCTTGCTTCAAATTGAGTATACCTTTATATGTATTATTGGAAATACTTTTAAATCGCTTTGATCGAAGAGGAAATATGAGACTTGATATTTGCTATTAAAAAGCAACATTGCAAAATATAAAATACTTTGATTAAAGAAGAAACAAATCTAAATGAAAACGATAAACAACCACGCTCAATGTAATTAACTTAATCTTATCAATAAACTGTGTTCCTTTAAGATTCTAACTAAATATAGTTTGCACGTATGAACATTTTCGTTAGCTATGGTTTGAAGTTCATGGTTGGGACTCAGGTAGCCCAATAAAACTATTATAACCTAAGATTAATCACTGGCCATCTCAAAAACTGCCGACACAAACAAAGCCTAACTCCCCAGATATTTTTGCAACAATAAACCTAGGCATCCTGCGCATTCCTTAACTTTAACAATAGAGTTATATTTTAGGCTGAAGACTGGACAAAAAATTTAAGGGCAAAGCTACACTGTAAATGCTAAGCTATAAGTTTTATTTTTCATTGATAAATATTTTGGAATATTGGCTTAATGTTTGTATTAATAAATAAAAGTCAAATAATAGTGCCACATAAACTGTATTTCTTAGAGTATACTACAGTGGTAAACCACTGCTCTACTATGTCTATGTACGTATATATTATATTGTTTTTTTTAAAAAAAGCATGTGTATTTTAGTTATGAATATTTTAAAATATTACTTTGTTGTGTCATTTTATATTAAGATTTTCCATACTACCTTACATGGCTTTGCTGTTTAATAATATAAACAATGGATAGATAGATAGATAGATATTCTGTCAACACTTCTTATTAAAAAAAACTATACTTATAAAATTTCGCGTTGCGTAACTATAAAATGTATACCAGGATTATAACGATATCATACCGTTTTTTTTATAAATAATGGGCTCGCTCTTGACTAACTATACGGTTAAGACGAAGCCTAAGATGGAGCGAGTTTACCCAGAGGTACTGGTTCTCCCACACACCAGCGGAACACAGAGGCACTGTTTGGTGTTGAACTCCGGCAGGAGGGTGGTAGCATCCAGGCATCCTCTCATGAAGCCTACCACCGCAGAGGGATCTGTTAGCCGTCGTCATTGGTTAGAAAACCAAAGATGCCGTTGCCCAGGGTAGACCACTAGGAGGTTAATCCTACCACCCCCAAACCTTCTTTTGCCGGACGTTTTGACCGTGTTACACCGACCATGTGTCACAAGCTAACTGCCCATTAGTTAGGTTATATCGCTATCGCTAACCTAGCACTGTAGTGGCAGCATAAGCTATTCATCTTAAACTCTTGGGTCTGAGACCGCTACGTAAGGGCGTTTTGGTATTTAGGTCGACGAGATCCTTATGGACTGACAGGACTATAATAATTTTAGGGTCGGCTTACATGAATGCTTTAAATGTACAGTATATTTATAAAAAAAAACATTTATAAAATAAAATTGTTTCACTCTAGCCTAAGCTTACATTCTCACTAATCTAACTGATATTATAAATGCGGTTTGGATGGAAGCTTTTTACTCGATCACTCAAAACAGCTAGACATCTCTGTGTGTAATTGGTCGATTTTTTTCGATTCCCGTGCGGGACAATTAGGATAAAAGTATACTTGTACACTTCCTTGGGTAGGTTGTAGTAGGTTTAAATTGGGACGTGTAAAAGCGCCTCCTGGGGCCTATTTGCAGAAATAAAACTGATTTTAACTGATTTTAACTGGGTATGGGTGTTTGTGGAACCTTCGTTATATCTAAATCCCACAAAACAAGTACTTTAAACAGTTGCTCACTTTAAGATCACTACAATGGTTGTTGTCCACATTTATTATTATAAAAAACAAAAAACGGTTCCAAATCCTATTTGACTCTATGTAAGCCCGCCCTTATACAGTAAGCGACGGGTTTTTTGCACGCCAATCATTTTTATGTGGTTTTGTTTCGGCTTTCGAGGAAATGGAAAAAACCCAGTGTCAGAGATGAGAACAAGCGTAAACTATTGCTTCTTTATTATATACTTTCTGAGAAGAAATGTAGACACAATTTTCCAATTGAATATGTTCTTTATTATAGTAGAGTACCTATACTTATGTATTAATATGTACAAAGAAATGTTTTCATTATTGGGTGTGTTATTTGTTCGTATTTTTTGATGATGTACAGTCAAAAGCTTGTGTTTTTTAATTAGCCGAATTAATGTAATTGGTCAGTTGGTTGGTAGTAGTTAAAATAAATAATATTGTACACAGATAAAATGGTTTAATTTTTTTTTGTTAATTTTAACTTTTTTTGTGAGTTATTTTTACCTTTCTTTTAAGTTCTTGTCCGTTTATTTTTTTTGATAAATAACACCAGCATAAATTCAATAAGAAAGGTTAAAAACTTACCTGTTTCTTTTAAAAAAAAACTCCTAATATTAATAAAAAAATTATTGCATTGCAGTAGGTGATTCGTAGAATAGGATATTAACTTATTGCTTTGAACATTTCTCGGTAATTTGGCAAGGTAGAGTAAGTTAGTATTTTTCGTGCTAAAATATTGTATTTGCTAGTTTTAAAACAATAGAAATAATATTAATTGATGAAAACAGTTGGGTTTCATTTTTAAACAATGCCATTTTCTTGAAAACTTATAATGACTTGCTAACGAGACCAAGTGACATTAATTTAAACTTGCCAGTACTTTTGGGCAGACGAACACAAGGACAGACTTTTCTTTTTGCCAGCACACAAAGACATTAGCACCACCATTCATCCTATGGGTGTCGCAAGAGGCGAATAAAGGAAATTACAGCTTAACCCCCGTATTTATAAACAAGTAAAAGGAATTACTTGACTACAAGTAATTACTTGAGAGAAAATTTGTATGCCTTAATCAAGAAATTACAAGAAGTTATAACTACCAAAAGTTAGCATTTTCAGCCAAATAATATGACTATTAATGGTGACCAATTTCTTTCACTTAAGCACTAGGTATGAACACTTTAAGTTATGACTTTCTTAAGCAATAAGTAATTACTTCTTTATAAATACGGGGGTAAGACTTAAGAGCGTCTACTTTCCGCCACGCGTTCCCGAGATAAACGGTCTTGACGGACGGACGGACGAACAACGAAGTTATCCAATAAGAGTTCTGCTTTTTCTTTTATATAATACGGCACCTTTAACAGGAGAATTTTCCTTAACGTCACCTTAAACAGGAGCAACGCAAAACTAAAACAAAGTAAACGAAATTTATGGGGACTAAACTGTAGAGGTTTGACCGGCCGCGCCCAATAATCTATCTATCTTCAGTTTTGGCATATCGGAGATAGAAAACAATTTCTGTCTCTGATTTTGCCGTCCAGAGAAACAAAGACAGAAGTTGTTTTCTGTCCCCGATATGACAAAACAGAAGATAGATAGGTTATTAGGACCGGCCGTTAGAATGTCGGAATAAACTGTTTACATATATGTACTTACAGCTTGTTTGGTGAATGGTAAAACAAGCCGAAACCAGCCTAAGTAACAGCCTATAATCATCCCACTGCAGGGAAAAGGCCTCCATCATTGAATTCAAGTTACCACAGCAATGATGGGAACTGGCATAATCACCACGCTTGCCAAATACGGGTTGGTGATCACAAACCCGAGCAACGTTCGAAAATTCGAATCTTTTTTGTTGCCCGTCCCGGGATTCGAACCTGGGGCCCCGAGATCTTGGCCCGGTATTTAAACCACTAGACCAACGGGGTGTTGAAACCATCCTATGTAAACATAATATGCATATAAAGAGTATGGTGAAGTTAAAAATTTGATATCATATTTTTTTTTATTTTTAATCAAATCAAAATCTTTAGATTCCGATTTTAGTGAAAATTTTTTTTTTCAAAAATTATGATATATAAGGACAAATCCGTTTCCAATATAATCTCGGGCCTGAAGTTACAAGGTTTGGAATTGGCCATAAATTAAAGCATATTGAAAAGATTCATAAGCCCTATTTTCACAACTTTCTGCAATGAGAAAGTACTTAAATCAAGCAATGAACCTATTTTATTTTATAACCTATATCCTGTATTATTTTACTAAAAAATACCATTTCGGTACTTTAACTGGATAAAATCTAGGTTCCTTTTCTATCTATAAAAGATACAGGTAGTAAACAGAGCACTTCAGCAGAGTAGTGAGAAAAATACAAAACACATTATTTTGCGCACAAGTACGAAACATGTTAAAATTTACTTTACTATGATGTACGAAACGAAATGTGAGTGAATTGGAATGAATGACAAATGACAATTAACTGTCATTGTCAACTGATATTCTTAATAATAGTGTAGTAGTTCTTAACAAATACCACTGGTATTAGTTTTTGGTATTGGAAAGGAATACATCGTTTACGGAGATAGTCACGTTTTGATTAAATGTGTGTAAAACGGTTTACAGAGACTGTTTAAGTAATAGAAAAACAATATGTATTTTATCCATTTTCTCCACTTGTCCATTGTCAATTAAACAATTTTTTTTAGAAATAGGCAAGTAAAATAAAAGGGATTTTTTGGCATAATTGCCATTGTTGTAACGTCGGGCCCAAAAATGGGGTTCTCCTATCTGACGACGTTCCGTGGGCAGGCCCCCTACAAGGTGGATCGACGATCTGATCAAGGTCGCGGGAAGCCGCTGGATGCGGACAGCACAGGTCCGATCGTTGTTGTGGAGATCCTTGGGGGAGGCCTATGCCCAGCAGTGGGCGTCGTTCGGCTGATATGATGATGATGATGATGATATCTGACTTTATCATAGTATTTATACGCATACTTTAACATGTATATGCGTTCGGCTTGTTATACCATTTACCTAACACTGTGTCTATCATCCTTATAAAACGAGGGTGAGTTTTTGGCGGGAATTCGTGAGACACGTTTGGAGTCCGTTTATTTTATCGAATTTTTATTGTTTATAGTGATTTTTAGGTCGTAAAAGTGATGTTATTTTGCGTAACAAAGTACCGTGCGAGTGAACAATATACAGTTCAGTGAAATAAGATGGTGTATGGGTCGTAACCAAGAAAAGTGGAACGTGAATTTTGCGCGGGAACGCGAACAGTTCACCTCTTTCTTGGGGACTTCTCTACATTCCTTCAATCTTTCGACTGTCTCCAAAAACTCAATCGAAGCATTAAAATGAATGAATGAATGAATGAATGAATGAATGAATGAATAAACACTTTATTGCACAAAACACATGAACATAAATTAATACAGACGAGATATAATTGTAGGTACAATAAGGCGGCCTTATCGCTAAAAAGCGATTTCTTCCAGACAACCTTTTGGGTATAGGAAATCTTATATTAGCGTAGAAGGGGTAATGCAGTGCAAAACAAATTGTACGAAAAGATAGTCAATCAAAATTATTTTAAAATAGTTTGAATATTTACCGTAAAAATAATAAATATACCTTTATAATACATAATATATTAATTATTAAATAAAAAGAATATATATATATACATATGCATTTATAAATACAATACATACACACAATACATATAATATTATATATTCAGTACAGTAAGAATGTCTAACGTCAACGTTTTAATTTAAAAATAAAGACAATATTACTAAAGAATTGGCTGTATGGACAAGTATCCGAGGCCGTTAAACTTACTAAAGAAAAAAAACAAGGGTAAACTGCTTTTAATTAAGAAAGCGCATCGAATACGAATATATTTTTGAAGTCGGTTAAAGAATTAAAAACACTGAATAATAGTGAAGTTTAAAAGCGAATGTAATCAGTAACGATAAACGCTATTTTCTAAACTAGAGCTAGATAGAAACTTAGTTGGGGCTAGGTATTCTGTATTGTTACCGTTACGTAGAGTTACGAACGGTTACTGAAGTAGCTAATATTATAATATTTTCCAAGTAAACTTTAATATTTTCCAAGTGAATTAAATCGACATTAGTGACTCCCTTTAAAGGAAGACTCTACATATTTTTTCGATTTAACCCCTTTTTGGGCGTATGCGTCGAATTAAGATGCTTATTAAATTTATTTATATATTGACAGTTTTAGCATGGAAAATACTCGTATGTAGGTTAAAATGTATCAAAAGCACTCTCTCAGAGAGACTCTCTCAGTACCTCAGTATCGATCGGCAATATGTAACCATGGGACCAAACAGAAATGTTACAGGCGGTGCAAGGAGGAGAGAACTAAAAATATTATAAATCAGATATTCAGTTAAAGAAAAACTATACCTAACTACCATTGTTTTGCCAACTATTCCCCGCTGAAAATCAGCGTCGTGATAGCCACTAGCTGTCGCGACTAATGATGAGCGAGAACCTTTTTTGACACACATTTATTCTATTAGTTTTAATTTTATTTTATTATCCATTGAATGTCTGTGCATTGTTTTATTGTTATTTAGTATCCATTATTGTGTCAAATAAATGAACCTTTCTTTCTTTCTTTCTTTCTATTGCAAAAAAGTTTTTTCATAGAAAATTTGTAGTAATGTAGTTCCGTATTTATGGTTCCATGTACTTGCTAAGTACGAGGAAACCCGTTGCCGCCTGCGACAAACTTCGCTGCAACTTTTATCGGACTTTCGCGAGCGCTGTATTCTTGATTAACTTTTATGAATGCGACCACAAACAATTGGAACTGAAGAAATGTCCTATAACCATCCACTGCAGGGCAAAGGCCTCCATCATTGAATTCAAGTTAACCCAGCAATGATGGGTAGGTACAGGCCTAATCAATACGCTTGCTGAATGCAGATTCGTGATCACAAAACTGAGCAATTGTCAAAAATTTAAAAATTATGAAGCCCGGCGTAACCCTAAACCAACAAGGCGTTTTATTTTTAAGAGAACCGAAGCTTACAAATTGCTCTCGTTCTCCTAGAAATCTATAATAAAAGCATTATTGATATTGTATAGCGGAAATTTATTTGTCTTATACAAGTATGTATATTTAATATACAGGATGAAATTTTAACCACTTTCCAAAAATTTTAAAGGCGTTCAGTATCGTATTTAGAGCCTATTTATGAAGTAAAAAATGTAAATCAAGTTGTCACCCAAAAATATTTTTCGCGATATAGTTTTAAATTTTTACGGTCCTAGACCTGTTAGGTATAAAGGGACAGTCAAAAACTTATATGATTGAGATGCGAATCGCGTAAAAAAAAGTGTTTTTAGGCGGCCGTATCAAAAATTTTAGATTTTTGGCGGACATTTTCTAAGTGCATTATCTTGACATTTTTGTACTGGGCTATACCAAAAGAAAAAATACGTCATTTGTTTTTTGTCTCATAGACTGATATGTTAAAATTTGGAAGGTGGTCAAAATTTCACCCTGTAGAACTAAGTAAACCCTTACTAAAATTCAAAATCTTGCAAAGCATGTTCATTGCTTTTATATTATCAAGGAAATCATTTATCATCATCCCACCATCACATCCTAAATGATTCCACCGCTAGGCAAATGCATTCCAAAAAGATATCTTTGACAAATCACTACGTTATGCAAGCGGGTTGGCAAATAGCAGAGAAGTCATGAATGTCTGTCTATCCCTGGCAATACTCTTTTAACACCAGACAGAAAGACAGATACACCTTCGCATCTATACTAATATTATAAAGCTGAAGAGTTTGTTTGTTTGTTTGTTTGAACGCGCTAATCTCAGGAAGTACTGGTCCGATTTGAAAAATTCTTTTTGTGTTGGATAGTCCATTTATCGAGGAAGGCTTTAGGCTATATAACATCACGCTGTGACCAATAGGAGCGAAGCATGAGTGAAAAATGTTGCAAAAATAATCGCGATCATAATAACGGAAATTGGCGCAGACGAAGTCGCGGGGAACAGCTAGTTTATAATAATAAGGATTTTATAATAGACTTTTAAACAGTAGAACCTCTCAGTTTACGTGGTGGCAGTGTACTGCGCATAGCAACTTGTGCTTTACTTCCACAGTTCCCCCACTTACTAGTAAGTACCCCCCCACAACATTTTACAGGACAAGCAGACACGATTGTTTGTTGCTACTTTTGTTTTTGCTCATTACCTGTGAAGTGTAAGACGGGACAACGCTTTAGGGGTTAAGAGTAAAAGTAAAGGCCTATAATCATCCCACTGCAGGGCAAAGGCCTCCAGCATTGAATTCAAGTTACCATAGCAATGATGGATACATAATCACTACGCTAGCAAAATGCGGGTTAGTGATCACAATATATAATAGGGGTTAAAGTATGAAATTGCCGATTATTTTCCCACTTTTTATTTTGTTTATAGCTCTTAAGTATAGTCATTTTATTGCGTAATTCTAAACTAAATAAAGTAACTTTTGACTAAAAAAAAAATGAAATACTAGTGCCTATTACTTCAAAGGAAGTCGTTGAAAAGACCCCTTACGATGTGTCAGCTGATCTTCTTGCTTCAATTAAGTATATTTGTATTATATACTTTAATTTTCAGAAATTTAAATACTATAATGCGTAGCTTCATAACCATCTATCTTTCACCTTTAATTGCATCGAAAACGGTTCAGGCGTTTTTAAAAAAAACTAAAAAATTGTCAGTATGTAAAAATGAATTTTCTCGATTTCATGCATACAAAACGGCAATTTCATACTTTAACCCCTAATATTATCTGTGACAATATCGAGCATTGTTCGAAACTATTTTGATTTTATTTTATTTGGGACAAAGAACAATTGAAAAATTATACTTAAAAGTTTCCCTATCCGGGGAATGATCCCCGAGAAGAAATGTTATTTAAGGAATTTTAAATTCACACTTAACAGAAGAGTTAATTGATTCAGGGTTTATACCATGTACCTTTTTTTATATAGTCATTTAATAAATAAGGTACATGCACAATAGTTTTAAAAACCTAATACTTTAATAATTAACCTAAAAACATTGTTACCATATAATATCGTGTATTATCGTCTTGAGATGGCGTCATACCAATAATGTCCGCCGCTATTAATTTTCAATATTAAATTTTACTAATATTTAATTATTATGTATTACAAATATTGCAACCCGATATTATCCATTAGATACATTTTTTCCACACCCTATATGTATATAAGTGCAATACGTAAGTACCAACTTATTATTTTCTATTCCTTTCGACCTATTTCCAGCATTGGACTACGGTTTTTGAATTGCCTTCCTCATTGGAAGCTGTAACAGGGAATCATTTGCGGTAACATCGGAATGATACAAGTTGTATTATAGTAAAGTTAACTCAGTAGGGTCACTACTACTACTGTGTTGTGCCGTGTTATGACGGAAAATATTTCGTGTCAGTGCTTGAGACGCTGACTGCAGCCGATGACCTTGAGCAATGAACACGCCCACAAATTAATTCGTCTTTGAATTTCTTTGGAACGCGCCACAGCCATCACTGTCGTTTCTCGTAGGAGTGACAGAGAAAAAACGCATGGAATAGAAGGGCCTAAGTGCCAAACAACAAAATTCGTTGTGCAATTTAAAATTGCCATTTTATTAAAAATCTAAATCAGCCATTTGCTTAAGCAACATGTAATATACAATATAGCAAAATTTTATTATCATTGTTTTACGGACTGCTGAGAAAAATGGTAATTTATGTATTTTCAGAGGCTACTTTGAGATTTTTTTCTATCGAGAAAAGTTTTTAGAATCGTGTTTTGGAAACAGCCACCTGGTCGAAAATATGATCAATAACAACTACATAGTATTTGGCAACAATACGAGCCATAGGCTTAAAGCAAAACAATCTTCATTGAGCTCAATTTGGCTCATGTCAGCGTCTTAAGGTGACTACTAGAGCTAAGTGCTGCTTAAATTTTATTACTTCTAAATAAAATCAATTCTCTCTCTCAAAAAGACTAACGCCCGTATTTATAAAGAAGTAATTACTTATTGCTTAAGAAAGTCATAACTTAAAGTGTTCATACCTAGTGCTTAAGTGAAAGAAATTGGTCACCATTAATAATCATATTATTTGGCTGAAAATGCTAACTTTTGGTAGTTATAACTGCTAGTAATTTCTTGATTAAGGCATACAAATTGTCTCTCAAGTAATTAATTGTAGTCAAGTAATTACTTTTACTTGTTTATAAATACGGGGGTAGAACTGTATAATTTTAGAAAATTACCTCTAGTATTTGTTGAATCACTGTTAACTGCTTTTCATTCTGCCATTTTTTTGTATTGTACTACATTATTGCTGAAAGCGGCCGCTTTTGGCGTTAGCGACAAATTCGACTTTATAAACAACTAAATTAAAGTTTACTGTGATTAAATAAATAGTAGAGGGAATTTGCTAAAATGATACTGTTCTAGTTTTTATTTTATTTTGTTAAGAAGTAATAAAATTAAATCAATTGGGGCCAGCACTTAGCTCTAGTAGTCCCCTTAACGATTGTTTGGTACCAACTAAAAATTGATAGCGTATTTCAAACTTTTCCTCGATAAGATTTATTTGAAAATTTATAAATAATGAGTAAATCAATTGTTTTGCCATTAACGCTGGAAATCTTTTTTGAATTTTTTAATCAACGGTTAGAGCAGTTATCCAATAAGTGAATGGTTTTGGGTCTGATTCCCATCTAAGGCAGTAAAAAATACATTGAAATATACTAAGTATGTAAGTTTCTTTTTATCTATTAGATCTTCATCCTGTTCTTAAGAAGATAAAGATTTTTTATTCATCCTTTTCCTTTAATATACGAGATAAGGATGATTGATTATTTTAAAAGATTTAATAAACACTCGGACCTACTGAGTTACGCATTATTGTGTAACGATACAATTCACACTTTTGTTTTGTTTCAAGTAAAACTGTAGCAGTGGTTTTTCCATCGGATCGTAATCAGAAGAAGGAAGTATTTTATGTTGTGCGTAAATACCAAATCATAAACGCTGGCTGCGTTTTATCATAGTGTAATTCTGAATTTTTATAACGAAATTCTTTGACTAATCTTTTGATATAGATACTTACGTATTTGTTTTGATATAAAAAGTGACTATTTAAAACACGTTTGTGAAAATCAGAATGAAAGTACCACAAGCACCCACCCTGAGAAAATATATAACTGAGAATTTTTTTTTTTCTACATTTTCCCGTCCAGGAATCTAACACAAGACTACGGAGTAGGCGATACCTTAAAAGCCGGTGTACGCCACCACGCAGGTCGTTGGATTGGATGATTTTTGATGATTTGGAGGTACTTACTTAATTAAAAGAATTCAGTCTCGTTTGGATTTGTTATAAAATGTACCGCTCGGGGGTGCACGGAAGGAGCCTCACCGAGCGGTACATTTTATAATCCCCAATGTACTGGCGCACCCTGGGCAACAATCTGCGAGGACAGCTTAGTCGGTAACGCAGATTGGCTGATCCTTCCACCACGATGCCAAGTCACATACAGCCCTCTCGAGGGCCAAACCAACAGCCCTTATTGGGGCCAAACCAAGGCCCTCATTAGGGCCAAACCAACGGTCTATCGACACGATAAGAAGAAGAAGTCTCGTTTTGGTCTGCAGACGAGTAGATTTTTACGAAGGTACCACAAACACTCAGACCCGAGAAAATGTAGAAAAACACTTATTTTATACATTGAGATCGTCAAAAGATGCCACACAGTACAGAGGCTTCTCCTTAAGAAGAATTTCGTTATAATCGCTAGTCTTAGCAGGCGGATTATCGCAGTGTAGACCATGGTCGAGGGATGACGCCTCTGGCAGTACTCCTTTAGTCGCCTCAAACAACACCCCATGAAGAGAGAAGGAGTGGTGTTTATCATTTCATGTGCCGGCGCATTACAGGACAAATTACTTTTAAAACTTTTTGTTGGTAAGGAAAATCTTATCGAATTAGCATATAAAATATGCAACAAAAGTCCGACCTACTTAGCACATAATAACCAACGGTAAAAACGCAGTGTTATTAATCTCTTGCAAACGATTTATCATCGCAAACGGTACACCATATCAATCGATTCCTTTGTGCTCGCACCCAAATTAGGAAGTCTTATTTTTTTATTATTTATTAAATACCAAATTAACTGTATAACTCAATTTTGGTAAATAGTTTTAACTTTAATTCTTATAACTGAACTGAAACAACGTTTGGCAATGCGTTTTAGGAAGACTTCGCCATAATTGCCACTCTTGGCAGGCGGGTTGACAGTCGCAGTTTGGCGAATATTGGAAAGGAGACGCTATTGCCCGTCTTCTTCTGGCAGTATAACTATAATAGGTTTTTACGACACCTTAAGACGACAAGAAGTGGTGCTGGATACTATTTTAGGCCGGATCATCTTAAATAAATAGTCTAGCACCTAACCTAACTGCTAACATAACTAATATATCTATTAAATTTCTTAAAATACTATTTCTTGAAAACATATTGAATATTACATAATCAAATACAATTTGGACTTTGTTCTATTTAGTTTTTTTGGGTTCGAGGCAGTTCGACATTATAAATAAAAAAATGCTCCAAAAGGGTTAAGTTTTTTCTGACACATTGTTATACTTTAGCCACAGATAATGTAATACTACTAGCTCTAGCCAATGCTTACAAAAATTTAACAACTTGCATACCTAAACCTTGCTCTTAAATCACTCTATGTATTGGTGAAAACCGCATGACAGACAGACAGACATACGCGATGGGTCCCCCATTGTTTGTTATACAGGATGAAATTTTAACCACTTTCCAAAATTTAAGTAGGTGTTCAGTATCGTATTTAAAGCCCATTTATGAAGTAAAAAATGTAAATCAAGTTTTCACCCGAAAATATTTTTCGCAATACAGTTTTAGGCCTGTTTAGGTATAAAGGGGAAATCAAAAACTTATGATTAGTATCGTAATGAATGAATGTGATGTGCATTGCGTACAAAAAGTGTTGCTAGGCGGCTGTATCAAAAATTTTAGATTTTGGCGGACATTTTCTAAGTGCTTTATCTTGACATCGTTGTACTGAGCTATACCAAAAGAAAAAATACGTCATTTGTTTATTGTCTCATAGATTGCTAAATTAAAATTTGGAAGATGGTTAAAATTTCACCCTGTATAATATAGTGATTTTAACCTCCATCAATAATTGCTATAATATTGGGTACTGAGAAACCTAAAGACAATTATAATTCCTGCATATTCCTTAAGAGATCGTCTCGTGAGATGCGAAGATTACTCATAGGAGCTATACGTTAACTGTTAAGGTTACCAATATCAGGGGTCGATGACCGCGCCCTCTGTCAAGGGAAGAAGGAAAGGAGTGGAGTGGGAAATGTTTAACAAATATTTTATGTGCTGTATCAAAATTCTTTACGACATTGTAGATATTCAAATATTTGAAAATGTACATTTAATCCCTCGATCGTGAGTTATTCCAGACACAATTGAAATCAATTGTTATCATGGCACCCGAGTGCCTCCTGGGGGTTGAGGGATTAAATAATAATATAGTCCTAATTATGGTAGTTTTTTTTATGGATATTGAATTTAACTTATTTCAAAATAAAGTCACTATTAATTTGCTTTCCACGGTTTTGCGAGTTATTGATTACTTATTTTATTGGTGTCATCATAGTAAAATATTTATTGGCTTACAATAAATAAAAACGGTAAATAATGATATAATACATTTAATTTTTACGTTTTGTGTGACACACATACAAATACCAACATATAATTATTATATACCTGGCGGTACCTTCGTTGTATCTGGTTTCCAAAATACGAATGCTTTAAATAGTTATTCAAATTGGGATCAGAACAATGTATGTGATGCTGTCCACATTTATTTATTTACATTTATTTATATTAACAAATTGTATAAAGGGTCCCATCTAAACCATAAATGCATCATTTGCAATATTTAATAACGATGATGTGCAAATAGCCCATATATTTTTTTTTATTGAGAAACGCAACAGCTTTATTACAATTTAGGAAACTTAATACTATATTATCTAGTGGATACTTAAGCCAATTATAGAGTTTCATAACAATTTCATTTTGATGTACAATATAAGCAGCAAATTTTAAAGAAAATCGATATTAGTAATTAATTCAGAGATGGTCGAACGTGCAAGCAAAAAACTATTGTGGTTTGCTTACACTTTCGGTCATGTATATGA
The DNA here is from genome assembly GCA_949315895.1 of Anania crocealis. Taxonomy (NCBI): domain Eukaryota; kingdom Metazoa; phylum Arthropoda; class Insecta; order Lepidoptera; family Crambidae; genus Anania; species Anania crocealis. Next base: position 12,347,774 of record OX438872.1, read on the forward strand.
ATGAAAATATTCACAGTACACAAGTCTTACTTTTTCCTATTCTATTCTATTTGTTACACAATACAATAAGTAAAAAATATGTAATAAGGAGATAATTTTAGATGTAATCAATATACCTATTTTTTACAATAAAAGTCTGCATGTTGCATAATGTCTTAAGATACATTTCATCATGATTATTCAGAAAATTTCCAGCTACAACACTGTTGTTTTAAATTATCATCATCATGCACTTAACATTTTTATCACCTTAGTTTATAATCACTTAGAGTTATTCCATAAGGAAACTGAAGCGAAGTCACTTAAATGTTTAAATATCTAAATTAAAATATCTTTATTTGCTTATGAATAGAGTCTACAAAAGGAATTACAGATAAAGAATATGATCGCCTATCCAGCCATTTACATATAGCATGCAAATACAGTTTTTAACTTTGACATTTAATACATTACAAATGACTTTAAAAAAAAATATACAGCTAAATTAAATCTTAACCTTAAATACATATTTCCCTTAACATTATATAACTTATTAATAACATATTTCTGACCGTCCTTATAGCCTAAGATCCCACCATACAACGACCTTCACCGAGCTGTTTATTGGATGAAAAGTGTTTTATATACAATTAAATATGCCAAAAAATATATTGCAAATGGGTTGCCTAAAAAATTTCAGTCCAGAGTAGAATTTTTAAAATTTGATAACCGAATTTCATGACTTTTTTTTGCATTTAACCGTATACCACCGTGTTCATAAATGAATAATATTTATTTGTATTTAACTTTATTTAGTTAACCAGACCGGTGCAAGTTACTAGTTCGATTTACCTGTTTATATCTGCCTACTCAAGAGTTGTGACGGGAAAAAAATAGTCAACCTAACGTTTGCATATTCTTTGGGCTTCATACTCGTATTTTCGATTGTTATGAAATTTGTCTATTAACCAAACCAGTAAAAAAAATTAAATTAAATGAAAAAAAAATTGTTAATTAATCATACTCTGGACTGAATTTTTTTAGTCAACCCATTTGCAATATATTTATTGGCATATTTAATTGTATATAAAATACTTTTCATCCAATAAACAGCTCGGTGAAGGTCGTTGTATGGTAGGATCTTAGACAATTATAGTTTAAAAAATCTTTAAGAGAATAAAAAGTTTTCTCAACCAGCCACTTGTGTAATGACTTTTTAAATTGATTTAAGTTGATTTGTTGTTATAGGGAATCGTTGAGTTTAGTAGTTGTAGTTTACTGGTCTGATCATACTTCTTTCACATCATCTCAGTGTCTCATCGGGTCTTCAAATCTTAGCACAATTATAATGTGTGGTACCAGCACTAAAATAGTATTGCATCACCCCCATAACAGTGTAAGTATTGTAAGTGACCAAAGGAGTGCAACCAGAAGAAGATGTGCAGCGGCGTTTTCTCATTTCGATATTCCTTTTGCAGATGACTGTGTCCAGCAGTGGTATGATAAAGGCTGGTAATTATGATAATTAAGATAAGCAACATATGGATTTCTCGTGATTTTTGTATGAACATAGGTCGCTGAACTGAATTTTGTGGAAATCTTTAGGATATTTTTTTATTAGATGTCTTTTTATTGATAATAATGATGTACAGACCTACGAATTATTACAACTGGTAGACGATAAGGAAAATCTTCTGAATAGTACCTAAACGTACAGATATCACTAGGTGTGTAAGAGTTAATTGGTTCGAAATTTATGTTATCAATTAACTGATTTTCTGGAATAACCTTGAAGCACAATTAATGCTAAATGGCTCTTTTTCTAAGATAATACCAATGGTCAAACATTGAACAGTTTTACAGAAGACCTTTTGCGACCTGTCTTGACCTGTCTGTAGGCTTATTCTTGACCCTCGATTTCTTTTGGGATTGAGATTGAATCGAGATATTATTGTATTTTGGCACTCTTGAATATGCTAGCGCCAAATCGTATTCGTATTTGCCAAATCGTCTTCATGTTTTTGTGGTATTTTATGTAACTAAATGAATTTCAAATTTAAACACCTCGTTGTTCTAGTGGTTTAAATACCGGAAAAAGATCTCTGGGTCCGGGGTTTGATCCTCGGGTTTGGCAATTAGAGTTTCGAATTTTCGAACATTACTCGGCTTTGTGATCACCAACTCGCATTTAGCAAGCGTGGTGATTATACCTGTACCCATAATTCCTGTGGTAGCTTGAGTTAAATTATGTAGGGCTTTGCCCTGCAGTGAGTTATTCATAAGTTCAATAGGTATACGTCAGTGTTCTTCCACATCTTTGATCATAGGCCGTTACATTACTTTTTTAGAATTTAACATTACGATCGGATTAAAATCGAGCCGAGTATCAAGAACAAACCTGCTTTTTTAGCACACGGGGCCTAAAAAAAAGTAAACAGCGACTCCACAGTTTCCCTGTTATCACAATATATTCTACATAAGGTCCCCGGTCGCTCATTACGACGCCCATATCCGACTAGGAACCCGATTCTTGCACTATAGATATTTTGCAAACGATTCTACTAGGTTCGATTCTTGTGGATTTCAAAATGACTAAAATACAGAATGTTTATTGGAAAGTCCACGCACTATTGGTCTAGTATACGCATATTGAGGAAGGCTTTAGGCTATATGTATATAACATCGCACTGCGACCAAAAGGAGCGAAGTATAAGTGAAAAATGTTGCAAAATAGTCGCGATCATAATAACAGAAATTGACGCAGACGAAGTCGCGGGCAACAGCTAGTATCAAATAATTTTATAAGTTCAGTACCTTTTTGGATGCAATTCTCGAGGCCCGAGGTCACCAACAGACGTTTAAGTTTAAACAGCGTTTAAACAGCGTTTAAAATATTATTTGACATATTTTGTACTGGAATTGTGTCAAATTAATCGTCACTCTTTGTTTACCGGCTGTTTTAATGTTGGTGAACTCGGGTCAAAGACCACTACCAAACTAACCGCCGCACTCACAGACGATATTTAGTCTTAATCGTAAACTTATAACGTCTGTGATTGCGGCGCTAAGACACGCTGACAAAGGCTAATTTATAATTTTAGTAAGATTTTAAAAAGTAACATTTTGATTAGTAACATTGCGCCTAACAATACATCGGTTGTTAGGCGCAATCTTACTAACAGAATTCAGATTCAGAAGAACTCAACAGATTACTTTTCAAGTAAAAATGCTTCTTTATTAATTATATAGAAAAAAAAAACACTTAGAAATTTCACAATGAGAGACTTGTTTATGCAGACCCCCATCCATATACTACTGGGAAATATAAATCTGATAACTATTTTGATTTCCATTACACCAGAATCATACCCCTCGCATTATCTGCCACTAGCTCCTCTACGCACGACTTCTGCAGCCCTGCACCCAAATACGCGAGCGATTTGGATGCTTCCTAGTGTTGCAAATAACACTATCGATATTCTATTGATACTGTTACGAACGTGGAGTTCGGGATTTGGATAAAACACCGTTGACTTATTAGAAGATTTTATTAGGCGATGAACAGGTCGCAGACACTATCAAAAAAGCCAAATCACAAGAATCGTAGTCCGCTGGGTCGCTGAGGTCGTTAGTTCCAAATCACTATTAGCCAATCCGTAAAGTAGTCCTTAGATCCGTTGGTATCGCTAAAGTCGTCGTTACTTCGCACTAGATCACTTTTCGCAGGTATCGCACCGAAACCTCAGAATGAACTGACTCGGCGTCTCAAGTCCTGTTATTTATATATCTCAACATCGACGCCGGTCGTACATACTAGAATGTTCGTTTTCTAGAAGTAATAACAAGGACGTTAAAGGTGAACAACTCTTGTAAGTTATGCCATTTTGTGCCTTAATCTGTAAACTTAAAGTTCCATGTCGCTTGCACTAAGGTGTTGTTATTACTTTGTGGTCGAACTTAGGTAGTTATGTACATTCCTCTAGCGATATCTCGAACAATCTAGCATGTCCGCGACAATACTCTGTATTTTCAACTGCCGAAAAGAAGAAAGGCGATTAATGTTTATAATAAGTACGGACATAAATAAATAAAATAAATAAATATTTAAGACATGCCACACTGGGCCACACAGAGCCATCTAGTCCCAAATTAAGGTACTATTAAGTACCCTGTCGTATGGGGTACTAGACAACCGATAAACTTATATATATATATATATTTTTTTTTTTTGTAAATACATACTTATAATACATATAAAACACCCAGACCAGTACAAACAGACATGTTCATGCACACAAATATTTGTACTGTGCGGGGATCGAACCCGCGACCCATGCCTCAGAAGCAGCGTTTACTACCGCTGATCCAAATGGCCGTCTATGGTCTATAAATGGATGTTTGTTACTCTTTCACGCTAAAACGACTCAACGGACTTGAATGATATTTGCAACGGTGTTAGTTTATTGGCTGGAATAACATATAGGCTTCTTTTTATCCCTATAAAAGGTACGGTTCCCGAGAGATAATTATAATACACCGTTTGAAATTCAAAATTGCACGCGTCCGAAGTTGAGGATAACAGCCTATAACAGCTGCTATTGGCTGGAATAAACTTAGGCTACATTTTTCCCGGATAGATTGATATTTATTAAATAAATCAATGAAATTTTACTATTTTATGGCAGCCAGGTTGATGTGGTGGTGTAGTAGTCTAGGCATTCCCGGTCTGGTCAATTAAGGCAACGATCCTCTCGAAAGGAGCTATACGGCCGGTCCTAATAATCTATCTATCTTCAGTTTTGGCATATCGGAGATAGAATCTAGAATCTTCTGTCTTTGTTTCTCTGGACGGCAAAATCAGAGACAGAAGATGTTTTCTATCTACGATATGCCAAAACTGAAGATAGATAGGTTATTGGGACCGGCCGATAGCCGATCATTGGGTAAAACGTTGAGCCGTTGGGTCCAGATTCTGTCAATAAAGAGGGAAGTCTGAAAAATAAGTCGTGACAGAATTGCCTAATGCAGGCTGTGTAAGGTGATTGAATTGAAACTCCTGACATCAGATTATTCTTGAAGAATATTTATACGATTAGGAGAAAATGATGTTAGAATAAAAAGCCCCTTTTTTTGGTATTATTATAACGTGGCTAGTTCCTACGTATGAAAAGCTTTAATATGTCTATCACTGCTAAAAAATATAGCAGTTCGATAGTTATCATCGACAATCAAACCATCGATAGATCCGCGCAGTTCGAAGTTTTTTTATCGACAATCAAACTATCGATAACTCCGCATCCCTAGAACGAATACGCGTGCGGGCTCTTTGGATGCTACTGCGCTAGCATGTGAAACGCAAGCCTTGTATGGCTTAAGGAGCCACCACACACGAGGGTCAACATTGCCCTGGTTTACCAAAGTGGTCAAAAGTCTGGTGATGTTGAGATATGGGGTTAGTTGCACAAATATTCTCTAACGGTTTTGGAGTATAAAACTTATAACAAAGAAATAACTTATTTATATGTTTAATATATTTAGTTATTCCCATCACCTAATTTATTCTCCTTTTTTATCCTTTTTTATCAGGATTCATGGATACTAAATTTTAATTTTTAATAATATTTAAAATCACAACAATTTGTGTACTGTTTGCATAAAATAGTATGTTCCTATACGCGTTGAAATAAGAATTTCAATTTATTTTTTCCGACTTTGATCTCTCGGTGCTTAATTATTTTACAAAACAAACGGCTTGTTATTCTCTTCATACATAATAAGTATTTAGTTTAAAAATGACTAGAGTTAAAGTCAAACATTTATTTGCACAATAATTATTGTGTGGTTCATTCGGTAGTACCTATTTATATTATCTGTGATTCGGTTGAGCAACAATTATTTCTAGATTGGATGGATATCAATATCATAGTAATAATTCAATAAATTAACAGAATCACGTAAAAAAATGCTAACAGAAATATCATTATTATGTTTATAATTTGTAACATCAATAAGATTATTATTTTGGTTTGATTGATGGTAATTTATCTTTTTGCCTAAGTAGTTGTAATTTATCTTTTTGTCTTTTGGTACAGCTGCTGCCATCTAGTAAACAAACACAAACTATTTTTTTCACTAGTCGTATAAACCTTTTAGTTCTTAGTATCGTCGCCTGGTTTGCAAGTAAATAGGTACTCAAGCATAAACCTGTGAAGTTCTGTACTTATTTCATAGATGGCGCTGGCCGTAGGCTGTGTAGTTTGTGAAGGGTAATGAAGTTATGCTCTCTTTTCCAGGTTTTTATAATGATGACGTTTTATTGTGCGTGTTTTAAATAGTCGATGTTATATAAGATATCTTGTGTCACCAGCCACCGTTCTCTGGTAATACCTTTTACCAGTACATACCTACCAGCAAACTGTGTCTAGGTAACGAAAGAAGTCACACAATCTTTAATCAAAATAAAAAAGGGCTAATAATTCGACGTTGATATTAAATTATACTTTTTCTTTATGACTAATTTGAAAAAAGAACCACTTCGAATATAATCGAATACGATCCCACGATCGTAGCTAATCTAATTTAAAGAAATCCTATTACTAATGCGAAAAAGGTGTACACCCCTAAAATCTTCTTACTCATAAGGATAAATACGGTGTCAACGACCTTAATCAGCTGTTGGCAACATTTTTGTTTCCGATAAGGTGTAATGGCTTTATCGTTTAGGTATACAGACGAAAAACCAATTTAGAAGCCCTCCTTTTTCCAATCTAAATATTCCTCTGATCAAGATTGAAAGAGGGAAATCTGGTGTTGAGAAAAAAGTTAGTGTGATGAGATGGGTTCTTTTGTAACTTTTCATGTTGGTGCCCGCGACTTTATTTGGGAACTAGCTGTTGCCCGCGACTTCCGCGTTAATTTCTGTTAATATGATCGCGATTATTTTTGACACATTTTTCACAGATGCTTCGCTCCTATTGGTCGCAGCGTGATGTTTTATAGCCTAAAGCTTTCCTCGATAAATGGACTATACAACACAAAAATATTTTTTCAATTCGAACCAGTACTTCCAGAGATTAGCGCGTTCAAACAAACAAACAAACTCTTCAGCTTTATAATCTTTATATATATAATTCTTCTGTGAGTGTGTATGTCACTGAACTTCTCTCAAACGACTGGACCGATTTTGATGAAATTTTTTGTGTGTGTTCAAGGGGATCTGGGAATGGTTTAGATTCACAATTTTGTCCGCTGGACAATGTTTTTTTAATTAATTTTTAATTTATAGTCATTTAATCATGTTTCATCCCACTCGATAACTGATCAATTATCGTCTTTTTTGTAAGGGTAGGGTAGGAGTAGGGAAGGGTTTAGGCTAGGGGTAGGTAGGAGTAGGGTAGGGGTAGGGTAGGGTAGGGTAGGGGTATGGTAGGGGTAGGGTAGGGGTAGGGGTAGGGTAGGGAAAGAGAAATTTTTACCCTTTTACCACCAACCCCTATTTTTTGTTAGCCGTTTTAGTAATTTAATCATTTTTATGGCAAAACAACGTTTGCCGGGTCAGCTAGTATTAGTATAGATTAATACTTAGATAGTCAATCTGAATAATAATAAAAATAAAAAAAGTACCTAAGTACTCTAACCCCCATATTAATTGGATGTATAGAAATGTTTTCGTTTAATTGTTATATTATAAACAGTTAATTGTTTTTTTAGACGAGCGTTCACGTAGACGGATTATGGAAGAACTGATCATGGCGTGATGATGGCGCTTGCAACAGAGCCAAAATATCGAAGGCTCTTGAAAAACAAAGTAGGTAGGTATGTGGTACATGTGGTAGAAATCTCGAAATAACTGACTCATGTGGTAGTGACATTGAAATTATTATCACATTATCAATTTTTTTAAATTTATTTTAAGGACAACCAACAAAGCATACACCTTATATTACAGGTTTTAACAATTACCAAACCATAAACGTAGAATATTATATCTATGGGTGAAACATTCTATGGTGCTGCCTTACTTAAAGGCTGCCACGGCATGCATGCACAACAATAATAATAATGTAGAAAGCACATTACATGAATAAATAAAATAATAAATTACAAAAGCTAAAATTTAGTCTATTTTGCTGAGACAAACTGGTGTCGCAATGTAGATTTGAATTTTCTTAGCGAATATGATAGATCAAAACTGTCCGGAGATGAACGCGAAAGATGGCTAAACTGTGACTGGATTCGGTTAATTGTTGAGAAATGGCCCAATTTAGTTTTAAAAGTTCTTTTTCCGAAAAGCCAGATATTTAGATACTCTAGCGATCTTGAATGGGGTATTGAAATTTATTTGCGAGAGTAAATCTTGACAGTCTATATGGCCATTGATTATTTTATGCAAGAGGAGATGATCGTGCATTTTCCTACGATTATCTAAACTAGTAAGTTTAAAATATTTCAGCCTGGAGTCATAACTGGGAAGTTTCTTCGCCATTCCACACTGATAAGACAGATGCCAGAGAAATCTTTTTTGAATTGCCTCTAATCGACGCTTATGTACCTCGTAATAAGGAGTCCATACTACACTGCAATATTCTAAACCCGATCTGACTAATGAATTAAATATTGTTATTTTACTAGACGTGTTTTTAAAATCCTTACAATTGCGCAGTATAAAACCTAATAGTTTGAAACTTTTTTTAGCTACGAGTATCTTATCGATGTGGATATGGAAACGAAGCTTATTATCGATATGAACACCAAGGTCACGTATTTCTTCAACTTCTTTTATTAAATGGTTATTGATAGCGTATGAATTAAAGTAAGGTGTTTTTTTTCTTGAAAAGTGTGCGAAATAGTCGACGTTAAGTTGCATTTTATTAGTATGGCACCAAGATGTGAAACGGTTTAAATCTTCTTGTATAGAATACTAGAATAAACAAACATGTTCAGGCACACAAATCTTTGTATTGGGCGGGAATCGAACCCGTGACCCATGGCTCAGAAGTTTTCTAGCTCTGAACAAGTCGTCATTGTGTATTACTTGGCTTATCGAGGATATAGCCGTAAAGAAAACCAGAGCTCTTTATCCCACTAAGTTTACTTTTATGCGGGAATGACAATACACTTTTTCCGGAGCAATAATTAATTGTTTTTATTAAAAAAACTGTTTTAAAAGTTAAAAAAAAAACTTTAAGAGGTAAGTGGTGCTTGTTGCCAAGGCGAAATCAAAGAGATTGTATCACATAACAGAGAATACTAAAGTACCTACACTTATATTCGTATTTTTTTGAGTAGACTGTTCTTCAACCATTACTAATGTAAATATTACTTTTCGACTGTCCTAGGCTTAGACCTAGGACAAAGGTCTTTCGAATTCGTAGAAAAGAGTTAAGGCGGGTTAGTTCTAAGAGGCAGCGTTTTTGAGTTCGTAAAACCCATTTTAAAACTAGAAAACAGCGTTTTATAATCTGAAAAAAAAAAATATATTAGTTGAGAATCAATTCTAGTCACAGTCGCTAACGGTTACACGATTTGATTAACTTGGCTCGATAGAAAAAAATCACCAACCACCAAGTTTTTTCAATTTCACGACTAAACTACGGACATTTTATGCATGTTTAAAGCTGCTAAATCATCATCATCATCATCGCAGCCTTTAAGTTGTCCGCCTTCGGACGTAGGCCTCCTCTCCCAATTTCCATTTCTCCCGATTCCGTGCCATCGCCATCTAGTTTACTCCCGCTCGTCCCCGAATATCGTCGACCCATCGTTTTGGTGGTCTTCCTCTGCCTCTGGTGTTTGCTGTTGGTCTCCACTCAAGCACTCTTCGAATCCACCGGCTGTAGTCCAGTCTAGCAATGTGTCCCGCCCATCTCCATTTCCGGCGTTCTATTTCTTGCACGACGTCTACGACTTTAGTCTTTTCTCTGATCAACTCGTTTCTCTTTCTGTGCATCAGAGTTATGCCAAGCATCGACCTCTCCATTGCTCTCTGTGCTACTCGTAGTTTCTCAGCAGACTTTTCAGTCAGAGTCGTAGTTTCCATGCCATATGTGAATACAGGCAGGACACACTGGTTAAATACCCTGGTTTTCAGGTGTTGCGCGATATTTTTAGAGCGAAAAATTTTGCTACTTGATCCAAAAGCTGCCCAAGCTTGAGCGATTCTCCTTCCCACTTCGACCACCTGGTCTTCCAAATCCAGAGTTATCTTATGGCCAAGATAGATGTAATGGTCAACTCTTTCAACTGGCAGATGGTGACTATCTGCCTCAGGGATATTTGTGAGGATTGCTATGAGGAAGCTGCTAAATATTTATAGACATATTTGCTTGAGTTTTAATTCATTAAATAATATACTTAATTACTATGTTTGAATAACTACAAAATACGTAAGCGCGGCAGCTCGTCAGGCCCGTACTGTCGCGCGCTGGCGCTTATTTAAAGATTACCGAACTAATAATCTAACACCATCAATAGGGTAACTCTATCAAATGGGTAACCCTATTACATGGGTAACCCTACCACGTGGGTAACCTTTTTAATATGGTTACTCTTAAAAAGGGGTTTTCCGATCCCTGGCTAGGTAGTCTCAAAAATATTTACAAAGCTGCTTCATCTTAACCGATTTTAACATGCTTGTAAAAATATTTCTCTCTGATGTTGCAATTAGAATTAACAAACCAAAAAAATAGATAAAACGCCGCTGTATCACAGCGTAAAAAGTCTTGAAAAAACTCATCGACACAAGCAAATTGCATGGGAAATTCAACGCTGTTTTTCTCTGACTCGCGAATGAATTTTAACCTTGAGGTGATAAACCACTTTCTTAGTCGACTGTACCTACACATCTCGGTCTTACACAACATTCTCGTTTTACTCCAGTTTAAAATGTTACCTAAGCCGCAATACAAGGTAGCGTTTATAACGCAGCCGTGATTTCATTGGCCCCATAAATTTCAGTGAACGCTAAATAGAGACCATCTTTTACTTTATTCCTTAGAGCTTAGTTAAGGAGGCTACACACAACGTTTGTTTATGAATACAGAAAAAGAATTGACAAAAAAGAAATTATCAGATAAGAGTCATGATCATGACCGTCGGCGGCTATTTATGGCACGACGCAACATTCAAATGAAACGAGAGTCATATTTGGTCGAACCTTTGCGTGTTCACTATATAAACCAAAGATACTTATTAATACCAGTTAAAACTTTTGGATGAAATCTGTTCTTTGCCATTCTACCTTGTAGTAAAATTACATTCCCGCAGATATAAAAAAGGCTAAGTAAAATAAATAAATAAATAAATAAATATTTCAGACATGCCACACTGGGCCACACAGAGCCATCTAGTCCCAAATTAAGCTACTATTGAGTACCCTGTCGTATGGGGTACTAGACAACTGATAAACTTACTTATATACTTTTTTTTTTGTAAATAAATACTTATAATACATAGAAAACACCCAGACCTGTACAAACAGATATGTTCATGCACACAAATATTGTACTGTGCGGGGATCGAACCCGCGACCCATGGCTCAGAAGCAGTGTTTACTACCGCTGATCCAAATGATCGTAAAAACAATTGTAAAAGGGCTATTTTTGCAACGAAACATTTTACTACCGTACTATTAGTTGCGGCTGTAAATTGTCCGTTACCGGCTGTAGTTCAGTTCAGCAACACAAGTTATCTTTGATAGTATAGACAGTCTTTGCTAAAGAACTTGTATTTTCTACGTTTCGTTCACTCCCACTTTTTAGTCAATACCGCCATAGCTCACCTAAGCATCCGTTAGTTTTGGCAGTGCCAAGAATGGGCTTCTTATTTGCTAAACATTTTTGCTAAAATAGAAGAAGGTAACAAAATTAATTTGTCATTCTAAATATAGTAAAATTGCGTAGCCGGAGATATATTGATAAAAAAAGAGTAAAAACAATTGTAAAAGTGCTATTATTGCAACGAAACATTTCACTACCGTACTGTTAGTTGCGGCTGTAAATATCCGTTACCGGCTGTAGTTCAGTTCAGCAACACCAGTTGTCTTTGATAGTATATATATTGTTTGCTAAAGGCCTTGTTTTGTCTATGTATCGTTCACTCCCTTTTTTTCATTCAGTAACGCCATAGTTGAACATTGTATTCGTTAGTTTGGATAATGTCAAGAATGGGCTTCTTTTTGCTAAACATTTGCTAAATAGAAGAGGGCACCAAAATTACTTTGCCATTCTACCTGTTTAGTGAAATTCCGTAGCAGAAATATTGAAAAAAAGGGTAAAAACTATTGTGAAAGCGCCTTACTTGCAACAAAACACTTTACTACCCTACTGTTAGTTGCGGCTGTAAATTGAACGTTACCGCCTGTAGTCTAGCTTCTCGCTATGTAACACAAATTAGCGGTTATATTTCGCATTACGTACTATAAGCAATAAAGCTTTAACCTATAGACACATCAAAGAAGTATGAAAGAGACTATAGTAAAATGGCCTCAGTGTCATTTGCCACACTCTCGTGATATTATTCCAATAATATGCAAGCGATGAAGTGATCCGTCTGTAAAAACTACTTCGCCATTTTAACTGTGAAGTAAAATTGCATAGCCGTAAACAATACAATGCAAAAGTAGGCTTAAAACAGTTGTAAACGCACCTTAGTTGCAAGTTTGCAACGAAACACTTTACTATCCTACTGTTAGTTGCGGCTGTAGTTCAGCTTCCCGCTTTGTAGCACAAATTAGAGGTGTCATTTGCCGCTTCCGCGGTAGAAGGGATTTAGTCTTCATTTTACCTAGTTTGTTTGAAGTTTATGCTAAATTCACTACAGCTTTTTCATGGATGTTTGTAAGTATGTATGTAAGTAAAAACACATCACTTAGATTGTATGAAAAAAAGTACTTAATGTAACGGCCTCTAATCATCCCACTGCAGGGCAAAGGCCTCCATCATTGAATTCAAGTTACTATAGCAATGATGGGTACAGAACTACCTACAGGCACAATCACCACGCTTGCCAAATGCGGGTTGGTGATCACAAACCCGAGCAATGATCGAAAATTCGAAACTTTTTGTTGCCCGACCCGGGGATCGAACCCGGGATACCGAAATCTTGGCCCGGTATTCAAACCACCAGAGTCAAGTGACTACCAATAGGGCATCATCTCGTCTTAGATTGTATGTTTTTCATGAAATCAAAATGTTGCTATCGTAGTAAAAATGGAACGCCAATTAATTTTTCTATCAATAAGGCTTTAAACAGAGCAGCTGATTGCACTATTTAAATTAGTGTAGGTCCAATTATTCATAATTAATATATTAATATAATTGGACCTACACTTGTCGACAATTGAAAATGGTTTTCAATTTGACGCGTGCCTGAATTTTATATGTAACTACGAGTATAACAAACAACTATAGATATAAGATAAATAACGAGATACACAATCAGAGGTAGAGATATAGACTCACCAAATGAGTGCTCCCATACAGCATTTGAACGCTCTTCGGTTCGGTTGAAAATTCGACGTGTCATTGTAATTTTCTCACCACCACCATAAACTTGCGACTTTCATCGCATAATCTTGTTTGCTTGCTTGACCTGGCTGAGTGCAAGCATTTTTAAGTATCCCTACAAAAAAAGACACGCGTTATCTACAAAGGTCAGAACGAAATCTCACCACGTTGGTATCAGAGAGATGATCTAAGGTGGGGGAAGTGGTAGAATAAAACCATACCCCCAGAGTTTTAGAAGTTGCTAAAAATATCACGTCATTAATAGATTAACCCTAAGTCTACCATGAAAGTGCTCATGAAAAAAGCAATTAAAAAAATAAAATGATTTTAAAATGGGGCCGTGGCGCATAAACCACGGCAGTTCCAAAACTTTTACCAGCCCAAACAATTAACTCTACTTGTACCCAATCAACTAAGTAGCAGTGACAATGCTCGTATATCTTCGGAACGATTCGCGGCGGCAATCCGAAGCAATAAATATGTTTTAATTACCCCGCATCGGGAAATTATAACGGATAAATCGCAACTTCGCAAATTATTGTGAATTAATTGGGGAAAAACTGTGCAACTATTTCAGTAAAAAGTATCGGCAAAAGATTATCTACAAGGTGATTTTTGCGGTTACCTATTGAAAAGCATAAAGTTTTTCGCCATAAACTGACAATTCATAAATATTAGTTACTTCATTCATTCATTCATTCATCGCAATAATAGTTACGCATAATATCATATGGCCGAAACCAGTAAGGCATAATCATAGAAAGGCATAATTTTGATATGCATAAGTAATGAAAAACATAATTTTTGTTGACCACAATATTCAAAAGACTTAATATTTTAAAAGCATATATTTAATAAGAATAATCAGCAAAATCCCTAGGCTCCTAAGGAATAGCACTTATTTACCATAATTTCATAAAGCATACATTTTTATGGATAGACGAATTTTTACATTAAATAAAAATAAGTGTATATCAACAGTTTATTTTAGACAGTCAGATTTTTTGGTAGTTGTTTTTTATTTTTGACTACCTAGTTCTTAAAAACGTAATTTTTGTAGGTATTTCAGGAAATAAAAATTGCTGATTATTTCAATATAACCTCAAAGTACAAAATAAAAATTAACTTTTTTGTGGCCTCGATAAAACAAAATTCTTATTGATTATGATTATGCAGAGCACCTGCTATCATTTAGGTATTTTTTCAATCGTAGACGCTTTATATATTTTCCAGGTAAAACATTGTATGGGATCTTGCCATTGTTCTTTAACTTTAACGTACACGACTTAAAGATGCAACTAAACATTTTCAGTGTGTGCTCATTTGTTCAGTTTCTCTGTCACTTTTTGTGTATCTCGTTTCTTATTATTACTGAAAGCGGGCGCTAGAATCACTCCACAATTTAAATACGAAGAGAACTCTCGCTTTTATAACCAAATATTTATATTTTTTCCAACCCATAAAGCTAGGGTTACCCACAGTTCGCTTTACTACTCTTCTTTATTTGTCAGCTCCGAGTGAACGAAACGACTGAAGAAGTACTGGGACAGTACAAGCGAAGTTCCAACCCTTTTTATTGGTCAGGATGTGGCCAGTACTAGTGTGGTCTATTTGTGGCGGCGTAAGGTATACGCTGATAGCGGAAAGCCGGATTTGGTTTATATTAAAATAAATTCAAATTCAAATTCAAAATATTTATTTGCGTATAATTAGGGTACAGTACATAGTCATGAAAATATAATAAATTGACAAAGCTATTTGACCTATTCAGCCATATTCGATAGCATGCAAATATTGAAATTCCTATTACTAGTCATACAATTTTTTTACATTTAATTGAATTTTATCATAATTTCATCAAAACAACAATAATAATAATAATACATGTCGATTAAAAAAAATATTTGTCATTCGGACAGTATAGGTAATAAGCCTTATTTACCAACCACATAAAAAGTTTACATTTAAATTTATAAAGCGGCAATGATTTTATGTCCTTAGGCAGTTTGTTGAAAACCTTTATTGCCATTGAATAGCAGCCCTTATAAGAGGTTGCCTTTTTTTTGTAATGGAAGAACTAATTTGTCTCGATATCATGTACTAAAATTTACAACATCGCTATTTTTAGTAAAGAAATTTGAATGCTTCTTGACAAACATACACAACTCAAATATATAGATGTTTGGCAATGTTAAAATAAAAAAAAAGTTACAACACAGATTATAATCAGTGGCACTTTAGCCGTATGAAAGTGAGACGGGCACGCAGTAATATTATTAAATAACTTCAAGTAGCAGCTAACTTAAAGATTTACAAATGAAATAAAAAAAAAAAAGAAAGATTATACAGTTCCATACAAAATAACACTTTTGTATGTCCGTTGAATCAACTTGTGTTGTAAAGGTTGGATTAAGTTGAATGTTATTTGTTGAAAGTTAAGCCGAAAAGTGCGGACATTTGTCGAAGACGTTATTTTGTGACTGATTGTGTTTCTAATTTTTCATTTTATTTTATTTTATAACAAGTTGGGCAGTCGGTATATTTTATTTTATTTAGTATAAAGTACAGTACTATTGTACTTCTACTTCTTGCGTAGCAAAAAGGTGGTATACAAATTTTGTTGCCAATTGTTTAGACATGGAGGATGGTTGTGATTATCTTTTATGTGTTTTTATTTCTAGGATTTAATAACTCATTAGATTTGGCCACGTTGAGAGGGATCATTGCTCCACTTAATCTGCAGGTATCCTAAGTTATGCTTGCCGATCCACCCCCAGAAACAGCGAAATCGTTTAATTGATAAAATCCGCCCACATCATTTCCCAGCTGGTCATGTCTGTCTTTTTGCTATAATCGCAACACTTGGCATGCGGCGTAGCATTCGCATCTTAGCCAGTGACGACGACCTACGTGGCGGAGTAGTGTACACACCCATTTTTAAGGTATCGCCTGCTCCTGAGACCTGGGGTAGATTCCCGGGACGGCTTAGAGAGAAAAACAACGGCACTCCATTAGTCATCTCTACTATACCCGTAGACCAAAAGTATTTGCTATTACACTCTTGGCCACGGTTCAGTTGAAGAAAAATAAAGAAAATCGCTAGCAGTTTATAATTTAAGAAGTCCAATAAGGGCCTTCGCAGATACGTCGCTCATAAAACACAACAGGCCTGGATGGCAATAAAACGCAGATTCCTAAGGAACTTCGGATTAAATAAATCGTCGTTTGCCTTTTATTCTTTCAGAAGTGACACTTCAAACTGTGACATCGGGACCGGTTTCGGGTCGGAGCTGATTATGCACTATTATTCTATATTTGTTTTCAGTTTTACATACGTATTTGGAAAGTCAAATGTTTTGGAACACCCCGTTGGGCTAACATATGAACATCTTTATAAAAAAATAAAAACTGCAAGAACTTTTTTATAGTTTTTAGTTTATGATTTGATAAAATTAATTTAACAATTCTAAATAGAGGGTCAGTTGCTACAATACGGGAGTGTAATTTACACGTTCTTAGTGTTTTTTGTAACGTTTTTTACACTAATCCATAAGCTTTATTATAAATTCAAACTTTTTCAAAAAGTAACATTCAATGGCTAGTTGTGTGATTGTTTTCAAGGTTGTAGGGCATTGTTTTCTATATAATTCTCTTACATTCCCGGCCCTCGATTGCTGAAGAAGCATCTTAAATTCAATTACAATGGCAATGGTATTTACATTACTTAACAAAGAAACTCGTCGAAAACAATAGTACAGAGACATACATTACATACATATTAGGGGTTAAAGTATGAAATTTCCGTTTTGTATGGACAAAATCGAGAAAAGTCATTTTTCCATACTAACATTTTTTTAGTTTTTTTAAAAACGCCTGAACCGTTTTCGATGCAATTAAAGGTGAAAGTTAGATGGTTATAAAGTTACGCATTATAGTATTAAAATTTCTGAAAATCAAAGTATATAATACAAATATACTTAATTGAAGCAAGAAGGTCAGCTGACACATTGTAAGGGGTCTTTTCAACGACTTCCTTTGAAGTAATAGGCACTAGTATTGCATTTTTTTTTGTTAAAAGTTACTTTATTTAGTTTTTAATACAATACAAAAAGAATTACGCAATAATATTACTATACTTAAGAGCTATAAACAAAATAAAAAGTGGGAAAATAATCGGCAATTTCATACTTTAACCCCTATTACATTTACAGAGAAAAATCAATCACATCGACAAAATAAATAACAAACATTTATAAAGCTAATATATCATCTCGACACATAAAATAAATTATTATTTTTCAAAACGCAAACGATTGTGAGGCTTCATTTGATTAATGACTAAACGTTATTAAATTACGTTAAGGAAACTCTTCACGAGTCCGTAAGCGAAATTGAGTATTTGATGAGAAAAATATGTATTTTTTTGCCCATTCATTAGTTGCTATTGCGGGCAAAAGCGTTTTAAACGTCAAGAAAGTTGGTAATTATTTTCCGTTAAGAAATTTACGACGTTTTTCCTCTGACTTCTGGGTTTTTAGACACGAGAGAGTTTTCACGCTTAATGACCTGTTAAGTTGACCTGAAGATGTCACGCTAAGGGTACTTATTACAGTTGAAAGAACCAAATTGTGAGGACTGGCATAAAGTTGACAGTTTCTTCTAGGATATTCCGTTGTCAGTTTTCAAAGCCATATAATGATATAAGACCTCTGTCTTGATCTGACTAGGATACATAATAATATGTACAAACAACGGCAGGTCAACCTACCTACCCAAAAAGTTAAAGGTAATTGAATTGATTTTTAACTTTAAGTCCAACTATGGGGGCCAAATGAAATATTACCCACAGGACATAGGCAGTTTTTTAAGCAGTACGAAGGTGCAGGTGTACAAAGATAATAGTTAAAAGGTACGAAATATTAAAGGGGAAAAATATAAGGAAGGTGAAAGTATATTATACCACTTCCTATCTCTAACACAATTCAAACATTCGCTAGCATAAGAAGTCAGATAAAACACTTACTTGCAGCGGCTTCGGTATCAATATTATATGTAGGTACTTATTAGATATCTTTGAATCGACTCCGACGGGTGGCCACCATTCCTTTATTTAGTACCTATTGGTCTATGGGTTCTTGATTATCGGATTAATCTTGAAATGCAGCTTTCAAAATATATTCCTGGACTTAGTATACAATATGTTTCACATTTATTAAATATATAAAAACACACAAGGGAACAGCAGACAGTGATAGCGGGGCGACAATTTTTCATGTGCGTAGCTTGCGTTCATTTGTTTTTCACCATATTCGAATTTTGAATTGCGCGCGTTCGGTGCTTTCTTTTTCAAATGGTCGCGTCAATTTAAAAAGTGTAAAGAGGTTGGAAGTGGCCTGAACACCAACGAATAGATATTAATATCAATTGGGAAAATTTGACATTTTGTGGTAGGTTGACATCATCCTTTAGTCGCAAAATAATATTAGTCGCAAATAGTAATCAATTGAAAAATTCATATTATTGTACAAAAAGCGTGGGGGGCTTGATTTAGATTGTTGTTACTACAGTTTTATTTTTAATTTTTTAGTTCAATCTGTTTTAAAAGCGTGGTTTTATAGTTTTTTAAACTATAATTTATTTTTTACTTTTTAGTTTAGTTTATAAGATTTGATTCCTTCTTTACCGACTGTAAGTCCAAACCTATGCAGGAAACATAATTGATACAGATCGCGCGCTAGCTCTATCTCTTTTACACCCTCTTACAGAGGAAAACTGGGAAAACTGTTATTAAATTATTGCATTGTCATCGGTCCTTGATACGTGTGCAAAGTTTCAAATTAATCAAACTTCTGGAAATCGGTCAAATTTATGCTCAAAGATTCCATTACATACATAGATACATAGATAGATACAACCCAAGCTAATAAAAGCGTGGTAAAAATAAAACCGCCCAAGTGCGAGTCGGACTCGCACACGAAGGGTTTTCCGTACCAAAAAGGCCAAAAAAACGGGTTTATTCTATGGGAGCCCCACTTAAATATTTTTTTTGTTTTTAGTATTTCTTGTTATTGCGGCAACAGAAATACATAATTTGTGAACATTTCAACTGTCTAGCTGTCACGGCCCTTGAGATACAGCCTGGTGACAGGCAGACGGACAGACGGACGTACGGACAGACAGCGAAGTCTTAGTAATAAGGTCCCGTTTATACCCTTTGGGTACGGAACCCTAAAAAGGTAGATAGATAGATAGATACACTTTATTGCACACCATAAAATTGAAAAATAACACATGAGTAAGATTTAGATTAGTACAATTTAGGCGGTCTTATCGCTTGCAGCGATCTCTACCAGACAACCTTCAGGTAGAGGAAAGATGAAACAGATGTT
Source organism: Anania crocealis (assembly GCA_949315895.1). NCBI lineage: Eukaryota > Metazoa > Arthropoda > Insecta > Lepidoptera > Crambidae > Anania > Anania crocealis. The sequence goes on from OX438872.1 coordinate 12,367,647, forward strand.
GTTGTATTGGCACTATATAATAGGGGTTAAAGTATGAAATTGCCGATTATTTTCCCACTTTTTATTTTGTTTATAGCTCTTAAGTATAGTCATATTATTGCGTAATTCTTTTTGTATTGTATCAAAAACTATATAAAGTAACTTTTAACTAAAAAAAAATGCAATACTAGTGCCTATTACTTCAAATGAGGTCGTTGAAAAGGCACCTTACAATGTGTCAGCTGACCTTCTCGCTTCAAATAAGTATATTTGTATTATATACTTTGATTTTCAGAAATTTAAATACTATAATGCGTAGCTTTATAACCATCTAACTTTCTCCTTTAATTGCATCGAAAACGGTTCAGGCGTTTTAAAAAAAACTAAAAAATTGTTAGTATGGAAAAATGACTTTTCTCGATTTCGTCCATACAAATCGGCAATTTCATACTTTAACCCCTAATATTTAAATTTGTATGATGTGTATTATTTTTTTAAGAAGTTATACCTAACTGTTTGATAAATCTAGAAAATAAATAAAACAAATATTGAAAAAACGACGACGCCTGTCGTCGTCGTTTTTGCGGTGCAGTGGAAGTAATCATAATCACAATTTTATTGTCACCATGGACATGTTTCTTAAAATCGTATTTACTTTCTTTATGTCAAAAGAAACCGCCAACTTTTTTATTTGTCGGTTGAAAATTCTATTACCATATCACCGAACCGTTTTTATATGCATTGACAAAACAATACAGTTATCCCATAACCTAAATGTACCCAAATTTAATATTACCTGTGCAAATAAAATCATTTTTACGCCACCATTCCGGTGTTGCCAGCTTTAATAGTAATAAAACTGGCAATTTTCATTTTGGGACGGATTCACTTGTTTATAGACACAATAAAGTTTGTGATATTGAGAGTATATTACAATTTGGGGTAATAGAATCGAGTACGGTTTTGTCTCTGAGACAATTTGTAAAATATGAAAAAAAAAAGACGTGTGGCACTCGGAGACTGCCGCGGTAAAGCTATTGCATACCATTTTTTGTCAACTTATGCCGATACAACAAATGCCATCTAAAGGCGGGTTGCTGAACTAAAGAGACAAGCGTGATATTTCAAAAAGTCATTAAAAGTTTTGCTATTCATCGATAGATGGAAAAACTAAAAAGTATCACTAGTGTGCCGGTCGGAGTGGAGGGTGTTAGGTTATTTTCGTTACGGAATTTCTGGATTCGGTCCACGCTCAAGGCCCGCGATAGAAGCTATGCAATAGCTTAAAAGTAGGTATTTATGTAAAAAAAAAAGACGTGTGGCACTCGGAGACTGCCGCGGTAAAGCTATTGCTGATGATAGATGGAATAACTAAAAAGTATCACCGCTGTGCCGGTCGGAGTGGGGGGTGTTAGGTTATTTTCTTTACGGAATTTCTGGATTCGGTCTCCACGCTCAAGGCCCGCGATAGAAGCTATGCAATAGCTTATCACCGCTGTGCCGGTCGGAGTGATGGGTGTTAGGTTATTTTCTTTACGAAATTTCTGGATTCGGTCTCCACGCTCAAGGCCCGCGATAGATGCTATGCAATAGCTTAAAAATGGCTTTCCGAGATATCTGGCAGCGTTTGTGAAGCTTGCATGCAACCCCTGAAGTGATGATCACGACCACTTTCAAGAGTGCACTCTTGCACTAGGATACCGACAAAGAAAAATAAAAGAAAAAAACCAATGAATTTAGTGAATGTCGAAAACATAACTTTAATGTCGAAATCATGGGTGAATGTTGTAGAAGAAGCTCTTTAACAGCAAAATTGTTTTTATGCGTGTAACAGCACACGTGATACTGGCCGAACATTGTACCTAACCACTGCCATAAACGCAAATTCGTCGCCATAAAAAAGATGAAAAAAGTTGTTTCACTGACATTCATTTGTCTTAAGTCCAATTTAAATTTGAAAAAATAGTTATCTGAAAATTAAGAAGATAGCTGAAACAAAATAACATAACTACTGATCTTTTTAAGTTTTAATTGTATATCGATGAGTGTTAAACAAAAAAAATCTGACAATTAGCTTTGACTGAAAATTTGTGGCTTATTCCTTTTGGTTGGTTCAATTTTTGAGAAAAAAACTTGGTAATCAAATAATAATAGATCTTGACACAGCTTTTTGGTTGGTTCCATTGTTTGGATATCTCAATAGAAGTGAAAACATGCGTTAACGACAACCAAAAAAAATATACTAAGAAAATAAACCTTTAAAAAAAGGTGAAACATGTGACCAATTTTAATGAACAAACGATTGCTTCACTAGAGTCAACGTCAGCTTTGATGATGATCGTCTTAAATGATCAACGTCCAAAAACTGACCCCTTTCTTTCTGGAATAGCTTTCTGCTATTTATTCGTACACAGACAGACAGCTAAATTTATATTTGTCAACCCAAATCACAGTTGAGTATCAAACGGAGCTGATTGTTTTCAGCCATTTACATTATTTAATGGGTTGTTAAAGAAACACTTGTCGGATTGCCAATTAAACAGTTTACGAGTCGATAGTCGATACTGTTTGATGGCGTCTAATTTTGTATCAATAAAAAGTAAAGTAACAGCCTATAATCCCTCGATCGTGAGTTATTCCAGACACAATTGAAATCAATTGTTATCGTGGCACTCGAGTGCCTTCTGGGGGTTGAGGGATTTCATGCCACTGCAGGGCAAAAGGCCTTCATCATTGAATTCAAGTTACCACAACAATGATAGGTACAGGCCTAATCACGCTTTCCAAATGTCGTTGGTGATCACAAACCGGAGCAATTTTCGAAAAATCGAACTCTTGCTGCCCGACCCGGGTATCACACTTAGGACCCCAAGATCTTGACCCGGTATTTAAACCACTAGACCAACGGGGCGTTTAAGTTTGTAAAAAAGCCTCTCGAATGTTAGAGGTACTAACCAAAAACTTTAATCTATTCTAATATTATAAAGCTGAAGAGTTTGTTAGTTTGTTTGAACGAGCTAATCTCAGGAAGTACGGCTTCGAATTGAAAAAATATTTTTGTGGATAGTCCATTTGTCGAGGAAGGCTTTAGGCTATATAAAATTACGCTGCGACTAATAGGAGTGAAGCATCAGTGAAAAGTGTTTCAAAAATAATCGCGATTTACTAACAGAAATTGACGCGGACGAAGTCGCGAGCAACAGCTAGTGAATGCCGAAAGTCTTGATTAAATTCACAAAATGTCTGGGTAACTTAAAGTCAAGAGCAGTCGCTCGGTAATTGGAAGGTTGCGGATTCGGGTCCCACTCTAGTCAGTCGAATATTTTTATTCAAGAAATAGTATTTTCAGTTAATAGAGAATCCATATAACATTACAAAAGCACATCATACTGTTCAATATACAATATAACAATTAAACAATGCTTCTAACTAGAATGTAAATTGCTTGTAAATGAATTTCCTGGCACCCTTTGTTTGCTCCATCCCTTGACCACTTACCGTCAACAAATTGAAAACTTTCAGTTGATATTGAAATAACTGGATAGGTCTTGTTTTGAGAAACACGATTCCGCTAATTGGGTATGTTAATTGATGGTACTTTGCTAAGGCAGTTTATTATTTCACTGAGAGATTCAGATAGTTTAAAAATTGACTAAATTTTGATTTGGTTGTGTTTGAAGTTTAAATTCAAACGTTTTTAGGGAAAAGAAAATTTGACACCAAAATGGCTTGGTAGATCGATTGGAAACAGCAATCGTCTGGAAAGTGAAAGGTTATGGGTTCGTCCCTCTTAGGCAGTAGAAAAAAGATTATGTTTTAGAAAAAACAATCTAAGATAAGATTCTCTATCAATGACAGTTGCAATTTCGTTGCAGATTAATTTTATTTCTTTTCTTTTTATGACAATTTTTTAAACTCTCTAGGTGCAATATTCTTTATTCTTGTAGCATCGTACATAAAAATGTTATCAAAACCACTCAATCTCGCTAAAAGTAATAAACCAAATGATATACGCATCAAATAAAAAACGAGGAAAAAAAAGAACCATATTTTTTTGGATGTTGAACACCGGTTCCACCATACTGTGATTGTCTATCATAACAAAAATGTCATACATGATTGTCACAACGAATCCAACCTAAGATTCTTACACATCAACAATATCGTTTTCCCATCAAAGGATTTCCTTTCACTTATACTTCGATACAAGTTCTATCTATATTCGATGATATTTCAATCCTGTAGATGGAGGCTGTGACGTCACGCGGAAGGGAGAAGGAACACCTTTCGGTATTAAGAAAGCTGGCTCTGCCCTGATAACGCTTGAGAGGAACTAAGAAATGTTTTGGGACAAGGTTGTTTGGAGGTGGCATTTTACACATTTAATTTCGTAAATGAAGCAGGATAACTTTATTAGAGCAAAATAATTTAATTAAGAACATTAAAATTAGTGTTATTTAAAGGCTCGAGACTTTTGAGTCTTCGACTTATCAAGGTTACAGTCTGATAAACAAGGTTCGAGGCTAAAGCTTCTTTACTAGGTTTTTTACTTGACAAATCTTGTTCACTATAGTCGCCGGCATCCTTAACGAAGCTAGAGCTTCGACTTCAGTCTTTTACTTAAGGCTTGAGTCTTTTGTTTGAGCTTTTTAACACTTGCGAACCGTCTGAGTTCGAGCGATGAATACTCAGTAATTTCGACTTGGGGAGCTTCATCAAAGGTCATTTTTTACAACCTCACAGGACCTATGCTGTCAGCAGAAAGTCACCTTTTACCAAGCTTCACAGTTTCACACTATAGATAGCCGGGTCCTGGCGTGCGGAAATCGTACTAGCAGTTTTCTTTTGGCAGTATACTTACCTTCAGTTTTCTCTTACGACCCATAGAAAGAAAGCAAGTGTCAATATAACACAGTAGTAACTTAAAGTGAAATGAAAGATAAGTTTACGGATTTAGGTCCGGTATTAGGTATTATTTGAAATATTTTGTATGGGAATTGTGTCAAATTAATCGTCACTCTTTGTTTACCGGCTGTTTAAATGTTGGTGAACTTAGGTCTAAGAACGCGTTTATTTTTGATCTAACCGGACGTTTCGAACCCTTTACAGCGTTCATGGTCACGGGTAGACTAAGGTGTTATTCGTCTTTAAGAGGGTAATTTGAAAAAAATTTTTAACTACCGCCTCTAATTTTTATCGTCAGTTATGTTCCTTTTCACACAAAGTCTTCGCAGTGTTGCCATGGTTTGTGGACTTCATTGATGATAAGACTGGGTCCCAAGCAGCTGGTAAATTCCAACCATCTTCTCTATTGGAATTAGGATGTTTTTTAGTTTCTATTGCTTCGCGTATCATTCTAGGTACATATCGGTTTTCCTTGGCAAGAACTTAAGGTTTATCAAATCTAATGAAATGGTTGGGCTTGTCAAACGCATGACCACAGACTGCAGATTTCCTTATACGCATGAAAAACATAACTGACGATAAAAAATTGGTTGCCTGTAAAGTCGGTATACGGGCGAAAGTTTTACGTGACAACGACTTTGAGTGGTAAAATAATTTTAATGAGCCTAACCATGTCCGAGTGGAAGGGACGCGTGCCTCTCACTCGCTCTCATTGTGAGCGCATAACGTGAGCGGAGCGTAACGCAGTTTCTTGAAGTGTCACCCGGCAAACCAATTTATAAGACGTTGTCACGTCAAAATTAGAGGCGGTAGTTAAACATTTTTTCAAATTACCATCTTAAAAGCGAATAACACCTTAGTCTACCCGTGACCATGAACGCTGTAAAGGGTTCGAAACGTCGGGTTAAATATAAAATTAACGCGTTCTAAATCCGTAAACTTATCTTTCATTTCAATGTATAGTCTTCGCGTAAACTCAAGAAAACAGTAACTTAAAGTGGTTTGTTTATACCTACAGCTTGAAACGGGAAATATATATATTCTTTATTGCGCACAAAAAAAAAACAAAGGTTACAGTAAAACAGTTTACAAAGGTGAGCTTATCTCTTTAAGAGATTTCTTCCAGTGGTGTGGAAGAAATGCATTTAAACGGGCACAGTAATGTGCATTTAGAAGATAAAAATAAAATTTACAAAATAAAAAAAAACAAACTAGCATATAAGATAATGATAAATATACCTACTTAAACTACACTCTAATATACTTCAAATTAAATTATATATAAAAAAAGGATAAACCTACTTATAAAATACATATAACACATACATATACCTACATAAACTAAATACATTGTAATGATTGAGATAAATAGTGCTCTTTTAAACGAATCTTGAACGATGTTATAGAAGGGCTGCTTTGTATAGCCTTGGGGAGTTTGTTCCCTAGTCGCATAGCTTGGGAAGAGAAGGAGTTGAAAAAGAACTTAGTGTTTGCTCTAGGACACTCTAACATCGTAGTGATGCAATCGCGCCTAGAGCGGGGATCAGGAGGTAATAGTTGGAAGCGGGAGCGAAGGTACTCAGGGGTAGCAGGGTCATACAGGCTCTTATATAGGAAAAAAAGGATGTGCACATTACGACGAAGTCGAATTGGTAGCCATTTTAATTTAGCGCGAAATTCGGAGACCATTTGGAGAAATAACCATAATAGGAAAATGCAATATCTGGAAACAAAAACTATGTCCACTAGCAATTAAAAACTGTTTTAATCCTTTGACGATCGGATATTCCAGACACAATTAAAATCAATTGTTATCGCGACAACCGGTTGTCGCTTGGGGGTTGAGGGATTAAAGCATGAACCGTAATAGGACAGCCGGTCGCAAAAATCAAGTCTATAAAAATTGATGCAGAATAAATAAGTTAATAATAGGGGTTAAAGTATGAAATTGCCGATTATTTTCCCACTTTTTATTTTGTTTATAGCTCTTAAGTATAGTCGTATTATTGCGTAATTCTTTTTGTATTGTATCAAGAACTAAATAAAGTAACTTTTGACAAAAAAATGCAATACTAGTGCCTATTACTTCAAAGGAAGTCGTTGAGAAGACCCCTTACAATGTATCAGCTGACCTTCTTGCTTCAATTAAATATATTTGTATTATATACTTTGTTTTTCAGAAATTTAAATACTACAATACGTAGCTTTATAACCACCTAACTTTCACCTTTAATTGCATCGAAAACGGTTAAGGAGTTTTTAAAAAAACTAAAAAATTGTTAGTATGGAAAAAATACTTTCTCGATTTCGTCCATACAAAACGGCAATTTCATACTTTAACCCCTAATAATATATTTGCCATATCCAAAATGTTCCAACATCGTACACCAACGCCGTTACTACCCAGTACTTTCTTATCTCGCCCTACAAAAAGTTGAAGCAGCACCCGAGTTTTAGATCCTGATTGATGAAAACCTTTATTTATTTGTATTTTAACGAAATCCGATACGAAAATGGCAATTGGTAAACTGGATCAGAAGAGATATTTGAGATATTCAGGGTGGAGATTTGAAATCGACGCTCATTTTTTGGTTATTTTTGCATCAATTGGCACGTTAATGGTTCCAGCTGATATTATTAAACTTTCTGTCATTACGCACCTCTGGTCTAGTGGTTTTAGTACTGGGCCAAGGTCTCAGGGTCATGGATTTGATCCATGAATCGGGTAACAAGATTAGATAGATAGATAGAATACTCTTTATTGCACACCAAATAACGAAATAGCATACAATTTTTGTAGTAAGATGTACAATTTAGGCGGTCTTGTCGCTAATGTGCGATCTCTGCCAGAAAACCTTTGGGTGCAGGAAAAAAAACTATGAAGAAGGGGAAGGTGGTCAGAGTGCTTAAGGCAGAATGTTAAACTAAAGATTACAAAATTAAAAAAAATAATACTAATAAAATAAATAAATAAAAATAAACACTAAAACAGCAAAACTAAAAGTCTACGATTTACTCAAACATAAATAATTGCTGATTAGCTGATTAATTAAACTTAAATATAACACAATTACATAAATAAAATATATATAATTACACAAATTACATACCATATACATACATACACCGAAATACATACTTGATATGAGCAAGGAAACCGAGTCATGAACGATCAGCAGCGATTAATAAAATTTACCATTCATGCGACAAAAGTTGTCAAGTCAAAGCGCTAAAAATATATTTTTAGCCGGCGTTTAAATATTGATAATGACTCAGAAAGATTTTAGTATTTCCAAATATTTATCGGGTTTGTGTCTACCAACCCGCATTTAGAAAGAGGGGTGATTATGCCTGTAGGTACCTATATAAATAAATAAAATTCTTGAAATATTTCCTTGCTCTAAATATTAGTGTAAAAAGAAAATGATAAAGTGGCTACTCTCATTATCTTATAATGATACAGAACTTCTGCTTGGTGTTGTAAATTAAATCCTTAAACACACACACACACACACACACACACACACACACACACACACACGAACACACGAACACACACACACACACACACACACACACACACACGCGCGAACTCGAACTCGCACTCACGTATTCGCACACGTGCATCATTATATTTCAGCAAGGCACATGTAACTACTTATTGAGCAAATAGGGGTCCTGATGCCTGTAACCCAGGCTTTCCTACCACGGCCATCAGTAATCACCTGTTTCCCTTGTATATTAAATTTTTTATGCCTGTCATAATGGAAACTTGTATTTATTTGACGACCATTTGGATCAGCGGTAGTAAACGCTGCTTCTGAGCCATGGGTCGCGGGTTCGATCCCCGCACAGTACAAATATTTGTGTGCATGAACATGTCTGTTTGTACTGGTCTGGGTGTTTTCTATGTATTATAAGTATATTTACAAAAAAAAAGTATATAAGTAAGTTTATCGGTTGTCTAGTACCCCATACGACAGGGTACTTAATAGTAGCTTAATTTGGGACTAGATGGCTCTGTATGGCTCAGTGTGGCATGTCTTAAATAATAAATAATAATAAAAAAAAATAAAAAAAAAATAATGTGCTATGTTTTGTACTAATAATAAAAAATTAATAAATAAATAATAAAATTGTGGTAACTTGAATTTAATGATGGAGGAAAATGCTGTAGATCGTTCAAAACGTCAAAATAAACCAAACTATAGACCCTAACAAACGTGAACAACATATTTTATATTTTCAACTTGCCTTGTATTTTTTGCGAAAACTGAATTCTTTTCAAAGTTAATTTAGCTACGGTTCATGAGCTTTCGTTAATATTGTACAGGTATCAACATTTACAGCGTGGTTCGTTACCTCAAGTGAAATTCACTTAGGAGGAAAAATGTATGGCAACATGGTACGAGTATCTCTACTGGGATGAAAGTTTGCTTCTAAAAATTTACGAACATTTTTTGTCGATGGAAAATATAACGTTACCTTAGGATCTCATTTTACCTCACCAGTCATTAATAGACGGTGGTGAAAAAGATCAAAGACTGCGATACCGATTTTCAAACTTTACTCATAATTTTAGTGATCAATTTGAATTTGAGGTAAGCTTATGTTTTTTATAAACAACTTTGCGCCATCTTTTACATAGCAATTAATGTTGGAATAGGTTTATAATGTTGCATAAACTTTAAACAAGATAAAACACCTAGAAAATGCCCGCCAAAAATCTAAAAATTGTGATACGGCCTCCTAGCAACACTTTTTTTACGCGATGCGCATCTCATTCATTCATAACGATACTATTTATAATTTATTGATTTTCCCTTTACATCTTAACAGGCTTATTAGGACCGTAAAAATTTAAAACTTCGAATAATATTTTCGGGTGAAAATTCGACCTACATATTTTACTTCATAAAGGCTTAAATACGACACTTAAGAGGAAACACTACGGGCTAGAGAATTGAAAAATAGGTATTTGTAAAATCTATTGCTGTCGCACAGTGCCAAACGCCTTCACCGCAGAGTGTGACAGAGACAACTGCTTCTTGGACCGATAATACCTACTAAAAGCACACCAAATCAACGTTTCGTAGTCCCCCGATTACTTTTCCAAAACTAGACCGATTTAAATATTTTTTTCATTAAAAATTAAAGTAAGGCTTTGGCCGTGTTCGTATGTTTTCCTTTTTTTCTAAAATTTAGCCAAATTTGTTTTCTGGATGTTTGAACACAGCGGAAAATCTGGCGAATGTTTTCGATTTTTGAGGGCTCATATCTTTTTTATTTATTAATTTATGAAAAAACAGAAAACATAGAAACATGCTAATAGTGGCCATAGATTTTTGTAATAATAATTATTGTTCTACTGGCTTTATCCGGGGAGGAAACAGGGGAATACGTTTGTATGGAAAAAAGGCCCTAGTGTTTCCTCATAACGCCTGTAAAAAAAATTGATGGTGATCAAAAAGGCATTCGGTATAAACCACTTGATCAGTAGCGCGTTGAATGAAAAGAGTAAGTAGTAGCATGTAGTAGTAGTAGTAGTACGCCTTTTATCTTTAGTAGTACCTAAATACAAATAATCTATCAACTCCTCAACAAATCTTATAATAACGCTATGTGCTTATCGGATATTTCGAGTATTATGTCTGGAACACAACACAATGAGCAACTTTTCAGAAGTTATTCTCAAAAGTTTTTCCATTACAACTTCTAAGCTATGTCTAGGGCTACGAATACTTTGTTAGTGAGAAACTAGTAAGTTTCTTAACGATATGATCTTAGGGATTCGTCGAGATACAAATGTCTTGGCAGCTCAATGATTAGATCAGCCGTCCAGTTGGAGATGGGTTGTGGGTTCGAGTCTTTAGCCCGGTAATTTTATTAGTTACGTCCTAATTCGTCACAGTCCAAAGATAGACCACAAACACCCAGACCTGAGAAAGTATAGACAAATCCTTTTTTTACGTTGTCTGCAGGGCAAAGATGCGAGTTGCGACCCACAACATAATATTATAGCGACCTTTTATCGTATTTTGACAGCGTTATATCGTTTGTCTACCGCTGCTAAAATAGCATCACCCAAAGATGTGCCAACGCAGGTTACGTCTTAGGCAATAAGTGTTTTAGCCAAATCGGACGTCAATTGAACGAATGATAATAATATTTACCAATGTTTCTACACAGAAGACAACATAATTATGTAATATGGCTACATCAGTTTGTTATGAAGATAAACGTTTGTCTAGCGAAGAATTTTTAACGCAATTTTGCAATGTTAGGAAAAATGATAAAATAAGACAAGTAGACAAATTTTCTTATGTTGTTCAACAAATTATTGTGGTTTCGCACCTAAACCCTACTGGTAACCAAAGCTGGGGCCGCGGAGCAGGTGACACATTGATAACAGGAACGCCGTTCCACTACAACTATGGTGTTTTGGGATAGCAGTCTACTATCAGGAAGCTGTGAATCACCCTTTCCGACTTTGTAACAATACAAACCCCATAAAATACGATATACTACGTATCGGTGAGCGGAGTTGACTCGGCTGAAAACCAGCGCCGAGAGTCCATTCATTTATTAGTAAAGACAGTGACACACTTGATGCAAAGACTGAGCCATCCAAAAGCTAGGGAGAGTCTTAGTAGTTGCCTATAATCATCCCACTGCAGGGCAAAGGCCTTCATAATTTATACTGATTTTAATTTTCAAGGTCACTATCACTAGAGTTATTTGATTCGGGATTTATACCCTGCACTTTATTAATTATGAGTTTCCCGTGATCATGGCGCTTGCAACAGTGCCGAAATATCGGAAACTCATAATTAATAAGGTACATGCTATAAAGCCCGAATCAAATAACTCCATCATTAAATTCATGTTACCATATACCAATGATGGGTACAGGTATAATAAGGTATAATCACCACATATGCCTAATGCGGGTTGGTAAACACAAACCCGTAATGTTCGAACATTCGGAAGTCTTGTTGCCCTACCGGGGATCGGAATCTAGAATCACGAGATTTTGGTCCGAAGCGTAAACTACTAACCACTAGATGACTGAGCGATCCAAAAAATCATGGAGACATAAGTCTTTAAAAAATTTAATAAGTCGGTATTTGGGACATGCCACAGTGAATATACAAATAACACACCTTCGGCCAAAATTACAATTCTTTGATTTAAATATGTACATATACAAACTAATATATTAAAAATAAAGAGAATTTTCTCTTGAGTAAACGTATGTAATTTCCATTTTTTTCCTATCAAAGCTCCTCCAAGTGTATCAATGCCTTTACTCCATCGGTAGCAAAGTGCTCTATTGTGAAGCATTGGTTAGGGCTTGCTATGGATAAGTCAGCTGCTGGTAACGATACTAGAAGTGACATTAAATTGATTTATATATGATCAAAACAGGAATAAAATATTTATTCTTTAACCTATGCAACATATTTTGATATAATTCTTTTAAATTATAAAATACTGTATAAGCATCTCTTCCGTATAATTTGGCTTAGGGGTAAGTATTAGAAATACAAGGTTAAATATTAAAAATAATTAAAAAAGGTATTAGGCTACTACACTGAAACAATCTTAGAAGAATAAATCAAAAGTAAAGCCTGCTATTTTTAATATAAAAAAGTGACGCAATTTTAAATTTTAGTTTCTGTTATAAAATCAATCATTGCATAGTATTAAATGCTCTCTAGATTATCAACAATTAGTAAAATAGTTAAGTAAGTTGTTCGCGTTAATTTATCAACGAACGAAAAAGAAACTTTGAAGTAGTAATGTCGGATTTTTTTGGGTTCGTTTTGTACTAATTTATTGTGTTGTGTTCAAATGTTGTGCTCAATTTAACCCACCAAAGCATAGCAGCTATCGCAATAATATTTGATTTTCATTTCGTCTGGATTTTAAGGCTGGGTTTGAAGACCCATAACACAAAGTGGTAAAAATATATGTTTTGTTGAAATATAAAATTGAAATAATAAAAAAATGCTAGTTTTATGTCGATTCAAAACATCTGTGAATAAAATTTTTATGTTCACTTCATATATGATAAGATTTATATATAATATATATATAAATAATAATATTATATATAATATATATATATATATATATACATATATAACCTTAAAATAAAAACACGTAAGTTACAAACCTCCTTGCTCGTTAATTGGAGTGTTTAGTCACAATACAGGATGAAATTTTAACCACTTTTCAAAATTTTTAGCGTTCAGTATCGTATTTAGAGCCCATTTATGAAGCAAAAAATGCAAATCAAGCTTTTACCCAAAAATATTTTTCGCAATATAGTTTTCAATTTTTACGGTCCTAGGCATGATAAAGGGAACATCAAAAACGTATGAATAGTATCGAATAAATAAATGAGATTCAAATCGCGTAAAAGAAGTGTTGCTAGGCGGCCATATTAAAAATTTTAGATTTTCTGCGGACATTTTCTAAGTGCTTTATCTTGACATTTTTGTACTGGGCTATACCAAAAGAAAAAATATGTCATTTGTTTTTTGTCTCGTAGGTTGATATATTAAAATTTGGAAAGTGGTTAAAATTTCAACCTGTATAGACAATTAAGGATCATACTGTTTTCTTGAGTTTACGCGAACACTATACATTAAAATGAAAGATAAGTTTACGGATTTAGAACGCGTTTATTTCTGATTTAACAGTGACCATGAACGCTGTAAAGGGTTCGAAACGTCGGGTTAAATAAAAAATAAACGCGTTCTAAATCAGTAAACTTATCTTTCATTTCAACATTAAGGATCAGATTAATATCGCATCTAGTCGCCATAACCTCTCGTATAAAATGGATCCCATTCAACAGTCTGACAAGGCTCCTTTTAAACATAAGTCAAGAAGAGACCGAGTTAGCCTGCCGCTAATGAATTTACTCAGCAATTGTATACTATATCTAGATATTGTATAGTAAGAGGTTGTAAGATTTTCCAATGGGAAAATACGAGTACTTATTACATAAGTTCTGACGATGATTTGTTAAGTACGGTCGGCCAAGAAAGATTTCACTCTATAATCGGAAAGTTATTCGCGCGTCAGAGTACAACATGGTTGATTTTCCCATGCAAATATATTCTGGCAGCTACTACTTATACTAAAACGTCATAGCTATTTTACTGACACATGAAATTTTAACAAAACTGGAACACCACATTTTTGGCCGACCGTACCTACTTTGAATAAAAACTATTTTTTTGCTTGACTAGCTGTTTCCCACGACTACGTATGCTAAGAATTATAAATTTGAAACTTTCCAACGGGTGACGTAACTTATTTCAGGGATAGCAAGAAGCTTATGTAGGTATACTAGTCAAGCCTATAATCCATCTCTGTGCCAAATAACCCAACTTGTTTAGCTGTTTTAGTGCGATTGAGTGATAAACTTATTTTAGAAAGACTACAAAAAAAAATTTAGTTTTCAGATTTTCTTGTTGCCATCCGCCCTGGACCTAACCTTCTTGGCCCTAAGCTCAATACGCCCCTGAGTTTACGCAGACTGATAAATTTAAAACCGGCCAAGTGCGAGTCGGACTCGCGCACTGAGGGTTCCGTACCAGCTTTAACTGAATTAGGGGTCCAGTTACTTCCACTTAGCCAAAATACCACACTATTTAAGTGACTGCAAAAATAACTTTATTTTTCATAGTGTTTGTATGGAGGACAAGTTATATTTGCAGTTGTTAAAAATGTGCTCTTTTTCAAAAACTACCGGTTTTTATCTCGTTCAAACCAATTTTCATTGAAAGTAATTGTAAAAAGATCTACATAATATTATATATTTTTTTAAAATTTTCACTGGCTTATTTAAAAGTTAGAGGATGGGGTCCCCCCCGGACACCCATTTTACCACTTTGGAAACGTCTATCTTCCAAGTGTTACACTTTTGGAAAAAATGGTTTAAGAAACCTTTATGTCATTTTAAAATACCTATCCATAGATACCCCATACGCATAGCTTTGAATAAAAATCAATTTTTTGTTTCAGATACATGTATAGGAAGCACCTTAAATACCTATTTTTTTAATTTTTTGTATGAGAATCGTAAAAAGGTCAACAGGATACACCCCAACTCCTTACCCCCGCCCATCAGGCTATCTGAGTTCTTGTCAATTTTTAAGAAACGGCTCAAAGCACATTATCTAGCGCTTTGACATTATTTATTATTTTACTATTATTATTATTATTATTATTATTATTTTTCTCACTTTTGCACTCCAATAGTGAATTGCTGATCAATATTGTGACACATTCTTCTCTCGCATATCAAATATTTTATGTAGTTTATGTATGTTTATTGTATATATATATATATATATATATATACAATATATATATATATATATATATATAGATATATAATATATTTAGTTATATATGTTTAAGAATATTATTGTTGTTGTGTTTAGGTTTAGGTTGTGTATTAAATTAAGTATTTATTTATGTTTAAGTAGCACTTTAGATGTGGTTTTGTTTAAATGTGATTATTTTCACATCAAGTACTCTACTTCACCTTCCCCTTCCTCTGTGTAGTATCCAATGCCCAACGGTTGTCTGGAAGAAATCACTGTTGGCGATAAGACCGCCGAAGTTGTACAACCTTTTTTTTTAAATTTTACTGTAATTTTTATTTTTATTTCTGGTGTGCAATAAAGAGTACTCTATCTATCTATCTATCTACCTATCAAGTTTCAAATGTGTAATGGCAATACTTTCAAAATAAAGTGGCTGTGACATACGGACGGACAGACAGACACATTTGGACTTTCGGTTACGGAACCCTAAAAGGCCTATAAATCATCCCACTGCAGGGCAAAGGCCTGTATGGATTCAAGTTACCATAATGATGGATTAAATTAATGGAATATTGGTCGGGTCACCTCCCCTTAATGTTTTCTCAGGTCATACTTATTTTGGCAATAAAATCTTTTTCGAAGCTCAACCAATTAAGTTTTATTTATATAAAAAAAAAAACAAAGTTTATAAAATGTAGCGTTAACTGGCTACAAATAAAAAGTAAATTAAAAGTTCTTTTCTACAGTTAAAAGAAAATTAAAATGGTATGTCATCTAATTATAATTTTCAACTACAGTCAGACAGCTTATGAAAATAATCCGAACACAGATAGACAGATATTCACCTCGTCTGACATTCGATCATAAAAATGTTTACAGCTGTTATATTATGTTTAACCGACAAGAATAAAGGAGGTTGTTCTTCATTCAATGCGTACTTTGGTAATTTCTCACTCACCGTTCAGAATTTCCGTTTTCTAGGGTTCCGTACCCGTTACCGTAGGGTAAAAACGGGACCCTATTACTAAGACCTCGCTGTCTGTCCGTCTGTCCGTCTGTTCGTCGCTCTGTCACCAGGCTGTATCTCAAGAACCGCGATAGCTAGACCGTTGAAATTTTCACAAATAATGTATTTTTGTTACCGCAATAGCAACAAATACTAAAAACAAAATAAAATTTATATTTAAGGGGGGCTCCCATACAACAAACCCGGTTTTTTGGCCTTTTTGGTACGGAACCCTTCGTGCGCGAGTCAGTAAGACTCGCACTTTGCCAGTTTTTAGCGTTATCACAAGGATTTCTAATTATCAGGAGGGCAAAATTTTCAGTTAATGTTAATGACTATCAAAATTCATCTGACGAAAAACTTAAAAAAAGCTACCAATTTTTAGTAAATGGTAATTAAATAATACAGAATATAGTTTTACTTTTTACCCCTAAAAAGTACAATCAGAAACAAGAAGCTGCATTTAATTTAGTTGGTTGAGTTTGATAATAATAAGTAATGCCTTGTTTGATGCCGGTTCAAAATTGGTGGCATTTCGTTGGTTATTTAAAGTCTTTCGTTTTTTTCTCATTTCTACAAAAAAGTGCTTGAAATAATTTCTGCCTTTGACGCCAAATGATTCAAGGATAGTTATCAGAAAATTGACTTTAATGTGTGTGTTTTCTAAACTGCCTACAGGCTCTTGTGTCTTATCTTTGAGACTTTTGGGGTGGTGGCATCTACCTCCTAGCGGTCCACCCTGGGCAACAGCATTTTTGGTTTTTCTTACCAATGATGACGACTAACAGATCCTCTGCGGTGGTAGGCTTCGTAAGAGGCTGTCTGGATGCTACAGGGAGGTAGAAGTCGGAGTCCAGCGTCAAACTGTTTTTCTGTGTTCCGCTGGTCAGACTTTCTGAACTGGGAATCGAACTGTTCCTTCGCATGCGTTTTTTAAACTATAATTTTTAACAAAAGGTAGCCTATGTTACCCGGACTGTAACAAGGAATCGATTGATACCTCATTCACCAAAATTGACTTAGTAGGTTTTTGTTGCAATCCGTCAAGGGGTCTACTAGAGCTATGTGCTGTCCCCTCTTCTTCTTCTTCTTCTTTGCCCTTTCCCACTTTATGTAGGGTCGGCTCTCCTAACTTTGCGGCGCCAGGATGATCTATCCTGGGTTGTCGGGTCGGGCAGTTGTTGTAAACGCATAGTAGGCGGACACACTACTCCTTTTTTAATCCTGTTATATACCCTATCCATCTTCAATACAGGGTACATGCAAATGTAAACAAAAGATTTACTTACCAAAATTCTTAAACTCAATTTGCACTAACAATAACTCACCGGTTTCTTCGCAATAGTAAAAGTAATTTAACGGCCTAAACAACAATAGAATGAACCGTTATTTTGAATTTCTTTTGTGCTACCCTCCGTTAATAGACAATGCTCCTTCACTTTTAACCCTAAGACAATTAAAGGAGTTAGTTTAATTAGTAAAGTTCCTAATGCGAGGCAGAATTGAAGACATTCAGTTAGGCCTTGACGTCTTGCCTTGGTCTGAACAAAGGCATGGAACGATAATTATTATTGTCGGTTAAATGTTGATAATTAACTGGACGAGGTCTTTAACCTTATATGGCATTTAAAGATATCGTGTAATGTTTTTATTTTTATTTAATTTAACGAAAGCCATCCTAATGATAGTTTTTTTTTAATAAGTACGACCCAAACATTGATACGAGTACTTTTTGGTATTGTCATGATTGTGTATGCAGCTGCCTACTATACAAAAATCGGTCCGACTGTGCAGATTAAGTATGGGTAATATTTTATTTTTGTTAACCCTTTTTTGTTAAAAAGCTTAATATTTATTCATTAGTGACCTGTCTCCCGATTTTTACATTTGAGTAAAATTGTCTTTCAAAACTTATGAACAAAATGTTAAGAACTTTTTATTAAAAAAAAAATGTTACTGTGTTTATTTCTTTGGATTGAAATTATTTGTATTATTTTTTATCGTCAATTCAAATGAATTTATTTTTGTGGAAATCCGAAACAACGTACGTACCACAAACACTCAGACCCGAGAAAATGTAGAAAAACACTTTTTTTCTACATTGGTCGGAAATCGAACCCGGAACCACGGAATAGGCGACTCCTTATAAACCAGTTCGAACGCCACTCCACCACGGAGGTCCTCGCTAATTAATTTATGTTACATATTTCATACAGTTTATTCGATTATTTTGCATTATAATAAGTCAATCTCTATAAAAGGGAACTTTGTTATAGCCACGCTTTAGCAGGTCCGTCTGTCTGTCCGTCTGTCCATTCGTGGTGAATCTCAGAGACTTCATTCATCATCATCATCATCAGCCTATCACAGTCCAATGCTGGACATAGACCTCTCCAGTGGCACGACTTAGGTCGATCCTCGGCTGGCAGGAGGTGAATGCGAGAAGCATTCAGCTCCTGCCAGCCATCTTGCGCAAATCATCACACCATCTGGCCTGCGGGCGTCCTACTTAGAGACTTCATTATAATAATAAAAATGTAATCTTGCCGTCCAAACGGAAGAATAAAACCTGTAAAAAATTTTTTACTTGTTTAAAATTGCTTGAAAAGGGTCTTTGTCTTTAGAAGAATGCTCAAGGTGGGTAATGGAGAGAGCAATGCTTAGTGTTTCCCTGCGTGATAGAATCAGAAATGAGGACATCTAAGATAACCGACATCACTCATAGAATCGCTGAGCTGAATCTACTGAACGCGTGCGACGAATAATTGTGGAGATTATTAAGGGAGGCCTATATTGATGAAACTAAGAATATAACGCCCCAACTGTTAGTGTTGTACGGTCTAGTGGCTTAAATAGCCAAAATCTCGGGTGACCTTCAGAATGGCTGGACCAAACGAGATATGCACGTGAGACCATCGGCCCGGGCCCGAGCCCGGGTCGGGCAACAAAAAGTCTGGAATTTTCGAACATTGCTCGGGTTTGTGATCACCAACCCGCATTTGGCAAGCGTGGTGATTATGCCAGTACCCAATTATGGATTTAGAAAATTATTTTGCTAATGATTTCCGCTTGTTAATATACCGGCCTAGATACCTTCACCACACTACCCGCACTAACACTGATTGAGCAAGCACTATTTCATGCAGGAAAACCGCCCGCCCTCCCTCAAAAATGCATGCAGTACAGTTAATGCAATTATTAGTACCCAACACCAATATAATAAAAACCTCGACGCGTTTCGCCACTTCACGTGGCATCCTCAGGAGATGATGTCGCCTTCGCTGCGCTCCGACGACTAAGCTGTGAAAACTGGCGAACAGGCCTTTTATAGAAACTCCCCACTACGACAACAGGTTGTGACGTTCAATCTGCGTTGTTATTGAAATTGGTTTGATTTGATTGAAAGTGGTTTGAGTTTTAATTTAAATGATAATTATGATTTTAAATTAAATAAATTTGAATTTAAATTATAATTAT
This sequence comes from Anania crocealis, assembly GCA_949315895.1. Classification (NCBI taxonomy): domain Eukaryota; kingdom Metazoa; phylum Arthropoda; class Insecta; order Lepidoptera; family Crambidae; genus Anania; species Anania crocealis. The sequence goes on from OX438872.1 coordinate 12,387,363, forward strand.
TGTGATTTGAATTTAAATTTTAATTGTGATTTGAATTTGAAAAAATATTGAGTAGTGGGGAAGTGACGAAACTGACCTGTTCATTCAACAATGTAAGCGTGTTGTCTTTTTTATGTTTTACAATTTCTAATTGTTCTAACACCGACAGTTTTAAACTTTTTTTACATGTGTGTAAAATTGAAAAAGTATGATCGTCTGGGATATTATGTCCCGAATCTATAAGATGTTTTGCAAAATGAGACTTTTCTGGGTGATTATTTCGATAGGCGGATATGTGTTCTTTATAACGTGTGTTGAAACTACGGCCGGTCTGTCCTATATAAGACGAGTTACACTCCCTACAATCTATCTTATAAACACCAGATTTCTGAAGTTTATCTAACCTATCTTTACCGTTACAGAGTTTTCTTAATGAATTATTTGTGTTAAAGGCCGCGTATATGTCGTGATTTTTTAGTGTTTTAGAAATACGTTCTGATAACTGACCTAAGTAAACCATACTAGAACTATACCTATTTTCTTTTTTGTTGGGAATAGAGTATAATAAATTGGTAATGATTTTGTAGATTTTGTTTTTTATTAAATTGTCAATAATGCATCTCCTGTATCCGTTCGATATGGCGATATGATATAATGTATTTAGTTCTTTTGTATAATTTGTTTTGCTAAGTGGTACTGAAAAAAGTCGATGGATGTATGAGTTAAACGCGGCCATTTTATGTTGCCACGGATGACAGGAGGACGCATGAATGACAGTGTCCGTATGTGTCGGTTTACGATATATGTGGAAGTTATGTGTACCCTCTGCTTTTGAAATAGTTAAATCTAGGAAATTTATTGAATTATTTTGTTCTAATTCTAGCTTAAATTTAATTTTTGGGTGTGTGTTGTTTATTTTATTTAGGAAAATATCTAACTGACGAATGGTTCCGGTCCAACAAATCAATATATCATCTACGTATCTGTAGTAATAGAGAATATTTCTATCGTGTACTAGGTATTTATTTTCGAAATTATCCATAAAAATATCTGCCATCAATGGGCTCAAAGGGGAACCCATTGCTAGGCCATCTTTTTGTCCAAAATATTGATTGTTGAACCGGAAGTAATTCTGCTTCATACAAATTGAAGTTAATAAAATAAGATCGTCTATCTCCCCCGGGTGTAATCGTTGTTTTTGTAAATGTGTTTTTAAGATGTCTATACTTTCTTTATATGGTACGTTGGTAAATAAACTTTCTACGTCTAATGATAACAACTTAGCGTTACTAGGAAGGGAAACAGACTGAATCTTGTTAATTAAGTCTAAGCTATTTTTAAGGGAATATTTTGGGTCGAATGACGATTTCGCTCTCAACAATGTATTAAGTTTTTTGGCTAATTTATACGTTGGTGCTCCGATGTAGGAAACTACAGGGCGCATCGGCATATTGTCTTTATGTATTTTTGGTAAACCATATAAACAGGGACTACGCGGATTCATTTCAAGGATGTGGTTTCGCGAATGTGGATTATCTGGGAAAATAAATTGGGTAGAGTTTACGGCTTCTTTAACTTCAGAAGATAATCGTTTTGTTGGATCTGATTGCAAAAGAACGAAATCGTCACTCTGTATTACTTCTTCTACTTTTTGGTTATAAATATTACGCGACATAACTACTACGGTATTACCTTTATCAGCTTTGGAGACAATCAAATTATTTTCGGTGATTTTTGTTTGTAAGGTTTTATAAATATGGTATTCTGAATTAGGCGATCCGCGATTTGATTGCCTCGAAGCGTTTCTAATTTGATTGGCCGCTATATTGCTATATTCAATAAAGTATTCTGATGATTAATCCATCTGAAACCAACATTAGTGATGTTCAACTCTACTGTTGTTAAAGCAGACTCATCAGCTACAATTTTATGTGACTGTACTCAGGACGATTATTGCTTTTATTAAATAAGTTTAGTACACACTAAAATGTTCATTTCGACTTTATCAAGAGGGTCCTTAACCCAGTCTGGCTAGGCCAGGGGTCGGCAACATTTTGAGTCGGAAAACTTAAAAAACTTACATTTACAAAACTTTGCAGTTTTGAAAGAGCTAAAAAAACATTTTTTTGCCTACAATAAATAATTAGTAAAACTTGCACAAATATTTTTTATTTATAAAAAAAATAGCTAAAGCTTTATATAAGAAAAGTGTTTGCACATCATAATTGTGGAAAACATCACATACAAGATCCCAGTGAGTAACTATTAACAGCACTCGTATTGTGGAAATGGAATGGAAACAACGAAGGAACCAAAACACCCAGACCCGTGAAAATGTTGAAAAATACCTTTTTTCATCGACTTATAATAAGAACTTCATACACAGCCCGTTACAAAGACTACTAAGTGTCATTTTTAGGGTTCCGTAGCCGAATGGCAAAAAACGGAACCCTTATAGATTCGTCAAGTCTGTCTGTCTGTCTGTCTATCTGTCCCTCCGTATGTCACAGCCACTTTATTCTGAAAGTATTAGCATTACATATTTGAAACTTAGTAGGAAGGTGTATCCTGTTGACCGCTTTAAGATTCTCATACAAAAAATAAAAAATAATGATATTTTAGGAGGGCTTCTCATACATAGAACTAAAACAAAAAATTTTTTTTTTACTTTTACGTACGCTTATGGAACTGAGTATGGATAGGTCTTTTAAAACGACATTGAGGTTTCAAAAACCATTTTTCCCAAAGTCTAACGTTTGGAAGATAGAAGTGGTGAAATGGGTGTCCCCCCTCTAACTTTTAAACTAAGCAAGTGAAAATTTTGAAAAAAATACATAATGTAGATCTTAAAAAAAACTTACAACGAAAATTGGTTTGAATAAGAATAAGAATAAGAATAAGAATAATTTATTTGCTCTTGAATGAGGTACACCAGGATGACAGATAACATATTACAATAGAATCACTCATCCAGCCATATGAAGCAGCATGCAAATACATAATTAAAATTTTAATCAATTTAAATGTCATTAATAAAACAAATTAAATATTAAATTAGATTAAAAGCACAGATGTATAAAGTATGTCAAACCAATAATAATAATAAAATTCAAATTTAAAGTCACAGTAATATTTTAGATAGGAATTAAATGTCAGTTATACAGGAATCAAAATTTATATGTCAGATAATCTTTTATTGAATAAAAACAGCCGCTAACCAATAAATTAAATAATTGACGATTAAATAAGCTTCCCTTAAGTTCTTTTATTCGATCCGGTAATTTATTGTAAATAGTAACAGCCATGGCGTAGCAATTACGACCGTACAAAGCCGATCTTGATACGGGTTGTGCTAGCCTGTTTTTATGTCTGGCACTATACTTGTAAACATCTTCAAATTTCGCGAATAGTTTAGGATAGGTTTTGACGAACTTACAAATCTCAAAAATATATAAACTAGGAAGTGTAAGAATCCTATGTTCCCTAAATATTGGTGCACATGGCGTCCAAGGAGGCTTATTAAAAATAGCTCGTATACATTTCTTTTGGACAATAAATGTACTACTTGCTTGAACACCATTTCCCCATAATATGAGTCCATATCGAAGTAGCGAAGCTACATAACCATGGTACGCTAGAAGAGCAGTTTTGCTATCGGTTATAGTCGTCAATTTCCATAAGGCATATACAAAACTACTTAATTTCTTGTTTAACGCCTGTATGTGCGGTGTCCAGGAGCAATTTTGATCGAGTATTATCCCAAGAAAGTTTGTACAGTCACTCTCCGGAATTTCTTCACCTTTATAATTTATTTTAAAAGTATCACTAGTGGGTTTCCTATTAAAGAATTTAATGAATTTAGTTTTAGAAATGTTAACTTTTAGATTGTTGCTCGTCATCCATTCAATGCATGATTCTACGGTTCTATTTATTTCATTTATGTGTTCTTCAACTTCGTCATTACTTATAATTAAAGAGATGTCGTCAGCAAAAAGAATACATGGGTAGTGAGTCATGTCAGGAAGATCGTTTATGTAAATGAGGAATAATAGTGGTCCCAAAACACTGCCCTGGGGAATACCATATCTATTAAATCTATAGGTGGATGTATGCTTTGTCATTTCTTTTTGATTGTTTAATTTTGTTATTTCTACACATTGTTTCCTCTCCTGAAGGTAACTTTTGATCCATTCATATGCTGGCCCACGGACACCATAGAATTCAAATTTAGCTAATAATATGTCATGCCGAACATAATCAAATGCCTTGGTCATATCAAAGAACACCGCAGATACCAATTTCCTTTCATTAATCTTATCAAGAATTCCTTTTACTAATTTAAATGCAGCAAGTATTGTGGACTTTCCTCTCTGAAATCCATTTTGATTAGCCTTGATAGTATCAAATTTTTCAAAAAAGCTGAGTAACCTAACATGCATTAGCTTTTCGAAGATTTTAGAAAATATGGGGATTAATGTGATCGGTCGATAATTATCAATGTCTAGTGGATCATTTTTTTTAAATATTGGTATAACAACAGATTTTTTGAGACTACTAGGAAATTTACCTGATTGGAACGAGAAATTAACCAAGTAATTAAGGACCTCTGCAATAAAGCATGCGCTATGTTTAATCACATTTGTCGATAATCCATCATATCCCACCGATGGGGTTATCTTCAAAGATTTAATAATTTTAACAATCTCCAAGGGATCGGATGGTAGTAGATACATGCTATGAGGATTTTGTTGTATATTTATTTTATTAACATTATTTGTTGTGTCAGGTTTTATTGTCAAATCAGTGTAGTGTTTATTAAAGACATTTGCTATTAGGTCAGGATCAGTTAAAGTTTTGTCAAGGAAGTTAATTAGAATGTTATGGTTTGGTTGTAATTTCTTGTTATTGTGCTTATTTATAATATCCCAAGAGGCTTTACATTTATTGTGTGATTTTTGAACATATAACCTATTCTCTTTCTTTTGTGATATCTTTATGACTTTTCTTAACAATTTATTGTAACTAAGATACTTGTTTTTTGAATGAATACATTTATTCTTGTAGTAGTCAAATCTTAGACTCCTTTTCGTGCAACATGAAGCCTTTATACCCGTAGTGATCCAGTTAGATTTTTTTGGCTTATTGCTAACCCTAGTTCTCAAAAGAGGGAAACAAAGATTATAAAATAGCAAGTAGTTATCGTGGAAGTAATTAAATGCAAGATCCAAGTCCTCAAGCCTATATACTTCCGACCAGGTGAGTTGTTTAAGACATTCTTTAAATTTATTTACATTGTCTTGGCTGTAGTCTCTTTTCCAGACAAACCAGGTTTGTATAGGAATACTTTTGTTTTTAGTAGCAAATTGTAAAGTTTGGCCTGTATTATGGTCGGATAAATATAACTGGTGAATTTCTCCTTCAGCTGCTTCAATATTACTAACAATGAGGTCTAGGCATGCATTTTTTCTAGTTGGTTTTTTAATATGAATTTTGAAGTTATAATACTGGAATAATGTTTGAAGTTTTTCAGTGTGCTTTGTATTTTTAAGAATATCTATATTTAAGTCTCCTGTTATAATTATCTTTTTATTATTTTTCTCATAGCGGAGCTTGTAAAGAATTATCTCTAATTTGTCAAAAAATATATTGATGTTAGAATTTGGTGTACGATAAATGCAAATTATTGTTAATTTATATTTAGGTATATAAGTTCCACAACACTCAAAATGATATTCTATTGCCATTTCCTTCAAGTATTTTAATTCTACAGAGTCTACGTAGTTTCTGCATAAAACACATACGCCTCCTCGCTTTTCTGTTTTTCTGCTGTAGGTAGAGGCAATCTTGAAGTTTTTAAGTCTGAGATTTTGCTCATTTCCTAATTTTATAAAAGTTTCACTTAAACCGATAACATCTATGTAGATACCATTTGAGGCGAACTCCTCAATGCAGATCTCTAGTAACTCTATTTTGCTCAAAAGGCCACATATATTTTGATGAAAGATAGTTATTTTATTTTCGAAAGGAATGGTTTGGAACTGTTTTTTGATTAGTTTTAGGTGAGTGTTCTAGGGAATTATTTCTGGAATCATCGCGTGGCACTGTTGTAGTTTGAGGATTTCGAGTGCTCGAGAAATAATCCAACAATGTTCTTTGCTTATATATTTTTGAGCTTTTATACGTGTATCTATTTATAGGTACAGGTTTAAACTGTCGTGCTAACGGCCGTTGCAATTTCATAAAATTTAGATACTTAATGTCATAATCTAGGCAATCAATTACATAATTAATTCGGTGACATAAAATTTTACACATATTGTCAGAGTTATAGCAAGTCATATTTAAAAATTTACAATTTGAAAATTGGTTACAAAAAATATTCAGGTGATTGTTCAACTTATTAACATTTAGGCATTTATTATTTGACACACTCAGTATTATTACTCGGGGACCCTGAGTTGGACTAAGAGACTTCAGAAAAGCACTAAGTTCAATTAATATTTTTGTTGGATTTGAGTCATTTTCCCCTACTGAGACAATTAGTTTGTCATCAGGACCCAAACTTAGATGATCTTGAGTTTTCAGGATATCTTCGGTGCTGGCATATGATTTTAACCAGCTACATATTTTGTATTTTTCATATTGTGTATTGATTCTTGATTTAATTAAATCTTCAGCTAATCCTGCGCATCCTTGCGATCCAAGTATTAAAATCTTTTTCTCAGTAGTAAGTTCTTTTTGTTCGATTTGGTGTATATTATATGTTATAGTATTCTTCGCAGTGTCAGTGCTCGTAGGCAATTTTATGGTTGAATTTTCGGTAAGGCTATTTCTAGATGTTGTAGGTTTAGGTTCTGTTGAAATCGATTTGGTTTCCTGCATATCGTCAGAGGTACATTTATTTAAAGTTGGTGTAAATCGAAAACTATCTGTGAGTCTTCGCTTAGCTTTTTTTTTTACTGGCGGAAGGCCCATTAAGTATCAAAGATGTAACGGGGCTTTTGCACAATTGCTTTAATACAACTATTTCTTGGTTCATATTTGTAATTTGTTTTTTTAATTCAATATTTTCTAGTATAATATTTTCCAGTTCTTGTTGAGTGCTGGCTAAGTTTGTTGCAAGTTTATGTACTTCTTCCTTCATTTCCTCGACATGGGCCGCATACATATTAGTCGATAAGTCTAAACTTTGTCCTAAGACTTCATCACAAGACATAGGACTCAGCAAGGTTTGATCCAGCTGTTCTAATGATACAGCTCTGCTCAGCGGACGCCGTGTTCTAAATGTAATATTGTTTTTGTATTCGTTCATTTTTAACTTTGCAGTATGTTATATTACAAAGTTACAATGTTAATTTCTATTTAATTATATGAAGCTAGGTCACAATCTTTGTCTGTAGCACTTCGTACGCAAGTAAATAAATATTGACGAAAAATATTTTTCCTCTTTTATTTGCGTGATTTGAACTTGTGACCGCAGCGTTTAAGTCCATCCATGTACCTTCAACGCCATCAATTCATTACGTCATTCAACGAAATTTTAAACCATAATGTGATTGAACTTGTAGTAGTCTCGTTACTTTCCAAGAGATAGCACTACCAGTCTTTAAGAAGCTATATCATGTGAAGTAGTTCATACCGGAGCAACTAGATGGCGCTATAAAAGTTTTTTTTTTGAGATGTCGTGCTTAAGTCTAGGAGAATAGGATGCATAATCCGGTGAGCACTTGCACAATTCAAATATGATTAACCGTCTCAATTTGTATAAAACTGTAATTCGTTCTTTTAAATGTATATTGGTCACTTTGGAATGTTAAACAGTTTGTTTATAATGTCCACATCACTTTTCTTCATGTACACTTCACATTGTTTATGATAAAAGTCTTCAAAAACGAGCAGTCAGTCACAGATATTTCACAGCTTTGTTTTCATTATAGCGTTATTTTTTTGCAGAGAAAACACTTACACGTTTTATTTTTACACTATGTATCATAACTTTCACATTAAAACTTCCAAAAATGAAAATTTTTGAACGAGATCAAACCGGTGGTTTTGGAGATCTAGCACATTTTCAACAACCGCAAATATAACTTTGTCCTTCATAGAAAACACTATGAAAAACAAAGTTTTTTTTGCAGTCAACCAAATATTGTGGTATTTTAGTTAAAGTTGGTACGGAACCCTCAGTGCGGGAGTCCAACTCGCACTTGGCCGGTTTTTTAACTATCCTCGATTGAACGACTAACGTTAAAATACTGCTATTTTTTAAGTTTAAATACTGATATTATGACTGACATTGATTTATGATAATGTCAAATTTAAAACCCAGCCAAATTATGTCGACATGCAATATTATGGATATTTATAGGTATGGTTTATAGGTTGTACTAAAATAGCACCCTTTTGTCAAATGGGTGCTCATTTATTAATTATTAATTATTTAGTTGGAACACTTTTAAAATGACATCAAATATTTTTCTACATTGACCCTTCCGGGAATCGAACCGCATGGAGCAGGTGGCACCTTGAAAACCAGTGTGTAGCCACTTCGCCACGGAGGTCGTCATTGAGTTGTTTTATATATAAATATAATTTATTGGAAATAAAGAACCGTAGCTCCACATACAATGACCCGCACGTTGGCGACCCCTGGGCTAGGCGGTTCATTTTGTCTAGACTGAGTTTGTCAGTACAATATTGAATTGTACTATTAACATCTTCATTACTGTTACTAGGAATCATAAGTCCTTTCCAGGTATTTGTCAAATCAGTAACATCGCAATGTTTCTTTCGTCTTTCGAAGATTCAGCTAAATGTGCTGCAATTTTGCTTTTAAGCAGAAAAACGTTAGACTTTGAAAATACTACTAAGTAAACTATTTGAATAATCACAAAAATTATGTCGATCTAAAATGAATCTTTATAATGAATCAGAGAATATACTGAAACAGAGGAGACGAATCTTATGACCTCCGCGGAGTGTGGCTTAGACAGTTCGATTCCCGGACAGGTCATACCAGAAAATCACTTTAGCATATTTTCTGATTATCGTTTATTGTGGAACTGTCGATATTTCTGATAAATTTACAAGAAAAAGTGTTATTTTTTATGTTCTTTCATTCTTAAGTCGTTTTTGAACCACACCAAAATTTCACTCGTCCTTTTTTTAATACCATGTAGGTATAAACTCAAAATAGAGTCGCTAACCAAAGTAAACCTACAAAATAAGACCTTATTTCTCAGCTAGATTCTTGCGGACCTAATACATTATGTATCTGAGATACCACGCGTCTCTCTAATGACGTCACGCACCCTGCCTTATGAGGGTCCCAAATTTATGAAGCATCGTCCTAAGGGCAACGTGTGTGGAAGAAGAAAGAATGGGTTATTAAGATTTTCGGGAGAGTTCTGGGAGAATAAAGAATACAAGTGTTATTAGGAAAAATGTACATCAAGGCGAGAAAACATTAGTAGGTAATCATAGATGGTAAATCTGTTAGGATTTGCTGAGTACAATGATGATTAAAATGACCACATTTTAAGCTATTGCATAGCTTCTATCGCGGGCCTTGAGCGTGGAGACCGAATCCAGAAATTCCGTAACGAAAATAACCCAACACCCCCCCCACTCCGACCGGCACAGCGGTGATACTTTTTAGTTTTATAATTGCATAAGTTGATAAAAACTGCTATGCAATAGCTTTACCGCGGCAGTCTCCGAGTGCCACACGTCTTTTTTTTTGTTACATGGGTACTGTTTTATATTTATCGGTCAAAATACTTTTGAGGTAAGAAGCGATATTGTGTAGTGATGTATCGGATATGTACAGTGCTTTTTGAACCACCTGGAAAACGAAGCCCACGTTCTTGGACAAGTTAAAAATCAGTTAAAATCAGTTTTATTTCTGCAAATAGGCCCCAGGAGGCGCTTTTACACGTCCCAATATTTAAATCTACCACTGCTTCGGGGCAAGTCTGGGCTAGTGCCGAGAAGAAGCAGCGCAAGAAACTCGGTCATTATTGTCAGCCTCTTTTCAAATAAATATGGTTACATAAGATATATGCCAGTTTTATGTATGACATCAGTGGCAGTGTTATTTTTTTTTATTAAAAATGTTTCTTGAAATATATTAAATTTTGATTCAGACTTCATTTTGTAACATGCTGTGACGCGCACAGACTTATTATTTTGCTGCAGCGGGGTCTCGGTTAAATGGATCTTATACAGCTACACCTGTGCGCGTCACAGCGTGTTACAAAATGAAGTCTGAATCAAAATTTAATATATTTCAAGAAACAGTTTTAATAAAAAAAATGAGTCGTTTGGGAGCAGTTCAGTGACATATACACACTCACAGCTAATCTCTGGAAGTACTGGTTCGAATTGAAAAATTCTTTTTGTATTGGATAGTCCATGTATCGAGGAAGGCTTTAGGCTATATTTTATAACATCACGCTGCGACCAATAGGAGCGAAGCATCAGTGAAAAATGTTGCAAAAATAATGGCGGTCATAGAAACAACAGAAATTGACGCGTACGAAGTCGCAGGCAACAGCTATATGTAGTGATGTATAAGTTGCGGTCGCGTCACAGCGACCGTAGTCTGCCAGACCACATCTGGACATTGGCCTTGGAATATATTTTTTCCATAATTAGTGATTAAACGAACTTACCTGAGTTAAGTTCTATCATAATTATACGAAGCGCTTAGTCCGAAGAGATTAGTATTACAGATTATAAACAACATGTAGTTACGCTTTAGTGTTACCGCTTTTACACTGTATTTATTTTTGTATTTGACACAATGAGGCTTCGAAATAGTGGATACCAAGCCTATGTAGGCCATAAAGGCACAATCATGATCCCACGCGCGCTATTAGCTATGATTTTCCTAAATGACCACAGGAAGCTGAGTCGGGCGGTCTATGGTTTGAGGGGGTTGCCAACACAAAAAAAAAAACAGGAGTTAAAGAAATCTCTCAACCACAATGTAAATTTTTTATTAATTTGTTTAATTCGTCATATTAATAATCATTTTTCTAATAATCATCATTTTGGATTCGAAGCAGCAGCTTGGTAATGACATTTTGTAGATGTAGTATGATTATTCCTTTATATTTCTATTTATTGATGAGGAAATTAATTTAGTAAAGCGTAACTACATGTTGTTTATAATCTGTAATACTAATCTTGAGGACTAAGCGCGAAGTTTAATCAACACTATCGGCAGTCGAGTTGGAGGTCGCGTTGTACCAATGGTGAATAGAAGACGGTGTTGACTTTCTTCTGGCATTTCATATTTATCCCCACTTAAGGCGAGGCTTCGACGAGAAGAGGTGTTGCCATAGCCAGCCCCGTAACCCCCAGGATAGAGCTAATGGGGGCTATCGCTAGTAAATTTGCCACTAGAGGCGCTTGTGTCGCGTGAGGTCCAATATCATTCACTTTGTACTGGTTTTAGCGGAATTTGTTGCATAAATTACAATTTCTTCAATTTACCTGCTGGAAAGTGATCTCCTTCGTAAAATATCGCAAATATGGATTATTTGGCGATTAATGTGAACGCTTTAAAAGCGGAATTAAGAAAAAGCGCAAAAATAGGCGGCCTCAAGAGCAACTATTTCAGAAGTTAGTTTGTTGATATCAAGATAGTTATTTATAAACAATATAACCTTAATTAGATTCAAAATATAACACTTTGTTTCGGCACCGATCGCCTTTGACAGCTATACCTCCGGACCTCAGTCTACAGTGGCGCCAACTAGTGAGCAAAGAAACGGTAGTCTCCATTGGACTGTAATGGATTGGTTTGTACAATAATGGAGGAGCGGATATTTAATCAACTTGATTGATTGCAAATATAATATCAGTATTTAACTTTGGACACATCTGTAAGAATATGTTGCTTTCGGATATTAAGAGTGCAAAACTTCTAAAATTTGATAAAACTACGCTGGCTTACAGCGATAAAAACATACTTGAAAATTAACGCTGTGACGTTATGTCTCGGTAGCACCGCGCCCGGTATGCATGGAGATAGTTCGAGTCCCGCCTAAAAAAAATGGATATTAATGCAAAATGTGTCAGGAGAAGCATCAATATTAGAATTTCGACAAATTGGTGACAGTGCAACAGGGTCGCCTCACACTAAACTGAACACTCAAGTTCAATACAGCGTAACGAGCGTGTATGGCCGGTGAGTTAGGCATTTAATGTCAGGTGTACATGTTGCCAGTTATAAGTGTATGAGATTATTAGCCTTTTAGCTGTTCTTATAAAAGTTAACCTTTTAGATTAAATTGATTAGATTTAGCTCCATCTCGCGGTAGAAAACCTGTGCCTAGCATATAGAAAGATAGATTAGGTAGGCTTAATACATTCGTGTTCTGTGAATCCATGGAAATAAACATACAAAATTACAACCCAATCGGTCAGGCCGTTTAGTAGTTGACATACCGACAGCAGCGCCACCCACCGGGTCCTGTGGTAAAAAGTAGCCTATGTTCATCAAAGATAATGTCGGCTACTAGTGGTAAAATATTTTTTCAAATCGGTCCTGTAGTTTTGGAACCTATTCAATACAAACAAACCATCAAATCTTTCCTCTTAATAGTATTAGTAAAGAACAACAAAAACATCATTTAAATTTAAAATTAATGTCAAAAAGGTCCCCGCTTAGCATTTAATTGTATCAGCTTATGGTATGCCACGACCTACGCTGATATTCTGCGAGTCATACATTGAACATATAAAAACCGGCCAAGTGCGAGTCGGACTCGCGCACTGAGGGTTCCGTGCCAACTTTAACTGAATTATCGGTCCACTTACTTACACTTTGCCAAAATACCACAATATTTAATTAACTACATAAGTAAATAAATTTTTCAAGGACAAAGTTATATTTGCTATTGTTGAAAATGTGCTAGATTTTCAAAGCTACCAGTTCGATCTCGTTCGAACCAATTATCGTTGAAAGTATTTGTTAAGATCTACATTATATATTTTTTCCAAAATTTTCACTATTTTAAAAGTTAGAGGGGGGGGGGGAACCTCATTTTACCACTTTGAAAGCATCTATCTTCCAAATGTTAGACTTTTGGAAAAAATGGTTTTAGGAACTTCTATGTCATTTTAGAAGAGCTAGCCATAGATACTCCATATGTATAGGTATGAGTAAAGAAAATAAATTGTGTTTTAGTTCTATGTATGGGAAGCCCCCCTTAAATATCATTATTTTTTATTTTTTGTATGAGAATCGTTAAGCGGTTAACAGGATACACCTACCTACTAAGTTTTAACTGTGTCATGCTAATACTTTCACAATAATATGGCTGTGACATACGGACGGATAGACAGACAGACAGACAGACAGACAGACAGACAGACAGACTTGACCAATCTATAAGGGTTCCGTTTTTTGCCATTTGGCAACGGAACCCTAAAAAGGGAACCGAACCACACTGGGTCGTCATCATAATGAAGCTCCACTATTCTAGTGTTTTAGTTTTAGTTCTGCACCGCAACTACCGAACTTCGAATGTCAGTCTAAAATCCAAAATTCTTGGCTTCTCAAGAGGTGAGTTTGGAATCGGTTCCCCCTAACTGATACTTGAGCAATAATTCAAACTATCGTTACACTAAATGGCATAAGTTTGGTTCGGATTTTGATTTAACGATCATAATTGAACTTAAAGTGAAAATCTGCAGGTTTGAAGCGGAAGTTTTGACGCTAGTTTTAAACTTACGGAAATTATTTTATGTAAAACGAGTAGGAGTGTGTTAAAATGGCATTTACTGAGTGTTTAAGCAGGGACAGATAATTGAAAGTATCGAAATTTTTGCAATTCTTATTTGAAACAATTGGTCGAGTGGTTTCAGATGCATTACCTGCAACACGAAGCTCGTATTTACGGATATATCTGTCTCTTACAGATACTTTAAGACATCGGTATGAGTGATAGGGACAGATGAGAATATACGAACATTGTGTTGCGGAGTAAGGCCTCAGTACTGGACCAAGATTTTGAGGATCTGTGGATCCCTTCTAAGCAGTGGAAAGTCTCAGTAAAGAGATTTTATTTTTTATTTTAAAATGGTTATAGAAATAAGTAGTAAATTTTAAATGATTTCGAAGTAGCGCCAAATATTATAACCCGATACCCGACGACAAAGTTGCTTGCGAGTATCGCCGGCCCCCTAACTCACAACAAAACTTAATAATATTAATGATACTTTGTTTTAGCAATTTAATTGCAATTATAATATCAGTATTTAAATAAGAAAAAATATGCCTCAGGCGGGACTCGAACCCGCATCTCCTCGCATGCCGGGCGCGGCGCTTTACCATTTAGCAACCGAGACACTACTTATAGACGTCAATTTTTCAAGCGTATTCTTATCGCTGTATGCCAGCGTTGTTTCATCAAATGTTAGGAGTTAGAAAAGCGCCGCGCCCGGCATGCGAGGAGATGCGGGTTCGAGTCCCGCCTGAGACATATTTTTTTAAGTTTTAGAACTGATATTAATTATACTTTGTTTCAGTAATTTTATTCCAATTAAAACATCAGTATTTAAACTAATGTCTCAGGCGGGACTCGAACCCGCATCTCCATGTATAACGGGCGCGGCACTATACCATTAAGCTTAATGGAGATGCGGGTTCGGGTCCCGCCTGAGTAATTTTTTATTATTTTTCGTTCAAATACTAGTATCAATGATATCAAATTCTTCATTCCCTAAAGATAGCATTAGTCTGGACGTGGACTGATGGAGGTTCTCCAAAGATAACTACTTAATACAAAAGATTGGATGAACAATCAAGGGTCATGCAAATAAAATAAGAGTTGATTTGAGCAGGAAAATTAAATAGATAGATAGATAGATAGAAGTTCTTTATTGCACACCAACAAATTAAATGTAACACAGGATATAAAGCAAGAATTGTACAATTTAGGCGGTCTTATCGCTAGAAAGCGATCTCTTCCAGACAACCTTCAGGTAGAGGAAAGTAGAAATGGAGTTGAGAGGGGAAGGCGGCGGAGAGTTTTGATAAGTGAACATTACAAAATATAAATTAATATACATAGACTACATAATACATAATAAATTACATAAACTATACAATCAATACGACGACGACAATTTGACGACCTCCGTCGCGGAGTGGCGTACACACCGGTTTTCAAGGTGTCGCCTGCTCCGAGGTCCCGGGTTCGATTCCCGGACGGGTCAATGTAGGAAAAGTGTGTTTTTCTACATTTTCTCGGGTCTGGGTGTTTGTGGTACCTTCGTTGTTTCTGGTTTCCAAAATACGAATGCTTTAAACAGTTATTCAAATTGGGGTCAGAACAATGTATACATACATGTCCACATTTATTTATATATTTATTATTTATTTATTACAATCTAATTAAAAATCATTTAAGCATGTGAGTGTTCCAGTTAACTGAATACGACACACATAAATAAATACCCAAAAATAATAAATAGATAGATATTATATAGGAGATTCAGTGACCACAAATGTTACTCACTTGATACTAGTATTGTTTCATCTGCGTTTAATGCAATGATATTTAAAAAGTAACAGATTTGTTACACGCGCTCTCAATATGCGACCCTAAAACGTCACAATTGTGACGTCTTTTCAAATCCATGAAAGAGAAAGTAATTGTTCTTTTCACGAGTATGACAAGGACAACATAAGAATTACGCATGTGTGCAGTTGTTCGCAAGCGGCACAGATATTTCGATAGTTTTTTAGGTGTAAGGGCATAACCTATCTATACTTTTTAAATATCATTGGTTTAATGCTGTCTGATATTTTAAAAATTTAATTGAAGTTTTTATTCTCGTGAAAATTTACATTTGTTATTATATTTCACTCTCTGTATTCTTATTTTGATTTAAACTTGTATAGTAACAGCCTATAACCATCCCACTGCAGGGAAAAGGCCTCCATCATTGAATTCTAGTTACCACAGCAATGATGGGTACTAGCATAATCACCACGCTTGCCAAATGCGGGTTGGTGATCACAAACCCGAGCAATGTACGAAAATTCAATACTTTTGGTTGTCCGACCCGGGGATTGAACCCGAGATCTTGGCCCGGTTTTTAAACCACTAGACCAACGGGGCGTTACTAGACCAATGGGACGTTAATATATTGCATGATACTTTTACTGTAATTGTAGATTAGTTTGTATTCACTACCAAAGATTCGTAAGTCGTGAAGTCTAGGTTTGAACCAAAGAGCATTTCTGGTGCCCGCATCAAAGGAAAAGCTAAGCCGAACCTCTATGGTGATCTTATTTGAATTTAGAACTCGAATTCCCGCCATATCTTACTCTAGACATGTAAACCTATTCTCTCCGAACTGATGTCGACCACCCAATTCAAATGACTGCAATGTCCGTGCTACCACAAGGTCCTATCACAGTGTAATCCGCTTTATAGTTAGAACCATTTCGGTGTCCGCCTCAGAGGAATCGGGCTTCCAAGAGGCATTATCGGCGCAATTTCAAGCGATACCGTTGATATTGTTGCTAAACTTATGGTGCTTAAGTAAAGCGAATAAGGTTTAGAGTTGAGTGATGTTTTCGTTTGAAATTCGAACTTGAACGATGTTGATAAGTGCCATCGCTTTTGGCAACATAACAGCGGATTGGACACGTATAATATACTGGTAACATAAGGGTTAATTTGCAATGCAAGTGTGCATAGAATTTCATGAACGTTAATCTTCTCCTGTCAAGTAGACGTTGGGTTTTTAAAAACAAATAAATTAATGATATTTTATTTTATCTTATTGTAAATGCGAGAGTTGGATGGATGTTCAACTTATGACACTAAACTAATCTGGATATTTGGCATGCAGATAGGTAATAGAATGAATTATCAAATAGGCTACGGGATTAACCCGATAAATGTTCAGTTTCCGATCAAAATCTAAATTCATAGGGCAACGAGTAACGTAACAGCCTATAATCATCCCACTGTGCACTGCAGGGAAAAGGCCTCCATCATTGAATTCAAGTTACCACAGCAATGATGGGTGTACTGGCATAATTACCACGCTTGCCAAATGCGGGTTGGTGATCACAAACCCGAGCAACGTTCGAAAATTCTAAACTTTTTGTTGCCCAACCCGGGATTCGAACCTGGGACCCCGAGATCTTGGCCCGGTGACGAGTTAATAGTAATAAATATGGACAACATCACATAAGTACATTGTGCTGAACCCAAAATAAGTAACTATTTCAAGCGCTCGTATTTTGAAAATCAGAAACAACGTAGGTACCACGAACACCCAGAACCGAGAAAATATATTTAAAAAAATCTATACTGGATCACTGCAGAAAAAATGTCTGGAAATTGAACCTAAGTGTATGCGACACCTTGAACGGAGTTCGCCACTCCGCCAAGGAGGCTGTCAAAAAGGGTCACAAAGAAAAGATATAACCGACAACATTAATCAAATAAATATCCTACCAAGTTAAAATCGGTCCTAGACAATAATCAATTCATAAAAATCATAAGTTCGTGCATGAAATTGTTCCGTTTTTAATCGATAGAATTATTTTTTTTTAAATGAAAGAAAAAATACATTTCGCTAATAATTTCTTCCTTCTACAAATTAAGATGAGATAATTAATCATACTGAAGTGTTTTCAGCAAACTTTGACTTTCGCTTTTATGTCTCAAGTGTTAGGGACGAAATCGTCATTTGCAGATGAACATGCCACACACTTACGTTTTTATCACGCTACACGACAACATTTGTAATCACAAAGGTTTGGTGATTATGTACCCATCATTGCTGTGTTAAAATCAGTTTTATTTCTGCCAATAGGCCCCAGGAGGCGCTTTGTGGTAACTTGAATTCAGTAATGGAGGCCTGTGCCCTGCAGTGGGATTTTGTAGCGACCATTTTTATATGTTTTTGAATGAGTTAAGCTACGTCGTACGCTAATGAATGTTAAAAAATATTCGTCGATTTTGGATAATCGTATTTTATAGTCGGTTTATTTTACCGAATTACTTAACACGATGTCGACTAAATTGGCAAAAGCCTAAAAAAAGAAGAGAGAGAAAAAGTTATGTTTTATGTGCCAGCATCACATGACATAAACCCTTCCTCTTCTAATGGGTGTCGTAAGAGGCGACAAAAGATTTCTGCTAGAAAAAGAAGATCTGCCAGAAACCACGAGAAAACAAACAAAACACAAACACGTCTGCCAAGCGTGACAATTATGACAATTATCTTCCTTATGGAGATGCCTTGTCCCAAAGCAGAGGTAGGTATAAATATTGGGATGTGTAAAAGCGCCTCCTGGAGCCTATTTGCAGAAATAAAACTGGTTTTACTGATTTTTGCCTGTGACCACCAATGAACGAATATAGGCCGTTACTGATTGATGACGACAACCCGCATCGCTGTGGCGTCCGACGTACAAACAACCGTTTCTTTTTACAGATGATAATAAAATAAACCCAACGTAATCCCTTGTTCTATGGGATGGAAAATTGGGAAAGTTTTTGCGTCTGTCAAAATACTCTTCGGGAGACAATCGGAGTTAATTTAGGGGTACATTGTCCCTGGTAAGGGAGGAAGTGGGAATAGAGATGTATTTTTTAGGGAGGAATATGCCGGTTTTGATTTATTCGTGTCTGTCGTTCAGTGAGTCAATTGGGGCACCTTGAGACTTAATGCTGTAAGCGCCTGATACGAGAATCTTTTATTTTATTTTTAATAATCAATGGGCTTGCTCTGGACTACATACTTAACTCTACAGTTAAGAAGAAGCCTAAGATGGAGCGAGCTTACCCAGAAAGTGGCACTGGTTCTCCCACATACCGGCGGAACACAGAAGAACTGTTTAGCGCTGGACTCCGGGAGGAGGGTGGTAGCATCCAGGCGGCCTCATACGAAGCCTACCACCGCAGAGGGATCTGTTAGCCGTCATATTTGGTTAGAAAACCAAAGATGCCGTTGCCCAGGGTGGACCACTAGGAGGTAAATCCCACCACCCCAGTTTAGAGACAATTGTTAATATGACACTTTTTTTTTGGTTGTTAGTACCAAAAGTCGTACGATTCCGACTGTACTGGCTAGAGCGGCTGTAAAAATCACAAATCAAAAGCTGCAAACGGTTTATTCTTTATAATTAAACACTTCTTTGCCGAATTAAAAGAGTAAAATTGATACTACACTACACTAATTATAAAGGTTATTAATATTAAAAAGGTATAATGAATATGTACTCGTAGTTAAATATCCCGGAAAAAGGAAGGTTCGCGTAGAATAATTTTAGCGACTACAGCGGGCAACAGCTAGTACACTAATTTCGCTTTTAGATTAAATATCTTCTCAGAAAAACCATTCCTTACTCAACGCTCTGTAATACATTATATAAGTAATCCTAAAATTTATCTTAGTTTAAAATTAACCTTTTATTTGAGAGTAAAATTTTGAAACAAGAAACAATTTTCATCTCGCATTTCAAACTAAAATAAATCATTCTAAAAGTTGTACGAAACAAGCTTAGATTAAGAAAATAATTAATTACACAAAGCTTTCTCGGCATTGTAAATTGAAACTGAGTTTGCTATAATATAAAGGCTGTTAGGTAAATGGCATGACCAGCCAAAACTAGCATAAGTTACCATAAATTATACTACGAGTATTATGCATATAAATAGTATTGTAACAGCCTATAATCATCCCACTGCAGGGAAAGGCATCTATCATTGAATTCGAGTAACCATAGCAATGATGGGTACAGGCATAATCACCACGCTTGCCAAATGCGGTTTGGTGATCACAAACCCGAGCAATGTTCGATAATTTGAAACTTGTTGCCCGAGACAGGGATCGAACCCGGGAACCCGAGATTTTGGCACGGTATTATGAACCCGGTCCCCCATAAAAGTTTTAGTACATATTACAAATGCGGTTCAGGAATTAAGTCTCAGATTTTTTATATGTAAAAAGGAAAGAATTGGGAAAAGAAGAATTAGTCTTTCTCCTTTTGGTATAGCCTGAAAAAGGGTTTTGGCGAAAGAATTGGGAAAGGACGAGCGAGTCTTTCCCCCTTGTAGTCTGAAAAGGGTTGGTTCAGGACGTCATATTCACAGTCACTTTCCATTTTTAATAACAAAGCTCAAAATCTTCATGTATATTCCCGGAAAAATGTACATGTTTGTGGTAGAAACCTTTGTTTGTCACAAAACAGGGGACATACATGTTTTTAGGATTCCGTACGACAAAAGGAAAAAACGAAGTCTAGTCACTTTGTCGTCCACTCAGTCGTGTTTTTTTTAGAAAAAATAATTGTTCACTGACATCTTAAAATCAGGGCAATAGATTATCTATGTGGCATGTGAGGAATGGAGCGCAAGTCATGAAAGGAACGAGAGAGATTAATGATTTTTGAATTTTATATATTCCTACATGTTCTAGATTTAATGTCAGTTAGTTTTAGTTAAAAAAAAAAGACGACGAAGACGCAAATAAAATAGTACGAAACACTTACGTTTTTAGGTACTTAAGTCAAGAAAGGAAGTTAGAAGTTAGAAAAATATAACGTTTTCCGAGCCCTGATCCCTACATCTATACGTAGTTCTATTAGTAACTCATGTGTTTAACTATTTCACAATTGAGTAAATCATTATATCGTAAGCACTAAACTGTCACCGCGAACTTTTCAAACATTTCCGAGTCAATGACTAGAAATATGTTAAAAGGACAAAGAAGTCAGTCTTGTGAATACGGGCCGGTGACTCGAAGTGTTCAAGTTACTGAATTTCATAGTTCCTTCTCTTTAGCCTTTACTTTACTCAATAGTTTAGAAAAATACAGTAGGTTTACTTATGGTTGGTTGCAATTGCTGCTTCTGAGCCATCGGTCGCGGGTTTAATTTCGCACAGTACAAATGTTAGTGTATAAACATAATGTCTGTGTGTACTGGTCTGGGTGTTTTCTATATATAAGCGTATATTTACAAAAATAACGTATGTAAGTAAGATAACCAACAAACCGTTGGTTGTCTAGTAGCCCCTAACCCAAGCTATTTAACTGTTGCTTGCTGGACATAAGCCTCTCCAATTGCACGCCACTTAGGTCGATCCTCGGCTTCTTGCATCCAGCTCCTGCCAGCCACCTTGCACAAATCATCACTCCACCTGGCCTGAGGGTGTCCTACTACGCTTGCCGAGACGCGGTCTCCACTCAAGAACTCGTTTACTGAGCGACTTTGAACATGTGGACTAGCCGTACCGTCAGTGTCCACGTTTCGGCTTCGTATGTTGCCGCTTGTTGCCCAGTGTAACAAGTCGTAAAATGTTATTATTAGTCCGTTTATCTGTCCACCTGTCACATGGCTGTATCTCATGAACCGTGATAGTCAGACAGATGAAATTTTTACAAATGATGCATTTCCGTTGCTGTTATAACAACAGATACTAATAAACTAAATATTTATAGCTCCCATAGAATAAACATGTTTTTTTTACCGTTTTCATGGATAATACCAAACCCTTTGTGCGGGTGTCCGATTCGCACTTGGCTGGTTTTTCATTTTGTTGAAAATGCGCTAATATCAAATCTAAAAAAGCATTTTTCCCCGCACTCCATTGCGAGTGATGCTACTCAATCAATTTCTACTATTAACACCTTTCGCAAAATATGGCTAATAGTTTTAAGCTTTTCTTTGAACTGGTTCACAGTATAAGACGTGACTATGAAGTGGAAGGAATCTAATTGATGTTCTTCACAATATTAATGAATTAGGTTAACACGCTAGAAAGAGTGTAAGAGTGCTTACATAAAGAAATAGGTTTCCTGTACAGACAAATCTGTGCGGGTTTGTACTGATCGGTGCATGTATAATATTTCCATGTTATCTTACGCGCTCACTTATAAAGAAACATGTTTAAACTTGTCGGTGCCCAACGCCTGGACCGAGCCGTACGGGTTCAAGCATGAGCCGGTGTAAGGTCCATTATTGTCAATAAGGGCAGATTTTCCTACCTGTTTCTTAATTCAAGTTAAGCCTCGGTCGTCGTCGATCGGTACCGACTTGCACAGATTTGTCAGTACCGGCAACCTGTATCTTTATGTAAGCACCCTAACACTCAAAACCGAGTAAAAATAAAGTTAAATAACGGCGTATAGCTCTCGTGTCACAGCAGGGCAAAGGTCTCCATCATTGGATTAAAGTTATCACACCAATTATAGATACAGGCTTAACCACGCTTTCAAAATGCGGTATGGTGATCATAAACTTTGTTTCTCGAAAATTCGGAACATTTGTTGCCTGATCCGGCGATCATATCAAGGAGCCCGACATCTTGGCTCAAACTCAAACCACTAGGCCAACAGGTCGTTCGACTAGTTTGTACAAAACCGTGTACGTGAAAGATTTTATGAAATACTGGCTGTTGACCGCGACTTCGTTGGCGTGAAATCTGACATTATCCTAAGGGAACCGCACTTTTTTCTGGTAGGTATAATTTTTTTTAACGATCTACTGGATAAATTCAATAAAATCATAACAATCGGTCTTGTCACTAACAAACTGTGATCTGAACCGCTGAATAAGCGAGAGATTCTGCTAGTTTCGACCAAACAACTCCCTGAATTCCAGCTCAAATTATCAACCAAATTGTTGTTGACAATTCCACTTCACATTATTGCAAATTCTTTGCGGTATAACCACAGCAGCAATGATTCTCTGACCGACACTTCAACATCATAATTTGATCGTGCCTACCCGCAAATCTGCGGTCTATTAAACTATGCTCAGGTTTGGTTAAGTACAGAAGATAGCGATAGCGATTGTTGGCAAGATTAGCAGCGGATAAACTACATAGAAATTTTACAAAACGGTGCGGAATCTAGGAATATATTTGTTGGCCTTTTTTAACATGTACGTGAGTTACAGCACAGATAAGATAACACTAAAGTAAGTCAAGGATTTGTACAGACTATGTCGCAAAAATGGCATGTCGGGCTGATGTAAAAGTAACCCAACCGATAAAAATATGACTCTAATAAAAGACTCATGGTATTGAAGAGAATGCCACTTATTAGTATCGGATCGGATACTTCACTTGTATTTTTATTATCAACCTATTCCTATAAGTTATTAATATTGTGAAGGACCATGAAGTCCGAAAAAATATTGTATTAGCTAGCAACGTATATTTTAGTTAATTCATCAGTTTACAATATCAGTATATAAACTTGAAAAATTTTGTCTCAGGCGGGACTCGAACCCGCATCTCCTCGCATGCCGGGCGGGCGCCATGCCATTAGGCCACCGAGACACTGCGACACGGCGTGAATTTTTCAAACATATTCTTACGCTATAAGCCAGCATTGTTTCATCAAACGTTAGGAGTTTGCACCCTTAACACCCGAAAGAAACATCTTCGCAGATGTTTGACAGTCAGTTAAGATAAAACAGCTATTTATATACTTTATTTGATATTTTAGCAACTTAATTGCACTTATAATATCAGTATATAAACTTAATCTAAATATATAAAAATGAAAACTGATTTAATGACTGACTGACTGACTGACTGACTGACTGACTGACTGACTGACAGACATATCAACGCACAGCCCAAACTACTGGGATTTAAAATCTGAAAATTTTCACCGTGCTTCCTTTTATAGTGTAGGTGAGCACTAAGAAAGGAATTTTGGAAATTCCGCCTCTAAGGGGGTAAAAAGGGCCCCATAAGTTTGTATGAAACTCCGTCAGTTTTGAAGCTAAGTCGATGAAAATTGGTATCCAGCTACCTGATTAAAAATTAAGAATGACGTCTTTCAGGATTTTTGAAAATTTAATCTTTAAGGGGATAAAAAATGGGGGCAAAGTTTGTTCGGTTCCGCGTCATATCCATACTCTTTACATATTTGTACTCTCTGACTTTACTTAGTTTGTTATGACATTCAATGTGTCAATCAGAAAATAAATAGGTAATTTCGATGAATTAACTGAATTAAAACGTGTAGAACTTTAATTAAAGGCTGCATTACAAAATTCGGCAGCCAGATAGAAAACCTACGAGAAATTTCCGATTATGAATTAAAATTAGTGAGTGATCAGCTGGTGAAGTGACAAATGAACAAATTTACCAAGAATAATTGGGAAGAGATACGACTACAAATAATATTACTGATGACCCACAGTTGGAAACTGAGATTGAAGAAAAAAATAATCTTCAGGGTATTACAACACAGCTTAAACTAAAACTGCAGAGTTTGAATTCGATAGCACGAAACAATTCCATGTATGCAGAAGGTACTGAGGAGCCAAGGTCGGTCACAAACAAATCTTAGGACATCTAATTAAACTCAGTACCGTTAGACAAGGACGAAACATTCAAAAACATCATTAAACGGTTGGATAAGTACTTAAAACTGAACAGATGTGATGATATCGATACAAGGAAATACACGTCAATCATACATCTTTGAGCCCAGAATTACATCAGAAAACGTATTATTTTATATTTTTGTGCTCCACGGGATCCTTGTGAGTTAGAATTTGAAGAGTTGGATAAAATTCAGTTAGTAAATTATCAACAACTCAAAATTGGACAGATTACTAGAAGATTTAACGATGGTGTTTGACGGAACTCTTGTTTGAATATCAAACTACAAAGCTCAATTAGTGCTTCAAGAAAATGTGACACCAATTTTCATCTAGCCGCGACGTATTCCATATGCCCTGAAGGACAAAGTTGACGAAGAAATATGGAGGCTATGTAACGAAAAGACAAAACTTGAAAATTCCTATTGGATGTCTTATCTATAAGTATATTGGTACATATTCAGAAAATAAATATCGGTACTTACTCGTACCATAAGAATGGTATTATTTATAACTTAATCATTTTTAGGGTTCCGTACCCAATGGGTAAAAACGGAACCCTATTACTAAGACTTCGCTGTCTGTCCGTCTGTCCGTCTGCCTGTCACCAGGCTGTATCTCAAGAGCCGCAATAGCAAGACAGTTGAAACTTTCACAAATTATGTATTTTTGCTACCGCAATAACAACAAATACTAAAAACAAAATAAAACAAATATTGAAGGGACAAAAAAAAAACGATATTAATAATGGCAACAGGTAGGCACTTGAAATATTCACAAAACACTCAGTTATATTTCTAACTTTAATAATCAATAATTAAATTAATATTTAAGGGAGGTTCCCACACAAAAAAATCAATTTTTTGCTTATTTTACAGGTAGGCACTACATTAACTAAATTAATGCAGGTACTAATGTTGTTTTCGTAGTCAATGGTACGGAACCCTTCGTGCGCGAGTCCGACTTGCACTTGGCCGATTTTTGTTTATACGGTAGAGACAAATGTTGGGAAATCGAAAAAAGTGTATAGAATTACACTGTTGTACCTTATGACATTATCAACTATATTAAGCAGTACAAAAATAATTCCTAAACTGGGCATAGACTGGGTATCTCAGGCAGGAAAAGGTAACAGGTGTGTTGCAACAACACTAAGCAGCTGACTGGTGGATTAAATCAATATAGACTGGTAGACATTTTTCCCATCATTGCAGTGGTAACTTGAATTCAATGATGGAGGCCTTTTCCCTGCAGTGGGATGATTATAGGCTGTTACTTTACTTTTTTTTTTAGACTGGTAGACCATTTGACAAGCTTCCATTTAGAAGATAATTTGATAAACTTCCATTTAGAAACGATTTATTTTTTCTAGGACGCACCGCTTTTGGGGGCCTGGCAAAGTTTGTTTAGTGAAACTGCCTTTCTAACGCATCCAAATTATCTTTTTATTTAATATCCTCCATATTTAAAAAAATACACTTTTAAAACATGAAAATAAAACGTTGAAAAAAAAAACACCTTACTTCATAATTCCGTGTTGTTTAACTTAGGAATAGCTACCACCATGCACCCACTAATGACCAAGCAGCAGTAATTAATGATGTTTTGCTGACATCATTTGAAGCTGAAGAAATATAAAAATTTATAGACACAGTGGTCAGTACAGTCGAATCAGTTCTCTATCCTGTCAAGTTTCTGAACACTTTTTATCCTACTGATCATCCTCTACCATTCATGCCTCGAACCCACATCCCACATGAAAGTTTTGTGAAACTACGTCAACTTTTTGGTATACATTTTGTTATGTTGTTTATAAGGATTTTTTTATAATTAAATATTTGAGGGGGTGAAAAACGGTTGAAAATTTTGTGGTTAATTATTTGTGTTTAACATCATTATATTGAGGTACTTGAAACTTCGTTTATCGATCATGAAGGGAGAATGACATAGGACTGGCTTTTTCAGAGCTCTATACCGATGCTGGTACTACACCGATCTTCTATCCGAACGTAGTATGCAAGCAAATTGTCTTTGTAAAATCGCCTTTTTAATGCTTATGGATCGAGAAAAATGGTAACCTACTTGGTTGGAAATTAAGAATGTGTTTTTTTACACAGGGCCACTTCTTCCAGGGCTCTACGCCATTGTTGATCAAATTCGAATAAAGCCTTGCAAGCTGCTTTGAATGGTTTGTTGTACTATAGCGTTGACAGTTTTGAAAGTTTCAAATGATATTGTACTTCAGATTTCATGTAAATGCAAACAGATGTGGTGCAAGCTCGCTTGGACCACGGTTCGCTAGGAGAACTAACACCGGATCCCTAAATAGTTTAAATCGGCCCCTTTCACCCAACTATTGTATCAACGGGCCCCGGTAAGTCGGCAACGACGTATCGGCTCCCACTAAGTGCCCACCACCACCTCGCCCGAGATGGGCACCTTCGGCACCGTAGGCAAAGGAAGTGGAGGAGAAGAGTGGAGGAGAGGGGCGTGAGTCGTGACGAATACTTTCTAACAGATCAAAACCCACGCGTGCGAAGCCGCGGGCATCAGCTAGTATATATAAAAATGAAAACTGATTTAATGACTGACTGACTGACTGACATATCAACGCACAGCCCAAACTACTGGGATTTAAAATCTGAAAATTTTCACCGTGCTTCCTTTTATAGTGTAGGTGAGCACTAAGAAAGGAATTTTGGAAATTCCGCCTCTAAGGGGGTAAAAAGGGCCCCATAAGTTTGTATGAAACTCCGTCAGTTTTGAAGCTAAGTCGATGAAAATTGGTATCCAGCTACCTGATTAAAAATTAAGAATGACGTCTTTCAGGATTTTTGAAAATTTAATCTTTAAGGGGATAAAAAATGGGGGCAAAGTTTGTTCGGTTCCGCGTCATATCCATACTCTTTACATATTTGTACTCTCAGAATTTACTTAGTTTGTTATGACATTCAATGTGTCAATCAGAAAATAAATAGGTAATTTCTTACAAACAGAATGGTATTATTTTAGAATTTAATAATTGGTGCCGAAATGGATGAATTAACTTAATTAAAATGTGTGGAACTTTAGTCAAAGGCTGCATTACAAAATTCGGCAGCCCGATACAAATCCTACGAGAAATTTCTGATTATAAATTGAAATAAGTGAGTGACCAGTTGGTGACCAGTGACAAATAAACAAAATTACCAAGAATAATTTGGAAGAGATACGACTACAAATAATATTACTGATGACCGACAGTTGGAATCTGAGATTGAAGAAAAAAATAACCATCAGGATATTACAACACAGCTTAAACTAAAACTGCAGAGTTTCAATTCGATAGCACGAAACAATTCCATGTATGCAGAAGGTACTGAGGAGCAAAGGTCGGTCACAAACAAATCTTAGGACATCTAAATTGAACTCAGTACCATTAGACAAGGACGAAACATTCAAAAACATCATTAAACGGTTGGATACGTACTTAAAACTGAACAGATGTGATGATATTATCGATACAAGGAAATACACGTTTCTAACATCTTGGAGCCCAGAATTACATCATAAAACGTATTATATTATATTTATGTACTCCACGGGATCCTTGTGAGTTAGAATTTGAAGAGTTGGATAAAATTCAGTTAGTAAATTATCAACAACTCAAAATTGGACAGATTACTAGAAGATTTAACGATGGTGTTTGACGGAACTCTTGTTTGCATATCAAACTATAAAGCTCAATTAGTGCTTCAAGAAAATGTGACACCAATTTTCATCTAGCCGCGACGTATTCCATACGCCCTGAAGGACAAAGTTGACGAAGAAATAAGGAGGCTATGTGACGAAAAGACAAAACTTGAAAATTCCTATTAGATGTCTTATCTATATTTAGGTACATATTCAGAAAATAAATATCGGTACTTACTATAAGAATGGTATTATTTAGAACTTAATCATTTTTAGGGTTCCGTACCCAAAGGGTAAAAACGGAACCCTATTATAAAGACTTCGCTGACCGTCCGTCTGTCCGTCTGTCTGTCACCAGGCTGTATCTCAAGAGCCGCGATAGCTAGACAGTTGAAACTTTCACAAAATATGTATTTTTGCTACCGCAATAACAACAAATACTAAAAACAAAATAAAACAATTATTTAAGTGGGGCTCCCATACAACAAACGCGTTTTTTTGTCCCTTTTTGATCGATATTAATAATGGCAACAGGTAGGCACTTGAAATATTCACAAAACACTCAGTTATATTTCTAACTTTAATAATAAATAATTAAATTATTATTTAAGGGAGGTTCCCGTACAAAAAAAAAACAATTTTTTGCCTATTTTTGCTTGATATCAATAAATGGTAACAGGTAGGCACTACATTAATGTAGGTACCTACTGTTGTTTTCGTAGTCAATGGTACGGAACCCTTCGAGCGCGAGTCCGACTTGCACTTGGCCGATTTTTGTTTATACGGTAGAGACAAATGTTGAGAAATCGAAAAAAGTGTATAGAATTACACTATTGAGTACCTTGTGACATAATCAACTATATTAAGAAGTACAAAAATACTTCCTACAGTGGGCATAGACCCGTATCTCAGGCAGAAAAAGGTAACAGGTGTGTTGCAACAACATTAAGCAGCTGACTGGTGGATTAAATCAATATAGACTGGTAGACCATTTGACAATCTTCCATTTAGAAGATAATTTAATAAACTTCCATTTAGTAACGATTTATTATTTCTAGGAGGCCTCAGGCCCTCCATAGCGAGGCGCTTTTGAGGGCCTGGCAAAGTTTGTTTAGTGAAACTGCCTTTCTAACGCATCTCAATTATGTTTTTATTTAATATCCTCCATATTCAAAAAAATACACTTTTAAAACATTAAAATAAAACGCTGAGAAAAAAAATCACCTCACTTCATAATTCCGTGTTGTTTAACTTAGGATTAGCTACCACCACCACTAATGACCAAGCAGCAGTAATTAATGATGTTTTGCTGACATCATTTGAAGCTGAAGAAATATAACAATGTATAGAGCTCGCTTGGACCACGGTACGCTAGGAGAACCAACACCGGATCCCTAAAACGATAGTTTAAATCGGCCCCTTTCATCCAACTATTGTATCAACGGGCCCCGAACGACGTATAGGCTCCCACTAAGTACCCACCACCACCTCGCCCGAGATGGGCACCCTCGGCACCGTAGGCAAAGGAAGTGGAGAAAAAGAGTGGAGGAGAGGGGGGTGAGTCGTGACGAAAACTTTGTAACAGATAAAAACCCACGCGCGCGAAGCCGCGGGCATCAGCTAGTATACTGATATAACAAGTGCAATTAAGTTGCTGTAAAATATCAAATAAAGTATCATCAGTTTACACTTTGACCTTATTTACCAATATTCACATATTGCATTCAATCAGGCCCCTAATTCCGCTAATTTACAAATGGCTCAATAGAATCGTAATTGCATCGCAATTGTATATTTTGACACATTTAATATGGCAGTAATGTCAAAATATACATTTGCGATGCCATTGCGATTCTATTGATCCATTTGTAAATTAGCAGAATTGGGGCCCGTTTGTAATCAATTATTTCAAATATAGATCAGTATTACTCAACCAAGTCTTATGATCATCAAATTTGTTTCGGTTCACTCCGAAAATATTTTTTATTTATTTTACTAGACCTTTAAAATTAATAAATTTCGACTAATGATATTTAAAATATTTAAAGAACGCAGAAAATAAAACTCGGATCGGCAAGCGTTTTTAAAGCGTTTTTTGCTTTTGTTGGTTGATGATGAAATCACAAGTGAAGTATCCGTATTTATAAATAAAACTGGCCAAGTACGAGTCGAACTCGCGCACAAAAGGTTCTGTACAAAAAAGGCCAAAAAAACGGGTTTGTTGTATGGGAGCCCCCCTTAAATATTTATTTTATTTTGTTTTTAGTATTTGTTGTTATTGCAGTAACAGAAAAACATAATTTGTGAAAATTACACCTGTCTAGCTAGCGCGGCACTTGAGACACAGCCTGGTTACAGAGCGACGGACAGACGAACAGACGGACAGACAGCGAAGTTAGTAATAGAGTCCCGTTTTTACCCTTTGGGTACGAAACCCTAATAATGGTCATCAAATAAAAAAAAAAAACAAATAGTCAGTTACATTTGACGACCTCCGTGGCGGAGTGGCGTACACACCGGTTTTCAAGGTGTCGCCTGCTCCGAGGTCCCGGGTTCGATTCCCGGACGGGTCAATGTAGAAAAAACGTGTTTTTCTACATTTTCTCGGGTCTGGGTGTTTGTGGTACCTTCGTTGTTTCTGGTTTCCAAAATACGAATGCTTTAAATAGTTATTCAAATTGGGATCAGAACAATGTATGTGATGTTGTCCACATTTATTTATTATTATTTACATCAAATCGCTCTCGCTTATGTGTTGCCAGTTGCGTAGCCCTATGAGCCATAAAACGTTATGTTGACCGCGGTCAGCGCGTGATACTGCCACTGATCAGTTTGTACAGGGTGTTCCATACGAGCTCGTTATAAGAGTAATACTTTGCGTACTTGTGGTTCTGTCCATAGATGTGATATAAAAAAATTGATACACAATCAGCGAAAATAAAGTGTCCTAACTAAATGTGCACCCATTTGACATAAGTACTTTTAGTACAATCTATTGTGGTATGTAGTTACCTTTTGATATAAGTAGACATACTTGACAAGAATCGATCACTTTTATTCTTGGCATTGAGAGTCTCTATTCTCGGCTTTGGTAGACTCACTGAGGAAGCAATTACTCAACTTGGATTGTCTTATGACATGTCAACTTAATAGTGAAGTGGACTCCTAGCACTCTTGTCTGGTGTTTCTGGACCCTGGCACGGTCACTTGGACCGCCGGGCCATCTTTATCCAGTGCTTCTGGACCCTGGCGGTCACGTAGACCACCGGGCCACCTCCATCCTGCGCAGCTGGACCCGGCTTGGTCAAGCAGATCGCCGGGCCATCTCCCCTGTGTTGCGCAGATCCTGGCGTGGTCGACCGCCGGGCCACCTATCCCCAACTTGGAGAACTCTTTTATTAACAAAATTTTAGTTACGTATTTTATTTTTTTATTTTTAATATATTAACTGTATATAATCTTGTCTTGTATTTTATTTTATTCTTAGAGAATAATTATAGAGATATAGGTTCCTATTAACTTTCTCCCTTTCTGAATTTTCTTTTGTAGCGTAGCAGAACCTAGGTTTCTGGGGGTATTCCTCTTCAAGGGTACCCCAGATATTCTGCTACGTTATACTATATCTGATTTAATCGAATAGACACATTTTAGGGTGGCAGGATCTACCTCCTAATGGTCCACCCTGGGCAACGGCATCTTTGGTTTTTCTAACCAACGATAACGGCTAACAGATACCTCTGCGGTGGTAGGCTTCGTAAGAGGCCGCCTGGATGCTACCACCCTCCTGCCAGAGTCCAGAGCCAAATAGTTGTTCTGTGTTCCGCTTGTGTGTGGGAGAACCAGTGCTTCTGGGTTAGCTCGCTCCATCTAAGGCTTCTGCTTAACAGCAGAGTTAAGTTACATACTTAAGTCAAAAGCAAGTTAATTAAAAAAAAACATTTATTATCCAACTAGCTGTTGCCCGCGACTTCGTCCGCGTCAATTTGTGTTATTATGACCGCGATTATTTATGCAACATTTTTCACTGATGCTTCGCTCCTATTAGTCGTAGCGTGATTTTATATAGCCTAAAGCCTTCCTCGATAAATGGACTATCCAACACAAAAATAATTTTGCAATTCGATCCAGTACTTCCAGAGATTAGCGCGTTCAAACAAACAAACTCTTCAGCTTTATAATATTAGTATAGATTATTATCGACACTATCAGTATATAAACTTGAAAAAATTTTGTCTCAGGCGGGACTCGAACCCGCATCTCCTCGCATGCCGGGCGGGCGCCATACCATTAGGCCACCGAGACACTGCGACACGGCGCGAATTTTTCAAGCATATTCTTACGCTGTAAGCCAGCGTTGCTTCATCAAATGTTAGGAGTTTGCACCCTTAACACCCGAAAGAAACATCTTTGCAGATGTTTGACAGTCAGTTAAGATGAAACAGCTATTTATATACTTTATTTGATATTTTAGCAACTTAATTGCACTTATAATATCAGTATATAAACTTGAAAAATTTTGTCTCAGGCGGGACTCGAACCCGCATCTCCTCGCATGCCGGGCGGGCGCCATACCATTAGGTCACCGAGACACTGCGACACGGCGCGAATTTTTCAAGCATATTCTTACGCTGTAAGCCAGCGTTGCTTCATCAAATGTTAGGAGTTTGCACCCTTAACACCCGAAAGAAACATCTTTGCAGATGTTTGACAGTCAGTTAAGATGAAACAGCTATTTATATACTTTATTTGATATTTTAGCAACTTAATTGCACTTATAATATCAGTATATAAACTTGAAAAAACCCGGCATGCGAGGAGATGCGGGTTCGAGTCCCGCCTGAGACAAAAAATTTTTCAAGTTTATATACTGATATTATAAGTGCAATTAAGTTGCTAAAATATCAAATAAAGTATATAAATAGCTGTTTCATCTTAACGGACTGTCAAACATCTGCAAAGATGTTTCTTTCGGGTGTTAAGGGTGCAAACTCCTAACATTTGATGAAGCAACGCTGGCTTACAGCGTAAGAATATGCTTGAAAAATTCGCGCCGTGTCGCAGTGTCTCGGTGGCCTAATGGTATGGCGCCCGCCCGGCATGCGAGGAGATGCGGGTTCGAGTCCCGCCTGAGACAAAATTTTTCAAGTTTATATACTGATATTATAAGTGCAATTAAGTTGCTAAAATATCAAATAAAGTATATTATCCACACTGTTGCATGTTGACAAAACTCGTCCGGGTAATAAAGTTGATACTAACATAAAGTCAATATCAATCATTCAATTGAGGACTGTTTAAGATATAATTTTCGTACCGGACTGGTTAACTAAAGTTATTGTAGAACGATAATACAGTCGCAAAAATAAAGACACCACATAATTATGAAGAGATGGCTCAGTCATCTCTCCTTATGATAATGATAATGATAAAATGACTATGTGCTATTTTTATAATGTGCCGACACCACACGACGAATCTTAGTTGCTTATTATAATACTTACTTGTCTGCAGTTTCGGTATCCAGACTTTGATTTTCGCTTGAGAACCTTCTCATATTTACACCGTTTGACGAATGGGTCTGCCATCCTTTTATTTTATCACGATAGGTATATTGTGAAGTAAAATGATAGTATGCAGCACTAACACAAGTTTGGCAAAACTAAACAAGTAGTTATATTTTAAACACAAATACAACAGGAAAATTGGACAGCAATTAATTATTGTTACAGTCTTAGAATAATCGCTTATTCTAAGGTTACAGTGATTTGACACCGATATGACGCAGTTCAGTTTTCGAGTGTATTCAAATTTGGAACTGCACGCATTCGATGCTTCCTTATTCAAATGGTCGCGAAAACTAAAAAGTATACGTAAATGTTTAGTACTCAAAAAAGTCTTTTAAGTTTATTGCATCTAGAAGATCAATTTTGAAATCAGTCTTGTATTATTTTACATGTATAAAAGCTGATACTATTAATTTAAAATACTATGATAAGAACAATATTTCATAAATGTAGCCTACGTAGTGATCGCAACGAAAGGCGATGTTGTCAACCTGAACAATGTTTTTCTACCATTAAAATACTTAGGTATCTTTGTAAGTACTGTGATAAAATTCAGTATCGTTTACCTTAAACTTAAATAAGTATAGTAAGCTTTAATGGTCGAGCTAGCTTTATTATAATTAATTTAATATTTACAGAGTGTCTGTCCTAAATTGCATTAGACCAAAATTTAAATTCTATATACTTTAAGAGCCGCTAAGGCCCGTCAAGAGTTTCTATTGTGTCCAATAGTGTTGTATACGTTATTACCGCGATTGGAATGTCGATAGTTTGTTTTCCCCGTTTCAAGTATAACAGTGCACGATGCATGGCCTATGTGGTTTCTTTAGGATAAAAAGGCGATAAACGACCTTTAATACGAGTAATTCGGAAAAAAATAATAAACAATTTTATTGGTCTTCTATACTCTTTTGGAGGCACACAGATGAAGAGAGACTAAATAGACACCATTTAATGTTGCTAGAATTGACTAGAGGAAATTTCGAACTGGTCAGTGTAAAAGAAAAGACTGGTAGGTATAATGATAGCTCTGGGTTGCCAAACTTTGCAATGTTTGAAAATTGAAAACCCTTGTGATCCTACCCAGGGATCTAACCAAATCTGGGCCCGGTTTTTAAACCACTAGACCAATGGATAATTTATATGTAGCATATCATACGACCTAAGTTTTTAAGATATTGAAGTTTTAATACAGTTTTTTTTACGGGAAAATCATAGACTGACTGACACAGATGATAGAATTGCCAGCTTTGTTCAGTCACCCGAAATCTCTTATCGATAAAATTTATCACAACACTACTATGAGAAAGCAAACGGAATTAATGTAAATCACTTCTGCCAGTAATTGTTTCGTTTTATCGTCTAAGTTGGTATTAAGTTGGCTTGCTAGACCATTTAACGTGACTAACTTAAATAGTTTGAGAATCAAACGCGATAGTTTAACGGATTCACTTAACCGAGTTTAATATTGTATCTATCTTTTTTTTAATTTTCGGATACGGAATTGCCATTTTCAGACTCTAAAGGTTTATTTTAAAATCACATAGTGTCAAGTTGCTTTCTTATAAAGTATACGTTTGATGAATGGATAACAAATGTATGCAAATGACATAACATATTAATATATTAGTGGTTAAAGTATGAAATTGCCGTTTTGTATGGACGAAATCGAGAAAAGTCATTTTTCCATACTAACAATTTTTTAGTTTTCTTAAAAACGCCTGAACCGTTTTCGATGCAATCAACGGTGAAAGTTAGATGGTTATAAAGCTAGGCATTATAGTATTTAAATTTCTGAAAATCAAAGTATATAATACAAATATACTTAATTGAAGCAAGAAGGTCAGCTGACACATTGTAAGGGGTCTTTTCAACGACTTCCTTTGAAGTAATAGGCACTAGTATTGCATTTTTTTTTTAGTCAAAAGTTACTTTATTTTGTTTTGATACAATACAAAAAGAATTACGCAATAATATGACTATACTTAAGAGCTATAAACAAAATAAAAAGTAGGAAAATAATCGGCAATTTCATACTTTAAATCCTATTATTTGTTATCTATTTATTCGTCGAGCGTATACGTTAATAGACAGCTACTTGTGTAAGGTTAGGCTGCTGTAATACGAAAGAAGCGACAAAGAAGTAACTGGTAATAATGTACGGTCGGCCAGGAAAATGGTCTATCAGCCTTAAGTTGAAAATCATTGCTTGTCATAGAACAACAGGTTCGATTTTCCCATGTAGTCTAAGATCCCACCATACAACGACCTTCACCGAGCTGTTTATTGGATGAAAAGTGTTTTATATACAATTAAATATGCCAAAAAATATATTGCAAATGGGTTGCCTAAAAAATTTCAGTCCAGAGTAGAATTTTTAAAATTTGACAACTGAATTTCATGACTTTTTTTTTGCATTCAACCGTATACCACCGTGTTCATAAATGAATAATATTTATTCGTATTCAACTTTATTTAATTAACCAGACCGGTGCAAGTTACTAGTTCGATTTACCTGTTTATATCTGCCTACTCAAGAGTTGTGACGGGAAGAAATAGTCAACCAAACGTTTGCATATTCTTTGGG
Organism: Anania crocealis; assembly: GCA_949315895.1. NCBI lineage: Eukaryota > Metazoa > Arthropoda > Insecta > Lepidoptera > Crambidae > Anania > Anania crocealis. Next base: position 12,423,553 of record OX438872.1, read on the forward strand.
CTTCATATTTTCATATTTTCATTTTGGGCTTCATATGAAATTTGTTTATTAAACAAACCAGTAAAAAAATTTAAATAAAAAAAAAAAAAGTTAATTAATCATACTCTGGACTGAATTTTTTTAGTCAACCCATTTGCAATATATTTATTGGCATATTTAATTTTATATAAAATACATTCCATTCAATTACCAGCTCGGTGAAGGTCGTTGTATGGTGGGATCTTAGACTAATGCTAAATTATTTTGACAGCTACTTATACTAAACGTTACAATCTCGCATCTCTTTCATTGTTAAAAAAACCGGTCAAGTGCGAGTCGGACTCGCGCACGAAGGGTTCCGTACCATTGACTAGGTAAACAACAATAGGTACATAAATATATTTGATGTAGTGCTTACCTGTTACCATTTATTGATATCGAGCAAAAATAGGCAAAAAAAGGCCGTATCAAAGATTTTAGATTTTTCAAAGTGCTTTATCTTGACACTTTTGTACTGGGCTATACCAAAAAAAAACACGTCATTTGTTTTTTGTCTCGTAGATTGTCGTGTTAAAATTTTGAAGGTGATTAAAATTTTATCCTGTATATTGATGCATTCTACATAATAAGCGGTTGTTAAATAAGCGCTCTTTTCTGGGATTATACTAACACGCAAAGAATAAAAACAGAAACAAAACCGTGTTGCAAAAAGAACAAAAAAATAGACCGTTTAAAGATTCAACGAAAAATTTTAATAACGTAAAGGACTTTAAAACGAAATTCAACAAATTAATCTTAAATTCTTTTGAAGGCTAATTTCCATAGAAAAGCGCTAACATTGTAAAAGGAGAAACACAATTTTCGCTTTATACTTAGACCGGGTGTAAAGGATAATTAAGTCAAACTTATATCAATTAAGTAAATTGCCAATCTACAAAGTGCGTATACCAGTTTTCAAAGTGACGCCAGCTATGAAATTCCTGGGTCGATTCCCGATCAAGTCAATGTAGAAAAAAAAACCTCTTATAATTACTTACTTACTTATACTAGATTTTTGTACTCCATATTCTATACTTTATATTTTAATAACCCATATACGTATAAAGAAAGAAAGAAAGAAAGAAAGAAAGAAAACATTTAATTGACCACAAGCACGTTACAAAAATATGTTCTATTGAGCGCAATGATGTGGTCTGTTATCAAGAAATACACACAAATCAGTAGTGATATTTTTTCCATTCTCCATTTATCCTCTACATTAAGGTAGACTTCGGAGCAATGCGGCTTGCGGCTTGCGTCGTGCGACATGCGACACTTGCGGCCCACGCGGCCATGCGGCTGTACTTTGAATTAAAGGATTGTATGAAACCCTTTCCGACTGACGCATGCGGCCGCGACGCTTCGCTCGGAAAGGGTTTCATACACTCCTTTAATTCAAAGTGACGCAAGTGACGCATGACGCACGACGCAAGCCGCAAGCAGCATTGCTCCGAAGTCTACCTTTACATAACTTTTTTGGCTTCAAATTAAACTAGTGTTTTTTATTAACTTCAACGGGACCAAATTTAGTTTAGACCTACACTGTAATCACAACTAAGTCCACCACATAACAAAAATATAATATAATATTTAATTACTTATTGTTTTATTTGGTTATTTACAACGATAATGACAGTAACAGCCCTTTATTTTTAAGCGTCATTTTAAGCAATCAACTACTAAACGTTTGAACACGAAAGTTGTTAGCAAAAGTGGACCGCCATCGCCCGGACTACCGCAGAAAGGCAAACCGGGGCTATAAATTAAAAGATTCGTGCGCAGCCAGGCGCAAAAACTAGCGTGATTATAGACCGGCTAATGAGACTTCCCCTCCACTGCTGTGCGAAGGGAGAAACGGAGATGTAAATGATGCTGGAAGAGATGATAATAATAATTATATAAATGAGTTTTTATAAGCATTTAACATTTTCTTGCTTATTAGTAAAAAAATTGCTAATGTCGTGAAAATATTTTTTTTTAATAAAAAACTTAGACAGCCTTAAATGGAAATCGAACCTATAACCTTCCGCCACCAGTTGATTGATTTTTGTCTGGTCAATTAAGGGTAACATATTGGGTCTGGAAGGGGTTAATTTCTTGCATCAGAAGGTGAAACTTCTTTCGCAATATCGAAGTCGAAAAAACTTGTGATAGTGGTGCAGAGTTCCGCCTACTACGCAAGGGTTCGATTCCCGGTCGGGTCAATTTAGGATACCTGCAAATTTGACAACACAATAATTACACGATAAGGAGAATAAGAAAGTGCATATTTTTATTTCTGTCGTTACTTCAAGTTGAAATATTATAGTCATTGTTTTTTGTTGGATTACAGAGTTTGTTCTATTTTAGTTTTAACTAAAAAAAAAACAGGATAAATCGTTGACAATCTTAAAAACTTTTTCTTTAGGTAGGTTTTAACAGACAAACCGACTTTCACATACTGACTTAAAAAAGATATTAATCTACAATATTAACTTTATGAAAAAAATTGTACCGAGCCGGGTACGAATGTCACAACTCTTAAAAAATTTAAACGTTGTATATGTAAAAGTAAGAAGTTTTTCATATATTAATTAGTACTATTTATGAAGACTTAAGACAGATAGCTTGTTTTCTCCACTTAGCATGCCTAGACTGTGATCTATATACAATTTTTAAACCCTATTCAGATGAGATTATAATCACTAATTCTGTGTTGTAACAGGCTTTGCCCGAAGCTACCTAACACTAAACCGTATGGTTATTTCCTTATGCAAGACGTACTCTCAGTGTACTCTAGTGGCTATGAGATAATTGTTCCGTAAAATTATACAATATTAATAAATATAAGCTTAGCTACGAAAGTTAATAACTGTCATTGATTATCTGATTTTAAAAAGTGAAAGCTTTGCTGGTACTTAACTGTCTAAATAAAATCACAAAATGTGTTAATTATCAGTTTATTTATTCTTTCTTATTGACGATTAATTATCTCGTATTTAATGCAGATAAATAACAGCGTTCCCGACTCCAAAGATAATAAATGTTACCAGTGCAATGGTCCGAATCGATCATTCTTCTAAATTAGTGTGATTGCTTTTCACACAATAATTTACTGAAACAAACTCTTAAGTCCGAATCGAAGGTAAAATTTGTCCTAAATTGGTGTGATTATTTATCATACATTTTGGTGAAACACAATACGGTAAATACCGGGTGCCCTTCGGTTCGTCTAAAATTTAAAGTCCTAATTTTTTCAGTATATAAACTTGAAAAATTTTGTCTCAGGCGGGACACAAAATTTTTCAAGTTTATATACTGATATTATAAGTGCAATTAAGTTGCTAAAATATCAAATAAAGTCCTAATTTTTTATTTGGCCGAACCGTATTGGCCTGAACTTATAACGTATAATTATTGTCTAGCCTAACAGTATTTCTAATATCGAATGCACTAAAATATATTCGCATCTTTCTTTTGGCATAACGCTAAGTAATGAAATCCATATTTTTTTTAAAACCGAAAAAGTTTAAAAAACGAACCGCTCACAAACCGACCCAAGCAGTCTTTTCTGCTCTACCCCTAGAGTGTAATTTAAAAGCGCGTAGGCGCGGAAGGGCGAGGCGGCCCGCGGGCTGAGGAGAAGGAGGCTGTAAGCGAGGCGCCGCGGCTGAGGCTGGCGCCAGAAAGCCGAAGCTGCGGTGCCGAGTGTAAGCCATCTGCGACGATTAGCACGCGTGGCACCGCCAGAGCCCCGCAGCATCGAAGCCGTTACGGAAGTCTGATTGTTTGGATGCATGCATGATTGCTTGTTTGCATGCATGTTTGCTTGATTGCATGCACGCTTGCTTGCATGCATGCATGCTTACTTCTTTAAAATATTGATAAAGTTTTAACTTTTTGCGAATAAAAATTTGAAACTGTGAATAAATGGCAGGTATTAGGATATATTCGGCTAAATTTCGCATTTGGCAAATTATAATACGGCGATATACAGTAAGACGTAGTAAATATAGGCTAAGCACGTTTAGGAAGAGTGAAAATGTGCGAAAAAATTTTAGGCTTAAAGATTGTGTGCCAGTGACAATTAGGAGTACAAATAATTCAGCAATCCGATATATACCCGGTAAATACCTTATAATACTAATTAATTCTAACTAAAGAGTTCTGCTTTTATAGTTGTCCTTTTTTTATGATTAAAGATACGCTCGTAAATTCACTAAACGAACTAGAATAGACTTTAAAAAATTTAATAAGCACAGTCCAGTGTAAAGGAATGTCCGCCGCATCTAATTTGAATATCCAGCGCCTTTTGCCCCGATTCAAAGCAAGGCGATTTTCTTTAACATACATTAAGGGGACAACTAGAGCTATGCGCTGACCCCAATTGATTTAATTTTATTACTCCTAAACAAAATCAATTCTCTAAAAACTAGAACAGTATCATTTTAGCAAATTACCTCTGGTATTTATTGAATCACTGTTAACTGCTTTTAATTCTGGCATTCTTTCGAATAGTACATTATTGCTAAAAGCGGCCGATTTTGGTGATAGCGTTAAATTCGACTTCAAAAACAACCAAATGATAAAGATGATTATGTTAGTGCGAGAGATAACATATAACATTTGACGACCTCCGTAGCGAGGTGGTGTACATATCGGGCTTTCAAGGTGTCGCCTGCCCGATGTCCCGGGTTCGATTTAGAAAAAAGTGTTTTTCTACATTTACCCGGGTTTGAGTGTTTGTGGTATCATCATTGTTTCTAATTTCCAGAATACGAGTGCTTTGGGATCAGGACTCTGTATGTGATGTTGTCCTAATTTATTTGTTTACTAGCGGACCCGACAGACGTTGTCCTGTCTTAACTATGAATATTGATTTCAAATTAGTACGAGTATAATAAATTTCATTAAAAAAATATTTCAAATACAATTTTTTTGCTAACCGCAGCTGGAAATTGTAACCGTTTACAGCACGTATTCTGTCAATGTTATGACAAACGCCATAATGTTACATTTAAAAAGTTTGAATTGTTAAGGTTACATTACAAATAATTTAGTATGGTGATTAAGTTTTCTTAAATTTTCTAATTTTCCGCGCAATTTTTTAAAATTTTTCTTTCATAAGAACTTTTTCCCGTCAATAACAAACAAAAAAAAAATTAGCCAAATCGGTCCAGCCGGTCACGCGTGATGCGATGACCTAGGGAAATAGGGATTCATTTTTATATATTACATATAGATTGCTAGCGGACCCCGTTAACATCGTATCGCCACAGAATAGTAATCTGACGTCTCAAAGGTCATTGTCATCAAATATGGCGTTGTTGGAATAAAATATTTCTTAATTTTTTTTAACGTTAATTTCTCTATGTTTTTATTAACCTATTATCCTATTCCCGACTAAGACAAATCCAAAAACACTAAAATCATAAAAATTGTCGAAATAGAGAAAAGTCATTTTTCCATAATAACAATTTTTTAGATTTTTTAAAAACGCCTGGACCGTTTTCAATGCAATTAAAGGTGAAAGTTAGATGGTTATAAAGCTAGGCATTATAGTATTAAAATTTCTGGAAATCAAAGTATATAATACAAATATACTTATTTGAAGCAAGAAGGTCAGCTGACACATTGTAAGGGGTCTTTTCAACGACTTCCTTTGAAGTAATAGGCACTAGGATTGCAATTTTTTTTTAGTCAAAAGTTACTTTATTTAGTTTTTGATATAATACATAAAGAATTACGCAATAATATGACTACACTTAAGAGCTATAAACAAAATAAAAAGTGGGAAAATAATCGTCAATTTCATACTTTAACCCCTATTATTTATCAGTGAAGTATTGTATTTTGCAAAGTCCGCCTCCTTAATTACCAACTTCCCCGCAGTCCCGGTCAAGCAATTCCTATCCGATCGGATAATCATTTATTGGCCGCGCTTTACGGTTCCTATTTATACGGAACCATTCATATAATTTCAAGATTCAGATTTTACGATTCAATCTTTAAATGTAGCCGTATTCATGGGGGATTTGTTGGATTTGGATGCATTTATTTGAGTGATGAGCCCGAGTGTATTTGAATGGGATTGGAAACGAATTGGGTGAATTATACGTAATACGGTACTTTGGTTATTTGATGCCGTTTAGGGTGAGTGAAGTGTATTTCTCTTTTAATAAGTAAAAGTAAGTAACTTTAAAAATATTACTTGCTATCGTATTATGAAATGTGTTGTGGTATGAAAAATAATATAGGTATGGTAAGTGTAAGTATACCGAGCTCAGGACTCCTCCCAACTTAATTTCGATCGTACCTACTGGACAATTTCGTATTTACCCACGATTTTAATATTCTCATGTAAGTAAATGTATGGTTTTTAATGAGAAAATAAATATTCTTTAAACATTAAAGAGACGGTCATAATCATCCCACTGCAGGGCAAATGCATCCATCATTGAATTCAAGTTACCATAGAATAGAATAGAATATTTGTTTATTTGGCACTTCGAAAAGGTTAAATTTACAAAAAAAAAAATAACAATAAATGGTCAGCATTAGTATCAACAGACGCTGATTTTCAGTGGGAGCCCAGGAGGCACTTAAAGAAAAAAAATATGTAAAAAACAAATAACGCAAATAATTAAAATATGATATTAACAATTCAAATTATTTATACAGAGTGTAAAAAAACTAAACGCAGACCCTGAAGTTACGCAATCTGAAAAGCAAACCAAGCCATATTACAAAATATTATAGCTGGGAAATGATTTTTATCAATGGGACTCAAAAAAATATTATAATTCGTAGCGCGCAATGTATAGCAGCCGTAGCGTAGGCCCGTTGCGCTGGAGATGGCTGCTAAGTTCAAAAGTCGTCCGCGCTGAGCCGTACATTGCGTATTGTAATTAATAAAGCCTTATTGTAAACGAAATAATAAAAACAACCACTATGTTTGTATGAAGAAAAGTTTTTAAGTATCCTTTGGCAACAGTTTTTGTAATAAAATGGAAAACAAAATTGTGACTTTGACCCTCAATATCTTCGGAACCAGCTGTTTCCCAGGTATAGTCCTACAGAGAAAAATGATCCTAAAGATGGGGACAATACGTGGTTTTCGGATCTGCGTTTGTTTTTTTTACACCCATTATATAAAAAAAATAAAAATCATAAAATCAGTGGTATTACAGAAAAACAAAACAAACAAAAAAAAAACATAAAACGGAAAGTAAACACAATAGATGGAAATAAAATTTTAATAATTACCGATACAATGATGGGTACAGGCATAATCACTACGCGAATCAAATGTGGGTCGGTGATCACAAACCCGAGTAATGTCCGAAAATTGGAAACTTTTTGTTGCCCGACCTGGGGATCGAACCCAGAATCCCGAAATCTTGACCCGGATTTAAGCCACTAGACCAACGGAGTGTTACTAGAAAACAACGGAGAGTTTATTTGGTAAGTAATTATTTTGAGTATAAGTACCTAAATGGTGTGTTGTGTAAGCCATTGAGTGGTGCCACCTCTTCTACTTCTAGGAACCACCTCTTCTTGTTTTTAAATGTCACAGAAGGCGACCTAAGGAGTATAAAAGAAGATAAGCAGCCTTTTCTTTCTATCGTTGACTAAAATTGCTATTGCAAACCCGCACGCCAAGTGTCGCGGTTGCAAAATTCTCCTTCAAGAAGAGGCGTGTGGCTGCTTATGGGATTTTGTACCTCAAAAGGAAATAAAACCCTTTAGGGCCCGGTAAGTCGGCATTCATAGATTGATATCCATCCATCGCCTATTACGTAGAGCTTATCCGTAAGCGCCAGCGCGCGATTGACGAGCCCGCGTTCACCTATTTTGTAGTTATTTAAACATAATAATTAAGTATATCATATTTTAATGAAGTCAAACTCTGCGAATTTGTCTATAAATAATAGGGGTTAAAGTATGAAATTGCCGATTATTTTCCCAGTTTTTATTTTTATTATAGCTCTTAAGTATAGTCGTATTATTGCGTAATTCTTTTTGTATTGTTTAAAGAACTAAATAAAGTAACTTTTGACTAAAAAAAAATGCAATACTAGTGCCTATTACTTCAAAGGAAGTCGTTGAAATGACCCCTTACAATGTGTCAGATGACCTTCTTGCTTCAATTAAGTATTTGTATCATATACTTTGATTTTTATAAATTTAAATACTATAATGCGTAGCTTTATAACCATCTAACTTTCACCTTTAATTGCATCGAAAACGGTTCAAGCGTTTTTAAAAAAACTTAAAATTTGTTAGTATGGAAAAATGACTTTTCTCGATTTCGTCCATACAAAATGGCAATTTCATACTTTAACCCCTAATATTTAGTACTCGTAGCTTTAAACAACCATAAAAGTTTTTTTTATAACGTCCGTAGTTTAGTCGTCATTTTGAAAAAAACATTGCAAAAAGATGTAGGTTTGTGATTTAGTTTTATCGAGCTAAGTTAATTCAATCTTGCAACCGATAACGAATGTGACTATAGTTTTTTAGTTCTCAGATCGGTTTTTAACACCCCAAAACGCTGCCTTTTAGGACTACGTTCGCCTTAAGATCTTTGTTGTTCGTCCGTCTGTTTCGAGAACGCGTCAAAGTTTGAGTTTCCTCGAAGACGAGAAAATACAGTTTTCTAAGTTAACGTAAAGAAAAACGACCGTATATGCCGCAAAAATAAAACATACCTATTTGAATGATTTCTACACTCTCATCAAGGGAAACAAAATTTATTGTTGATTTAAAACCATGACAAATCATTAAAATAAAGCCTTTGTCTAAAGTACGTATCAATCATTAAGGTTATGCAACGGCGCAGAAAATAATGCTCCATCATAAAAAACCCACAAATCTGTACAGAAACCTTGGTGGGCGAGTCCGACTCTACATTTTGTTTTGGCAATTGTGGCAATTTTGTTCTAATAAATCTTACAGCTTAACTAAGTCAAAACCAGTTTTATTTCTGCAAAGAAGACGCTTTTACACTCCCCAATATTTTAACCTACCACGCTTCGGGACGATTGCGGGCTTAGTCACGCCTAATACTATTAATTTCATTGACAACACTTTGTGCTGTATCCTTAATTCTAACTTGACAAATGTTAGAAGTCACCCGAAGCCTGGAATTAAAGTCTCACCCATCAATCTCATCTGTACCCTTATTTTTCAGCGTTATACTACTCGTACATACGACGCGAAATCTCAAAGATTATCCGCTTATTTAAATAAAGAGAGCAATGGTAAATTATTTTTCTTCCGGGACAACAGAAAAAAAAACGAATAAATTGCGTACTTGGTCTTGACAGAGCAGTCGTTATGGGAAAGTTTTATGTTCGGTACTTTATCACGGGATGAACAAGGTACAGCATCTTACTGTGGAAACTTGAATTTAGGAGGTTTTCTGCTGAATTATTTATTTTTAAAGTCCAGTGTTAACTTTTTATTGGGGTATTGGAGTCGTTGAATTATTTTTACAAGATTTAAGTACATTTTTTTATTAAAGAAGGGTCAAAGTATGTCGATTTTTAGCCATAACTAGTAGTTTATTCATTTGCTCAATCCTTTTTTTTTTTTTTCCTTTTTAGTTATTATATTCTAAATTGCCAGCATGACACAGCGTGGCAGTGACGTGTAAGGAGGGGTGCGTTTCCGACCATAGATTGTATTTGTCTGTGATTTGCGTTCGGATACTTCCGATACGCGTTCAAGGCCCATAGAGACAATATTATTTATAAATATAATTTTATTGTATGTATGTATTCTTCTATGTCATTTAATTAACATTTGATATTTATATGTATACATATACTGATAGTTTTTATTTCTTTTTATTCTATCATCCATTTTATTTTTCCCAAAAAATTGCCTCACATATAGTAACGTTATTTTTATTTTTTTATGTAATTATAACGTTACGAATACAAATAGCAATTGTATCTTTTTTTTTTCTCTTTGTGCGTCTGTTATGTCACTCATATGGGTCCCACCAGAATACCAGCGCTGCAGCGGCCCTTGGCTCGTTGCAGCACATGCTGAGGTGGGACCAAATTGGCCATATTTTCTTGTCAATTTGTTTTTTTATATATTGTTTTGTCTCTTATGCTCTATTGTCTAGCTGTAATTTCGTCTATGCCTACTGTAATGTGCTTGTGGCCAATTAAACGTTTCTTTCTTTCTTTCTTTACTTCTTTAATTTTTGACAGTGCTTAAGATTTTTTTATAAATACACGGTGCATTTTCAACCACCTGTAAAATGAAACCCACATTATGTATAACACCTTGGCAGTATAATTTTTTATTTGCCTACAATTTTTTTATAAAACTGTTAATATTTGGTTTAGCTATATTTATTTTGAGACACGCTGTGACGCGCACATGTAACTGTGTAAGGTCCATTTAACCGAGTCCCCGCTGCAGCAAAATAATACGTATGTGCGCGTCACAGCGTGTTACAATATTAAAAGTCTGAATCAAAATATTATATACTTTATTTGATATTTTAGCAACTTAATTGCACTTTTGATATCAGTATATAAACTTGAAAAATTTTGTCTCAGGCGGGAATCGAACCCGCATCTCCTCGCATGCCGGGCGGGCGCCATACCATTAGGCCACCGAGACACTGCGACACGGCGCGAATTTTTCAAGTATATTCTTACGCTGAAAGCCAGCGTTGTTTTATCAAATGTTAGGAGTTTGCACCCTTAACACCCGAAAGAAACATCTTTGCAGATGTTTGACAGTCGGTTAAGATGAAACAGCTATTTATATACTTTATTTGATATTTTAGCAACTTAATTGCACTTTTAATATCAGTATATAAACTTGAAAAATTTTGTCTCAGGCGGGAATCGAACCCGCATCTCCTCGCATGCCGGGCATGTTAAAATATTATATTTTTCATAAATTATTTTTAATCAAAAAATAAATGACACTGCTATTATGTAATACATAACGTGAGTTTCATTATCCATGTGGTTTAAAAAGCACGGTGTATAATATACCAAACCTAAAAATGAAATTTTTATATTAGGGGTTAAAGTATGAAATTGCCGTTTTGTATGGACGAAATCGAGAAAAGTCATTTTTCCATACTAACAATTTTTTAGTTTTTATAAAAACGCCTGATCCGTTTTCGATGCAATTAAAGGTGAAAGTTAGATGGTTATAAAGCTACGCATTATAGTATTTAAATTTCTGTAAATCAAAGTATATAATACAAATATACTGAATTGAAGCAAGAAGGTCAGCTGACACATTGTAAGGGGTCTTTTCAACAACTTCCTTTGAAGTAATAGGCACTAGTATTGCATTTTTTTTAGTCAAAAGTTACTTTATTTAGTTTTTGATACAATACAAAAAGAATTACGCAATAATATGACTATACTTAAGAGCTATAAACAAAATAAAAAGTGGGAAAATAATCGGCAATTCCATACTTTAACCCTTATTATATCGTAGATACTTACATACTCGTACTTATTTTGAATGTTGATAATTACTTCCATCTAATATTCCAATGTGGCAGTGGGAGTGACACATAGTAAGACAAACGATTGCCGTTAAGGCGGTAAGGTTTTAGAATGGCGACTGCGCACCGGCAAAGATCTGTGGGTAGGCCCCCACCAGGTGGACCGACGATCTAATTATGGTCGTGAGAAGCCTCTGGATGCGAGTGGCGCTAAACCGATTCGTGGAGATCCTTAGGTGAGGCCTATGTCTAGCAGTGGGCGTCGTTCGGCTGAGATTATATTCCCATTATCTTTGTAACTTGTGACATGGTCACACTTATGGTTAGCAATTAACAATTAACCTCTATATCTTGTAAGGAACAAGGTTGTAATTCGCATAACATTTGCATGTGCTATTGACAAGTCGATTAGACGCGCCAGTACCACGATCTGCCTAATTCATAGCAAGTGTTGCCGTGTCACTCGATACTGTGACGGCGCACTCGATATGTGTCACGCTATCATACCGATACGAATGTAATTCGTTTATCCGTCTAATTGTAGAGCCCAGAACTCAGTTCAGTTTATTCCATAGTGATTATATTATAAGCAATCCAATCCTACTAACATTATAAACGCGAAAGATATATGAATGTTTGTTAATCTTTCACGCTAGAACGACTCAACGGATCTGAATTAAATTTGACTGGAATAAATATAGGCTACTTTTATCCCCGGAAAAGGTACGGTTTCCTAGGGATAATTTAATTACATAGTTTTAAATTCAAAATTCTGCGCATACGTAATTGTGGGCAACTAGTTAGGTAATATTGTATTTACAATGTTAATCTAGTGACGTTTTGATAGTTGGTCAACCTACACGTAAGGATCCCGGATCTAAATCCTGGTTGAGACAATTTAGTAAAAGATTTTGCTAAATAGGCTTGTCTGGAAGGGGTAGAAGGCTTAAAGTCATGTTTCGGAAGACACATTAACCCATTGTTATCGTCTTCTAATGCAAGGTGGAAGACGTAAAAACCAGTCTCGTCAGAGGCCCGTATAGGCGATTTTTTAAAACTCTCGACTCTCAAATCATTCTGCAATTTTTTTTATTTATAGACATTATGTCACAGCGCCAATATTTTTTGATGTAAGCCAGCGTAGTATCGGTAAATGTTAGGATTTTTTCACTATTAACAACCGAAAGGAACATCTTTACAGATGTTAGACAGTCACTTAAGGAAAAAGTTTGAATACTGAGACTATTAGGGCTCTTTTATTGTTATACACATGCGGGTGGCGCGCATTTCGAATACATTGCTAGCTTTATTTGATAGATCACTGGTGCCAAGTATCATCCATCAAATATAGCCTGCAATGTAGGTGAAATGCGTGCCACCCGCAATGCAGACCCGCGTGACAATAAAAGAGCCTTTAGATGCATCTGTCAATGGTCTTGCTCACTTCGGTGTGAGAAGCGGCCGCCTAAAGCCCCATATTGACGTGAGTAGATTAACCTAATTCATGTGGATGCAATACAGTGTCAGTTGCACTGGATACGTCTATACATACTCGGACTTGTTTCGCACTGGTACATGATACTTAGGAATAGTATGTTTACTTTTATTTATAGAGATCTGTTTTAAACAGTTCTTTGCAACTAATTAATTGCAAGTGTACTTTGAAATTAATAAAAGAATTCCAAAAAAAATATAGTCCATTTGTAGTGATCAGGTTTCGTTACCGTTCTGTGTAATTATTAAACAATAAAATAAACAAAAAGATGAAACACCATACGTTAATATGAAATTTTGCAGACATTTTTTTAAACTAGTTTTTTTTATCCGAAACAAGCTGTCTGTCTGCACGGGTTTACTAATTGATGCGTGAACATTAGCGCGTTTTAAATAATTGAATTTTATTGTTTAATATAATAAATTAAGCAGGCAAGCGCGGTCATTATGACTGTACCTATCATTGCTTTGGTAACTTGAATATAATGATGGAGCCTTCTCCCTGATTAGGTTAATTAAAGGACTTTACTAGTTGAGTAGAAGAAGTTTCAAAAACTGATATCTTGTGTATTCTGGTTATTTCATCGCCAATGATATTTATTAAAATTTTCTTTGCCTAAATATTATTTGATGACATTTGGATCAGCGGTAGTAAACGCTGCTTCTGAGCCATTGGTCGCGGTTTCGATCCCCGCACAGTACAAATATTTGTGTGCATGAACATGTCTGTTTGTACTGGTCTGGGTATTTTCTATGTATTATAAGTATGTATTTACAAAAAAAAGTGTAATTAAGTTTATCGGTTGTCTAGTACCCCATACGACAGGGTACTTAATAGAAGCTTAATTGGCTCTGCGTGGCCCAGTGAGGCATGTCTAGAAAAAAAAAAATAGCGGACTCTGGGCACTAAGGTATTATCGAGTAAATCTTATTACCAAACAACTTAAATTCAAATTTTCATTTTAAAATTAGCACCTACCTATTTAGTAACTTAACAGTATTTTGTACTTAGCCTGTTTGTGCCCCGTTGGTCTAGTGGTTTAAATACCGGGCCAAGATCTCGGGGTCCCAGGTTCGATCCCCGGGTCGGGCAACAAAAAGTTTCGAATTTTCGAACGTTGCTCGGGTTTGTGATCACCAACCCGCATTTGGCAAGCGTGGATATTATGCCAGGTCCCATCATTGCAGTGGTAACTTGAATTCAATGATGGAGGCCTTTTCCCTGCAGTGGGATGATTATAGGCTGTTACTTTACTTTATTTTTTTACTGTTTGTGCTTAAATATTTTTAATCAAAAGCTCAAGTTTATTTTCCTTGGAACAAGTTTACTCAGCTGAACTCGAGCTTTTCAGGGCAAAGCTTGAAGAGCAAATCTCAGAGTCGTTAATTCATTATCGATAGGCCACAGTATAAAAAAAATATCAGTATATGGTATACTATTATTGCTGTGATGTTATTATGAACATAAATATTATACCGATTAAATAATTGGACAGCTTTCAATCCGAAGCGTACCTTTAACTTTTTACGGAAATAACCAATTTTGACAGTGTGTGATAATAATAAAATAAATAAATAAATAAATATTTAAGACATGCCACACTGGGCCACACAGAGCCATCTAGTCCCAAATTAAGGTACTATTAAGTACCCTGTCGTATGGGGTACTAGACAACCGATAAACTTACTTATATACTTTTTTTTTTTGTAAACACATACTTAAAATACATAGAAGAAAACACCCAGACCAGTACAAACAGACATGTTCATGCACACAAATATTTGTACTGTGCGGGGATCGAACCCGCGACCCATGGCTCAGAAGCAGCGTTAACTACCGCTGATCCAAATGGTCCTCAATAAAGAACACAGTCATCTTGAACATATCATCAACTTGAAAACTTCAACATCAATAAATTAAAAAGAGCATTGTTAAGAGTCTATATTATACAGTAAATATATTTCCAAGAAAATTCACTTCGTATGGCATGAAACAACGAATCAAATTAATATTTAATCACCAGTCCACATAAATCCACTTCAAGACAGAGGCACTCTATAAATAGGGGAAACGGTGGAATAAAAACGCTGCTACCTCTTTTCTTCTGGCAGTACTCATTTATTTGTCCCTTACGAAACTGAGTGGAAGAAAGTTGTGCTATTAATTTATGCTACCAGCACCACACGACACGATCATGGAAAAATGCAAAAATAATTTTATCAATTAAAAATCAATAAATTCAGTTTATTTCTGAACATAGGCCCCAGGTGGCGCTTTTACAAATCCCAATATTTAAACCTACCACTGATTCGGAACAAGTCTGGGCTAGAACCGAAAAGATGCGGCGCAGAGCTAGGAAAATTTAATGCCATACGTTTCTATCATTTACATCATTATTGATAGTGAAATATCTCTTTTTCATTAAAATTTCTTTGACATACGATTTTAGCTTATGTTAAGGGAGTTCAGTAATACCCTGTGGTAATTTGTTAAAAATAGGAATTCCATTCCTCAACGAATATCCTACTTTTCGCAGTCTGAAGTGCAAGCTGAGAAGCAGTGGGGTGGGTGGGATCCGCCTCCTAGCGGTCCCCCCGGGCAACGTCTTCACGGTATGTACCGGTCTGTGGTTACAGCTGAGTGAGTGATCCCTCCAGCGGTGGTAGCTTCGCAAGGGGCATCCTGGCTGCGACAACCATCCTGCCGGAGTCCGACGCCAAACAGCACTCGATGTGTTCCGTCGTTGTGCGGGATTACCAGAGCGCTACTGGGTAAGCTCTTTTTTTATAAAAAATGGGCTTGCTCTTGACTATATACTTAACTATACGGTTAAGAAGAAGCCTAAGATGGAGCGAGCTTACCCAGAGGTACTGGTTCTCCCACACACCAGCAGAACACAGAAAAACTGGCGCTTGACTCTGGCAGGCGGGTGGGTGGTATCATCCAGACGGTCTCTCACGAAGCCTACCATCGCAGAGGGATCTGTTAGCCGTCATCATTGGTTAGGAAACCAAAGATGCCATTGCCCAGAGTGGACCACTAGGAGGTAGATCCTACCACTTCAAAAATCGTAGCCTTCATCTCAACACTAGGGTTCAGTGTGAAGCCAAGAGAGACAATCATAAATAAAAAAAAAACATTTTTGTCTAAAGATTAACCACTGAACCTATCTATTCTGTAACACACAGAGGAAACCAAGTCGTTCATTCATTACCAAGACTCGCTGACCCGAGGATTATAGGAACTGGGATATGTTGTTCATGGTTCTCGTATAACATAGAGTTGAAGGTTAAGTGGCCTTGCAAGTTAGAATTGCTGGACAAAATTGTAAGTTAGTAAAAAAAGTAGCGGCGTCAGTAATTTATACTTTAAACGGCCAATCTATACTGATATTATGAAGCTAAAGAGTTTGTTTGTTTGTTTGTTTAAACGCGCTAATCTCAGGAAGTACTGTTTCGAATTTAAAAAAATATTTTTGTGTTGGATATTCCATTTATCGAGGAAGGCTTTAAACTATATATCATCACGCTGCAACCAATAGGAGCGAAGCATCAGTGAAAAGTGTTGCAAAAACGAGGAAAATTATTTACTATTTTTGAAGGATTCCGTTGCGTGCGCTGCGTAGACGGTTCAAGTGACCCAAGAAATAAATAGGTACCCAAGTAATAACAGAAATTGACGCGGACAAAAATGCGGGCAACAGCTAGTTAAAAATAAAATTACTTGTCCGTTTTCTGCTATCATCATCGTCATCATTTTAGCCAAACGACACCTACAGCTGGACATACAGTAGCTTGAGGAGTTTTCTAGTAATATTGCTAATATTATTTTAAAACATTAATAAATAAATCAGGGTTACGTATGTAGGGGATAACTGTAATGTTATATTGCTAGTATTATCACAGATATAATAATACTAAAGTAGTGTTATCAAAATTTGTATGATCAACAATTTATATTGTTAGAAACAAAGTAAAGCAATGGACAATAATCATACCCCTGCAGGGCAAAGGCCTCCGTCATTTAAAAATGTAGTTCGTTGCATTAAACCCCGTAAATGTTAAGTGTTATGGATCTGTGTATCTAGTTCATATATTTTACGAAAAGGAAAGTAAAATAAACTACGTTACTTACTCCTTCCCACCATGACGCAGTACAAAATTTGCGTAAGCCAATTTGAAAAACGTCTCTATCCCAAGGAGATAACCTGCCCGTATATTCTGAGCAACGCGTGAAATACGTTTACAAATAAAAATGTTACTCTTTTATCACAAGCTGAGGCAAATGATAGCGAATAAATCTTTATTTTCCGAAATCGGGTCGCCAGTTCAGTGATTCTGGTTCCTGAGGCTGTGAGAAGATTGTAAACAGCAGACTTCATACAATTTACATCCATTTTGTTAGGGATCTCCGTAAAACTACAGTTGCTCTATTTCTTGACAAAGCGATGAATATAGCGCGCGGCGATTTCGTAAATACTAGGTTTTTTCTTAAATATCTTTTTGAAGTTTTGTTATGCGTTTCCATGGGCGTGCACAGCGATCTGGGTAGGGTATGCAGTACTGCTCTTCATTCCGGCATTCTTTCGTATAAAACATTATTCCTAAAAGCGCCCGCTTTTGGCGTTAGCGACAAATTCGACTTTATAAACAACTAAATGAAAAGTTTACTGTGATTCAATAAATACTAGGGCAGCACATAGCTCTAGTAGTCCCCTTACGTAGGACCCACAACCTATCCTTTACCGAGCGATAGCTCAAACCATTGACCTAGCAAGACACCGTTTGTGCCGACCAATTTATTCAAGGATTTTCTCTGCAAACCAGCAGAGTTTCATCATTCAGAAAATCATAATCTACAACTTAATCTAAACAAAACTAAAATTATTCAATTTAAACCGTACCAGAAAACTACATTTGAAATATCTTATTCATTTAACAGTATAAAACTAGAAACTGTAAATACCGCTAGTTTGTTAGGAATAAACTTGGATACCCACCTAAACTGGAAGGACCACATTCAAAAATTATTAACTAAAATGTCTTCATTTATTTATGCTTTACTACATCTAAAAAGGGAGACAGAATTTAAAACTGCTCTTACGGCTTACTACGCATATGCTCACTCCAGACTTACATATGGCGTTATCCTGTGGGGAAACTCTTGTGATGTACACAAAGTTTTTGTGCTACAAGAAAAGTGGATCAGCACCATACCACCAGACCAGAATAGTCATTCCGCTCTCAGCGCTCGCACAGGTCGGACGCTCGCTCCGCTGTCGATCCGCTGTCGATCCGTCTCGCTGTTCGCAGCATTTCTATCTTATTTCTTTCTACGTGGTTTCGCCCGCGGCTCTCCAAAGGTTAACCTAACGGTGTCAACTGACCTTTGTTGAGTTAAACGCTTTTTTCAAAGCGGTTCTGTTCGATAGGGAGCGACAGACAGTGCCTTTTTCAAGGCGCTGAAATTTCCCTCCGCCGCCGGTATATCGGGCTGTAAGTCTAGGCCTCCTGGAAGGCACGTTTGAGAGGGTGAGGCGTTCCTCCTCGCCCTAGAGACACTAGAAACTGCAGTCCTTTCCCTGCCGGGCGTGACCCACCCTACCCATCCTTATATTCCATCCCTTAGGGAGCGTATCCCGGGCCATTTCGGTGGCTCGGTCCCTCCCGAAGGACTGCTAGGCGTAGGCCACTCCCCCCGCGGCGACATCACATCGTCGTGGGACCACCCAGTGTTAGGGACCTCACATCCTTTTTAGGCACACCCGACTCAACCAACCTTCCTGTGGCAGGTTGGACCACACAGACACCCATCACTCACCGTCACCGAGTTTCTTGCCGATTCTTCTCGGTGAAGGCGCGTTCCGAATCGGTGGTAAATAAAAATTACTCACTAAAGTCCTCCCTCCACGATGGAGGTACTCTTATTAGAGTACCTCCGATCGTTAGGAGGCAACGCGTTGAAAGGCTTTAATGCCTTTCGTCGCGCTCGCGAAGCCTCCGAGGACTCGCCCGCCTCCCCAGACCCAGAGCCCGTTCCCATGGAGGAAGAGGAAAGCCCTTCAGGCTCCTCCTCTCCTCCCACACCCTCCAGCTCCTCATCAGAGGAGAGTAATGAGTCCCCCGTTAGTGACGGCTCCTCCTCTTCGGAGGAAACGTCTCAAACCGAGGAGTCAGATTCCGAAGGGTTCACTCCAGTGACCCACGGAAAGCGAGCGCGTAAACCCGCGCGTTCCGAACCCCCGGCGAAAACCGCCAAAATCTCCCACGGGCAACCCAGACCGGCCAAGGCATCCGCCGCCAGCTCCACCCCTGCCCCAGCCCCAACCTCGCAGTCTGCTTCACAGACAAAAAAGGCCCCCCTTCCCCCGCCCATCGTAGTCCAGGACAAGTCTGCCTGGACAAATATTTCGGCTGCTCTCAATGAGCGCCACATTGCGTTTTCACACGCAAAGTCGGCTTCCGACGGAATCCGCGTGCAAACGCCGGACATCGCCTCCTACAGGCAGCTCCAACATTACCTCAACGTAAGGAAGATCTACTTCCATACGTACACTCCCGTCGAGGAGAAGAAGCTCCGCGTGGTTGTACGCGGAATTCCGAAAGAAGTCGACACAGACTTCATACTCACCGACCTTCAGTCGAAACAGCTTCCAGCTCTGGAAGTCCACCGCTTATTTAAAGCGCGTGGCAAAGCCCCTTACGATTTAGTACAAATCGTACTAGAAAATACCCCTGAAGGCAAAAAGATTTTTAATATAAAATCTATATGCCATATCTCCGGCCTCCGTATCGAGACCCCTCATAAAAAACTCACCCCTGGCCAGTGTCATCGCTGCCAGTTGTACGGGCACTCTGCCCGTAATTGTCACGCACGCCCGCGCTGCGTGAAATGCCTGGGCGACCATGGTACCGCCGACTGTCCTCGTTGTAAGGACACGGCGACTACCCCGCCCGCGTGTGTACTCTGCGGAGAGCAGGGACACACCGTGAATTATCGCGGTTGCCCCCGTGCTCCGCGAGTAAACTCACGGGTGCAGGCACCAAAGGCCGCGCACTTCCCAGCCCATTCGTTTCGCCAGTTTCAGGCTCAACCCACAGCTTTCCCAGAGTTGCGTCCTTACGGACACAACGCGTGGTCTCGACCACTATCCTGGGCAAGGAATGCCTACGCCCCTGTCCCGGCCTTAAGCCAAATTACAGCAGTCCCGACGGCCCCTAAGGCCCCAAATATGGCCCCTACGGCCCAATTTGTGGCCCCTAAGGCCCCCACTATGGCCCCTAAGGCCACCACTATTGCCCCTCAGGCACCGCCAGTAGTCCCAAAGGCCCCTCAGGCACTGCAGGCTACAAATGCCCCGGTCACCCTCCGTGACCCGCGCTCTAATGCCCCTAAGGCTTCGCCAACTGTCCCGTACGAGCAGGATGCCATGCTCATATATAATCTCAGCCAAATCAACCCGGCTGAAATTAGATATGTAGCAGCCCAAATCCGTGCGCATCAAAAAGACCCATGCGCAATGCTTTGTCTTTTAGATAAGCACGCCGACCTCCTCCAAAAAGTTAGAAACATTTCCTCACCATGAATAATACACCCTCTAGAACGAAACCCCGGTCCCTTACCATCGCATTTTTTAATGCCTTTGGTCTTCAAAAACAAAAGGTAGAGATATCACTCTTCCTTATGGAGCACCAAGTCGACATCTTTTTGGTACAAGAAACCTTATTAAAACCCTCCATCCTCCCTCGTAGTGCTATGATTGCCAACTATAACGTAGTTCGCAACGATAGGCCCACTAGAGGTGGCAGCACTCTAATTTATTACAAACGCTCCTTGCATTGCGTTCCCCTCGACCCTCCCACGCTAACAAACGTTGAAGCTTCTGTCTGTCGGCTAGCCATGACCGGCCATCAACCAGTCATAATAGCTTCCATTTATCAACCTGGCGACAAGACTCCCTTAAGGAGCGACTATGAGGCTCTTTTTGCTATGGGACCCTCCGTCATTCTCGGCGGAGATTTCAATAGCAAAAATACTCAGTGGAACTGTTTAACAACCTCCAGCAATGGTAGAGAGTTAGCAGATCTCGCTGAAGTCCTCAATTTTGACATCATCGCCCCCCTTTCTCCGACCCACTATCCTTTTAACGTAAACCACAGACCCGATATCTTGGACATGGCGGTTCTAAAGAATGTAGGCCTGCGCCTTCGTTCAATAGAAGTCCACCATGACCTAGATTCTGACCATCGCCCAGTTGTCCTCCAATTAGGTCCCTCTGACCAACAGATATCCATGAAAACAATACTGCACTGGCACAGGCTCGAGAGCAATCTCGGACCTAGTCCCGATTCAGTATTGAACTCAATCCCAGACAGGTTAGGATCGCCTCACGAGACTAACCAAGCGATCGATGCCCTCACTAGCCACATCACGACCGCTATTAGCGATTCGTCTAGGCAAGTTCCAGATATGCCTAGGCATAGATTGAACTTGCCGGATGACGTGAGAGAGCTGTTGAGGGCAAAGAGAGCTGCGACCAGAGCTTATGACTCCTATCCCACCGAATATAACCGAACCCTTCTACGCACTTTACGGACATCAGTAAAGGAACGTATTAAGGCTCTTCGGGAAAGTCAGTGGGATAGCCTACTTGAAACGATCTCACCATCTCACCAAGCCTATTGGAAGTTGGCGAGATCCTTCAAGTCAGATATAGTCACATCTATGCCTCCTCTCTCTAGACCCGACAACTCCGTCGTATTCGACGACGAAGAGAAAGCCGAATGTCTGGCTGACAGCCTAGACTCTCAGTGCTCTCCTAGCACGCTTCCTATAGACGCTGCCCACCTTAGTATGGTGGACAGCGAAGTCGAACGTCTCTCGGCCCTCCCTCCAACCTGCCCCCTTGCACCCACCACCGCCGATGAGGTGCAAACCATCATCAAAGGTTTCCGTCCAAACAAGGCTCCCGGTCCGGACCGGATCTCCAACAGAGTCTTACGAGTCCTCCCCGCCCAACTGATTTGCCTATTGGTTGCTATCTTCAATAGTGCCATGGCAAACTGCATCTTTCCAACCGCGTGGAAAGAAGCAGACGTCATAGGTATCCCTAAGCCCGGCAAGGACCGCTCCAAGCCCGCCAACTACAGGCCCATCAGTCTCCTCAAGACTATGGGCAAATTATACGAGCGTGTTCTCGTCTCCCGCCTAAGAGATTACATTTTCTCGAACAATCTCTTAATCAACGAACAGTTTGGCTTCAGAGCCTCCCACTCTTGTGTCGAACAGGTGCACCGCCTAACGGAGCACATTCTCGACGGCCTCAACAGATCCAAACCGATGGTAACCGGTGCACTCTTCTTCGATGTAGCGAAAGCATTTGACAAAGTCTGGCACAACGGCTTGATCTACAAGCTGTACCAACTCGAAGTGCCCGACAGTCTCGTGCTCATCCTTCGAGACTTTCTGTCAAATCGTACCTTTCGCTACCGCGTAGAGGGGTCCTATTCATCTCCCCGCCCCATCAGGGCTGGAGTCCCTCAGGGCTCCGTGCTATCCCCTCTTCTCTTTTCAATTTTCATTAACGACATTCCCAGGTCACCGCAAGTAGAGCTAGCTCTATTTGCGGACGACACAGCCCTCTATCACTCTGGCTACCATGCCGGTTACATCATTAAGGCACTACAACGTGCAGCCCAATCCCTAGGTGACTGGTTTAGGATGTGGCGAATAGAGGTAAACCCCGAGAAAAGTGCAGCAGTATACTTTACTCGAGGTTTCTTCGCTTCAAAACATCCTAAACGATGTCTCACACCTATCACCCTATACGACCGTCCGATCCCTTGGGAGAAGACAGTCAAATACCTAGGTGTCACCTTAGACCGTAGAATGAGCTTTAAACCTCACATAAAACGCGTCCGTCAGACTGCAGCCTTTTACTTTTCAAGGCTCTACTACTATATCGGCAGGAAGAGTAAAATGTCACTTAGAAATAAGTTGACAATTTACAAAGCCTGTATTCGACCCGTGATGACTTACGCTAGTCCAGTGTTCGCTCATGCCAGCCCCTCAGAACTAGAAAGACTCCAAATCCTCCAAAACAAATTCTTACGCTCTGCCTCGGACGCCCCGTGGTATGTGCGTAACGATAATTTGCATCGCGACCTTAACATTCCGTCGATTGCCAGCTTTATGAAAGAAGCGTCTCAACACTTCTTTGATAAAGCCGTCAATCATACGAATCCTCTCATAGTCAAAGCCGCCACCTACTTGTGCCAAAAAGATGTCGAAGCCCGTTTCCGCCGACCGAGGAACGTTCTCGAAGATCCCGACGACGAAATCACATCGTTCGTAAAACAATTCACCACTCACAACAGTACACACCCGACAAGCACTAGATCGAATCAGCGCACTCGCCGGCGAGTGCGAGGACCCTTGCATCATTTTGGCAGGTACAGACATGTACCTGGCCGCTTCTCACCAGTCCGCCCTTCGGACGACGGCCCAAGCCGAGGTCCGAGCCTACAGAGGCGCCCTTGAGGCCTAGTCTGCCCCCCTCGATCGGGCCCACTAGAACGGGGCTCGCGTAGATCGGTCTGTATGCACAGACCAGTCTGTGTTGCAGCGCCGAGCTACGCGATGCAACCACTAGTCGGGTTGACCTCCTGGACGGGTGCCTTCAGCACCCGACACGGTCCGATCGCGCCGCTAGTACGGGGCCCCTGCGCGGGCGAGCCCTAGGCTTCGCTACGCGAAGCCTAGGACTCGCCTCGCGCTCGAGGTACCCGCTAGCAGGCCGCTTTTGGGCTGAGTGCCTTCCGCACTCGCCTAAAACCCGCCCGGTGAAGCTGTAACGGCCTTCTGCCACAGCATAGGTCCTTTGCTGTGGCAGAAGGCCGAAGAAAAAAAAAAAAAAAAAAAAAAAAAAAGTGCCTCAGGAACCTATTAAACTTAAACCAAATAGAATCATGTAGAGCCCATTTTGTTGAACGTAAAATATTAACCCTAACATCTGTTTATATACTAGAATCATGTAAAATTGTCCAAAAATACCCAAATTTTTACTCAAACGTTTCAGAACTAAAAAGAAATAATAGAAACCTAAATAAACTAAAAGTTCCATTTTCCAAATTAAACTTAGTTACGTCTAGTTCCCATAACATGTTAGTAAAAATATATAACCACATACCCAATTACATTAAAAATTATGAAAGCCCAAAATTATTTATAAACACTTTGAAAACTTTTCTTATTAACAAATGTTATTATAACATCCAAGAGTTTTTTAATGACAAAAATATATAAGCCATAGTCATAAGATAATAAAAATATGAAATATGTACTTCAACGCCTCTTATAATATGTTAAATTTTACCTATTATGTGTTAAATGTTGCTATGCCCTGTGCAGGGCGGCACAAACACTTTTATATTTATTTACCACCTTATAAGCAGTAAGTTTTGTGACACGCAATAAATAATTTGAATTTGAATTTGAATTTGCTTCACTCATATGACGAGGAGGGGTTGAGCCAATCCTCTTAGACACAACAAGGCATTATTGAACGTTAACAAATTGATAATCAAAGCCAAATTAGAATTACTAACTTGAAACCTCAAAATGAAATACAGTAATAAATTGCTGTTAAATTATTCAACAAACGATCGAGCTAAATTATTGGATGTTCCATTTAGATTAACGTCACTTTCGATTAGTATGGACATGGGGATTGAATATTAAATTTAGAGATATTATTTCATTTAATTATCAAAAAAGCTAACTGTATCCCGCGATTTCGTACGCATTTGCAATTTGCAAGCCGCATTAAGGACTAGCTGTTGACCCTGTGGCTTTACCCGCGTGAACTACACTTTATATCGCTCGTGCGGAAACTAGTGCCCAACAGTGGGATACTAAATAGCTTATGTTACTTCTCATACCTCCAAGAATATGTGTACAAAGTTTCATGATGATCGGTTCAGTAGTTTTTGCGTGAAAGCGTAACAAACAAAGTATTAAAATATACTGATTTAAACATCCATGGTCACTATCACTAGAGTTAATTGATACGGGGTTTATACCATGTACCTTAGTTTTTATGAGTTCCCGATATTTCGGCACTGTTGCAAGCGCCATGATCACGGGAGAACGTTCTTCCGTGATCGGGAACTCATATAAACTAAGGTACATGGTATAAACCCCGTATCAATTAACTTTAAAGTATTAAAAGTAGCCACGTGCAAAGTATTAAAAGTAGTAGTCCAGCCTATTATATCTGGTACGAAAAATGTTTGCATCTAAATAACCACCTTGGTTTTTATGAGTTCCCGATATTTCGGCACTGGTGCAAGCGCCATGATCACGGCAGAACGTTCTCCCGTGATCGGAAACTCATAAAAACTAAGGTACATGGTATAAACCCCGTATCAATTAACTCTAAAGTATTAAAAGTAGCCACGTGCAAAAGTATTAAAAGTAGTAGTCCAGCCTACGAGTATTATATCTGGTACGAAAAATGTTTGCATCTAAATAACCACAATGTCTCAAGACGAAAGCCCACTGGTCATCAACAAGTCATCACTGGCAACATAACATGGTCGCTTAATATGGGTCTCCTAAGAAGGCTCAAGGTCGCACAGCGGGCAATGCAGAGAGCAATGCTTGGTATTTTCCTATGAATGAGACAGAATCAGAAATGAGGATATCCCTAAAAGAATTTAGATAACCGACATCATAGTAGAACAATGTAGGAAGAACCGATGGCCGTTGGGACGGTAAAGAAGCAGTAGACTAGGCAGACCAACGCTCTGGCGAAGGTCACGGGAAGCCGCTGGTTTTTTTTCTATAAATAATGGGCTTGCCCTGACGAAATATTTAAATATACGGCTAAGAAGAAGCCTAAGATGGAGCTAGCTTACCCAGAGGTACTGGTTCTTCCACACATGAGCGGAACACAGAAAAACTGTTTGGCGATGGACTCCGGCAGGAGGGTGGCAGCATCCAGACAGCCTCTTTCGAAGCCTACACCGCAGAGGGATTTGTTAGCCGTCATCATTGGTTAGAAAACCATAGATGCCGATGCCCAGGGTGGACCACTAGGAGGTAGATCCCACCACCCCAGATGTGTATGGCTGTGGACCAATCTTTGTAGAAATCTTTAGAGGAGGTCCACGTCTAGCTTATTAGCTTCGTTTAGCATTTGATGATGATGATTTCTCCATACCAATTTTCATCTAAGACGTATATCTGTTCTGTCGTTCTGGAGTGATTTTGTATACATCTGACAGTCTTTAAAAATACAGGATGACTTTTTTATCATCTTCAAAATTTTTTATAGGCGTTCAGTATCGTATTCAGAGCCTATGAAGTAAAAAATAAATCAAGATTTTACCCAAAAAAATTTTTCGCACCATAGTTTTAAATTTTTATGCTCCTAAGACTGTTAAGGTATGAAGGGAAAATAAAAAATCTAGTATCGTAATAAATGAATAAGATGGGCATCGCGTAAAAAGTGTTGCTAGGTGGCCGTATCAAAAGTTTTAGATTTTCGGCGGATATTTTCTGAGTGCTATATCTTGACATTTTTGTACTGGGATATACTCGTACTAAAAGAAAAAACTCGTCATTTGTTTTTTGTCTCGTAGATTGTTATATTAAAATTTGGAAGGTGGTTAAAATTTCATTCTGTATAACAAAACCAAAAATTTTTACACAAAACTTGACCCGACGAAAAGCTTGAAATAACCTACCAAGTCAAGTCAGTGCCCAAGACAAGGCATCCCCGACAATCATACACCGATTAAAAATTGTGGCATTCGCTTTGTGTCGATTCATTTTATGCAAAAATTTCAGATTTATTTACAAAATTGTTCAGTATAATTTGTGCAGGTTTCGCGTCATATATCTGGTATATTAACTGCGCGGTGTTCCCGTTAATGATGCTTAAATCGAAGCTTTTATTTATTCAGTTTATCATACGCGTCAGTATAATGGCCATGGTTGTATTAATTTTAATGGACGACATTAATGCGAGCATTAAAATTTGAGTTATAGCTCTGATTTTAGGAGAAATGTAAATGTAAGTTTAGTTTGATTTGGTGTATAATCGGTGGTGATAGCTTTTTACACCGACTCAAAATTGGTTGCTTGGAAATAAGTATTTTTGCTGCAAAATAACCCATTCATTTTAGGGCTAACTTTAGGGTTGAAAATTTCTCTTTTTTTAGGTTTGTCCTCTGCAACTCTGCAGAGACGTTTTTGCCAAAGAATGGTGAATGCCAAAACAGTATTTCTACACATAAATTTCGTATCCTTACATGGTGCATATACGGCTATATGCACCAGTGTCCGGATCTTCGTTTTCTAAACGATGCCTATTGTAAACTGCATGTGGCAGCAGCAAATTAAAACGTATACAAAAGAAAAAAAATGCAAATCGGTCAACTAGAACACCTTTTTTAATGTTTTCAGTTATTTTCTTAATAAAATTATTACCGCTCAGGTAACCTCGGTTGTCAGTTGTATGAAAAACTACAATATAATTAGTCGGTACTATATTATGACTTCGACCTCGGGGTCCAGGTTCGATCTCTGGGTCGGCAAAATAAGTTTCGAATTTTCGAACACTCCTCGGGTTTGTGATCACCAACCCGCATTTGGCAAGCGTGGTGATTATGCCTATATCTACCCATCATTGCTATTGTAGTTTGATTTCAATGGTGGAGGCCTTTATCCTGCAGTGGGATGGTTTAAGGCCGTTACTTCCTAAGCTGTCGTTTAACCTCAGTAATTGATTACGTAATTTACGTGATGAATATATTTTATCATATAAATAAATAAATAAATTTTTACTTGCCATGCATTAATTTCCATATCCTTGAAATCCTTGCTCAATGCAAAAAAAGCTTGAAAACGATTTTTTTTAAAACTATAATAACATTTCAAAATCCTAATTTCATTTTATCTAATACTTTATAATTTATACATGAAAGGAAAATTTTAAAGATTACACACATTATCGATATTATTTACAGTTTTAATGTCCGCCCCGAGCAGTCCCTACCGCAAAAGTGCCTGACACTAGCCGCGTTACCTCGCTGGATGGCAATGGACAACCTTTGCACCAGGAACAACCCAAGACCGGTTTTTTGCCTGAGCCGACGCCCTAACTCCCTAACAAACTTCAACGTCTCTGACCCTCAGCTACCCGCCGTCTACACAGCTAAGGGGACCAAAATATAATTATGTTGCAGCGGGTCATACTTGAGGCACTTAGCCGCCGCCTGATGTTGCCGCCCCAGCCACACGCGACGTGCGTGCGATGTAGGCAGCAGCAGAAGTGCTGACACAAGTCGCATCCCATACTAAACTTCGTCCCCTTTCCCACGGTATCAACGTCAGTCCACTGGGCGCTTTACATCAGTGCGATTAGGGCCCGCCGGCTCAAGGATCGACGGGACGCCAGCTGATAAATAAATAAATATTTTCAGACATGCCACACTGGGCCACATAGAACTAAGCTACTACTAAGAAACTTGTTAAGTATTGGCTATTAGACAACCGATACTTATATATATATTATTATTATTTTTGTAAATATATACTTATAATACATAGAAAACACCCAGACCATTACAAACAGACAATATGTTCATGCACACAAATATTTGTATTGTGCGGGGATCGAACCCGCGACTCATGGCTCGGAAGCAGCGTTTACTACCACTAATCCAAATAGTCGTCTTATATAATATAACTAGCATCGTTGCCCGCGACCTGAAAAGCGTGGAATTTTAAAAATTTGCCACTATCCGGATTCGTCTTACGGGATCCGTTCATTTTTACTTAATTTTAAGTACCCTATGTGCTATGTTAGCCTATAATCTATCTCCACACCGAATTTGATCTAGATCTGTTTGGTTGTTTTGGCGTGATTGACTAACAAACATCCATACTTTCATATTTATAAAAGTAAAGTAAAGTAAAGTAACAGCCTATAATCATCCCACTGCAGGGAAAAGGCCTCCATCATTGAATTCAAGTTACCACAGCAATGATGGGTACAGGCATAATCACCACGCTTGCCAAATGCGGGTTGGTGATCACAAACCCGAGCAATGTTCGAAAATTCGAAACTTTTTTTTTGTTGCCCGACACGGGATTCGAACCTGGGACCCCGAGATCTTGGCCCGATATTTAAACCACTAGACCGACGGGGCGTTATACGCCCCGTCGGTCTAGTGGTTTATATTTATAATATTAAGTAAAATTGGTAAGATTACAAATGTATGGTTTTCATATTTCCCCCTAATCGGTCAACAGAACTGTCCAACAGAATTAGTGGGAATAAAGGAAATAATCTCAGTAGATCTAGACCTTCAAATCAGGATCCAATAAGAAATAAATACATCACTAGATCCATCATGGATCTGGCGAATGGTTTAAAAAAAAAAACTTAGTAGATCCACTAAATTTAGGATCTACTGAGAAAAGTAAATCTCAATAGATCCATCATGGATCTGGCCAATGGATCTTATGAGATTGAAGGAGTATAAGACGGTATTACGTGCGAAATTCCATAGTTCAAGGTCGGCGGAAAATTCCTTATACATTTTGGTTCCCTTGAGAGTGCTTCAAGGGGCTGTTGGCTTTAGTATATGGTTGTAATTAATTATTATTAATTTCAACTCAATACTGAATAATATAATACCTAGTATACTGGGTGATAGGTAAATGGCATAAGCTGAAACAAGTCCATGGTAACATAAAGCATATAAATATTATGGTGACAGTACTACGGGGGTATGGTCGCCCCGTTGGTCTAGTGGTTTAAATACCGGGCCAAGATCTCGGGGTCCCAGGTTCGATCCCCGGGTCGGGCAACAAAAAGTTTCGAATTTTCGAACGATGCTCGGGTTTGTGATCACCAACCCGCATTTGGCAAGCGTGGTGATTATGCCAGTTCCCATCATTGCAGTGGTAACTTGAATTTGATGATAGAGGCCTTTTCCCTGTAGTGGGATGATTATAGGCTGTTAATTTTTACTTTTTTTTGCTATGGTGAAGTGAGAATTTTGATAACATAATTTTTTTTTCTATTTTAATACAAACAAAAATTTTGAGATTCCAATTTGTATGAAAATTTTTTATCCAAAATAATGATATCAATTTAATTTCTCACTTCACCATAGTATTTATATATGTAAGTATATGTTAACAAGCTGTACTTGAGATACTTTTATTTTTCTTTATTATTATTTTTATTCTTATCGTTATTTTATTTTTATTTTTTATACGACGTCATCTTTCATGTATAAGCTGTATTTACCTGTTATAGGGCAATATCTTTTATTCACATTATTTTGTATGTTTGTGAAATTTTAAAATTAAATGTTGTCGGTGAAAAAGAAAAGAAAACTTCTTACTTCCAACATTTTGTATTATAAAATAATATTTACATTGCAAACCTATTCCTTACATCGCTAGCCATACAAAAATTGCAAAACATTGCAACAATTTGTCACAACAGTAGTCAAGTGTCTTTGTTTTTTATGAAAGTATAAAAAATATGTAAAAATAAAACACAAAAATAGTCTTAGAACATTTCATCATTTTTCATAGTTCAATAGCTTTTCTTTATTCTCACCATCTTAGTTTATAAAATACAAGTGATTTTACAATGAAATATAAATACCTCAAAAAAAAAAACAACAGTTTTTATGCATGTTTGATTTTATACTCTATCAACTTGTATATAATATTCTAATGCCTCATGCGTTTAATTATTAAGAGTAGCCATTTGTGGTTTTTTATTTCTTGGCCAATCATATCAAATGTTCCCAATATTATAAATGCTAAGCCGTTTTATTAGAAATAGCATGGATAAGGTCTATTTGGTATTAATCAGCTTATTATTTATACAAATAAAAAAAGAGGTGAATAAAATTTTGTTATACGCATCAAATTATAAAGATGTGATTTTTTTTCTATCATCGCATCAAAAAACCTACATAACTATTGCTATTATCGACAAAAAATCAGTTAGATCAGCCAACTTCATTAAAATTCTAACCTTACCTTTCAACAAATAAAGTTTAATATCATATTAACGACAAAAATTCAGTTAGATCAGGCAACTTCATTAACGGCCGGTTCCAATAACCTATTTCAACAGTTTCTATCTCTGTTTTTACCGTACAGAGAAACAAAGACACAAGTTGTTTTCCATCTCCGATATGTCAAAACTGAAGATAGATAGGTTATTGGAAATGGCAACTTTAACCTTACCTTTCAACAAATAAAGTTTAATATCATTTCCATTTGATTTATATAGACTTGTGTTTTCTATTTATTAAACGTACCTAACAATAGTTTTGTTTACCTAATAGTTTTGATAAAAAATACTCAACTACTTAAGCGAGCCCTACTTAAGCTATATAAGATTTAAATATTACAAGGAAAAAGATGTAATTTCTGAAAAGTATCACAGTAAAGATCTAGACAAAAAAACATTAAAACATAATATGTTAAATTTGTTGAAAATTGAGCAAATAAGGCCAAATATACATTTAAAATTGGCCTAGTTAAAATACATTATTGGTACATAACGGAGACATATCTGTTTAAATATAATTAAATATGTTTCATTGCAAACCCAATGCCATTAACTGTAATTGACGTTGGTTGCGTTCTTTTCATCAATCATACTATGGTTGATATACCGAGACATTTTATTTCTTCCCTAAGGCAGAAATTAGTTGCCACCTATATACAAGTATGTTACCTGTGTCAAATCAGAAGTATTGCAAGAAACCATTAAAACCAATCGTATTTTCAAGCAGGCTCTTAAGTCGCTTTTACAGGAGTCCAAAGTAGTAAGGCATTTGATTATTCCATTGCATCCGCGGAGCGATATTAGCAGTTTCCGCGCGCTTGCGCATGGTCAGTGTGTTGTACCACGTCTGTTTTATAAACGGGGACTACTAGAGCTAAGTGCTACCCCTACAATTGATTTATTTTATTACTTCTAAACAAAATAAATTCTCAAAAAACTAGAGCAGTAATAGTATTATTATTTAGGAAATTACCTCTGGTATTTATCTCTCTGCTCTAGTAGTCCCTTAATGATTAAATCTGTCATCCTACGTACTGCGAAGGAGCGCGGTGCAGTGGAATCCGCCTTAGATATTTTTTTACCCTACCAGCGAATCTGTAACACAGTGTCATTAGAATTTTGATTGGAAACTCCTTAAAATATAAACTATTTGTCACCCTAACCAACAGACCATGGACTAAATATGAGTAGAAACAGTGGATACGGAGACCGTAGATATTCCAGGCTTAACCTGGTTGCCATTGTTATCTTCTTGTTCCATCTTGGGTTTCCTCTTTGGTCCAAGGAGAATCTTCTGGAGTTGACAAGCAGGTGCTTCCACGAACAGGTAGAGTGGGAGAGCCCATAGGTATGTGGTGCAAACGATACCAGCGTACAGCATTATCTGGTGGAACATGATTCTTGAGATTATCAGGACTTGGTTAACGAATTATTATGTAATGTGCTTATATTAAGATCAGACTTTTATGTTTGTCTATAATTTTATTTGACAAATTCTAAAAATGGAATGTTAGATACAAAGCTAAATTCTACCAAACGACCATTCCAGGTCTTACAGGTTTGGATACCTAAGGGAGAAATAAAGAAACCTCAATAAATACTCAAACCAAAAACTATTATGAGATAATTGAAAATAGCAGTTGAAACACTACTTTTTTAATGGATTAGTTAAATCCACTTTATCGTCTTAGCCAAACACTGAGGGACTTAGGACTCCCCTAAGAATCTCTATAACGATCGGTCTTGCGCCACCTACATACAGCGATTTCTCGTGATCTTTACCAGATCTTTGGTTCTGGTGAGGGGCCTACCCACAGAGCGCCATTTAGTGCGCGGTCGCTATTCTAGAACCTTCCCGCCCTAACAGTCATCGGTTCTTCTTACAATTAGTCCCGCCCACGCCACTTCAGCTCCGTTATCTACTTACTGCAGTATAATCCGTAGCGTAGAATGATCTCCTCATCTGTCCACCGTATGTCCTCAGGACTGTAGCATGCAACAACATAGCGCAGTAAGACATCCTACCGAGCGGCTGCAGGGGACCCCATTCTACTGAGCCTACATAGATTTCTGAAAAATATAATGACCACTAAATATTTAGAAGAATATTATACTTCCATGAAATAGCTGAGGTAACCCCTTAGAATTTCTTTATGTTAAAGTTATTCTACAACATTGAAATGTTCAAACCTCAAGCTGACAGTATTTTTTTCAGTACCAATCATACAACAATGTCGGGTATGTTTGTTTCGGTTTCAAGCCTTCTACTAACAGGCCCAGCCACCGAACAACTTATCATTGCGTTTTAAGCGCAGGGTTCAAAGTCGGTTTGGGGATTGGTTCTGTCCGGTGGTTCTATAAGCCTTTGTCACTCATCTAATTCACGTTGAATAAGCCACCAGCTATTACGTCTAGCAATTAAGATTACGCTCATACGTATATCCTGTTTCCCTTTAAATTATTAATTCGGTTGTAGTTAACCCCGTAACGAGTTAAGTTTAAAGCGTAAAAAAATTAAACGAAAAACATTTATTTGTATTTTTTTGACAGGATCAAATTGTATGACTACTTACTGTTACATCTATAGAAGCACCCAATGATGAAGACGCACATGGCTAGAGCAAAGAAGTTCTGGTTGAAGGCGTTGAAAACTGCCGCTTCAAAAGCCGAAGCTTCCCTATGATGGAGGTCCCAGCCCATCAGAACTGCCCCCATGGCGATAGGGACAGATGCAAGGAAGAGAAGTTTCAGAAGCTGGAAAAAAAATATCTGATAAGCATCTTTTTGTTTTTAAAACGGCATCAATTTTATGTTACCACGCATCTCTGGTAGACCAACACTAAGATCGCTTTGTTCAGACAATATTTTAGAGAGAAGATGCCTTATTGGTAGCATTAGATTTGAGTGATAAATAATATCATGTTCGCGTCTCCTTGCAGGCAGAATCAATGATATACAAATACTTCAAGAACTCATTGTTAAAGTGTATTCTTGCAAATAAAAATTGGTTGATTGTGATGCTGATCTCAAATACACCTCAAATAGCATACCTCGCCTTTATGTATTACCTCTCATATAATAATGAATATTTTACCGTATGTAACCTAAACACAGTAGGCGGACCTATAACGCAAGGGTAAATAGGCAAATATTTTGTAGTGGATTAGTTTTGAAATAAATCTGTGGGTAAAGTTGTGCTCGAAATACCCTGCTGCTACTCCCATTTTCTGGAAGGACAATCATAAGCATAAGAAAGGTAGAAAAAAACTTACAAGTGAATCTCTTAGGTTCCACTTTTCAGTCTGTGCTCGGTGGTAGAAGTATGCCGTCAGTACGCCCAGGTGATATCCGGCCCAGTTTCCTTGGGCAGATACGTATGCGTGATAAAACGTATCGTTAGATCCGAAGATGTCTCTGATTGATCTGGAATTTTAACGAATTTATTTTACATATTCCTTTTTTTTAAGAGGACTTATTACTGGTGGCATGTCTTGTATTATATACCCGACTATAATTGGCTCAATTGTAAGCGAGCACTGAAGTCTCTCAGTCTAGTGCCACATAAAAATTATATTGCCGTGACTATTGTTTATTAATCACAGTCGCCAAAAATGAACTTAACAATAGTCAAACGAAAAGCGAGATACAAGTTTGACGCACTACTTATCAGAAAACTTACAAACTTTTAAATGAAGACTTATTAAAATGCATAATATTCTAGAATATTAATCGATATTTCGATTTTTTCAACTAAAAGTTGAATGTGGTTCCTCAGGTTGCACGTTTTTGGAGTTGCACGTTGTATTTTATGCAGTGTTTTTACTCGTGTGGTGCCACAGAGGCGTAGTACCTTAATTGAAAGACTCATTTAAGAAACCTGCAAACACTCATTTAAGAAACTTGCTCGGTCCCATTTCCGCAAATTATTTTTGTCATCTTCTACTTAGTTTCACTTTTCATTGTAAGTCATCTTATTTATGTATTTATCATATTTTCATATATTTAAGTATGTATTGTGTAATTGTATTTGTGTATAACCATTTACGTATGTGTATACTGTTTGAAGCTTATATATTAGTTTATTATTTATATGTATGATATGTTAATTGTTTGTACCTATTTTAAATAATTACTTGTAACTTTGCTTATACTTTGTCGCACCGCCCACTTTACATTTCTGCTTAACTTAATGGTCGACTGGCAGAGAATGCCATACGGCATTAAGTTCGCACTTTGTACTTTTTTTTTGTTAAATCTGTGCAATAAAGATTAAATAAATAAATAAATAAAGACAGACTGTCTTTAAAAACAGATGACAATTTTTAAAACTAATAAAGACTGTCAAGAAAAAAATACTAACTGATTATATGGAAGTATCTTGAAATAGTGCAATCACTTTAAAGGTACAAGATCCAAGATACCTTAAACACTATTGTGATCGATTCCGGGATCTCAGAGATGATTTAATGATCCCACCGAGGTGGGCCGACAACAATCCACGTAGGAAGTCAATTAAAAATAATTAATAAGTGATGACTTACTCAGGGAAAAGACTGACGCGAATAGGTAACAGCTTCATAAAGTAGCTCTGTAGGAAGGGGATGAGTAGACTTATGACCATCACAATCGACAGCACTGGAACTCCACTCCTCGGCCATCTCCAAATGATCAGCATCACCACCAGAGTGATGAGAAACAGCTGGGTATCAGTGCCGAGGTACCTGAGGACAGGGAACGGTTACAATTCATAGTTTGGGTCGGTTCGTTATAATATTTTCTCACTTAATCATTTAATGTGGAATGTCAGACAAAAATTTTTTGTGACCTCAACGAATTTTAAATTAAAATAAAGGGACTTACTTAACAAAAAAGTTAAAACAATATGTAATACAAAATGACTTTTACTGGTTATTTTCTCTGTGCCATGTAGTACGGGCACAAAAACATAGCATCACCAGTTCACCACGCTTGCCAACTGCAGGTAAGTGATGACAGACCCAAGCAATATTCGAAATTTCGGAAATATCGATGCGGGGATCGAACCAATTAACTCTGATAATTTGGCCCGGCACTTAACCACTAGACTAACGAGGCGTTTTGTAGTAACTATAAGAATGTTGCGAATTCTAGTTTTGTTGCCAGTGATATTTCACCTAAACCCACAAAGATATGATCTTGTGTTGGTAGAGCGCTGATTCTTATTTAGATAAACTGATGAAGGGATAACGCAATACTAACATGGCACAGGCTGAACATTCACTACAATACTTTAGGTCAGGGGTTCCTAAACTTTAAATATAAAGGAACACCAACCAAATACTTTATAAGTAAATAAATAAATGTGGACAATATCACATACACTGTTCTATCCCAAAAATCAGACACAACGAAGGTACCACAAACTGTAAGAAAATGCAAAAAAATCCTTCTTTTTTTTTTCTTCTACATTGACCCGTCCGGGAATCGAATCCGGGACCTCGGAGCAGGCGACACCTAGAAAACCTGTTCGCCACTCCGCCACGAAGGTCGTCACAGTAGTTTGTAGAACCCCATAAGTAATGATCACTGAAATAATAGACTAACTTTTTATAATATTTAAACTCATTAAGTTTCTTTTTTTGTATACCTAAGTTCATGTTGGAAAGCCTCTTTCACAATAAAACGTTGTGTAAATTAACAATATTGAGATAGCCTTTTTAGCTACTTCACATTCACTCCTAACCCCAACGCAATTTAATTTTGATAAGTCAAGCATAGTAAATTTTCCAGGAGAAGCAAAAACCTGTTTTGATACTTATGGGGTTTCTCTTAGGTATGGTCGCCCAAGAAAGTAGTCTAGCAGTTTTGACAAAATTTCATTTTTAGGATTCCGTACCCAAAGGGTAAAAACGGGACCCTATTATTAAGACTTCGCTGTCTGTCCGTCTGTCCGTCTGTCCGTCTGTCCGTCGCTCTGTCACCAGGCTGTATCTCAAGAGCCGCAATAGCTAGACAGTTAAAATTTTTACAAATTGTGTATTTTTGTTACCGCAATAACAACAAATACTAAAAACAAAATAAAATAAATATTTTAGGGGGGCTCCTATACAACAAACCCGTTTTTTTGGCTTTTTTGGTACGGAACCCTTCGTGCGCGAGTTCGACTCGCACTTGGCCGGTTATTCAGTAAATAGCGATAGGGATTATGATATTTTAGCATTAGTAGCTATCAGAATATATTTGCATGGGAAAATCAACCCTGTTGTTCTCTGACGCGCTAATGACTATCAAACTTAGGGTGATAAATCTTTTTCTTGGCTGAACATACACTCAGTACTCACACCATACAATTTTTTAAAAGTTTGTTTAATATCTAAATACTTGTCTCGAATAGACTTTGAATTACAGATTGAGTTTTTAAACAGACCTAGTCCTCCATAATTGTTATCACCCAACATTATCAAAAACTGCAAGAAAAGTGTCACAACAAAATGGGTTCGCAAAAATCACCATGTCGTCTCTTTTGCACAACGTCAATTACACTCCAAGGTTTATTTGGACTACTGTTGAAATGACAATATTAAGTGAGGACTCGGTATGAATTACGTAATGTTTGGTATTTGTATATTGATCGCGAAACCATGTTAGGGTAATGTAAAGTTTCTTTAATCCACTTGATGAGTGAAAATCAAAAACCAAAAATATTTTATTCCTACATTGACCCGTCCGGGAACCAAAATCAGGATCTCAGGAAACGACACCTATACTAATATTATAAAGCTGAAGACTTTGTTTGTTTGTTTGAACGCGCTAATCTCAGGACGTACTAGTTCGAATTGAAAAAATACTTTTGTGTTAGATAGTCCATTTATCGAGGAAGGCTTTAATAATAAATAAATAATAAATAAATAAATATTTTAAGACATGCCTCACTGGGCCACACAGAGCCATCTAGTCCCAAATTAAGGTAGTATTAAGTACCCTGTCGTATGGGGTACTAGACAACCGATAATCTTACTTATATACTTTTTTTTTGTAAATACATACTTATAATACATAGAAAACACCCAGACCAGTACAAACAGACATGTTCATGCACACAAATATTTGTACTGTGCGGGGATCGAACCCGCGACCCATGGCTCAGAAGCAGCGTTAACTACCGCTGATCCAAATGGTCGTCAATGGTTTAGGTTATATAGAATCACGTTGCGACCAATAGGAGCGAAACACTAGTAAAAAATGTTGTAAAAATAATCGCGATCATAATAACAGAAATTGACGCGGATCAAGTCGCGAGCAACAGGTAGTTTACAAATAAAATCACTTACCAAGCCTGCGGTAAACAGAGATACTCGAATGGGAAGAGATTTGGACTCAATATAACAAGTTGCCACCAATTCGCTCTGCACATGTCCCGCTCACGCTTGACCACTGCGTCCCACATAGGGCCCGAGCCAAGGTGCGGGACCCAGGTCATGGCTAGACCCATCACGACTAGTACTGCTGGCATTAACCTGGGAATAAGAACAGGAGTTAGCCATGTTTGCATATATCGTAAACTTGAAAATATTATTAAGTCTTGTTGGTTAGTAACAGCCTATAATCATCCCACTGCAGGGAAAAGGCCTCCATCATTGAATTCAAGTTACCACAGCAACGATGGGTGTACTGGCATAATCAACACGCTTGCCAAATGCGGGTTGGTGATCACAAACCCGAGCAACGTTCGAAAATTCGAAACTTTTTTGTTGCCCGACCCGGGCTTCGAACCTGGGACCCCGAGATCTTGGCCCGGTATTTAAACCACTAGACCAACGGGGCGATGGTCTAGTGGTTTAAATACCGGGTTGGTTAATATTAATTGTATTTTAACAGCCTACATTAATTCTTAACATACGCCTCTCAAGTACGAGTATCTTAACGGCCGGTCCCAATAATCTATCTATCTTCAGTTTTGGCATATCGGAGATAGAAAACATCTTCTGTCTCTGATTTTGCCGTCCAGAAAAACAAAGACAGAAGTTGTTTTCTATCTTCGATATGCCAAAACTGAAGATAGATAGGTTATTAGGGTCGGCCGTTAGGCAAGTTGCTTTTTAATATCGTATATGTTCGACGAATAGTTTACAATTGTATGAAAATGACATTAGGTTATGAAATTCATAACGATATTAGAAATCAACTTATCTAACGGCCAGTTGTAATAACCTATCTATCTTCAGTTTTAGCATATCGGAGATAGAAAACAACTTCTGTCTTTGTTTCTCTGGACGGCAAAAACAGAGACAGAAACTGTTTCCTATCTCCGATATGCCAAAACTGAAGATAGATAGGTTATTGGAACCGGCTGTTAGGCACCTGATGGTGAACAAAGTGATCCAAGGTTCCGTTTCTTCCTTATGAGGATCGGAACCCTAAAAATGATTTAAACAAAGGGTTGCGTTTTTTAATTACATTATGAGGTACATAACCCTAAAAAACCGGCCAAGTGCGAGTCGTTCTCGCGCACGAAGGGTTCCGTACCAAAAAGGCCAAAAAAAACGGGTCTGTTGTATGGGAACCCCCTTAAATATTTATTTTATTTTGTTTTTAGTATTTGTTGTTATTGCGGTAACAGAAATACATAATTTGTAAAAATTTCAACTGTCTAGCTATCGCGGCTCTTGAGATACAGCCTGGTGACAGAGCGACGGACAGACGGACAGACGGACAGACGGACAGACAGCGAAGTCTTAGTAATAGGGTCCCGTTTTTACCCTTTGGGTACGGAACCCTAAAAATGATGGAACATACAAACATAGTGTCACTGACGTAAAACATACGCATGCAACATAGGAATAATCCTAGAATCAGTCAAAATGATTAATGATGAATCTTAGTCAAGTCAAAACCTTTATTCATGGTGTAATTATTAAAATAACAATTTACAATGTTATTGTCAGTATTGTTCTTAATACGTTAATAATGTGTGGCCTTTGATTTCTATAATACTTGCATAAATTGTATTATTCTGAGAATATTCTAAATCATCACAATCTGTGTCGCTTATTACCGTCTTGGAATAGAATACACATCAACCTATTTCATCTTATGTCAAAAGAGACTACTGGAAAAGTGCTGCTAATTTTTTTTAAATTTATTAAATTAAGGTAGGCAGTGTAGGTTTACGTCGTTATTATCAAGAGGGTTCCGGCAAACAGCAAGTTCCAGCTATAGCAGACTATCGACAGTGGATTATCGAGCGGCAACTCTACCTCCTACCAAGCATAATGGCAAAGACCTCTTTTTAGGGTACTGTACCCAAAGGGTAAAAACGGGACCCTATTACTAAGACTTCGCTGTCTGTCCGTCTATCCGTCTGCCTGTCACCAGGCTGTATCTCAGGAGCCGCGATAGCTAGACAATTGAAATTTTCACAAATTCTGTTCTTCTGTTGCCGCAATAACAACAAATACTAAGAAAAAAATATATTTAAGGGGGGCTCTCATACAAGAAACACGATTTTTTTTGCCCTTTTTCTGCTCGATATCAATAATGGCAACCGGTAGGCACTTGAAATATTCACTAAACACTCAGTTGTATTTTTATTTTAATAAAAAATAATAAAATTTTAATTAAATAAATATTTAATAATACAAAAAACGTTATTTTTTCCCTATTTTTGCTCGATATCAATAAATAGTAACAGGTAGGCACAATATTAACTAAATTTTTGTACCTACTGTTGTTTACCTAGTCAAACTAGGTACGGAACCCTTCGGGCGCGAGTCCGACTTGCACTTGGCCGGTTTTTTAGTTGTTCCTTATAGAGAGGTCTATATCCAGCAGAAGACTGAAATGAAATGGTGATGCTGATACAAACCTCAACCATCTGTTAATGAGCGCCATGGGTATGGTTTTAAAACTGAATGGGTGGGTTTCAGCGTACGTCAGCATCTTGTACGCCATCAGGAATCCACCCATCACGAAAAATATCTGCACGATGACCCGGGCATTGAAGAGGAGGGCCTTGAAGAAGTCGTCGTAGGACTGTAACAAAAGTAGAAAATCAATGGTGAGAACTGTTAAACAAATGTATTTTTAGTCATATTTAAAGACATACCACACAGAGCCATCTCGTCGTAAATTAAGCTACAACTAATCTTTTACTATGGATACTAGTCAACCGATAAACTTACTTTTAAACTAACTTTTAGGAATAAACACTAGGGTTAATAAACTGGGAGTTTTGAAAGGACTAGAAAGGAGCATATAGAATATAGAATAGCTTATGCACGTGGTTTCCTTGTTTCCTCGATTATGAATCAGTTAAAAGCCAAAGTACAAATGTTTATTGACTTTTCTTGTCTTGACATGTTCTTCAAAGATGTGGAAAGTATTAATAGCCCATAGAATTTCACCACAAGCCGCTAAACTGCATTTAAGTAGATGTTGCAACGTGCAACTGACCGCAATAACCTCGCAAATGTTGATCTTAGGCCGGTTCAGATGCCTGACTCTGCAACACGAAGCTCGCATTTACGGATACATCTGTTTCTTTCAGATACTTTGAGACATGGAGGGTCAGATGGATTCGAATATACGGACATTGTGTTGCGGAGTAAGGAGTAAGGCCTCCGTGCGCATGGACTAATTTATTACCGATAATGATGTAAAGAAATTCAAGTATACTCTTATCTGTAAGTCAGCGTAATTTCATCAAATGTTATGAGTGTGCACTCTTGACACTCAAAAGAACAACAACTATTTTAATACTTTAAAATAATCATGTTTAAGTAATCGAGTGGTAAAGCGCCGCACCCGGTACGCACGTTTTGATTCCTGCTTAAGTGTTGTCTTAAGCGGTTCTTTTAAAGTTTAAATACTGATATTATGATTGCAATATAATTGCTATAATAATACGGGTTAAAGTATGAAATTGCCAATTATTTTCCCACTTTTTATTTTGTTTATAGCTCTTAAGTTTAGTCATATTATTGCGTAATTCTTTTTGTATTGTATCAAAAACTAAATAAAATAACTTTTGACTAAAAAAAATGCAATACTAGTGCCTATTACTTCAAAGGAAGTCATTGAAAAGACCCCTTACAATGTGTCAGCTGACCTTTTTGCTTCAATTAAGTATATTTGTATTATATAATTTGATTTTCAGAAATTTAAATACTATAATGCGTAGCTTTATAACCATCTAACTTTCACCTTTAATTGCATCGAAAACGGTTCAGGCGTTTTTAGAAAAACTAAAAAATTTTTAGTCTGGAAAAATGACTTTTCTCGATTTCGTCCATACAAAACGGCAATTTCATACTTTA
The DNA here is from genome assembly GCA_949315895.1 of Anania crocealis. Taxonomy (NCBI): domain Eukaryota; kingdom Metazoa; phylum Arthropoda; class Insecta; order Lepidoptera; family Crambidae; genus Anania; species Anania crocealis. Next base: position 12,465,945 of record OX438872.1, read on the forward strand.
ACCCCTAATATCATTTAAAAAAATTTGCCTGACACCACAAGATACAAATTACTTGAAATAATTTACTCATGCTTCAGTTCTTAAATAAACTCGAAATAGTTTCACGTTGTTAAAACCGCAATCAGATAATTAACACTAGGTCACGATTTAATTTTGTTTATTTATTTTTAGGGTTCCGTACCCAAAGGGTAAAAACGGGACCTTATTACTAAGACCTCGCTGTCTGTCCGTCTGTCTGTCACCAGGCTGTATCTTATGAGCCGCGATAGCTAGACAGTTGAAATTTTCATAAATTATGCATTTTTGTTGCCGCAATAACAACAAATGCTAAAAACAAAATATTTAAATCAATATTAAGGGGGGATATCAATAAATGGTAACAGCACCAATAACATTAACTAAATTTATGTACCTACTGTTGTTTACTTAGTCAATGGTACGGAACCCTTCGTGCGCGAGTCCGACTCGCACTTTGCCGGTTTTTAGTATCCTTCTACAAAAAACATTGTTTTAAAAACATCGGTCGTATAATAAGAGCTAGATTTTTTTTATATTTTTATATTTTTTTGTTTAGGTCCTACACCAACGACAGTTACAATAATACAATTACATTTTTAAACCATATTATATTCTTAAGCTAAATGCACTATCATTTAAATGTATACACAACTTGCTTAAAATATAAATCGTTGCCTGGTAGTATAGGCTATTATTATGAATAGTTCAACTAAAAACTAAAGGTTATCTTTATGTAACAATGTAAAGGTTTGAATTAATCTGAAAAACAGTTTTAAATGTAAATATTAGATACATAGCCCTGTACATTTTTTTTTAAATAATTAAGACATGCCTCACTGGGCCACACAGAGCCATCTAGTCCCAAATTAAGCTACTATTATGTACCCTGTCGTATAGGGTACTAGACAACCGATAAACTTACTTATACCAAAGAAAATAAAGATCTTTATTTTCTTTGCTTATACAATACTTTTTTTTTGTAAACAGACATGTTCATGCACACAAATATTTGTACTGTGCGGGGATCGAACCCGCGACCCATGGGCTGAGAAGCAGCGTTTACTACCGCTGATCCAAATGGTCGTCAAATGACACCTACATCTGTCCATAATTGAAAATCTCACGTTGATTTTACGTCAGTGTCAATTTTATAACACGGCCAAACTATGTCGGCCTGTGATTGAATGGATATTAAGAGAAAACACTACGGGCGAGAGAATTGAAAAATAGGTATTTGTAAAATTTATTACTGTCGCGCAGTGCCAAATGCATTCACCGCAGAGTGTGATAGAGACAACTGCTTCTTGGACCGAAAATACCTACTAAAAGCACACCAAATCAGCGTTTTGTAGTCTCCCGATTACTTTTCCAAAACTAGACCGATTTAAATACTTTTTTCATTAAAAATTCAATAAAGGCTTTGGCCGTGTTCGTATGTTCTCGTTTTTTTATAAAATTTTGCCTTTGTTTTCTTCATGTTTGAACACAGCGGAAAATCTGGCGAATTTTTTCGATTTTTGAGGGCTTCTTAATTAATTTCTTCTTTTTTATTAATTAATTTATGAAAAAACAGAAAACATAGAAACATGCTAATAGTGGCCATAGATAAATATTATTGCTCTACTGGCTTTATCCAGGGAGAACAGGGGACTACGTTTGTATGGAAAAACGGCCCTTGTGTTTCCTCTTAATGTCATGTTGTAGTAACTATTCGATTGAATACTATTGAATAGGTTGTACCCTGATGCCTTACTCTGCAACACGAAGCTCGTATTTAATATATCTGTCTCTTTCAGATACTATAAGACATCAGTATGAGTGATAGGGACAGATGGATTCGAATATACGGACATTGTGTTGCGGAGTAAGGCCTCTGATGTCAAATGGGTACACTTTTCATTGGGACACATTGCTTACGCTGATTGTGTAGGTGTGTAGTTTTTAGGTAGGTGCATCCTATTGACCGCTTTACGATTCTCATACAAAATAAAAAATATGATATTTAAGGGGGCTTTCCCATACATAGAACTAAAAAAATATATTTTTTTTTACTAAAACCTTTGCTAATGGGGTATCTATGAATAGGTCTTTTAAAATGACATTGAGGTTTTTAAAACCATTTTTTCCAAAAGTCTAACATTTGGAAGATAGACGCTTCCAAAGTGTAAAAATTGGTTGAGAGGGGCTCAACTTTTAAACTAAGCAAGTGAAAATTTTGAAAAAATACATAATGTAGATTTTAAGAAGTACTTTCAACGAAAATTGGTTTGAACGAGATCAAACTGGTAGTTTTTTAAGATATAGCACATTCTTAACAACCGCAAATATAATTGTCCTTCATACAAACAGTATGAAAAACAAAGTTATTTTTGCAGTCTCGCACTTGGCCGATTTTTTAATACATCAAGCAGAAAGTGAACAAACACCAACCAGGCCGGTCTTCTGGTTCTTCATCTTCTATCTAACCCCTTACTGCATAGATTATTATTTCTTTGTAAAAAAAAAATATGTTTTATACTTAACTATTACAGAACCTTAAAAAATATTTATAAAACAATTTTAATTTACAGATTAAATAGTGTAACTGTCATTATGTGGTACAGTATGCATTCAAGTATCAATTTATCATAATCCCACATATGAAACTATATGCCATTAGTGCACATAAGTGTTTCTCCTTTAGTTATCTTAAATGTGCAATCAAGAATAAACCCTGGTTGTAAATAAAGTAATCAACAAACATTAATTTAGAAAACTATATTTTTATCAAAAACGAAATAATGTTTCATAATAATATATCCGTGAGAATAAACTGTTTCTAAGATTTCCATCCATCCTAAGAAGTATGGAAATCTAAGAAACGGTTTCTATCTTTATTGATAAAGATAAACTTTGCATTTCAAGCAGCAAATATGAGTTTGAGCACTGCAATCTATGTTTCTGCATCTCTTGCCGATCCGGATGCAGGGCAGTCTTAACCCGGCGCCAATGACGTTGGGTCATATTGACCCAAGGTGATTTTAAACCTTCGTATTATTTTTTCAACACCCGCGGTACAATTGACGGGTCGTGTAGCTGGAGATATACCCCCCCTCTACCCGTAGTAATGTGGTATTCAGTGCGACGCTGCCTGCGTAGCGAGATACACGTGTTTTGCGGCAAAACGGGTAATTATGACCCAGCGTCATCGCTGGCGTGGTATTTTCGTAACATATTTTAATTTGTTTATTGAATGTTATTGTTAATTTTTCTGATTTGTTTTTAGATTTTTGACAAAAATGGCGATGAGGAATTATCCAGAGAAAATATTGGCAATGTTGGAAGAATCGGACTCGGATGAAAATGATCTTGACCAATATCCCGGTTCAGACGTCGAAGTGGATAGCCATGTATCTGAACGCAGCCAAAGTAGCGATACTGAACAGGATGCGAACAATACAGATACGGACTCAAAGTCCTCAGATGACACAGGTGCGGACTCAGATGATGTCAACCTGTTGACTTTACAAAATCGAAAACGACAACAATTCAAAGAAAAGGATGGGACTACTTGGCAAAAAGCACCACCAAGACCGAATGTACGCACAAGATCTGAAAATATTATATCTGAGCCCCCTGGTGTTAAACCAATTGCTAAAAGAGCCAAGACTGTTCAAGAATGCTGGAATTTATTCCTGACCTATGATATGCTGAGCCAAATACAAAAATATACAAATTTACATATACAAGAAAGAAGAGCACAGTGTGAAGATTTGTCTCAACGTAGATACATGAATGAAGTGGAAATAAGTGAACTGAAAGCGTTTATTGGACTGTTGTTTATGGCAGGATTTTATCGTTCTAATAGACAGAATTTGGAGGATTTATGGCAAGCAGATGGTTCTGGTGTTTAAGTTTTTAGACTTACCATGTCGATGCAAAGATTTTACTTTATTCAAAGCTCACTGCGATTTGATGACAAGTCTACACGCGCCGAAAGACAAGAACTTGATAATTTGGCACCAGTGCGTGAACTTTTCGAAGAATTTGTAAAGCAGTGTAAAAATATGTACTCTCCAGGGGAGACTTGTACTATTGATGAGATGTTAGTTGCATTCAGAGGGAGGTGCAAATTTCGTCAATATATACCATCCAAACCAGCCAAGTATGGCATCAAAATTTTTGCCTTAGTGGACTCCAAAATTTTCTACATCACCAACCTGGAGATATACGCTGGTAAGCAGCCTGACGGACCATTTTCTGTTAGCAACAAACCCTTCGACGTAGTGAATCGTATTGTGTCACCCATCTCCAAAAGTCACCGTAATCTTACTTTTGATAATTGGTTTACTAGCTACGAACTAGTGTCTTATCTTCTAAGTGAACATAAACTGACTTCAGTGGGAACCCTACGAAAGAACAAAAAACAAATTCCACCTGGATTTATATCAACGCGCGGAAAAGAGTTACACCTGCTACTTTCGGATTTCAAAAAACGATTACGCTGGTTTCTCACGTCCCAAAGAAAAACAAAGTTGTCCTCTTGATTTCGAGCCTGCACCATGATGACAAAATTGACGAATCTACAGGTCTGACCCAGAAGCCTGAAATAATAACTTTTTATAACGCTACCAAAAGCGGAGTGGATGTAGCAGACGAGCTTTGTGCTACATACAATGTAAGCAGAAACTCTAAGAGGTGGCCGCTGACGATATTCTTCGCGATGCTGAATATTTCAGCAATCAATGCAAATATAATATATCGGGCTAACAATGATAATACACGTATAAAACGTCGACATTTCATCAAAAACTTGGCACTCAGTTTAATTCAGGACCATTTACAAATCCGAAGAGCACGTGTGAACTTACCTCAACAATTACGCAAAAGGATCGCAGATTTCACTGGCGAACCTTCCATAGAACCTCCTCAAAAAATTCCAGGAGCACGCAAAAGATGTCATATATGCCCATCTAAAAAGGATAGAAAAACAACGCATACTTGCCATGCTTGCCACATCTACATCTGCCCAGAACATTTGATTTCGTACTGCGAAAATTGCAGCAACTCCATGTCTATAAATGAGGAATCGGAAGACTGATTATGTACTAATATTTTGATAAGTAGTTATTATGATCTCTTTATTAGCATAAAAAATTGAATTTTTTTATAATGTTTAGTTTTTATTACAAAAAAAAAAGAAAATATGCAAGTTATGTTGTTCAGGTTGATTTTGCATGCGTCTTTTTAAAACTTAATAAATGTTTAATTCATTATCTTAAATAAATGTTTTATTATTCTGTCATTTAGCCAAATAACATTAATTTCTGAAGTATTTGCTAAACAATACTAGTTTATTTATATACACTGTAAATTTACTGTTAAAAGTTCGGGTAACAATGACCCGATGTCATCGGCCGCGTAATATTTTTCACGTCATTGGCGCCGGGTTAAACTAGGATAGGGCCCTTGGGCACACAAGAATTTGGGGCCCTTTTGGAAAGTATACGCTGCTATACGTGTCCCGGCTTCATTACTCTACAAAGGTCGAGGAGATTGTAGAGTACGTGCGATTGAAGACCAAATACACCTTGAGGGTTGAACGTTTTGAATCTCGACACAACACGAATTTCAATTCGTTTGTGGTTAGGGTTCCGACAGGACAACTGTCGACCTTCATGCAGGCAGAATTTTGGCCGAAGGGTGTTGTGTATCGTCGGTTTCGTGGACGGTTACCTGACACCAAGTCGCGTAACACAACGCCGTGAAATTTGTGTGTTTATAGTATTGTTATAAGTATTGTATGTATGTTAGTCTGTAAGGTATTTATTATATGGGCCTGTATTTTTTACTCTGTTGCCTGAAATAAATAAATAAATAAATAAATAAAGTAAACTAAGTATGACCATTCATTATAATTGATGACTGATTTGTGAAAATGTGTAATGTGCCCGACAAAAATGTTTTCAGAATAAATGTGTGAGAGAAATTATCGATCCTTCGGGGCCCCCTGAGAATGGGGGCCCTGGGCACGAGCCCCGTGTGCCCTTATGTGAAGACGGTATTGTCCAGATGTAAGTAGTAGTGGTAGTAGTAGCCGAAAGTATCGTCATCGTCGGATAATTCTTTATTTTCGCTGCCAGACGAAGAATCTTTATACAGGATGAAATTTTAACCACTTTCCAAATTTTAATATATCAATCTACGAGACAAAAAACAAATGACGTATTTTTTCTTTTGGTATAGCCCAGTACAAAAATGTCAAGATAAAGCACTTAGAAAATGTCCGTAAAAAATATATAATTTTTGATACGGCCGCCTAGCAACACTTTTTTTACGCGATTCGCATCTCATTTATTCATTACGATACTATTCATATGTTTTTGATTATCCTTTTATACCTTATCAGGCCTAGGATTGTAAAAATTAAAAACTATATTGCGAAAAATATTTTCGGGTGAAAGCTTGATTTACAGTTTTTACTTCATAAATGGGCTCTAAATACAAGACCGTACGCCTATAAAAATTTTGGAAAGTGGTTAAAATTTCATCCTGTATAAAGCACTCATTTTTGTTGGAACACTGAAAGAAGCGATAAAAGCTAAGTAAGTGATTAGATGCATGAAAGTAAAGTAAGCTTTAGCCCAAAAAAAAGTGGTTTGTATTATTAGACAACTGTTTTAGCAAACAACGTTTAAGCCAAACCACCGAGCAAGAACCTGAACCAAAGGCTTAAAGCTTCCTCCCGTGGATAGTAACAGTATATATTTTAAGACATGCCTCACTGGGCCACACAGAGCCATCTAGTCCCAAATTAAGGTACTATTAAGTACCCTGTCGTATGGGGTACTAGACAACCGATAAACTTACTTATATACTTTTTTTTTTTTTTTTTGTAAATACATACTTATAATACATAGAAAACACCCAGACCAGTACAAACAGACATGTTCATGCACACAAATATTTGTACTGTGCGGGGATCGAACCCGCGACCCATGGGTCAGAAGCAGCGTTAACTACCGCTGATCCAAATGGTCGTACTTTAATACTGCATATTGATTCATATAAGGAAAATATACATTTGGCACTTATTGCACACAGTACCATATATGAAATGCACTTTATGCTACTAGTGCCTGCAGTCCCATATCTGATACGAAGTATTGATGACCAATAACTTTTTCAAATTTACAGATTATAAGTCGGTTTTTACGTTTTTGGATGCGCGATTAATTGCTTTAACATAAAAAAGACAAAATAAATAATCATAGTAACCTGAGAAAATTAAGAACAAATGCAGAGCAACTTACCTCTAACCGAAGCTTGAATTGAAACTGACGTCACTTTTTTTCTGACAGTATTTGATCTGTCAAACTTGGATAAAACGTTTAATTGTACTTCCGGTTTAAGGTATTTAGAAATTGCCAGCACAAAAAACTAAACATAATTTAAACTTTTACGTAAAAATCTTGCTGTGCAAACCTGGGACGAAAAGCAGTAAGGGGTAGCCTGACCAGAAATATAAAACCTGCATTGGTGTCTCCCAATGAGGTGTCCCCACTTTATCTTTCTTATGGTAAGTAATACTATGTAATACCATAGGGAAAGAAATATAGTAATACATAGTATAGTAAATACAGAAATTGGTTACAAAATTTTCCTCAAAATGGCGAGGTTTTTTATTTTTTGATTGGGCTTGACAGTGTTTAACCGTCATCATGCTAGCTGCAAAATTTCCTAACAGTTAGTTAATTTATTCTTACCAAATGCCATTCCGATGATAGCAATAAAGTGAAGGCACATTTAACTTAAAATCGCCCCTATGTCTATAGATATAAGAAAATTAAAAGGCTACTTTAACATTTATTGCAACACACAAGCCGTAATACGATATTCAACTTTATTTACTTATAAATAAGGAGCAATAGTTGGGCATCAGACCGTGGCGCCCTACAACCGGTCAATCGGCGTTTGCGCATGTTGGGCCATGAAATTCGAGGAACGGATATGTTTCAATGAATTGAATTCGGTATTATCATAACACTATGTTCATACTGCTCAATTGTTGAATACCATTCGCAATGATAATTTAAATGATGGCCTTTATTTCAAAATATTACAAAATAAGCAATAAATTAAGTAGGTTAAAATTACAACAAACTTTAAAAATGTTTAATAACATGTTTTTTAAGACTAACACCCGTATTTATAAAGAAGTAGTTACTTATTGCTTAAGAAAGTCATAACTTAAAGTGTTCATATTTAGTGCTTAAATGAAGGAAATGGGTCACCATTAGAAGACAAATTATTTGGAAGAGAATGCTAACTTTTGATAGTTCTCACTTCTAGTAATAACTTGATTATGGAATACTTATTGTCACTTATGAAATCACTTTTACTTGTTCATAAATACGGGTGTTAGTTGTAATTTACTGAGTTTTATTCTTTATTACGTCTCTATTACATATATTTTTTAACTAAGAACAAGAGCAGTGAACAGACGACGGCAGGTTAAACTACCCAAAAAGTTAAAGGTATTGAATTAATTTTCAACTATAGAAATAATTAAAAATTGCATTACACAAATATTTATTGAGTTTCAAAATATAACAAATCTTAGGTAGTATTTTAGATTTGCGAAACAAATTGTTTTTTTTTTGTTTTTGGGTACCAAAATAATGTATCTTTAACTTATTTTGTTTCTACCGAATTGAATGTTTTTACTTTCTAAACGTCCCGCTGGTCTAGGGTTTAAATACCGGGCCATGATCTGGGGGTCCTAGGTTCGATTCCCGGGTCGGGCAACATAAAAAGTTTCGAGTTTTCGAACGTTTCTCGGGTTTGTGATCACCAACCCGCATTTGGCAAGCGTGGTGATTAAGCCAGTACCCATCATTGCTGTGGTAACTTGAATTCAATGATGGAGGCCTTTTCCCTGCAGTGGGATGATTATAGGCTGTTACTTTTTTTTTAATTTCTAAACTATTAAATTTTCAATATAGGTAGGATAACATATGCAAAAATATCTCTTAGATTAATAAGACTACTCAAATTCCCTTGAAATACCGATCCGCAGTTTCATATAGCCAGTGTATCAGGTAAAAGTCAATGACCTCACATCTACGCTGCCGTTTTAGAGGCCTTATGTCGACATAACACGCGACCTTAACATTTTGAAAGAAAACATTCGACCAGTAACGTATTACTATTGCAATTAGAGATGGGCGCCTACCCGGTAAAAATACGACTTTGGGTAAATATCAATTAATATCCTTTTTTTACCCACCTATTATCAATTTTTACCGGGTAAAAATTAAAAACATTTTATTTAACTATAAATCCACAATGTTTAGTTTTTTAACACAAATTACTTAACATAATATGCTAAAAATATAGTATGTATGTCGTATATGCCAAACAAATAAAATAAACTAAAAGAGTTTTGTATGTTATAATAATGCTGTATAACTAAATAAATAAATGAAACAATATTTACTGATTTATACTTATCATAGACTCATTTCATTGACAAGTTTTTTTTTAATTTTTAGGTAAGTATACCTGCTTACCTTTTATCCGGATTATCCGGATACACGTAAGTAATTAAAGTATCGAATCGATACGACATTAAAAGTAGATAAAATTCGAAAATTGTTCGGTTTTTGCGAGTAAAACTAGTAAGTGTGTTAAAAACAATAAATTTGCCTTCGCGACATATAAATAAATATAAATAAATAAATATTTAAGATATATAGGTCAAAGTAAAATGAATCAATCTAAAAAGTCTTAATTTTTATCCGATAAAATTGATAAATATCGGGTGAAAAAGGGTATTTATTTATTTTTACCTTTCCTACCTATTTTTACCCACCCAATTTTTACCGGGTAGGTAAAAATTTCCCATCTCTAATTGCAATCAAATTAGCAGATTACCTATTTCCCGTGTGGTATAAGGATGTTAAAGGAATCTTCCTATGTGTCGGATATGGTGACGTAAGAGGCGGCTAAAAGACAACTGAAAGAAGACTACTTGCCAAACTTCGATCGCCAACCCGCTTGCCAAGCGTGGCGATAATGGCGAAATCCTTCTTTTGGAGTTTTTTGAGATGCCTTTGTCCAGCCGTGGACTGATAAGGCTACTGATGGTGATGGATAGCTGATTATTACCAAATTAATATAATAAAATACTTATTATGTTTTATAATTTAATTTAAGACGCCATGTTTATACTTGAAAAAAATTTTGTGGTTACGCGGGTTTGTTTATATATACTTCATAAAAAATCACGGGGTCACGGGTTCGAGCCCGTGTTTGGGCAGCAGAGTTTCGAATTTTCGAATCATCGGATTTGTGAACACCGATCATCGTATTTGGCAAATGTGGTAACTATGCAAGTGCCCATCGTAGATGTGGTGACTTGAATTCAGTGACGGAGGCCTTCGCCCTGCAGTGGGATGAGTATACGCCGTTCCTTATTTTTAGATAGGATTCAAAAGAAATTTGAAGATTGTTCGGAAAATTCGCCTAATGTAGACTTCGGAGCAATGCGGCTTGCGGCTTGCGTCGTGCGACATGCGTCACTTGCGGCCCACGCGGCCATGCGGCTGTACTCTGAATTAAAGGAGTGTATGAAACCCTTTCCGAGCGAAGCGTCGCGGCCGCATGCGTCGCTCGGAAAGGGTTGTTGTTTTTGCTCCGAAGTCTACCTTTAGATGTACCTATTCCCATTGCACGATAAATAATTCCGTCAATGTTGTCCTGACATGTTACTTACATACAGTGTAAATAATATGTTCAGTAACAACATTTGGATTTTCTCTTTTCTGGACGATGTCTATAGACAATATGATAACAGTGAAACCTATCTACACTAAATTCTAAACAGGAAAGATTTTATTGTTTTGTTTGTATTGAATAGGCTCCGAAACTATTAGACCGATTTAAAAAAATCTTTTACCATTAGAAGCCGACATTATCCCTGATGAACTTAGGCTACTTTTCACCGCGGGACCCGGAAGGTGGCGCTGCTGTCGGTATGTCAACGGCTTGACCGATTGGGTTGAAATTTTGTGTATTTCCATGATTTCACAGTCGCGAATGTATTAAGCCTATCTTATCTGTCTTTCTATATGCCACTGCTGGGCACGGGTTTCCGATATGACGTGGAAATCACGCGGGCAGAGCAGCGGGCGAAAAGTAGTAGGTACTAGTATTTGTAAACTGCTGTTGAAGTTTGAAGTAATGTCAATGATGACATAAAATCATGGCCGCTCGGTCGATTAACGCTTTTAAGCGTGACCTTGTGGTCTGGGCTACCAGCGCTAGCACGATTGAATTTCGTAAGCAGCAAGAGCACGACTATTAAATTTTTAGCAACGAGTGTTTTTCACGCTTAAAATACCTACTACATCTAACTAAATAAAATACCTCTCCCTGCATTTCTCCTATTAGTAAGGTTTTTTAAACTTAGATACTGCATACCCTAAACCCAGAATTGCTGTGCACGCCCCTGCTTTCAGGATGACCTTAGAAGAACTGTTGGCAACGGGTGGATGGGGTATGCCCAGGTAATGGATTTGTGGCGCAACAAACATGCTTACATTCACATTTATTAGGTAATTAAGGTTTAAGAGCTCTGACATAGCAACGAACAGTATTCTGATTTAAACTATCATAGTCACTACACTAGAATTACTTGATTCGAGGTTTACTAGTATACCATGTACCTTGTTTTTTATGAGTTTCCGAAATTCGGCACTGTTGCAAGCGCCGTGATGAACACCGAAGAAGAAGAGCCGAGAGAATCGGATGAGTCACCGGAGGAAGTAGCCGAAATATCGGAAATTCATAAAAAACAGACAACGGCAGGTCAACCTACCCAAAAAGTTAAAGGTCATTGAATTGATTTTCAACTTTAAGTCCAATTAATAGAGAGCAATATCAATTGAGAAAATTTGACGTTTTGTGGTAGGTTGACGTGCTGTTGTCTGTACATGGTATAAACCCCAAACCAATTAACTCTAAAGAGAAGAAGCTTAAGAATATGGAATAAAAACTTACATGTTCAATGAAGTCTGGGTTAGCAGTGTAGCCGTATCCAATGAAGATCATTGAATGAAGACCAAGTATCATGATCATGGTGTAGACTCTGAAACCAATAGGAAATTTAAGAAAAGCAAAAGTTGAAAACAAGACATTTTTCTCATGAAGAGATAAAATGAGGATAAAATAAATGAATCAACATCACATCAATGTAACTAATGAAAAAATTGTTTTGTGGAAATAAAAAACAACGAAGCCACCACAAACTCCCAGACCTGATAAAACAGCAAATAGTTTTTTATGCATTTTCCGGGAATCCAATTCACGTAGATCTAGAAATATTATTACTTATAATAAAGAGAATTAAAAAACTCTCTAAATATTTGGTAAAAGTGAACACACATTTTTCCAGCTGTATTACCACTTTATAAAGGAATTCCAAAAAGTATACCTTCAAAGCAAAGTTTAAATGAATGTATAAACGATTGACTTATTGAATTAATGCAGACTATTTATTGCACAAAAAATTTATTAAATTTCTAAAACGTAAACCAATTGAAAAAATAAATATGTTACAAATTATATCTTTTTTCGTATGACTTTTCTTAAAAAATAGTGTTCTGCCTATCACTTCTGTAAAATATGTTTTACCTTAAAGCTTGGAAACATTTGAAAATGCCACCATCAGCACTGCCTCCATGTTTCAAAGCTTTCCAGTTCTTTTGTATACAGAAAGCCAACATGTATCTGTTATCTGCAGAATAAATAAAACAGAATTTAACTTAACGAAGTAACACTTGGTGGAGAGACGATTGGGTAGAGGTCGCAGAAAGCCGCTGGATACGAACGTCTTCTTTTTACCATTGGGCAAACTGGGAATGCAAAATAGTTTTTGCGGTCAAGCGAGGTGATTTTGACCTTAAAGATAGCAACGCGACACTTCCTTGTACTCGTTTATAAATGTTAGTTGTAGGTAAACGAAATAGTTTCGAAGTGTAATTTTTTGCATCAGACGTGACATTTTTCAGTAAACTTAGTATTTAAATTTGTTCATTCATAGCTTCAAGAGTCTGTAAACTGGAGTGTCTGGTATTCATTTCAACGGTGCGCTTAAAACATGCCTTTGGAGAGCCCATGTTGTTTCTAGTTGATTCATAAATTGATAAATGGACTGATTATAAGATATATGCCAAAAATTTACGTACCTGAACCTTTTTCGCTTGGCCAGAAGAAGTAATAAGCAGAACATCCTAAGTTGACCAGAATTATTAGCAGAAATATAGCTCCAAGAGACCAGTCAAGGGCATCAGGCGGCTTGTAATCTCCTTTAGTCTTGCAGTAACGGACCGAGAGTTTCTCCAGCTGCAGTAAAATTTAAAGTAAATTAGTTTTGTTAAAACCAAAATTTGCTTTGCCTTTGGATAAAGACTTTGTTGGAAAATGAGTTTCGTTGTACCTAATTAATTAATACATAATACTCGTAATCATAAACGATTTTAAAGTGATTGTGTCTGTCGTTAGTATATTATATGAAAATTGTGAAGATACTCGTAGTATGAGATTCTGAACAAAATTTTTTTCTGGATGTCATCTTCAGAAGAAGTAAAAATTAGGAAGTTTATTTGTGGAAGCAATTATTTATATGTCAACCAATTTCAGGTGGGCGCATGATAATGGTCGTTGAATATTTTCGCGTATAGTAATAATAGCGTTTGTTGTATGGGAGCACTCTTAAATATTTATTTTATTTTGTTTTTAGTATTGGTTGTTATTGCGGCGATAGATATACATAATTTGTGCAAATTACAACTGTCTAGCTTTCGCGGCTCTTGAGATACAGCCTGGTGAGAGGTAGACGGACAGACGGACAGACAGCGAAGTAATAGTATTAGTAATAGGGTCCCGTCTTTACCCTTTGGGTACGGAACCCTAAAAGAAACGTCCTGATATCAAACTCTGAAATGTTTGCGTGGTATTTTATAAAATGAATCTTACAAATTTATGAACTTCCTGTACATAAACTTAAATCGTATGTCAAGGTAATTTTAATTAAAAATGGGTTTTTATTACTATTAGTGATTGGGGGGATTGAGCGGCCTATTTGTTGTAATGAGATTTTAATTACTGATTTTACCTGAAGTCCATATTCCTCATACATCGAAGCATTGAAGCACTCCTTCAGTGCCAATGCTGTAGCCTCCGAAGCATCAGCATGTGTGAGGTTAAGACCACAACTCTTGGATCCGCACACCCCACGAGTCAGCTTGCTGTGTTCGTAATTCTTGTATGTGATCGATGAGAAGTTCTGGGAAGCATAAAATATATTGTTAATACTGATTACACGTATCATTATAGAATATTGTTTGATGGCTAAATGCTGAAAACATATTCATCATCAACCGAAATTAGTCCATTGCTTGACATATGCATAGACTGTCTTAAGACGAAAGTCATTGACTAGTGCTTGTAGCCAGTGATGTCATGGAACTTATAATTTAATAATTTAAATTTAATTTCATTTTAATAATTTCAATATTTAAGACATGCCTTACTTGGCCACACAGAGCCATCTAGCCAAATTAAGCTAATATTAAGTACCCTGTCGTATGGAGTACTAGACAACCGATAAACTTACTTATATATATTTTTTTGTAAATACATACTTATAATACATAGAAAACACCCAGACCAGTACAAACAGACATGTTCATGCACACAAATTTTTGTACTGTGCGGGGATCGAACCCGCGACCCATGGCTCAGAAGCAGCGTTTTGCCACCGCTGATCCAAATGGTCGTCAAAACTAAAACGTGAACTAAAACGTGGTCGCTTTATATGGGTCAAATAACAAAGATTAAGGTAATAAGGCCATTCTTGGTGTTTCTATGCTTGATAAAATCAGAAATGAGGTAATCCGTAGGAGAACTAAGACAAACGACATCGCTTGATGAATTGCGGAGCTGAAGTGGTGGTGGGACACACAAAAGAACCGATGGTCGTTTGAGCTTTAATGTTTTGTAACGCACCAGACGATGATCTGTGGGTACGCGGTATATGCGGTATATGTAGCCGCTTGCATATTACTGCTTAGTCCCTCAGCAGCAGGTAGCAGCAGGCAGCTGCTCTCATAATAACAACACTGCAGAGGACCACTGGTCGTTACAGCACATTGGGGATAAGACCTAATATGCCACATATTTAAATGCTGTGATTTCGATGTTTGTGTCTTTTGTTTTAATGTCTCTGTAATTTTTTCTTTGCCTTTTGTAACGTACTTCATCATATCAGCCGAACGACGCCCACTGCTGGGCATAGGCGTCCCCCATTACTTGTGGTCTGTTAAAAATTTCTTATTTCTTGTTATTTATACATGGAATAACTCACCCTAATATACTCGTACAGCGGCGAGCCATCATCTAGTATAACCATATCAGTTATGCAGTAGACAGCGTTGGGGTCCTTTAAGCACAGATCAAAGTCTTCCAGGTCCGCCAGAGGTGGCATCGAGTCGTAGTCGAATTCTTTTGGGGGGCCATCTGTTGAGAGCACATTAATATTAATAAAAAAATATACCAAATGAACGTTAGTTGGTAATGAATTGGTCTAGTTGTTAAGTACTGGGCCAGATGATAATGACTATCTCGCCTGGTTTCGATCGCAACAAGGATTTCGAATTTTCAATCTTTGCTCGGGTTTGTGATCACATGCCCGCATTAGGTAAGCGTGGTGATTAGTCTGTAGTTCTGTACCCATCATTGCTATGGCAACTTGAATTCAATAATGAAGGTTTCTGCCCTGAATTGGGATTACAGGCCGCTTTTTTTTTTACAGCGTGATAGGTAAATGGTATAAAAGAGTCGAAACACATAGGCTGGTTTCGACTAAAATGTGAATGCATAAAATACTATGGTGAAGTCCGAAATTTGATATCATCTAAGCGACACCCAAAGCTGGACATGGGCCTTGACCTTCGCCAGACCGTCGGTCCAACTGGTGGGGGACGGTATAACATATAAAACTAGGCGGTAAAACATAAATATTGCTAACATTTCTTAATGCCAAAGTAAGTATTTGCAGTTTGCAAGCGACTAATTGGTATTCGCTATAGCGTGATCACTCCACGCAACATCCGTCATATTGGGCAATACAGCAACTATATTCATTTGTCTTTCAAAATTTAACATTACAGACAATGTATATATCAAATGATTACTTTGCTATATTGGCACTTTGGCTTCATAATGGGCAATGTTTAAAATTTGTATTTGCAATCTTGAGCCTTTTCAAGAGTGTATTAAGTGACCACGTCACAGTTTCATTGTATGTAAGTGTTGAATATTTGAGCAATACGAATAGGCTTTAAACATTTGAAGGTTAATGTCGTTTTAGTAGGCTTAAATTGCATTGTATTACGAAAACAAATTAGCGGCAAAAATCCTACGTCTTAATCTAGGTCACATGTACCTACCAAACTATCTTAAAGTTATCAAAATGATGTTTTTAAGTTTTTATCCCTGGTTAACGGTTATTCACGTAGAGATTAATCTAAGTCATGGTTCGCCTGTGTGCTTTTATCAATATCATCTGTACATATGGTATTATTTTCGTAAAAAATAATACTCCATATTTTTAGTACCCAGCAAAACTTTATTTTAAAAGTCCACTTTTCGTTAAACGCTGTCGGCAATGTTGGTCTATAAATTATTTGTTTTGTGACAGACCAGAACAAACATTTGACATTTATCCAATGTTCACATTGATCCTTCTGCCTTTAAGAATCTAACATCTATATTTGCTCGTATCAATAAAAAGAGAAAGAAGTAACAGTAACACTCAGAATAGTGGTTTTAATCCCTCAACCCCCAGGAGGCACGCGCGTGCCGCGATAACAATTGATTTCAATTGTGTCTGGAATAACTCACGATCGAGGGATTAAAACTATTACGATCACAAAAACTACCTCAATTTCTGCACATACTCACTTGTTTTGTGAATGAAAATATCAAAGCATAAGTAGTAACAGCCTTTAATCATCCCACCGCAGGGAAAAGGCCTCCATCATGGAATTCAAGTTACCACAGCAATGATGGGTACTGGCATAATCACCACGCTTGCCAAATGCGGGTTGGTGATCACAAACCCGAGCAATGTTCGAAAATTCGAAACTTTTTAGAGTTCCGGGTATAGATCCCAAGATCTGGATCCGGTATTTAAACCACTAGACCAACGGGGCGTTAGTAAATAGTATCTTATGTCCTTTTCTAAGATCTAATCTATCTTTGTGTATTATTTCATAAAAATCGGTTCTGAAGTTTAGGCGTAAAATCGTAACAGACATACATAATATCTGTAATATTAGTGAGGATTTTAAGCAGAAGGTCAGTGCCCTTTACTATTATTTGAAGTTGATTAAAAATAATAATATTGTATTATAACCTTAACATCTAACGCTTCGTGCTATGTTTTCCGTCTCTCATACAGGGTGTTAGAAAAAAATTACTACAGGCCTAAGGCCGTGGACTCCACACATGTCTGCGGTGCGGTACCGGCCGCCGTGCGACGGCACGGCGCCGCCATCGGCAGAAGCTGCGGCTAGGCGCCGCGCCGCGTACCGGTGGCGGCGTCGTGCCGTCGCACGGCGGCCGGTCCCGCACCGCAGACAAGACTAAGTGTCCACGGCCTTAACCATAAGCTGATGTTGACGTACGTATGACAAAAAGTATGATGATGTCAAAAATTACATGTTATCATAAGAATTTTAACTTTATAGTTGCTTTTTTTACTCTTAAAACTCAACAAGGGATTTAGGTCGGGTAGACTTTACTGTCTGTCTGCGAACATGATTATTGAAATCGTATCGAAATGTCAGGAAGGTAAAATAGTACGTAAATTATCTTTATATTATTAATTCTGTTGGTGTTATTATTTTGTTACTAAAAATTTCCTTATACAACCCAATAAAAATAATCTTAAATAATCTTAAAAGCATAAAATCTTAAATTTTCTTATAATTTGCGTCTAAAAACACAAAACCTTCCATCATTTAGTTATCACTGAAAAATGGTTCCTAAATTATTGAGTTGAGTATGTAAATGCGAGTTTTCATCATATTGATACCATATTTAGTACCTAAATAATTTTTGATTGTTAAACATTAACCTTTTGTATAGTCATATTTAAGGGTAAAAAAAAACTGACTCCTGAAACACAGTAACACTAGCTCGGGAGTCAGTGCAACATTGCACTGTATAAAAGTCTTTTTACAATAAATATATTATTAAAAATTATTATTATATGAACACTTACATGTTGCAACAAATTTAAGAACAATGACTATGATATTTTACTAACACCCTGTATTGTAATCAAAGTTAGCGGTTGCCGTAATAGTTACAAGGGCCTCAAAAGTATTGCAATGACCGTGACCCGGTTCGGTAAGTTGTAAACATGTATCGTTAAGTTCTTTTTTTGTTTAGATGCCTCATACATTTTGAACTAAGTCATTAAATGACTACACATGACACTTTTAAGCTAAGGAATTAATGTTTTCTTTTGACTGTGATAATCAGACATGTCAAAACAGGTCGAGGTCACGTAGATCTTGGTAATTAGATGATAAAAAAAAAATAGCAGAAGAAGTACTGCCAGAAAAAAGGGCATCGCTTTTCCTCTTCACTGGCCAAACAGCGATCGTCAATCCGCCTGCCAAGATTGATTATAGCAAAGTACTCTATTGGTCTAGTGCAGGGATGGGGAAATGGCGGCCCGCGGGCCAAATCCGGCCCGCGACAAGATTTAATCACTTAAACTTCACTTAACTCACTTAAATACAATCGGCCCACGATACACAATATTCAAATATTCGCGCTAAAAAACTATTCGATCTAAGTTTCCCAATCTAATAAATTTGGGTCTTCATATTATATCTATGAACAAGTATTTACTACAATGAATGTTCGCAAAAACAAATTAAGGAACAGGATGTCTGACCATCATCTTGAGTGTGTTTGTAAAACAAACACAAGTTACTTCAAGTAGCTTAGAGCCTAGTTTTGACGCTTTAATTAATGAACAGTCAAAATTAAATCTTTAACATCGACCTAACACATTAAAACAATAAATGCAATATATGTACTCAAATGATTTTTTTTGTTACTTGTTTAGAATAAATAAATGCTCCTTGGCCCGCAAAAATGTTGTAATTATTTTATATGGCCCCATCTTTAAATCTATTTCCCCATCCCTGGTCTAGTGGATTAAATACCGGACCAAGATCAAGGGGTACCAGGTTTCAGCACCGTGTCGGACAAACAAAAGTTTCGCATTTCGAACATTGCTCGGGTTTGTGATCACCAATCCGCATTTGGCAAGCGTGGTGATTATGCCTCTACCCATCATTGCTTTGGTAACTTGAATTCAATGATGGAGGCCTTTTCCCGGCAGTGGGATGATTACTTTTACTTTTACTGCTTTGAGAGATATCTGCGTTTAGCAGTGGACTGATACACTGGTTATAGTAATAATGACATGTAAATAAACAAACAGGGATGGACCTCCATGGTGGAGTGGCGTTCACACCGGTTTTCAAGGTGTCACCTACTCCGAGGTTCCAGGTTCAATTCCCGTACGGGTCAATGTAGGAAAGAAAGTGTTGATCTACATTTTCTCGGGTCTCGTGGTACCTTCGTTGTTTCTGAGTTCCACAATTCGAGTGCTTTAAAAAGACACTCATTTTCAGATCAGAACTTCAGAACAGTTGATGTTGTCAACATTTTATCGTTTAATCTTAAAGTATGAAATTGCCGATTATTTTCCCACTTTTTATTTTGTTTATAGCTCTTTAGTATAGTCATATTATTGCGTAATTCTTTTTGTATTGTATCATTAACTAAATAAAGTAACGTTTGAATTAAAAAAAAATGCAATACTAGTGCCTATTACTTCAAAGGAAGTCGTTGAAAAGACCCCTTACAATGTGTTAGCTGACCTTTTTGCTTCAATTAAGTGTATTTGTATTATATACTTTGATTTTCAGGGTTTCAAATACTATAATGCGTAGCTTTATAACCATCTAACTTTCACTTTCACCTTTAATTGCATCGAAAACGGTTCAGGCGTTTTTAAAAAAACTAAAAAATTGTTAGTATGGAAAAATGACTTTTCTCGATTCCGTCCATACAAAACGGCAATTTCATACTTTAACCCCTAATATTTATTAATGAAACTGTTGATAACGATACGTTTACGTTACGTTTACTGCGTTTAAGAGAAATTGCTATGATTTTGCAAATCAAGCTACTTCACTTAAAATGAAGGGATTATTCGATAATAGATATTTGATTTCGTATATCAGTTCCGCGGCAAACGTAAGCCAGTCCTATTTACCAAACTCTCGCAACTGCATTCTGTAGCCTAACTAGGGTTTCCGACTTTTGTTTGTTCAAAATTTGTGTTAGTTTTATTTACTAGTATTTGGGTTTTCCTTTTTGAGGAACGCTATAACGCTAATTTATAGCTTACACCTTTTTACTTAACACTTAGAAGTTAACACTTGACGAGATTCTTTGCAGCCTAATTACGAGTACTTATTGTAACAGTAAAAAGTTTTGCCCGCGACCATGATTTGAGCAATCGAATTGAAACGTCATGAAAGTAAAAGTCTATTGACTAATATTTCCTAAGCCAATACTGGCTCTATTACTCACATCTTTCCATTTTTTGGTCAACACAGAAAGAAGAGATAACTAAATTTTAGGAATATTACTAATAATAATACATATATACATCGTCGCGGGTTCGATCCCCGCACAGTACAAATATTTGTGTGCATGAACATGTCTGTTTGTACTGGTCTGGGTGTTTTCTATGTATTTACAAAAAAAAGAAAGTACACAAGTAAGTTTATCGGTTGTCTAGTACCCCATACGACAGGGTACTTAATAGTAGCTTAATTTGGAACTAGATGGCTCTGTGTGACCCAGTGAGGCATGTCTTAAAATATATCAGAGTTAGCTTCAGGCTCACTGATACTTTCAAAGACCAAACGTACCCTAAACGTATCATTTGGTCGCTGAAAGAAACAATTGTGGTCATTTACTAATTGAATATAGAAATAGATATTTTAATCAGTATATGTGTTAGTGCATGCAACTGTGCTGAAAATTACAAAAAAATAATTCACTTAAAACCATACAATACTGTTATGGCTCGCGCTGTCGCTGAGTGTATGTCAGAGTTTTCCCTACATTAAAAAAAAGGCTTCGGTTGTGCATGTCGTGCGGAAATTATTAGGGAAGTAATAAACAAAATTACATATCATTATATTAAAAAAATATGCAACAAATTAAACGTTCGCTTCGCTATGATCATAATATACAGAGTTGGCAGCCCTATACTTAACCCACGAGTGTATTAAGTGAGTACCATTGTAAATGAAAATGTTTTATTTAATAACCCTGAACCCGTTGGTCTAGTGGTTTAAATACCGGGCCAAGATCTCGGGGTCCCAGGTTCGATCCCCGGGTCGGGCAACAAATAGTTTCGAATTTTCGAACGTTGCTCGGGTTTGTGATTTGGCAAGCGTGGTGGTTATGCCAGTTCCCATCATTGCAGTGGAAACTTGAATTCAATGATGGAGGCCTTTTCCCTGCAGTGGGATGATTATAGGCTGTTACTTTTCTTAATAACCCTGTATTTTGCGGTTTATCATCATTAGCCTGAACAGTGCATGCTGGACATAAGCCTCCTCAAAAGGATGAAGCGATTATACATACTAAATAATAGCCACGCATACGAATGATGATGGCGCAGGGAAAGACTGCTTTCCATCTTCATCTGACAATATCTTTAAGCCATCTTTTACGATACCCATAAGAAAAGAGTAAGCCGGTATATTCTTCAATGAAATAATAATATTAATAAGCTACCACGAAGCTTGTCGTATTGGCTACTAGACAACCGATAAACTTTGTATATGTATATTTTTTGTAAATATATACTTATAATACATAGAAAACACCCAGACCAGTACAAAGAGACATGTTCATGCACACAAATATTTGTACTGTGCGGGGATCGAACCCGCGACCCATGGCTCAGAAGCAGTGTTTACTACCACTGATCCAAATGGTCGTCCAATAAAAACGCATATAAACCCATATCAACAACGGTTCGAACGGTTTTTTTTCCTTCAACGAGATGTAATAGCTATTTGAAAGTACCTACTTTGACCACTAAAACATTTTCGATCGGTCTCCCAGACGCGGCTAAGCAGCGACTGGTTAAGTAAGTCTGTCGTAACAACCTGTCTTAGCGGTCATATGGTGGGCTATGTTTACTTGTTTCATACTATTCTGTAGTACAGTGTGCCTAGAAAATAGTAGAAGAACCTGCCTCATACAATATTAATGCCTAGGACAGTTTTATTTTTTATTTTTTTTATCTCTCTCTTCTTTTTCTGATACTTGGATGTAACACGCGGGACAGTCATATCTCGTTTTAGATATAATAACATTTTTTTTTTAAATATATCACAATTTGTTTTGAGATTTATGCGCGACAACTTAAAAGATTATAAAGAATTAATAATAATTGTATAAATAATAACTTATAAAAGTTACTTTAATATTTTTTGATACTGGTATGATTAACATTTCGTGTGAAAATAATTACAAATATAGAAATCCAATGTCATATTATAGCACAGAGGCACACACCCGACCGGTTAATACTCGACTAACATACTTAGTTAATGAGAGCATACATTCTATTTAGCCAAAAAAGGGTATCCAAAACCTTAACTTATCGAAGAAATTAATAATTTTGAATTTCAGTATCAATATTATATTATTATGGAAAATTTGTTTATGGTAAACATCGTAGTTCAATTGTAATATTGTATACAACTATATTATTTATATTCATATTTTTGACGCATCAATAACATGTCAAAATTTACAATAGATAGATGTCATTTTACTTTGACCTATGAATTATAATAATTATACAAATATATCCGAAAAACAGTTTACAATTTCAAACCATGCTAAAAGTAAATGAAACTTTATTTTAAACACTTCATTAGGTATAATAAATAAAAAGGTTTTTGATTTATACATCCATACAAATTTTATCAATGCGACAGTACTACTGTTTGTTTTATAACTTACGAGTATCATGGTGCGGCCGCAACATCAGAAACAATTTGAATGGAACTTAGTAGTATGTTTTAAACAGTTTATAATAGTACGAGGAAGGATTTAATGGAGCGTTGCACGCTTTTATGAGCATTCAGAAGGTGTCCCAAAAAGCCTGCCTGGCTGTGCATGGAGGGGTGTTGGTTCCAACAGTGGTATGGTAGTGAAAGTTGGGTGTGGCAGAGAAAACATGAAAGCAGAGTAACTGCAGTAGAAATGAGAGCGTTAAGAAGTATGATTGGAGTCAATCTGAGTGACAGGATTAAAAATAGTGTGATAAGGGATCGATGTGGTGTAAAAGAGGAATGCTTAAATGGTTTGGACATGTTGAGAGGATGAATGAAAGCAGGTTGACTAAAAAGATATATATGGCGAGTATAAATGGAAATGTTGGAAGGGGAAGGCCTCGACGAACTTATCTTGATCAAATCGGGGAAGTTCTAAAGAAAGGTCAGGTTAAGAGTACCCTAAACCGGCTAGCGTGTATGAAAAGATTAATGAATGTGTATGAAGCGAAAGTAGTCTGTAAGGATCGTAGCAAGTGGAAAGACGTGGTCTCTGCCTACCCCTCCGGGAAAAAGGCGTGAGTGTATGTATGTATGTAGGAAGGATTTTTGTTACAGATAACCATCCCTTCTTCTTTGTATCTTTCAAAAAGAGTCTTTTGTCAAACTTTTTTATGCCGCTTTATTATAGGCCTCTGACGAGTAGTTTTTACGCTTACCATCGTCCGACTGATTCAGAAGCGATCAAAACGCCTTGACGTACCCTCCGAACCACGGTTCTACCTACCCCTTCAAATCCCAAACCAAACTTTAATTTAGAAAATATAACTCAATCGTATGGGATGGGATGTGTGGAATGGAACGCAAGATACGAAAGGGAAGGAAGACGGAATGATAGAGTTGCATGACTTTTGAATTTTAATAGTAATGTTCGAGAAAGATGTCAGAGAGTCAGTTTATTTTTGGAGTTTGAGTTTTAAGTTGAAAAAAAAAGAAGTATATAATACATTAACCGGAAATCGTACTTGGGACCTTCGAGTATAAGGTCTCTGTTTGATTGAAGTGATTCGGTGGCCCCCGAATCACTTCAAACAGGGCCTTACTCCACAACTCAACGTCGATATATTTGAGTTCATTTGTCTCTCTCACTCATGCCTATGTCTTTGAGTATGTGAGAAACTTAAAGATCTGAAATAAGGGGGATTGCGGTGCTTAATAGGACCTCCATGGTTTCCCCACTATATTTGACTCTTGACGTGCTGTTCTCTAACTCGCATAACTTCTGATGTGTTGCACCAAATTGTTAAATATTTCTTTGTTATTTGCAATGGTCAGGGAAAGGTTTGTATGTTTTTTTTTGATAGTGTGTAATTAATGTATTTTAGAAATATCCACACATAAACTGAGTAAAAAGGGCTACTCATAATCAGACCTTTTGCTTCCATTATCTTTTTACTAAACCCAAGCAAATATAACATTTTAATACCCCGGCTATGAGATCAAGAGTAAAATAACCATAGTTTCAACATAATTGTATGCCTACTCAATAGACGCTTAGAGTTTTGATATAAGCCCAAGGTCTTACGGTCGAATTTCGTTTGAGTCAAGTTACGAAACAGAGGTCTTAATCCGCAACACAATGTCTTAATACCGATGTCTTAAAATATCTGAAAGAGACAGATATATCCGTAAATACGAGCTTCGTATTGCAGAGTAAGGCATCAGCGCAGCGCGTAACTTTTAGAAGAAAAATAAATAAAGCTTTGATCAATATTATACCTGGCTGTGGTCTGTGGAATTCGGTTATATCGCGTGTTCGGGTTTATCGCACTACAGGTTATATATCACTAGAACTGGTTTATAGCACTGCTTGGTATATCAAGATTCTGTTTATATCGTACTTTCGGTTGTATCCCGTTCCGCGGTGTATCTATCTTACTAGCGGTCATATCGCTTATCACTCGCATCACTGCTTATACATAGCTCTGCGATATCGAGCTGTTATTAAGATCTCACTTTAATTTATATCGCGTAACTGGGTTTATCGTGATACCGATCTTATTACACCACTAGTTATATCGCACTGAAATATCGAGTTCCTATTTATATCGCACTTACGATTATATCGCGGTCCCGGTTTTATTGTAGTTCTATTTATATCGCGCTGTCGGTTATGTTGGTTTCCCGGTTATGGATTATCCCGAAGCAGAAGATTTCGTTTTTTTTCTATTTGCCCAACTACACCAATCGACGCGGACGCCCCGTTGGTCCAGTGGTTTAAGTAGCGGGACGAGCAGCCCAAGAGTTCGGGGTCCTGGGTTCATTCCCCAGGTCAGGAAACAATTTTTGTGAGTGTGTATGTTTGTAATGAATAAACTCAAAAACCAATGAACCGATTTTAATGAAATTTTGAACGATGGTCGACTAAACCTTGCAGAAGGATATAAGCTACTTTTAAACCAGATCCACAAAAAAAAAATCCAAAAAAAAACTACTTCACGCGGAAGAAGTCGCGGGCAAAAGCTAGTATGTAAATAAATTAAAACAATAAGACCTTGTACAATTTTTAATTTGGCAACATCTTCATGACAACACACAAATGACAGGTAATTAGTAACACAGGAAATAATTTTGAAATAATGATTTATAAAAACGTTGTTTGTAACGTTATTAACCTTAATAGCGTTACCAAAATATAAAAACGTATAATGTATGAATGATTCAATGAATGTTCTATAACGCACATAAATAAAACAGAGTAATTAACAGACGATTTTAAACAGAAAGATGTACAATAATGCTAAAGAGCGATCTCTTTCAGACAACCTTTGGGTTTAAGCAAATTTTCATAGAAAGGGGAAGGTAAATCTAGATTGAAAATAGAATGATTACTAATATAATAAATATGCAAATGTTTTGATGGTTGTTAGTTTCTCAAACTTATCGCAATAAAACAGCATAATGATAGATTACCTACAGGCTGATAGTATAACAGCTTATTTTTTATATAAAACATATTATGGTTTCCGTAGGGATAAATTTAAATTGAAATTTAACTCGTTTGAAGTTGCGGGAAACTGCTTGTAATACCATTACATAATAATATACATACATACACACACGCCTTTTTCCCGGAGGGGTAGGCAGAGACCACATCTTTCCACTTGCTACGATCCTTACAGACTACCTTCGTTTCATCCACATTCATTAATCTTGTCATACACACTCGCCGGTCAAGGGTAATAATATTATGAATGTGAAAGTTTGTATGTATGTTTGTCAGTTAATCACGCCAAAATGGGCTATTAAATCCAGATAAAATTTTGCAAGGGGATAGATTATAGGTTGGAATAGCACATATACTATTTTTTATACCGCATATAAGTATGGTTCCCGTGGGAAAGTTTCTCATTACACGCGTACTAAGTCGCGGGCAACAGCTGGTTAGTTATAACTTACATGAAAACTTACAACTGTAATTGTGACTACCTACCCTTCTTATAAATTTTGTAAGTTTAATTAACACAACTATGAAACACAATTTTAGTTTTGATAACTCAAATTTTCTAATTTTAGTGTAAGTATATTGTGTGTAATCCATGTCGTGTAATTAAAATATATAATAAAAAAATTGAGGCTTTCTATCAATTATTCATATTGAAACAAAGTCTTATATGACTTAATTGGAGCAACCCAAACCAAAACTGAACTTTTTAGAGTGTATTTGTTTGTTTATATGTTTGTACAAGAATCACGGTAAAACTACAAACGCGGTTTTTATTGAAATATCATAAAATATCCAATTTACGCTTAGAAAGTAATTTATAAAAACTAGTTTATAATAAGATAAATACCCGAAATAATTTTCCATATTTTCCAATGAAGATTAAAAAAAAACATCCTAATCCATGACTTTGCTTATCCTTCTAAAAAAATAACGATTAATCCCTAAAATTAACAATATTGTATTTTAAATACATACTGTTGTAAGTGCCGTTGTCCCCCCAAACAAATCCGAAGAACAACACTAAACACAGCCACTGCATGGTCCGTGGTTGTCGCACTGAGTGAGGAATCTACTGCTCTACCGCGGCGTTGTAACCTGAAGGCTTTAGAGAGGGGCTTCGATTTTAGGTGGGTAATTATTAGGCAAATAGTTTGGGTGCTAATAATTCCAATTCATTACAATATCGACAAAACACAAACAAGATAAACAAGAGAACTGTATAGTTCTATATAAATGTGTCACTTTGAACTGGTAGTCGAGTTATGTATGTCTGCACCCATTGACCCATCATTGCTGTGGTAACTTGAATTCAATGATGGAGGCTTTGCCCTGCTAGGATGATTATAAGCCGTTATTTTTACTTTTATTTCGGGGATGTTTCTAGAACCTTCGTTATTTCTAGTTCTACTAGTTTAGTTACTATAAAATCAGAACAATACCTATAGGTAATATTGTGAAACTAGAATAGGTTTTCTCTCACAAAGACTACATTTTAATTTAATCTGGTTTTTATTATTTGCTTAAATTTTATTTACTAATCTCCGGAAGCTCAAAACAAACTTTATAAAATTTATTAAAAAAAACTTTAAATTCTGAAAGTTTCAACTCGAAACCTTCTGCCTTATGACTACTTGTGACTATTGCACTATTATAAGGTATCCAAAAACCGAAGGTCGCTAAAACTACATAATAACCACAGCTAAACAAATTTATTAGTCGTTTCAACACGAGTTGTTGATAATTTTATGGACCATGTTAAATTATGGAAAAACTAAATTGCGTAGCATAAAAAGTGTTAAGGTAATTCAATGATAATCATTTATATATACCTGTAGGTTTTTTATTTGATAGTTAAAATTACATCTTTTAAATGTGCCATTATTGCTAGACTGTCATAAAATATTTAAAATGTTTTATTTTGAGTAACTATTTAAGTCACTCGTATTATGGAAATCAGAAACAACGAAGGTACCACAAACACCCAGACCCGAGAAACTGTAGAAATACACTTTTTTTATGCTGCCCTCTCCGGGAATCGAGCCCGGAGCTCGAAGCAGGCGACACCATGAAAACCGGTGTGTACTGGATCAGACTGTCTAACTAGTTTTTATCATAGTAAGAACAGTTTTTCTGGGTTCCACTGGTGTGTGGGAGAACCAGTACCTCTGGGTAAGCTCGCTTCATCATAGGCTTCTTCTTAACCGTAGAGTTAAGTATGTAGTCAAGAGCAAGCCCATTTATTATAAAAAAAGAAAAAAAAAACAAAATAACGGTTTTCTATACAGGTCTATTCGAGAATCGAATCAGGGCCCTCACCTAACAACTTTGAAAACCGGTGTGATTGCCACTAGATCAAGGAGGTCGACGTTTCAAAACGTTTTATGCGCATGCGAAATATTGGTGAAACAGTATTATCTAATTTAGATTTGCATTTTAACTAGGAGTTACCTACGTCTTCATTTAATCTTCTCAAAAAAAAAACATGTTTGTTGTTGAGTTAGTTCATTTATTTATTTATTTATTGTGGCTGAATGTTAACATTTTAAATGTAACATAACCCTGTAAGGGTATAATCAAATCATAGAGATAATAATTAAAACTTGAAAAAAATTCTAAAACATCAATTGTAGGTCCATAAAACACTGGCATAAAGGTTACTTGAATAAATATATAGAACCTAGGTATTGCACATTATCTGTTATTATTTTATTACCTTAATTACCCTAAATATAATAAAAAAAAAAAAAACACAAGTTTATTAATTTTTTTTATTAAGTTAAAGATATGCCCAAAAATTCATGTATTTTGTTTAAGAATCATGATGATTTACAAATCTTATTTCAGTATAAAGCATCATAACATATTCTATCTAATATCGAAGGATTTCTAAGCTTATCAATCTTAATAAGATTAATTCATGTTTTAAATTTTTGTTTTCGACTTTATCCTATTAAATTTCTTAAAAAAACAGTAGACCCAGGTTTTTTTTTATAAATAATGGGCTTGCTCTTGACTACATACTTAACTATATGGTTAAGAAGAAGCCCAAGATGGAGCGAGCTTACCCAGAGGTACTGGTTATCCCACACACCAGCGGAACACAGAAAAACTGTTTGACGCTGGACTCTTGCAGGAGGGTGGTAGCATCCAGGCGGCCTCTCACGAAGCCTACCACCGCAGATGGATCTGTTAGCCGTCATCATTGGTTAGAAAACCAAAGATGCCGTTGCCCAGGGTGGACCACTAGGAGGTAGATCCCACCACCCCAAAAAGGTTTCATTATTATAAGTAAATTAAAATTAACGCGCCATTGGCCTAGTGGATCAAGTACCGGGCGAAGATCTCTCGAAGGGTGTTGGGTTCGATCCCGCGGTCGGGCAACAATAGCTTCGAATATTTGGACATTGCTTGAGTTTGTGATAAGTGATCACCAACCCGCATTTGGCAAGCGTAGTGGTTATGCCTGTACCCATCATTGCTGTGGTAACTTGAATTCCATGACTTTGCCCTGCAGTGGGGTGATTATAGGCTGATCCTTTTCTTTTTTTAAATGTAAAGACTTGTGTATGTCAATTAATGCCTTTGGGAAGTAATGTCACTGAGAAGAAAATTTTATTAATACTTATTGGCTATTATATTTCATTGTCAGAAATCAATTCATATTAATATTCATAGACAAAATAATGTTATGAAACACAAAGATTGCTTGGTGAATTTTATAGCATCAAGTTGTTGACTTTGAAACTATTTTGGTCAAGTTTTGCAATATGGTCACTTATATACCGTGTAACCGTTTTTATTCTTTGATAGTTTATAAATTGATCTGCTGTTTAAGTATAGAAAAACTTTTTATGATATTTTATAAACTTGATTGCAATTATAATATCAATTTCGAGTCTCGCCTGAGACATAATTTTTCAAGTTTAAATACTCATATAAAAAAACTACCTCTTTATCCCTCAACCCCCAGGAGGCACGCGCGTGCCGCGATAACAATTGATTTCAATTGTGTCTGGAATAACTCACGATCGAGGGATTAAGAGGTTAAAACTGGCATTTGTTTTTTCTTGAATATATCCTTAGATGGTCGTTCGCTACCTATGTCTATCGTTCTAACCTATTTATATTACTTCATCATCATCAACCTATATTAGTCCACTGCTGGACAAAGGCTTTTCAAGGGGATTTTGCCACAATCATGCTTGGCAGGTTTGTTGGCGATCTTAGTTTGGCTAATCAATAATACAAAATACAAAACACAACATCATTTATTGGTTCATAAACATGTCTTACATATCTAGTTAAGTTTATATAAACCTGTCCTTGGATAAAGCCGCTCCTCCATTTTGTACAAACGAAAATGTTAAATGAAGAGTTAGTTATTTCGAGATTTCTACCATGTACCTTGTTTTTTATGAGTTTCCGATATTTCGGCACTGTTGCAAGCGCCATGATCGCAGAAGAACTGATGTCACTGCGGGTGGGTGGTTGTTACGAGTAGATATATCGATCTACAATCAACTAATAATCATATAATTACACAATTTTTTCAGTTTCTGTGTAGTCTATTTTTTTCAACCAGATTATTGATATTTGTTTACATTCCGTGAAAGGTATATTGTAGAACATAAGTATTCTATTAAGTTTATTGTATAGTATAATCGATTATAGTATAATCGATTTAGAGTTAAATTGGTTTCGAGCGAACTTTGTTTTAGATTTTTGTTTTACTATAACATTTTGAGGATTTCGTTTTGCATTTATGTTTTTATCAGGAATTGAATTTTTATGAATTTTCAGAATACATAGCAGTATTTAAAGTTGATTGATGAATAATGATAGAAAGAAAAGCCCGGGTGCCATTAACCCTAGAGTGGGCGCGTCTTTTCGCGTAACGTCAGTGGGCGCGTGGGGAGCATTTTGCCGCCTCTTTTATTCACCATTTTAAGTAGGAATATGACAATTTAATTTATTTATTTACTCATTATTTAAATAATACGCAAATTAGTAATGAAAAATCAACACATTTAATAAATACTATTTTAAGATCATTGGTTTACATAAGATTTTAGAAAATTTTATATTTATAGTGACTTTTTTCACTTATCCGAAAATCTTTAAAACTGAAAAGAAGCAAAATAATGAAATATAATTTTATGTTTTCTAAATCTGCAGTATATGCTTTATTCAACAAGTCTTTACATAAGTTTGGAAAATGTTCATTGCACAGTAATTTTGAGCATCTGCAACACCCTTTTTTCGTGAGCCTATTTTTGAGGATTATTATTTATCAGTAAGCACAAAGAGAGCAAATTGAGTTACTCAACATAATTTCAAAGGATGGAATAGGCAACCTCTTTGGATATCTGCGAGTCATTCTCTTAACAGAATAGTCTGCTTTCATTTGATCTACGACGTCAACATCATCTTTGGTTTCATTATAAAATGTTATAGTTCCTGGCTTTGCAGCAGTACCAGGTTTTCATATATTTTGTCATACTTATGCAAAGTTGACATCTTAATTAGTTATTATTAAATGTCAAAATAACTCTTTCTATCTGTCTGTATGTTACGGTCTCACTCCAAAACTACATAGCCAATTTTTATGAAATTTGGAAATAGGATAAATTATAGACTTAAGACATAGATAAATTTGTATTGCTGTACACTGGTTTCCAATCTCGCGATATAGACTGAAGTTCACGCAGGCAAAACAGATTTACAGGCAAATAGCAAGCAGAAATATTGACGTATTCCTAGAAACTATTGTCAACTTTGCATGTTTGAAATTTTTTTTGTTAGGAACATAAGTCAGTAAAACTTTCTTCGCGCCAAACCTGAAAATTGATGATGAAGGCATTAAATCCTGAAATTAAAAGCCTTTTCTTAACTGTCCCAATAAATACATCAGAAAATTGAATCTTCATTTCAATTTTACAAGAAATACATAACAATATTTTACTTACGTGAGTGGGCGCGCGGTGAGCAATTTGCCGCTCTGCGACACTTGACAGCATCCACCTCCTCCTCAAGCAGCCCCCAAACAACTGATGGTGTCCAGCTTTTCAAAGCACATTGTGAACATAACTAGGGGCAGCTACTAAAAACCATAAGCCTAACGGGCAATAGTTGTACGAATAATTAACGTTTTTTTAGCGCGGGCGGCAAAATGCTCAAAGCGCGCCCACTCTAGGGTTAAGCGTGGCGATTCTGACAAATTCCTTATTTTGGAGAGGCCATAGCTGTGATTTATATATGCTGTTGATTATGATCATGACGAAACGTCATGTCTGACAGTTTTCGCCACAGAACATGTATATTCTGTGGTTTTCGCTTTTCAAAGGAAAATTGCCTAAAATGCTTCTAAAATGCATTTATTTGACTGAATTTTTTAAATTAAAGTATAGTAAAACAAAGGTTGAATGTCGCAACTGTCATGTCGTGATAATGTGCTATCATCCGAAACGCTTGCGCAGTTCTTACGAAAATTCGCAGTTACACTTAAAATTTAGGCTTACGTCACAGCGAATTATATGAGTTACTAAGATAACTAACACATAAAAGATAAAAATTATAAACAGTACTCCAAGACAGTACTGCATGATGCAGATGTGATCAAAATTTGATGCTACGTAATTATTAAATATTAGTATTTATAGTTTGATAGTAACATAGCCGTCATAATTTTTTAAACTCTACAATTTTGAGTTTTTTTATTTACTATCTGTAAACATGACATTTAAATGCCACCATCAGTCTTGCAAAAATATTTGTGAAAGTTTTGGAAAAGTTTGAGTGGTTTGAATAGTAAACCTTTGCGCGAAAAATAGTAAAAACAACAATTAGTTTGCAGACTTCCTTATAAAATACGTTTCAAACATCAATTTTTTTTCAAAAAGTTTAATTAAAAAGAAAAGGGCAGAATGCTAAGTACCTTACTATTCGTATGCCTCTTTTTTATATAACAATGAAAACCAGGTATGTTTTAAATTACAGTATAATCAAATAATAAATGTGGACAACATCACATACATTTTTCTGATAACAATTTGAATAACTATTTAAAGCACTCGTATTTTGGAAACCAGAAACAACGAAGGTACCACAATATCCAGACCCAGATATTCATTTAGCTATATGAGGATCATATAGATATAAGTAAATAAATAAAATAAATAAATATTATTTTAGACATGCCTCACTAGGCCACACAGAGCCATCTAGTCCCAAATTAAGCTACTATTAAGTACTAGACAACCGATAAACTTAATTATATACTTTTTTTTTGTAAATACATACTTATAATACATAGATAACACCCAGACCAGTACAAACAGACATGTGCAAACACACAAATATTTGTACTGTGCGGAGATCAAACCCACGACCCATGGCTCAGAAGCAGCGTTTACTACCGCTGATCCAAATGGTCGTCAAATAAGTATAGATATAAGTACTATCAATTACAGATTGGTAAAAAGAGTAAACAAAATCAAACAACATGTTTGTTATGCGCCGATTATAATTGGCATATTTTGCCGAATAGTCGCCCACTAGTCACCGACTACTAACGATGCCGAATAGTCGGCTTTCCCGACTAGTCGGCGACTAATCGGCCCATCTCTATTAATAATTTTATGTAACGACATGCCGTAGCGGCAGAGCCTTAGCTTAGCTTGTGGTGTAGTGGTCCTCTTACTGCCAAAATAATCGGCCCAACATACCGCTTTTTTGTAGCAAGACATGCGAGACTTTTGTTTTGTTTATTTGACTATTCTCTTTGATTTGGTATAAAATAATATTTTAATGTGGTACGGTAAATGTTGATCTTTTTTATAGTTCCGTAGTTAGGACAAGGAACCCTTATATTGCCTTGTCTGTATAAGTTCGTCCGAAGCAAAGAAAATTAAGAATATTCTTTGTCCGAAGTTAATCTCAAAGACTATTAGGACTAGAAAGCCGTGTTAAACTTCTGGCATCGATATGGATGGATATCAGACCAAGATAAGTCACGAAAAGTCGTAAAAATTAATATTGTTATTTTTTTTTAGAAGTAAGTAAAACAATTTTTTGTCATCACACCTATATTGCGGGGAGTCCTTCCATAAAAATATGTGTTTCAATGCCTTCCATTTTTTTATTCAGTGATCCATAAAAGCATAAAAGAACAAATTTTTGATAGAGTCACGACGTGTTACTTACTTCCAGTTAAAAGGTTGTTCTTGGGTACATATAGAAATTGCAGCAATAGCATATCAAAAACGAAGTTAACATATAATTTATAATATCGGAGCTAAGTAGGGTTCGCAAGTTATAGAGCAGTTGACAAACTTCCAAACGTATTCAAAGGAAACATTTTAATGAATTCCATTAAAATGTAGTTTGTAAAAAACGTTAAGTAGGCATAATTTTAATCTCATGTAGTTTAGGCTATATTACAAAAATTTATAAAGGAAATCTTGACCACAAAATAATATGAAATAATAACAATATAAAACAGAACTAAGCAAAAAGTCGTAGCTATAATTTTCGAATGGTTATGAAAGAACATAATTAAGTAGGCCGGTATTTGCGAATTACACCTACGGAACCCAGCTAATGGTCTGACACACACTCCACCAGTCTTTTTATTCAATGTTGGTGGACAAATTAAATGTTAGTCCATTCGACCTTGGTGGAAGAATATGTTGACTTGTGGGTTACTATCGCTCGAAGAATTTGGCAACGTCACAAAGAAAATGATTTACTGTCATTAGCTTACGACGGTACAGGGTGGTTCTGACTTAAAATAGAATAGCACTCTTCTCGTGCTATGGGTGTTAGTAACAGCCTATAATCATCCCCCTGCAGGGAAAAGGCCTCCATCATTGAATTCAAGTTATAACGGCAATGATGGGTACAGGCAAAATCACCATGCTTGCCAAATGCGGGTTGGTGATCACAAACCCGAGCAACGTTCGAAAATTCGAAACTTTTTTTGCCCAACCCGGGGATCGAATCTGGGTCCCCGAGATTTTGGCCTGGTTTTTAAATCAATAGACGGGGCATTACGGGGCTTTGTTGCAACTACGATCGATGCATCGATGAAACAAACGCGCGTACAAAGGAGCGTCGAAGGGGCAAGGGGGAGGGCGCTGACGCCACCACTTCACTTCGCTTCTTTTTACATTTTTTTCTTTTTAAATGAAGTACTAAAGCCAACGTAAGCAGTGTTGTCTCAACCGACGCCATTGTACAACTGAAGAAGAGGAGTCTCTGATTAAAACGCAAAAGCTACGAGCGACTACAGCGCGTCTGTATCGCAGTAGATGCGCGTATACGCGCAGTAGAGGCGCGTTTCACGATCGCCCCGTGTGCTTAACTTACAAGGCTGCGATCGAATCTTGTTTGTCTTCTGCGCGTTTAAAAAACGCCGTGTGCTATCGCCCTTATAGGTAAAATCAGTGGCAGTCTGCCCCACGACTATGATTCTTACAATCGGATCTAAACGTTGGGAAGGTAAATACGATTTTACCTACAAATTATAAGTTAGTCTATACAGGGTGTAAAAAAATTAAACGCAGACCCTGAAGCTACGCAATCTGAAAAGCAAACCAAGTCATATTACACAATATTATAGCTGGGAAATGATGATTTTTATGTTTGGGAGTCAAAAAAATATTATAATTCATAGCGCCTGTGCTGGAGATGGCTGCTAAGTTCAAAATTCGTCCGCGCTGAGCCGTACATTGCGTGCAAATGATAAATAATTTAACAAAAGAAAAAAAAAACAAATTGAACATATTAAATATAAAAGAAAGAAAAATATAAAAAAATAAATACAACAGCCTAGTTTGCTATTGGCTCCATGGATTGGGCCGAGGCCTCAAGGTAAGAAAAAAAAATGCAAGCCATAAACCAAAGAGAGTAAAATACAAAACACAATTTTTTACACAAATAAACCTAACCTAACCTTTATCCCTTGTGATTATACATACATACAAAAATTTTCAATAAAACTAATTCCAACTTAACAAGAAATTTATACAACATGCATTTTGGAGCTGAGAAGTAAGCAATCTTAAATTTAATTGGAAAACCCATAATATCATGTTATATGAACCATCGATTACAATACTTGTATTGCTACATTTTACTTTACTACAAAACAATAACTCAATTATTCTTTGTTTGCACGAGTCAGAAATATGTTTCAATACCTATGAATATTCCCATACCCTACATAGGAATAATTATAAATTCACTCATATTATAACATTGTTACTACCAAGGTACAGGTCAAAGCAATGATATTACAAAGAAATAGACATGTTAAGTTCATATTAAATTGCGTTCGCAAAACGTCACGGCGCTGCACGATGACAGTTACATAGATTAGGAATTGTAACCAAAATCAGACAGTACAAATATTTGAAAGTAGGTAGAAAATAGAGAGAAATAAAACAGGTTGTATTTGTGTTATATGAAAAAATATTTTTACTATGTAAGTACGTAACATAAAACACAAGTTAGAATTTTTAACAGAAATATTTATGTACAATTTTAACAAAAAGATATTACACAATTACATCTAGTCTGATTCACTTCGTTGCTGTCGCACTATTGCAATTAACTCTTCTTTTCTAACTTCATTACAAGGAAAGCTAGAAAAACAATTGTGAATAGTAAATCTTAACACTGACGGGGTACTTACGTTTCATATTAGCTACTCCAGAACTTTAACATCACGGTTCAAACCACAGAACATGGAAAAGGGTTAGAAAGGCTATGTTGGCGGGGCAGGCACGCCACAGAGGTTATGAGCAAATGCTATTACTTCTGCCGAAACGTGAGCACTGTGATTGGTTAGTGTTCTTTGTACTCGTTTACGTGTAGTGGGACACAAGCGGCGACATCGGTTCTCATACAATTGGCGCATGACAGCCGTTCTAATCTTTTTCCATGTTCTGTGGTTCAAACTATCAAAGTACCAAATTTAATTATAAAGAATTTCATTAGAATTATTTTTAAATAAATACCACTATGTGTGCTATGGTATGATTAACTCGTCAAATTGATACCTAAATTGTCGCATCTGAATTTTTAATCTATGTCGTCGTCTTAGCACTTACAAAGA
Organism: Anania crocealis; assembly: GCA_949315895.1. Lineage (NCBI taxonomy): Eukaryota > Metazoa > Arthropoda > Insecta > Lepidoptera > Crambidae > Anania > Anania crocealis. The sequence goes on from OX438872.1 coordinate 12,503,311, forward strand.
AACTTAAAAATTAAAAAACACGTAGTATAAAACAAATATTTTTATAAACTTACATGTGATATGTGATCCCTTGAGATTTATTCATTTTAGCACAATAATTTGTGCAAAATCGAAATACACAAGACGGCATTTTTCAAATTTTTGTTAATCTGTCACTGTGACTCGCTCTGAAGCTGGTTTGACGCAAACTGATTGAGACATGTTACAATTGACTCAAAACGACTTCTTAAATTAAGCCGCGATGTAACATATCTATTTCTTTGTAATAACATTGGGTCAAAGCTATACTTATTTTACGCACCGAATTTTTTACCTACCTTTCCTGCATTCGGTTAGTGAATCATTCATTAAATTAAATAGCAACAATGTCGACACAGCGCAACGCGATTATCTATGCATAAAACTTATTTACAATAACCTTTACTGCCCTGCATTTGTCCCGCAAACCTCTGACACTAATTATTACAAACATACTTTATCCTCTATCGTATCGCTCATTTATTGCAAGACTGTAATAACGAAAAAAACGTAATTTTACAGGAGAGTGGTTTGAAAGTTTTTATTTGATGTACACAAATAAAATTATTAATAAAATACTAGAAAACCATATGCCATAGATTTGTGCATCACTGTACTTTAAAAATCGTTTAATAAACATTATATTAATATTTCCTACCACGTAGTAATAAATTAAAAAAACTGTAGTCCTTACTTGTGAAGCAGGACGTAATCAACGAGCAGGGACTTTTGTGATTTAAACGCCGTACGAGGGCGGGTCGATAAGTCCGTGACTTTTTGAATTTCTGACCTCTTTACTGAAAAAGCAACACTACTCCTGTCAACAGGTATCTGTCAGTTGATTCCTATCAAAATTTGAACTTGCTGCGTCAGTTAGTTTGTGTTTGACAGCTATTTTATCAGACTACCCAGTAATTTGAGGAAAAAATGGAAAAAGGTGAATTTCGTGTGCTTATTAAGCATTATTTTTTGCGAAAAAAAAACCATTACCGAGACCAAGGCTAAGCTTGATAAATACTATGGGGACTCTGCACCATCGATTTCAATGGTAAAAAAGTGGTTTACTGAATTTCGTTGTGGCCGTAAAAGCACTGAAGATGCCGAACGTCCTGGACGCCCAGTTGAGGTCTCTACACCCGATATGGTGTTGGCCGACCGAAGATTGAAAGTGCAAGAGATTGTGGAAGCCGTAGGGATCTCGCATGGCTCAGTGGTTTCAATTTTAAAAAATCAATTGGGCATGAGAAAGCTTTCCGCAAGATGGGTGCCGCGTTTGCTCACAGTCGACCACAAACGCAATCGTGTAACAACTTCACAGGAAGGTTTGGCGTTGTTTAATCGCAATATGGAGGAGTTATTGCGCCGTTTTGTAACCGTGGACGAAACATGGATCCATCACAACACACCAGAGACCAAACAACAGTCAAAACAGTGGGTTTTTAAGGGTGAATCGGCGCCAAAGAAGGCCAAGGTGGGTTTGTCAGCCAATAAAGTTATGGCGACTGTTTTTTGGGATGCACGTGGGATAATCCACATTGACTACCTTCAAAAGGGAAGAACAATCAATGGGGAATATTAGCCCAACTTATTGGACCGCTTCAATGACGATTTGAAAAAAAACCGACCTCATTTGGCCAAGAAAAAAGTTCTTTTCCACCAAGACAATGCAAGGGTGCACACATGTGCAGTTGCCATGGCAAAAATCCATGAATTGGGCTATGAATTGCTCCCTCATCCACCCTATTCTCCAGATTTGGCTCCGAGTGACTATTTTTTGTTCCCAAACCTGAAGAAATGGCTTGGTGGAAAAAGATTTGACTCCAATGATGAAGTCATCTCGCAAACAAAGGCCTATTTTGAGGACCTCGACAAATCATATTTTTTGGAAGGGATAAAAAAATTGGAGAAGCGTTGGACAAAGTGTATAGAGCTCAAGGGAGACTACGTTGAAAAATAAAATGATTTGTTTATCAAAACATCTGTGTTTTATTCCAAAAGTCACGGACATATTGACCCGCCCTCGTATTACTTTATAGATCTGGTTTTATTTGGTTCACACTTAAGTATTTTACTAGCCTAGCAACAATCCGACATACTTGTCTCTTAGCACTAGTGCACGTTATTATAGTTAGTAATCGAATGCCGCTTTGCCAGCGCACAGCACGCCAGCCCGAACATTTGTGGGGGTGGCGGGCTATGCGCTGGTACGACATGGGTTTGGAGCGTTTCGATTGGACGAAGTTGAAACCGGAAGTCAAAACAGCGAATGTTAATATTAATTAAATATTGAAATCTACTAAGTACTTATGTAATTACTATATTTGGTATTGAATTATTTAAATCGGCTACAGCTCTGCCATCCATCGAACACACACGTCCCCGTGTATTAAATTATTCTTATTTTGTGCAATTGCATTGAGAAAAGTAATAATATCCAAGTATTACAATATTACTTATAGGGATCTTGCTATTTATTACTTTGTAATTTAACAATTGACATTAAACTACTACAATTAAGAGACTTAAACTAATGGGGACTACCGTTTCTTTGCTCACCAGTTGGCGCCACTGTAGACTGAGGTCCGAAGTTAAAGCTGTAAAAGGCGATCGGCGCCGAAACAAAGTGTAAATCTTGTATCTAATTAAAGTTTATTATTTATAAATAACTTCTTGATATCAACAAACTAACTTCTAAAATAATTGCTCTTTGAGGCCGCCTATTTTTGCGCTTTTTCTTAATTCCGTTTTCAAAGCGTTCACATTAATCGCCAAATAATCCATATTTGCGATAATTTTACGAAAAGATCACTTTCCAGCAGGTAAATTAAAGAAATTATAATTTATGCGACAAATTCCGCAAAAACCAGTACAAAGTGAATGATATTGGACCTCACGCGACACTAGCGCCTCTAGTGGCAAATTCACTAGCGATAGCCCCCATTACATGAACTTAACGGACATTAGTTAATGAGTTAGATATGACTTCCTTTACTATTGTAAAAGAACACCCTATTTAAAATATACTTTTGAGTATTTTCATACAAAAATCATACGGATATTGGCAATTCATAAAATATATGTACATACTTAAATTGTATGGTGGTGTCACCTAGCTTGTTAAATGTAATAATACAAACACAATTAGTTCAAATTCATAAGGTCTAATAAACAACAAAACATTAAACATGAACTAAACTAATCGCTTCTATTTATACAGTTAAAACGAGAAATCTCCTAAAAGACGGAGAAAATCGCTTCTATTAACTTTTGTCATAATCATTGATTGCTTCTATCTAAAAAATACACAACTACCTGCCATTTATCTGAATAAACCAAAGTAATATAATATTTACTTACAAAACAGTGCACATAAAATATTCACTTACTGCTGTAGTATAATAACTAAAAATCGTGAATGAGAGTGAATCGCTTCTGTTCACACCCGCAATCATGGTCGTAGATCGCTTCTATCTACTATATACCACTAAATCCAATGAAACAGATCACTACTATCTTCTTTAAAATCGACCTCTTTCGAATGTTACCCCTTAAGAAAAATTAAAGATACATACTGTTAACTACTATTGCTAGATTCTTCATCAGATACATGTGGTGGTGCAAAGACAAGCCAAGGCTTCATCTTATCTATTGAAATTGTGGCATTGTATTTCCTATTATTCTTTCTTGTAATGGGGATGTCCTCTACCATATAACGATCGTGATCTAAAACTTTAGTTACCCTGTACGGGCCCTGATATTATGGAATTAACTTTCTGCTCTGCCCAGTTGATGGAACCTCCCTCTGTATGCTGACTAAATCATCTATACGAAAATTTTTTGCAGTCTTTGATTTACTGTCATAATGGGATTTTTGTTTTTGCTGGTACTTTTCTATATGAGAGTTTATTTTATCCCGGATCTCCTGCAGACTATTGCCATGTACCGGAGAATCTGAATCAATATAGGCTTTTATTTTATTTTCGTTAATGCCACTCAACTTAAGACCGAAAAGAGCTTCTGACGGTGTACAGCCTATACCCCTATTATGAGCGTTATTTAGCCCCCACTGAATTTCTGGTACATGAGTGTCCCACTTACTTTCAGCCTCGCCTACACATTTAGCGGTGAGCGCTTCCAACAGTGTTCTGTTGTAGCGCTCAACTTGGCCGTTCACCCTAGGAGTAGCCACTGCGTTCAAAACATGCTTGATACCAGTTTCGTCAATATATTTCTTAAAGCCTGTACTTGTAAAACTGGTACCACGATCGGATATTAATCTTTTAGGGGCTCCAAATATACTAAAATACTTCTTTAATTTATTTATAGTGACGTTGGAGCTTGTGCTTGAAACAGGTTTTAAACAAATAAATTTAGTGTATGCTTCTACAATTACCAAAATATGTGTGTTGCCTTTTGAGCTTTCAAAATAGTAATTATTTGCTGGATATTAGGATCAGCTTGTTGCGCTGTTGCGAGCCATCTAAAGTATTAGGTAGGATCTGGTATGGTTGTTTAAAGGTACTGGGGTGAAGGAAAATAACTGTAGGCCGTCCCGTTTACGTGCGGCGGAGGTATCCTATAGCCTGTCCCTGTCCCCCTAACAGATTCTTAAGGTCGGTAGCAAAAACCCATGTAGGTAGGATTGTAAGTGGAAAAAATGTTAAGAAGCCTGTAGGTAGGTGTAGAATATGTAAGACAGAGATAGCAATACACATATCGGACCTCTCTTTTCTCCGAAGTTATTATGTGGGTGGATCGAGAATGGGTACCTGTTCGGGATTGTTAGGAGTAGGGGCTGCAAGTAAGAAGATGCCAACAACGCGAAGACAAGCTGAGGCCGCCGGGAGTCAAGCAATGGAAAACTCAAGACGATGTGATTTTGAAGAGCCACCTGCATCGCCATCGGTGCAAACATCAAGGAGTCAAGTACCCGCAGAAGGCGGATATATTATGGAGACGGACCCAGCACCGATAGAAAAGCGTCAAGATGCCAACGCCGACACAGACGTGCCACGGACAAAGGCACCGTCATCGAGGGGGTCAAGCGTTGCCGCATGAATTAGACAAGCGGAGTTATTGGCCGCAGAGAAGCTCGCTGCACTTGAGAAAAGCTTAATTCAAAAAAGATTAGAATATGAAATAGCTACAATTATGGAAACCGAAGACGATGACCGTGAGAGCATACCCGCCGGTGATAGTCAAGCCAGAGTGGACGACTGGCTGGACAATTCGCAGTCCCGGCGTCGCGAAAAAACGCAGCTACCCACCACAGAGGAGCCTTGCGACATTCTTACTCAAGAGCGACAAAGACAGAAAGATGTTCAAATGACAGAGATGGTTAGAAACCGTCATTTGAATCTATCAGAACCTCCGGAAGAGAATAAAAAGGAGGAAGAGCCTCGAATGACCAATCCATTGCCCTCTATATGAAAGAAGCCTCTCAATGCTTTTTCGATAAGGCAGTGAATCACCCCAATCCGCTCATAGCGGAAGCCACCACGTACATCCCCCAGAGGGATGTCGCCTTCCGACGCCGTCGGCCCAGGCACGTGCTGAACGACCCCGACGATCCGATCTTCGCGTATGTCACAACAGCCAACACCGCCTTAAGCACTTCAATTACTGCACAACACAGTAGTTCTCCACACCGCACCCGTCGGAGGCGGATGCGTGGTCCCGCCTTACATTTCGGCCGACACAATCATGTGCCTGGCCGCTTCTCACCTGCCCTCCCCCCCCCCCTCGGACGGCGACCCAAGCCGAGGTTCGAGCCTACAGAGGCGCTCTTGAGGTTGCTGTCCGATCCCCCCTCCCAGATCGGGCTCGCCAGAATGGAGCCCGAACGTGATCCGGCATGCCACGGCATCTCCGGTTCCGGCGGCGCCACCACGGTGAGGCTTAGCTTCGCGAAGCCTCACCCTCGGCCGCACCGGCGTACGGCTAGCGTGGCGGACCTAGGCTGAGCGCCTTCAGCGCTCGCCACAATCTGCCCGGTTTAACTGATTAAAGCCTTCCATATGAGGTTTCAGTGATAGGTCCGTCATAGTTAAAAAAAAAAAGCCTCGAATGAAGATGGACGGAGCGGAGGTACTCGCAGCGACATTAGAGAAAATCATGTCAAGACGACCGACACCACGACAAGCAATAGAATTGCCGATATTTAGCGGGGCACCGACAGACTGGCTTTCTTTTAAGGCAGCAATGCAAGAATCAACCATGACAGGCGCATACACTAAAGCTGAGAACCTGGCTAGATTAAGAAGCTGTCTAAGAGGAGAAGCAGTAGCAGCTTTATTATCATACGCATCCGATCCAGACATAATTATGAAAACTCTAGAACAGTGCTACGGAAGGCCGGAGATAATAATTGATCGAACGCTGAATGAATTAAAGAGTCTGCCGCGCCTAGGACCGACTGCCAGTGACTTGAATACATTTGCAATCAAAGTACAGAATATTGTTTGCACGCTGGACTCCATAGACAACAGAGGATGCCTGAGAAATCCAATGCTAACACGGGAGATAATTGATAAACTTAGCCCGCATTTGAAATCTCGATGGTGCGACTATGCAGTACAATACTCAAGCTATTCGGAGCCAGAGATAATCACTTTGTCACATTTCCTAATGGAAGAGGCTAACAAAGCGCTACGCTACGCATATACGCCGCAGTCGAACTATTCCGCTACAAAAAGAGAAGTCGTGTCAGTCAAACCGAACACAAACTTAAGAAAGAAAAATACGGGAGTGTACGTCACAGCCGAAGAAAGGAGGACGGCACAAAAGAAACACTGTTTGTGTTGCGGTGGAGACCATGAGATGTCACTGTGTAAAAAGTTTATAGCTATGACAGTTAAAAAAAAAATGGAACTGGTTAAAGGAAGAAAGAATATGTTTTCTATGTTTATCAGATAGACATCGGCGTCTCAAATGCAAAGCGCAAGTATGTAATGAGAATGGTTGTGGTCGACGTCATCACAGAATGCTACATATGTCAGAGAGGGACAGCAAGAGTTCACAACATACATTAGAAAGGGACAGCAAGAGTCTAGAACAAAACCAAGAGGTGGTCGCATCTGTCAATCATTCGATAGACGCGACCAAGGTATTGTTAAAAGTATGTCCGATCACTGTAGAAGGACTAATGGGTAGAGTACGCACTTACGCTCTACTTGACGAGGGGTCAACAATTACACTGATCGATAAAGAGTTAGCAGATTACGTCGGCGCAGAAGGGCCAGTTCGAGACTTACACACTTGCAGTGTGAATGCACAGAGCGTGCCACATAAAAGTACGGAAGTGGAGATTCAAATCATCGCTAAAGGCAATAAGAAGCACGCGGTGAGAGGACAATCTTCAACAATGGAGAATCTTCAATTTCATAGACAAACGATAAATGAAAGTTGTTGGAGATATAAACACATGCGTGTACTAAACAATGAAGACGTATGTTATGTAAGCGCCAAATCGCGTATCCTCCTATCCACGTAGGCCATCACCGAATGTGACAGCAGACGGCGATGATGAAGAAAACAACGAAGTCATATGTAACGTAACTACAAATGACTGATGGAGCGTGCCAGATGCGAGACGTTTCTCTAATTATGAACATCTAGTGAGAGCAATGGCATATGTATTACTTTTCATAGAGAAATGTCGTAAACGTGCTAAAGAAATGACTATACGACATATCGAAAAGGCAGAGACGTGGCTAGTGAAACAAGCACAGAAGGATTCATTCCGCGAAGATTTAGAACGCCTAAGAAAAGGCGACAACATAAAGGCGCGCAGTCGTATTAAGATGTTAGATCCATTCATCGACGGGGATGGTGTGTTGCGGGCTAGAGGACGTACGAGGGCAGCGGGTGTGTCTGCCCCCGATACTACGCCCGTAATATTGGACGGCAGCCACCCGTATGCGCGGTTGTTGTGCAATAGGGAACACCGTCGCGCCCACCACTCGCACAACGAAGGCTTCGTCAACGACCTGCGACAAAGATATTGGATACTACGACTACGACCGACAGTGCGCGCTGTAGCCTACAAGTGTGCTTTCTGTCGTATGAGGAAGACGAAGCCAAGGAAACCAGTCTTCGGAGATCTACCACGAGCTCGACTAGAAGCTTTCACTAGACCATTTTCAAACTGTGGCCTAGACTTTTTCGGGCCAATGACAGTGACTATAGGCCGCCGACATGAAAAGAGGTGGGGAGCGCTCTTCACTTGCCTCACCACAAGGGCCGTGCACATAGAATTAGTAGCTAGCCTGTCCACCGACTCGGCTATAATGGCTCTACGGCGCATGGGAGTACGAGAAGGGTGGCCACAATTTATGTACTCAGACAACGCGACGAACTTCAGGGGCGCAGACAGCGAGCTACGTATGGCAATGGCGGAGTGGGAACCGGCTCTGCGCGATTTCGCGCTCACCCAGCGCATAGACTGGCGCTACATATCACCGGGAGCACCGCATCAGGGCGGGGCGTGGGAGCGGATGATACGCTCTGTCAAGAACGAGCTACGTGTCACGCTTGACGAGAAGGCGCCAAAAGAAGAAGTTCTACTGACGCTGTTGATGGAAGTCGAGCACACCATGAACGCTCGACCACTCACACATGTACCAGTTAGCGCTAACGATCCCGAAGCGCTAACCCCTAATCACTTCCTGCTGGGGGTTCGCACGGCTTACTCGTCACCGAGCCGTGTGAGCAATCGTCGAGGAAGACATGGCGGGCCACGCAAGGTCTAGCCGACGAGTACTGGCGCAGATGGCTGAAGGAGTACCTACCCGAGCTCACACCAAGAAGAGGGGCTCGTGACGTCAACGAGGTCGCTATCAAACCAGGCGATCTAGTCATCGTGGTGGACCACACGCTTCCACGCAACGTGTGGCCCCGAGGGGTCGTCACACGTGTTCATCCCGGACCAGACGGAGGAGTAAGAAATGTTGAAGTAAGGACCAAGGGCGGCGTGTTTCGTCGACCGACGTCGAGATTGGCTGTCCTGCCGCTAGAAGAATGAAGAGGTTCCGCACTGCGCAGCGCTGCACCGGGGGGAGACTGTTACGAACATACGTCAATCTCGTCAATTTAATATTTAGTGTATGTACTCGTAATTAACCTTATTATTGTATTATTTTAGCTTTGAATATGTATGTATGTAAAGACTTTATATTTTATCACAAATAAACGTAAATTCTGTTAGGGCCTTAGTTTATAAGGAAATGTATTAGCGCAGGGCTTGTTTTAATTCAAAAAAATAGCAAACCGGTTTCTTATTTTCACTTACAATATCTAAAGTATTAGGTAGGATCTGGTATGGTTGTTTAAAGGTACTGGGGTGAAGGAAAATAACTGTAGGCCGTCCCGCTCACGTGCGGCGGAGGTATCCTATAGCCTGTCCCTGTCCCCCTAACAGATTCTGAAGGTCGGTAGCAAAAACCCATGTAGGTAGGATTGTAAGTGGAAAAAATATTAAGAAGCCTGTAGGTAGGTTTAGAATATGTAAGACAGAGATAGCAATCAATACACATATCGGACCTCTCTTTTCTCCGAAGTTATTATGTGGGTGGATCGAGAAAGTGTCCAAAGAGTAAAATAGACTATGTGTGTTCTATCTTTGTCTATCTAAGGAAAATCACGAATTTTGTATAGTCACTAGGCTAATTTAAGAAATGTGAATAAGAATAGGACGTGATCAGGCGACAATTTTCCCTGCTCTCACGGTCACCTATCAAGAAAAGAAATAAACTCTGAAGAAATCAACAAGTGTTTTCGTCCGCATACAGTCCACTCAGGAAGTCTATGGTCGGCTTGTTCCTACAACCAACAGTTTTAGTTACTACATTAACAATATCTATCCATGGTAATCTTAAAGCTTTCTGGTCCTACGTACATGCTAGCAAGAAACAAAGCACATATCCCTCTTCTATGAGATTTGAAAATACTACTGTGACGTCAGGTGATGAAATATGTAATGCCTTTGCAGAATTCTTTAACTCAAATTTTCTGCAACCTGGTTCCGAAACTAGCACTGCACCCAAAGACTTAACATGGTTAGATCACACATCATCGCCTTCTCATGATCTTGGTGGCATAGAAATTATAGAAGAAACTGTCTACAAAAGTCTCAAATCACTTGACTGTAATAAATCTTCTGCACCCAATCCTCATCTCAAACTGCGCGGGTAGCCTGACTGTCCCTGTATGTTATCTGTTTAATCGATCCCTGAGAGAAGGTGTGGTGCCTAAAATCTGGAAATCCGCAACTGTCACCTCCATTCATAAAAAAGGCTCTAAACTTGAAATTGCTAACTATAGGCCAGTTTCTAAACTCTGTGTACTGGCTAAAGTATTGGAAAAACTTATTTACGAACAAGTTTACGCAGCCCTCAAGCACTATTTCATACCTCAACAACATGGTTTCTTGAAAGGAAAGTCAACTGTTAGTAATCTTATAGCGTTTATAGATGACGTTTCTCTCGGTATGCAGTCGGGAGGCCAGGTTGACACTATTTATACCGATTATACTAAGACATTTGATCGAATTGACCACAAAATCTTGCTAACTAAGCTTGAGCTAGCTGGAATCCACGGAGATCTTCTTAGGTGGTTTAGCTGCTATATTACAGATCGATGCCAGACTGTTGTTCTTAACGGGTTCTCATCACAAACACGCTTCTCTGCCATTCCATCCGGCGTTCCGCAAGGATCGATTTTGGGACCACTACTATTTATACTGTTTATTAATGATATTCATAGATGTTTTATTCATTCTCATTATCTATTATTTGGCGATGATATGAAAGTATATAAAAAAATTTACACATTAATTGACTGTACACATTTGCAACAGAATCTGGATAGACTGCATCACTACTGTATCGTAAACAAACTTGATTTGAATGTCTCTAAATGCAATTGCATTACATTCACTAGATCTAGAAATGCAATATGCTACAATTACTCATTAAATCAGCAATTGCTTCAGCGTGCTGATCACACGAGGGATCTCTGTGTAATTTTAGACTCCAAGCTCCTTCTGGATAGGCACGTTGAAAGTATAACATCCAAAGCAACAAAAACTTTAGGGTTTATATTTAGAGTGATGAACCAATTTAGAATGGCTAAGTCGCTTAAAATTCTGTATTGCTCTTTAGTGAGAAGTCAATTAGAATATGCGTGTCAGGCGTGGAACCCTTAGTATGATTTCTACACTAACAGGATAGAAAAAATACAGAAGAAGTTTCTAAAATATTTAAATTTTAAGTTCCGAATAAGGAATTTGAACTACGACGACAGCTGTCGACGTCATCACTTGCTGCCATTGACGCTGCGTAGAGAGGTGGCCGATCTTACATTCCTTCATAGCCTAATCTGCGGTAAAATAGATTGCAGCGAGCTCTTATCGAGGGTTAAGTTATAGGTGCCGATTCGTGCCATTGCTAGGAGAAACTACCTTAGATTCCACGTTGATCCAAGTGCCACAAAATACAGAAGAAATTCGTTTTTCAATCGGGTTGTTAAAACATTCAACAATAAATATTCTGAGGGCTTTGACTTGTACTTGGCTACACCTAATTATTTTAAGACTATTAATAATAAAATCTTCTTTGACTACTAATTTGTAATAATATGTAATTCAATTTTTTATGTAGGTATGTGGGTATATATGCAATTAAATGTTGTTATTTTTTTTTTTGTTTACAGAATTCTTTGATGTGGCTTTATCTGTGACGCTGTATTTGGCTGTTGTATTATGTCGACATATATATATATATATATATATATATCAAGTTATGTATTGCATGTATATTTTTTGGATTGTATAATATGCTATTTGTGAGAACTGCTTGAGGCATATTTGCTCTCTAAACATCTCTATCTATATCTTTTATATGTAAATGCTGTTAGTTTTCCATGTATGAATAAATAAATAAACCTACACCCGTGTCACAAGTCCCGGGAGCTACTCGGAGTTTCTATTTCTGCCACACGATGGACCCGGCACACACCTCACTGTGTGTGTGTGTGTGTGATGGTTGTGATGTTGTTTGTTAACAATATTGGGTAAGTCTAAGAACCCCGTAAAACGCCCTGGTCTAGTGGTTTCAATACCGGGCCAATATCTTCGGGTCCCGGGTTCAAGCCCCGGGTTGGGCAACATAAAGTTTCAAATTTTCGTGCATTGCTCAGGTTTGTGATTACCAACCCTCATTTGGCAAGCTTGCTGATTATACCTGTACCCATCATTGCTGTGGTAACTTGAATTCAATGATAGAGGCCTTTTCCCTGCAGTGGGATGATTATAGACTGTTACTTTTATAGGAACTATGAGCACTAAGGATCGATACAACGCAGTATCCACCGCACTAACGAGAGGAGACACGCGGCGCGGCGGCGGCAGATCGACGCGGCCGTAATTCGGTGTCGGGTGGTAGCCGCAAAGATTACTTTGGCCTGTGGTGCAATTAATAAACGTTTTTTTGGTGATGCAGCCTTATATCTGATGCACAATGCTCAAAGATCTTACATTCTTTAGGTGTGAAAGACCTGTGGCCTAATTCACGTAACAAAACTACAATGACATGCAAGCGATTTGATCGCTGATGTCACTTTTCGTATTCACGTATTAATAGTACGATTTTGTTTAAGTCAGTTTTGTGCATACACGTGCAATAATCGAAGTTCAATGGTTGCCTCCGCGGTATTCACCTATTATTTTAAAATTTAGAGTGATCGGATGTAGATGCAGTCTCATAAAATATGTTTACACACATCATTCCACAAAATAATCACCATTTATGCATATTTTCGTAAACAAAAAGTATTGGAATCTATTTGGTAGAATTGTAATGACAACATTAAGTATTAATAGATGACAAATCACTGAGTTGCTATCTTATCGAGTTATCGTTCTATCGAAATGACTCGTGAATTTTTGACTGTTTTTCTAAATGGAAATTTAATATAAATAATGCATGTGTTTTAAGAAAGGATTGAATTAATTAAATAATTATGTACTGTAGCTAAATTTAATATATTTGTATGCAACATTGGTTAGCTGAGGAAGAGGTTCGCAACTCTATGTAACAACTAAAATGTACCTTCTTCAAGGACAAATAAAAATATTTCATTTCATTTCATTTCATTTCAAAAGACGACTTTTAAACTTTAGCGACATTTGGTCTGTTATAAAATCCGTGAATTAGGGCTCTAAACGTAATGCTCGATGTACTTAGTAGTGTTTTTTATGTCGGGAATCTTGCAAAATTTGAACACAATTTAGCTGGAAGATTTAAGTAGTGCCTTTATGTCAAAGGCCTTGAAAGACCTGAACACGATGCTCGAAGATTTTAGTAGTGCCTTGTAATGAGATGTATTTGAGATGAACATGAACAAAATGATGTCGTAATTCAATATTGTACCACATGAGGCTAATTAACATAATAAGTAGACATTCATAATTAATAAAGTTTCACTAAATGTCCATAGGCAAAGATCTTGTTAATATTTCGTATATTCTAAGAAATAGACGTAGCTATGTGAGAACTAAAAAATCACATATTTCAGGCTATACATTTCAAATTATTTCTTTACAAATTTCAAGACGCATTTCTACAATTATATGTGACAATACTTCTACCCTACAATATTGCCAACCACTGTATTCAAACCACTGGATCAACGAGCCGTTCATTATTATTTAAGAGGAAATACAACGGCCGTTTTTCCATACAAACTTAGTCCCCTGTTTCCTCCCTGGATAATGCTAGTAGAGCAATAATTTTTATTATAAAAATCTAGGGCCACTATTAGCATGTTTCTATGTTTTCTGTTTATTCATAAAAGAATAAATAAAAAATATATGAGCCCTCAAAAATCGAAAAAATTCTCCAGATTTTCCGCTGTGTTCAAACATCCAGAAAACAAAATTGGCTAAATTTTAGAAAAAAAGGAAAGCATACGAACACGGCCAAAGTCTTTCTTAAATTTTAATTTAAAAAAATGTTTAAATCGGTCTAGTTTTGGAAAAGTAATCGGGGGACTACGAAACGTTGAATTGGTGTGCTTTTATTAGGTATTTTCGGTCCAAGAAGCAGTTGTCTCTATGACACTCTGCGGTGACTGCGTTTGGCAATGCGCGACAGCAATAGATTTTACAAATACCTATTTTTCAATTATCTCGCCTGTAGTGTTTCCTCTTAAGTATGTTAATAAAAAAAACATCACGGTCATAACTTGTACCATACGTTCAGTTTTCTTCCAAGGTCACGCGTGACAGAGGCAGAAGATTAGAAAGTACCATTTAGAGTGAAACAAAACACAAATCTAAGATTAATGGGTGTTCGTTAATTATTCCGACATAAAAGCCTTCGTTACTATTTCACAACGATCTAAATTGTTTAAGTGAGTCTGATTTACATCTCATACTTCACCATGGAGAGTTTAAATGTCGCTTGCTCCAAATGTGAAGACGTATAAAATAATACCGTCATTTTGAATTTTAAGAAAATAAGTAGAGGTACTAAATTTGTATTTATTGGAAATACAGAATGAAATTTTAACTACTTTCCAAAATTGTTGCTAGGCGGCCGTATCAAAAATTTTAGATTTTTGGCGGACATTTTCTAAGTGCTTTATCTTGACATTTTTGTACTGGGCTATACCTAAAGAAAAAATACGTCATTTTCTTTTTTGTCTACTAGATTGATATATTAAAATTTGGAAGGTGGTTAAAATTTCATTCTGTATAATTCAAATATTTTGAAACTGTTTTTCAATTCTTTGATTAAATTTTGTCGACTGTCTTCAGTGGGTCCCGAACCAACGAAATTCAAACAAATATTCTGGTATCTAAGTGACTGTTTCGTGTATTAATGTCAAAAGAAGCATTAGGTACACACGGCAGCACATCAGACTACACATGTTGACCTTGAGACCGCCTTTATGCCCTACGTAATAAAAGCTGTTATCGCAGTTCAACTGTTTAACTTGATGTGCTGTCGAGTGTACTAGTTTTTGGAAACATTATTTGATGATAATTCCGATAAATAATTTCTTTACCCATCATTGCTGTGGTAACTCGAATTCAATGATGAAGGTTTGCCCTGCTGTTGATTGATAGGCTGTTACTTATTTTTTTTTAATATCCTTAAAAATACACACTGTATAAGACCGTAACGATTACAGCTGCTTGTGGAATATCATTTCAATAACAAAACGTCTTAATAATCTATTGACACCTAATAATGGCAAAATTTGGGGTCCGGCCGTTATGCCCCCATTCCGAGTTGCCCCCGGCTGGTATGCCCCACAGTTTCTCTTTTTGTCATGATATTTTACTAACTTAATGTGGGGGCATACCGGCCGGGGGCAACCCGGAATGGGGGCATAACGGCCGGACCCAAAATTTCGTTTTTACAGATCAGCAAATATATAATACAATAACACATAAGTATAAAATCGTATGCGGAACTAATTGTCATAACAGACGACATAATGTGAAGTCTTTGCTCAAAGTTCAAGGTTTATCTTATTCAGTGCTGTAATGCTAATAGGTACATCTTCATCTACACTATTTCACATTATTATTTAACATAACATAACATAAATACTTTTTATTGCACACCATACAGGATTTTGTCACATAAAATACATTTAAAGCTGTACCATTTAGGCGGTCTTATCGCTGGAAGCGATCTCTTCCAGACAACCTCAGTAAAGTATTTGTTTGTAAAGAGGAAAGATTTGTATTTTAATGTTCCGATTTCAAGATTATTTCACTCTTGGAAAGCTACATTCACCCTGACTGACATAGGTTATACTCGTATTTATTGCTAAAAAAGAATAGGGATCCCTAGAAAAAAATATTTTGTCTACCTGTGCGAAGTGCGTAAGATAGGGAAAAAGTTTTGAACTTTTATTTAACTGTTAATTATTATTGACATGTAAATGTTAGAAATGTATTCTAAATTGTTTTAGCTCGCATTGGCATATTATATCTTTTTTTAGGGTTCCGTACCCAAAGGGTAAAAACGGGACCCTATTACCAAGACTTCGCTGTCTGTCCGTCTGTCCGTCGCTCTGTCACCAGGCTGTATCTCAAGAGCCGCGATAGCTAGACAGTTGAAATTTTCACAAATTATGTATTTCTGTTACCGCAATACCAACAAATACTAAAAACATAATAAAATAAATATTTATGGAGGGCTCCCATACAACAAACCCGTTTTTTTGGCCTTTTTGGTACGGAACCCTTCGTGCGCGAGTCCGACTCGCACTTGGCCGGTTTTATTTAAAAGATAGTTAACGATATAAAATATAAACAAACAGTCCGATGCACAAATGTCACCTAAAACTGCCCACATTTAAGAGAGAGAGAGAGAGAGTTTTTGGCGGGAGTTCGTGAGATACGTTTGGAGTCAATTTATTTTATCGAATTTTTATTGTTTATAGTGATTTTTGGGTCGTAAAAGTGGTGTTATTTTGCGAAACAAAGTGTCGTGCGAGTGAACAATATACAGTTCGGTGAAATAACATGGTGTATGGGTCGTAACCAAGAAAAGTGGCTGTTGTCTGTACATGGATGAAAAAACCAGTGGTGGGTTAAAATTGGTAGAAAACAAACTGATTTTATTTGTTTTACGTCATAATTTTAACAACATATAAACTTTTTGTGGTTTAAGAACCTTATTATTATCTCATAAAGAATATAACAATTCACTTACTGAGAATAACTTAAACAAATACATAATAGGTAAATTACAGGCGCGACAGTGAGCGTATACAAACAAAGGTAAAAATTAAAATATAAATAAATATGTCGGGTAGATTTCGCAAATATCTGCCTCCATTGTTTGCTCGACTACTGTTAACAAACCGAGCAACCACTTTTTCTATGAAACATCCGTGTCCCCTATACAGGGTGTTAGGTAAATGGTATTACAAGTAGAAACCAGCCTATGTTAACATAGGATGCACATAAACACTATGGTGGAGTCAGAAATTTGATATCATCATTTTTTTTCATACAAACTAAAACTTTGAGATTTCGATTTGTATGAAAATATTTTTTACAAAAATGATGATATCAAAGGACAAACCCGTTTCCCATACAATCTCGGGCCTGACGTTACAAGGCCAAGGGAATTGGCCATAAATTAAAGCATTTTCAAAAGATTCATAATACCTATTTTCACAACTTTCTGCAATGGGAAAGTTACTTAAATCAAGCAATGAACTTATTTTATTTTATGACCTATATCATGTATTATTTCACTAAAAATACCATTTTGGTACTATAACTGAATAAGATCTAGGTTCCTTTTCTGTCTATAGGAGATATAGGTAGTAAACAGAGCACTTCAGCGGAACAGTGAGAAAAATACAAAAAACACTAAATTGCGCACGAGTACGAAACATCTTAAAATGTACTCTATGTACGAAACGAAATGTGAGTGGATTGGAGTGAATGACAAATGACAATTAACTGTCATTGTCAACTGATATTCTTAATAATAGTGCAGCCTGTTACATCATAAATTATTAAACTATTCAAAATATTCAATTGTTTTATCAATGATTACTTATTGAACTGCAAAGCTCGTTGAAAAATTTTTTAATTACATTCTCTAAGTTTTTTATATTTATATCAGGCTTTTAAAACTAACTATTTAGCTTATTTCTTAATGCAATTGTTAAAAAAGTATTACTATAAATCGATTTATTCCAAATCGATTAAAACTTTAAAAGCGCCGCTCTATGAAGTGACAGAGCGTTTACGGAGATAGTCACGTTTTAATTAAATGTTTGTATAACGGTTTACAGAGACTGTTTAAGTATTAGAAAAACAATATGTATTTTATCCATTTTCTCCACTTGTCCATTGCCAATTAAACTATTTTTTAGAGAAATAGGCAAGTAAAATAAAAGGGATTTTTTGGCACAATTGCCATTGTTGTAACGTCGGGCCCAAAAAGGGGGTTCTCCTTATTTACTTCACCATAGTAATAGGGGTTAAAGTATGAAATTGCCGATTATTTTCCCACTTTGTATTTTGTTTATAGCTCTTAAGTATAGTCATATTATTGCGTAATTCTTTTTGTATTGTATCAAAAACTAAATAAAGTAACTTTTGACTAAAAAAAAGTGCAATACTACATAGTGTCTATTACTTCAAAGGGAGTCGTTGAAAAGACCCCTTACAATGTGTCAGCTGACCTTCTAGCTTCAATTTAGTATATTTGTATTAATTATAATTATATACTTTGATTTTCAGAAATTTAAATACTATAATGCGTAGCTTTATAACCATCTAACTTTCACCTTTAATTGCATCGAAAACGGTTCAGGCGTTTTTATAAAAACTAAAAAATTGTTAGTATGGAAAAATGACTTTTCTCGATTTCGTCCATACAAAACGGCAATTTCATACTTTAACCCCTAATATTTATATGCATTCATGTTAACATAGGCTGGGTTTGGCTTGATATACCATTTACCAAAAACCCTGTATACTACAGCAGGGGTTCCCAATCTTTTAAGCCCGAGGCGCATTTGCAACTTTAATATTTTTCTTGATTAGCATGCTTTGGCAACATTTACACATATTCATAATCAATGTATATTAATAAAATGACAGCTAACTCCGAAATTAACATTTCTATTGTTCTTTTGATTTATGCAAATTGATTATTTCGGTGTCTATCAATAATTTAAAATTAATTGCCATAATGCAAACTATTTCAACAGAATAGATGTTATTTATCATCGATAGTTCAGTAAGTATCGTATTTTAACTGTCCTATTAATTTAGAAGGAGATTTTCAGACCTAATCTAATACTTGAAATGATATTTTTAGCAAGTTTATTGCAATTATATCAGTATTAAATTTTGAAAAATTATGTCTCGGGTGCAGGTGGGACTGGACCTCGCATCGCCACGCATACCGGGCGCGTTACTTTTACAATTAAATTACTGAAACACTACGTCACCGCGCCAATTTTTCAACCATATTCTAATCGCTGAGTGCAAAGCTCCTAACATTCTTACAGTGATAAGAATATGCTTGAAAATTCACGCCTGTGACGTAGTGTCTCAGTGTCTAAAATTACTAAAGAACCGCGTCTGGGCGAGGAGATGCGGGTTCGAGTCTCGTCTGAGACAAAAATTTTCAAGTTTAAATACTAATTAATCTATAAAATTCGAAACCTTTCTACTTATAACACGAATACCTCTCAATCGTAGTATCTCCACAAAGTTCTGATCTGATAGCGGTCCTGAACAGGCATGGTAGCAAGTCTCATTTACCTCCAACTTTTAATGCCTTCGAGCTTCGAGATAATGTTGAACTAAAGGCTTCGGCGTACTTATAGACTTACAGAGAACTATGACTAGTGATGCGACGTGTACCTTTAAAACTATGGTTACTTATCCGTATTGCTAAATGTAATTCATAAAACATTTTTTACTTTAGAATAACCAATAATTAGTACATTAATTAGTTATTAATTAACCATCATTAGTAACCTTATTTCAGCCAAACGGTGCCTACTGATTGGCACCGCTTCTGTTTATCAAAAATAACTGTCTAAATAAAATAAGAAATGATACTAAAGAACATTAGACGATATTTGTTAAAACGCAAATGAATGAATACACAAATTTTTGAATCCAAATAGTTTAGTCCTATTGTGAAAATAAGGTCTCAATTTGTTATTGGTTGCTCTTAAGTTTCATAACAGTTCCTTATGCAAGCATTTTAATAAAATATCTTATTTATTGATAATCGGCTTGAATTCCAAAATGAAATTATCGAAGAACCAGAATATTAAATAATGGTTTGATCAGGATTGCTAAATGGTTTTGTTGTCCGATAAACTTTTGCGTTGCATAATTTAAACATTAATGGGAATTAACGGCAATATTGTAAGGGATCCTGTTGAATTACCGTTAAACTAAAAGTATACCTACCTAAGAGGACCAAAAGAATACTTTTGCGTGTATTTTTAGGACCTTCTATCTTGTAAAGGTACTTTATATGTAAGATTCTTATAAAGAGCATAAAATCCGTAAACAAATATATATTTCATTTGAATGTATATTATACAGTAGTGCGTCTTGTTATAATCATTTAATAGTAGAAATTAGAAGAAACTTATTCAACAATCCTTTGATAGTTATGTTTCATATCTTGCGCAACAAACACTATAAATATTTATAATGGCATTATTTTGTTTCATTGAAAGATTGTATGTTTTGCCGATGAAGTAGAAAAAACGCAAGTGCTAGTCATCTTCACGCATACTCCTTTAGTCTAATCTTAACAACAAGATAATCAGAAGCGATGCCATTCTAGTTTTGTGCCTGCCTCACACGACAAGGACCTTAAATATCTTACGTTCGGATATGAAATATCCGAAACGCCCATCCCTATCCCAAACTCGAGGGGGCTAAGTCGGACACATGATAACACCGTGAGCCCGTAATGCAGAAAAAGTGGAATTAAAACTTCCCAAGATTGGCTAGGACCTTTGATGTAACTTTTCTGAAAGTTGAACTTGCACTTGGAACCTTTAGGAATAGATGCAGTAGGGTCGCTGACCTATATTTTATAACGGGTGTAAAAAACCATACCTGGCAAACTGCTGGTTACGAAGATATTGACGGTCAAAGTCACAATTTTATTTTCCACTTTATTACAAACACTGCTGCAAAAGGCTACTTAAAACTTTTCATATTAATGCATCATAATACATTTTTTATTATTTTATAATAAGGCATTTTTAAATAACAATACGCAATGAACGGCTTAGCGCGGACGTAACTGAACTTAGCAGCCATCACCAGCACAGCAGCGCGCTGTCCTGGCTGCAGCTGCTCTACATCACTCATCATTTTAGAATATGACTTTGTTTGATGTTCAGATTGCGTAGCTTCGGGGTCTGCGCATGGATTTCGGTATTGGGTTCAGAGAGAAACGAATGTTTGCTTAAAAAATTTTATAATGTAATAAACAGCGCCATCTATCATCTATATCACGTAACTTTACACAAAATACAACTTATATCCCGCATCAACCGTTTAGGATAAATTATAGCCTAATGCTATTTTGATGTCAAAGGTTCATTACTGGAGCTTTATTAAATTTTTTGAAGCTTCTTTTGTGTGAAAGGGTAACAAACATCAATACATCCATACATACAAACTTTCAAATTCAATTCAATTCAAATATTTTATTGCGTTCTATAATGTTACAAGGATGTTATAAAGTATGGTGTAGACAGTTCATTATAGACCCTGGGGCCTCATTCGCGTAACCGAATCGCAGTTCGATCGTGATTGAATTGGACGATTTTGACATTTAGCCCATACTAAAACTGTCAAAAACCTGTCGTTCAATTACAATTGTGATACGATTTGGTTACGCGAATTAGGGGACTGTTCGGTTTCTCGTTTTTAATATAACTAAGCATTTCTATGTTAAGCAGGCCCAGGATTGCAGTTTGATTAATGGTGGGTAGAAGACGCTGCTGCCCGTCTACTTCTAGCTTCTCTTCTAGTCGGCTTTTACGACATTTACATATTTTTACTGTATATACAGGGTGTTAGACAAAGGGTATCACAAGCTAAAACTAGCCTATCTTAACATGCATATAAATAGTATAAGTAAGTCAGAAATTTGGTATCATCATTTTTATTTATTTCATTTATTGCGATTTGTATAAATAAATTAAATAAATAATAAATAAATGTGGACAACATCACATACATTGTTCTGACCCCAATTTGAATAACTATTTAAAGCATTCGATTTTGGAAATCAGAGATAACGAAGGTACCACAAACACCCAGACCCGAGAAAATGTAGAAAAACATGAAAAATAAATAAAGAATAAAAAATAAAAAGCCCTAGATAGCAAAATTCCCTGAACAAACACATCAGGGGACAGAGCTGAGCTTTTACAGGGCGACAAAAAAAAAAAAAAAATGTAGAAAAACACATTTTTTTTACATTGACTCGTACGGGAATCGAACCCGGGACCTCGGAGCAGGCGAAACCTTGAAAACCGGTGTGTACGCCACTCCGCCACGGAAGTCGTAAAACGAAAACATTTTTTATAAAAATGATGACATCAAATATTTGACTTCTTACTGTGACCATAGTATGTTTACATTGACTTGTTTTGGCTACTCCTATCTATCTAACATCCTGTTTATGTCACCGTGATTGTAAACTTCGTCAGTTCCCATTTAATCGTCGATGGATTTCAATCTAACCTAACCTAACCCATCGTTATTTTATTATCTCACGCGTTGTTTTGTAAAATGACAGATATCACAATTTTAAGGTGACGTACCTACACAAATGAGAAGAGTTGGTACGTTTGTATTTTGGCCATTTTGCTTTTTCTATGAATTAATAAATACGAATACGACCCTTCTGTTCTATTTCTATTATGGCTAAGATAACAAAGTTTTTCTTTCTTACTTTTTAGGTGTTTGAGGTTTCCTTTACAGTTTAAAGTCTTATGAAACCTTTTTTTACATAAAGTTAATACTTTTGTTAACCGACTGCAAAAGGTTCCGAAATGGCGACCGGACGATCAGTGTGTAGGCTTCCTACTTGGTAGACTGACGATCTATTGAGAGTCGTGGGAAGCCGTTTAATATGGTGGGAGTGGGACCGATCGATGTGGAGATCCTTAGTTGAGAGTGGGCGTTATTATAGGCTTAATCCCTCGATCGTGAGTTATTCCAGAACCAATTGAAATCAATTGTTATCGTGGCACAAGAGTGCCTCCTGGGGGTTGAGGGATTAAATGAGAATCATGATGATGCAGTGGCTGGTAAGGGAGACCAGGATAATTGACTGAAAAGACAGGTACAAATATTGACCTATAAATTATTCGTCATTAAATTAATAGTTGCTCAAGAATAGAAATTGCATTTCGGCGACATAATCGGATAGGGAAAAAGTTTTGAACTTTTATTTGACTAATGTACGACAACCATATACGTAAATTATACATATAAATAATAGGGGTTAAAGTATGAAATTGCCGATTATTTTCCCACTTTTTATTTTGTTTATAGCTCTTAAGTATAGTCGTATTATTGCGTAATTCTTTTTGTACTTATTGTATCAAAAACTAAATAAAGTAACTTTTGACTAAAAAAAAAAAATGCAATACTAGTGCCTATTACTTCAAAGGAAGTCGTTGAAAAGACCCCTTACAATGTGTCAGCTTACCTTCTTGCTTCAATTAAGTATATTTGTATTATATACTTTGATTTTCAGAAATTTAAATACTATAATGCGTAGCTTTATAACCATCTAACTTTCACCTTTAATTGCATCGAAAACGGTTCAGGCTATTTTAAAAAAACTGAAAAATTGTTAGTATGGAAAAATGACTTTTCTCGATTTCGTCCATACAAAACGGCAATTTCATACATTAACCCCTAATAATATAAATCTAAGTCACTAAATTGTTCTAGCTGGCTAATTTTGGGGTGGTGGGATCTACCTCCTAGTGGTCCACCCAGGGCAACGGCATCTTTGGTTTTCTAACCAATTATGACGGCTAACAGATCCCTCTGCGGTGATAGGTTTCGTAAGAGGCCGCCTGCATGCTACCACCCTCCTGCCGGAGTCCAGCGCCAAACAGTTTTTCTGTGTTCCGCTGGAGTGTGGGAGAACCACTACCTCTGGGTAAGTTTGCTCCATCTTAGGCTTCTTCTTAACCGTACCTATAGTTAAGTATGTTGTCAAGAGCAAGCTCATTATTTATTGAAAAAAATATACTTAGCTCGCACTGGCATATATTTTTTGTAAACATATTATTACTTAAAAGACACTGACAGTTTTTTGCTATGCTTCTTTTTAGTAGAAGCCCACTCTTGTTTCAATGCAGTGGTAGGATAAAATTGAAAACAAACTGATTTTATTATTAATTACCCGACTATCATATGGCAAAGTCAGCAGTTATTATTTTAGTAGTCTATAATATGTATGAATGTATTTATGTTGGTTTTACATTTGCGGCTAAACTACCGAGCCGAATTTGGTGAATGAGGTATCAATCGATTCCTTATTATAGTCCGGGTAACATACGCTAAATGTTATTACGAAAAGTTACATGGCGAATGCTACAACGTAAAATGTTCGCAGTCACAACAAGCGGGGTATCATGTCAAAGAAGACAAATGAGAGCAAAAATGTTTAAATAATAGAGAAAATATACAGGGTGAAATTTTAACCACCTTCCAAATTTTAATATATCAATCTACGAGACAAAAAACAAATGACGTATTTTTTCTTTTGGTATAGCCCAGTACAAAAATGTCAAGATAAAGCACTTAGAAAATACATACATACATATACATACACACGCCTTTTTCCCGGAGGGGTAGGCAGAGACCACATCTTTCCACTTGCTACGATCCTTACAGACTACTTTCGCTTCATCCACATTCATTAATTTTTTCATACACGCTCGCCGGTTTAGGGTACTCTTGACCTGACCTTTCTTTAGAACTTCCCCGATTTGATCAAGATGAGTTCGTCGAGGCCTTCCCCTTCCAACATTTCCATTCATACTCTTACAAAATGTCCGCCAAAAATCTAAAATTTTTGATACAGCCGCCTAACAATACTTTTTATACGCGATTCGCATTTTATTTTATTTTTTATTTTTATTTTTATTTATTCGGGATAACAACAGCTTACAGAATATTCATATAATGTTACATAAAAACAAAAAACAATAGGGAAAGCCAATTAAAGTTATCCACTTGTAGGTAGGTATACATTAAACGGAGTGACACGCACACAGAGCAAACAAATCAACAAGAAACCATCCTCCATTATCTTCATTACCTATTAATTAAATGGGTTTAACTATGTTTCGTGCAAAGCAATATGCATAATCAAATATAATAAAAAATAAGTAAAAAATATAATAATAAATAAGAAAAGCAATTTACACATATAGCTAAGCGCATTCATCCAACCTTATGATAAACAACAAGACTGAGAAGCGCCAATGTCATAAAATACATGCTGCAGTTAGCAGCGTACACACACATCCAACATACACTCATTTACACTTACATATGTACACAAATACTCACATAATAAATACTACCTATATGATAATAAAATAATAAAATCACACTCTCTGGTCAACCACGATATTTATACACGCATTTTAGTTAAGTACCGATAATTTGAAGCTTTATTTGGTTTTTAAATGATTTTTTCCCACCAACGAAAGGGTCCGATGTACAAAATTTTTTATTGTATAGTTGTAGTATCCTATTTATTACCGAGTTTTTAGCATAAGCAGTAGAGAAGTGAGAAGTACTAAAGAGACCGGTGTGCCTTGTCCGCCGAATTGGAGTACAGAATTTAACCAGTTCCAATAGTGGTGGACTGTCTAGGCGTCCTCGGATCACATCGAATAATAAACCCATATCTAAGATCTGTCGACGTTCTTCTAGAGTAAGCATACCATAAGCCCGACATAGATCTTCATAAGACGCGACTTTATGATTTCCTTTTTTACATTTGTAATTGAGGTGCTTTATGAATTTCTTCTGTATGCGTTCAATAGTGTTAATATGGATTCTATAGTACGGGGACCATATAGGGCTAGCATACTCCAAAATACTGCGAACAAAAGCAGAGTAAACAACTTTTAAGGGGAGCGCACTTTTAAACTGTTGACAAGTACGAATTACAAAACCAAGGCTGCGATAAGCTTTGTTTGTAATGGTGTTAATATGATGATTCATAGACATCTTAGTATCGAAAAACACCCCTAAGTCTCTTACAACATCACTTCGATTAATCGCTACCCCATTAAAATGATATTGAAATAATATCGGTTTAGTTTTGCGTGTAAAGCTTATATTGACGCACTTTCCTATACTAACAGTAATATCATTAAGTGAGTAATAATCATAAAGATTATTTAGGTCCTCTTGAAGTCTTCGACAGTCATCGATGGTTCTAATTCGCGTAAAAATTTTCTTGTCGTCAGCGTAAAGAATATAGTTAGCATTCTTTATCGATGTATGTATATCATAGATATAAGCGTTAAACAAGAGAGGGCCTAAATGTGAACCCTGGGGCACGCCAGAGGGTATTGTGATGTAATCGGACCTGTAACCACCTAGAACGACCGCTTGCGAACGGTTATTAAGGTAGGATTCAACCCAGCGAAGTAGATCCCCGTGGATGCCAATAGATTCCAACTTTAGGAGAAGAATGCGATGGTCAACCCGATCAAAACATTTCTCGAAATCCGTATAAACGACGTCCACCTGCCCTCCACCGTCCATTTCTGTTAGAATATAATTTGAGAATGTAGCCAGATTGGACGTAGTGGAACGACCCTTAATAAACCCGTGCTGATTTTGAGGAATGGCATTGCTTATAATGGGATAGATGTTATTGTAGACCACTTTCTCAAATACTTTACTTATCGTGTTCAAGATGGATATTGGACGATAGTTTTCAATAGCTATCTTAGGACCCTTTTTGTGTACTGGTATAATGTATGCCTGTTTCCATAATGTTGGGAAGACACATTCATTGAGAGATTTTTGAAAGAGAATAGAAACAGGAAGTGACATACTTTCAGCACAGGAAGCGTAAAATATTGGCGGGATTCCGTCACAGCCAGCTCCCTTACTTCTATCCAAAGAATGAAGAAGAGTTTTGACATAGGTCGGGTTGACAGTAATGCGCGCAATGTTATCATTAGCCGCATGAGCAGCGACAAACTGACCGGAATAGTTTGAGTTGCCCTTCTTAAACACACTTTCAAAGTAGCTATTAAAAGCGGAACAAATCGCATTACCCTCTTTATATGTGTTATTATTAGATGTAAAAAAGTTGGGATAGGCAGACGTTCCTCTTTTTGATTTGACATACGTCCAAAAATACTTAGGTGATTTCTTTATATGTTCTTCAGCAGTACTAACATAATATGTAAAGCATCTGGACTGGATACGCTTTTGCCTTCCTCTAAGGAGACAAAATTCATCGTAGTCTCTCGGGTTTCCAGTTTTTTTCCATCTTTTATGGATTTTGTGTTTTTCCCTTATAATTTTAATAAGTGCCATGCTGTACCAATTGGGAAAATGTGCCCTGCTCCTTGAACGCTTAGACAAGGGAACGAATAAGCTAAGACATTCATTTAACTTTTCATAAAAAATATCAACAGCGCTTTCAATTGTCTCGTCAGATAAAATGTTTTCCCAGTGAATAGACTGCAAGAAAAGATTAATTTTATCAAAATCGCACTTCCCAAAGTTAAAACGGGGCACCCATTCTTCATTTAATGGTTCTATATGTAGGTCAATTAAGGTAATATCCAAACTAGGATGATAGCTATCCTCTTTTAACAAAGGATACTGACAATGAACTAACGATGAGATCAGATTATTACTAAAGCACAAATCTAGAATATTTCCTTTACTATTACGAATGAAATTATGTTGGTTTAGGTTCAAGTAACTCAATTCATCTAAAAAGCCAGGCGCCGCGTCGGCTACATAACTCGGACAAGACCCGAGCACTTTATAACTATCAAAGTACGCATTCCATTCAATGCCAGTCAAGTTAAAATCACCTAACAAAACAAAATAATCAGAAGGAAACTTATCAACCAAGTGATGCACTTTAGACTGTATTTGCATTAAATATGAGCTCATTTCACTTTGATCCGGGGGAATATATGCTACGGCGACATGCAAGTTAATAGAAGATTTAGTAGTATGGGTAGGTATTGTTATACAAATGGATTCAATTATATCCGAGCCCTGCCACTCGTGGTTAAGTTCGGCGCGAAGCGTGTGTTTAACACAAATCATTACACCGCCTCCAGTCTTTTTATTGGTTGCACTAAGGTTACGATCGCAGCGAAAAATGTCGTACCGGCCATCGCATAGTTCGGAGCTATTTATGTCACTTTGTAGCCAAGTCTCAGTCAACGCTATGATATCGTAATTATTAGACAAAACATTATTATACAAAACTGAGCATTTAGTGCGCAACCCGCGTACATTCTGGTACAACAGATTTAATTTTCTCTTTTGTAAATTGTTAGAAGCCATTTTTATTATTTATAAGTACTAGACATTTTTTAAGTGTATTATGTAAACACGTACAGCGTATGAAATAACTAAAGTTTGTAGGCGTTTTATAGATGTATGGAGCCTTCCATAATGTGAAATTGAGTTTAGATCACCGTAGAACTGATACAACTGATACCAGAAACAGACTATCCAGCCGTTTGAGGGCTGGCCATTTATACTATAAAATAAAGTTTCATCAGATACTATCGTTGGATTGTTAGCTTTGTAGGTATGAGTAATAAAATAACATAAGGTGGAAGAGGTTATGTTTTTAAAGTAAATATATATTGCATAAACAAATATTATATATAAATAAGAGCATACTATACGTTTTCTATAAGAAATATAGCTACGAACATAATAGTTAAAAAATCGAAATGGGGATGATTTCCTTACACATTTTATCATTTTAATTTCGCTAAGTCTCCGCAATTTTTGATGAAAAACGACGGTGATGTATCATTCTTGCGGACAAAGATTTTGCAGTTTCGAATCCAGACAAATTGGAATGAGGATGCTGATGCCAGTTCACGGGTCTTCCTGTACAATGCCTTAAAGTGAGGGGTTAAGTGCTCATTCACATAAATACGTCGATTTTCTCCTTTAACCCCGATCTCTGTAGTAGTTAGTCCTCTTTTTTTGCGTATAGCCGATATGATGGAGTCTTTTAATAATTGTGATTTGAGTTTTACTATAATTGATTTGGGGTTATTTGAGATACGAGTGGGAACGCGATGTATGTGTATTATATCATCATCGCACAATGCAACATTGAGAACCTGGCATATACGGTGCAGGTGCTGAGAGGTGTTTTCGTTTTGTGATTCGGGTATGCCTGAAATTTCAAGGTTATTCAAACGATCTCGTTGTTGTTGAATGTGGTACTCCTCCGTTATTTCTTTTAACTGGGTTTTACATTCTGCCAATTCTTGTTCAGTATTATCCAATCGTGTTAAATCCTTCTTGATTCTCAACACACTGGATTTAAGATCATTGTGTTCCTTCGCATGATATTCAATAGATTCCACTACACTGTTCAGTTCTAGTTTCAAATGGGAATGTTCTTCTTTCAGTGTATCCATGTTTATTTTCAACGAGCCGATCTGTTTTTTGATGTCACTAAAATCCAAACGCATACCTTTCATATCCTGGTCATGAGACGCCCTGAAGTCCTTAAGAAAAGACATGATTTCATTTTTAGATTCATTCATTTCATTTCTCAAATCATCCTCCGAAGTTGGTTGTTTACGTTTACGTTGAGTTATTTGTTGTTCTGGTAATGATAGGTTAAAACTCGACTGGTTAGGTAGGGACTCCGTCGATCCCTTTTCGGTAGGTGAATGCATCAAACTCATCCTTATGTTAAGCGTCCGACAGGTGTACGTACGACGCAAGTATGTAAGCGATAAGCGATAAGTTAAAGAGCGAGAGGAGCCAATGGTACTGCTCACACTAACCCGCGATAAGAGCGTAATGAAGTTAGCGCCACTGAACGGAGACACGTGATTTTACTCCCGAATGTACACTATCACAAGCCACAATTTACTTTGCACGCTAAGAAGACTTTTTGAAATAAATTTAATGAACCTGCGGCACACGTCCACTCCGAGCAACGAGCGATGACGAAAAAAAAAAAAAGAAAAAAAAAAAAAAGAAAAAAAAAAAAGAAAAAAGAAAAAAAAAAAAAAAAAAAAAAAAAAAAAAGAAAAAAAAAAAAAAAAAAAAAAAAAAGCATTTTAATCATTTATTACGATACTAGTCATAAGTTTTTGACTGTCCCTTTATACCTTAACAGGTCTGGGACCGTAAAAATTTAAAACTAGGTATATCGCGATAAATATTTTTGAGTGACAACTTGATTTACATTTTTTACTTCCTAAATGGGCTCTAAATACGATACTAAACGCCTATAAAAATTTTGGAAAGTGGTTAAAATTTCACCCTGTATAGTGTGCTTTGTAATCATTGCATTTTTTCGGTCGGGTTACTTTTTTTTATTTATTTTACGTCACAATATCAACAACAAACAAACTTGTCCATATCAGTTTAACATCTATGTCCGTGTATATAGTGTACAGTATCAGCTAGTGTCCATATTATCACCGGAACACTCGGTCCAGTTGATTGGATCCTAATTAGATAGTGTCTGAAGTCTAGATCTATGAGATTGGATCTAGTCAAATGTGTAGTTTGAACTATACAGGGCTACATAAACAAATATGAAGCTATTTCTAATTAGTAGTTGTTGCTGTTAACAACGCTGGCTTACAGCGATAAGAATATGCTTGAAAAATAACGTAGTGTGTCGGTGACTAAATGGTAAAGCACTGCGCCTGTCATGCGAGGAGATGCGGGTTCGAGTCCCACCTGAGACAAAATTTTTCAAGTTCAAAAACGAATGTATTAAGCCTGCCTAATCTATCTTTTTATATGCCACCGCTAGGCTCAGGTTTCCGACTTCGCGATATGACATGGATGGAGTTCACGAGGGCAGAGCCGCGGGCGACGAGCTATTAATCTACTCGTATATAAATAAAAATGTATGTATGCGCATAACTTCTGATCGACTGCACTAAACTGGATAATATTTTTAAGCTATTGCATAGCTTCTATCGCGGTCCCTGAGCGTGGAGACCGAATCCAGAAATTCCGTAACGAAAATAACCTAACACCCCCCACTCCGACCGGCACAGCGGTGATACTTTTTAGTTTTTCCATCTATCGATGAATAGCAGAACTTTTAATGACTTTTTGAAATATCACGCTTGTCTCTTTAGTTCAGCAACCCGCCTTTAGGTGGCATTTGTTGTACCGGCATAAGTTGAAAAATAATTTTAATTCTAAGTACCTAGAAGGTCTTTAAGGAAGAACATCTTTGATTATTTTATTAATAAAAAAACATCAACATGATAAGTAATGTAATGTTGTCAAAATTTATAAACATGGTCACAAAAAGACCCTTTGCTTACATTAGACGACCTGTTGGATCAGTGGTAGTAAACGCTTCTTCTGAGCCATGGGTCAAGGGTTCTATCCCCGCACAGTACAAACATTGGTTGCATGAACAAGTCTGTTTGTACTGGTCTGGGTGTTTTCTATGTATTATAAGTAAGTATTTACAAAAAAAACGTATATAATTAAGTTTATCGGTTGTCTAGTACCCCATAAAACAGGGTACTTAATAGTAGCTTAATTTGGGACTAGATGGCTCGGTGTGGCCTAGTGAGGCATGTCTGATAATTATTTATATATTTAATATTTATTGGTAAACTTGTGCAAAGCTGTAAACGGCACGACTGATTTGGATAACATTTAGGGTTAAATTTCAATGGGTTCCTGGTTAGGAAACACAATTAGATCGGGATGGATTAGGTATTTGCAGGCAGGAAAATGTCTGCCGGGCCCGCTAATTAATTAAGTGAAAATGTTGCAATGGAATTTTATTTTTCTAAAGTGAAAACGCCTGGTGTGTTTTTCACGGCAACAAGTCGTTGTGTGTGTTTGCTAACAAAAACGTGCAGAGCTTACCATTTAAGTTTTACGTTGTATATAGAAAATCTATTTTTAACTTGTATAAACGTATGGACATATTTTAGTTTATTTAATAATATTGTAGTAACATATATTATTATAATTATCAGTTTCATTTCAGCCACTAAACTTTACAATACAATACAAATACTATTTCAAAATATCAGTAAGTATTTAAGTTGAAAAATTATGTCTCAGGCGGGACTCGAACCCGCATCTTTATGCATACTGGGCGCGTCGCTATACCGAGACCGGCACAGATGTTTGACAGTCAGTTAAGATGAAAAATCTATTTAAATCCATAATAATATGATATTTTAGAAATTTAATTACAATTATAATATCAGTAATGAAACTTGAAAAAACAATTACAAAAAAACAATGTCTCAGGCGGGACTCGAATCCGTGTAGTGTCTCGGTGTCTGAATGGTATAGCGCCGCACCTGGCATGCATGGATATGCAGGTTGGAGTCCCGCCTGAATCAAAATTTTTCAAGTGTATATACTGATAATATCAGTAATACTCTAACCTAACTGCCCCCTTGGTCTAGTGGTTTAAATACCGGGCTAAGATCTTGGGGTCCCAGGTTCGATCCCCGGGTCGGGCAACAAAAGTTTCGAATTTCCGAACGTTGCTCGGGTTTGCGATCACCAACCCGAATTTGGCAAGCGTAGTGATTATGCCAGTACCCATAATTTCTGTGGTAACTTGAATTCAATGATGGAGGCCTTTTCCCTGCAGTGGGATGATTATAAGCTGTTATTTTACTTAGGTACTAACTAAATAACTAAGAAGGTAACAGTGAAGCCCTTTATCATCACGAACAATGTAATACTACTCGTACTTGGTCAAAAAACGCTAAACCAACATTTCCCATAAGGGATGACCAATACGCTTCTAAAATCACGGTTTCCACTCTTGGATAAAAACAGAATAGATTTCCCATGGGCCCAATTTATAGGGGAAAGGACACGACCACAGAAACCCTCGGGTATACTTAAAAAAGAATACTAATGGTTGTTTTAGAAAGATGCCAGATTGATTCCTGGTTGAGAAAAATGTCGTAAATGGAATATTTTGAGGAAAATTTTAATTTTTTACGTGTTTTAAAGTAACAGCCTATAATCATCCCACTGCAGAGCAAAGGCCTCCTTGAATTCAAGTTACCACAGCAATGATGGGTACAGGCATAATCACGACGATAGCCTAATGCAGGTTCATGATAACAAACCCGAGAAGTGTTCGAAAATTCGAATCCCTTCTTACCCGACCCGGGGATTGAACCAGAGGCACACCATACATGCCTTTAAGCACTGCATTCCTTGCCTACTACGTCTTAAGGCGGCGTTGTCCTACGAGGCAGCGTTGAGTTTTTAAAACCCATCTGAGAACTAAAAAACAGCGTTTTAAAGTCTGAAAATATATGTATTAGTTGAGAATCTAGTCTAGTCACATTCGTTATCGGTTACACGATTTAATTAACTTGGCTCGATAGAAAAGTATCATAAACCTACATCTTTGCAAAATGTTTTTTCTATATGATGACTAAACTACGGACATTTTCACCAAAAATGTTATGCTTGTTTAAAGCTACATAATATTTATAGACATATTCGCTGAGTTTAATTCATTAAATGATATACTTAATTACTATGTTTAAAGATCTGCAAATTAGTTATATTTGAGGTTGCATTTTCGAAAAGTTCAGTTTAAAAAGAAATAACACTTTAACCTAACATTGAAATTGAAGTCGTCGTTGCCTAACAAGTAATCGTCAACAGTTAACAAATACCGATTCAAAGTTGGTTCATTTTTATTTTCAAAAAGTTTTAAATGAGGTTCAAATACTCGTATACAGTACCGTTTTGAGACATGACAAAAAGTTTTCCCAGCTATTACACATCCATACATATCTACTTATGGTTTTCGGCTTATTATACCTTCTACCTTACACCACGTATCTCTACATTATAAAAAGCAACTAAAATTGTCGCAAAAACAAATCAAAGTTATGGGTAATATTATATATATCCGAAGATCGTATAAAAAATGGATTAAAATGAACAACTTAATTTATTTAAAATAAAAACACCAAAGATTTAACCCATCGAAATAAATTTAACGTTAACCCATGGGAAATACATCAAACGGTAGCATTTGTTTCTGGGTTGAATTAATTAGTGTACGCCAAATAATTCCCTAGTGCGCACTGGATAAGGGTTAAGATCCCTTAACAAATAAATCCTTTATAATTAAATAAGCATTGAATTATCGCTAGATAATTTATCTCGGTATCGGAAAGGCAGATGTTCGAGCCAATCGGTAATTAGAACGTCTTATTTATTGCCAGTTTTCTAGTAAGTACCTAATGGGGACTGCCGTTTCTTTGCTCACCAGTTGGCGCCACTGTAGACTGAGGTCCGGAGGTATAGCTATCAAAGGCGCCGAAAGAAAGTGTTATATCTTGAATCTAATTAAGGTTATATTGTTTATAAATAACTATCTTGATATCAACAAACTAACTTCTGAAATAGTTGCTCTTGAGGCCGCCTATTTTTGCACTTTTTCTTAATTCCGTTTTCAAAGCGTTCACATTAATCGCCAAATAATCCATATTTGCGATATTTTACGAAGGAGTTCACTTTCCAGCAGGTAAATTAAAGAAATTATAATTTATGCAACAAATTCCGCTAAAACCAGTACAAAGTGAATGATATTGGACCTCACGCGACACTAGCGCCTCTAGTGGCAAATTCACTAGCGATGGGGCTATCGCTAGTGAATGGGGACTACCGTTTCTTTGCTCACCAGTTGGCGCCACTGTAGACTGAGGTCCGGAAGTATAGCAGTAAAAGGCGATTGGCGCCGAAACAAAGTGTTATATCTTGAATCTAATTAAGGTTATATTGTTTATAAATAACTATCTTGATATCAACAAACTAACTTCTAAAATAGTTGCTCTTGAGGCCGCCTATTTTTGCGCTGTTTCTTAATTCCGCTTTTAAAGCGTTCACATTAATCGCCAAATAATCCATATTTGCTATATTTTACGATGGAGATCACTTTCCGGCAGGTAAATTTAAGAAATTAAAATTATGCAACAAATTCCGCTAAAACCAGTACAAAGTGAATGATATTGGACCTCACGCGACACTAGCGCCTCTAGTGGCAAATTTACTAGCGATAGCCCCCATTAGACGCGTTTAAAAATTTTTGATACTTTAATCAAGTGATGACCTAAGTCTGTAGAGGGTATCAATAGGTTTAAAAGCAAGTTGACAATGTGGTTGCAGGATAAATGTTTTTAGAGTATTACAGTAGTAAATGTTTTAACCATTTAGGTATTTGGTTAAAGTACCGCGCTCCTCATTCAAGGAGATGCGGGTTCGAGTCCCGCGTGAGACATAATTTTTCAAGTTTAAATACTGATTTTATTGTTATAATTGCAATTTATATGCTTATAATATCATATAAAGTGTTTCTACAGTGTCAAAGATTATACGGGACTCGAATACTGGTAACTCAGAAGGAGAAATCAACTTACTACCCGTTCGCTTCGAGATGGCCGTCGATGACCGTTACAAAATGACGTCACAGGCATATATAGCAGTACCGTTGGCAAAAAGAAATAATCGTGTTTTTATTGCAATATCTTTTTATCATTTCCATACATCTTGGTTTGATTTGATGGAGATACAAAATAATATGTACCTGTGCCCTAGACGATATGTGAGTTATTAAAGTAAATAAAATGGAGAAATCACAATCGATTATTTATTTATTCTTAATGCACAGTCAACCTTGAGGAGGTGCAGAGACCTGTATATACTAATTAAATCGAAATAATTTGTGGTGTGAGGGGATTCCATAGTGGCTCACCTAAAGTTCTTTACCCGAAATGTTGCGATTGTCGCAAACGGTACTAATAGGGTCTGTCAAGGAGCGTGGTGCGGTGTGGCGGGGAGGGTGGTAGCGGCCAACTCGAAACGAACGCGTAGTAGCTATATGATAATAATATCTGTAATAAACTGTTTAATTTATTAATATTATTAACTAGCGAATCCCGCGAAGTTCGTATCGCCTCAGAATAGTATTTGATTTTGACGTCTTAATGTCATTGTCATCAAATATGGCGTGGTTGGAAAAAGTATCTATTTCTTATTTTTTTTAACGTTATCTTCCGACGGTTTTTATACTTAGGTATTATCCTATTCCTGACGAGGACAAGTTCAATAACACCAAGACCATAAAAATCTGTCCAGCCGTTCTCGACTTAAAAGTGATGTAACTAACACGACTTTAATCTTTATATATAAAAATAAATAAACTACTGAACCGATTTCAAATTTGCATACCGTGTGCAATTTGATCCAACTTGAAAGATAGGATAGCTGACATCTCAATTTATAGTCGCAATATTATTTTATTACAAAGGCGAGGTACGCGGGACGCGGTATTGGTGACAGACGTGTTACTGTTTGCTCATAGTAAATAAATAAATTTCGCTAGCTAAACCTAATGAATTGCCGAATAAAAACAATTGTAGTGCCAATAAACGTAATAGCAACCGAACGTATCCAAGAAAACACACAAAAGTGATTAAAACAATAGTATATTTTATTAAATCAAATATCAATCAAGTGTTGTGTTTAGTGAGTTGGACAATAATATTGTAAGTGTATTGTGGGTATTAGGACATCGACCCCAACACCTGTTTTGCAACGGTTCGTTGACCGACTGTGATGACATTTTTGCATGAAACTGATCATTAAATTCGCCCACAAACGTAAGTTCGTCAGTGGTGTAATGAGACACGCATCTTACCAGTGCAGCGGCACACCGCGAGTTCGGTCATCGAATCTCGGTAAACCAATTAAGTATTTAACAATCATTTTTTTGTTTTTTTTTGTTTTTGTCAAATTTGTTTATTTATTTTTTTTGAGTTATTATTATTATTATTATTTTTTATTATTATTATTATTATTTTTTTAATTACTTTGTGTGTAAAAATATGTCACCTAAAAATAAAATTAAGAAGAACTGTGGTGGATGTTTTAAGCGGATAGAGGACAGGAGATTTTTAGTGTGTAGTATATGTAAGGACAACTACGATCTGGTCTGTCCCGTGGTGTCGGAGCAGCGTTTTTACAATACGCTGACAGGGGAGCACAGGGCTGCGTGGAAATGCGTCGCGTGTAAGAGCGCGCAGCCTAAAACTGACAACACAAACACGCCGGTCCGGGCTTCGCCGGATCACGTGACGCTGCAGCGCGGAGCCGCCACTATGAGCCCCATGATGATGGACAGCTCCATGATGGAGCTGGGCCAAGACGACCTCTACGACACGCGGGAGATGTCGGAGGTCCAGAGACTACTTCTGGAGTTCCGCCACTTCCGGGCGGAGATGCGCGATGGACTTCAGGCAACGCAAGCCCAGATTGGCGCTCTTAGAAGCGAGGTGCTGGAGGTAGCTGGGAGGGTGGAACGCTGTGAGGGCCGCATCAGCACACTGGACCAGCGCATGAGCGTGCTGGAGGGATGCATGTCGAGCGTCGGCGAAGCTAATATGGCACGCATGGATGCGGTCGAACAGAGGCTGGAAGCGATGGGTAGGCGCCAGGTGGATTCTGGAGCAGGCGACGGGGCGGGCGTGGTTGCGGATTTGGAGCGAGCGGTCTCCGAGCTCAAGTCCAAACTGAACGACCGGGACCAGGACGCGCTGCTGGCGGATCTCGAAATAGGCCATCTTCCAGAGGAGAAGGGCGAAAACGCGGTCCACAGCGTAGTCGTTCTCGCGAGCCGCTTGGGTGTGGTGCTGGACGAGCGCGACGTCGTGTTCGCGGAGCGCGTGGGCGCGCCCCCGGCCGAGGCGGGCGGGCGCGCGCGGCGCGTGGTGGCGCGGCTGGCGCGGCGCCACCTGTGCGACGAGCTGCTGCGGGCCGCGCGTGCGCGCCGCTCGCTGGTGGCCGCCGCCGGGCAACGCATCTTCGTGAACGAGCGGTTGACTCGCGCGAATCGCCAGCTGTTCCATCGGGCGCGCGAGGAAACTCGCAGGCTTCAGTGGCGATATTGCTGGACGAGGCGCGGCCGCATATTCGTCCGTAAGACCGATGGCGCGCGAGTTTTTCAGATTCGCTCGGACGATGATGTTGTGAGAGTGCTCGGTGGTCCTACGACGGCGATATGACTGATCTTGATATTAGCCTGCGAAAATAAAAAATGTGATGTTATGTATGAGTTTACTAAATGTGCATATGTGTTTTTAAATTATAGTATGGTGGTGAGTTTGACTATGGATGGTTATTTAATTCAATGTTTTAATTTTTCTTTTTGTCCACATTCAACTATATTTATATTTTTATTTCTAAATCCTGAAACTGTTAGCTTTAACATACATACAGACGATATTGGGAAAGCTTATCCGATCATATACTACGAGCAATCATGTGGCCATAAAATATTAGTAAATAACTTTAATGTAACCTAAATGGTCTCAAAAAACTTATTAGTAGGTTTATTCAATGCAGGTTCTTTGTGCACAAGACACGACGAATTCATTGCAGCTGTAGAGCAATTGCTGCCAGATGTTCTAGCAATAAATGAAACCTGGTTGCGAGCGGGGGAGGAGGATAGGGCACCCAAGTTAGCTGGATATCGTTTGATGCACACCTCAAGACCCGACTGCACCGGGAGAAGACGGGGTGGAGGGGTAGGATTTTACTATCGTAGGGGCTTAAAAGTTAGGCATTGTCAGCACCCCGACACTTCTGCCCTGGTAGAGCAAATGTGGATATCTGTCCAGACACATAATCAAACCATAATCATTGGCACAGCATACAGACCACACTGGCTGGATGTGAATGTATTCCTTGGTAGTATCACTGAATCCGTTGCATTCTTCAGCAATGCAGATGGGCTTGTATTGGCTGGTGATTTTAACCTAAACCTTCTTGACATCCAGTGCAGCCAATATAAAGCACTCACACAGTTCACACTTAGCTTGAACCTGGATCAGGTAGTCTCAGAGCCAACACACTTCACTAGCCATAGCAGTACATTGATTGATGTGTTATGTACTGACATAGAAACATTAAATGTTAAAGTAAAACATATACCTGAACTTGGAGCACATGCCATCGTACTTGCCGAGCTTAAAATTAAAAAAGTGTAGCCTAGCCCTTCCTGGGTTATATACAGGCCTTTGAAAAATATTGTTACCGATCGTCTTATCTCGGATTTAGAATTCATCAATTGGAACAGCCTGAGATTAATTGAGGATGTAAATGATTTAGTCCGGGCACTCACTCTGTGTATAAGAGGACTTTTTGATCTCCATGCCCCATTGACAGCAAAGAGATTCAAGCACCAACCACATCCCTGGATTACTGAAACAATAAAGGAAATGATGCGCATTCGAAACAACTATCATGATAAATTTAAGGAAAAAAAGACTTTAGCTTCCAAAAATTGTTACAAATTCATGAAGAACATCGTCAGAAATGCCATTGAGAGCGAGAAATCATGCTTTTTTAATAAAAATATAAATGCCAGCTTGAACAATCCCAAAAAATTATGGAAAAACTTAAAAAACTCAGTCTTACCAAATAAAAAAGCGTCTTCTGATTTGCCCCAATGTCTTACTGATCCGGACTTGATTAACGCCCATTTTTTGAACGTGCCAGGTGAGAACAAAGTCACAATATCTCAGCTCACCTATTATGAACATAACAGGCATAGTGAGTCTATCTCTTTTTCCCTCAAAACAGTATCTGAAGATGTCGTACTGAAGACCATCCAAGGACTAAAGTCGAATGCACAGGGAAATGATGGGCTTTCACTGGATATGCTGCTTTTGACTCTCCCTTATTCGCTGGAAGCCATTACCAGAATAGTGAATGGGTCTATTCTGCAAGGCGTGTTCCCATCAGACTGGAGGGTGGCTGTGGTCAAACCTCTTCCGAAAAATAATCAGCCCTCAACAGTGCAGGACCTACGACCAATTAGCCTCCTGCCGGTTCTTTCCAAGGTCTTGGAGAGAATTGTCTGCAACCAAATAACACACTATCTTGAAATGCATAACATCTTGCCTTAATATCAATCAGGCTTTCGTAGGGGCTATGGTACAGCAACAGCCCTTGCAGATGTGGTTGATGAACTGCTGCATGCACAGGATCAGGGCAAGGTCACTTTGCTGCTACTGCTAGATTTTTCACGTGCTTTCGATTCGATTAATATACCATTACTTCTGTCGAAGCTAGGTTACTATGGATTAGATTCTATTGCAGTGAAGTGGTTCTATAGCTACCTGTCATATAGACAGCAGTATGTGGAGCTAAAGCTGAACGATGGTACTATCTCACGATCTGAAGTGTGTGCTTTATCTCGAGGAGTCCCCCAGGGTTCTATCCTGGGACCTATTTTATACATCCTGTATAGCGCTGACATTGTGGATCGAGTGAAGCATTGCCAATATCATATGTATGCGGATGATTTGCAGCTGTATCTGCCGTTTGCTCCAGCTGAGCTACCCACTGCTGTCACTAAAATAAACGAGGACTTGCAAAGCTTGGCTGAATGGTGCAACTTAAACTGTCTGGTACTTAATCCTAAGAAATCGAAATTGATGATAACTGGAACATATAAAAGCATTGCTAAGCTGGATGATGCCGCTTTGAATGTCGTGATTTGTGGAGAGCCCATTGAAAGAGTTGATAAAGCCAGAAATTTAGGTATTGTTTTTGACAGCCATCTTAAATTCGAAGGACACGTCATGGAATGTGCAAGAAATTGTTTTTATAGGTTAAAGCTTAAGGTATAGCCTCAAGGTGGTGCAAGCGTACGCGCCGACCTCGAAACACTCGGACGAAGAGGTGGAGGATATGTTTGATGACATATCAAAGGCCCTCCACTTCACCACTAAGACGCACTACAGCGTTGTTATGGGGGACTTCAACGCTAAAGTGGGAGTACAGAATTGCAACGAATCGGTAGTAGGATCCCATGGATTTGGATGCAGAAACCATAGGGGGCAAATGCTTGTCAACTTCCTCGAACGCGAGGGGCTCTTTTTGATGAACTCCTTCTTCAAGAAACAGCCCCAAAGGAAGTGGACGTGGCAGAGCCCCGACACTATGACGAAAAATGAGATTGACTTCATCATGACCAACAAAAAGCATATATTCAGAGACGTCTCCGTGATCAACAGGTTTAATACCGGAAGCGATCACCGACTCGTTCGAGGCTCTCTGAATATCGATTTTAAGGCTGAACGTGTCCGTCTGATGAAGTCTAGGCTCCGACCTACCTTGCTCCAAACCATGATAGGATCTGAAACGTTCCAGTCAAACCTGGAAAACCGACTCGCTGCCGTGGAAACCACAACAGACGTAAACCAGAACCTCGAAAATGTGGTTCGGATCCTCAGGGAAGAAGGTATGAGATTTTGTGAAATGCAGCGTAAGGGCAGGAAGTCAAAGCTTTCGGAAGGGACTTTAGGGCTAATGAAGGAACGACGTGAAAACCCACCCGTCACTTCGTCGGGAAAGCGGGCTCTAAACCAAGAGATCAGAAAGCTCGTACGACACGACCTCCGTTGCTCCAATACTCTTGCGATTGAAAGAGCGATCGAGCAAAATCGGGGGTCGAAAGTGTTCGTACAATCTCTTGAAAGAAGCCACCTGACGAAACTGACCACAGCAAGTGGAGAACTCGTTGCTTCGAGGCCAGCAGTCCTTTCCGAAGTGGAACGCTTCTATGGCCGGTTATACGCTTCACATGCATCTCGACCTGATCCCGAAAATGAGGACCCTAGAGCCGCGTTAACACGCCACTATACTCAAGACCTGCCAGAAGTCAGCATTGGCGAAATCGAGATGGCTCTTAAACAGCTGAAAAATGGAAAAGCCCCTGGAGAGGATGGCGTTACAACAGAGTTGCTAAAGGCTGGAGGTAAACCCGTACTGAGGGAGCTTCAAAAGCTTTTTAACGCCGTCCTGTTTGAAGGGAGAACTCCGGAGGCGTGGAGTAGGAGTGTTGTCGTCCTGTTCTTCAAAAAAGGAGATAAGACCCTGCTGAAGAACTATCGACCCATTTCCCTTCTAAACCACGTCTATAAGCTGTTTTCAAGAGTCATCACGAACCGTCTTGCGCGGAGACTCGACGAATTCCAACCACCGGAACAGGCTGGATTTCGGAGCGGATACGGCACCATAGACCACATCCACACAAAGCGGCAGATTATACAGAAGACCGAAGAGTACAATCAGCCCCTGTGTCTAGCATTCGTGGACTATGAGAAAGCCTTCGACTCGATCGAGATCTGGTCCGTTTTGGAGTCCCTGCAGCGTTGCCAAGTAGATTGGCGGTACGTCCAAGTGATGAGATGTCTCTACGAAGCCGCCACCATGTCCGTCCAAGTACAGAATTAGCAAACAAAATCTATACCGTTGCATCGAGGAGTGAGACAAGGGGACGTCATTTCCCCGAAATTGTTCACAAATGCAATGGAGGATATGTTCAAGACGCTGCACTGGAAAGGACGAGGCATCAACATCAATGGCGAATACATCTCTCACTTGCGATTTGCAGACGACATCGTCATTATGGCAGAAACGCTGCAGGACCTACAACAGATGCTGAATGACCTAGCTGACTCTTCTGTACGCATCGGCTTGCGGATGAACCTGGATAAAACCAAGGTTATGTTCAATGAACACGTACTACCGCAACCGATTGCGATCCACGGTGCCGTCTTCGAAGTTGTTCAGAAATATGTGTACCTTGGGCAGATACTGCAGTTAGGTAAAAACAACTTTGAGGATGAGGTAAACAGAAGAATTCAGTTGGGTTGGGCAGCATTTGGGAAACTACGTCGAGTCTTCTTATCGTCGATCCCACAATGCCTCAAGACGAAAGTCTTCAATCAGTGCGTCCTACCCGTCATGACATACGGAGCCGAAACGTGGACACTGACGGTACGGCTAGTCCACAAGTTCAAAGTCGCTCAGCGGGCTATGGAAAGAGCTATGCTCGGAGTTTCTCTTAGGGATAAAATCAGAAATGAGGTAATCCGGCAGAGAACTAGAGTTACCGACATAGCCCACCGGATTAGCAAGCTGAAGTGGCAGTGGGTTGGCCATATTAGCCGCAGAACCGACAACCGATGGGGTAAACGAGTTCTTGAGTGGAGACCGCGTCTCGGCAAACGTAATGTAGGACGCCCTCAGGCCAGGTGGAGTGATGATTTGCGCAGGGTGGCTGGCAG
Organism: Anania crocealis; assembly: GCA_949315895.1. NCBI lineage: Eukaryota > Metazoa > Arthropoda > Insecta > Lepidoptera > Crambidae > Anania > Anania crocealis. The sequence goes on from OX438872.1 coordinate 12,546,274, forward strand.
GAGCTGGATGCGAGAAGCCGAGGATCGATCTAAGTGGCGTGCATTTGGAGAGGCCTATGTCCAGCAGTGGACTGCAATAGGCTGATGATGATGATGATGATGATGATGAGGTTAAAGCTTTTGTACAAAATAAGACCATATTTAAGTGAGCAGTTAAGAATACAAATTTGTGAGTCCATAGTCCTATCTAAACTAAATTACTGTGATACTGTTTATGGCCCATGCCTGTTGCGGAGATCGGTTAAGCTCCTTCAGCGTGTACAAAACGCCTGTGCTCGTTTTTGTTTTCATGTCCCACCAAGGTCACATATTACTCCTTTCCTTAACGCGGCTAATCTTCTAAAGATGGAGGCTCGTAGGAAATTGCATTTAGCGTCTATGTTGTTTGGCATCATCAGCACGGAAAGACCTATCTACCTCTTAAGCAAACTTGTGTGGACGCGCGATCGCAACAGATACCCCAAAAGAGAGTGTACTCACACTTTTGTTACTCCAAGGCACCGCAGCGTGGCCTTCAGAGGTTCTTTCAAGTTTGCTGCTACACGTTGCTGGAACGATCTGCCACCGCCTGTGCGCGCCCTACAAGTAAAGTCCACATTTAAAACACATATTAAAAACTACCTACTAACCCAACAGAAAATGACAGAAACATAAATATTGTAGCTTACTATCGAGGCCTGCGCGTCTTGCATGCGGGGCTCTTCGATCCAGGTGGGGTATTTGGGTAATTGGGTCTTCGGTGATGAGTCTTATTGAACACACAAGTAGCTACAGCTCACACCATACCTATGGAAAATTGCTTGTTAATTTATGCATACGTTACATGTTTTAGAATATTTATTTAAGTAACTATTTAAATTTTTTTAAGTTATGAAATCATATTTATTTTATTGATATTTGATATGTACTTGCCTTCGGGACTTGGCAGTGTCGGCCTTAGGTGTAGTTTACAACCAAACAATTAGGACAAGTTGACAGTGATACGGAGCACATGTTTGCCGGAACTTGTTGGCATAGAATTGCGCAAAGTAAAGATGTTTGATGTACACGAATTGGCACCACATGTTTTTTACTGCTTTACCACACATTCGATGCATAATTATAATTTTTTACTGTTTATCTGACAGTCGTAATTCATAAACGTAAAGTACAAATAAAAGAATGTTAAAGAATGTCTTCAAATACTATACCTATATTTTTTTTTTTTGTGTATTGGTTTTTTTAAACTTTATTCACGGCCCTGGTTTTTACCGCGCCGCAAGAAGTAGCTATTAACAGGATCTTTGATGCGCCACGGATTGTCTGTTTTGATTGTTAATTTTTATATTTATATATAATATTTTTTTTCCATGTTGATAAATCTGTTATTATGTTAAGTGTGTTGAGTTATATATCTTTTCATTAAGGTATGATAAAGATTAACGCGGGCAGTGCATTTGAGCTCACTGAGGCTGCCGGATTTCTCTAGGTGGCTTTCGGGCTTCTACCGTGGTTCCAAGGTATATGGGGGGGATTCGGCATGCCTGGTGGGTTCTGGGCCTGTATCGCGTCGCACGTACCCTGCGTTGGGGTCCCGCTGAAAATCAGCGTCGTGATGGCCACGCCTGTCACGACTAATGCTGAGCGGGGACCTTTTTTGACACCTTTATTTAAGCTTAGTTTTTAAACAATGTGCTGTGTTTCGTTCTTGTTTTATCTGTGTCAAAATAAATAATTCTTTCTTTCTTTCTTTCTTTCTTTCTTTCTTTATTGCTAATCAGTGTAACATGGTAAGGTAAACGCCATATTTGATGCCAATGACATTGTGTGACGTCTTACGTCAAAATCCAATTATATTATTCTGAGGCGATACTAAGTTTGCGGGGTCAGCTAGTTTATATATAAAGATTTAACTTCTTATGTAATGCTGTACTGCTCTGCTGTTTTCTCTGTCCATAGTGGTTGTAAGAAGTCATATAAATGTGATTGTGGGAGGGCACTGGTTTATGATAGGTTTTCATAAATCCTCATCAGGTACCAGCCTCCCACAATGTAAAGGCGGATGACCAAAACATCCCTGTACCTCATATTAAGTTACTAGCTGTTGCCTGCGAGTTCGCACGCGTCGATTTCTGTCATTATAATCGCTATTATTCTTGCAATATTTTTCACTGATGCTTCGCTCCTATTAGTCACAGCGTGATGTTATATAGCCTAAAGCCTTCCTCGATAAATAGACTATCCAACACTAAAATGTTTTTTCAATTCGGACCAGTACTTTCTGAGATTAGCGCGTTCAAACAAACAAACAAACAAACTCTTCAACTTTATAATATTATAAGTATTATAGATATGTAAGCCAACATTGTGAAGAAAAAATAAATGTTTTTTATCTATTAAAAACAATGAAAAATTAGGGTTTCCAAAGGTTTCCACCCAAGTGCCATGTGCACTTTTGCTACTGAACATTTATAAACAAAACTAACTTTAATACCCACATAAAACCATCCTATCTGTGTGTTTATTGTTTGTAAATCTCCCGCAAACGACGGTGTATCGGAATCGAACCCGGGACCCGATAGGGTAGGTGTAAAACGGATGGAATTACGGTTGAAGTGATTGATGTACTTAAAACCGGTAGTGAGTGAACCGTTACTAAAGTCGTGGTTCCGTAGTAAGTTGTCAAAGAAGTTTTTTTAAAAATTAAATGTAATTTGGTGATAAAATTAAAAAAATAAATGTGGACAACATCACATACATTGTTCTGATCCCAATTTGAATAACTATTTAAAGCACTCGTATTTTGGAATTAAGAAACAACGAAGGTACCACAAACACCCAGACCTGAGAAAATGTAGAAAAAAACTTTTTTCCACATTGACCCGTCCGGGAATCGAACTCGGGACCTCGGAGCAAGCGACCCCTTGAAAACCGGTGTGTACGCCACTCCGCCACGGAGGTCGTCAATGATGATGATGTTAATTGATATCAAATCCATTTTTGTATTGTTTTGCAGACTGACAATCGTAGCAAAGCTTAATTTTACTAGAAATTAAGAATAACATTTAGAAATAATACTAATATAATACAACTATTATACAGGGTGAAATTTTAACCACCTTCCAAATTTTAATATATCAATCTACGACACAAAAAACAAATGACGTATTTTTTCTTTTGGTACAGCCCAGTACAAAAATGTCAAGATAAAGCACTTAGAAAAAGTCCGCAAAAAATCAAAAATTGTTGGTACGGCCGCCTAGCAACATTTTTTTTACGCATTGCGAATTTCATTCATTAATTACGATACTATTCACAAGTTTCTGATTGTCCCGTTAACCGGTCTCGGACCGTAAAAATTGAAAATTATATCTTGAAAATTATTTTTGGGTGACAACTTTATTTACATTTTTTACTTCATAAATAGGCTCTAAATACGATACTGAACGCCTGTAAAAATTTTGGAAAGTGATTAAAATTTCATATTGTATAGGTAAATAGCTATTTTAACAAGCAAAACTGTACTTTATTTGATATTATAGCAACTTAATTGCAATTATAATATCAGTATATAAACTTAAAAAATTATGTCTCAGGCGGGATCTCCTCGCATCCCGCCCGGCATGCGAGGAGATGCGGGTTCGAGTCCCGCCTGAGACAACATTTTTCAAGTTTATATACAAGTAAAACTGGTTTACGTATACATTTATTTCATCATCATAGCCTGTATAAATCTATTGCTGGACTCAGGTCCAACAGTGGACTAACATAATCTCTCCAAAAGAAGGTTTTTAACATATTCGATACACTTGACAGGCCGGTTGCAGAGAAAATTTCTGACTGTCCTTCATTAGTCGCCTTTTACGACACCCATAGGAGGAAAAGTCCTCGCGCCATATACGACACATATATATTTATTTATTTTGTGGTATAAAGAGTTTGCGGTAAAGATTGACTTATATACACATACTTAAGTAAGTATCTAGTTGTATTTTTTGAAAAATGGAAATAAAAATGGTGATATTTTCGGTTCCCAAAGTTACCATATTTAAACAACTTGTATTGGCATATATTTGAATGTCTCAAAATTGTATCATAATATTCTTATTAAGAATAATGCATGCATGTTTGCCTGCTTGCCGGAATCACCTGAATGCATGCATGCTTGACTGCTGCCTGCACGCATGATTGCATGCTTTCTATCCTGCATACACGCTGCTTACTGAATGCATGATTGCATGTTTGCTTGCCTGCGTCCATGCTTGCTACTCTACATGAATGCCTGTTTTCCTGCATACTTGCTTTTGCACTTAGCAGCACCTAGTCAGAGTAACATTTGATATGCATAAGTATTGTGTTATAAATTTTTTTGTCTCAGGCGGGACTCGAACCCGCATCTCCTCGCATGCCGGGCGGGCGCCATACCATTAGGCCACCGAGACACTGCGATACGGCGCGAATTTTTCAAGCATATTCTTACGCTGTGAGCCAGCGTTGCTTCATCAAATGTTAGGAGCTTGCACCCCCAACACCCGAAAGAAACATCTTTGCAGATGTTTGACAGTCAGTTAAGATGAAACAGCCATTTATATACTTTATTTGATATTTTAGCAACTTAATTGCACTTATAATATCAGTATATAAACTTGAAAAATTTTGTCTCAGGCGGGACTCGAACCCGCATCTCCTCGCATGCGGCGAGGAGGAGATTATAAGTGCAATTAAGTTGCTAAAATATCAAATAAAGTATATTGTGTTATAATCGATATTAAGAAATTCGTGATGTCAATATCGGAATAAAGTGTTTTGTATTTATGTCAAATGGGTGCATTTAAAGTTGGAACATTTTTGACGATTGATTGTGTACCTATCTAGTTTCTTACATGCCTATGGTACCCTAAAATAAGGGCAGGGGTAATAAAGCTCGGATAAAATAAATGCGCCCACGTAAAGAAATGTCGACGAACGTTCGTTGTATATGGCGACGGTAGTCACCTTATCTCCCTCTTCAGATTTTTTAAGTGGCCTAGAGAGTGAGAGGGAGCGATATTACAAAACACTTAGTGTTATTTACCAGGTTTATTATAATTTAAAGGTTTGTCACTTATGTCACTTAATTTAAAACTAATAATGTATAACATTGCTAATTGTAGCCACCATTTAAGAACCACCATAAAGAAAAGTTAAAAATAATTTTAATTATTTAGGAAACACCCATTTAATTTTACTAAGAGATTTTTAATTTCATCATCATTATTGCCTGTTTCTAGCAGTTCTCCTTAAGTCGCCTCTGATGACAGGAACAATAATAAAAATAAAAATAAAAAAGCTAAGTTTGCAATTTTTTTTAATTTATTCATTAAATATTTGTTCGTATCGATTTTATTAAATATACAATAAATAATTAAAAAAATATATTAATTATTAAATTAAATAAAAATTATCTTCTAAATAAATAGCATGGACCTCTCATGTAGAAGCCTCCTCTACGGACTTCCAATCGTCTCTGTTTCTTGCTCTGTCTATCCAGTTTTTTCCTGCCACTTTTTGTGTAATCCTCCCATTTTGCATAACGTCTTCCTACCCTGCATTTGCCTGATAGGCCTTTCCATTTGGTGACATTAATAGTCCATCTGTGGTCTGTATATCGGGCCACATGACCAGCTCATTTCAGCCTTAGAACTCAAAATATGTTTCTAAAGTTCCTAACTTATACCATCTTTAACAACCATTGTTATGTACTTATAACCAAGTTGGAAGCTAATTTTATGACGTAATTATTAACGCTTGGGAGGGTTTCGGTTTTAATATACGAGAAATGTATTAAAACTTACCATGGTAATCAAGCATCGGTTAATGTTATTACTGCGAATGTTTTGGAATTAATTTTTGGATGTCAACACGAACGAACAGTAACATAAGGTGTATAATCAGCAGTAAGGAATATTGCTACCTATGACATAAGAGTTTAAACTTTATACCTACATTTTTACATTTGAAACGTAACACTTATGGGGCACGCAGGCTTGCCAATAGCGGAGAGTAGCACTGTCTGCCTGTACTATTCAATTTACACACATGGCCAATGATCATTCTAATCACCATCATAAGCCTTTTCAGCTTACTGCTTGATGCAAACCTCACCAATAGACGGATTTTTCCTTAATAGCCACGCTTAGCATTCAGATTGGCGACCGCAGTTTAAGGCGGTGTAGTTCTAAGAGGCAGCGTTTTTGAGTTTTTAAAAACCATCTGAGAACTAGAAAACAGCGTTTTAAAATCTGAAAAAATAAATATTATGTATTAGTTGAGAATCTAGTCTAGTCACAATCGCTATCGGAAACACGATTTGATTAACTTGGCTCGATAGAAAAAAATCACAAGCCTACATCTCTTCGAAATGTTTTTTTCAGTTTTACGACCAAACTACAGACATTTTAAATAAATGTTTTTTGGTTGTTTAAAGTCACTAAATATTTATAGACATATAAGCTGAGTTTTAATTCATTAAATAATACACCTAATTACTATGTTTAAATAAATACAAAATACGTGAGCGCGGCGGCTCGTCAGGCCCGTACTGTCGCGCGCTGGCGCTTACGGTGCGCATAGGCGCTTCGTAATAGGCGATCGAATCCCGAACTACCGATCCTTAATCATTATTAGAGGAAAAGACGCTGCTAGTCTTCTTCTGGCAGTACTCTGTAGTAGCCTCTACCTCTAGTCATCATCATCATCAGCCTATCACAGTCCACTGCTGGACATAGGCCTCTCCAATTGCACGCCACTTAGGTCGATCCTCGGCTTCTCGCATCCAGCTCCTGCCAGCCACCTTGCGCAAATCATCACTCCACCTAGCCTGAGGGCGTCCTACACTACGTTTGCCGAGACGCGGTCTCCACTCAAGAACTCGTTTACCCCAGCGGTTGTCGGTTCTGCGGCTAATATGGCCAGCCCACTGCCACTTCAGCTTGCTAATCCGGTGGGCTATGTCGGTAACTTTAGTTTTCTGCCGGATCACCTCATTTCTGATTTTATCCCTAAGAGAAACTCCGAGCATAGCTCTTTCCATAGCCCGCTGAGCGACTTTGAACTTGTGGACTAGCCGTACCGTCAGTGTCCACGTTTCGGCTCCGTATGTCATGACGGGTAGGACGCACTGATTGAAGACTTTCGTCTTTAGGCATTGTGGGATCGACGATGAGAAGACTCGACGTAGTTTCCCAAATGCTGCCCAACCCAACTGAATTCTTCTGTTCACCTCATCCTCAAAGTTGTTTCTACCTAACTGCAATGTCTGCCCGAGGTACACGTATTTCTGAACAACTTCGAGGACGGCGCCGTGCATCGCAATCGGTAGCGGTAGTACATGTTCATTGAACATAACCTTGGTTTTATCCAGGTTCATTCGCAAGCCGATACGCACAGAAGAGTCAGCCAGGTCATTCAGCATCTGTTGTAGGTCCTGCAGCGTTTCTGCCATAATGACGATGTCGTCTGCAAATCGCAAGTGAGAGATGTATTTGCCATTGATGTTGATGCCTCGTCCTTTCCAGTGCAGCGTCTTGAACATATCCTCCATTGCATTTGTGAACAATTTCGGGGAAATGACGTCCCCTTGTCTCACTCCTCGATGCAATGGTATAGGTTTTGTTTGCTGATTCTGTACTTGGACGGACATGGTGGCGGCTTCGTAGAGACATCTCATCACTTGCACGTACCGCCAATCTACTTGGCAACGCTGCAGGAACTCCAGAACGGACCAGATCTCTATCGAGTCGAAGGCTTTCTCATAGTCCACGAATGCTAGACACAAGGGCTGATTGTACTCTTCGGTCTTCTGTATAATCTGCCGCACTGTGTGGATGTGGTCTATGGTGCCGTATCCGCTCCGAAATCCAGCCTGTTCCGGTGGTTGGAATTCGTCAAGTCTTCGCGCAAGGCGGTTCATGACGACTCTTGAAAACAGCTTATAGACGTGGCTTAGAAGGGAAATGGGTCGATAGTTCTTCAGCAGGGTCTTATCTCCTTTTTTGAAGAACAGGACGACAACACTCCTACTCCACGCCTCCGGAGTTCTCCCTTCAAACAAGACAGCGTTAAAAAGCTTTTGAAGCTCCCTCAGTACGGGTTTACCTCCAGCCTTTAGCAACTCTGTTGTAACGCCATCCTCTCCAGGGGCTTTTCCATTTTTCAACTGTTTAAGAGCCATCCTGATTTCGTCAATGCTGACTTCTTGCAGGTCTTGAGTGTAGTGGCGTGTTAACGCAGCTCTAGGGTCCTCATTTTCGGGATCAGGTCGAGATGCATGCGAAGCGTATAACCGGCCATAGAAGCGTTCTACTTCGGAAAGGACTGCTGGCTTCGAAGCAACGACTTCTCCACTTGCTGTGGTCAGTTTCGTCAGGTGGCTTCTTCCAAGAGATTGTACGAACACTTTCGACCCCCGATTTTGCTCGATCGCTCTTTCAATCTCAAGAGTATTGGAGCAACGGAGGTCGTGTCGTACGAGCTTACTGATCTCTCGGTTTAGAGCGCGCTTTCCTGACGAAGTGACGGGTGGGTTTTCACGTCGTTCCTTAATCAGCCCTAAAGTTCTTTCCGAAAGCTTTGACTTCCTGCCCTTACGCTGCATTTCACAAAATCTCGTACCTTCTTCCCTGAGGATCCGAACCACATTTTCGAGTTTCTGGTTTACGTCTGTTGTGGTTTCCACGGCAGCGAGTCGGTTTTCCAGGTTTGACTGGAACGTTTCAGATCCTATCATGGTTTGGAGCAAAGTAGGTCGGAGCCTTGACTTCATCAGACGGACACGTTCAGCCTTAAAATCAATATTCAGAGAGCCTCGAACGAGTCGGTGATCGCTACCGGTATTAAACCTGTTAATCACGGAGACGTCTCTGAATATATGCTTCTTGTTGGTCATGATGAAGTCAATCTCATTTTTCGTCATAGTGTCGGGGCCCTGCCACGTCCACTTCCTTTGGGGCTGTTTCTTGAAGAAGGAGTTCATCAAGAAGAGCCCCTCCCGTTCGAGGAAGTTCACAAGCATTTGCCCCCTATGGTTTCTGCATCCAAATCCATGGGATCCTACTACCGATTCGTTGCAATTCTGTACTCCCACTTTAGCGTTGAAGTCTCCCATAACAACGCTGTAGTGAGTCTTAGTGGTGAAGTGGAGGGCCTTTGATATGTCATCAAACATATCCTCCACCTCTTCGTCCGAGTGTTTCGAGGTCGGTGCGTACGCTTGAACCACCTTGAGGCTATACCTCTCAGTGAGCTTAACAATAAGGTACGCTACCCTGTTCGACACACTGGACACTTCCACAACGTTGTCAGAAAGGGACTTATTTACCAGAAACCCAACGCCACCTTGGGATTGTTGGTCTCCCTCACGAAAGTACATTAGGTGGCCCGACTCGAGGGTTATGGTGTCCTCCCCCTCTCTTCGGACTTCACATAGCCCTAGGATATGCCACCTAATCTTCCCAAGTTCCACCCCAAGTTGAGCCAGATGCGAGTCTAGCCGTAGCGTGCGTCCGTTGTACGTCGCCAGGGTCAGTTGTTTTTGGTGGCCTCCCGTAGCCCGGAGATTCTTCGCACCCCCCGTCCCGCCGTAACTGTGGTCGCCACCATGACCAGGAATAGCGGGACCGCCGGGAACTGGGGGCCGTGGCTTTTTGTGCGTCTGCATAGGAGGTTTACCTCTAGTACCCATAGGAAAAAAAGGGGTGGTGCTTTCCTTTTAACGACATGACACGGCCAGTGATGATGCCAACGATGTACAATTAGTCAGTATTGAGGCATATTCTTACTCTATTTCTATATGATAATAATTAATATTAAGCTAATTATTAATAACTAGCTGTTGCTCACGACTTCGTCCGCGTCAATTTCTGTTATTATGATCTAATCGCGATCGATATGAATAATTTTCCCAGTTTTTGCAACATTTTTCACTGATGCTTCGCTCCTATTGGTCGCAGCGTGATGTTATATAGCCTAAAGCCTTCCTCGATAAATGGAATATCCAACACAAAACAAATTTTTCAAATCGGACCAGTACTTCCTGAGATTAGCGCGTTCAAACCAACAAACAAACAAACAAACAAACTCTTCAGCTTTATAATATTAGTATAGATTTATATAGGTATGCAAAAGTAGACGGAAATGCAAATATTTTGTAAAATTTAGAACAGTTAGGGTTATAAGTTTTTATTGTTTATGAAAACGCTAAGCACTCTGTGATGATTGAATTCTAGTAACTAAAGCTGTTTACACACCGAAGCCGCCGGCCTGATTTTATAGCACTTGGCAATCACTTATTGTGCACATTGCATGCCGTGACTGTTGTGCCTCCGGGAAAATTGTCCGGCACGCAACTTCTAAATCCGCCGGGTACACCCGCCGGCATTAACCCGCCGGGTTCGCGCCGGCGGGCTGGCGGCTCGAACCCGGTGTAGACAGCTTATGACACCCAGAGGAAGAAAAAGGGAGGTGTCATTCTTTTGTCGTGCCAGCACGACATGACATGGTCAATGATAATGCCAACGATGTACAGTTACTGATTTAAGACAATTTGGAGACAAAATTCTTACTCCATTTGTTTATTATCTTTGTGGTTTATTATCCTATTATGTGTTCAAAAACTAGTTGGAAATGCAAATATTCTGTAAAAAATTGCATAATTAGGACTATAAGGTTTATTGATTGAGAAAACGTGAAGCTGTCTGTGATGGATGAATTCTAGTAAATAGAAAATTAAATACATGCTTATTAATGCATAGTTAAAAATATTTCTTTGTAAGGGTAATCACAAAGAAGTATTTCTAACTTCGCATAATTACTTGAAGTCAACTCGTGGTAAAGATTAATACTAAATACATTGATGTCAATTCCCAGAAAAGTAAACTCTTAGAAAAGCATCTTGAAAAAGGCTCTTCGAAAAACAATCAGTATAAGCTCTCATTAGATCGAAATCTTGGAAAATGCGTACCATACGTCAAAATGTAGTTTATGAAAAGGTCAATTATAATAGTAAGTAGGTACACAATTAAGGTTAGTAACTTCAACAACCTTTGCAGACTGTTGATATTTTACTGACTGTTTGACCCTTCGATGAAACTTCTTCGATACAGCGACCATCGATGTAGTGATTGTCGATATTATGAACTAGACCCGGATACATCACATAAATTCGAAAAACGAAACGAATATGAATATGAATATGAAAACTTAATTTCTAAATACCGATTTTTTGGATTCCGAATTTTCGAATGATACAGATTTCCGAATATCAGGAATCGATCTATCATAATTTAACCTGCTATCATATAACCTAGATTTAAAAATTCCAAATGTTTATAATTACTTTTGTTGGAATACAGAATTTCATAATACCGAATCATATTAATTCCGAATCTATAATAATCCGAAATATCATAAATATGAATTTCGAATATCGTAAATACGAATACGAATCTGAAACCTACTCAGCGAATCGGTTAAATAATAATATGGTCGTAAATAAAATTTCGTTTACGAGTATGTTCATCATGAATATAAATTAGTTACCTATTTCACCAATTCGTTAATTTAATAATTATAATTCTTTGCAACAAGTTTTTTAGAACATTATTAACGTATTTAACTTCCTACTCGTTTCAAAGTGGCGAGACAAACTAACAGTGTGGTATTGGACTAAGAATGCATATAGATATAACTATCTTAGTAGGTATTCTAGAAAACTCATCTAACTAAACTTAGATCGCAACCTATGAAAGTAGGATCGTTACAGCCTTATTAATGGTGGAGTATGCCACTGAAAGGGCAGCTACGGGAAAAGTATCGATATCGATTTTTCATTCCAAGTATCGACAATAAGATTTACGGCTTCGTTTTTGTCATTTCTTTACCTTACCATTAAAACATAATATTAACTAAAAAAATGGAGCCGTCACGGGACGCCTGGTAGATGTGAAACATCGACGTTATTTCGTAAAAGTAGTATGCAGAAAAGAACAGATTGTGGTAGGAACTAAAAATGTCAATAAAATAAAATAAAAAAGTTGTGCGTGTACTAGTGTACACACGTAAGAAGTGAAACTTCTTTATGGCCTTATTTTTCGAAAAATGATCTACATGCAACTTTCCAGAAATTGGTTAAATTAGTTAAATTGGTTAAATTGGTAAAATTGGTTAAATTAGTTAAATTGGTTAAATTGGTTAAATTGGTTAAGTTGGTTAAGTTGGTTAAGTTGGTTAAGTTGGTTAAATTGGTTAAATTGGTTACGTTGGTTAAGTTGGTTAAGTTGGTTAAGTTGGTTAAGTTGGTTAAGTTGGTTAAGTTGGTTAAGTTGGTTAAATTGGTTAAATTGGTTAAATTGGTTAAATTGGTTAAATTGGTTAAATTGGTTCAATTGGTTAAGTTGGTTAAGTTGGTTAAGTTGGTTAAGTTGGTTAAGTTGGTTAAATTGGTTAAATTGGTTAAATTGGTTAAATTGGTTAAGTTGGTTAAGTTGGTTAAGTTGGTTAAGTTGGTTAAGTTGGTTAAATTGGTTAAATTGGTTAAATTGGTTAAGTTGGTTAAGTTGGTTAAGTTGGTTAAGTTGGTTAAATTGGTTACGTTGGTTAAGTTGGTTAAGTTGGTTAAATTGGTTAAGTTGGTTAAATTGGTTAAATTGGTTAAATTGGTTAAATTGGTTAAATTGGTTAAGTTGGTTAAGTTGGTTAAGTTGGTTAAGTTGGTTAAGTTGTTTAAGTTGGTTAAGTTGGTTAAATTGGTTAAGTTGGTTAAGTTGGTTAAATTGGTTAAATTGGTTAAGTTGGTTAAGTTGGTTAAGTTGGTTAAGTTGGTTAAGTTGGTTAAGTTGGTTAAGTTGGTTAAATTGGTTAAATTGGTTAAATTGGTTAAGTTGGTTAAGTTGGTTAAGTTGGTTAAGTTGGTTAAGTTGGTTAAGTTGGTTAAGTTGCGAGCTCAGTGGAGCGAAAGAGATGGCTTAACGCCGGATCGAGTGAGAGAGAAACGCACAGTCGATTGCGCGTGGCGACGCGTCGCCACGCCAGAAATCGGTCTCACGTGCGCCTATAGATGTTTCACATCAAAAGTAATCTTATTATTTATTGAGCGATGGTGTCATGAAATTACTTCTTATCCATTTGGATAAATATTTACAAGTATTTACTTGTACCTGTCTGTTTATTATAGCTAAATGTATGTAAATTTATTATAAATGCACAGCAATAAGTCAAACGTTAGACAAACCGCTTTGATAAGGCCTAAAGCAAATAAATGTTGTTAATTTTTTAAGTTCAAAATATAGAGTCAAATGAGCGTTCCAAATATAGAGTCAAATGAACCTAGTGTAGGCCAATGTTATTAACAGTTATTCCTTATAGAGTCAAGCTACTGGAACCACACGTTAGTAACAGTTATTCCAAAGTCAAGCTACTGAAAATACACTACAGATTTTTTTGGTTCTGAAATCACTCTATTTTCTTAAATTCATCATCATCATTTGCCTACAGTCTTCTACTGGCAGGCCTCCCCAAAAGCAGAATGTTCTCGGCAGATGTGTTGGTAATTGCAGATTGCCCAATGGTAAAGAGAAGACATTGTCTTAGAATGCATTAAAAAGGCATACAGCATTTTATTGAGATCGGAATTTACAACATAAAGTTAAAGAGTCTTTTCGTTTATAAGCCAACAACAATACAGTCTTTTTCCCCTGATAAATTAGGTGATATTTCAAATAATTTAGTAACTCACCTTACGAAATATAAATTCGATTACTTACGATAAACAAACTGCCAAAACATCGATATCGGTATTATTTATGTTGGCACATCCTTAGACAGAGATAAGAGTCTTATCTCCAAGTTCTAATAATTACCCCGCAAATGCCACCCTCCTCCGATTTCTTTAGTGGAATATCGATATCATTTCCCTTAACTTTTATTTTTATAGTTGTAAGGAAAGGGAAGCAGTGCATCAAGATTATTGTGTCTTGAGATACATTATAATCTAATTTTTGCGATTTGTTTTGTAAATAGGTCGTTCTAATAAGAAAATAATAATAACTAATGCGTTTGATAATAATCAAAATCATCATATAAATACAATCATATCAATCAAACCATATCATCTATACTAATATTATAAAACTGAAGAGTTTGTTTGTTTGAATGCGCTAATCTCAGGAAGTACTGGTTTAAACTGAAAAAATCTTTTAGTGTTTGATATTCCATTTATCGAGGAAGGCTTTAGGCTATATAACATAACGCTGCAACCAATAGTTGCAAAAATAATCGCGATCATAATAACAGAAATTGACGAAGTCGCGGGCAACAGCTAGTACAATCATTAAGATAATCAGTTTTGTAGTTTATTTGTGAAAGTGTAACAGACGGACAGGGTGACTTTCATATTTATAGTATAAAGGATAATAAACTTACAGTATACGCAGCAAAATATACGAACACGGCCAAAGCCTTCCTTTAATTTTAAAAAATGGAGCCGTCACGGGACGCCTGGTAGATGTGAAACATCGACGTTATTTCGTAAAAGTAGTATGCAGAAAAGAACAGATTGTGGTAGGAACTAAAAATGTCAATAAAATAAAATAAAAAAGTTGTGCGTGTACTAGTGTACACACGTAAGAAGTGAAACTTCTTTATGGCCTTATTTTTCGAAAAATGATCTACATGCAACTTTCCAGAAATTGGTTAAATTAGTTAAATTGGTTAAATTGGTAAAATTGGTTAAATTAGTTAAATTGGTTAAATTGGTTAAATTGGTTAAGTTGGTTAAGTTGGTTAAGTTGGTTAAGTTGGTTAAATTGGTTAAATTGGTTACGTTGGTTAAGTTGGTTAAGTTGGTTAAGTTGGTTAAGTTGGTTAAGTTGGTTAAGTTGGTTAAGTTGGTTAAGTTGGTTAAATTGGTTAAATTGGTTAAATTGGTTAAATTGGTTAAATTGGTTAAATTGGTTAAATTGGTTCAATTGGTTAAGTTGGTTAAGTTGGTTAAGTTGGTTAAGTTGGTTAAGTTGGTTAAATTGGTTAAATTGGTTAAATTGGTTAAATTGGTTAAGTTGGTTAAGTTGGTTAAGTTGGTTAAGTTGGTTAAGTTGGTTAAATTGGTTAAATTGGTTAAATTGGTTAAGTTGGTTAAGTTGGTTAAGTTGGTTAAGTTGGTTAAATTGGTTACGTTGGTTAAATTGGTTAAGTTGGTTAAATTGGTTAAGTTGGTTAAATTGGTTAAATTGGTTAAGTTGGTTAAGTTGGTTAAGTTGGTTAAGTTGGTTAAGTTGGTTAAGTTGGTTAAGTTGGTTAAGTTGCGAGCTCAGTGGAGCGAAAGAGATGGCTTAACGCCGGATCGAGTGAGAGAGAAACGCACAGTCGATTGCGCGTGGCGACGCGTCGCCACGCCAGAAATCGGTCTCACGTGCGCCTATAGATGTTTCACATCAAAAAGTATTTAAATCGGTCTAGTTTTGGAAAAGTAAGTATTTTCGGTCCAAGAATTAGTTGTCTCTATGACACTGCGGTGAAGGCGTTTGGCACTGCGCAACAGCAATAGATTTTACAAATACCTATTTTTCAATTCTCTCGCCCGTAGTGTTTCCTCTTAAGCTGCGCCAACCCTCTTGCCAAGCGTGGTGGTCATAGCAAAACCATTCTTTGGGAAAGGCCCAGCAGTGGACTGATGTGGGCTTATGATGACCATGACTATAAAATGTAATCATGACGTGTTCATGAACGTTACTTTAGAAGTGAAGTTTAATTTGCTTTTTCAATATTTGTACGTGGTTTGCAAGTGAACAGTTTACGCTAAACAAATTATTTGCTCGATAAAAAGATAGTCATTTATCTCGTAAGGGTAATAATTCTATTTTGAAGATGTAGTACCAAATTAAGTTAATTCATGCTACAATTGAAGACTCATTGTAATCTACATAATTGTATTTATTCAGTTAAAATACTATTCCTAAACACTATTATAAGGAATCACTTTTATTACTCTTCGCTTCAATAATGTTGCAAGTAGTTACATTCCGACTCAAACCTCCAATCCAATATCTAATCCATTAAACATTCGACTCTATCGAAAAGCGATCATCGATATATTTCACACATTCTTATTTAATATAGGGCTTTCCTTCCGAATCCAGTCATCCAAAATTTTATGACATCCATTCGTGAATTTAATATGAGAAAGACCAATAAAATCTTAGAGTGTACACGACTCTGTCACAGTATATAAACAGTTAAAGCAGTATTTCCACCGAACATAGAAAGAGGTTAGAAAGGCTGTAATAATAAATAAATATTTAAGACATGCCTCACTGGGCCACACAGAGCCATGTAGTCCCAAATTAAGGTACTATTAAGTACCCTGTCGTATGGGGTACTAGACAACCGATAAACTTACTTATATACTTTTTTTTTGTAAATAAATACTTATAATACATAGAAAACACCCAGACCAGTACAAACAGACATGTTCATGCACACAAATATTTGTACTGTGCGGAGATCGAACCCGCGACCCACGGCTTAGAAGCAGCGTTTACTACCGCTGATCCAAATGATCGTCAAAAATGAGAACTGATATCGCCGCTTGTGCCCCAATACTACTTGTGCACAGAATAAACACAAGCTTTCTTGGAACCCTAATGGTCGAGCGACGTCAAACGAAACGAATCACAACGCTGACTTGCATTCGTGTTTGGGAAAAAGTATGAGCATTTTCTCATAACCTTCGTGGCACGCCCCTCCTACATCCTCTGTCTAACCTTTTTTCCGTGCTCTGTGAGTATTTGGACAGATTTGAGCCTAAATACACATGCCAGCCAATAACTGAAGGTTTGTGCTTCAAAGGAAAGCAAAGAATCAAGAATAAAATAAAGAATTCCTAAATCATTTATAAGAATAAGAATAAGAATATTTATTTGCTTTTGAACAGGGTGCACAAAAAGTTGTTATGGTAAATAATATGATCACCTATCCAGCCATTAACAAATAGCATGCAAATTTTATACAATTTTTAATATTATTAGAATTAACATTATATAATTATTTATGTCTAAAATACGAAATACTTATACAAGGAAAAATTGAGAAATTAATTATTAAAATAATAAAACGTTATATATCAATAATTTGCGATTTGCTGATCGTCCCTGTTATTTAAAAATTCTTGAATTAAGTAAAATGTGTGTGTGTCTAGCCATTTGTACAGAGATGATTGAAATTTATTAAAGGGCAGATCTTTAATATTTTGGCTAATCTTATTATAAACCGCCACACACATGCAGAAACAGTTCTTGTGGACACGAGCACTTTTTGGTTTGAAATCAAAGACCAATCGATTGCTGTTCCTTGTATTCCGAGGATATAAATCTTTCGCTAGTTTAAAGTAGTCAGGGTCTATACTTTTGTTTTTGAAATATTGGTATAGCTTTCAACGTTTGATTAATTGCACTGAGTGCAGTTTTGAGTGGCAATCTGAATTCGGCATGTTTTACGTACTGTGCTTCCCGACGAATATAATGATAAACATTTTAATTAATTCATCGTATAGATTGTTTTTGTGCATCAAAACATAATAGGTACTTTTACTCAGTATTTTGAAATCTTATTGAACAAGTTAAAGTCAAATTATACTCAAAAAGCTTTTAAACCGTTAGATACTAGTATCGAATAGAATAGCATCACCCCTTTACATCGTAAGAAGTGTCTCAAGGAGCAAATTTTAATGAAAGATGAGTGTTGTCAAAATAAAGATGAACATTAGTGTCTTTTTTTTTACCTTTGTCCAAATTGCAATCACTAAACTTGCTGTCAAATACAGTGTGGCAATTATGGCAAAGTCTGCCATTTTTGTATGGCTGTGTTGAAGCTTCTTAAGGAGCAGTTATGCGTACCTAGGCGGTTATTGAAATATATTAAATTTATCTTATTCGCGATTTATAAGTTAAACCTGCACAATAGCTTGCTAAAAATTGTGTAGGAAATTTACTAGTATGATCAAACTTGAGTTTCTACATTGTCTTTGCACTACGTCAATAAGTAAAGATGCGTCTCAATTTTGCTGTAAGGAATGTCAATATCATTTTATTACTACCAACGTAGGTATGATTCGAGGCATCATGAAACAAACGGGCAAGAAATTTGACAGTTATTTTCATATTCCTCTGTTCTTACCTAAAACGTCTGATGAAATATCAAGCAATTTCGAATGATGTAAAATTTAGTTTTGCAATATCGCTTTTTATTTTTCATCTAATAATTGTAATTTAAGGTGCTATGAAGCGTTTTTGTACGGACTCAGAAATAATAAAGATACTTAGATACAAGGTTAACTTTGACATAATGAAGTAGGTACAAGTACTAGAATTTTCATCATCTTCATCATCATCAGCCTATCGCAGTCCACTGCTGGACATAGGCCTCTCCAATTGCACGCCACTTAGGTCGATCCTCGGCTTCTCGCATCCAGCTCCTGCCAGCCACCTTGCGCAAATCATCACTCCACCTGGCCTGAGGACGTCCTACATTACGTTTACCGAGACGCGGTCTCCACTCTACTCAAGAACTCGTTTACCCCAACGGTTGTCGATTAGTACTGGATTAGTTCATGGAAATAACGAAGTAATTATCGGAATGTCTACTAATATTATTATCATCTTTTCAGCTTAATCTGGGACAGTTGTTTTTCTTTTGCGCAAGTCTTTGCAAAATACTTATACATAATCAGTACCTAATACCTTTTTCTGCCTATCTGATATTCATGAAGCCACTGTAAGTCATAAACATGAGTTTTTCTTTTCTAGAAATTACACTTTACTAAATTGTATTTCATAGTCATGAGCTCACGTTAGATAATACACGGTCTGTTTATAAGGATAGTTTAAGTCATAGTTGCTAGTCGCCACGCATGGCAGGTGGTTGGCCATCGCAGTTTAATTTTGTGGTTGGCTCGCCATCCTCCCTAGGTTATTATTTTGGTTTTCTTACGACCATTACGACCTTAGGACCATAAATGGCAATCGCAGTTTGAATCAGTGGTTCGGCCGCCATCTTCTCCTAGGCTATCCTTTGGTTGCCTCTTACGATAACCTTAAGACAAAAAGGGGTTTAGCTATTGTATTATAGGTCCGCATTACACTACCTTTTTGATTGTGCTATCCCACCGGGAAAAGTTCGATAAAACACAAAATATAACGTTTTTCGTTACCTTACAGATACACACTGATAAAAAATAATTTAGCTTTTGATTTCATAGTGAACAATATCTGAAAAAGAAAGATATAATATGCGAATCCGCGTTGTATAATAGGGCATATATCTAAGGCCTTACTCCGCAACCCAATATCAGTATATTCAACTCCATCTGTGTCTCTTTCACTCATTATCATCATAGTATCTGACAGAGATAAATAAATCCATGTTCGAGTCGCCGCGCCGTGTTCTACCGCACATAACAATAGCATCTTTGACATTAACTGGAGAAGTTCGTCCATTATCCGAGATTACGGAGCAGTTAAAATTCCCGCGGGAAAAAGGATTCCTGATTTAATTTGTGTTTACTCCTTTAATGGGTTGTATAATGGTATGCCAATACCGCATATTGTTTGAATATTGGAGAGATTTTCAAGGAGGTTCTAAATTCGACAAGTTTTTTTTTGCCCAATGTGCTTGATCGTTTAGTTGTTGTTGATGATTATTTTGTTGTTGACTGCAGCAAGATGGTCCCCTTTGAAAGGGCTCCAAATGATTTACTGAATTACCCTTGAACGAAATAATTGTACATAGAAATCACTGTTCATCGATACAAATATTTTTTTTTTGCCGACAGCTCGGTTCGCCGAAAGAAATATAATATCATTCTTTCGGCGAACCGAGCTGTCGGTAAAAAAAAATATTTGTATCGATGAACGATGAACAGTGATTTCTATGCACAATTATTTCGTTCAAGGGTAATTCTGTAAATCATTCAGGGCTCCCTTTGAAACGATACTAGCTGACCCCGGGAACTTCGTATCGCCTCAGTATGGTACCTATTTGATTTTGACGTCATATGTCATTGTCATCAAATATGGCGTGTTTGGAATAAAATACAATTTCTTAATTTTTCTAAAGTGAACTTTCATACAGTTTAAATACTATATCCTATTCCTGACTAAGACAAATCCAAAACACAAAAATCATAACAAAATATTCTATTATGTTTATAGTAACCAACTCCACACGCCACAAATTCGAATATTCCCTGAAAAATTAATGTAGTATTTCTGCATCCACAAATATTAAGATAGAAAGCATCGGAAATAATAGTCAATGACAATTACGACCGTTGTTCAAGTATTTAACTAAAGAATTTTAAACCCAATTCCATAACAAAGACGTAGCGATTACAAGCCCTTTTGATAGGGAAGTGCATTGCTTTTTATCGATACCAACACTATCGAGTGTAGGTATATCCAAAATGTTATGATAGCAGACAGCAAAACAATGGTACATTCATTCCTTTAATAATTTTAATTACATTCGCCCACATCGGCCTGGATATAGTTTCGTAAAAGTAGGATTTGCAACTATCGCCACGCTAATGGCGGACAGACGTGTGGGCGATCGCATCGTTGCTTTTAGGGGGGAAACAACCATTCTGTCCGTCTCTTTCTAACACGACTTAGAACTTAAAATTTTTTTTTTATTTGACGGACCTATCACTGAAACCCCATATGGGAGGCTTTAATCAGTTAAACCGGGCAGAGTGTGGCGAGCGCTGAAGGCGCTCAGCCTAGGTCCGCCACGCTAGCGGTACTCCGGTGCGGCCGAGGGTGAGGCTTCGCGAAGCGAAGCCTCAGGCTCGCTCGCACCGGGGCCCATACTAGCGGGCGTGATCGGGCCAGTGTGGGGTGCTAATGGCACCCTACCAAATGGCGAACCCACCAGTGGTGGCGCCGCCGGAACCGGAGATGCCGTGGCATGCCGGATCACGGTCGGGCTCCATTCTGGCGGGCCCGATCTGGGAGGGGGGATCGGACAGCGACCTCAAGGGCGCCTCTGTAGGCTCGGACCTCGGCTTGGGTCGCCGTCCGAGGGGGGGGCAGGTGAGAAGCGGCCAGGCACATGATTGTGTCGGCCGAAATGAAAGGCGGGACCACGCACCCGCCTCCGACGGGTGCGGTGTGGAGAACTACTGTGTTGTGCAGTAATTGAAGTGCTTAAGGCGGTGTTGGCTGTTGTGACATACGCGGTGATCGGATCGTCGGGGTCGTTCAGCACGTGCCTGGGCCGACGGCGTCGGAAGGCGACATCCCTCTGGGGGGTGTACGTGGCGGCTTCCGCTATGAGCGGATTGGGGTGATTCACTGCCTTATCGAAAAAGCGTTGAGAGGCTTCTTTCATATAGAGGGCAATGGATTGGATCTTGAGATCTCGGTGGATATTTTTGTTGCGTACGAACCACGGGATACCCGAGGCCCGACGCAAAAAGAGATTTTGAAGTGTTTGAAACTTCTTAAGGAGGGACGGGGCGGCGTGAGCAAACACCGGACTGGCGTAAGTCATCACGGGGCGGATGCAAGTTTTGTAAATTGTCAACTTATTTCTAAGCGACATTTTACTCTTGCGGTCGACTAGGTGGTACAGTCGGTGCGTGTAGAACTTCGCTCGGTTACAGACGCGATTGATGTGCGATGCGAACGATAGTCGTCGGTCTAAGGTGACACCTAAATATTTGACCTGCTTGACCCATGGGATCCGCTGGTCGAATAGGGTGAAATGAGTGGGGACATTAGGGCAGGACGGATTAGGGGAGGGCGTTACGGGGATGTTCCGCCCGAAGTACATCGCTACACTTTTGTCGGGATTGACTTCGATACGCCATTTTCTAAACCATTCACCCAATTTGGTGACCGCGCGCTGTAGCGCTAGGATCACATATTTTGAGTTTGGACCGGTTTTGTAAATGGCGGTATCGTCAGCGAAAAGGGCTAGCTCCGTGTCTGGAGTCTTGGGGATGTCGTTTACGAAAACGGAGAAGAGTAGGGGTGATAGCACAGAGCCCTGGGGGACTCCGGCTCTGATGGGTCGAGGGGAGGAGAGAGTGCCGTCGACTCGGTAACGAAAAGTGCGATTCGACAAAAAGTCCCGTAAGATGAGCACGAGACTGTCCGGCACTTTGAGTTCGTACAGCTTGTAAATCAAGCCGTTGTGCCAGACTTTGTCGAACGCTTTCGCCACGTCGAAGAACAACGCTCCCGTTCCCAAGGGGCGGGGTCTATTGAGACCGTCTAGGATGTGCTCCGTGAGGCGGTGCACCTGATGGACGCAGGAGTGGGAGGCTCTGAAGCCGAATTGCTCGTTGATTAAGAGATTGTTAGAGAAGAGGTAATCTCTTAATCGGGAAACTAATACGCGTTCGTATATCTTGCCCATAGTCTTTAAGAGGCTGATGGGCCTATAGCTGGTGGGGTCGGCCGGGTTTTTTCCCGGTTTTCGGATGCCTATGACCTCCGCCTCCTTCCACGAGTCGGGGAAGACGCAGTGGGTCATTGCGGCGTTGATGATTGCCACCAATAGGCAGAGAAGTTGGGCGGGCAGGGCGCGGAGTACTCTGTTCGAGATACGGTCCGGCCCGGGTGCCTTGTTAGGGCGGAAACCTTTGACTATCGCCTGCACCTCATCAACGGTAGTAGGGGTGAGAGGGGTTGAGGGGGGGATGACCGAGCGGCGCTGGACCTCATCGTCCACCATTTGAAGGTGGTCTTGGTCGAAAGGGAGGGTGCTAGGGGAACACTGTGCCTCTAGACTGTCAGCCATGCATTCGGCTTTTTCGTTATCGTCAAGCGCTAACGATTGATCGGGTCTTTGGAGGGGGGGGCATTGATGCGACTATGTCCGACTTAAAGGTTCTCGCCAGCTTCCAGTAGGCCTGGTGAGACGGCGAGATTTCTTTAAGTAGATCGTCCCACCGATTGTTTCGGAGCTCCTTAATACGTTGCTTAACAGCACGCTGTAAGCCACGCAAAAGAACCCGATTTTCCTCGGTGGGACACGCATCGTAGGCCCTTATAGCCGCGTTCTTGGCTCTCAGCAGTTCTCGCGCGTCATCAGGCAGCCTGAAACGATGGTTTCCCATCGCCGGCACTTGCCTAGACGAATCGCCGATGGCGACCGAGATGTGACTGGTGAGGGCGTCGATCGCTTCTACAGCCTCATTTGGCGAAGATATGTCGTCGGGGATTGAGGAAAGTTGGGGGCTGTTACAATCCTCAAGTTTACACTTGAGTTTGTCCCAGTCTATCAATGACCTCATGGGGGGAGAGTATGACTCTGGGGAGCCGAGACGGACTATCACCGGACGATGGTCCGAGTTGAGGGCATGCACGACTTCTATCGAATGAAGCCGAAGGCCTACATTCTTTAGAATAGCCATGTCAAGAATATCGGGACGATGTTCGACGTTGTATGGGTAGTGGGTGGGCTCTAGAGGGGGTACAACGTCAAAGGATAGGGTTTCAGCGAGTCTGCTTAAGCGCGTGCCACTAGTGGTCGTGCATAGGCATCCCCACTGGGTGTTTTTGCTATTGAAGTTGCCGCCTATAAAGACGGTTTCATTCATAGCGAAAAGGGCCTCAAAGTCACTCCTGACTGGGGTTTTGTTACCGGAGAGGTAGGCCGAAGCGATGAGAATGGGCCTGTGGCCGGTCATAGATAGTCGGCATAAGGAGACTTCTATGTCCGTCGTGGGTGGGGGGTCGATTGGGGCACAGTGTAGTGAACGCTTATAGTAGATAAGCGTGCCGCCGCCACGTGTGGACCTATCATTTCTGACAATAAGATAGTTCGCAATATTAGGATTGCGAAAAGAGGGTTTGAGACGGGTTTCCTGAACCAGAAGGATGTCTACCTGGTGCTCGGTCAGGAAGAGGGATACCTCATCCCGTTGGTCTAAAAGGCCATCCGCATTGAAAAATGCTATGGTGATCGACCTCGGCTTGATCCTATTTTTGAATTATCCATTATTGATGGAAGGATTTAATGGTTTGGAGCAGAGCCCTATGCTCGACGAGGATTTTAATCCTTAAATGGGCGTTGCCCACAGACTCGTCCAATTTCTGGCAGATGACATCGACCTCTTCGTAGTCGATGTCCTCCATAAAATTGGCCAGTCTGTTTAGCTGGGCCTCCATGTCCCTCGAGGGGGACGGCTTAGCTCGCGGGGCTTTGGGTGTTGGTGGTGGGGGGGGGGGGCAACAGCTCGTACAGCCGGTGGTGCAGGCGGAGCTGCTACCACGGCCGGGCTGAGACTGGGGGTCGGGACGGGGGAGGGCGCGGGGGCCATGGACGCCATTAGGGGTTTAGCCCAGGCGTTAGGTCGGCAAGGACGGAGAGAGGGGAAAGCCGACGGTGTGATGATCACCCGTGGCTTCCCCATATTATGGGGGGTGGGTCGAGAGGGGGGGGCTGCGGCCACTGGGCGGGGTTGCGCCTTTGGGGCCCTGGGACATCCGCGATAATTCGCAGGGTGTCCAAGACCTCCGCAAAGGACGCATCCGGGCGGCGTAGTCGCCGTCTCCCTGTCCCGTGTGCAGTCGGTCGTGCCGTGGTCACCGTGGCACTTTACGCACCTTGGGCGAGCATGGCAGTTCCTGGCTGCGTGGCCATATAATTGGCAGCGATGGCACTGCCCAGGGAACCCCTTTTTACGGGGGAGTTCAACTTTAAGGCCACTGATGGCGCAGATCGTCTTCACGTTGAAGACTGCCTTTCCCTCGGCCGAATGGTCTAGGACCACCTGGACCAAGTCGAAGGGTTCGCGCCTGCGCCCCTTGTACAGACGGTGGACCTGCCTGGCTGGGAAGCCCTGGCCTTGCAGGTCCTGAAGGATGGCCGGTGTCCAGCTCCTTCGGGAGACCGCGGATGATAACCCGCAGTTCCCTTTCCTCCGGGAGGGGATAGGTGTGGTACCCTATCATCCTCCCGTCGAGGAAATTGGTGAGGGAGCGGAGGTCACCCGAAGTGGGTACCACTACCTTGATGCCCACAGCACAAGTCTTCGCGTGCGAAAACGCGATTTTGCGCTCGTTCAGGGCGGCGCTGATGACGTTCCAGGACGATTTGTCCTGGACGAAGATAGGCGGCACTTTGCTCGCCTGAGTGGGGGATGGGGTGGTGGCCTTTGTCCCAGAAGGCTGGGGGGCGGCCGACGGTAAGGGCCCCTTTTGGGTCTTAACGACCTTAGCGGGGGGCGACGGGGGTGGGGAATTGCGCGATTTGCGCGATTTGCGGGCGCGTTTGGCACGTTTCACCGTGATGAATTCATCATCATCGGTGGCGGAAAGAGAGGAAGTGGAGTCCGATTCCGGGACGTCACACTCCATCACGGAGACTGGGGCGGGAGAGGGGCATGCCTCCTCCGGGGGGGAGAGAGGGGACCGCTGTGCCAGCGGGAGCGGCGAGCGCGAGCGGGATGGGGTCGAGGGCGTTGACGGGCGGGGTGGGGGCTGCGCGGAGGGCGCTGCCTCTTCCGGCTCCTCCGAGCAAGGCGGGTCCGGTGACAAGGGGCTATCCCTTCGGTAGTCGTCGAAACGACGAACTACTTCAGGATAATTTGCCTGGAGGAACTTAAAGAGTTCCCCCAGGAGGGATTTTTCCGCCATTACGGCGGTTAGTGTGTAAACGTGACTCTACTGCCGGTTCACAAGTCGCAACCTCCGAGAAGAACCGGTAAGAAACTCGGAGGTGTACACGGTGTGTACCTCCCTTCCCTGTAGGTGTACAGGTCTGGGGTGTGTAGAGACAATGTGCCCTACCGGTGTACTACTAAGTAGGTAATCTACAAAGTAGGGTGTGTGTCCTACGCCTAGCTGACCTTCGGGAGGGCCCGGGTGAACCCGGGATACGCTCCCTCAGGGATGGAATTGCAGGAGAGGAAGGGGGGACACGCCCGGCAGTGGCTGGCGGGAGTATTCCTAGTGCCTCAAAAGCGAGGAGGAACGCCTCGCAATCTCAAGCAGGCCCTCCAGGGGGCCAAGGAACTCCCCCGGCGTACCGGCGGCGGAGGGAAACTTTCAGTGCCTTAAAAAAGGCGCTGTCTGTTGCTCCCTATCAACAGAACTGCTTTACAGCGTTAAACTAAATCGGTTTCGTTGGCACCGTTAGGTTTCCGCCGATTTAGCCGCGGGCAAAACCACGTAAACCTGTAAACATATAAAGCGGACTCTCGACTGAGCGAGACAAAGGGTGGGGGAAAGCTGCGGCGCAATACGTGAGTATAGCGCAACAGCTAGAAGCGGAATGACCACGAACTTAAAATGTTAAACGGTGGGGATATTTATTGGAAAGTTTTAAGATTATAAGCAATGGAAAACTTGACCCAATAGATAATCATCTATTGGGTCAAGTTTTCCATTGCTTATAATCTTCTTGTAGTGTTTTTTAGTTTTTTCCCTTAAAAGTAGAAGTTTTATCCAAAAAGTCAAAGCAACGAAGTAATCAAAGAAACAGTTTTGAAATTGTAAACTCACGTTATCGTTCGTATCTTAGGTTATTAATAGGAATAATTAAAGAAACTCAAAGTATAAACAGTTTGTACCAAACAAGCAATTAATGACAAGCATTAAAACAAAATTCCTTGTCATCTATGGATTCACCTTGCTAGTGCCGTGTTGCCATTATGTAACGTCTATCGCGTTACTAAACAGGTACTCGGGGCGTGCTTAGAACTTGCGACCCATGTGTAAATTTAATTAAATTTCTTTATTTTTCCCTTCGTAAATTTTAATATTTTTTTATTCTTTTATCTACACACTGACATCCCTACTTCGGTACATTCGACCGCAATAAAACGTGGCAATTGCGGTGACTACACGTAATTGTGCTGCATTGTTTGCAAATGAAATTTTCATTGTGAAATCGCTGAATACTGTAAAAAGGTCTTGGTAAAGCAACGACTTCACATTTCACAGACAATAATTTAGCATTATTCTTCGTAAAGTTGGTATTTTAAGAATTAATTCACGTTGCAGTTGAAATTTTAATGTACGGGATGTTTGGCGTTTGACCGTAATTTTTTAGGGTACTACCTTTCTACCCTTAAGCCTGGTATACAGGATTAAATTTATACCACCTTACAAATTTTAATATATCAATCTACGAGACAAAAAACAAATGACGTATTTTTTCCTTTGGTATAGCCCAGTACAAAAATGTCAAGATAAAGCACTTAGAAAATGTACGCAAAAAATCTAAAATTATTGATACGTCCACCTAGCAACACTTTTTTTACGCATTGCGCATCTCATTCATTCATTACAATACCTACTATTCATAAGTTTTTGATTTTCCCTTTATACCTTAACAGGTCTAGGACCGTAGAAATTTAAAACTATATCGCAAAATATATTTTCGGGTGACAACTTGATTTACATTTTTTACTTCATAAATAGGCTCTTAATATGATACTGAACGCCTATCAAAATTTTAGAAAGTGGTTAAAATGTCACAGTCATTCACAAGCACTTCACCGACCAGCATTTGGCTTGTTGCGTGAAAAGCGTGATGATTATGCCTGTAGGTAGCAATCCTTGCTGTGCCAACTGGAATTCATTGATGGAGGTCTTTGCCCTACAGTAGGGTGATTATAGGCTGTTACGTTACTATTAACAAACCTTTTAGTAGCTTCATGAATAATTTTTTCAATTAACTACTTCACAGCTGTTAAACGAACCAATTACAAGTTTTAGCTTCCGATCCAAGAATAATCCGGATAATCGTCTAATCGGATTATCGGAAATATATTTTGGAATATCGATAATATTTGGTGGATTTAAAGTCGAAGATTTACTTAATTATTGAACCCTATTCTTGAGATTTGAAGCTTAAGCCTTTAACTGCCGAAGTACTAGACACAATTAAAATTTTATTGTTTGGAGGTCACCGGTGACCCCCATGGCGCTCAATGTGTTAAAATCGGTCAAGGAAATTTTAAGTATATTATTAAATTTATCAGTCGTTGAGTATACCTATCGTATTTGATGTACGGTTTTTTGACTGGCAATAGAAAAAAAGAAGACGCAGTAACAAGGTTTTCTCTTGACAATTATCAAAATCAGTAAAATCAGTTTTATTTCTGGAAATAGGCCCCAGGAGGCACACACGTCCCAATATTTAAACCTACCACTGCTTCGGGACAAGTCTGGGCTAGGCCGAGAAGATACAGCGCAAGAAACACGGTCACTATTGTCAGCCTCTTTTCAAATAAATGTTTACGAAGGTTAAGCAAGTACGAGCTAGGACAATTTAATGCCATATATACACAGCCAAACTGCAATTGTAAATCTGCCTGTTGAAAGTGACAATAATGGCAAATTCTACCTTTTGGACAAAGGGTTGTCCTAAGTGTTCGGTTAAGAACTTAATAATGATAGGCTTTAATCCCGTGAGTTATTCCAAACACAACTGAAATCAATTGTTATCGTGGCACCCGAGTGCCTCCTGGGGGTTGAGGGATTAAGAGTCTGGTGAAAATTTCTTAACACAATATTTGCAGGCTTCAACTAAAGCAGTTCGGGATAACCACTTCATGTGGCGTTGTAAAAATTTAAGTAGCACCCCACAGCCATTCTTTTGTAATAAAAACCCCCAAAAAGTGCTTGACAAGGGATGAATAGAAAAAAAGATAAAACTATCTCATAAAACCCGTATGGCGGATCTCGCCTACATTATATTTAAAGGTTAGGTAATCGTAAACTCTTTATAAGTAAACTGTTTGCTTATTCTGTGAAAATTTTCATATCGTACTAAAAAATATACTTATACTAACGTTTGCCCTCGGCTTCGCTCGCGTTAAATTCAGGGTAACAATAAAATTTCACCCCCTCTTTTGAGTTGGTGGTGGACTTCCAAAAAAACAAATGATGTTCAAATTTTTTGTTAATCTCAAATATGCGCATACAAATTTTTAGCTTTTTACCATGAAAATTGCGGAATGCTCCATATAAACTGACACCCCCCCTTTATTGGGAAAGTGGGGGGGTTATAAAAAGACAAAATGTAGCCTATGTCACTCTCCATCCCTTCAAATCTCCGTTTAAAAATCACGTAAATTCGTCGCTCCGTTTTGCCGTGAAAGACGGACAAACAAACAGACACACACACTTTCCCATTTATAATATTAGTATGGATAAATCTTAGTGAAGCAAAGTAACGGCCTACAATCATCCCACTGCAGGGCAAAGGCTTCAATCATTGAATTTAAGTTACCACAGCAATGATGGGTAAAGGCATCATCACCACGCTTTCTACATAGTAGGTGAACCCCAACACTGTTTGAAAATTTGAACCTAAGGCCCCAAGATCTTATATAAAGTTCAAAATATAAATTCTCACAAATTATACAGGCTGTAACCAGAAGTAGAGCATTTGAGGCTATGGGAAACATTATATGCCTATTCTAAAAATACCACTCCCTTACAAAGTTCGTAATGATTAATAAAAATCATTCACAAATTACGTCACTTTAAATCAATTTTTGCCAGTGTCAACTTTATAACCCGGCAAAATTGTGTCGACATCATAAGGAATAACTTTTCATGTTGTATCTATATACAGGGTGAAATTTTAACCACTTTACAAAATTTTTATATGCGTTCAGTATCGTATTTAGAGCCTATTTATGAAGTAAAAAATGTAAATCAAGTTGTCACCCGAAAATATTTTTCGCGATATAGTTTTCAATTTTTACGGTCCCAGACCTGTTTGTATAAAGGGAAACACAAAAACTTATGAATAGTATTGTAATGAATAAATGAGATGCACATCGCGTAAAAAAAGTGCTATTAGGATGCATTATCAATTTATTTTTATTTTTGGCGGACATTTTCAAAGTGCTTTATTTTCACATTTTTGTACTGGGCTATACCAAAAGAAAAAATACGTCATTTGTTTTTTGCCTCTTAGATTGCTATATCAAAATTTGGAAAGTGGTTAAAATTTCACCCTGTATAGGTAGTACTAAAACTACAAACTTATATCAAATGAGTGCATTTAGTTAGGATACTTTTTTGTGTAGTTTTTATATCACAATGATGAAGCCGCAATGACATGACATCGGAAAACATTCAGCCATTCTTTCCTTCTATTTCGCCAACATCAGCCGACCCCGACTACGCGGTAATAAAAATACAATAAAACAAATAACTCCCAAACTTTCGGCCGGCGATTCGGCAGTAAAAATTCAACTTTGGCCGAAACGAAGAAGGGTCTATTGGAGAAATAGTCTAGAGGAAAAACAGTTGCTTATAATTCGCCGATTGTTTGAGTTGAACAACAGATAGGGGATGAAGGGTTGAGCTGTGTTTTGGAATATACTGTCGGCAAAAATGTTCACAGAAATGCAAATCAAATGAAACTGATCTTTAAATTTTTTCATTAGAATTTTTTATCGAATGATGAACTGACACAGATGATTGGAGATGTGGCACTGACAATAAAAAGTAGATATTGGCTTTGTAGCTATGACTCAGTCGCATCTCAAGCCAATTCAAGAAAGACCGTTTCCTAAATTGATATCCGAGAATCGAGCCTAGGACTCTAATATAAAACATATGATTGCGAAACGATTAGGTAGACATTAACTTTGTAGCTGGAACCGTCAGTTTAGGAAAAACCATTTCCTCAATTTGATCGGACCGAGAATCGAGCCTAGAACTCTTGCGTATTAGACAGACTATCGCATTACTACCGTATAGATACAATATTAGTTCCTCTCCACTAGAAGGAATAAGTAGGGTGAACAATCGTCAATCATATTCCATTGAAAGGGCGAAAGATTTGGTGTGTATAGTGATGCAGCGGTTGTCGAACTCAAAATGTCGATGATTTTATCGATACAGACCCATAACGACATTATCATATAGAACGGAATGGAAATAATAAATCGACGTGTACAGGATGTAAAAGAAGAAAAAAAGGCGATTTAAACTTACCTGATTATAATTATGCTTCAATACAAGTGTTTTTTAATAACTTTTTTTATGTTTATTTAGAAGAGATGAGAATGAGCTCTTTTGATGTTGGACCAAATGTCTGCTTTTTCAGATCCCGCAATATGCGGTGGTATAAAGTATTTGTGTGTAATTTACCGTAGTTATAACACTTTATAATGCGCTTTATTTTTGAATGCTAATGCTCTCGCAGATTAAAAAAATCTGCGAGAGCATTAGCATTCAAAATAAAGCGCATTATAAAGTGTTATAACTACGGTAAATTACACACAAATACTTTATTTGATATTTTAGCAATTAAATTGCAATTATAATATCAGTATATAAACTTGAAAAATGATGTCTCAGGCGGGACTCGAACTCTCGGTGGCTCGGGAAGGTAAATTACTATTTACCTTCAAATAACGGTTCGTTGCATTAAACCCCGTAAGTGTTAAGTGTTTCGTGTAAAAATGCAACAAGAAAGTTTAAAAATTAATACGTCTTTAATCATTCCGATTTACTTTTAAAAAATCTTTTTACCAAAATTTGACAGTCTGATAAAAATTTAAATCATAGGTACATACCGTTGCTTTGAAGCTTATATTATCGATTACTAATATTGTTAAGCGCTCAACATAAACATCGATGTCTATATTATTATTCCCAACCCTAGTTTTGTGGATAACTCCAGTTTGATCAAAATAGGATAGGAATCACAAGATTTGTTATACAAATCCAATAGATCCTATCGAGTGGAGTTCTTTCGGTAATATGATGGTTTCGAGTGATTGATTGGGTACGCACTGCAGTATCGAACGGGGTTTTAAATGACAAAAACCTTTTTTTTTATATTATCCGATGAGAAAAAGTGAAGCAATTTTTTATTAAAAAAAAACTTGAATCCTTCCTAATATTATAAATGCAAAAGTTTGTATCAATGTTTGTTAATTTTTCGTAGGTTAGAGATCAAAATATCATACAGATTACAATTTATCCCAAAATTTTGTGTTGTTACTGTGGGAACACGGTGTAACAGTTTTAATCTATGTCAAGTCACCTAACTCTTTCTAACACACCTTCGTTTCTTTCTGAACCCAACACCAACATCCATGCGGACGAAGTTGCGGCCAAAAACTAGTACCTTTATACTAGTTTTGCCATAAAATTGAGTAAAAAAATGTCCATATAATTTTCTTTGGCCAAAACAGTGTAAAGCCGAAGCTTAGTTGATGCCCTGATTTAACTTTCCTGCAACTAATGGACCCAATCGAAATTAGCCCAACTCCAATATTTCTCAGGTGGGTTCAAAATACACTTCGCCCATCTAGACCACAGTTTGATTAGAACAGCCGACGCATTCAATGTATAGTTAAATAAATATTGTAAGGGCATGTAAAGAAAGAAAGAAAGAAACATTTAATTGGCCACAAACACATTACAATTAAATAGACATAGGTAGACAATAGAACAAAAGACACGAAACAAAAAAAAAAAGAAAAAAAAATTAAATTGACACGTAATATGGCCAATTAGGTCCCAGCATCCCAGCATGTGCCTCAACGACCCAAGGGCCGCTGAAGCGCTGGTATTCTGGTGGGACCCATATGAGTGACACGACAGACGCATATTGTGTCAAAGAAAAGAGAGAAAATAAATAAATAAGAGAACATTAATGTAAAAAGCCATTAAAAAATACTCGTATATTAGTAAGCTCAATATTTTTAAGATGTCTATCGCAATACAGACAACGGCAGGTCAACCTACCCAAAAAGTTAAAGGTCATTGAATTGATTTTCAACTTTAAGTCCAACGAGTAGAGATTAATATTAATTGAGAAAATTTGTCATTTTGTGGTAGGTTGACGTGCTGTTGTCTGTACATTTTTTTTTCTAAGTAATGGGCTTGCTCTTGACTTCATACTATAAGGTTAAGAAGAAGCCTAAGATGGAGCGAGCTTACCCAGAGGTACTGGTGCTCCCACACACCAGTGGAACACAGAAAAACTGCTTGGAACTGGACTTCGGCAGGAGGGTGGTAGCATCCTGGCGGCCTCTTACGAAGCCTATCACCGCAGAGGGATCTGTTAGCCGTCATCAATGGTTAGAAAACCAAAGATGCCGTTGCCCAGGGTGGATTACAAGGAAGTAGATCCCAACACCCCAAAACGTACACTGACTCAAACTTAGAGGCTTATTTCGTACATTTTATCAGTAAAAATGTTTGTAAAGAAACATGCTAAATATTTTTTTAAGTAAAAATGATTCTGTCGGATATTGAAAGTCCTTTATCAAAAACTTTAATGAGGCTCCGGGTTTACAGCGTAAATCCTGATATAAATTTGTCGACATGATCATTCTCTGAGTTAACAATTTACAAAACTTGCATCCGCCCCGTGATGACTTACGCCAGTTCGGTCCTTCCTTATGAAGCTTCAAAGACTTCAAAATTTCTTTTTGCGTCGGGCCGCGGGTATTCCGTGGTTCGTACGTAATAATAATATCCACCTCGAAATCCAATCCATTGCCCTCTATATGAAAGAAGCCTCGCAACGCTTCTTCGATAAGGCAGTGAATCACCCCAATCCGCTAATAGCGAAAGCCACCACGTACACCCCCCAGAGGGATGTCGCTATCCGACGTCGTCGGCCCAGGCACGTACTGAACGACCCCAATGATCCGATCACCGCGTAAGTCACAACAGCCAACACCGTCTTAAGTACTTCAATTACTGCACAACACAGTAGTTCTCCATACCGCACCCGTCAGAGGCGGGTGCGTGATCCCGCCTTTCATTTCGGCTGACACAATCATGAGCCTGGCCGCTTCTCACCTGCCCACCCCTCGGACGGCGACTCAAGCCGCGTAGCCGGAGTCCAAGCCTACAGAGGCGCCCTTAAGGTCGCTGTACGATCCCCCCTTCCAGATCTGGAGAATGGAGCCCGACCGTTATCCGGCATGCCACGGCATCTCCGGTTCCAGCCTCAACCTCAGCCGCACCGGGAGACTCGATATGATGGCTGAGACATCCGTGATCACAGACGCCGTGAAAAATCTTATTTAAGAGAATGCAAGGGCTGTTTACTTCTGTCCTGTGTCTAGGCTGTGAACTTAGCCTGAGAATAGGTGATTTGTCAGCGCCGACGTCAATATACTTGTTGGGAGCCATTTTGAATTTTCGCTTTAAAAGATTTATCGTCGATCGTGGTGCACTGTAGGAAAATACAGGATAATATAAAGTGTATTTGAGAACCTTTGTGTATTTCTTGTTATTGTTCATCTTTGTAAACTGGCTATGGATTTTTTATATAATTATTCAAGAGAACTAGGGAAGTATTTTCTTTTATGTTTCTTTCAACAAGGAATAATGCTCGTAAAAAATAAAGTAATGATTTTATGAATAATGTACTCGTATAATAATGGCCCGTTGTTTGGAAACGTAGTCAATTATAAACAATGGTTTAAGGTAGTTATATTTTTCTATTTAATTAATTTTATTAATAGCTCTTCTGTTACTAATAATGAGCACTTATTACTATTAATCTCAGACGGTTATAGTAACAATGAAAAGTCTATATTTGATAGTCTAAGAATGATCTTTAATAATAACAAAAAGGGTTTTAATATACTTCTTTTTTTTCTTCTTTTTCTAATCGAGTGATTTGAAGACCATTTGGATCAGTAGTAGTAAACGCTGCTTCTGAGCCATAGGTCGCACCTGAGACATAATTTTTCAAGTTTAAATACTGATATTATAATTTCAATTATTTTTTTTAAATATCATAATACAAAGTATTAAATTTAAGTCCCACGTTCACACTTCGGTTTTCAAGCTTTGTTTTCTATAATTGTTAAACCAAACTCACTAATCTGCTGGCTCTAGACCAACGTTTCTCAACCTTTTTCAGTCCGCAAACTCCTAGAGAATAAAGCACAATTTCGAAGACACCTCACTAAAAAAAAGGAATTTTGATTCGAAAAGGGGAATTGGCAGAGCAAATCACAAAGCGGAGCGTGCAGTAACATAAAATATACTTATAGAAAAGTACACAAAGAATAGTTACAATACGAGAGATCAAAACACACAATAGCAGCTTAAGTTAACACATTCTATGTGACAGTTTCATCATAGCGGTTGGAGCCAGTTCTCTTCACACCGACAGCATGAAGGTAATATTCAACACACCTAAGATCGAAATTGTACTACTAAAAAAATCGTATTAATTAAAATTATGACATTTGAGTTCATGTTTATACTCAGTTCTGATCTCGGTCTTTCTGGCTGATCTATTGAAATAAATGAAAAAGTTTGAGAACTTAACTCGCGTTTTTAGGGACATTTGGTTACACATTTTTACCTTCCATAAGAATAAAAACTAAGGTCTACCCGTGGTCACAAACGCTGTAAAGTGTTCGACAAGTCAGGAAAAACCCCAAACAATATTTAACTCTGATAGACGCGAACTAAATCCGTAAATTTATCTATCATTACCAAAATGTATCTAACAATACAAATTTTAATGTCCTTTAAATAAGA
Organism: Anania crocealis; assembly: GCA_949315895.1. Taxonomy (NCBI): domain Eukaryota; kingdom Metazoa; phylum Arthropoda; class Insecta; order Lepidoptera; family Crambidae; genus Anania; species Anania crocealis. Next base: position 12,581,790 of record OX438872.1, read on the forward strand.
AGGCAGACCATACAAGTACTCGAGATCCCTTAGGGGTATGCGGACCACAGTTTAAGAAACACTGCACTTCCACTTCCATGTTTACTTACGTGGTTTAAGTTTAACTCAAATTACACCACAATCTAGCTTAAGTTTCCACCAACAGATGTAGCCTAGACTTAGCACGTGATACCAAGTTTTGATCGAATTAATATTCAATTAGTTTTATGTGACTGGTATGTGATATTGGAATTTTGTGACTTAAGCTAGTGAAATGTTTGTGAGAATGTTATCTGAAGAAACTTACAGAGACAATGAATAATTTGCAAAATCATTACTAATATATCATTGATTTGAGCTTTTTGTCAGTATTTAATTATTCCACAGATTTTTTATATTTTCGATAGAGTCTATTTTTTAACTGAATTATTGTTTTTTCAACTATTAGCACACGTTAAATTTTATTTGAATCCATATTTCTAATCCAAACTGCCAGTTTTAATTTCGTGCCCATAACGTACTATGATTTCTTGGATGAAAATTACTTTGTCCTTTTTTGGGATTTAAAACATGTTACACCTCCGTAGCTGAGTGGCGTACACACTGGTTGAAAGGTGTCGCCTGCTTCGAGGTCTCAGGATCGGATCTCGCTCGGGACAATGTAGAAAAAAGTGTTTTTAACGACTAAAGAGTCGTTCTTTAAACACCCATGGTAAAAGAAGGAGTGGTATTCTTTCAATGTGCCGATACAATACGAGACTGCCGAAACGTTGTTACAATGTAATACCAAAGCTTAAAACAAATTTTCTTTCTAGAACACATTTTCTCTTCGTAATAAACAGACAATTTTTTATACATTAGCAAGCGATCTAGTCGTTAGGAATAAATTCGCGTTTCAAAGGCAACATAGAATAAAAATTATGCAAGGTGAGATCACAGTGGAAGTAGATACAGTATGACCATTCTGCAGTTGTTGGCAAATTTTACACACATTGATCAAAGGTGTCACCTGCTCCGAGGTCAAGGGTTCGATTCCCGTACGGATCCATGCAGATAATAGTATCTTTCTATATTTTCTTGGGTCTGGGTGCTTGTGGTACTTTCCATAAAAGAAATGCTTTAAATAATATAATAATAATATTTTCAGACAAGCCACACTGGGCAACACAGAGCCATCTAGTCCTAAATTAAGCTACTACTACTACTAGACAACCGATAAATTTAGATAAATACTTTTTTAAATATATATATAGAAAAACACCCAGTACAAACAGATATGTTCATGCACACAAATATTCGTACTGTACCTACTGTGATCGAACCCGCGACCCATGGCTCAAATGCAGCGTTTACTACCACTGATCCAACTGGTCGTTGAAATGGTCGCTTACATTGTGATCAGAGCAGTGTATTTGACGTTATCCACATTTAATTATAATATCATCTAAATGACAACGCCTACTGCTTGACATAGCCACCTCTATAGTTTTCTAGAACGATGTATTTCGCCCACTGACATTTGATCTCCCCGATTCTTCGTGTGATGTCAGTTACTTTAGTTCTCATACCTACGTATTTGCTCAACTTGCATCTTGATAATAATAATTTGGTCAAGTTATAAAATTTATATTTATACAGAAAAAAAATATATATATATGAGCGGCTGAAAAAGCTAAAGCATGCAAATTCAGGGGTCTAGGCTCCGAATATGATTTTGTCCCATTCGGTGTCGAGACCTTTGGTCCGTGGGGTCCTATCGCTATTAGGCTAAATTTTTAAGGGAATAGCAAAAAGGTTAGTCGAAATCACAGGAGACCGAAGAGCTGGCAGCTACCTCGGACAAACCAGTATCTTTGGAACCTTGCCTAAAGGGAATTCTTTTAATAATAAAATTTAGTTATTGATATAGTTGACTTAACATTGACCCATAAATTGACTTTGACATAAAGTAAACATTATTGAAGACAACTTTAGGTTTCACTTTTGTATGAACTATGTAATTTAGTTCTTATTATATTTCTTTATTCGCTTGAGAGTTTCATGGTGGGATAAGAACGGAAGGTGATATTTACATTTGAAGACAAGTTGGTTCAGTGGTAGTATACGCTTCTGAGCCAGGTCACGGGTTCGTTCCTCGCTCAGCACAAATTTTGAATTGAAAACTTTTTATTAAAATTATTGCATAAGAACTGTAACTTTTACCGGGATAGAAAGCAGCTTATATGTTTTCCATCCAAAAAACTAACACCGAGTCAAATTTCATTCAGATGATTCAAGGAACAATCATACATACTTACATCCAGACATCTATTCTCACAAACATTCACGTTTATAGGTAATACTAGCTGTTGCCCGCGACTTCGTTCGTGTCAATTTCTGTTATTATGATCGCGATTATTTTTGCTACATTTTTCACTGTTGCTTAGCTCCTATTGGTCACAGCGTGATTTTATATAACCTAAAACCTTCCTCGATAAATGGACTATCCAACACAAAAATAATTTTTCAATTCGAACCCGTACTTCCTGAGATTAGCGCGTTCAAACAAACAAACAAACAAACTCTTCAGCTTTGTAATAGTAAGTATAGATTAGTAGGAAGTAGGAGTAGTAGGATATTCAGGACTGCACACATAAATGTGATTGAGATACTGAACCAATTTACATTATGTTGAGAATGGTGCGAGATATATGAGTGTTACGGATTGACAAATGACGTGCCCAGGTTTTCCTCGGAGTTCGCTGGGTTTTGGATTTACTCCGGAAACTGCATATTTTGTATAGTGTTGAAGTATGCAAGATTTATGGATGGCGAATCTAGAGGGAATTATATTGCGTCGGTTTATATATATATATAAGATGTAATGGAAAATGTCACAGGAGTCATTTGGTTGTTTATAGTAGGTTTTTTGGCTTAGATATATAACATATATCTATTGAGTCTAAGGCCAAAACTGCGGCCAAAAGGCTGGAAATCCTGAATAAGGTTAGGCGATTTATCACGCCGGAACAGCTCTTGATTCTATATAAAGCGCAAGTTCGGTCGTGCATGGAGTATTGTTCTCACCTCTGGGATGGTTCAGCCGAATACCAGCTGGCTGCACTTGACTCGGTAGAACGCAGAGCCAGAAAGATTATTGGAGACGATGAGCTGGTGAAAACTAAGCTTCATAGTCTGGGCCACCGTCGCAGAGTTGCCTGCCTGTCGGTTTTTTACAGGTTGTACTTCGGAGAGTGTGCTTTTGAGCTGCATGAGCTCATTCCGCCTTCCCCTTTCTATCTTCGGGAATCTAGGCGCACTGCAGATTATCATCCCTTCCTGGTTGGTATACCGCGATCGCGTACCAATCGCTTTTCCTTTTACTTTGTGATGCGCACCGCCAAGGAGTGGAATGCCCTGCCTGCGTCTGTTTTCCCGAAAAATTATAATCCTAAAATGTTTAAAGCAAGAGTGAATAGGCTGCTTCTGGGTAAGCTCGCTCCATCTTTACCATCTTTACTCCAACCGTAGAGTTAAGTATGTAGTCAAGAGTAGGTAAGCCCATTGAATATAAAAAGTAATGTAGGTATTAATATAAGCAAGTATAAACATTTTTGTGGTTATGTCTGAAAATTAAAGTTTTTTTAAGATAAAGAAATTTCGCTACTATGTTTCAAAAGATCATAATAATATAGTAGGTTTATGTTACCACCAGGTTAAGGTTATTAAAATCGTAAGAATTTAGAACACAATAATAAAGAATAAATTCTGTACTTATAAGTAGCTAACAGCCCAACGCCCCATTTCCATTGGTCCACGCGGCTTTAGTTCCGGGTCAAGATTGCGGGGCCCCAGGTTCGATCCATGGAGTGGGCAATAAGAGCATCGAATTTCCGAAAGTTGCTCGGGTTTGCGATAACCAACCCGTATTTGGTAAGCGTGGTGATTATGCTTGTTCCATCATAGCTGCATCAATTTGTGTAAAATAATACCAAAATCAATTTCCTTCTATACCGTGCGCGCGTTCTGCATTTGTGTGATGGTTGCCAAACTACGCATGAGTATTTATTTATTTATATACTGATACAAAACACGATTTAACTATGGAAATTCACACATAACAGTGTTAAGCGCAGTCCCGCTATTAAACTCGCCGCGAAACTGTAGCGGGAGTTATGCGGTGACGGCGACAAATTAACGGAGTTTGTCACGAAATGTTGTAAACTTTGACGCGAATGTGTGTTAGGGCTTTAGGACTTCACTTGTTTGTAGGTAATGAGACAAGTACTTCTGCTGAGGCTAGTTGTTACAGGATTTTAATAGCGAATAAATTGAAAATAAAGATAATGATATTTATTCGCTCAAAATATGGTTCACATAATACTATTGTTGGGGTCACTTTGTGCATACGCAGCACTAATGTGCGAGCAGAATGCACGAGTGACCGGGCCCGATCGCCAGTAGATCGCCGGGTACTGAGACGAACACGCAAGGGCTAAATTTGTAATTGTAAATTGTTTTATTGAAATGCAAAGACAGTTTTCAGTACTCGTATATAATATTTTACTTAATACTCCCGTAGTCAGGCTCCCCTACACTATGTACATTGGCCTGCTCATGAGACATCCTACTTATACATTTTTGTTACACACTCGCCCCTATTTCAATGATATTAAGATGCCTCAGTATACAGGGTGAAATTTTAACCACTTTCCAAAATTTTTATATGCGTTCAGTATCGTATTTAGAGCCTATTTATGAAGTAAAAAATGTAAATCAAGTTGTCACCCGAAAATATTTTTCGCGATATAGTTTTCAATTTTTACGGTCCCAGACCTGTTATTGTATAAAGGGAAACACAAAAACTTATGAATAGTATTGTAATGAATAAATGAGATGCACATCGCGTAAAAAAAATGCTATTAGGATGCATTATCAATTTATTTTTATTTTTGGCGGACATTTTCAAAGTGCTTTATTTTCACATTTTTGTACTGGGCTATACCAAAAGAAAAAATACGTCATTTGTTTTTTGCCTCTTAGATTGCTATATCAAAATTTGGAAAGTGGTTAAAATTTCACCCTGTATGTCCGGCTGGCGACTGTACACTTTACCATGACGTGTTGGGTCACATAAAAATGATAACAACTTATAACATTATAATAAATTGTCGATTATCACAAATTTAAGAACCATCTCTAAGTACCAGAAAAGTGTTCGTTTTTATTTGTTTTATTAATGATTAAAATATGTATTTTGTGTGCGGGCGCGCGCATACGTTTGCATTCGTGTGATAGTTACAAAACTACGCAGAAGTATTATTTATTTATATACTGATACAAAACACGATTTAACTATGGAAATTCACACATAACAGTGTTAAGCGCAGTCCCGCTATTAAACTCGCCGCGAAACTGTAGCGGGAGTTATGCGGTGACGGCGACAAATTAACGGAGTTTGTCACGAAATGTTGTAAACTTTGACGCGAGCGTGTTAGGGCTTTAGGACTTCACCTGTTTGTAGGTAATGAGACAAGTACTTCTGCTGAGGCTAGTTGTTACAGGATTTTAATTGATAAAGATATTTATTCGCTCAAAATATGGTTCACATAATACTATTTACAGTGGCCTGCGCATGAGACATCCTACTTATACATATTTGTTACACACTTTCAATGATATTAAGATGCCCCAATATGTATATCCTGTTGGCTGGCGACTGTACACTTTACAATGACGTGTAGGGTCACATAAATGATAAAAACTTACAACAAAATAATAAATTGTTGATTATTCCAAATTTAAGAACCATCTCTAAGTACAGAAAAGTGTTCGTTTTTATTTGTTTTATTAATGATTAAAATATGTATTATGTGTGCGCGTACGTTTGCATTTGTGTGATAGTCACAAAACTACGCACGAGTATTATTTATTTATACTGATATAAAACACGATTTAACTATGGAAATACACACATAACAGTGTTAAGCGCAGTCCCGCTATTAAACTCGCCGCGAAACTGTAGCGGGAGTTATGCGGTGACGGCGACAAATTAACGGAGTTTGTCACGAAATGTTGTAAACTTTGACGCGAGTGTGTTAGGGCTTTAGGACTTCACTTGTTTGTAGGTAATGAGACAAGTACTTCTGCTGAGGCTAATTGTAACAGACTTTGAATGTATGCTCCGTAAAAAATAGGTGTCTAACATAGATCACTACGAGTGAAAAGGTGTTAAAGCTAATGCAATGAGAACTATGCAATTGTAAATAAAAATTTCACAAAAAAGTTTTCACTGCCGCAACTTTACAAATATAATAGCCAAATAATTATTTTACGATACTCATCAGATCCAATTTTTAAGACAATATTTGTCACTCTGAGATGCAATTATCTTATTAAAATTAATAAGCGAATGTCTGGATGTTAGTCAAAACACCCAAGCAACAGTCTTTTAATCCCCTCATCAGAGTGAAGATTTGTGTTATAATTTTAAGGTACCGACACCACCCTACCCAATACACATAATACACAGCACTGTAATTACTTATTTTACTAAGTATGTGGAGTACAAGCTTAAGGAAGTTTCTGACCATAAAACAACAGTAAAAACAAAGATACTCTTGAACTATAGTAAACACTGGAACCCGCAAGAGATCGTTAGTTCACTCCAAACATAGATAGCTTTAGCGTCATAAGAAACTCTTAACGAGGATCTATCTGACTCTGTGCTTGTTTAGCGTGTGTTTACGCCATTGCACGTAAGAACTGGCTAGCAACTATGAAGCCAGATGGTTAATTAGTTTATACAAACTGGCTTTTATTATCTAACTGTTAATCAATTACCCCAGAATAGCTGTAAAATGACGGCCTATAATCAACCAACTGCAGGGCAAAGGCCTCCATCATTGAATTCAAATTACCACAGCAATGATGGGTACAGGCATAATCACCGCGCTTTCCGAATGCGGGTTGGTGATCACAAACCCGAGCACTGTTCAAAAATTCGACACTCTACCCGACCCGGAAGTCGAACTCGGGACCCCGAGATCTTGGCCAACAACTAGAGCAATGGGGCTTAAATATTATATAACTTCAATTGTAACAAGTAAAAGCACACACACACGTCACACACACACACACGTCACACACACACACACACACATACTCACACACGTTCGCACACACACGCACACACGATTGTTTATTATTAAAGTTGGTACGTGGTAAATGTTATTTTTCATTATTTGCTAATAGCTGAAATATTGTATTGGTGTATTTTTGTTTTGTCTTTTTCCTTTGCTTCATGAGTCTTTTATAATCTTCAAGAGGAGCGGGGTCTCCAAATACAGGTTTATACATTTAAAGAGATTCCAGACATTTGTTATGAAATAATGTAAAAAGATACTGAATAATTTTTTTTTCATTTTTTGACGATTTTATTGATGATTCCAACATAATTAAAAAACTAAAAAACCACGCTTTTAAAACGGATTGAACTAAAAAATTAAAAATAAAACTAGTGATCAATTCAAAAATTCATATTATTGTACAAAAAGCGTGGGGTGCTTGTTATGATATCCACAGACATATTAAATTATTGATAAAATATTTACAACGATCGAAATCAAGCCCCTCACGCTTTTTGTACTGTAAATAATGTGATTTTTTTAATTGATTACTACAGTTTTATTTTTAATTTTTCAGTTCAATCTGTTTTGAAAGCGTGGTTTTTTTAGTTTTTTAAACTATAATTTATTTTTTACTTTTTAGTTTGGTTTATAAGATTTGTTTCCTTCTTTATCGACTGTAAGTCCAAAGCTATGCAGGAATCGTAATTGATACAGATCGCGCGCTAGCTCTATCTCTTTTACTCCCTCTTACAGAGGAAAACTGGGAAACTGTTATTAAATTATTGCATTGTCATCGGTCCTTGATATGTGTGCAAAGTTTCAAATTAATCAAATTTCTGAAAATCGGTCAAATTTATGCTCAAAGATTCCATTACATACATACATAGATACATAAATACAACCCAAGCTAATAAAAGCATGGTAAAAATCAATGCCAGCCCCTATAAACAGATCTACATACCAAGGCCATGACCTAAAAATGTAAAGCTGAAAATGCAAAAAATCTCTCTCTTGAAAGGACCGTGTGCTATTTTCTTGCATGAATAATAAATGCTGTGTCAATTACAATGTAAATCGTGCGTGTTTAATATGTAAAAAGCTTTTGTGGTTCGGAGAGCTTGATTGAGAAATATGATCGTAATAATATTGGTTGGAGGATATAAGAAGAAGGAAATGTGGGTTCGGGTTGAGTTGTTTTTTTAAATCTTAGTGTTATTTTTAACCGACTTAAAAAAGGAGGAGGTTCTCTATTCGACTGATTTTTTTAAATGTATTTCATCTGCTTGTTATGTTGCAAGAATGATTACCTTACACAGGAGGGTGAACAGAAAAAATAGAATATAATCAATAAAATCATAATCGCTTAGGAAAGGTTTCGTATCTGATTTAGGGTATATTTACCTACTTTTTCAGCATCATCAGCATTTGCCAAGCGTTGTGATCATACCTGTACTCAGCATTGCTGTGGTTATTTTAAATCCATCATTAAGGCCTTTCCCTTTCTTGTTTGCTTTACTAAAAGTACAGAACGAATTTAATTGAAAAATTACCACTCAACAATAACTAGAAATTAATGGCAGGTAGAGTCGTGTGATGGGCCCTAGGGTCGTTTAATGAGAAAGCCGTTAGGCGTGAACGTGACCCGTTTTCCATAGCATTCCATGATATACGGCTGTATGGAAGTGTCACAATGTACCTACTTCTCAGTAGAACGTACCTAACGTTCGGGCAAGAAAGTGGTCAAACACACTATGGTTGAAAATCGAGCGAATACGTCATATTAAAACAGGGGGTTGATTTTCCAATGCATAAATATTCTGACTTATATTCATGACATGACTTCAATGTTATCGCTATATAACTTAGACTTGATATTTTATCAATACTGGTTGGTCACTTTCTTGACCGACCGCACATAGTGCCTACTTTTAATCAGTAAGAGTAGTAGGTACGTTGTGCCTACTTCTCAGTAGTAGTGAGTTCACTGTGTCACACTAAGTCTTCTGATCGACGACCTCTATGTTGGAGTGGCATATACCCCCGTTTTTAGGTTATCGCCTGCTCCGAGGTCCGGGCATGTGAATGGAGAAAAAGGATGATTTTTCAACATTTTCTTAGGTCTTGGTGTTTGTGGTACCATCGTTATTTCTGTGCTGCAAAATAAGTGTTTAATAGAGCTTGATTTGGGATGAGCAGCGTGTGTGATGTTGTAAATATTTGTTTATTTCTTCTGAATGTTCCAAAATCTATATTAAAACTGTGCTGTGTTGTGCAGTCTTGAAATTTAACAGCAGATTTCTCGTCCTTTGGGTGTCGTGAGAAGCGACTAAAGAAATATTGCCTTAAAAAAAAGTGTCTGCATCTTTTCTCCTGGAGGTATGGATGGTTAAGCAGATATTGCTTTATAAAAATGCTACGTGTGCAGTGTACTGCTTAGTAACATACTTCAAAAAGGGCGGGTTTTTGTGTTTCATTTGTGGATAAACAATTTGTTTTCTTGAGCAAACTGTTTCCGTTAAAGCAAAACAAAGCTTAGAGACGAGTATAGGCCTCTTAAAAAGGATTACGAATATTTGTCATAATTTTCCACGCTTGCTTGAAAACGCTGCTCTTTTTTTTATACTCACAAATGATGACCACAATCCCAAGCAATGTTTGAAGATCTTGTTATGTTCACCTAATATTAGTAATATTTCCTAATTAGATGCTGTATGAAGCAGTTCCATTAGCTCTACATCTGTGTCACCAATGACGCCACGCCCTGTGAGACAGATTAACGCGTCACCTCTATCATCGCCCTTGATTCCTCAGATCCAAAGGTAATGATGACAATTTTCGCCAAGATGAGCTCTCAGGTTCCGATTACAAGTCATCGTTAAGATTTCCTTGTTAGTAATAATAGAAGACAATTTGTGGTTTTGTCATTTCCGTCAACTCGGATTGGGAGGTATGCAGAGTTTGCCTGGGGTTTCTTAGAAAACATCACGTGCCACACCTTTAGCAAATTAGCAAAGCCTATTATGGGTAGGTAAGGTAAAAGCAGCTATTACTGTGGTAGTCAAAAATATCCAGGTATTATTGAGGAATATAAAAAAAAAAAATCCCGGCATTAACCTTCAAATAGCTTCATTCAGATTGAAATAGTTATTATTTGTTTTCTTTATATAATGGATCTCTAAAGTTAAAAACCCAAGGTATCAGAATATATATTTGTAACTGTTTTAACGATCAGAAATTCTTATTTCCAGAGGTTAAACCTTAAGGTCTTGAAATCACCTCGTTATTAGCTGCGTTAATCTTAGTACTGATAGTCGCTTCAGTGTTACTATGACCCACCATGGCTGTTACAGTGGCCTGCATATAATGCTATACATTTTTGTTGCAAACTAGCACTTATGTCAAGGACGTTAAGATACCTCGATGTTAAGCTTGATGTGCTGACGTTTGTACTAATGGGTAGGGACTGTAAGGGAACGATAAATGGTATGTCTTTCAGTAGAGATTTTGCCATATTAATTGCCATGCTTGTTGGGTATGTTGAGTATCGAAGTTTGCACATTGGTGGAGGTAACACATTGCCAACTTCTTCTGTCAGTATGCTTATTGCCTAAAGTGCATTTAATTATTATTAAGCAAACTAGATTGATGGACCCACGATCTGTACTACCATAGTATTCGTGCATAGATATACGAGTACTATATCTTCTAAAAACCTTGTTTCAGAGAACTGTTCTTCCGTGTCAGTCTGTGTTAGCCGGTCCAATATCGTAATTGGGAATTCAGAAACTAGGAAGATACCACAACCATTCCGACTCAAGGAAATTATTATGAAAAACTTTTGTTTTAAAATGACATGTCCGGACTTCGAGGCTTGGTGCAAACGACACCTTGAAAACCAGTGTGTAAAGCACTACATCACGCCGATAGTCAAAATATTACTGCAAAGGTTCACCTAATAAAGACCTTATTTAGAAGAACTGTTTACCCATCATGGTTCTTGCAACAGTGCCGAAATAACAGACATCCAAAACAAATTACTTGGCACAAACCCCGAATCAATTTCAGCTTACAAAAACCATTCTTGGAGTTTATCAAAAAATACGTACATCTTTTTCCTCACATTTCAACGCTGCATCACAATTAGGTATTGTGATCCCAATTTCACCGGATAAAACCGGTTTGAACCGCCTCGTCAGCGCTAAACCTTAGCCTATTCATCTTTCCACTCGTATCTCAAAATGGGAAAGTAATTACTTTTGTCCCGCTCTCTTTTCACGCCCTGTCCTTTTCTGACGAAGTGATATTACGTTACACGGCAATAAGCGATGTAATGGAAAAAATGCCTTGAAGATGTTAGGAGTGGAATGTGTTTTAAACGATTTTGAACTTAGTAAATTATATGACATGGATTTTTTTACTGAAAACGTTTGTTTGTTACGAGTTACATGCTAAGTACTTGTTTTGTTTAAAAAAAAAAGTTGTGCGTGTACTAGTGTACACACGTAAGAAGTGAAACTTCTTTATGGCCTTATTTTTCGAAAAATGATCTACATGCAACTTTCCAGAAATTGGTTAAATTAGTTAAATTGGTAAAATTGGTTAAATTAGTTAAATTGGTTAAATTGGTTAAATTTGTTAAATTGGTTAAGTTGGTTAAGTTGGTTAAGTTGGTTAAGTTGGTTAAGTTGGTTAATATGGTTAAATTGGTTAAATTGGTTAAATTAGTTAAATTGGTTAATTGGTTAAATTTGTTAAATTGGTTAAGTTGGTTAAGTTGGTTAAGTTGGTTAAGTTGGTTAAGTTGGTTAAGTTGGTTAAGTTGGTTAAGTTGGTTAAGTTGGTTAAGTTGGTTAAGTTGGTTAAATTGGTTAAATTGGTTAAATTGGTTACATTGGTTAAATTGGTTAAATTGGTTAAATATGTTAAATTGGTTAAATTAATTAAATTGGTTAAGTTGGTTAAGTTGGTTAAGTTGGTTAAGTTGGTTAAGTTGGTTAAGTTGGTTAAGTTGGTTAAGTTGGTTAAATTGGTTAAATTGGTTAAATTGGTTAAATTGGTAAAATTGGTAAAATTGGTAAAATTGGTTAAATTGGTTAAATATTATTTCACTTTACCTTTTTGCTATCGTCTGAACCAACCGTGGTAGGGGCAAGAAAAAGATGGCGCGTAACCGAAAAATGTGACGAAAATTTGACGCAAAACGTGACGGTAAATTTTTTCCAACGCCGATAAAGAAGTTTCACTTCAAAAATAATAGAAAACAGCACACTCAGGCACGGTAGAAAGAGTGGGAGATACTAGTTCCTCTCCCTTCCCCTCGATCTTACGCTTTTTCGATCAGCATCACGTGACCCTGACGCGAGTTTGGAAGTTTTTACCCATCCAACAAAAAAGTGCTCAGCGCCGCTAAAGAAGTTTTCACTTCAAAAACAGGTTATAAATCTAATTTTATAGTCGTCAAAGACGTGATATTATTACACAGATTATTGTCAATGACGATTGGTTCGTATGATTTCACGGGCTCTTTTCAGTGATATTGTAATTTCACTAGGCCGCAATAGTGATATTATAATAAATCTAGGTTATGAGTTGAGTTTATGATGGAATCTCCGCGTGTTTTGATTGGTCATCATTGTAGCGTGCCTTTTTTGATATCATATTTTTGGTGTTTTCATGAGGTATTTACTCGATTATTCTAGTTAATATGTACGAAATGAGTGAACGTAAACATTTGGAAGTATTTCAATGATCAGATACATCAAATTCAAGTAGAAGCAAGTGTGAAATTGTGGTGCGAAAAGATTTTGACACAGAGTTACGAAAGTACTACAGTGACCAATCGGATATAACGACAAAACCTGAGCGCAGTTGGTAACGATAACGGACCAATCAGCGATCGCTCCGCTAATCTAATAGATTTCTTAAACCAGTGTTATTGTCAAAATATACTGCCTTACAATGTGACTGTATCGGTCTTGTGAAATTATAATGGCACTGAAACTAGTCCGTTAAATTGTAAGTACGTTTGCATTACTTGACAATAATCAGTGTAGTGAAATTATAATATCGAGGCTTTAACAGTATCCCTGCAACACATACACCATCCTTTGTGTTTTTCTTTTTAAGAATGATTAATTAATTACCGATTACTAGGACATGGATAATATACATATCCTAATATTAATACATATTTTTAAACGGTTTTATTTAGCTCACCCCGTTTGTTTTATTCTTGGGTCGAATTTAGTAATTCAAATTTCACCCTCTTCCTGTCAACCGATTAATCTGAAATTTTGTATACACTTTGGATTTTGGTGACAATACAATTATGTTTATTCATTATCATTATAAATTCAAGATGGCCGCCGCTACAAAATGGCGGATAATTTATGTTTTATTAATCCCATCAATATGGGTATCAAATGAAAGGGCTCAACAAGCAGAATACAATATACTATAAAAAATTGAAATCCAAGATGGCGGCCGCTACAAAATGGCGGATAACGTAGGTTTTATCAATCCCATCAATATGGGTATCAAATGAAAGGGCTCAACAAGCAGAATACAATATACTATAAAAAAATGAAATACAAGATGGCGGCCGCTACAAAATGGCGGATAACGTAGGTTTTATCGATCCCATCAATATGGGTATCAAATGAAAGTGCTCAACAAACTAACGGGCAAGAAACCTTGCAATAATGAAGCACTAAATGAATTAAACAGAATGCGAAATAAAAACTAAAAACTAGAAAATAAAAATAGGTAAAAAAACTATTTAAGTTAAACGGTTTTATGTTAAACATACATTGCAATATACTGATTTAAACTTCCATGGTCACTATTACTAGAGTTGATTGATACGGGGTTTATACCATGTACCTTAGTTTTTATGAGTTCCCGATATTTCGGCACTGTTGCAAGCGCCATGATCACGGGAGAACTGATGTCTATGCGGGTGGGTAGTTGTTAAGAGCAGACAAATCGGTCTACCCTCCGTCGTAGTCTTTTATTACACACGATACCGGTACCACTGTTTGAAAACTCACTATTACTACACTTCTGTTCTCGACACACAACACTTACAGTATCCAATCGAGATATAGCATTTTTTGAATTACTTCTGTTTCCGCAAATTTGAACCACTGGATTCCATACACTAGATAATTTAAAGCCATCTTCGCGATTGAAATTTTTGTGTTTGGTAATTTCAATCGCTTCTCTGACTATCCTTGGTATATAGTGGTGTTCTGTAGAAATTATCTTCGCGTTGTGAAACTCAATCCAGTGATTAGGACCCGAGTGTATGAGGTGTTCAGCGATAGCTGATTTATGTGTGTCGTTATTTTTGACCGCTTTAATGTGTTCCTTCACCCGGCAAGCCACCGTGCGTTTAGTTTGGCCGATGTACGAACTTCCACAACTGCAGTCAATCTTATAGACACCTGGTTTTTCTAAAACGAGATTGTCTTTAGGTGATCTTAGACACTGTGATACCTTTCTTAAGGGAGTGAAGACAGTATTTAATGAGAATTTCTTTAGGATGTTTGAGATCTTGTCTGTCACTCCTTTTATGTATGGCAAAAACACAGGTTGCCTGTCAACCTTATACCTTTGGTGTTTTAACAGTTTTCTGGTAGGAAGTCGTCCGGTGTATCCATTTCTCCGTAGTACATGTTGTACATGATCTAGCTCCTCCTGCAGGTGTTCTTCATCGCATAGATCATATGCACGGTTGGTCAAGGATGCTACTACGGAGTTGAGGTGTCTAGGGTGGTGGTGCGAAGTAGCGTGAAGGTAACGGTCAGTATGTGTAGGTTTTCTATACACTGAGTGGCCAAGTGAACCGTCTCCCCGCACTCCAATTTTAACATCTAAAAATGCCAGCTGTCTGTCATTCTCAATCTCACAGGTGAAGTTAACCTTGGGGTGGATACTATTAATACTTGCTAAATTCATTTCAACATCGTCCCTGTCACATTTCAGTATGCAAAACACGTCGTCGACATACCTCTTCCATAATTTAATTTCTGTGGGTGCAGTGGCGATGGCTTTCTCTTCCACATGTTCCATCCAGATATTAGCAGCAACTGGAGCTACGGGGCTACCCATAGCGACCCCCTCTAATTGCAGGTAGTACTGACCCCTATACAAAAAATAGTTTGTCGACAGACAATGTTGCATCAACTTGGCATACTCTATAGGGATGTCGTTGTTTTGTAGCTTCACCTTTACCACTTCCAGACATTCGGCTACTGGTACATTAGTGAAGAGCGATTCTACGTCAAAACTGACCATCAGCTCATTCATCTCCACCTTAGTTTGGTGCAAAATGTCTATAAAATGGCGAGAATCCTTGACATGCGATGACGTTCGTCCCACCAACCGCTGCAATACACTTGCAACGTGTTTCGCCAATTCGTGTGTAGGTGAACCAATTTGGCTCACGATTGGCCGCAGCGGCACATTTTGCTTGTGTATTTTAGGCAGGCCATATAGTTTTGGAGGCTGGACATTCCTGGGACGCAGTGTTTTGCATACTGAAATGTGACAGGGACGATGTTGAAATGAATTTAGCAAGTATTAATAGTATCCACCCCAAGGTTAACTTCACCTGTGAGATTGAGAATGACAGACAGCTGGCATTTTTAGATGTTAAAATTGGAGTGCGGGGAGACGGTTCACTTGGCCACTCAGTGTATAGAAAACCTACACATACTGACCGTTACCTTCACGCTACTTCGCACCACCACCCTAGACACCTCAACTCCGTAGTAGCATCCTTGACCAACCGTGCATATGATCTATGCGATGAAGAACACCTGCAGGAGGAGCTAGATCATGTACAACATGTACTACGGAGAAATGGATACACCGGACGACTTCCTACCAGAAAACTGTTAAAACACCAAAGGTATAAGGTTGACAGGCAACCTGTGTTTTTGCCATACATAAAAGGAGTGACAGACAAGATCTCAAACATCCTAAAGAAATTCTCATTAAATACTGTCTTCACTCCCTTAAGAAAGGTATCACAGTGTCTAAGATCACCTAAAGACAATCTCGTTTTAGAAAAACCAGGTGTCTATAAGATTGACTGCAGTTGTGGAAGTTCGTACATCGGCCAAACTAAACGCACGGTGGCTTGCCGGGTGAAGGAACACATTAAAGCGGTCAAAAATAACGACACACATAAATCAGCTATCGCTGAACACCTCATACACTCGGGTCCTAATCACTGGATTGAGTTTCACAACGCGAAGATAATTTCTACAGAACACCACTATATACCAAGGATAGTCAGAGAAGCGATTGAAATTACCAAACACAAAAATTTCAATCGCGAAGATGGCTTTAAATTATCTAGTGTATGGAATCCAGTGGTTCAAATTTGCGGAAACAGAAGTAATTCAAAAAATGCTATATCTCGATTGGATACTGTAAGTGTTGTGTGTCGAGAACAGAAGTGTAGTAATAGTGAGTTTTCAAACAGTGGTACCGGTATCGTGTGTAATAAAAGACTACGACGGAGGGTAGACCGATTTGTCTGCTCTTAACAACTACCCACCCGCATAGACATCAGTTCTCCCGTGATCATGGCGCTTGCAACAGTGCCGAAATATCGGGAACTCATAAAAACTAAGGTACATGGTATAAACCCCGTATCAATCAACTCTAGTAATAGTGACCATGGAAGTTTAAATCAGTATATTACTAACCGGTACGGGCCGGAAGTTTCCAAGTTAATTAAACATCTTGAACGCGCGCGGAAAAAGAGTGGGTGTTTGAAGGAATCGCTATCCTTTTTAGTGAAGTGTCGTGATGCGGACATTATTCCTGTATGTGTTCGCATAAAGCCTCGCTTGGACATCCATGGCTCCGCAAGTGTTCTACGAAACGCGAGTGTCAAACTTTTACGCAAATCGATTCGAAACTGTAGGTACCAAATTGACAAAGTGCAGTGCGAACTATACCAAGTGCATCTCGAATGCAGCAAGGTTCTTTTAGCTAGTGATTTTGATGTTTGCGATCGCGTAACCTACTTACAAGCTAAACGTTCACAAGAAATAAGTGCTTTGAGACAAAATCGCAAATATGAATCGCTACTACAAAAGCAAAAGTCATGGGTCACCTACCATGAGAACTCGCTCCCAACTCGAACTGTCGTGAATATGTCTAACACTGAATTGTCTGACGCTGCGTTATCAGTTTTAGAAAGAGGATTGAATTTCGCCATGACACCATCACGCATTCCCTATGAGAAGGTGATTGGATCGGTTGAAGAAAGTATCGTACGCAACAAAATACCATCAATAGATGCGGACATTTTAAGACAAGACATTGCCGTAGCGTTACGTCATGCTAAGCCACCGAGACAGAACATTACCACTCTCGAGCTGA
The DNA here is from genome assembly GCA_949315895.1 of Anania crocealis. Classification (NCBI taxonomy): domain Eukaryota; kingdom Metazoa; phylum Arthropoda; class Insecta; order Lepidoptera; family Crambidae; genus Anania; species Anania crocealis. Next base: position 12,599,279 of record OX438872.1, read on the forward strand.
ACGCATTAAAAGAACTCCGGAGCGATGAAGGCATAATAGTGCTGAAAGCGGACAAGGGAAATGCGACTGTTGTTATGAACTCCGCTGAGTATGAGACAAAAATCTCAAATTTGCTGAGCGATGAAGACACGTACAGAAAGGTAAATTACAATCCGACAGCTCGGACAGATCGCAAAACTCGGGCTCTAATTAGGGAGTGCTCGCATGTCATTGATGACGACATTCTCAATTTTCTACTGCGTCCCAGGAATGTCCAGCCTCCAAAACTATATGGCCTGCCTAAAATACACAAGCAAAATGTGCCGCTGCGGCCAATCGTGAGCCAAATTGGTTCACCTACACACGAATTGGCGAAACACGTTGCAAGTGTATTGCAGCGGTTGGTGGGACGAACGTCATCGCATGTCAAGGATTCTCGCCATTTTATAGACATTTTGCACCAAACTAAGGTGGAGATGAATGAGCTGATGGTCAGTTTTGACGTAGAATCGCTCTTCACTAATGTACCAGTAGCCGAATGTCTGGAAGTGGTAAAGGTGAAGCTACAAAACAACGACATCCCTATAGAGTATGCCAAGTTGATGCAACATTGTCTGTCGACAAACTATTTTTTGTATAGGGGTCAGTACTACCTGCAATTAGAGGGGGTCACTATGGGTAGCCCCGTAGCTCCAGTTGCTGCTAATATCTGGATGGAACATGTGGAAGAGAAAGCCATCGCCACTGCACCCACAGAAATTAAATTATGGAAGAGGTATGTCGACGACGTGTTTTGCATACTGAAATGTGACAGGGACGATGTTGAAATGAATTTAGCAAGTATTAATAGTATCCACCCCAAGGTTAACTTCACCTGTGAGATTGAGAATGACAGACAGCTGGCATTTTTAGATGTTAAAATTGGAGTGCGGGGAGACGGTTCACTTGGCCACTCAGTGTATAGAAAACCTACACATACTGACCGTTACCTTCACGCTACTTCGCACCACCACCCTAGACACCTCAACTCCGTAGTAGCATCCTTGACCAACCGTGCATATGATCTATGCGATGAAGAACACCTGCAGGAGGAGCTAGATCATGTACAACATGTACTACGGAGAAATGGATACACCGGACGACTTCCTACCAGAAAACTGTTAAAACACCAAAGGTATAAGGTTGACAGGCAACCTGTGTTTTTGCCATACATAAAAGGAGTGACAGACAAGATCTCAAACATCCTAAAGAAATTCTCATTAAATACTGTCTTCACTCCCTTAAGAAAGGTATCACAGTGTCTAAGATCACCTAAAGACAATCTCGTTTTAGAAAAACCAGGTGTCTATAAGATTGACTGCAGTTGTGGAAGTTCGTACATCGGCCAAACTAAACGCACGGTTACTTGCCGGGTGAAGGAACACATTAAAGCGGTCAAAAATAACGACACACATAAATCAGCTATCGCTGAACACCTCATACACTCGGGTCCTAATCACTGGATTGAGTTTCACAACGCGAAGATAATTTCTACAGAACACCACTATATACCAAGGATGGTCAGAGAAGCGATTGAAATTACCAAACACAAAAATTTCAATCGCGAAGATGGCTTTAAATTATCTAGTGTATGGAATCCAGTGGTTCAAATTTGCGGAAACAGAAGTAATTCAAAAAATGCTATATCTCGATTGGATACTGTAAGTGTTGTGTGTCGAGAACAGAAGTGTAGTAATAGTGAGTTTTCAAACAGTGGTACCGGTATCGTGTGTAATAAAAGACTACGACGGAGGGTAGACCGATTTGTCTGCTCTTAACAACTACCCACCCGCATAGACATCAGTTCTCCCGTGATCATGGCGCTTGCAACAGTGCCGAAATATCGGGAACTCATAAAAACTAAGGTACATGGTATAAACCCCGTATCAATCAACTCTAATACATTGCAATGTTTAAGATAAATGTACTAAAAACCAAAAAATAATAAAATAGATACAGTCGTGGGAATTATAAACATATGCATAGACTAGACTAAAATAAAACCGTGGGGTCTAAAATAAAAAGTCGATAATTTGTAGACAATTGACGTGCCCCACGGTTTTATTTTAGTCTAGTCTATGCATATGTTTATAATTCCCACGACTGTATCTATTTTATTATTTTTTGGTTTTTAGTACATTTATCTTAAACATTGCAATGTATGTTTAACATAAAACCGTTTAACTTAAAAAGTTTTTTACCTATTTTTATTTAAATTTTCTAATTAATCCACTGCACTTATACCTACATGGAACTAGTCACTATTTAAAAAAATTAGAATTCTCGCAGATTTCCAACAAACAAGGAGATGAGAGACGCTGTGATTAACCATTATGAAACCCAACACAAAATATTTTCAAATACTGTTCGTATATAATTAACTTGACAAATCGAAAAATGTGACCCCTCCAATTTTCGACCTATATCTATCTTGCCAGTGCTAAGTAAAATCTTCGAGAAAATAATGTTTAATCAGCTTTTATCACACTTTAGTGTAAATAAATTATTAAATAGCAACCAATATGGTTTCAGAAAAGGTAGAAATACTACCGATGCTGGAGTTGCTCTTCTACAACATGTGTTTAATGCTTGGGAGAGTAAGCTAGATGCCATAGGTGTATTTTGTGACCTTTCAAAGGCTTTCGATTGTGTAGACCATGTAACATTACTTAAAAAACTTAAACATTATGGTGCATCGAATGATTCCTTGGATCTAATAAGTTCTTACCTTAAGGACAGAACACACAGAAAGGTTTGCATAAATGGAGCTGAGTCTTCAGGGTCTGCCCTTATTATGGGTGTCCCTCAGGGATCAGTATTAGGACCCCTGCTATTTTTAATTTATATAAATGACCTTCCATGTTATTTACATAATCTTTGTGAGATGGTATTGTTTGCAGATGACACATTAATGATTTTTAAAACTAAGAGGGGCAAATGTTCATTTGATGATGTTAACAATACCCTCTCTAAATTATTACATTGGTTTACAACAAATAATCTTTTACTAAATGCAAATAAAACAAAATGTGTAAAATTTACCATGCCCAATGTAAGATTTGCTGCTACTCATATAATTGTTAAAGATGAACCACTAAACTCTGTAGATTTAACTACCTTTTTAGGTATAACTGTAGACTCTCATTTGCAATGGGGTGCTCATATTAGGGTGCTGTCTGGAAGACTTAGTTCTGCTGCTTATGCTGTGAGAAAGATAAGGCAATTGACTGATGTTGAAACGGCAAGATTAGTATATTTTAGCTACTTTCATAGCATAATGTCATACGGAATTCTGTTGTGGGGCTCAGCGGCAGATATTGAGTCAATTTTTATATTACAAAAACGTGCTGTACGGGCTATTTACGGCCTTCGACCCCGTGACTCGCTGAAAGAGCTCTTCAAAGAGATTAATATACTTACAGTGTCTTCTCAATACATTCTCGAGAATATTGTTTACGTTCGTAAGAACATACATTTATTTCTTAAGAAAAGTAACGTACACAATTTCAATACTAGAAATAAAGATAAACTTGCCGTTCCAGGCTTCAGACTGCGAAAAGTAGGAAAATCGTTTATGGGAAATTGTATCCGTATTTTCAACAAATTACCAAAGGATATTGCTGAACTCCCTGTACATAAACTTAAATCGTATGTCAAAGTTATTTTAATGAAAAAGGGCTATTACACTGTTAATGATTATTTAAATGATAGAAATGTATGGCATTAAGTTGTCCCAGCTCGTACTTGCTTAAACCTTGTAAAAATTACCTTACCTTGTAAAAATGTATTTAAAAAGAGGCTGACAATAGTGACCGAGTTTCTTGCGCTGCTTCTTCTCGGCACTAGCCCAGACTTGTCCCGAAGCAGTGGTAGGTTTAAATTGGGACGTGTAAAAGCGCCTCCTGGGGCCTATTTGCAGAAATAAAACTGATTTTAACTGATTTTAACTGATTTTAACTGATAATTATTTTTATTACTGATACCTCGATTTCTCAGAGGTGGGCTAATAGTTGCGACCCAGTTTTAACTAATTTCTGAAATCGTACTCTGTATTTTTTGAACGGAATAATTTTATTTTATTCTTAGGTATTTTGTTTTATTTTATACAGGGTGAAATTTTTAACCACTTTCCAAAATTTTTATAGGCGTTCAGTATTGTATTTAGAGCCTATTTATGAAGTAAACAATTTAAATCAAGTTGTCACCCGAAAATATTTTTCACGATATAGATTTCAGTTTTTACGTTCCTAGACCTGTTAAGGTATAAAGGGAGAATCAAAAACTTATGAATAGTATCGTAATTAATAAATGAGATACGCAATGCGTAAAAAAAGTGTTGCTAGGCGGCCGTATCAAAAATTTTAGATTTTTGGCGGACATTTTCTAAGTGCTTTATCTTGACATTTTTTTACTGGGCTATACCAAAAGAAAAAATACGTCATTTGTTTTTTGGCTCGTAGATTAATATATAAAAATTTCGAAAGTGGTTGAAATTTCATCCTGTATATTACAAAGTAAAAAAGAAGAGAACTCCCCTCTTTTTCAGTTGCTAGCGGTTTTAGTGAATTCTAACCTTTCGTAGAGTCATGTGTCCACTTAAGGACTGGTATAGACCGGTAATGATCATGAAGACACTTAAAGCTATTTGGATCAGCGGTAGTAAACGCTGCTTCTGAGCCATGGGTCGCGGGTTCGATCCCCGCACAGTACAAATATTTGTGTGCATGAACATGTCTGTTTGTACTGGTCTGGGTGTTTTCTATGTATTATAAGTATGTATTAGGGGTTAACGTATGAAATTGCCGTTTAGTATGGACAAAATCGCGAAAAGTCATTTTTCCATACTAACAATTTTTTAATTTTTTTAAAAACGCCTAAACCGTTTTCGATGCAATTAAAGGTGAAAGTTAGATGGTTATAAAGCTATGCATTAAAGTATTTAAATTTCTGAAAATCAAAGTATATAATACAAATATACTTAATTGAAACAAGAAGGTCAGCTGACACATTGTAAGGGGTCTTTTCAACGACTTCCTTTGAAGTAATAGGCACTAGCATTGCATTTTTTTTTTAGTCAAAAGTTATTTTATTTAGTTTTTGATACAATACAAAAATAATTACGCAATAATATGACTATACTTAAGAGCTATAAACAAAATAAAAAGTGGGAAAATAATCGGCAATTTCATACTTTAACCCCTATTATTTACAAAAAAAAAGTATATAAGTAAGATTATCGGTTGTCTAGTATCCCATACGACAGACTTAATAGTAGCTTAATTTGGGACTAGATGGCTCTGTGTGGCCCAGTGAGGGCATGTCTTAAATATTTATTATTTATCAATTTATTTGAAATAAACGAATTACCAAAATAGTACCTACAACGTATCTAAATATATTTTTCCTACCACCATCTTAATATTATTTCTAAAAATATCCAAGCTAATATTGAATGCCGGAATATAACTACAAAAGTCAGAAGTTCTACGGCACGTGTTATTCATAAATATTAAAGGCACACCTTTTAGTTTTTGCGAGTGAAATTCCGTATTCGAGATACGTCCATCAGTCAAAATTCAAGAGTTTTCGCCAAGTTTCAGAAGAGTTGAAATATCTTTGATCGTTGATGTACGAATGGGTGGAGCTAAAAATATAATATAGCAAAATTTATTTTTGTGTCGTTGGATATTCTAACGTCAGAACTAAGTCGCCAGCCCTTGCATTCTCTTAAACACGATTCATCGCTTGTGGCCATATAGTCCGGTCAATATAGACATTTGAAATAACAAAAATTCCCGGAAAGCCAAATATTGGTATAGAGCTGGGGTTTACCATTACAAATAAAGTATTAAGAGTCCCCATCGATCCTATGTGTGTTAATAAAGATATTCGGGGTTAAAGGTCAAAATTAGGGGTTTTTTAGCTTCGAATCGATCGATCTTTGGCTTGAGTTCGATGGGGACTTTTAATACTTTATTTGTAATAGTAAACCCCAACTCTCTACCAAATGAAAAGATTTGACCACTACTATTATGTCTAAATTGACCGGACTAACAAATATACTTTGTGACTGTGATCACGGGTGTGTCAGCCGTCACGTCGACCGCTGTTGTCACGGCTTTTTGTTTGGTAGCCATGCGGCGCTAGTGTCGCTCAGCGTTAAAAGAGAATACCAATTTTGCGTTTATTGCTGTTACAGCAGCTACAGCAGCTGTTATGACATCTGCACTAAGAGAATCGCACTGCTGCTACGGGCCTCTGATGTGACAACACCGTTGCTCTAATCCAGGTCGTAAACATTCCACGAATTTTATTAAATCATCATCTTTATCATTGCCAGTATATATCAGATCACTCATTCATTTTGTATGGCATATATCCTGCGTGGATCATACATCAATGTCCAAGTCTTTCAGCCAGCTTGCAGCAGCAGATGTGCATTTTTGGACTTCCGACATTCCACCAGGAAAACTGCGAAGTGGGCACCCGTTTACCACATGGTAAAGAGTTTGATCAGGTGCTCCGCAGTCGCACTGTGCTCAAGTTGAGTCCAGGATTTCCGGTCAGTATCAAAACCAGGCAATCCACTGCTGGACGGCCTAACTAAAAGGAAGATTTAGCCAGAATCGCCACGTTTGGCAGAAGGGTGGGCGATCGCAGTTTGACCTATGGTAGAGGACGCTGCTTCATCTTCTTCTAAAAGTACTTCTTCAGTTGCCTCTTACGACACTCAAAAGAAGAAAAAAGGTTAGCCTTATTAGTTTATTCCGTTACCACAAGACTCTTAGCTCATTTCAGTTGAACCCAAAAATATATTTTTGTAAGAAATATTTTCGATTACTAATAAATTATAAGAATAACCAAATTTTGGCGCTCCAATGCCTCCTCTATAAATTTCGTTCGCAGCAACCGAGATATTATTTCAAAATTACGAATAATTTATGTTCTAAATAAGATATTAGCTTCTGTCGGCGAGTCGGGAAAGTTTCTGAGCTTGGACGTAGTGAAAATAGATGAGTCAGGTCACAAATGGTTGCCGTGTGGTGCCAGCACAGGCATTTATTAATTTAATTATATGGACAGCCAAGAAAATATTTATAATATACATTGGAAAATAGCTTTTACAAACTTATGAAAGTGACACATACAAAATATAAAAATATTGAAGACCATGTCTGTCCGTGACCATAGACATTGTAAAGTGTTCGAAACGTCGGGTTAAATCATAAATAAATGCGTACTATAATCCCTAAGCATATCTTTCATTTCAATGTATAGTGTTTGCGTAAACTCAAGAAACACGTATAAAAATATATTAAAGGCGGCTATATCATGCTTTTACAATACGGTATAGGTTAGGTTAATATCAGTATATAAAATTGAAAAAAAAAAATTTTTTTTAAATTACGTATAGGTTAGGTTAAGTTTATTAACTAGAATGTAAAAAGTTGAATATGTAATATGATTCAATGACAATCATTTTGTATAACATAATGATATACTCGTATATTTATATGTACATATAAGATAAATGCTATAACGTAACTGGAGAAGCCTATGTCCAGCAGTGGACTGCGATAGGCTGATGATAATAATGATGATTACACGATAAATGTGCTCAACAAATATAAACTAGTTATTAACTCAGTTATGTACATTCGCCTTAAACTGATCCTTCAACCTATAATAGGCTTAATTAGAAAATTTTATTTTAAAATAATTTTTCAAGTTTATATACTGATATTTAATTCGATAATTTCTAAATAAACCCAAACTCAAATTCAGAGTAACGACTAAATAATTAATTGTTTCATGGCTCTACGATGTATGTACTTTGTATTTAAGTTTGGACATTGTTACAATCGCCATAATTTCGAAAAAAAATCCTATACCTTTTGAGTATATAGTCTAACTTATTTATTTTTACTGTGCCAATGTTGCATATTTTACACTTTTAATCTTAAAATGTGTTGACATTCCGGAGAAATTTTTATTTTGATCGATGTTGATATGCAAAAATGGCATAACGATACATAAAGCACAGAATTCAAAATCAAAAAGTACATTTAAGTGGTCGTTATTGGCTAAGTTTTCATTTTGAAAGCTATTCATTTCAATTCTTTGTTTGAAGTCACAAAATTGAAAGAATCTTTTTTATTTATTAAAATTTGAAATAAACTACATTTTGAGTGGTTGCTTGATGATTTCCGACGATTACTTGTTTAGTACTGACTCAAAGGGGTAGCTTATTCAAATTTTACGCATTAATTTTTTTTATTTGTAAATTTAGGTTTATTCTTTAAAGGCTGTCTAGAGGACAGGTAGGAGTTTTGAAAAATCAGGTTAAAAATTAACCCTGTTTTTCTGCGCTTCGGAGAGTATTTTAGGCACTAACTGTATCTTATATTCTCAACAGAAAAAAATCTTAGCATAAACTCATTATCTTTGTCTCAAAACATTAACATTATTATGTACCTACACCAGAAAAGCTCAAAGCCTTAGCCTAAGTACTGAAATTGGCCACAATTTTTTTAATGTCAAAGTTACTTGTAAATTACATTTAAGTCGGTATAATCATCGACAAAAGTTTATGAACTCGAAATTAGGATTTTTGATAGCCAAGCAAGTAATAGGGGCTAAAGTATGAAATTTCCGATTATTTTCCCACTTTTTATTTTGTTTATAGCTCTTAAGTATAGTCGTATTATTGCGTAATTCTTTTTGTATTGTATCAAAAACTAAATAAAGTAACTTTTGACTAAAAAAAAATGCAATACTAATGCCTATTACTTCAAAGGAAGTCGTTGAAAAGACCCCTTACAATGTGTCAGCTGACCTTCTTGCTTCAATTAAGTATATTTGTATTATATACTTTGATTTTCAGAAATTTAAATACTATAATGCGTAGCTTTATAACCATCTAACTTTCACCTTTAATTGTATCGAAAACGGTTCAGGCATTTTTAAAATAACTAAAAAATTGTTAGTATGGAAAAATGACTTTTCTCGATTTCGTCCATACAAAACGGCAATTTCATACTTTAACCCCTAATATTTCGAGGCCAACAATAACGAAACAAAATCGTTTCAACCTTGCTATGTGTTTTTTTAAGTTTGTAGTGTGAACAAGCTTGGTAAGATATGGTTAATACATAATATTTATAGTTACACTTCAACTTTGTAAATACGGTTTCAAACGGGAAAGTAATTTTCAGAAGTTCTTTGTTTTGATAGAAAGTATTAGCATTTTTTTTGTACTTTTACCAAGATTTACTTATAGTAAATGAAAGAAGGTATCAAACAAGTGAGACTGGTGACATTATCTCATTTTGATAGATCTGTGGAATGGAACGTTTTGGCTAAACGACGTCTTTCGTTCTCTTTCGTTGTTTGTTTTACGTAAAAACAGATAAGCCTGTATAAGACAGCTGGACATGGACATGTCCTTTTCAAAAGTAAGATTTTGCCACTTTTATTACACTTGTATGAAATCGTGAATAAATGAATGAATGAATAAATGATGATGATATCGTATGAATGAATGACAGACATGTTGGCGAACTCAGTTAGGCCCTAGGCCAATGATGGAGAAAATACTGCCACCCATAAACAACAATATCTAAATAGAAAGAATACTAGAGTCGGTCAGCCTGTACAAACAGTTGTTTCAATATATCCCTAAAAAATATATAGCGTAATTTTAACCCATTTGTAATCCAACCTAAAAATAGAAGTTCCACAAAACTGATACAAAAGTTTTGAACTACCCGAAAATGATTGGAAATATCCAAGTTTTAATTATTTCGAAGCCGAGCGATCTCAGTTTCAAAGAGAAAAATATGAATTTTTTAAACAGTCGTTGCCGCCATTAACGTATGTGTTGACACAGTAGGCTCACTCAGACTCAGACTTATGCCAAAAAAATATTTAATAAAGTGTTTATATTAATAGATTAACTGTTGACCACGATTTGATACGCGTGAAATAAGTTAAAAACTATCCTAAAGGTAATAAACATTTATCCGGGATAAAAGGTATCAGACTTCAACCTACCAAAAAACGTCAATTTTTCTCAATTGATATTGATCTCTACTTCTTAGACTTAAAGTTGAAAATTAATTCAATGACCTTTAACTTTTTGTGTAGGTTGACCTGCCGCTGTCTGTACTATTGACGGCCGGTTCCAATAACCTATAGGTACTATCTTCAGTTTTGGCATATCGGAGATAGGAAACAGTTTCTATCTCTGTTTTTGCCGTCCAGAGAAACAAAGATAGAAGTTATGTTCTATCTCTGATATGCCAAAACTGAAGATAGATAGGTTATTGGAAATGGCCGTTAATCTCTAAATCTACCCGCGCGCCAAATTGTAGCCTGGATAAATTCCACCGTTCCGACTTGATTAAGTAATAAAAACCAAAAACTCCCACATTTATACTATTCTTTAGAAGCATGATAATGTTAATAGGATAGTGAAATTAGTAGGATTAACTGCTGACTACGAACTCGTACGAATGGAGTTTTGAATTCGGTACTAGCCACAGAAATCAAAGTTTTTCGGAATAACAAGCCTACATGCATATTTGCTATTTGAGCTTATTATCTATCTCCTTGTTAAATTTTATCTAAATTTAAGCCGTTCTGACGTGATTGTGATGTGATGTGACCAAGATCTATCGAAATTTTCGTATTTACAAGAATTGTTCAATGACCGTAGTAAAGTGTGTTTCGCTGGTCCCTATTAAGAAAGTCGGATCTGCAAAAATACAACTTTACAGGAGAGCAAATTAAAGTTGGTTTTGGTGATAAAATTTTATCCCTTTAAGCCTGGCGCTTAAAATTTGGACAACATGTAAATCAAAGTCATGTTTTTATGGTGCCTTATTGTATTTTTTATTTTTCTATGCTTATGATGAGTAAAGGCATATATGACATTTTTTAACGTAGTTAATTTGTGTTAAACTGTCACATGTGCCACATCCGACTTTATTATACGTTTTACGTACACAAGTTTTTGTACGAAGTGGGATATCCTACATTTTTAAGTGGACTTAACATTCGTTTTTAATGTCCTATATTAATTTATGTATACATTTTTTATAAAAAGTAGGTGAAATAAACAACATAATGATAGGGAAATTATTATAAGGAGATAAGTTTCAATAGCCTCATTTTATTATGAGGCCTGATCAGTTTTTTTATTTCAGTAATAATACTAATCATTAGGAGAATCACAGTTAGAACATCTCTTTGTATTGTTATTAATATAAGTAACTTATCATAACTAATATCGGTTTAAATAAATTTATTTCTCATAAAAAAACATTACAGTTTCACTTTAAATGAGATTAGGTTAATAATGTTTTACATAAAATGTTATATCTTATACCTCTGGTGCCTTATTAATCAACTAACGAAAAGTTGTCTACAGCGTGCAAACATATTTTTTTAGTTTATATTTGAACAAAGAGACAAAATCACATTCTTTAATATCATTCGGCAACTTATTGTATACCTTTTTTTAGTTAAGGCACATAAAGTATAGTTTGAACATCTTTTTTATTTAAATGGTAATCTCAATAAACAGTAAATGAGGTTTATTACGTTGCCTTGCCTCGGTCCTGTTTGTATGTTTTTTCGAAAGATCTTTCTAGAAGTTGTAGTTCCGTTTGTAAAAGTTGCCGTGACACTTGAAGGTGTAGGAAGATCAATACCATATAATTAATCGTAAGCAACGATTTTCTCTACACAGAGAAACAAAAAAAGATTCTCCACATGGGAATGAGCTGGAGATGATATTAGCGTCGATGGATTAGCTGTGTTATCAATCAATAATGACTCTGAAGAGTTATTTCAGTGGATGTAGAAGAGGGCTGGTTGGCTAAGAAAAACACTGCAGCTTTAGTCAACTTTAGTTAATTATATTATTGAGAACACAGAGATACAGCTTATTCGCAAGCACCACAGATTGAAAAGAGAATGAAGTATGTCACATTCAATCTGAAGTTTTACATTTTTTGGTTGGTGTTGCCAACATGCTGGGGGCCCAGTCTAAAATGCCAGAGGCACATAGGTATCTAATAAAAAGGTAAGTATTACTAGTTCAAAATTAACTTATATAGAAATTAACTACAAATCAGCATAAAATATTGGTATTACAATATGAGAAATACATTTTATCAAAAGAAATAAAATATTCTAAATTAAAGAAAATGTTTTTCATTTACCTACTGAAATTATAAACGTAAAACAGTTCCTACTTTGAAATAGTAGCACAATTTAAACCACATTGTTTTCAGTACAATGTTTGGACTGGTGATTGTGCTGGTGTTGAATCTTTTGGATTTCCCACTGAATCGTGTTAAGTTGTGGCAGCATCAAAATTATATAAAATTGTTGGCGGGGCAGGTTTGTCTAAGACTGGTCTTGAATCAGTGATATTGTCATCAAAGATATCATCTCCCAGTAAACCTTTTAATTGAACTAACTTTTCCGGTATTGGTGAGCTACCTCGATCTGAAATAAAACAAAAACAACATTTATGTAAAAAAAACTCCTTACAGAATCAATCTGCTGAAGCACCCAGATGTAAGCTAAAACACATTATTTGACACTCAAATTAAATATCTTACAATTAAAAATGACAATTGTGTTACATCCGACAAAACAGCCTACTATGGATAGCAATTAAAAATGTCAGTAGTGGAATATTCGACACACATAACATACTCAGACACGTTAATTAAAGTCGGTTGTGGCACATCTGACAAAATTTATGTAATAAAATCCATTTGACAATGTCGGTTGTGGCATTACTGACATAAATTAATTAACTGTATCGATTAAAAATGTCGGATCTACCTTAACCAACAGTTTTAATCGCACCGAAACATAATCACCAGATAAAGGTATATAATAAACTAAAAGTAAGGTAATCAAATAAAAACTTATATTATGTTACTCGCTTAAAGAGTGTGTTACAACTTTATAATAATAATAATATAATTCTTACCTGAATGAGTTGAAATATTATGATTCACTTCACGTCTTCGTTTCTTTGGAGGGACAGACCTAGCCGAAGCTGTAGTTATTAGGTCTATAATTCGTTTAAAACGATCAGACATTATAATTAGTCACTAAAACGAGTACTAGCTACAGTAAAATACATCGATCAATCCGAAAACACCACGCGAGCGCTTCTCCCGCTAACAAAGCTGCGACTGGCAGATCCGCGCTCGCTCGGTGCAGTCCTCGCCCCGCTAAAAACGTCGCGTGGTTATTTCCTACGTTTTTAATCGGACGTTTGAGATAAACCGACTTTTTTAGCTTGGGTAATTTTGTTAAAATAAATACTAGATTTTTTTTTATCACGGATTACTATAAATCTTGGTATTTAGAGTACAAAAAATGAAAAAAGTGAAAATCGACATTCTTAATAGGGACCAGCGGTTTATTTGCTGAAAATAAATTTTATTTCTTCCGATGGGTTCTTTTGCACTGCGACCACCAACATGCAAGTCAAAGGTGGCAATTAAAAATCCTTTTTTTTTGGAAAAGCATGTATCTGATAAAGATTATTGCTGACTTTATTTATTTAAATGGTAACTCGAGAGTAAAAGCCAAACTTATGCCACCAACCTGACTTCTAAGAGTGGCAATCAGAAAATCTTTTGGAGAAATCAATGCCGGATGAAGACTTGGTAATAAAAGTTGCATAAAAGAAGCCTACTGAAACTAATAACTGACTGATTGATGAAATTGACTTAGAATGTGATTTATTAAAATAATAGCTCTAAAATAGCTTACTGATAATATTTTCGTTGTGTACGAGTACCTCTGGATTTTCGGATAAAATGCGTCTCTATTTTCCGGTTGAGATTGAAAACTGCAAAGTTTACTGTAAAATACTGAACAGGGTGTTAATGGAGCGCTTTAGGAACCGCTAAATGATACTTGATTAAAGTTTTTACTAAATATTTTCAACGTTTTGATGTTGAAAATATTAAATGAACGATGAAATAATTTCCTGACGATCTCCGGTAAACTTTTTTGCCACCGACTGGCAGTTAGTTGTTTTGTTAATCATAATAATAAAACAACGAAGGTACCACAAACACCCAGACCCGAGAAAATGTAGTAAGTAAGTAGAAAAAAGTAAAGCAACAGTCTATAATCATCCCACTGCAGGGAAAAGACCTCCATCATTGAATTCAAGTTACCACTGCAATGATGGAAACTAGCATAATCACCGCCCTTGCCAAATGCGGGTTGATGATCACAAACCCAAGTAACATTTGAAAATTCGAAACTTTTTGTAGCCCGACCCGGGGATCGAACCTAGGACCCAAAGATCTTGGCCCGGTATTTAAACCACTAGACCAAAGGGGCGAGAAAATGTAGAAAACCACTTTTTTTCTACATTGATTCTTCCGGGAATCGAACCCGGGACCTCGGAGCAGGCGCCTCCTTGAAAACCGGTGTGTACGCCACTCTGCCACGGAGGTCGTCAATAATCACCAGCCTATTAGCCAACATAATGTTCACCCATTTGTCATATTAAGGGTGCACATTTAGTACAACTTATATCAATCAAATGGATATAACTTGACATAAATATCCATACAATTACATGCAGACATAATTACTTACTTACTTTACTTAATGTCCTAGTTCCCCAGGATGTGGCAGAGAGGGTACCCTATCTAACTTTCGAAACTTTTCAGTTCGAATTTTAATAATTCGAAAACGGTTTAACGAAGTTTGGAATACCAGATATTTTAATAAATAATATTGCAAATAATAAATTTATTTTATAGATGTTTCATTTTTCAGAAAAACAGAGACCCGATTATTAAAATACTTTTTTTTCTTTTCACAGATGTTGTGCATAGAATAATTTTATTTACTCGATGTTTTAAAAATCCAGCTAACTTTTTTATTTGCTAACATGATTTATTCATCGGAAAAAAAAAAAAAAATTTTTAAGCTATTGCATAGCTTCTATCGCGGGCCTTAAGCGTGGAGACCGAATCCAGAAATTCCGCAACGAAAATAACCTAACACCCCCCCACTCCGACCGGCACAGCGGTGATACTTTTTAGTTTTATAATTGCATAAGTTGATAAAAAATGCTATGCAATAGCTTTACCGCGGCAGTCTCCGAGTGCCACACGTCTTTTTTTTTAGTTTTATTTATTTTTATTGAAAAAAATAATCGAAACATGCATAATCGTTGTTAATATATCTGTTATCATACCTAGTACTATTATTTCGAAATTTCTTTAAAATACTTCATTTCACTTAAATTGTTTGTTTAATATCCATGTTTTTTTTATTTTTTATATCCTTAACAACTCTTGTTATGTTTACCCCGACTCGCCGTGGTCACTTCGCCGTAGTACTTGTCTGCCCAATACTAGAGTGTAATTTAAAAGCCGGAGGCGCGGAGGGAGAGCAGCCTCCGCCCGCTGCAATAAAGCGCAGTCAGCTGAAGGCCCAGGCGACCAAAGAGCCGAAGCTGCGAAGGCGAGCATGGGTGACTGAGATTTGTTGCGCAAGGGCGGAGAGTCTGCACTTCCCGGAGCGCCGGAGACGAGGAAATCCTTATATACGAAAAATGAAATTCGTACTCTAACAATTCGGTTTTAAAAATGATAACCGGCAGAGGGCGTCCACAGTTATAAATCTATAAACCATGCACTCGTAAACAGCCGTGTAATTTTTTTACTAGAGCTAGTAGTCCTCCATCGCGTTCGGTCTTGAGCTTCGCGTTTGGTTTCATTCCAAGTCTTGCCGATCTTTTCTGCCTCATCTGCTGACGACATAATTAGGCAGGGTTATAAAGTTAACGCTGACGTAAAACTAACGTCAATCATTAAACCTAGGACAGTTTTAGGTGACATTTGTATCGGATTGTCTAGTTCTTATTTCAAATCGAATTCCGTACGTGATGAAGAAAAAACCTTAAATGACTGAGCGAATA
This sequence comes from Anania crocealis, assembly GCA_949315895.1. Classification (NCBI taxonomy): domain Eukaryota; kingdom Metazoa; phylum Arthropoda; class Insecta; order Lepidoptera; family Crambidae; genus Anania; species Anania crocealis. The sequence goes on from OX438872.1 coordinate 12,615,279, forward strand.
CAAAAAAACAAAATGGCCGAAGTAACAATTCAAACAGTCCTTTATCTAAGTTCGGAAGTTCCGTAAATATCCGGAAACTTCCTTGTATCCGCGGAACGCCAATATAAGTAATACGAGTTGTGATATTGTTCCGGAACGTCGGTAGTAATAAAGTGAATGTCGTTACCGGGAATGTTAATAAATGGCAGTCAACAGAAAGAGACAAAGACAGACAGAAATATTTGTTGATGCGACACTTCAGAGAATCACAGAATTTTTGACAGAACTCCCACTCAGTATAACAATATACTTAGTTACTCGTATATTATAAATGTGAATGAGAATATATTTGATACTTTTGCGCAGAAACTACTAGACCAATTACAATAAAATTTGTCACAAAGACAGATTTAATCTTTGAAAAGGACATAGGCTATTTTGTACCTCACAGCTGGGCACAAATTTCTTCCTGCGCGATATAAGTCAATAGAGTTAAAAATCTAGTGTTTTTTAACAATATGGCAAAAGTATGCCTAGTAGTGAGCCTACCGCTTTAATTGCGGCAATGGCGGCTAGTCGGGTTCCGGCTAGACCAGTGGTGATATAAAGTGCAGTTGACGCAGGCAGAGCCACGGGCGAAAACCTCGTTCGTAATATACTATTTTTGCCCTTGATAATGTACTTGTGGGATCTTGAATTTCAAAATCTATTGTCATATTCATTTGGCAATCTTATGAGCTGTTTCTATGATTACGACGCCTACTGCTGGACCTAGGCCCGCACAACGATTGATCCCGTGCCACTTGCATCCAACGGCTTCCCGCGACCTTCACCAGATCGTCAGTCTACCTGTTAGAGGGGCCTACCCACATATAGTCGTCCGGTGCGCGGTCGCCATTCCGCCCTAACGGCCATCGGTTCTTCTTACTACTTCTTCGAGCGATGTCAGTTGTCTTAGATCACCTACGGAATTCCTTATTTCTGATTTTATCATGAATAAGCCTATTACATTAACACATTCCGGGACACTATGCTAGACACAATTGAAGTTTTATTGTTATCACATCGACAGGCGGTTACTGTCCTGGAACGTGTTAAGAAACTCTATTACGAGTTTAATAAGACCTTCTAGTTCAGAATTAAAAAAAAACACCCCCGCTTTAAGGCATTCACTCATATTTCTTTACTATCTAAAAACGGTTATTTTTAAACTCTCGGAAAGATCTGTATCTGCCACAAAGCGTTCCGTTACACCAAAATTTAAGAAATATGCAAGCTGTACGCATAGACTGTTTACTTTAATAGATGCTGCAAAATATTTAAATATTTAATTCGTTTATATGAATATTCGCAAGGTTTGTGATGCCAAGCCAATAGTGGCTTGGCATATACTACTTGCAACATGGGTAAAATTGTATTTGTCGAGTGGGCGTTTAAGAGTTGTAACAGCCTATAACCATCCCACTGAAGGGAAAAGGCCTTTATCATTGAATTCAAGTTACCATAGCAATGACGGGGTACAGTCATAATCACCACGCTTTCAAAATAAAGAGTTGTGTGAATAACGAATTTAACGGTTGTGATCTATGACTGAAGTTACTGACGTAGTCCGTTGGATTAGCAAGCTGAAGTGGCAGTGGGCAGGCCATATTAGCCTCAGAACCGACAACAGCTGGGGTAAACGAGTTCTTGAGTGGAGACCGCGTCTCGGCAAACGTAGTGTAGGACGCCCTCAGGCCAGGTGGAGTGATGATTTTCACAAGATGGCTGGCAGGAGCTGGATGCGAGAAGCCGAGGATCAACCCAAGTGGCGTGCAACTGGAGAGGCCTATGTCCAACAGTGGACTGCGATAGGCTGATGATGATGATGATGATGATGATCTATGAAGGATAGTTATTAAGTAAACAGGACCTTATTTACTTGTAAGCCATGGAATGTTGGCTTCAGAGCCGACGTAATAAACATGAAAACGACGTAACATAAAAATGGCATAAATATGAATATTAATAAATAACAGCCGCGTCTATGATAGGTACTGTCTATGCCCATACCTAACCCTGCCCGCAACTCTTGCTAACTTTTCAATTAATCTTATCTTCCAAAATGGGACGTGTACAAAATAAATTTAGCAACATTTCCGTACTTTCCGCGATTTGATGGTCCTTCGTTCCGGATGTTCCTACTTTAATTGAATTTAGAAGGTTTTGCTTGTTTACTTTGAATATCAAGTGTAGGAAGTTTGATGACATCAACATAAATAAGAGTTCTTGGGAGTAAAAAAGCAGTCTGATATAAAATTTCAAAATTAACTGTTTAATTAATTAGCTTTTTATAATGCATGTTAGCCTTATAAGGTATACACCTTAGGATTGACCATTACACTCATTATAGATAGAAACAGGGGTTAGACAGAAATATAAGTTTTATTATTCGGACGAATCATGTAGACCTTTTTTTAGATAGTTTGGTTTATTAACACTGCCATCACTTTATATATTTGTAATATGTACTTTTGTTAAAAAACATTATACTTTATTTAAAAGACCTGCGATATAAATTCGCGAACCCGCAGAGACCCAGACAGATTAATAATGGAAGTTGCACCTAGATCTAAGAAATATAGCCGAAATTGTGTGTCGATGTGTATAAGAATTTACAACAAAATACCAAAAATCTGGAAAACGCTAAATACTAGCCGTTTTACAAATAAACTGGGTGGTGAATGGCTCAAAGATAAAAACTTTTACAGCGTTACTGAATTTCTCAATGATCGATAGCCTTAAATATATATATATATGAATTGTATAATAATAATGATTTATAATATAACCAATGATCCACTATATTGATGCTTGTTAATGTTTCGCATGTCTGGATATTGTTGTTAAGTTGTTGTAATGACTGGGTTAACTGGCCCAAAAAATATTTGCATGCTTCTTGTAAGCAAAACATGATTGTTCTTTTTTACCATGTGACATCTGTGTATACCGTGTTTTAAGCAAATAAATTTATTCTAATTCTAATTCTAATTATTGCTTTCCTTGTTATTCAAACAACTGCAGTTTTAAGCAAACTATGTCTTTTGTATTACTTTAAGTGATCGGATCACCGATTCGTTCTGGATCAGGTGAAACTGAAACACAATGGGTATTTTATACGTGGGTAACACTGAAAATGTTTAGAACTGGCCAGTTAGAAACATTGCTAAGAAAACTTTTTTGAATTTTAATTTTCGAACTTTTTGGTAATCTAATGTAGTAAAACTATAATGCATTCATTTGTCATTGTGAATTGGCGGCAAATCTAAAACTCTCGTTACACGTGAAATTTAACCTTACGCGAGAAAATTTTCGGTTAATGATTTATTATGACTTTTGTTGTGGACTAACTCAACAACAAAGCTATGACTGGCTGCGATTAGCATTTCTTAATGAAGCCCCATCTCGTGCCACTATTTACAATTGGTTTAACGAGTTTAAGCGTGGACATAGCAATCTCAATAATGATCCGGGTGAGGGACGTCCTTTAACCTATCAGCAGATACGGGCAAGCCTAGGCATTGGTATGAGTCAAGTTCAAAAAATATTACACGAACACTTAGGCGTCAGGAAGCTTTGTGCCAGATGGATTCCCCATACTTTAACCGACGTGACGACCAGACTGGACCGGACCTTCGCATGGACGTTGCCAAATGTTAGATAAGTTCAACGGCGGTGACTCAAATGCTGTATTTGACATCGTCACAGGTGATGAAAGCTGGATATATTGCTACGAACTCGAAACCAAAAGACAATCAGCTCATTGGGTGTTTCCTTTCGAGGATCGGCCAACTAAGGTAAAGAAAGAAAGAAATCAAAGAAAAAAGATGATTGCCTCATTCTTTGGTCAGAAAGGTCATTTCGCGACAGTTGTGCTGGAAGATGGAAGGACAGTTACTGCAGACTGGTATGTCAATCGCTGTTTGCCTGTTGTCTTGGAAAAAATTCGACAGCAGCGCCCTCGAAGCAGGATTCTCCTTCACCAAGACAAATGCTTCAGCGCACTCCGCAAAACGGACTGTTGAATATTTGACTATGACAGGTATCGAGATAATGAGTCATCCGCCATACAGTCCTGACCTGGCGCCCTGCGACTTATATTTATTCCCAAGAACTAAAGATAAAATTCGAGGATTCGCTTTACTAGCCCCGAAGATGCGGTGAAAGCATACGAAAATGCCATAGAAGAGACCCCTAAGGAAGAAAGGGCCCACTGTTTTTCTCAGTGGTTCCATCGAATGCGACGATGTGTATGTAGAGAGGAACGGAGATTACTTCTAAAAACAATAAAAGTATTGGCAACTTTCTACATTAAGCCATTTTTCATTTTCTTAACATTTTCAGTGCTACCTAGGTATAGTTGTTTTTATAAATTTATATTTTTAATTAAAATAATACAAAGCGTAATGACACATTGAAAAATGTTGGTTTATCTCAATGTTTCGAGGAACCAATAATATTAAAATTCTAAGTCCAAATGTGACATAACTAACTCTTTCGAAGAATTTATTCAAAGCCTAATTATTAAGGCCAAGAGACTGTTTCCGCCAAGTCACGCATTCACTCCGTATGAATATTCAGACGCATGACTTTTAATTACGTGACACTAAGTTTTAAAAGTTCAACATTGCAGCCGCTGCAAACTATAATTAGTTTTTGAACAAACATTTCTCTGGAATATTAAACAAAAGAAAACAATAATTAAAACCTACCTAGCCTAATTAGCCCTATTTAGTAAGTTTAAAACAAGAGGTATTGGTAATCGCGTTCCACGTTCAATCTAACAAAGTGAGCCTAAGTGTCATACTATGCTTCAGTCTTCAACGTGTCAGCGACGAGTCTGTAGCACCGTCATTCGTGAGTTCATTCGTCTTATTCAGTACGAAAAGCGTTAAAAATGCCTCTCACAGCATTTATTCAGTGCACTTACTACTAAAATCGCCAAAACTAGACACATTGATTATCTTTATGCTTAAGTACACCTAAGCTCTTATGCATAAATAAATATCAGGGCCAAGTTAAGAACAAAAATCATATCCCATTTGTCGCAGCATTTTTGTTGGTAAGGAAACACTCTGATTGTGTTTCTATACTGCAGAAATATGCGACAAATATACTAGATGTCAGCCAAAGTTACACTGCATTCCCCTGTCGAATTTAGAATACTATCTAAATTCTACACAACTGCAGATCCGTTTACATTTGCAATCAACTCGCATTCACTCTAGCTGCCGTGTAGTCCAGCGGTTCCAAAACTTCTTTTCCTAATAAACCACTTCCAAAATATTGTAAAATCCGTGAACCATTCCACTGTGAGTAGATGTCATTGCAGTAAAGTGGGCGAATCCTTACTGTGATTTCAACTTTTTTGATATCTAGTCACAGTAGAAGGAACGAATCAATTTGCACTTTTACTTATTGAGAAAATTTCCTTCGGAGTCGTAATATAGAGAGAAAGATATTTTTTTTCTTTCGTTATATTTCTTAAAATATTATCTGCACAAATTGATAGGTAGAGTCAACCTAAATTTTAATTCTACACAATCGAAAACAGATAAATTTTCGTGGACCAACAAAATATGGGGGTTTACAAACAAAGACAATTACAAGCGTAGTCAATTTGTAAACCCCCATATTGGGTGTTTTCTATGTATTATAAGTATGTATTTACAAAAAAAAATGTATATAAGTTAGTTTATCGGTTGTCTAGTACCCCATACGACAGGGTACTTAATAGTAGCTTAATTTGGGACTAAATGGCTTTGTGTGGCCCAGTGAGGCATGTCTTAAATAAAATATTTTGTCACGCCAACGTAGACCACCTTCGAGTGTAATGTGAACCTCTGGGGGTCCACCTGGATCACTTTGGGAAGCAATAGTATAGTCGAATTTACACCATACACACGGAAGCAAGGTCTAGAATTTAGAAATAAAACTCAGACCTAAAAAGAAAATACACAAATAAAGTAAAGGGAATATAGACAAATTTAATTACAAAAAGCACTTTTATATACAACTAGCTGTCTGTCCTGGCTTTGCGAGGTTTCACCAATAAAGATAATGCAATAAAGTGGCTAGTTTATGATCATGTTTACCCTTGTTTTTCATCTTTCATATTATCGAACATTTCCTGAATAATTATCGAATTCGGTGCAGGCGATCGAAATTTATGTGAGTACATACATTCCTGTGATTTGTTTTTATTTATATATATTTGAATTGATTTGCTGTGGTTCACCTTCTACGCAAAGGTTCCCGAGTCGATCGAAGCAACAATCTTTGCTAAATTGGCTCGGACAGAGGACTGTATTTTGCAACTTAGAAAACTCTGACATCTAAGTGTCCTTAAAGGGAAGTCATAAGAAAATTAAATTAATCTGTTCATTGGTATACTTGTGAATTTTTAAATGAGCAAAACTTTACCTCATGTTTCAATGCATTTTTAAAAAAAAATATATAAATTAACAATTCAATCATGAAACAATTTAATACAAACTACGCCTTACCTAAACTATTATACAGTTTTAAATTATTTTAAATTTTTCATCAACAGAGCACAGGACCAAAATTTGCTAAGCAATCTATTTTACTTTACCCTTTTGAGCTTAATTCTGCAGCTGAATATTTACATTTCAAAGCAAAGCTTTTATGTTAATTTTAAACCCAACTAAAACATCTGTGCATTAGTTTTCTTTGAAAAGAGAAAGTTCGTGAATAGAAGTAATAACATGGTTGTAATTTTGATTTTTATTGTTTGAATTAAAATTTTTAATTAATATTATTGTTTCATTTTCCGTTTCTTCCATCCCTTCTCTTGTAGGTGTTGGAAGAGGAATTTGAAAGTAAAGTAGTACGTAAAGTATTAAGTACTTATAATTTGGGGCAATAGCACTGATGTACATAAGGCATTCATTGCCCAAAAAAAATGTTTAAGAGCAATATGTCGCACCGCTCCTGATGAGCCTTGTAGGCCGCTATTCATTTCTATGAAAATTCTACCCCTCCCATGTTTATACATATTTGAAATTTCTATGCTTGTTAAACAAAATATGCATTACTTCAAGCAGGCCAAAGAGGTGTACACAGGTAATACCAGAAATGGCAATAGACTGGTATCCGAAATCATACCAAAGAGAAGTTACAAAAAGAATTGCTACTGGATGTGTATGATCATATACAATAAAATACAGCAGTCTATAAAAGATTTACCGTTTAGTAGATTTAAAGGTGCCCTCTACAAATGGCTTAATGGACATTGCTTTTACAGTGTGAATGAATACCTAAACCTTATGTGACAGTGTAGTACTTTTTGTTGTTTTAATTGTATTGACCTATTGTTTTTTTGTTACATTGTGTCGTTGTGTTTTGTTATTATTTAAAATTCTGACATACTGTTCAGTATTTAGATAGGTTATGTAGCACAACAATATTTTCTTTTCATTTTTTCTAATTATTCATTTCAATGTACTTGGGAATTGTCTGAGGCACAACACAACCTGCGTAACGAAACGCAGATAAAAAAAATCATCGCAACATGGCTGCGATCTGACAGTCGCGTCCCACCAAAATTCCGAGCTAACCGACTCGTGCGCGCTCCGCGAACCAAAATCAAAACCAACCCAAAAACTAGTGCAGCAACATTATCCAGCTACTGGCACCTATATACGTGTACAGTCCACAAAACACCAAGGGAACTTCATCTGGAGGCCTCCAGCAAGCAGCGTCAGGAACTGCGTGCAGGTCAGTGATTCCCAAGTGATTGCCTTTCCTTATAGCATAAACTTCAATTTCTTAACACATACTCATAAATTTTTTAATTGATATTATTAATGTATAGATGCTTTATTTAAAATTCCGACATTTAATATTTAATTAATCTTATAATGTAATAGTTTGACATAATTATAATTTTTATTTTGCATGCTATTTATATATGGCTGAAAAAGCTGAACCATGCTATTATATTGACCACCACAATGTACCCTTTTTCCAATACAAATAAATCATTTCATTTCATTTCATTTAAATATCGTAATAAATATTTATTAAAATATTATCTGCTCAAATTGATAGGTGAAGTCAAACTAAATTTTAATTCTTCTCGATTGAAAACAAATAAATTTTCGTGGACTTCCGCTTGTCAATTGTAAACCCCAATTTTTTGTCATACTAACTTACACTCCCTTCTTAGGGGTGGTCTTAAAACTTGCTTACTCACCAGCCAAACTTGGCCATTATGACAAAGTTCTCGTTCTAGAGCGGATTGTGTCCAGCAATGTACTAATGTAGGCTTGTGGTGTCAGACTTTTTCATCAATTTACTCGCTTTCTCCATAGAACTTTGGATGACCGACTCTAGACTGTTTTCATGTAACATGTTTCTATATATTCATCTTATTAAATTTATTGTGTAATTTAGTTGACCTACTTATCCAAATAGCTGACATCGGATACTGACCAACAGAGAAGTAATAATTTTGGTATACGTTTGCATAACTTGGAGTAAGACCGATACTCGTTGACAGCTTTCCGCAATTCAAATCAGGTTTCTATCTCACTACTAAGGATGCAATATTTTTTCACATTCGGGGCTTATAATTTATTTTTGAAATGCTGATGATGTCAGTAAATTTTTTTAAACCAAATAATATTTTTGAGACTATGAAATACAGTTTCCCCAATTTGAGTATTCTGGAGTACTGACACTGCTGAATATGTTAGCCTAAGGTTGTCTCGAAAGTAGGTGTGAATATTTTCATTAACATGGCAATTAATAAACTTACAGTCGGCGAAAGAGCAGTAGATTATATCCGCAAAGAAAAAATTATGCCTGTAGGCTCTTTGCAAAATATATTAATAATAGGGGTTAAAGTATGAAATTGCCGATTATTTTCCCACTTTTTATTTTGTTTATAGCTCTTAAGTATAGTCATATTATTGCGTAATTCTTTTTGTATTGTATCAAAAAAGTATTGAAGCAATGCTAGTGCCTATTACTTCAAAGGAAGTCGTTGAAAAGACCCCTTACAATGTGTCAGATGACCTTCTTGCTTCAATCAAGTATATTTGTACTATATACTTTGATTTTCAGAAATTTAAATACTATAATGCGTAGCTTTATAACCATCTAACTTTCACCTTTAATTGCATCGAAAACGGTTCAAGCGTTTTTAAAAAAACTAAAAAATTGTTAGTGTGGAAAAATGACTTTTCTCGATTTCGTCCATACAAAACGGCAATTTCATATTTTAACACCTAATATAAACTAACACAATGAAAATGAAACCAATATCAAAAACCTGTGATTAAGAGTACGAAAAAATACATTTTGATTCATACAACTTTTGAACTCCAGCAATCAGCCATGCAAAACACAATCGTATAGCAAAACAATTACAAAAAAACAATATCCAAACCAAATTTTATATGGCGCAAGAACAACATTTTGATGCATACCTTTCCGAACGTAAACACACTAAATATTTACGCGCTGAAACTAACAAGACTCAGAGGCGTGCCTCAGATTGTCACGCGAACTCAAAATGACAAATCGCTGCATCGGCTAGTCACGTACACGCAACCTGTTACCTCGCCTGCACCTCGGGTACTCTTCCATTAGGATACCAGCACACTCCATACTTTCCTGGCAGATATTGGCGATTTCGTGATAAATTTCACCACATGACAATTATGACAGAATTGCTTGCGCTGCTTCACGGCAAAGTGCCTCCTATAGATGATCCCCATATAGGCCTATATGGGGTGGTGGGATCAACCGCCTAGTGGTCTACCCTGGGTAACGGCATCTTTGGTTTTCTAACCAATGATGACGACTAACAGATCCCTCTGCGGTGGAAGGCTTCGTAAGAGGCTGCCTGGATGCTACCACCCTCCTGCCGGAGTTCAGCGCCAAACAGTTTTCCTGTTTTCCGCTGGTGTGTAGAACCAGTGCCTCTGGGTAAGCTCGATCCATCTTAGGTTTCTTCTTAACCGTACAGTTAAGTATGTAGTCAAGAGCAAGCCCATTGTTTATATAAAAATTAAATGCAGAAATAAAACTAATTGATTAAAACTGTGTAACGCTGAAACGTAAACTGTGTCCTCTGCTAGAAAGAAAGAAAGAAAGAAAGAAAGAAAAAAAGAAATATTTATTTGACACAAAAACAAACACTTACTAAAAAAAATATGTAAAACAAAAAAAAAGGAAATTAGTGTCAAATAGGTTCCCGCTCAGCATTAGTCGTGACAGCTAGAGGCTTATTACGACGCTGGTTTTCAGCGGGGACCCTGGTTGGGAGCGTGGGTGCTTGCTACTCCACGGCTATCACAAAATCGCCAATAGCCGCCAGCCAAGCGAAACGATTACGGTAAATTTCAGCTTTTCGAAAGGCCTGTAACCAGTAGAGTAGAAGTGGCTATGAAACAGGCCTTAATAGTGATCCATAAAAAGTTTTCCGTTAGTCCGACATTCTTGTTAATTATGGCTACAGACCGCGTGCACATCCTATTGACCAAACCACAAAATGGCCGACAATTCAAAAAGCACAGTGTGCACCGGCTTTACACTATGACCACGTGTACAAAATTTAAATCGCCAAAATTGAGCGCACGACGCGAATCCTAAAATATTCTGGCTAACATGCAAATTCATACTTTAAGTTGGAGGTGAGAAGTGATTTATCTTTAGAATTGAAAATGTTTGTGACATCTGCTCTCTGTTGCTCTAAACTGAGCTGTGAGAAATGGGATATGTTTTTGGCTTTCGGTATCAGTTGTTTGTTGGGAAACTTGAGATTGGTTGGTATTTTAGTTAGACAAGTTAAATTTAACAGTTCGGAAGCTTTGTCTGTAAAATTGTAAATGCTATTTGTTATTTGGCCAACCGATCTGAAAGGAAGGTTCTTAAATCGACACGCTTCTTTTTTTAGTTTAACAAATTAATAAACCATTCTGAAATGAAAGTTACTATCTAATTATTATTCTTTAATTATATAGCAATGACTTAGTCCTAAAAAATGAAAACTAACCGTAGTATGTTGTTGGTAATATATATTTTGTTTTTGTATATCTTTTTTGAGATTATTTTGCACTTTTCGTAAAATATTTCAGCTGGCCCAATGCTCGACTGGTAAGGATGCTACATGGCATAAACAGTAAAAGGAGATGGATAGTCTTTTATAAGACTTTGGGCTTAACTGTTACATGGATAATATTAAGGACTTTACTAGGTTCTTGGATCTAAATTTCATAGTTTTTCAATTGGGTAATAGAAACATTTAATATTTTGTAGTCGAAAGATAGGTTATGTGAGGTATGTCCATTTACTAAGAAAGTCTACAGATATTCATATATTTCGGGATTTCTAAGTTTCAATAATCATAGTATTTCATTAAATACATTGAATCATGTGACTTTTAAGCCGATTCCATACTTCTATAACTTATTTTTTTGTTAAATCGCTTACTATATGAAAGCAATAAAAAGTTATGGCATCCTCCACACGAGTGTTAAATGATTTTAGATATTCATTATTGAAAGGTGATACAACTGAAGTAATCGTAACAAGGGTCGTGGAAATAACAGGAAATCATACAAAAACACATAAAACTACAAATGACTCGAAACAAAACGCAAATCGAACGAATGTCAGTCTCGTCACTCTGACATTTCATTGTTTCCAGATAAAAAACGACAAATAATCGAATCGATGCGATCAATTAATTGCAAACGATTATCACTAGAAAATAATAACATTATCATCTCCATATTTACTTTTTTTTTCGACTCCCTGAGATGGGACTTATACCTACAATCTTCCGCTTTTCAATGAAAGGAATTGTATTTTCAATTCTCAGTAGCAATTAATTTGCATAGAGACAGTTTCAAAACATTAAAAAAGCTGTTTCGTCTTAACATATTGTTAAAATAATTGTACCTATAAATGTTTTACAATTATTTGGGATACTAGATGATAGTTGTCGCAACTAAGACATATGTATAAATATCGTTCAAGGAATTGTATTTTTCTAATTATAATAGCAATTTATTGACGTAAAAAACAGGTCACAAAACATTTTAATCTTCATCAATCCCATAATAATTCTTCAATGTTTTTTAGTAAATATATCTTGCTATGATTGAAAGACCATTATTTATTTACAAAAGCTAATCTAAAGAGATTATGATTTAATCAACTAAATAAAATCGAATTGTCAGAATTGAATTGAATCGAATTTAAATCAGCTATTTTTGTGACTGGCAACCTTGCATAGTGGATAATGGATTTGGAAAGAGGATGCTATGGGTATCAGATTCAAGCTTTATTCGAATTTGTACATTTCTTGTTCCAAAGACAATATAATTGGTGTTATACGATAAGCTCCAAAAAATACGTTATGAATTTTAGTTATTATCTGGTTCTTGTAACAGTCCGGCCCAAGTCTGCCTATTTCCTTTTACGGCCATAATTATCATTGCCCCGCATTTATCTACAAATGATATGTCTAACTCTGGACTAGTGTGAGCTTATTCTCCATCAGGAGACTTTTGTTTAAATATTATATGATCTCCATCTTTCGATGCAGGCTAGATATCGCAGTCTGACATTTGGTAAAGAGAAAACGCTGATGTCTGTTCTTTTTTAGAAGTTAATTTTAGTACTATTCTATAGGTTACTACACGTTCATTTACCTATTTTCGTACTCGCAAAATACTTAAAAAAACCTCAGGAAAATTATTTTAAACAGCTCCACGTTCTAAAAATAACCGAGCAATATCTTGCGTTAATTTTTATTATCAACTTAAAAAACTTTTACTTCCAACTTAAACATCCAATTTATTACTTGCAATTAAATGTGCCATAAACAAAGAAGAAAGCAGTAAACGAAAATTGTGTCTCACTCATTTGTGGGGCGGCCATGTTTGAGGAAATTCCGGGGATGCTCCTCGTAGTGAGACCATAATTACTACGAAGGGCGGAATTTGCGGAGTAACTAAGGACTGTTTCTGGGAAAAGTTAGTTTTGGACAGGTCGTGAACGTGTAGGGTGACCGTCGTCGCTAATCCAGGATGGACAGCTTAAGAGTATTGTTAACGTATAAAGACTTTGTTTGTGTGTGGTGATCAGCGGTTAGTTTGGTAGGCAGCATACTGCGAAAAGATTTAATTTTCGGTTCGGTCATAATTGTAACGATCTTTGCTAATGAAAGACATCTTTGCAGATTAAAATTAAAGTTGGTTTTACATTAAATTTTTTGTTTACGACATATTTTACACCACTAACACTTTACACCCGTTCGTGATACAACAGGGAACTGACGTAGGTTTATGGTGAAATTCTCAGAATAATTACTTATGTATAACGTATTCAACAAAATTAAAGATTGATCTATTTACATTAAAACAAATAGATACGTACATGTATATAATAGTTAAAGCGATATTCTGATTTTTTTTTCAAACTTTTTTTATTTGCTTTTAATTGTTATACAGAAAAGTTAACTGTCCATCCATCCATAGTAATAAGTTTAGAAATAATTAAATCGAAACCTCATCAAAATCATTAATCTATATTTCTTGTAGCGCGCCTCGCTCCATCGTACCACATATCGTACGTAGGGCCACAGCCCGCACGGTTGATCTCAATGAAACAATGCAATTCATCAATACGTCATCTACTTAGGAGGCGAAACATAACGTTGCTATAACAATTTAAGTAGTACGTACGAACTGCATTTATTGAAAACACTTTTCTGTATTTTTTTAAAAAGTATTTTTTTTATATTTTTCCTGTATTCTAGACTCGATTAACAACCACCCCCTTGAATTTGGCTCGTACTTTTTCTTACACCCTGATTATCCTAATTTTAAGGTATCGCCTGCTTCGAGGTCCCGGGTTAGATTCCTGGGTGAGTTAATGTAGAAAAAGGTGATATTCTACATTTTCTTGAGGTTGGGTGTTTATAATACCTTAATTGTGGCTGATTTCTACAAAAACAGTGTTTTAAATAGTTCTTTACGTTGCGATCACAAATTTTATGTTATTTTATCCATATGTAGGTATTTGATATCCTCAGTTCCTTACATCAAGATCAGAACAATAATATGTAATGCTGTCCACTGTATTTCTTATCCTAAATTAATTTTAAATTGTGTACACCCTACACCCTTGAGTACAGGAAGTTCCTGTTTTGAAACTTACACAGCGCAAGAGCTTTTTTATCTTAGTTTCTTGAAATTTCGAATTCTCCTTGAGCGTACGAGCGCTCATGTTTTTACCAACTTTCTAGTTTTGGTTTATCCTGATTTTAAGTTCTGTGAGTGTTATGACCTGTTGTCATTGTACATTCAAATGTAGGTTGGGTGTGTTTTGCTATCCTAAAAACTTTTTGGACGATTAAAGAAGTACTGCCAGAAGAAGACGGGCAATAATGTCTTTTCTATAATCAAGTAACGCCTATTATAAGACGTCTATCCGTCTATTTTTTTTGTAATGACTGTTACGTGCCAAAATAAATAGAAAAAAAAAGGAAAAAAAACCCATCCCACTGCATCATTGAATTGAGGTTACGAGTACCATAGCAATAATTAGTAAATGCGTAATCATCACGCTTGCCAAATGCGGGTTGGTATTGGTCTTGGGTCTATTTCATTGGCATAACTGACTGCTTGCCGAACGTGCCGATTATGGCAATAGGAGAGGCTGTGAACTGATGTTGGTTAGTGATAATAATAAAGCTACTAGTAAACAAGAAAGTTTGACACACATGTTTATACTGTGGCTGCTTCTGTATAGAAGCAGCCACAGTATAAACGCAGCAGTCAAGCCAACGTCTTTTTTAAAACTTATTTTGGTAGGATTTGCAATATTTATGAAGATAATGACGACCACTTTGGTGCAGTGGCCTGCACAACGGTTTTTAGGGTTCCGTACCCAAAGGGTAAAAACGGGACCCGATTACTAAGACTTCGCTGTCTGTCCGTCGGTCCGTTTGCCTGTCACCAGGCTGTATCTCTAAAGCCGCGATAGCTAGACAGTTGGAAATTTCACAAATTGTGTATTTCTGTTGCCGCAATAACAAAAAATACTAAAAACCAAATAAAATAAATATTTAATGCGTGGGAATTTGTGGTCTAAAAATATGTAGTGAGTGTTGTATTTCCGCTATCGACAAAGTAATTGATGCTTTATTTTTAACTACACTGGAAGTATAATAAATAACATAACTTTTAGCATATTTCATGCTGACTGATTTACTTGAAAAAAGTTCGTGTCAAATTCAGGAAGGTGATTCAGAAGCGGCTGTATAATATAGGCAAATATTTTATTATCGACTAAAATTACTTAAAACAAGAACAAAATGTAATTTATATGGAAAACATGAATCTTCGAAATATTTTTAAAACTTTCAGCAATAATATTGCTATATATATGGAAATTCTATTCTATAAATAGAAATATCGACTGCCTGAGGTGGGCCTTAAACCCACAACTTTGCGGTAAGTGGAATTATCTCTAAAGTTATCTGTTAAGTTCCGTAGTGATGTCATTATGCAATAAAAATAAAGGTATTTTTATTTTTCTTTATTCTAAGAGCTATTCTAGAGCTATATAGAATTCATCTAACCATAAATTTCTCTACTTCCTCAATCTACTTTACTCAAATATTTCTTTGCCATTCCTTAAGGCGCTTACATGTAACGAAGTACAAATATAGTCTAGGTTGCTCCGGAGTTTTGCACAGTATTTAATTGCGTCACTTCAAAAGGAAACGTTTACAGAGAAGTTTATTATAAGTCGTGCCTACAAACCGAATTATCCGGTGCAGTCCGACCATGAACCGGTAAGGTACCATTTTGTTAAAAACTACTTTAAAAACGCTGAATAATAATAATAATAATGAGGATTATTATGAATAATGATAATAATATATTAATAATGAAAATTAATAATAATAATAATAATAAAAACGATAACAGATAAAATACATAAATACACTGAACTAAAGGAAGAGATAGTTAGGATTTGGGATTTAGAAAAAGTTTACATCGTGCCACTAGTGCTCTCCAGCACAGGATTAATACCATAATAATGATGATTATTATTATTACTATTCCTTTTACAGACATTATAAGTCTACTACTGGAAACAGGCTTTTTCAAAAAGATAATTTCGCCATAATTGTCACGCTGGAAGGTGAGTTGGCGATCCACATGAATGGCAGGCGGCCAAGGGCCGAGGACTCGGTTTTCCGAGTTCGATCCCGGGATTGGGCAACAAAAAGTTTAGAATTTCCGACCATTCCTCGGGCTTATGATTACAGCCCGCATTTAGCAAACGCGGTGATTATGCCTATACCCATCATTGCTATGGGAACTTCAATACAATGATGGAGGCCTTTTTCCTGCAGTGGGATGATTGAAGGCCGTTACTATGGTGATAGTCGTTTGGTCAATGGTAGAAAGAAGACGCGCCGTCACCTCGCAGTAATCTTTTAGTTGCATTTACGACCTTTTAACTTAATACGAGCGACTACATGTGAAATTTAATACTTTCCAACTGAAATAGCTTGCATTTGTCATATTTTTTTCTGAGATAAAAAGCCTATCTACTAATTTCTACTAATTCTACTAATCACTAATTTTCGTGCCAAGTTTTATCTAGGTCCGATTAGCCGTTGGTTTGATTATGTAGCAACAATCTATCCAAACCTTTCGTATTTTTAATATTGATAATATCATGAAGATCTAAAAATTTTAAATGTAATAACCATAAAATACTCGACCTACAAATTATCTAAATATGCAACATCATATTTACTTATTCCAATCGAAAGGTTACAAACAAAACTCTGCCGAATACAAAACACCTGTCAAAATATGCAAATGGTAGCGAACGCGTCGACCTCACCGCGAAAACAGAGGCCCTACTACTATGCAAACACCTTACAAGACATGTCTATCTGTCTCTTTCAGGTACCCTTAGGCAGTGGGGTGAGTGAAAGAGACAAAAGAACGTCGAACATACAAACATTGTGTTGAAGAGTAAGACCCCAATACGGGGCCGTCATAACTTTAGACCCTCGTATTTTAAGTTCGCCGCGAAAGTTTTTCATTTATTCCGTGTTTTCTCAAACAGAAATTCTGAGATAAAATCGGACGAAGTTGTTACGCCTCGAGTTATCTGGGTTTAGTCTGCGGTATCAACAGTTCACATCTTGGGCTAGTTAAAATCGTTATTGGTTAACATTTTCAAGGAACGGATCAGTTGTAACGAGAGTTTTAAAGCACAAACCGCTTAAAAGTAAGGCACAGTTGTTTCACTTCGAATTCAAATTAAAATACAAATTCAAATTATTTACTACAAAACATACACGTATTACACAGAATGAAGCAGTGTGATTTGCCCTAGCAGGCGTGTGAATGTCAATATTAAATTTCAAAGTAATAAAAGAATTACTATACATTTTATTTTAAACTAGCTGTAGCCCGCGACTTCGTCCGCGTCAATTTCTGTTATTTGATCGCGATTATTTTTCCAACATTTTTCACTGTAGCTTCGCTCCTATTGGTCACAACGTGATTTTATATAGCCTAAAGCCTTCCTCGATAAATGGACTATTAGTATAGATGTGAAATAACGAGTTGTTTAAAATTTTAATATAAGGGATTGTCAAAAAAAAGATAATGTGCAAAAAATTGGCGTGCAAATGCTTTTACGACTAAAGTCATCATTGTAAATAAATATATATAAGAATATTGTTATGTATTTTACATCTTAATAAAAAAAACCGGTAAAGTACGAATCGGACTCGCGCACGAAGGGTTCTGTACCATTGACTACTTAGCTACCTGTTACCTTTTATTGATATCGAGCAAAAATAAGCAAAAATTGTGTTTTTTGTATAGGTTGCCCCCCTTTAATATTTGTTTTATTTTGTTTTTAGTGTTTCTTTTTATTGCGGCAACAAAAATACATGATTAGTGAAAATTTCAACAGTCTAAATATCGCGGCTATTGAGATACAGCTTGGTGACAGGCAGACGGACAGACGGACAGACAGCGAAGTCTTAGTAATAGCGTCCCGTTTTTACCCTTTATAAGATACCCTAAAAATATGAGATATAAAGACTACAATAATAATAATGTACAATTAGAGTACAAATCCAATTAGTCTAGACTTTAAAGATTATTTTAAACTACAAATTCCTAAAAATAAACACTTTGGGTAATATCTTCTGTCTTAAAAAGACAAATATAACGTATCAAAAGGTATAAGAGTTTAAAGTCGCCCGAGGACGGCGGTCTTATGATCCTTGACGGACAGACCGGTATTAAAATGGCGTGCGACCGCCGGCGGTCTTATGATCCTCAAGAGTGTCATATCAGATATTTTTCTTGACACAAGCCACTTTAGGTAATTATTATTCATAATAAATTCACTACCCATTATAACGTACCAGTTTTTTTTTACATAAGACCTTTGCAACAATATTATTGGTCAATATTTAAGGTTAGTTTCAAAACTGCGAAAGTGCAAATGACGTGGTATCAGGGCGCGGAGTAGTTTATTTACAACGCATTAAAGTGCAGCCGATAAACTTATGCGACAACGGCGCCCTCTGGCATTGCAGATCTTAACCATAATCGTACTGGAAGTTCCCTTTCTTGTATGACTTTAAAAATACCAGCCCATAATCATCCCACTGCAGGGCAAAGCCTCTATCATTGAATTCAAGTTAACACCGAAATTACGCCCCGTTGGTCTAGTGGTTTAAATACCGGGCCAAGATCTCAGGGTCCCAGGTTCGATCCCCGGGGCGGGCAACAAAAAGTTTCGAATTTTCGATCGTTGCTCGGGTTTGTGATCACCAACCCACATTTGGCAAGCGTGGTGATTATGACAGTTCCCATCATTGCGGTGGTAACTTAAATTCAATGATGGAGGCCTTTTCGGTGCAGTGGGATGATTATAGGATATTACTTTACTTTACTTTACTAACACAGAAATGATGGGTGCAGGGATAATCAGTAATGCCAGAGCGGGTTGGAGCTCACAAACTGCATACTAGCCTAGAAGTTTAATTTTTTTTACAGCTTTAAGGGACTGCAGTATACTATACTGAACTATAAGGTATTTATTTCAAATCCATGATACCTTTATTTAAAAATTTTTATTTATTTATTTATTTATGTCACAATAAAAAGTCTTAGAATAAATATTATTTGCGATGATTCCTACTGTAAGCTAGGCCTGTCCCGTAGAAATCATCTTTCAACCAAATACATAAACTTATAAAAATAATGTAGGTAGTAACTTGAAAAGATTTGACGACAAAAAGAAAAAATAAAAATAAAATACCTAATTATCTCAAAGTATTTAAATAAAAGTAATTGTGTGTGGACGTGTGTGTGTATGTGTGAGTGTCTCTGTGTGTGTGTGTGAGTGTGTGTGTGTGTGTCTGAGCGTTACGCGTGCATACTTTGACGTATTACCTAGGTGATCCAAGCAAATTTTCTAAATCATAATAGGATAGTGTTACTATCCATTTGTGAAGTTTTAATTAATTAATTAATTAACTAACCTTTTAATTAATTAATTAATTTTAATTCATTAACCTTATCGAATTCTAGAGATAAGCCTAAGGCTGATTTTAGAGGCACGCTGATCGTACGCTGATCATAGGCGCTGACCGTCAAAATGTATGAAATTGAGCGCCGACGGCGCGGCGGCGGCGGCACTGATAGCGATTTCTATACATTTCGCCGCTCGGCGCTGATGTTCAGCGTACGATCAGCGTGACTCTAAAATCAGGCTAACAGACGACGGGCAGACAAATAATATTATAAGGGTTCCGTTTTTTTTTCGTTTAAGGTACCTACGAAACCATCGATAAATAATAAGAACAGGATACACATTACGCCCCGTTGGTCTAGTGGTTTAAATACCGGGCCAAGATCTCGGGGTCCCAGGTTCGATCCCCGGGGCGGGCAACAAAAAGTTTCGAATTTTCGATCGTTGCTCGGGTTTGTGATCACCAACCCACATTTGGCAAGCGTGGTGATTATGACAGTTTCCATCATTGCGGTGGTAACTTAAATTCATTGATGGAGGCCTTTTCCCTGCAGTGGGATGATAAAGTTCAAAGTTCTTTATTGCATCATGTTGTTAACAAGATGTTAGTTACAGATTTAGACTCAAACATGACCCTGCAAGGGCTCAGCAATTTCTTAAATACTATTATATTATTAACATTAATATTATATTTTTTATATAATAATATATTGATAATTAGATAATTGTTGTTACATTCAAATATTACATTATATTTATCAGTTATAAATTACACCATATTTATTGTATCATAGTTTATTATTATTACATTATTTCTTTAATTATAGTATTATTATTTATTTATTTTATCCATTTAAAAACTCTTGCAGCGAATAAAAACACTTTCCATTAAGATAATCCTTTAATATAATTTTAAATCTATTCTCTGATCTTCTTATAGGCTGTTACTACTTACTTTTTACACATTCCGATACCAAATGACAACTTAAATTGTCCTTGATTAAATAAGTGACGTTGATTTTATGTCAGATTCAACTTCATAACCCGGCCAAATTATGTCGACATTTTATGTCATGTTCTATCTATTGGAGCGGTATAGGTTGTACTAGAAGTGCACAACACTTTTTAGTTGGGACAATTTTTTGACGCTGTTTGCGTCTTGTTTCTTTATAAAACATCAAGGTACAGACAACTGATGGTCAACCTACCCAAAAAGTTAAAGGTCATTGAATTGATTTTCAACTTTAAGTCCAACAAGTAGAGATCAATATCAATTGAGAAAAATTTTACGTTTTGTGGTAGGTTGACGTGCTACGGTCTGTACAAAACCCTAAAAGCATTGGAAATAGATCTGTCTATGAGGATTTCTAGCAAAACTTTACATCTTCGTCACGACCAAGATGGCAGTTAAAGTTCCTGAATAACTAACTAGTTGGTTGCTGTCAGCGACCACAATAAAGTATAGCAATAATATTTGAGGATCAAGTGTAGCACATCAACTACTTGAGGCAATTGAAATGTTTGATGCTATATACATTTTTGGGGAAAAGGCCTATAATCATCCCACTGCACGGCCCCATTGAATTCGAGTTACCATAGCAATGATGGGCACAGGCATAATCACCACGCTTGTCAAATGCGGTTTGGTGAAAACAAACTAGAGCAATGTTCGAAACTTTGAAACTTTTTGTTGCCGATGCAAGGATAAAACCCGGGACCCAGAGATCTTAGCCTGGTATTTAAACCACTACACCAGCGAGACAATTTTTTATGAAGGGGCCTATCTTACATTTCTGAGATTAGGTTATTAAGAGATGAATGCATATTTAACAGAGAAGTCAAAAACCTGACCCTAATAACTAATAACAACTAAAAGAACCCCGGTCCGGACCGGAATAATACCTAATAGATGTTTCCCGCGGCTCTGCCCGCGTAGACTACACGTAATATCGCGCGGGCGGTAACCTGTGCCCAGGCATAGAATATAAAATTGCATCTCGTCCGTAGTGTTTCCTCTTAATAAGTCCAGTTATTTATTTAGGTATGTGCTTGCGAATTTCTTAAGTTCATTCTTACACATTTGTAATGGAATAAAACCGATGGTAACTTTAAATCATCGTCATCATCATCATCAGCCTATACAAACTGCAGTGGACTGCCATTTCTACTTATAGGAATATCCGAAAGAAACCTTTTCTTCAAATAGATATGCGCTACCTTTGGCAGGCCAATAGTGGAGAGATGACACTTCTACCCATTATTCTTCTGGTGTAACAATAACAATAAGTAAAGTTATATTCTTATAACTGACTTTTAGAACACTTCTAGAAGACGTGGTGCTAATTCATTTCTTTGTTAGCACCACATGGCAAGATACGTAACTCATTGCAAGTCAACTGTAACTAATAGAGTTACTTTTATAAACATTAAGTAAATTATTTTAACTTCCAAAAACCACAACGAGGGACATTGTACTGTTTACATCAAATGCATCTCTTCTGTTTTCTAAATCGATTCTTATTATGTCTGTAGATACCTAAGTAATTCTAAGAAAAGCAATCAATTTCTGATACAGAGCCTATTGAATTTAAACTCGAAAAGTTAAAATTCGATGTACAAATTAAACTGTTAATGTCTTAATTAATCGTTAAACTCCCAGTGAAAGTACCGAACACGGTTTGGAACGGTGAAGTTCAAAAGTTGAACCAAATAGAAATAGTGTGGAAAAGATATCGATAATACTTTTTTTATCGTGAATAGTTGCTAAATAAAAACGCAACTAACTTGTGTTTGAAAGTTGTCGGTAATTGCTTGTGTAAGATTGATGGCTAAAATAGAAAGAAACAAATATTTATTTGACACAAAAACAAACACAGAGTACAAACAATTAAAAAAAAAGAAATAAGTGTCATAAATGATTTTTCATGGGTTTGATGTCATGTAATTTTTTTACATGCAATTTATGTGATATTTTTCAAACATTTATAAAAAAACTTCTAAGCAACAGAAATCAAAGTTAAATGACAAAATTATGGACCAACTAATTTTACGCCCATTAAAATATATTAATTTTAACTTTATAGTAAAACAAGTCCTCAGACTTAAAATAACAACACTATAACACTAAAACCGAACGAGTTATAACAGATTTCCATAAAAATATTAATACATTCAAAACTTTCAAAAGTTACAGCTAGTAATATTAGGGGTTAAAGTATGAAATTGCCGTTTTGCATGGACGAAATCGAGAAAAGTCATTTTTCCATACTAATTATTTTTTAGTTTTTTTAAAAACGCCTGAACCGTTTCGATGCAATTAAAGGTGAAAGTTCGATGGTTATAAAGCTACGCATTATAGTATTTAAATTTCTGAAAATCAAAGTATATAATACAAATATACTTAAATGAAGCAAGAAGGTCAGCTGACACATTGTAAGGGGTCTTTTCAACGACTTCCTTTGAAGTAATAGGCACTAGTATTGCATTTTTTTTAGACAAAAGTTACTTTATTTAGTTTTTGATACAATACAAAAAGAATTACGCAATAATAGAGCTATAAACAAAATAAAAAGTGGGAAAATAATCGGCAATTTCATACCTTAACCCCTATTACAACTTGAAATACATAAACTGTTTCTAGAATGATATCTATCCTATGAACAACTACCTGTGCTGTACTGTTTATTTTTTGATTAGAAACATTTTTAGAAAAAATACTAGTTTTGATTCAGACTTTTAATTTTGTAGCAGGCTGTAACGCGCACATATTGATTGAAATTAAAGAATTTTACGGATTTAGAACGCGTTTATTTTTTATTTAACCCGACGTTTCGAAACCTTTACAGCGTTCATGGTCATAAGACAGGGTCCCAAGTAGCTGGTAAATTCCAACCACCTTCTCTATTGAAATATTTCAATCCGTAAGCATATCTTTCATTTCAATGTATAGTGTTCGCGTAAACTCAAGAAAACAGTATGCGCACATATGATTTTTTCGCTGGAGCGGGGTCTCGGTTGAATGGGGACCTTAAATAGCTAAATCTGTGCGCGACGCAGCGTGTTTCAAAATAAATAGCTAAACCAATATTTAATATAGCTGTTCCCCGCGACTTCGTACGCGTCAATTTCAGTTTTTAAGATCGCGATTATTTTTTCAACATTTTTCACTGATGCTTCGCTCCTACTGGTCGCAGCGTGATGTTATATAGCCTAAAGCCTTCCTCGAGGCATGAACTATCCAACACAAAAAGAATTTTTCAATTTGAACCAGTACTTCCAGAGATTAGCGCGTTCAAACAAACAAACAAACAAACAAACTCTTCAGCTTTATAATATTAGTATAGATTTAAAAAAAAATATATATATATAAAAATAAAACCATCTTGGGTTTAATAAATACTGATTGCCATATGGTGTCATATTTTTATGCATATTGAAATTAAAAAAATATATCGATAAATCGATAAAGCTTATTCACATTACACAACTCAACCCCTTAGTTAAGGATACAGCTGGTTTCCACTTTAATCATGCTTTAACGGAGCTGATCGAGTTTCCTTGAAAATGTTGCGCGAATGAGAACTGAGAGGGGTAAATAGATTTGAATGTAATGAGGGTAGTAGGTAAGATGTTGTTAGTGAATTTTTAATTGTATTTGTAGCGTTCCGCCCTCGGCCCTGTCTGGGAAGCAAGTCTGCTAGAATCAAAAACCAAATCAAAAAAATTCCATTTGATTTTTATGGCCATTGCGGTTTTTTATTCCAGTAGACTCAAATGGATTATACATTGATTTTTAAACTTTCTTGATACATTATTAAACATAAAACTTACCACTGAACCTGGATTTTCACAGCACTGTTCAATTCAGATTCGTGCAATTCGGATTTTGGGGTGGTTGGATCTACCACCTAGTGGTCCACCCTGGGCACGATATTCCAATGCGAGTGTATTGCCATAATCCAGGCTGCCACTGCCATAAAGAAGAGAGAGGTTGCTGACTACGGCATTCGCATACTCTCTGATAGCATGGCGGTTCTCAAAGCCCTGGAGAGCAACATCATCACATCCAGCCTTATTTACGAGTGTCACCTGGCCCTTGAAGACATTGCCACAAGGAACAGTGTCACCTTACAATGGATCAAAGGACACAGCGGCTCCCTGGGCAATGATGCCGCAGACCAACTCGCTAAAAGGGGATCAGATCTTACGGTTTTCGGCCCCAGGCCACACCTGCCTATCCCTTTTAACCAATACAGGTCATGGCTGCGACATCAAACCCTAGTCAAACACAACGACCGCTGGGCCAATATCAGCAACTGCAGACAGTCCAGAGAGGCCGTACCGGCTCTTTCACCGCGTCTGACTCGCAACTTGATCACCCTAAGCAGAAGTGACCTTCGAAGAGTAGTGGGATCACTGACTGGACATATCCCCCTAAACAAACATCTCTTCACCATTGGTGCCACAGACAGCCCTCTATGTAGAGGCTGCCTGGAACAGGAAGAATCGGCTGCCCATGTGATTCTGGAATGCACAGGGGTAGCCACCCACCGGGCATCTATCCTCGGCACACCGAGTTCCCTTTCAGAAGCCTGTGAACGTCCTAAAAGACTTCTGTGCTTCTGGAAGGAGTTGGGGTGGTTGGACTAACCACCCTAATACCCCCTACGCATAATGGGCCAATTGGAGCCTAAATGCGGAAAAGGGAGCCCGTTACCATTACCATTACCATTACCACCCTGGGCAACGGCATCTTTAGTTTTCTAACCAATGATGACGGCTAACAGATCCCTCTGCGGTGGTAGGCTTCATAAGAGGCTGCCTGGATGCTACCACCCTCCTGCCGGAGTCCAGCGCCAAACAGTTTTTCTGTGTCCCGCTGGTGTGTGGGAAAACCGGTACCTCTGGGTAAACTCGCTCCAAATTAGGCTTCTTCTTAACCTTATTGTTAAGTATAAAGTCAAGAGCAAGCGCATTGTTTATAACAAAGAAACCGGATCGAAACGTCAGTATGTCTTATTATTACTATACAGAATGAAATTTTAACCTAATTTATGAAGTAAAAAATGAAAATCAAGTTGTGTCCCGAAAATATTTTTCGCGATATACTCGTAGTTTTCAATTTATACGGACCTGTTAAGGTATAAAAAGAAAATCAAAAACTTCTAAATAATGAATGAATGAGAAGCGCAACGCGTAAAAAAGTATTGCTAGGCGGCCGTATCAAAAAATTTATATTTTTGACGGACATTTTCTAGTGCTTTATCTTGACATTTTTGTATTGGGCTATATCAAAAGAAAAAAATACGTCATTTGTTTTTTGTCTCGTAGATTGATGTATTAAAATTTGGAAGGTGGTTAAAATTTCACCTGTATAATTGTAATTTATATAATATTTTTTTTTAATATACGTACGGCACACATTTATTAGATATCGATTCACTTACTATGTAATCACTCCTTATGTTATTCATGACACCAAATGTTAAGAAAATAATTATACTTTCTACAGATTTCCAAGCCTCCGGCCTCCCCCTGAAATCCCTTCAAGGAGTGATTTCAAGAACAAAACTATTTGTTTATTGGTAATTATGTAGGCATCCAACTCCATTCCAAATTATAAATAAATGGTATAAAAAATTAAAGTTTACCCAAACAAACTCTCCCCTAACACCCACTATCGGGGTGATTACCGGAACTCGAACTATCTTTACGCAAAGTTTTATCTAAACCGATTTACTACATTTTGACTTTTTTCCCTTCAAAGTAACAACAATACAAATCATTCCTCTTATCAATATTAATAAAGACTAGCTGTTGCCCGCGACTTCGTCCGCGTCAATATCTGTTATTATGGTCGCGACTATTTTTCAACATTTTTTACTCATACTTCACTCGTATTGGTCGCAGCGTGATGTTATACAGGGTGAAATTTTAAACACCTTCCAAATTTTAATATATCAATCTACGAGACAAAAAACAAATGACGTATTTTTTCTTTTGGTATAGCCCAGTACAAAAATGTCAAAATAAAGCACTTAGAAAATGTCCGCCAAAAATCTAAAATTATTGATACGGGCGCCTAGCAACACTTTTTTTACGCGTCGCGCACCTCATTTATCCATTACGATACTATTCATATGTTTTTGATTTTCCCTTTTTACTTTAACAGGTCTAAGACCGTAAAAATTGAAAACTATATCGCGAAAAATATTTTCGGGTGACAACTTTACATTTTTATCTTCATAAGTAGCCTCTAAACACGATACTGAACGCCTATAAAAATTTTAGAAAGTAGATAAAATTTCATCCTGTATAGCCTAAAGCCTTCCTCGATAGATGGACTATCCAACACAACAAAAAAATATTTAAAATCAAACCAAAATCAAAACAAACAAACAAACAAACTCCTTAGCTTTATAATATTAGTATAGATTACTGAGTGAATTCGAAATCAATATCCAAACCTTTCTCTCTGTTAGTGATGTACAGGGTGTTAGGTAAATGGTAAAACAAGCGAAAATCAGTATATTTTGTTAACATATGCATATAAATACCTACTATGGTGAGGGCAGAAGTTTGATATCTCAACATATTAGGTTCCTAAAATATAAGTCAAATCCCTACATAAAAAAGTAAGTAACAGCCTATAATCATTCCACTGCAGGGAAAAGGCCTCCATCATTAAATTCAAGTTACTAAGCAATGATAGGTACAGGCATAATCACCACGCTTGCCAAATGCGGGTTGGTGAACACAAACCCGAGTAATGTTCGAAAATTCGAAACTTTTGGTTGCCCAACCCGGGCATCGAACCCGGGACCCCGTGATCTTGGTCCGGTATTTAAACCACTAGACCAAGGGGTGTCAGATCAACGGGGCGTAAATCCCTACATAAACTACATAAAGGAAAACCCTAACTACTTTTGGTCGTACGTTAAATCTAAAAAATCGTCTGATGAACTTCCTCAAAAACTGACTTATGAAAATAACATTTTTTCTACAGGAGAAGAAATTTGTAACGCATTCAATAAGTTTTTTCAATCCGTTTTCGTGACTTCAACAAATGATCTCTTCAATACTTATACGAGTATCCCTAGCGAAAACAATTCTTTGATAGATCTGGGAAGCATAAACTTAGGAAAAAGTATTATTTTACACCACTTGAAACATGTCAACGTACACAAAGGAGCGGGCTCTTATGAGGTTCATCCGGTATTAATTGCTAATTGTGCCGAGCAACTTTTGAAACCGGTCCACATTATCTTTCAAGAATCTCTTAATTCGGGTGTATTTCCTAGTCTTTGGAAGAGAGCCATCGTTACACCGATACCGAAAAACAAGCAAAAAGAACTAATTACTCAATACCGTCCCATTTCTAAACTATGTGTACTCGCCAAAATACTAGAAAAGATCGTAACTTCTCAGCTTTCATATGCCATTCGTCATCATATATCAGAGCAACAACATGGATTTTTCCAATCTCGTAGTGTTGAAACTAATATGGTCACTTTCACTGATTTTGTCCTTGAAGCAATGAACAGGGACTGTCAGGTAGATGCCGTGTACACTGATTTTTCTAAGGCCTTCGATAAAATTAATCACAATCTGCTGGTCGAGAAGCTGTGGAGACTCGGTGTGCACGGCAGTTTGCTGAGGTGGCTTGAGTCTTATATTCGGAATCGAAGTCAGGCTGTCTGTGCTAAGGGTTATTGCTCGAGTTATCTACCCATTCCGTCTGGAGTCCCACAGGGCTCTCACTTGGGACCTGTATTATTTACCATTTATATCAATGACCTAAAACATATTATATCTAATTGTAATCACCTTCAATATGCAGACGACACAAAAATTTTCAAGATTATTATCAATACGGATGACTGTTATAAATTGCAGTCAGATTTAGATGCCCTTAGTAAATATTGCGCTGAAAATCAATTGTTCTTAAATACTGATAAATGTAATGTTATCACATACACAAGAAAAACGGCTCCTATTTCATTCCAGTATCAATTTAATGGTACAATTTTAGATAAAGTAGATAGCATACGCGATTTGGGTATAATCATGGACAGCAAACTCTCATTTGGATTACACATGGATTCGATTGTTCAACGATCTTTTCGTATTCTAGGTTTTATCAACAGAATAACAAAGCCATTTAGAAAACCTGTCACTTTTAAAATTCTATATTATAGCTTAGTTCGGTCAGTTTTAGACTTCGGATGTGTTGTCTGGAGTCCTCACTTTCAACAAGATATAGACAGAATCGAAAAGATACAGAAAAAATTTGTGAAAATGCTGAATTATCGTAATATTATTGTTCTAGCGAATCATACGATGAATCTTTGAAAAATCACAAATTGTTAAACTTACAGAATCGGAGAAAGCAATTCGACTTACTCTTTCTATTCAAAATATTAAATTCCTTTATAGATTCACAACCTCTTTTATCCAAAATTAATTTCATTTCCAAAGCTCGTTTGCCCGCACGCTCTACACGTTCATTAAATATGTTTGTGCCACCTCGATGTAGGAAAAAATATACAAAGAACAATTACTTCCCTCGCTGTCTTGCCCTCTATAATAATGAATTTTCTGATATAGATCTATTCCACAATTCGCTACATAGTTTTAAGTCGAAAATTGTCCAAAGAATGATGAATTGTTAATCTTTTTTTTGCCAACCACGATTTGTTAACTTTGTTATTATTATTTTTTTGTTAGTTCTATGTAAAATTGTATTTTAGTAATTCTTAGGCACACATTGTCTATAAGGTACCCTTTTTTACTTATTATTATTTACTGTAATGACTGTTCCGTGCCAAAAATAAAAAGAAAAAAAAAATAAAAATAACCGACAAGCAAAAATAAAGGATTTCTGAACAGAAATAATTCCGTAACCAAGTTCGAGTACTTTTTGTTCCTCTTAACGTATGGCTAGGCTTCAAAGACATTCTAGTGTCAGAGTTTTCCATGCAGCCCATAACAAGCATCTGAAGTAAGTAACAACTTCTATCTTAAAAACAAAAGACGGGACCAACAAATTAACGTACCTTTCGAAGCACAACCATAACCCGACACCTCATCCAGATCCTAGCCGATTTAGAAAGATCGTTTCCATAACTGACACGACCGGTAACCAAATCCGAGACCCTTGTGTATTATGTGAATCACCATACCACGACACTGGTCATGACTACCTTAAACCAATAGTATGGACAGACAGCAGCACGTCAACCTACCACAAAACGTCAAATTCTCTCAATTAATATTGATCTCTACTTGTTGGACTTAAAGTTGAAAATCAATTCAATGACCTTTAACTTTTTGGGTAGGTTGACCTGCCGTTGTCTGTGCATCAGAATCCAACTGACTAAATACTCATAAATTACTAAAAAAAGTTGTTCTCAAACACAAATATCAAACCGTCGTTCACATAAAGCTTGTAATCTTTAGTATTACATTCTGCCTTAAGCACTCTGACCACCTTCCCCTTCTTCATAGTTTTTTTCGTGTACCCAACGGTTGTCTGGCAGAGATCGCTCATTAGCGATAAGACCGCCTAAATTGTACATCTTACTATAAAAAATTGTATGTTTTTTCGTTATTTGGTGTGCAATAAAGTGTATTCTATCGATCTATTTATAAAGCTAAAACCTAACCTATTTAAAAACAACCCCAAGACACGGGTCGTGAATACTTTAAAACAATTATTTATTAGAAACCTACAAACCAAATAAATTACTACAGAAGTTGTTCTCAAAACACAAGTACCTAACAAACGTTGTAAAGCAAAAATCTAAGTAGTTAAAAACAACCGTTATAATAACACATTCGGAAAAGACATCGGTATAAAAGTACAAAATGTACAAGCGAGATTGAAATCGCGAGTTATTACAGAACCAATTTAAACTTTGTAACCGTACTTTGCTAACTCCGGATCGTATCCGCACGGATACAATATCCGATTAGGGAGTCTATTTTTGGTGTATAGCTTCGATTGAGATTTTAATAACATCGGTTATAAGTCTGTTTGTCAAGGCAGGATACTTTTTGAAGAAGTAACTGCAAATATTGCGATGATTTAGCGCTCATAGCCCAATGCTTCTTACGGCCGGTGCCAATAACCTATCTATCTTCAGTTTTGGCATATCGGAGATAGAAAACATCTTCTGTCTCTAATTTTGCCGTCCAGAGAAACAAAGACAGAAGTTGTTTTCTATCTCCGATATGCCAAAACTGAAGATAGATAGGTTATTGGGACCGGCTGTAACGGCCAGTCCCAATAATCTATCTGTCTTCAGTTTTGGCATATCGGAGATAGAAAACATCTTCTGTCTCTAATTTTGCCATCCAGAGAAACAAAGACAGAAGAAAGAAAGAAAAGAAAGAAAGAAACTTTTATTTGTCGAGACCCAGAGTTCTAGGCCGATTAAGGTGTACAAAAATAGGTAGCAAAATAAAAACATTACAAGTACGGTAAAGAAGAAAAGCACACACCCAATACAGTAACATAAATAAATAGGACGGGCCTACGAGTCTCAAGGTCCCGGCAGAAAGGCATCCACCTCAGCATATGTTGTGCGCGGGCACACAACGCTGGTCCTCCGATGTAGCCACCGAGTGAAAACACGGACAAAAACAACCAAAAAATACAAAATCAATAATAATAATAATAATAAGTAGGGCTCCGAGTAGGGCCCCCGCTCCCGGTGGTTATGTGCGGCGCATGAGATGGACGGAAACTATGAATGAAAACGTCATGCGCGCATATTTTGAGGCTACAGAGGGGGGAACTAACCTTACCGCGTACCGTGGGAGGATGCTGTCTATCTTTCAGGCTCTTGAACCAAGCGTCAACGTATCGGCACAACGACTATCAGATCAGGTACGGGTCATCCAGCGTAGTCACCTGCTGACTGACACCGTGCTTGATCGCATACGATCTGAGATACGGGATAACCGTGTCACTCCCGTTATTCCACGTGTAGCGAATGTCGCTCCATCTCAATGTGCTTTGCAGCCAACTGACAATATCAACGTGCATGGGAGTGACACGAATATTCATGTAAGTACCCAAGACAATGATTTATTGAGAAGTACTTTGGAGGATGTAGTTCGGGAGTATCGATCTATGCCGCATCACCTTAGACCTCGGCTTCCTCGCTTGCCTATGCATAACAGAAATAGGGCACTGGTGTGTACCCTGGATTCGTTGCTCTCATCCTACTTTGAAAGCAGCGAAGACCTTACGGATACCCACTCCCTCCTGTACTGCGCGGCCGTTACGATATGTCGTGTAGCTAAAGTGAAGTTTCCAAATACTAGAGCTACACGACCAAAACCAGATGTACCGGCTTGGCAGTGCAGGATAGAGCGGCGTATCACCGAAGCTAGGGTACTCATTGGCAAGCTCAGCTGCTTCAAAGAGGGCAACACACGCCCTAGAGTGATGCGCTTTGTGAGGCGGGCATTTTTCGGGACAGATATTCAGCCCCGAGATTTTATGTCACGTGTCACAGAGCGCATCGACTTCCTGAAGCAGAAAGTGTACGCATGGGCAAGCCGCATTCGAAGGTACAAGGCACGGGTGGATCGATACTTCCAGAACTTCATGTTTCAAAGGGATCAGAGGTCGGTTTACAGATTATGGGAGCGATCTGACAGGGAAAGTAGTGATATAGGGCGGCCGGATGATGATGCCATGAAAACTTTTTGGCGCAGCATTTGGTCGACTCCCATCACTCACTCTGAGGGCGATTGGATAGGAGATGTTAAGCAATCATGCGAACAAATTGTGGAAATGGGAGACACACACATAACCCCCCAAGACGTAAGCAATGCAGTTTGTCGGCTACCTAATTGGAAAGCACCTGGACCCGACGGACTGCAGAACTTCTGGATTAAGTGGCTACGCAGTTCGCATGATTGCTTGGCATATCAATTCGAATCGGCTTTACAATCAGGATCGCTCCCAGAATTTATGACAACTGGGGAAACCCATCTGCTCTATAAGAATGGTAGTACCATGGACCCTAAAAATTATAGGCCGATTACATGTCTGCCTACAATTTATAAGGTTCTTACATCGATTCTTAGGGACAAAATCTCAAAACACTTAGAAAACAATGAGATAATGTCACCCTCTCAGAATGGATGTAGGAGCCTGGCCCGTGGTACTAAGGAGCTGCTTCTCATAGACACGACTGTAAGCCAGCAGGCTCGCCGGAACCGAAGGGATCTGTCGATGTGCTGGATAGATTACAAGAAGGCATACGACTCTGTACCGCATACATGGCTCATGCGGGTTTTGGAATTATACAAAATAGATCCAATTCTGCGCACCTTCCTTAAGTTATGTATGGGACAGTGGAGAACTATACTTCTCTATCCAGGATCTCGACGGGCTCTTGGTAACGGTGACCCTATTAAGATAGAACGGGGTATTTTCCAGGGTGACAGTCTGAGCCCCCTTTGGTTTTGTCTAGCTCTGAACCCACTCAGCACACTGCTGGAGAGATCAGGGCTAGGCTACCGTTTGCGGAGATGTGGCAAAGTAATATCGCACCTGCTTTACATGGATGACTTGAAATTACTTGCTACCAGCCGTTCTCATTTGATAGAGTTACTAAAGCTAACACAAAACTTTAGTAACGATATCAGTATGGAATTTGGTGTAGATAAGTGTGCGGTTATGCATGTAAAGCACGGTGAGATAGTGGAATCCGAGGGGATCCAACTCACGGATTCCATTCGCTTGAGAGCACTCACCGCAACCGAGACTTATAAATATTTAGGTATGTCACAGGCGTTAGGAATCAATGGGACTGACATGAAACAGTCATTGAGGGAGCGTTTTTTGGGTCGCCTGACAAAAGTCTTAAAAAGTCTATTGTCAGGTGGAAATAAGGTGCGCGCCTACAATGGGTGGGTCATGCCGGTCTTAACTTACTCCTTTGGCATACTTAAATGGACTCAGACTGAATTGGACACTCTGGATAGGACTGTTCGTTCATTGCTAACCGCATACCGTATGCATCACCCACGTTCGTCTGTAATGAGGTTATATATCCCACGGAAATGTGGTGGTCGTGGCTTCTTGAATGCCAAGACTATGCATAACCGTGAGGTATATAACCTTAGGGAGTATTTTCTCCATGCCAGAGGTGGTATGCATGAGGATGTGGTTGCAGTGGATAGCGGATTTACCCCACTATCTTTAGGTAAAGAGAACTGGCGCAGGCCTGTAGTTTTGAGTAATAATGACCGCAAGGAGGTATGGCAGAGCAAAGAGCTCCACGGAAGGTTCTATCGGGCCCTTCACGGCCCTGATATAGACCTTCCTGCTTCTGTGGCCTGGCTACGCTTCGGGGACCTGTTCGGGGAAACCGAAGGGTTTGTCTGTGCAATTATGGACGAGGTAGTGATGACGAATAACTACCGGAAATATATTCTGCGAGATGGAACAGTTGACATTTGTAGAGCATGTCACTGTCCAGGTGAATCCCTCAGGCATATCATTTCCGGTTGTTCGCGTCTCGCTAACGGCGAGTACTTGCACAGGCATAACCAAGTAGCCAGAATCATACACCAGCAACTTGCTCTGAAATACAACCTTGTGTCGTCGGAGGTCCCTTACTACCAATACGTGCCTGAGCCAGTTCTCGAAAACAGTCGTGTCACATTGTACTGGGACCGATCTATCATCACAGACAGGACTATTGTAGCCAACAAGCCTGATATTGTGGTGATAGATCGTCAAGATCGCCATGCAATGATAGTTGACATCGCCGTGCCGCATGACGGCAACCTCTTCAAGGCTGAAAAAGATAAAGAATGTAAATATCTTGACTTAGCTCATGAGGTTGTCGACATGTGGCCTGTCGATTCAGCTGTCATTGTACCGATAGTCGTCTCTGCCCACGGACTGATAGCTAAGAGCCTCGATAAACACCTCAAGAGGCTCACGTTAGGCGCTTGGGTCAAGACTAAGATACAGAAGGCAGTACTCTTGGACACGGCCCGCATTGTAAGGAGGTTCCTGTCTCTGGGGCCTTAACCACCGGTAGCTTGGACCCTGATCTCGATGCCGATTGGGAACTATTTTTTATATTTTTAAATGTATTTATTTTTTTATAAAGATATTTAAAAATGTAATTTATATGTTATAAAATTAAATAAAGGAAATAATAATAAATAAAAAAAAACTTAATAGCCTTATAAACACATGCTTAAGCCGTACATTAAAAAAAAAAGTATTTTAAAACAATGCTTCACATATAAAGTTTTTAAGGTTTTAACCTATTTTTCCTTTTGCCGATCGTGAACGTGCGGTAGGTATAAATAAAAATAAAAAAAAATAAAAAAAAAGTTGAGTGTCAGGAGTTCAAAGCAGTGACCACTCAAGCCGTAGAAGAGTCTACAGAGAACAGTAAGTCACATTTCATTTTACGATTTGATGGAATAATTAAGAGCATTTGTATTTAATTAGCAATCAGCGTGTCAAGTATAAATTATCAATTGTATCAATTGAAAATAAAAAAATGAAATCAATTTAATTATTTAATGGAGTGATTACGTAGGTACGTGTAAAATGGACTAAAATTTACAATATCGACAAGTCCTGGTTAATATTTTCGTATTTCAATTGATGCTGAAAAAGATGATTTCTAACCTTTACTTTAAAACTGAAAATATTATTTTTCAGGTTTCTGATCGGAGGCGGAATGTTATTCCAACACTTCGTAGCTGTGTAACTGAAACTACCCCTGAACGCCGCCGAGCCGTGACGCCGGGAGGCTAGTTGCGGGAGTTTTCTATCTCTGATATGCCAAAACTGAACATAGATAGGTTATTGAGACCGGCCGTTAGAGATCATTATCTGTAATCAATGTTAAGCAACGCTGGGTGCGGTCACTAGTTGGATGGGTGACCGTTTGGGGTATCATACCATGAGTGATTTCGTGCTTCGGAGATCACGTTAAGCCGTCGGTCCCGGCTGTTGTCGTGAAGCCCTGTTGGAGGCCTTCGGGCGGCTTGAGAAACGTCTAGCGGCGAGCGGCGAGGTGATGTTGCCACAGCGTCGCCCTAGCCGTCCACCAACCCGCACTAGGCCAGTGTGGTGGTACAAAGGCCTTAATCCCTCTCCATAAAAAGGAGAGAGACCCATGTTCAACAGTGAGCGAAATGGGTTTATACTTTTATTTTATGATGTCTTGCAGAATTTATCAAGATAGGAATGTCTGTTTGTGATTTGATATCAGACGAAAAAATGTACGACAGGTCATGAAGTCCGTTAATTTTCATACATTTATTTATATAACGTATGACCAGCGTCGACAGTAAATTAAGAACTGGATACACAACCCCATAAACAAAAGAAAGAGAGACAAACTTCTTAGCGTTCCATGGACTCACCGTGTGGGTGCCGGGTCCATCGTGTGGCAGAAAGAGAAACTCCGAGTAAGTCTTACGAGTAACAATCACCTTCACTACTCGTGTACTCGTGTTTCTCTCCCAATCCAGCTAAATCTGGTATGAAACTGCTAATGCATCTTTAAGTTCTCTTTCTAGTATCAAGCGTTTGATTACTATCCAATAAAATAGTAGAAATTGACACAGATTGGTATTACAGGTCACCTCGAAAACAATGAAGTACAAAAATAGCTGTTTGACTATGTGTGTCAAAATCTATAATTTCTAGATTTAACTTTAATAACTTTAGAAAACATTGGAGTAAATGGTTACTATCACTTACTCTTTACGACTTAAGAGATTTCTTTGAGAATGTCGTGTAGAAATATTATTTAATTTTTCTTTAGGTTATCACCGCCTTTATGAGATAAGCTTTTGTGAAATATGTAATTTTGTGATTCTGTATTTTTTTTAAATTTTGCATGCAAATTAATTTTGACTAAACATGTATGGTTTTTCATTATCTGTAACATCTTTTTATACCATGTTCACTCGCAAATAAATTATTGATTGATTGATAGAGAACTTTAACTAATATCTTTAATGCAAGAAAAACTCCAATGCAGTGTGACAATGATTATCATTCGATGATGAGATGATACTTCATATTCATCATTTTATTAGCCAAAAAATGCCTATTGCTATGCATGCAGAGAAGCATGTAACTTCTTGTTTTTGTAATAAATGCGGAAAACAATCAGATAGAACTAAAACAATCATAATTGACAATTAAGTGTTTTAGGAATATCAAATATCTTCTAAAGTGTTTCGGTGTAATGTTATACAATTGTAAGGTAATAACGAATTCTAAACTCAATTAACAATGTTAGAGTTAACGGCAAACAATATTCATAATTAGCGAATGCCTTTCATCAGATAAATGTTATAATCTGTATTGTCAACAAGGATCTGGTGAACGCAATTAAAACTTGTGAATTTGTGGTACAGTCGATGAGAGATGGCGGCGATTATTTATTGAGACGTGGTCTAAGGTGAACAGAATTTCATAAACTAAAGTTATTTGAAATGAAATATAAAAATTACGGACTTAGTACGCGTTCATTTTTGATTTAACTAGACGTTTCAACTTTACAGGCTATACTGTTTTAAACTTTCATGGTCACTACCGCAGTGTCATCAGTTCTTCCGCGATCATAGCGCTTGCAAAAGTGCCGAAATATCGGAAACTCATAAAAAACAAGGTACATGGTAGAAATCTCGAAATAACTAACTCTTACTTTACGGTCTGCCCATGACCATGAACACTGTAAAGTATTTGAAACGTCTATAAAAAATAAACGCGTACTAAATCTGTAAACATATATTTCATTTCAATGTATAGTGTTTGCATAAACTCAAGAAAACATGATTGTTTAATGTGCCTTGTTTTTATGACTTTCCGATAATTTGACACTGCTCATGAGCCATGATCGCGTAAGAACTGAGACATAACTTTTATAGTTTTTTAAGGAGTTTTATTATAAACTTGCTATTCGTTGCGGTGTCCTCGGGTTTAGTTACCAATGAATATAGTGCAAGCAAATGATCAGTGTATGACTATGATTAACCCATAACATAGTTTTCATGAGATTTTTTCTAAAAGTTCTCATATATTTGTACCTACGTTCTTTTTCTTCTTCTTCTCGAGTCAATGGCAACCAATTAAACTCTCTGCGCCCAAAAAGTGGCCACATCAGTGGTCCTCTTGCGTGCAGGTGGCAGGGCACGACATTAAGTGTGGCATAGACTGTAAGGCGCCACACTCGCACGTATCGTCCTCAGTGAAGCCCCACTTTTTCCTGAGTTCATTGTACCTACGTTTATTTATTTAGTTTGAATTAAGACTAATTTAAAATTTACATTAATTATAAAATAAAATTAATAATAATAATTTATATAATTACCAATACTAAGTCATAATATTAAAAGTAAGAACAAATTAAAAAAAATAGTATCAACCCCGGAGGGAAAGTGCCCATAACATGGCACTTGCAGCATTCCCCCGCTGAATGGCTACGGCTATCCTCTGAACTAGGAATGACCCCGACCGAAGATTATTGGTCCTCACTCTAAGGCGACGACCTACTTCTGCAATAAAACTCTTTGTCCCAGAAGCCCACCAGCCGGAAGTTTCAAAAGTAATGGGGACAAAATGGTAGGCTGATTTTAACTCACTGTATTTAGAGTGCTTTTGAAGTTTCTAAAATAGTTTTAATTTCATAAAATTATTAGCTATTTTCTTTTATACAAAACCCTCTTCTTACCATTTTAAAAATAAAAAAACTCGTAAACTACTACTATGCAAAAACCATGTACATCCTTTCAATACGAAAATCCAAAAGTGATCCCATGAAAACCGTACAGTTTTCCGGGTTCTCAAGTAGCCTTTGTGCTATTCTTGACCAAAAGGAGATAGTACTCCTTGCCAAATTTCTGGGTTTTTGTGGCACCTTCGTTGTTTCTGGTTTCCAAAATAAAAGAGTGCTTAGAATAGTTATTCAAATTGGGATCAGATCAATGTATGTGATGTTGTCCAAATTTCTTTATTAACAATTTATTTATTATTACTTTATCAATATATTTCAACTAGTCGTCAGTACCTATATTCGCTATCGCTTACAAAATGTCCCACGGCGTAAATAAGCCTTAATTTGCGGATTCTCAGACAAACCACATAAAAGGAAGGTTGGGCGCTTAATTGTTATATTTAAATCTTTGTCAAAGGACCAATTATATCTGCAAGAGTACTCTCTGGGGGCTCCTTACAAATAAATGTAAAAAAGTGTCCGTAACAACATTGTGGTCGTTTCCAAATTCAAGGAATGTTAACAGGTCAGGACAAATCGAAAGTTCTAACTACTGGTACCGTGTCATAGTAACAATATGTTTATTTCACCAAGAAACCTCTTGCACTTGCAATGAACTTGTTACTTTGATGAAGTGTTTATATTAGTTTGATATAGTACTAAGTATTCAACGATTTCCGATATGTTTGAAGATACACGTAAAACAGAAAACTTTTATTTTAATTTTAGTATTTCTTCTGTACGATTATCACCTAGCTCAACCTATACAGTTGAACTGATGTGTTTTAAATTTTGAGTAAGCATTTCAATGGATTCCTGGATTGTTTGGAATTACAATGGACTTGAAGTGGCGCTATTTTACCGGGCAAAACGGAGAGTGCAGAAAAAGTATTCTCCCTTCTCTTCCTATGGGTGTTGTTATAGAAACCCATAAAAGAGTACTGCCATAAGAACACAAGCAGCAGCGTCTTTGCCGTTCCATTCGCCAAACTTCGACCGCCAAAGTATTTGCCAAGCGTGTCGAATATAATAAAGCCCTCCTTTTAAAGAGGCCCGTGACTAACATTTGGAATAATATAGGCTGTATATGATGATAAATGCGAAATTTTTTGCTCAACAAAACAAGTTATCTGTCTAATGTCTAATCCCCGTCTATCTCCCAAAAAAGGTGGGATTTGTGTTTTAGATAAAAGTAACAGCCTATAATCATCCCACTGCAGGGAAAAGGCCTCTATCATTGAATTCAAGTTACCACTGCAATGATGGGAACTGGCATAATCACCACGCTTGCCAAATGCGGGTTGGTGATCACAAACCCGAGCAACGTTCGAAAATTCGAAACTATTTGTTGCCCGACCCGGGGATCGAATCCGGGACCCCGAGATCTTGGCAAGCGTTTAATCTATTCAAATTATTCTAAAACTTTTTTAAGGTCAACGAACTCTTTCAGGGATCCGTACCTCAAACGCCCCGTTGGTCTAGTGGTTTAAATACCAGGTACCTCGGGGCCTGAGGCCTTACTCCGCAACACAATGCCCGTATATTCAAATTCATCTGTCCCTATCACTCATACCGATGTCTTAAAGTATCTGAAAGAGACAGATATATCCGTAAATACGAGCTTCGTGTTGCAGAGTAAGGCATCTGATTATGATCTTCGAGACTGGTATCAAGACTTTCGAGTTTTCGACCATTGCTCAGTGGGTCTAGCACAAAGAACTATCGACTTCGAATCGTTTGCGTATCGAAAGCAAACGACACAAAGTTCGTGCTTTGTTTTGTTGTAGTTCTCGTTTTGACCGCGCTAGCGCTGTTTAAGTTTTCATACTAAATATTTCGATGGCGATACGAATACGCAAACGATTCGAATTCGATAGTTTTTCGTGCTAGACCCACTGGTTTGTCACCCGCATTTGGTAATTAGTGGTGATTATGCCTGTACCCATCATTGCTGTGATAACTTTTATTCAATGATGGAGGCCTTTGCTTTGCAGCGGGATGATTACAGGTTTTTACACTACATGTACCTACCAGTTTTCAAATTCGCTTTACTAACGTACAGTCTTAGGAAAGAAAAAAAAACTGAGATAATCTTATTGTTAAGTCTTTGCTCGATCTAATTTTCTCAAAAAGGAGGATGTGCCATACTAGCCACAATTGGCAGACGCGTTGGCGATTGCTGTTTGGCTATTATCGGAAAGAAAGCCAATCTACCAGCTTTTTCTCGGCACTAGCCTACACTTGTCTGGAAGCAGTAGATTTAAATATTGGGATGTGTAAAAGCGCCTCCCGGGGCTCATTTGCAGAAATAAAACTGATTTTATTGATTCAATTATACTTTAACTTTTAGTTGCTTTTACGACACCAGTTAAAGGTTAGGTTGGTGCAATTTTTTATTGTCAAGCTCAAAAGACTCAAAGTGTTCATCAAGTCCAATTTTGAAACTCATTTTATTTGGATGTCAAAGGCGTTAGTCCGTCCAGTCGGCGCGCTGGAGCGTCGCAGCGACAACGCAACCCTTGTTAGTGTCACGCCGCAAATTCCGGTAATCCGGATATCGACGGGCACCGAACCGGTTAACCGGTCTAAATTAGATCTTTTGTGTTTCGAGTGTTATGGAGGAAATTGGGATAAAAGAAATATTTGCAATTATAAATGGCAAATTGCTTTGCCCCTTTTTATAAACCATTTGCAATTATATTCCTGCCTGCTTTATACAGGGTGCGTTTTTTGATATCCCATAACTCTATGGTAATAAGGTAAAAATAATATAAAACGACCTAGTACATATAATACAAAAATCAATAGTTTTGAATATAGTATAAATTTTATGAAAAATAGTTTAAAAAAATGTAACCACTATGGCGAATCCTTAGTTTTGCGAGACACCGGCAAACTTACACTAAAGTGTAGTACCTAAAGTAGCGGGAGAGCGGAGTAAATCGTTTTCATTCAAAAATTCATTCATAACAAGGTAAGGGTGTTTAACATAAACAGTAGTGACTTTTTATAATTATTTTGTATAAAAAATAAAAAGAAATGATGTGTCAAAAATAATTAATATGCAATTTGATTCTTTACCATGGTTTGTTGTATTGATTGATACGCTGAATATGATTTATGATATTTGCGAATTATTAAAGTGTACTGAAGGTGGTCACACTAAAATTGTAATGAATACACCTGAAATAAACATTTAAAGGTAACAAA
The DNA here is from genome assembly GCA_949315895.1 of Anania crocealis. NCBI lineage: Eukaryota > Metazoa > Arthropoda > Insecta > Lepidoptera > Crambidae > Anania > Anania crocealis. The sequence continues at coordinate 12,656,861 of OX438872.1, forward strand.
ACTATTTCAATGTAGATTTAAGTATAAAAACAAAAAAAAACCCGTTGCCCGACCCAGTTATTGAACCCAGAACCGGTTCTTAAACTCCACCAATGGAATGGTCCATTCCATCCAAAAGGTAGATGCTAAAATTAAATTCGAAATCAACTGCTCCGTTTTGATAAACTGCATTTTTTTTTAAATCTATCGAAAAATAAATCGAATTTTCAAACGTTGTTCGATCTTGTGATCACCAACCGGTATTTCACAAGCGCGGTGATTATGCCTGTACCAATCATTGATGTGGTAACTTGAATTCAATGATGGCGGCCTTTGTTCTGTAGTGGGTTGATTAGAAGCCGTTACTTCACTTTTTAGTTGTTCAAATAATTACTCAAGCTTGAATTAATGTAACAAGACCATGTAAACTACTTAACCTAACCGAAGTAAACGTATAACGGGTCCAGAAGCGTCAAAGATCGTTTGAACCGGTCGTCAATATCCGCAGATCCGGATTCACGGAGGTCTGACGTTAACGAGGGTTAAATTTTCTGCACCGCCGTGTCCGACGTCGTATTGAGGAGGCGGGTCCGCCTATTTACGCATTTATTGTTGTTTTCTTCTTAATATGTTGACATTTAATGCTAACTAAAATACACAATGTGAATGTAGTTCGGTCTGTCCATTACGTTTTCACGTTAAATTTATACAAAAGATTTTAATTTCAATGGTTTTCCGGATATAAGTTAGGACAGAATGAAGATAAGTCATGTTAAACGTTAATTTTTTGATTAATAAATGTTAGTGCATGAGTTAAAAATTTGAAAGTCTATTATTTAAATAATAAAAATCAATAGAAAGAAAGAAAGAAAGCTGGGCCGCTCTAGCTGATTTTTATTTTTAAATGTTTGTCATGATAGTCCAGGGAAGGTTTAAACAGTGAGAAAATATGGAAAAATTGCGAGGAAGTGATAACAACAATTTAATTTTCCTGTTTAAACTTTTCTACTTACATATAAATTTTACTCATTTAGACAAAGAGTTTCAATGTGGTTAGGACAGGTGATACAAAGTACTCAGGGTGATCTAGTAAAAAATAAAAAACAAAACAATATATTTCCCAGAGTAAAGAACCTTGAGATTTTTTCCCTAATAATAAACTTTTATACAACGACAAACACTCAAAGGCAGCCGTCCGAAAAAAGGTAGAACAGAATCTCTGAATCGAGGTTGAAATCTTTAAAAGGGTTAATGGGTTGTGCAATAAGGCACAGGAATATAAATTGACTACAAATTTAACCTTTGGGATACTAAGAATGTTTTATTAAATCGAGTTTATGCAAAACAAGTTGAGTTTTGTTTAGCATTCAAGAACTCAGATAACGATTCACCTGGACTAATCTGCATGTTATTTTTTAATATAATAATTAAAGTAAATCATTAATAAACTAAATTACATTTTTCCTAAGGCAGCAAACAAAACAAGATATCTAAAGCTAAACAAAACGTAATCTTGTTTCGACTAGTAAAATATAATTAAAACCTTGATTGTTTATTTTACTTCTGATGACTTTAATCAGGTTTGTAATACTGACCAAAAATAAAATATCACTACCAATTCTCGTCCTTACGAAGTTGTAAAAAGCGACTTAAAGGATACTGCTAAAAGACAGAAGAAGACTGGTAGCAGAGCGAAGAGAGAAGCTCTACCGTTTGCTGAACTGCGATTAACCCGCCTGACAAAAGTGGCAATTTTGTCAAAATCCTCATTTTAGAGAGACTTGTATCGAGAAACTGGTAACGGCCTGTATCGTCCCACTGCAGGGCAAAGGCCTCCATCATTGAATTTCAGTTACCGCATCAATGATGGATGGGTACCAGGACAGGCATGATTGCCAAATTCGGGTTGGTGATCACAAACCCGGGGAATTACGAAACTCTTGCTGCACGACGCTGGGATGGAACCTAATCTCAAAGTCTTGGTCTGGTACCTACTTAACCACTCGATCAATGGGGCGAGAAACTAACATTTTCTCAAATAGATCAAAATAAATGGTTTTGCACTCAAACACTCGACCTAACATTTCTTAAATAGACCAAAACAAATGCTTTTCAAGGTACGTTTGATCGTTAAAACAATTTATATACTTTCTTCTTATCCATTATATCTTAGTGGATTCCAGTATCATTTTATTGAGGCAATAAAACAACACATTCTTTATTCTCTAGACTCGTTTCATTTCATTTATCGAACCTAAAAAAATGTTGCTATTATTTTTACTTCAAAAAATACTATCTCGTTTGGGATAACACGCCATTTTCGAATAAAACCACAACAGAAACAATTAACAGTAGGGACCGCTAGGGAGAACTGGATTACTTAAGCCTATTGTTTCCTAAAAGACTAAAAAACTAATTTTTTAGTCTAATGCAGTAAAAATACCGCCTTCATTGAAATCAAGATACCATAGTGTAAAATATCGTTATTATGTTTGTTATTATTACGTTTGTTATTCAATGTATTTATTAATTGATTTAAACATGTCTCAATTCTATAATTATATTTAACAACCAAAAGAAAGTATTGACTTCCGCTTTGTGTAGATAGTGTGAAATAATGAGTTTATGTTTGTACTTTAAATGCTTACAACTATAAATTATTACAATTATAATTATTATACTTATTACTTAATTTAAATGATATCTAAATAATTAGATATTTAGATAATAATTAACTATATTAATTAAACAGCTAATATAAAATATCCACTTCCGCTTTATAGGGCGAAACGGATAAAACTGTCAAGAGATGGCGCTAGTGTCGCATCGTGTTTCGCCTTCTAAAGCATTGAGTTACGATATCTAGACAGGCTAATCAGTCTTGTGCTAATTGTCGAAGAGAACAGAACTTTATCAGTAAATTGTGAAACAGTATTAGCAACATATTATATTATTTTATATCGTACAAACTTTTGTGGTGAGTTGGTTTAATTTCTTAATTTAATTGTAAGTGTACTGAAATAAAGGTGTTTTATAGTTAAAAGTGTATTTCATTTGTGAATAAAGTCTACAATAGCAATGATGGGTACAGGCATAATCACCACGCTTGCCAAATGTTCAATATTCGAAAACCATAACATGTTCGAAAATACGAAAATTCGAGCTTCTACCTACCCGCCCCGGGGATCGAACCCAAGACCCCGAGATCTTGGCCCTTTACTTTAATAATTGCCCAAAATTTTTAATATTTCTTTAAGTAGGGAAATTGACGAGGTCTCATTATGAAATTAAGAGACTGTGATGGTGGATGGAGAAATATTAGTTTAGAGAAGAATACAACCAGGAAATTAAGTTTCAGTAAGAATCTAACCATTTATGTTCAATCTATACAGTACAAGCATCACCCTTTCTCTTCATATCGGTGTTTTAAAAAGCTACAAAAGAAGTACTTCTAGAAGCAAAAGAGGTTCTCTATCATTGGCCAAACCGTGATCGCTGAGTGTGGCGATTATGGCAAAGCCTTATAGTCGGAGAAGCAAATGTCTAGCAGTGCACTAATATCATGTTAGTTATGATACGATGACTGACGGACCTAGCACGGTTAATGCATGAATGCTGAGAAGAAGTTTTGTTTCTCACCTATTGTGGGAGGTTTCCAAAAACTTTTCTGAGTTTTAATAGCAAAAAATAAGTAAACCAAAAGAAAAATCAATGACAGACCGTGAATCCATCTAAGATCCTTCTGGATCCAATGTTGATTGTGATAAAAGTTTGTCAGAACCTAGCAAATATAAAAGCGGTGTAAATATCGATTTTGAGAATTCACGAGTCTGCCATCTTTGTTTTATACAAATGACATTGAGAACAGACTGTTAAGTGGTTGTAAACTAAAAGAGCAAAGAACATTTCGACGTGGTATAGCGAGGGACGAAATTGAAACAATTTCGATTCGATATTTATAAACACGAAAATGTATTGTTCAGAACCTGAAACATCACTAAAAATATCATTGAAGGTGCGATGCGGATAGTACAGTATTTACTAACACACAGTACAGTACTTAAATTACACTATTCTTACCTATGGACAAAAATATCTACTGGGATCTTATTTAATATTTACGCGTGTAACTTCACGAAAAACACGTAATAAAAATATATTTAGTAATACAATTAAATGTTGTGTAGGTATATTCAAAATGAAAAATACTACCGTAAAACAAAACTGAAAGTCTGCAAGCATAAAGTAGGAACATGTTTGGATGTTGCTGATAGTATCGTCCCTTGTTTTCCTAATAGGTGTCGTAAGAGGCGACTAAATGCGATTACCTGGTGGTGCCACCTGCAAACGTGGCGATTATGGCAAAATAAAACTTTTGGAGAGGACTTTTTTCAGCCGTGGACTGTTATAGGCTTATGATAATGATGGAATTGAGTAGCTATACTTTAAGCATTTTTGTGAAATATGTTTTTATAAAAACCCTTCTTAATTTGATTAAACTAGTGGAAGAACTTCAGTTTGTCACTTCACTTTCAGATATTAGTCTTAATTTTTTTTATAAATCCGACAAACATAGTAAACAAAGACGCCCTTACTAATAGCATTTGGATGTCGCAAGTTTACGAGAATGATTCCTTAGTTTTGTTATCTCATTAGTATCGTTTCTCTGAATAGCTCATCAAGTTTTGAACTGACTGCGTACAAAGGATATGAATTTTTACGATGTTTGACAGCCGACATAAAGTGACAGAGAAAGATGGCTGCCTCTCACGCCATATCTCTTATCAGATCCAATACTTTTATGTATGAGATCTGTTCAGTGGATTTGTGATTATCATTTTGTAATTAATGGTGACGGGTTTCGGAGGGCGGATTGTTGGGGTTGAAGAAAGAAAAGATTACTATGTCTACTTAATTTTTTTTCTTTGTATATAATATTTCCCATGTAGATTTAAATCAGACATTTTTAAAATAACCTCACTCTCCATTTCCACTCCGTTCGGTGCAGACGTCCGTCTGCCCGTGCGCCCCTCCCATCCTTCCGGTGATAGGCGAATGCCATACACCAACGCTCGCACTCGCATTATTTTGCATCGTTGTGCAATTATCTGTTATTGACTGTACTCACTGTTTGTATTAAAACAGTGATACTTTAAATAACCGATCGCGTTTGAGTTGGTTGATACCTTACGGTGGCAACGAAGCCAACTGAGCGCACCCGGTTCGCTCTCCGGGGCCTCCAGGCCCTGGGAAAACCGCAGTCCCGGACCCACTGCACTTGGGCCTAGTCCCAAGGGGAAGGGAAGAACGGCTATCCGTTAGGGATACCTGTTCGCTCGCCGTCCCCCCTCCCCCCTGCCTCTGGCGGGGGGTGTCCCTTTGCTCTTGTTTAATTATTATAAAATTAAATTATTATTTCGTCTTCGTATACGACTAAGTATACCAATCACAATATGGCTGACCGCAAGGCCAGACTATTAGAATCCATCAACGAAAATCCAGAACTCCTGGATTTGCTCCTCAAGCTCCTTGAAAGGCACAACAATGCCACCACCCTAAAGGGTCCCAAATTCTTCAGTAAAACTGCCCCCTCAACCAGCAAGACCCCATCTGGTCTTACAACTCCCGAGGACGCCCAGTCCTCAGACGGTATGGACGTCTGTTCAGCACCACCCACTCTCAAGCGCACCCTGTCTGACAGGTCCGCTTCCCCGACCTTATCTCAGGAGTCATCCACGTCTCTCCCTTCTGATGAGGCATTCCAGCCTGTCTCGAGAAAGGGGAAGCGCGGTAAACGCGCCAAGAACCGGGGCTCTCCGGTACTTGAGTCACCAGCGTCCCCTTCCCCCGTTCCATCCCCGGCCACCCCGGCCACCCCCGCTGTCTCAATCCCTCTGCATCGAGCAGGGACTGCACCAACGGTGTCCCCTGCTCCCACTGCTGGCCTAGACTCACGGTCTAAGCCCACTTCCGCCAAACAAAAGGCGCCCCCACCCATTTTCCTAAGATGCAAAGAAAAGTGGACCGAAGTGTCCCGGCTTTGCATCGAGGGCAAAATTAAATACACCCGTGCATCCAACACGGGTGAAGCCATAAAAATAGAGGTGCCGAGCATCTCAAACTTCCGTAGCCTTATCGAGCTACTAACAAAAAACAAACTCCCTTATCACACTTACGCTCTTCCTGAAGAGCGCAAAGTACGCGCGGTCCTCCGCGGAGTCCCGGTAGAGCTCCACATGGATGAGGTCAAAGCCGACCTCACAAAACAAGGTTTCCCTGTCGAAGCTGTACATCCAATGTACGGCCAGGGCAAACGCCGTTTCCCCCTGATGTTGGTCGTCATGACCAACTGTCCCCGCGCCCGTGATTTGTTCAGGCACAAAGAGATTGTAGTCTGCGGCCTGTCCAATATCAGGGTAGAACCCCCGCGCAGCCGTGGGGTCCCAGGCCAATGTCACCGCTGCCAGCTCTATGGGCACGCAGCGGCTAACTGTACAGCCCCACCAAGGTGCGTTAAGTGCCTTGGCTCCCACTCCACCAGGGAGTGCGAACGCACGCGCGACACCCCCGGGGAACCGGCGTGCGTGAACTGCGGCCTTTTTGGCCACCCTGCCAACTGGCGGGGATGTATACGCGCGCCGCGCCCGAAACCCCAACCTCCCATGAGGTCGCAGGTTGGCCCCCCTACCCATTCATTCACCAACTTCCCTGCTCTCCCGAAATCGGGCGGCAGGGAGGTAGCCCCGGCCACTAAGCCGGCAGGGAGCTGGAGGAAACCCCTCAACTCAGCTCCCAAACCTCCCCCCTTCACCCCGCATGACAGGGTCCTAATTCCGCCACAAAAATCGCGTTCACACAATAGTGACGACGATTTCACCTTGGTGTCCGACTTTATCGATAATATCGATATCGACGAAATAAATATAATCGCAAACAAACTGCGAAATGCCCGTTCCACCCGAGACATTATTATGACACTTAGTCACCACGAAAGGTGTCTGAGAGTCATAAAAAGTCTCAAGCCCCAGATTAATTAATTAATTAATTAAGCCCACCCCATAAGACCCTTCAGGTCGCCCCCAGCCCTCTAAATCGGCTGCCACCCCTTCTGGGAGTCAGTCGATAAGTAAATAATTAATTCAGGCCTACGTTCATTACGAACAACGGCTCCTTAAATTCATTTATTCTAAGCTCACATTCCTCCCGAATGCCAGCCTCCTTCAGTGCGTAAACCGCTTAGGCGAGAAACGCCCTGCGCCACTAGATTTTTTTTATACGGAGAAGTTTGTGAAACTAAAAGATAAAGAGACTCGTCTGCCAAGCGTGGCAATTGACAACATTTCATATTTTTTTTATGTATATATTATTTTTTTTCTTAAAAGAACACTAAAAAAGAAGGCATACGTATATTTTCTTTTTCATTTCTTTTCTTTATTTCCTCCGAAATTAAATAATGAAAAACTCTTTATTCTAAAAGAGCGTATGTACAAGAGTTAGGTTGTACGGAGGTCGTGTCTTTGCTTAATTTTATAAACTTTAAAAAAAATAGACTCTGACGTCTAAAGAGTTGTATGTTGAGGCAGTAAATTATCGAATATCGAGTTCATAGAAGTCAAATGAAAGTAAAGTATAATGAACAAATATTTCAGAACACGGCTTCCTTTTTACAAGCTTTTTTCTTAAAGTTTATTTTATTTTAAATAAACTTAAAATTCCTTTAGTCTTATTATCCTATAAATCAGGATACTAATTATTAGTAGGACTATCTGATATTCCATGTTTCACTAGGTTAGTCTGTTAACTATTTTTATATCGTGTTTTATCCGCAAAAGGGAAATATTAATCATTTAATTAGATAAAGTGTTTTTACTTCAATTTACTTACTTGAAAAAACTATCGACTGTTACGACTAACTGACAAGCTTCAAGAGCAACACTAAGATTATTGTTGACAAATTGATGACACAAAGATAAATCTATTCTACGTACGTAGCATTATTTGGTTTCTTCTGTTGTGCTTTTTATTTAAAATTCATCATGGAAAATCGACCGGCAATGAGACTAGACCCCCTAGTTTCATGTTTTGTTCCTGTTTGCAAAAACAGTGTAATAATGTGTCAAGGAAAATATTTTTTCCATGTACCAAAATCAACACGGATTGAATGGTGTTCTGCTGTAAATAAACAAAACGTGCCCAAAAGTGCGGTTTACATATGTGAAGATCACCTAAATGTAAGTTTTCTAACCTATTTTGGTATGATTATAAGATTGAGATAGGTTATGTTCCTACCTGTATTAATGTAGCTTGATGAAAACAAAGCACCACAAAATGTAACATATTTACATATTTTACAGCTTGAGGAAGATCTACTTAACTATCAAGAATGGATAAATAGGACTGTCCAAAGGCCTCGGTTGAAATCACAAGTCCCAAGAACCCTAAGAAACATAGGGAGCATATTGCCATCTACTTCAACTGTAAACCAAGAAATAGAATATTGTGCATTGACTCACCAAGAAGAAAAAGGGGTATTGTGTAAACCTCAGATACATCACAAAACTGTACAAGTGAATCCAGTTATGGTGCATCAAATCAAATCAAAATCAAATCAAATCATATATTTCGCAAAAAACATGGTACATAATAAGTTATTATAATTTGAAAAAGAATCACATGTTTCGCCAACTTGGTGGCATGCAAAAGAAAACAAAGAAATAACATAATTACAAAATTAGTCACAATTATTTATAAAATTTATACATGTCATAGATACCAATAGAATGTCACCTATATAAATGTCTTAAATAAATTATTAAATGTCACCTAAATTAAAATGTCCAATTTATATAAAGATTCATTTCATGTCAAAAAATTCACTTAAAGAATAAAAACAATGATCAATAAGCCAGTTGCGTAGGCATTTAATAAATTGGGCAGTAGGGAGCTGTCTTATGTTTATTGGAATATTATTGTAAATCCTAATACACATTGCAAAACAATTTTTTCTGAAAAATACGCTAGAGCTAGACTGCGTCAGAAGACGAGTGGTGTCTCTCTGTCGCAGTCTTGAGTCGACGACAATTTTTTGTTCAAAAAACTTTGGGTAGCTGCGGACAAAAGTTCCGGCTTCCAAAATGTAAAGCCCTGTCAGTGTAAGTAACCTTAATTTTCTAAACAAGGGCCGACAGCTTTCTATTGGCCCAGCCCTACAGATTGCCCTTATGCATTTCTTTTGTAATAGAAATGCTGTATTTTTGTCAGGTGAATTCCCCCATATTATAAGACCATATTTTAGCAGTGACACTACATAACCATGGTATGCGGTGAGTGCCGTTTTTTCACCAGCTGTACAACGCAACTTTTTAAGGGCATATATGAATTTACTTAACTTGGCGCATAAATTAGATATGTGAGATTTCCAATTACAGTGATCATCGAGTATTATTCCAAGAAATTTAGACTCTTTAACTTCTTTAATTTTTTGACCCTGACACGTTATATCCAAGTCTAAATGAGTTGATTTATAATTAGAAAATTGTATGTAGGCCGTTTTAGATATATTAACACACAGATTATTTTGAGCAAGCCATGTGGTAACGCGATCTATATTGGTATTTATCTCTTGTTGATAATCAACTCTCTTGTCACGCCTAGGTATAATGAGAGAGATGTCGTCTGCAAATAAAACAGTCTGGTAGTTTATGATTTTTGGCAACTCATTGATGTACACAAGAAATAACAAGGGCCCCAATACACTACCTTGCGGAACACCTAGTTTGTTTAGCAAAAAAGGAGATTTATATGAAACCACTTCATTTTCAATGTTGATTTTATTAATTTCAACGCATTGCATTCTATTAGTGAGATAACTCTGTATCCAGTCTAAAGCCTGTCCTCTGATGCCATACTTTTCACATTTTGCCAACAATTTATCGTGGTCCACAAAATCAAACGCTTTACTTAGGTCAAAAAACACTGTCACTACTGGAATCCTTTTGTCTATGTTACTTACAACGCTTTTTATTAAAGAGAAGGTTGCAAGAGTTGTGGATTTGTTTTTCTGAAACCCATTTTGTTCCTCTGCCATAATATTATGCTTGTCAAAAAAGTTTATTATCCTCTTATACATTGTCTTTTCGAATATCTTCGAAACTATTGGAACAAGAGTGATAGGGCGGTAATTATTTATATCCTCTTTATTATTTTTCTTATAAAGAGGTATTACCTTGGATTGTTTTAGTATGTCTGGAAATTTACCTTGTGTAAAGGACAAATTAATCAAATATACTAATACTGGTGCAAGAATATTTGCACACAGTTTGAAAATAAATGTAGGGAGTTCATCTATGCCAACTGCCTTAGTATTTTTTAACATTTTTATAATATTTATGATTTCTTGTTCGTAACATGGCGACAAGAACAAGGTGGTACTCAATAGATTACTTTTAATGTCATGTTGGTTTGAAGATACAAAATTATTAGTTTTATTGTTTGTCAAATTCAAGAAATATTCATTAAATGTAGTGGCAATGTCAAGGGGGTCATTAATATTAATGTCATTTATAACTATATTTTTAATTTCATTGTGTAAATTAACCGTATCAATTTTCTTTTTAATTATGTTCCATGTGGTACGACATTTATTCGAAGAATTAGTGAGAATAGCATTATTTTGAATATTTTGTGATCTGTTGATACAATTTCTAAGCAGTTTAGTGTACTGTTTGAATTTACTTTTATATTCAGGATTTTTATGATAGAGACATCTTAGCTGTCGCTTCCTGATACTGGATTTTTTAATACCTTGTGTAATCCAACTAGGCCTTGAATTGTTAGTATTAACTTTCACCCTTTTTACTGGGAAGCAGAGATTATAAAACAAACACAATTCTTCGTGAAAACTCTTAAAAGCGATGTTAATGTCGTGCTCGCTAGCATATACCTCACTCCAACTAAGACATGAAACATATTTTATGAATTTTATTTTATTTTCTTCACTAAAGTCCCGTATTTTTCTGTACCAGAACTTTGGCAAAGTTCTTCGTATTTCAGATATCTCAAATTCCAATGTCTGTCCTGTGTTATGGTCCGAAAGGTACAATGAATGAACTTTACCATTAGCATTCTTAATATTACTGGCAAAATGATCTATGCATGACTTTTGTCTTGTAGGTGCGTTTATATGTAAAGTAAGATCGTATGTAGCAAGCAATGACTTAAGTGACAATGACACACTACTATCTTTTAGTGTATCTATGTTTAAATCACCGGCGAGAACAATTTTTTTTCTGCCATATCTAGTTAGTCTATATAATAGCATGTCTAAACATTTCATGAATCTAGTGATGTTTGTACTCAGCGGTATTCTATAAATACATACAATTATAAAATTGAACATAGGAATGTCAATAGCACAAGATTCAAAGTCTCCCTCTACTGATAGGGCAGAACACAAGTCTATAACCCTGTAGTCAATTGACTTTTTCACCATAATACACACACCACCTCGTTTCTTTTTTCTACAAAACGATGACGCTAACTTAAATTGTTTTAGTGTAATATTATTTTCACTATTTTGTTTAACAAATGTTTCTGAAAAACAAAGTATATCAAGTTCCCTATAAAATTCATCAATAAATACTTCTATCGTGTCTAGTTTATTTAGTAAACCTTGAATATTTTGGTGAAATACTGTTACAATTTTTTTGTCATGTTTCGGGACGAAAAAACTTTACATTATTGTTTACTGTAGAAACAGTTTGTAAATTTTTTTTCACAGTGGGAAAGAAATCCAGAATATTTGTTTGACGAATTTTAACATTTTTATTGTTACTGTACTGCACTGGTCTATTGACGTTTATAGTACGAGAATAAATGACCACTTTCTTAGGGTCGAGAAAGTTACAAGCATATTCTTTTCGGTCAATATAAAAATTCAATTTATTACATACATGCATCAAGTAGTCAGATTTATTATTACATTTATAAATATCAGTATCTAAGAATACACATTTTGGTGAAATGTTAGAACACAACTTTAGTCTATAATTTAACAACTTAACATTAAGATGTATGCCCCTAAACACTGGTACGACGTAAACCGTCAAATGTTTAAGTTTATTAAGTGCTATATGCAACTCCGATTCCAACTTTACAATATTTTGGTCATGTGCTCCAACACAGAGTATAATTAAGTCATCCTCTGATAAGCTATTAAGAAACTGGTCGTTACAGTTTTCCAATATCCGTGAGCTGGGGGCCTCGCTTGCAATATATGCAGATGGGTAATATTTGTCATTCCATTTGCCACTTCTTGATTTTAAAAGCGCAGCTGAAAGACCTGAGAGATGCTCATCACTTAAAATTATTATTTTATTTTTACCAACAGGTGTTTTTCTATCCCGTTTTTCTATGGCGATATCATTGGAGTCTGAGACAGAGTTACCTTGATTCACCGTGCTTTTCTTTTTTTCTTGCTCAGGAGTTATCATCGAAGAGTTCTGTAGCTCATTATTATTTAATTGATGTTCTAGACTGCATGCATTTTTTTTACATATCTTTCTGGATTTTGTCTGTATTGCTTTCGTATTGGGTGACCCACATATTTGAGTTAAATTTATTATTTTCTGATTTTGTTTAGAGATAACTTCTTGCAATGAATTATTTTCTGAAAGTAGTTTCACCACTTCCTGGTCTGCTGAAGCTAATTTTTGATTTAACTCCAAAATAGTTCGTTCCATGTCTTTAACTCGTTCTAAATAATTCAGTCGTGTTAAATCTGGACAGCTTCTATTTATTTTGTTGGGTGACTCGGGAGAGGAAATTATTGTATCCTCTTCTTCGTTTTCTGTCGATAATGATTCAAATGAGTTCTCAGTAGGCACATTTATAACATTTCTTCGCAGTGTAATATTACTTGTTTCTGTTAATGCTGTCGGTGTTACTACAGATAACACCGATTCAGATACACGTGTTGTTGACATTATCGTTACTTCATTTTTTGAGGCTGATGCCTGGGGTTGATATTTTGTTATACATGTATTGCATTTCCATTTTTTTCTGTGGTCGCCTGTAAGCGTATTATAGAAACGCTGAACAGAAACCTCGGCGCATTCCAAGTCATAACACATTTTACATTTGGCACATGTTAGATGTTCTTTTTTTGGTAGCTCCGTTTGCATTTGGAACACTTGCTAATTTTTCCAACGCTCGGAGTCATTTTAATTATTTGTTAATAATAAAACGGAAAAAATATAACTTCCAATGTGGGATTCGATACCACTATACCCTGCGTGATAGCTGTCAGTATGCGCCACTCGGCCAACTAGCGTTGCGATAAAACGGTCAAAACTAAAAAGTGTATCGGAGCCTCTTTGGAGTGCTTACGGAAATGTTTACTAGATGTCGTTACTGGTTAAGCACTGTCAAATAATGTGAAACATATGCATAGGTTGCATAGGTGCAAATCCGGAAGATGGCATTATATACACATTACGTGGTGAATGTCATTATTATTAAAGTGATAAGAGTCAAAATCCAATAAACACTGTAGCAAATTCAAATTAGATAACCGGTTAAAAATTATAAATCTTATAATCGGCATGAAAGTCATAAGTTTATTGTTAGTATACACGTCACTATTTATCACTGAGTAGGATAATTGTTTATTTTTTAAAAACTTATTGTTTTTTGTATTTATTTACACTATTTAATGTCACTAGGTTTAATCGTAGTTTTTACGTTATTGTCTACACATTTAGTATAGATAACATTGTCACTTTTCAGTTATACGACACTACACATATTGTTCACAATCTGAGTCACTCAATCACTTCTTTTATAATTTTAAGAATAAAATGAATAGGGAGCCGATGTTTACAGGTTGGCAGCGCCATCTACCTTCTGTGGGTTCATCGTTCTGTGGGTGTGAACATAAACAAAATAAAATCAAAAGTTATGACAGCAGAGGCAAGCCCAGATGAATATACCCCTTCTCCTATTAGTTCTATTGCTGAGTTTACTGAAACTGAAACTGACGGTTCAAGTGTGCCATCAAAGCAGATAGATGGCAGAAAATTTATACTGAATTTAATAGAACAAAATCCTCTTGATTATCTAGGTCTGGTAAAACCATATTATTGGCTTATCAATTATATAGAAAAAACTTCCAATATTCCATCGTTACATGTTATTCTAACTCTTTATAAAATAAAAAATAATGATACTTTTAAAAGGATGAAAGATTTGTTTCAAGTGTCAATCGCTACCTTATGGAGAGTATTTTTCAAAACAATTAAAGTTCTTAGCTTGTTTTTCAGTCAATTTTTGTACTGGCCTAACTCAATTGATATAAAACGAAACCTGCCTCCTGTATTTCGATGTAATGTAAATCATGCATGTGTTCAATGCATTATTGATGCATTTGAAATAGAAATAGAGAAACCCAAGAAACCAATACAACAATCGCTGACTTGGTCTCAATATAAGCAATGTAACAGTATAAAGTATCTGATAGGTGCTACTCCTGATGGTTTTATAAACTTTATCTCAGATGGACACAGTGGTCGCATTTCAGATATGTATTTAGTTGAACAAAGTGGCTTTTTAGAATATGTTCCTGAAAGTGCCACTATTTTAGCAGACAGAGGATTTAAACATCTCGAATCACATTTAATTAAAAAGTCTATTAAAGTGTTGCGGCCACCAAGTGTTACAAAAGATACAAAAATGACTAAGAGTGAGGTTATTGACAGTAAAGTCATAGCTAGTCTAAGAATACACATAGAGAGAGTTATAAGAAGAGTTAGATTATTTAAATTGTTAAAGCCACATTCTGTAGTTAATAATAAATTAGTCAATATTCTTGATGATTCAGTAATAATAGCTTGTGGATTGATTAACCTGCAAAGTCCTATATTGAAAAAGTAGGTTTACATGGTAGAAATAAAAATTGCTCTTTGGCCTTTAGTAACATTGTTTTATTTAATAATAAGTTATCATTTTACTATGTCTAAAAATTTGTTGTAGAGGAAAGTTTCCCAAAATTTCTCTCCTTCTCTTAACAGTTTTTCTACATATAAACGATCATAAAATTGCCAGAAGTGCTGATTTTTTTTATTTTCTTCAAATTTAGGATCTGCCACACAAAACAGGCCTTTTTGTTTGTGCATTGCATGCATTTGTAGTTGAATTTGGGCCTTAAATTTTTCAGACAGTTTCCCATTTTTAACATAATTATTTATGGTTTGCTCATTGTATGGGCACTTTATTTCCACAACAAAATTTTCACATATGCCATCTGGTGATGCTCCTATAAATGGTGTGATCAATTTAAATCCACAAGGGTTAATTTTTACATTAATTTCTTTTTCTATTTCTTTAATGACTTCTCGTTCTAAAATTTTGCCTCTTCTTATTGCTTTGGTCTCCGGTACTTTATATCCACCAAGGATGGATTTGACCAATACCCCATCAGTTTCGCATTTGCTAGCTTCATAAATTCTTGAGGCTGATACTCTGCCCTGTTTCAGTGTATGCCACAAAACATTGTTTGCTTGGCCACGAGTCTCTTTCTCAATAATTGAGATAGTTTCAGAACTCAAATGTGCTTCAGCAAACTGCTTTAAGTTTTGGAAATTTATATCTTCCTCAGGGTGAGTAGTCACAAATTCAAGCACTATTTGATATAATGTGTACTTGTCTAACCCTTCAATAACACTACTATTATAATTTATTAAGAGAGAATCTGTCAATTTCCTTTTCTTGCATTCATCCAAAAATACAGTAAGCTGCAATGACGGTGGTAATGCAACTGTGTGATGTTTCCTCTTGCCAATTTCTTTGGCCAATAGAAACTTGCTTTGAACCACTGCTTCTGATAATTTTGGCTTGGTCTAATAGCAGCTAGTGGATGTTACAGAAGGCTCTTCAGTACGTTTAATTAGCCACATAATAAAACATATAGAGTGTTTGCAACCACCTTCACTTGCTGCACAATCTTGACACGATACTTCTTTAATAGTATCTTCGACTTCATCGATAATCGCAGTTACTGTATATAATTTACATCGAACTTTATGCTCAGGAGTAACTCTTCCATTGATGTAGCAATGTGAACTTTCTCTTTTCACTTCAACATAGCCAACTGAAGTTTCCACATAAGCATCTCTGGATGACATCATAACCTTAGCCCCTCGAATTTCTGCTACATTGAAGGTGTCATTTTCCCGCATAAATTGCAGAAGCATCATAAAATCTACTTTCGGCAGGTTGCGGCTGTCGGCCATAGAAAATCCTTCAGAAACCTTCATCATGGATGAGTCCTCGGTCTTGCAGTAAATATGCACAGTCTAATTGCATGCACGTAAAGATAGGTAGTTGTTTTCTTTATAAAAGAGACGGAAATCAGAAATTATGTGAAAATACCACGATCGAAAGAAAGAATATAAGAAATGTCTATCTATCTATTGTCATTTGTCAAAGTGACAGCTAGCTAGCTAGCTTCTAGGTAGTTAAGATATATTTTTTTAACGTCAGATTAATCAGGCAAAGGCATGGTCCTCGGTATGCCTATATCCTCGAAGTATTCAGTTTTTTTCAATTATCTCTAAATATAAGACGTAAAAAAAATTGAAAACATTTTTAACGTGTTAAGCAACGCCAAATCTCTAAATGGTTTTCGGATTTTTGTACCTTTACAAAAATGAAATGTTGTCAATTAGTGCAATAGGAGACTTTGTTGCATTTGGAGTATTTTGAGAGTTGTATCCAACGGTAGACTGATAAGGTATAGGCTGAAAATGATTATGATAAAGTCATATTATAATTTGTATATACATACCTACAGGATGAAATTTTAACCACTTTCAAAAATTTTTATATGTGTTCAGTATCGTATTTAGAGTCTATTTATGAAGTAAAAAATGTAAATCAAGTTGTTACCCGAAAATATTTTTCGCGATAAAGTTTTCAATTTTTACGGTCCTAGACCTGTTAAGGTATAAAGGGAAAATCAAAAACTTATGAATAGTATTGTAATGAATGAATGAGATGCATATCGCGTAAAACAAGTGTTACTAGGATGCCGTATCAAATATTTTAGATTTTTGGTGGACATTTTCTAAGTGCCTTATCTTGACATTTTTGTACTGGGCTATACCAAAAGAAAAAATACGTCATTTAATTTTTGCCTCGTAGATTGCTATATTAAAATTTGAAAAGTGGTTAAAATTTCACCCTGTATATGTATATTTGTCATGCTTTCACATAAAAACTATTAAATCGATTTTAATGACAGTTGGTACGAACTTACAAAGATAAATTGGACCTTGAGAAAGCATAAGCTAGTATCTTTTTGCACAGTTCTCGTAGGCAGCACACTTCAAATTAGCATTCGAAATGCTAGTTTTAAATGTAATTCATGCTTCTAGTGTTATTAAAACAAATAGCTTCCCTACATTGAGACTCTGGCTTCACCGATAAATAGTTTCGTCAGCGCTGTGACGACCATAGATTTAATATATTAAATCTATGGTGACGACAGAACACGCGTCGAGTCTATGGACGTCTAGGTGTGAACTTGAGTAATTGTTCGCTTATGTGCTTGCTTGTTACAATTTAAGCTAGAATATACTGGATCACCATCCAAATTTTAATAGAAAAATCTACGAGACAAAAACAAATGATTTATTTTTTCTTTTGGTATATCCCAGTACTATAATATCAAGGTAAAGCACTTAGAAAATGTCCGCCATAAATGCAAAATGTCAGATACGGCCTTCAAGCAACACTTTTTTTACGCGATGCGCGTCTCATGTTTTCATTACGATACTATTCTTAAGTTGTTAATTTTTCCCTTCATACCTTCACAGGCCGTAATAATTAATAACTACCTATGTTGCGAAAAAATATTTTCGGTTAAAAACTAAACCTGCATTTTATATTGAAATGAAAGATAAGTTTACGGATTTAGAACGCGTTTATTTTTATACTTCATAAATTAATGGGCTCTAAATTGCTCGTGTCCCGGATGATGTCGGGCGACTTCACGACATGTAAGTACAGCAACATCGCGCAACTTTTTTTGGAGTGGTGGGATCTACCTCCTAGTGGTCCACCCTGGGTAACGGCATCTTTGGTTTTCTAACCAATAATGACGGCTAACAGAGGCTTCGTAATTGACTGCCTGGATGCTACCTGCCGGAGTCCAGCGCCAAACAGTTGTTCTGTGTTACGCTGGAGTGTGGGAGAACCAGTACCTCTGAGTAAGCTCGCTCCATCTTATGCTTCTTCTTAACCGTATAGTTAAGTATGTAGTCAAGAGCAAGCCAATTATTAAAAAAAAAAAACTTGTATCTTGTCGCCTATTAGAATGAGTAAAATCACTCTATAAACTAAACTGACGTGGACGGCGACAAGTTATCGAGCGACGTAGGGCGATGTTCCGCAACGTTGCCCGATGTCTCTGAACACAAATGTCGGTGAACAAATGAGCACGTGGCTTCAAAAGTAACGAACCCAAAATCTCGGGGTCCTAAGTTCGATTCCCGAGTCGAGCAACAAGAGTTTCGAAGAGCATGAGTGTTCTTTACATTTTGGGTGGGTGTAGGTTTTTGTATTTATACATAAATATAGATTAATATTATACATAAATATATATTAATAAACGCCCCTTGGTCTAGTGGTTTAAATACCGGGCCAAGATCTCGGGGTCCCAGGTTCGATCCCCGGGTCGGGCAACAAAAAGTTTCGAATTTTCTAACGTAGCTCAGGTTTGTGATCCCGCATTTGGCAAGCGTGGTGATTATGCCAGTTCCCATCATTGCAGTGGTACCTTGAATTCAATGATGGAGGCCTTTTCCCTGCAGTGGGATGATTATAGGCTGTTACTTTACTTTTTTACTTTTATAGATTAATAGATATTTAACGGCCATATTGTCTAAAACATAGAGCTTCTTAAATGTAAATATTAGTTGGGTTTACTTGTAATACTAATTAGGTAACATCCTGTTTATTTATCTTTAATTAACGCTACATTAAATATATTTAGGAATGTGTTTATTTTCTACGTGGGCTGTGACCTTTACTTGTTATAACAAACTACCTATCTAAAAATAGAAGTTCTTATTTAGCTTTTATATCGAAATCATAAGTGGTTTTTTCCTTTTTATCCAGATATTTGTGTTATCCAGCTGAAATACAGGGATTGATAATTTATCAAATAAATCTAATTATTATATATGTGAATGTTAGATGTATGTTTGTGTTTCAATCACGCCAAAATGGCTGAACAGATCTAAGTAATTTTTTGAATGAAGATGTTCCTCAAGGTATCTCTTTATAAGGAGTCAAAAAAAGTATGGTTTTACCCAAATCCATTCAATTTATATTAAAACAAATACTGTAAAACAAGATAACAGACCATATTTATCACACGCATTGGAAAAATGATATATTTTTGAAGTTTAAAGCTATTTCAAAAAGTGATACATGTATCATGGACCTTCATGACCTTTGAAGGAAAATTATCTGAATTAATAGAAGCTTATATCATTTTCTCAGACTTAGACAATTTTTTAATAAAATCTATTTAATTCGGTTTAAATGTTAAGAAACAAACATACCGAGATACAAACCTTCATATTAATGTTGCTGAGAATAAGAAATGCTGGTATGTTAACCAAAGCTAATGATTCCTGCAAATGAATGATTAATTTCAGCCCAATTCACTGAATTACGTATATTTAGTGAAATCTAAACCCTGTCGCAGCATCCTCCATATTTTATCAGTGCTTCCACGCCATAAAGTTTATGAACAAAATTATTTTAGGCTCAAATAATTTAGATTAAAATACACGGCTTAGTTTCAGATTTTCGCGTTGGCATCTATCCAGATGGATTATTTGGAAAAATTAACATAACTACCGTATTTTGTGGGACCACTCTGACTTTTAATCCAATGGGGTTGGGCTTAAAGTTGATTGACAGACAAGATGGCGTTTATGGTTTAGGCATAAGTCGCTTAGTGAGGACTAGGGATGTATGTTTTGAGAGTTGGATAATTCGAAATACTTTTATTGTAATAAGATTTTATGAAAACCCATAATAACGGTCTGTTTAGACGTGACATCACAGTGAATTTGCATTATTGTAAGCTGACAATTGGAAATATGAATGTGACTTCTTGCACCTTGTTTTTTTTTTGGTAATTAGACAAAAGGTGTTAATTAAGTTTTGCACCTTTTTTTTGTAAAAGAATAAGTCTGTTGTTCCATATGTATTAAAATAGGTGAGGGTAATTTATAGTAAAAAGCGCATTTTTCGCAGACGCGAGCAAAACTTTGAAATATTGATTTTTATATGCGGTCAGGCCTCATCTTCTCGCTGTTATAGTAATAATTAAAAATAAATGGATCACTAAGGCTCTAAAAAAATGCTGCTCAAAAAAAAGACTTTTATATTTTCGATATCACAATGAAGCCGACAATAAGAAACACAACCAATTCGTGTATACCACTTACACTAAGATTTAAAAAAAATGTATTTTAAAATCACAACAAATAAATAATAATAATCATATACTGACTTCTAAAAACAAATGTAAAGCCTCGTGGGACGTTGTGAAAAGTACTGTCAATTCAACTAACCATTGTAAAAATGACATTAAGTTAATAAAACAAAAAGACATAACATTTGACCAACCATGTGACATTGCAGAACTATTTAATGATTTTTATATTAATTTGACATTCGAAAAAAATGATAATTCTAATAGTAATAAAAAAAACGAAAGTATGATTAAAGACGTGATCAATAGCATGTTTTTATTACCAGTAACTGAGAATGATATGAAAAAATACATAAAATCTTTACGAAACACTAATTCAACAGGGTATGATGACATAAATACTAAAATATTGAAGATGTGTACCGACATTATATCGTGCCCCCTCTCACATATAATAAACTTATCCTTCGAACAAGGTGTATTCCCAACCCGGCTAAAAACATCCGTAATTAAACCGATTTTTAAAAAAGGCGATCCTAGCGACATGGGCAACTACAGGCCGATTACCTTGATACCCATTCTATCAAAAATATTGGAAAAGGCAATGCTTGAGAGAATGGATAGCTTTTTAAATAAAAATAATATTCTCGATCGAAATCAGTTTGGGTTCAGAAAGAGCAGTTCTACCACTCACGCGTGTTTCTCGTTAATAAAAACAATTACTGAGTCATTAAATATAAAAGAAGCCGTCATTGGTTTGTTTTTAGACATGACCAAAGCGTTTGACTTTGTTTGTCACTCGAGATTACTTTCTAAACTCCTACGATACGGTGTAAGAGGTAAATGTTATGACTGGATACAGAGTTACTTGACTGAGCGACACCAAATTACTGAAATAGCAAAGATAGTGGATAATAAAATAGTTACAGCACAATCTTCTTCTAGAATCAACTATTCTGGGGTGCCTCAGGGAAGCATTCTGGGTCCTCTCTTATTTTTGTTATACATAAATGACCTACCTAAATCAATCAAGCACGAGTGTATTTTGTATGCAGATGATACAACATTGGTAATAAAATGTAAAGATCAAAATGCACTGGAAGCTGCTGCTAATCATGACCTCGGAAACTTTATTGAGTGGTTGGATCAGAATAAATTGAGAGAAAATTTGGAAAAAACAGGAATCATTCAGTTTAAACCTTACAACAGTGTAAATATTTGTTTAGATATAAAGAATAAAAACACTCAGATTCACCAAGTTAGTTCCACAACATTTTTGGGGATTGTAATTGATAATAATCTAAACTGGAAGGAACACGTTGAAAAAGTTTGCACTAAACTTAACAGATTTGTGTTTGCTCTGCGGCGTTTAAGACTGGTGGCATCTCATGATACCGCATTATCAGCATATCACGGGTATGTGTCGTCTGTCCTGCGATATGGACTTATTTTATGGGGCAACTCTGTTGATGTAGAAAGAGCATTTAAAGTCCAAAAGAAATGCATTAGAGCTATATGTAATGTTGGATATCAGGACCACTGCACACCTTTATTCAAAGACCTAAAAATTTTACCATTACCCTGTCAGTACATCCTGGACATTTGCATGTTTGTTAAAAATAATCCACATTTCTTTCCTTTCCATGACACTGTGCTTAAAAAACAAAATAGCAGAGATATCTATAAATTATATATTCCGAAACAAAGACTTAAACTTTTTTCTAATAATGTGTATTGTATTGCCATTAAAATTTATAGTAAGCTGCCTATTATTGTAAGAGCATTGCCAGCAAACAAACTTAAAAATTATTTATTTAACTGGCTTCTAAAAAACTGTTTTTACTCAATTCAGGATTTTCTGCAGACTACAACTCATGACTTGAAATGTTGACTATGATAATATGATTATGCGACGATCTAAAAAGTTAATGTAATTATAAGTAATTTTGACATTGTGTTATTATATTATTATTGTGTGTACCCATACTGCTCTATTTGTTATTTTAATTATTAATTTGTTTAAAAAGGATTGCTTAATATTAATTGGATACTATTTTATGTTTCTACGCCAAGATTGGCAGAATATGCTGAACGTGAATAGCTTTAAGACTTGATACAATGTAACCATATTCTAAGAAATAAACGATTATTATTATTATTATTAAAAAAAAAAAAAAAATTGGCAAAATTAAAACCTACTTATGGGCGTTAGGGCTAAACAATGTTACTAAAAAGTTCACCGTCTAAATTTACCACCAAATTCTTTGCTCTTAACTTTTCACCGCTTTAGTTTACTTATCAAATCGTCTATTATAATCCGAAATTCATTTATATCGAACATTAAGGCCGAATAGTGTCCCATCCCTACTGAAGTACTGGCCCATTCATATTTTAAGGTGCACAAGAACATTCATTATTCTGGTACGCGTTTTGTATGTTGCTAAATGGGGACGCTTTGATCCGTTTAAGTCTCTAAAGGCTTTTAGATGCAACTAATAGGGAAGAATATTGTAAAAATAACAATAAAACGTAGAGGTTATGTCAAAGATGTTCCCGTTGAATGAAAGGGTAACGATTTTATTTTTATGTTATTTATTCAGTACACAATTTTGATACCCAAATAGGCGGCGGTGCGGTTCGCAACCCATCACGTCTCGTTTCCAACGGGGGCGGAAAGCGGGCTGAGGAAAGCCGCTTTGCTACTTTGAATGTTAGAGGAGGATTGAATGTTAAAATAGATGAAGTATGTCAGATGATGGATGACAAGATAATTGATGTTCTGTGCGTGAATGAGACGAAGCGAAAGGAATGTGACACCACAAAGCATGGACCCTACACGGCGTATTGGTCTGGTGTACCCAGTGCCAAAAGAGGCTGCCAGGGTGTCGGTGTCATTTTGTCTGCGCGAATGAATGATTGTATGATTGAGTATGAATGTGTGACCCCTAGACTCCTCTGGATTAGGTTAAAAGTAAGGCTTACCTGAATTTTTGTCCTAGGTGTGTATGCACCTACGGATTTGGGTGTAAGCGGGTCTACGATAGCCAAAAAGGAAAGGGAGGAGTTCTGGGATAGCATGAGAGAAGTTTTAAAGAAGTGTAAGGATAATGAAAGAATTATCATGTTGGGCGACTTTAATGGATGGGTAGGTGTGAAGCGTGATGGGTATGAAAGGGTTTTAGGCACGTTTGGTGATGAGAGAATAAATGAAAATGGTAAAAGTTTGCTTGAGGTATGTTTGGAATGGAATCTTTTAGTAGCGAACACAATGTTTGCTCATAAAAGAATCCATATGTATACAAGGGATGAATGTGGCATAAGAAGTATGATTGATTTTGTGATCGTAGACGAAAGACTGAAAGGGCAAGTTCTGGATACAAGGGCGTACCGCGGTGTCGGTATTGCTACAGACCACTTCCTGGTGATGTCCAGGATAAGTGGTCTTTTCAAACGATGGCGACATAGGACAGCGGAACCCAGAACTAATCTAGAACGCGTGAAAGTAGAAAATTTGCAAGAGGAGAGAGTGAAAGAAGAATACGTTAAAAGGTTAAAAGAACGATTTGTTAATTTGGATAAGGAATGTGAGATAGAAAGTTTTTGGAAGACTTTTAAGGAAGGTGTAGTGAATGTTGCAATTGACGTATGTGGTGTCTGTAAGAGAAGAAAGGGAAGAATGCAGAAGAAAGAGTGGGTGGATAAGGAACTGCAAAAGGTTGTAGGTAATAAGAAGAAAGCATGGCTGGATTGGTTAGCAACCAAGGCTAACCAAAGAGTACAAAAAGCGACATTAGAGGATGTGGATAAGGCAAGAAAGGTTTATAAAAATATGAAAGGGCTAGTGAAAAATGTGATCAGTACGAAAAAAGAAGAGCAAAAGGATGAGTTTGATAGAAGACTCTCTGATAGTTTCCAAGACAATATTAAATTGTTTTGGAAATCGATTAGATTAGCTCGAGGGAAAACATCAAACTCGGAGCTATCTAAAATCAGAAGTAAGGATGGGAATATTATAAAAGGAGAAGAATGTGTGCTGAGAAGATAGAAAGAATATTTTGAAAGTCTTTTTGAAAGAGAAGAGGGCCTAGCACAAATGCAAGCACCTCCTCTTGAAGTGAATGAGAGTGAGCATGAAAGCGATATTAGTATGGAAGAGATTATGAAAGCATTGAAAAGTATGAAATCAGGTAAAGCTGCGGGATATGACAGGGTTTCCGTCGAAATGCTGAAGGCTGGACAGGGAGTAGTAGCAAGTCAGTTGTACTGCCTTTTCCACTTGTGCTGGAGGAACGGTCGGGTACCGGGAGACTGGTGCAAGGCTGTGATCGTGCCGTTGTACAAGGGAAAAGGGTCACAACAAGACTGTGTAAGTTACCGTGGAATAAGCCTCCTCAGTGTTGTCGGCAAACTGTATGCTAAAGTGATGATTGAAAGAGTAATGTTAGAAACAGATGACAGAATATGGGATGTACAAGCGGGATTTAGGAAGGGAATGGGATGTACGGATCAGGTCTTTTCCCTACGATGCATTACGGAAAGATATTTGGCAACAAACCAAAAAGTCTTTTGTGCATTCGTAGATTTGGAAAAGGCCTATGATGACGAAAGGAATGAGTTGTGGTCGGCATTAGCTGTGCATGGGGTGAGCAGTAAGCTGATACGGGCATTGAATTCCCTCTATAAGGATTCTAGTGCTTGTGTCAGGATAAACGGAGCGTGCACTGATTGGTTTAATATCCAAAAGGGTGTTAGACAGGGATGTGTAGCGTCTCCGTGGCTGTTCAACCTTTTCATGGATAATTGTCTGACAGATCTGAAAGAGAGTGATTTTGGCTTAAGAATGAATGAGTTACGCGTCAAATGTCTTCTTTACGCCGATGATCAAGTATTACTTGCATCGACGGCTAAGGATTTGCAAGCGATGGTGACTATTATGAATGAAGCTTTGGAAAGAAAGGGAATGAAAGTAAACACAAAAAAGACAAAAGTTATGGTGTTTGAAAAGGAAGAGAGCATGACAGAAGTATGTATTCGGATTGGTGGTAATGAACTGGAGCAAGTGAATGAGTTTGTATACTTGGGGTCGGTGTTTACTAGGGACGGAAAGTATGAAAGTGATATTGAAAGGAGACTAAATGCTGGTAACAGAGTGAATGGTGCGCTGCACGCCTTTGTAAATAGCCAGAAGATTTCTATGAAAGCTCGTCTGGCTGTGCATAGAGGGGTGTTGGTTCCAACACTCATGTACGGAAGTGAAAGTTGGGTATGGCAGAAAAAGCATGAAAGTAGAATAAATGCAGTAGAAATGAGAGCGCTAAGAAGTATGTTAGGAGTGAAATTGAGTGACAGGATAAGAAATAGTGTGATAAGAGAACGTTGTGGTGTGAAAGAAGATATTGTCACAAGGATTGAGAAAGGGATGCCCCCAAAAAAATTACCCCATGAAAAAAAAAATACAAAATTCGCTACATTAAAAAAGCTTACATGGTAATCCCAAGAGGCGGTGACCGGACGCGCGGGAGGCGCGGAGATGTGCCAGCGCTCGCACTCGCAGGTAGCGAAGTCATGACCCCAGTTGACCCCGGTATTTATTAGTCAGATAATAATGTGTTAATTGTACGAAACTGAGACTTCTTGGTAGCTCTGCAAGTAGCTTTTTTATTTGGTAGTATGAGGTCACTCAATAAGGACACTGATTTGATGGTTGTGGCGAAGATGTTGTTCCATATTTCTGCCACCGTCAGAAATACAGGCTTCACAGCGTCGCACTAGGTTGTCCCGCACCGATTGTAACACACTCGTATCCGCTTTAAGCGCAACAATCCGCACACGCATTTTTGCTTCACTGCCACATAATTTTATGAAAACTATTTGTAGAATACGTCATTTCGCGGAGCAAAACGGTACGACCACTCGGAAGTAATGTCTTCGCGAAACTGACCTGTCGTAATAATAAATAATAATGCATGATCAGGATATATCCACCGACACGTGCCGCGCGGCGAGTTGAATCAAAGCGGGCGGCTACCTTTACGCTATGTCAAAGGCGCCGCCTATGTTTATTGCGGTGCCGAAAAGCGAGTAGTTTGCTTGCGTCAATGCCGACAATAGAGCCGCGCGACGGGGAGTGTTAACACATTTTGAAAATTTCCCCGTTGTAGGGTAAATGGGTGATAAACCTATTGATTTTAAAAATCGATAAAAATGTTGTATTCATGAATTACGTAATTTTGATACTTATTTTGGTTATGTTAATATAGCAACTTTATTACCCTTTCGGATCTGACAGGGTTTTTATAACATATTGTATGTAGTACAATATGAAGCGTGAAATATGTATTATAATCAGTAAGTGTATAAATAAGTAAGTAAAAATTGTATGCGAAATTTCAGACAAAGCACTAAACAATCCTATGGATGTTATTTGTGACTAGTTTACTAACAAAATAATATTATTTATATATATACTAGCGTCATCTACAACTCTAATAGGAAATGTTACTTTGAGTGTCTGTTATTATCTGTGCAATAATAAAGTTAGTCGTTACAAAGGAATCACACTGCGTTTTTATTAATGAGGCTAGATTTCCATTTGTTTAAAGATACAGCAAAAATATCAGGCACATTGTTAAAATTATCTACTAAGCTGTTATATTTACGGCACATCCTAACTATCGGATTGTGTGATGATGACACGTTATTATTGCAAAGTGGGATTGAGAAGGGACGATCTCGTCTGGAAGACCTCACTGGGACCCGAAAGCAAATTTCAGACAGAAGAGTAGTGGACAGCAAACCATTTAAAATTTTATGTAAGGAGGTGAAATCCAGGATTCTCCGCTGCGACTCAAGGCTCTTCATTCTAGATTTCGCGTTTTAAATGACACCGGAATGTTGAAATCCTCAAGATGCGTCTCTGGATAGATTCCAGCCTGTCTAGTATATCTTTGTATTATTGATTGCCACTGTAAGTATAAATTAACAGCCTATTCATCATCCCACTGCAGGGAAAAGGCCTCCATCATTGGATTCAAATTACCACAGCAATGATAGGTATTTGCCTAATCACCATGTTTGTCAAGGGTTGATGATTACAAACCCGAGCAATGTTCGAAAATTCGAAACGTTTGATTGCCCGACCCGAAACATAGCAAATGAACTATAATTTTTATGTCTTCCATTTATATATTAGGGGTTAAAGTATAAAATTTCCGTTTTGTATGGACGAAATCGAGAAAAGTCATTTTCCATACTAACAATTTTTTAGTTTTTTTTAAAAACGCCTGAACCGTTTTCGATGCAATTAAAGGTGAAAGTTAGATGGTTATAAAGCTTCGCATTATAGTATTTAAATTTCTGAAAATCAAAGTATATAATACAAATATACTTAATTGAAGCAAAAAGGTCAGCTGACACATTGTAAGGGGTCTTTTCAACGACTTCCTTTGAAGTAATAGGCACTAGTATTGCATTTTTTTTTCAGTCAAAAGTTACTTTTATTTAGTTTTTGATACAATACAAAAAGAATTACGCAATAATATGACTATACTTAAGAGCTATAAACAAAATAAAAAGTGGGAAAATAATCGGCAATTTCATACTTAAACCCCTATTATAACTATTTGTTCTTTAATAATCAGAAAGAATTTTAATAACAAAAGTTATCATGCAGACTGGAAATATCTGCAATATTATGAACTCAATGTGTTTAACTGTTTGTTGAAATGTTTTTAGTTTATGATTAAACTAGCTGTTCCCCGCGACTTCGTCCGCGTCAATTTCTGTTATAATGATCGCGATTATTTTTGCAACATTTTTCACTGATGCTTCGCTCCTATTGGTCGCAGCGTAATGTTATACAGGATGAAATTTTAACCACTTTCCAAATTTTAATATAGCAATCTTCGATACAAAAAACAAATGACGTATTTTTTCTTTTGGTATTATAAAAATGTCAAGATAAAGCACTTAGAAAGGGCCGCCAAAAATCTAAAATTTTTGGTATGGCCGCCTAGCAACACTTTTTTTACGCAATGCTCATCTCATTCATTCATTACGATACTAATGATAAGTTTTTGATTTTCCTTTTATACCTTAACAGGCCTAGGACCGTAAAAATTGAAAACTAATATAGTTTATATAGCGAAGAACATTTTCGGGTGACAACTTGATTTACATTTTTTACTTCATAAATGGGCTCTAAATACGATACTGAATGCATATAAAAATTTCGGAAAGTGGTTAAAATTTCATCCTGTATAGCCTAAAGCCTTCCTCGATAAATGGACTATCCAACACAAAAAGATTTTTTCAAATCGAACCAGAACTTCCTGAGATTAGCGCGTTCAAACAAACAAACAAACTCTTCAGCTTTATAATATTATATAAAAGTAAAGTAAAGTAACAGCCTATAATTATCTTACTGCAGGGAAAAGGCCTCCATCATTGAATTCAAGTTACCACTGCAATGATGGGTGCTGGCATAATCACCACGCTTGCCAAATGCGGGTTGGTGATCACAAACCCGAGCAACGTTCGAAAATTCGAAACTATTTGTTGCCCAACCCAGGGATCGAACCCGGGACCCCGAGATCTTGGCCCGGTATTTAAACCACTAGACCAACGGGGCGTTAATATTATATAGTATAGATTGAATTCTTTAAATAGATTCGCTTTTACAATAGTACATTTTACACGAATATTGATAAAGTTCTACCAGGATATTGGTACAAGAATGTATACATTAAAATACAGACTGTATACATGTCAAATGATATTAATATGTACATACGTGTACAACAGCACGTCAACCTACTACAAATCGTCAATTTTTCTCAATTGATATTGATCTCTTCATGTTGGAGTTAAAGTTCAAAATCAATTCAATTACCTTTAATTTTTTTGATACGTTGACCTGGCGTTGTCTGTGCTACGATTAGAAAGAGATCACAACTTAATATCAGTATTGTAACATGAAAAATTTGGTCTTTTGTAATTTTATAATTGCAATAAAGTTGCTAAAAATATCAAATATAGTACGCCCCGTTGGTCTAGTGGTTTAAATACCGGGCCATGATCTCGGGGTCCCAGGTTCGATTCCCGGGTCGGGCAACAAAAAAAGTTTCGAATTTTCGAACGTTGCTCGGGTTTGTGATCACCAACCCGCATTCGGCAAGCGTGGTGAGTAAGCCAGTACCCATCATTGCTGTGGTAACTTGAATTCAATGATGGAGGCCTCTTCCCTGCAGTGGGATGATTATAGGCTGTTACTTTTACGCAAACTAATAGTTTTAGATTCACTGTCAAGGCATACCCATAGTCTTTCACTTCAGTCAGTCTTACAATCGGGATATTATACAAATTTTAATGTTGACATCAGAAACAACGAGGTGAGAGGCCTGGTGATCTAAAATACAGACAGGAAAACTGTCTAATTTAGACTCCAGTCTCACACTTACATTGTAATTGGCACTTTATCACGGTGTATGGAACCTTTATTCACCGGGGTATTATCGAACCTGGCATTCACAACGCCTATCAAAGATTGGCTGTCGAAAGTAAAAAATCTTGCTGTATTTAATTTTAATGCGATTGTTATGCGACATAGAATTGTGAGTATTGAAAATTGATGGGTATTGCTATTGAACATCACTAGGTTTTTATACCTACAGCAAACACACATACGCACGCACACGCACACGCACACACACACACACACACACACACACACACACACACACACACACACACACACACACACACAAAACATAGAGATAAGTACCTAGTACCTACTACAATAAATTAAGACATGCTTGTTTCTGAGGGTGAGAGGCCTGGTGATCTAAAATACAGTCAGGAAAACTGTCTAATTTAGGCTCCAGTCTCACATTTATATTGTAATTGGCACTTTATTTGGTATGTTCTACTATTTATGATCTGTATCTATTCTATTAACGAAGAAACTCCCAGAGCTGAGAAATGTAGAACTCACTTTTTTTCTACTTTGATCCGTCTGGGAATCGAATCCGTGACCTCGGAGTAGGTGACACTTTGAAAGCCGGTTTGTACGCCACTCCGCCACAGATTTCTGCAAATTTAACTGTAAATAAAATGTTTTTACGCCAATTTAAGAATGGTGACGATTCAATCAGTTTTGTAATTTGGTTACTACACTGATGGAATACAGATTTTT
Source organism: Anania crocealis (assembly GCA_949315895.1). NCBI lineage: Eukaryota > Metazoa > Arthropoda > Insecta > Lepidoptera > Crambidae > Anania > Anania crocealis. The sequence goes on from OX438872.1 coordinate 12,687,538, forward strand.
CTGATTCCGTATAAACATTTTTTGTAAAGCCCTTTTGCTAGAATAATACGAAAGAGGCTTACTAACCTTATTTTTAATAAGTATAATCATAATAAACAAATGAAAAGTAAAAGATTAACGCTGCGTTTAGAATAATTAAACGGTTTTAATTTAAAACGAACAGTGTTTCAAGTATAACAACTAAATTTTCAATTTCATCCTGAATTCAAAGAAGACTGAACGTTCGCGTTGCTTCCAGGAACTGCTGACGATATAATTATATTACTTATAACATCTAAAGTTATCCAGTCGAGAAATCTATATCCATCCATCTAAAATAATCATACAGATTATATTTCAAGGTAGTATTTTTACATCAAGTATATTTTTAGCCCACGAGTAATGATGGTACCTTCATCATCATCATCATCATCAGCCTATTGCAGTCCACTGCTGGACATAGGCCTCTCCAAATGCACGCCACTTAGATCGATCCTCGGCTTCTCGCATCCAGCTCCTGCCAGCTACCTACCTAATGGTACCTTCGAAAACGATTTTCCGTTTACCTATTTCATCATAATATTCTAGTAACTTAATAAATATTTGATAAATTCATCGGTTTTCCTTAGTTGATTGGAGATAAAAATCCAATGATCCAGATGGATACATCCACACAAAGGCGATAAGTTCTTTGATCGGAATCATCAAGATCTAATTCCAGTACAAGCGTTATAAAAATGAAACGAAAATTTCTTAGCATCCATGAATTCCTTGAAAATGTACTTGGGGCCTGGGACTTGTGATCCAGTTTTAGGAAGAGGGGATCCTCACTTACCAAGTGATCTTCCATACTGAGTTCTTAATAATATTTGGTACAATGCTACGAACGCTGTTTTTGACGCAACAACCATTGAGATTTTGAAAGCCAAAGGACTTTTAGTAAATTAAAATAAATAAATGTGGACAATATCATACATTGTTCTGTAGGACTAAGATGCGAAACCACGATAAATTTGTCGCACGACATGAGAAAATTTGTCTACTTGTCTTATTTTATCATTTTTCCTAACATGGAAACCACACGCGATAAAAATTATTCGCTAGACAAATGTTTATCTACGTGACAAGCGGATATAGCCATATTACACAATTATATAGTTTTATGTGTGAAAACATTGGTTAATATAATCATTCCTTCAATTTTACGTCCGATTTAACTAAAACATAGACGTAACCTGCGTTGACACTCATGTTAGAGTTTGTAGACAATTTTATCGTTTTAAATTCGTATTTTGACAGCTAGGGATTATGGCCAAATGGCCTGTCATGTAAGCAGCGGTAGATAAACGATATAACGCTGTCAAAATACGATAAAAGGCAGCGACATTATTATATCGTTGTTCGCATCTTAGCCCTACTGATCTCAAAGTGAGTAACTATTTATAGCAATCGTATTTTAGAAATCAGAAACATCGAAGGTACCTCAAACACCCAGACACGAGAAAATGTAGAAAACTCTTTTTTTTACATTGAGCCGTCCGGAAATTGAACCCGGGACCTCGGAGTAGACGACTCCTTCAAAACTGGAGTGTACGCCACTCCACCGCGGGAACGTTAAGTTGAAGAGGGAGTGTTTTTTAATTTTTAAAACCCATTTCAGACTTAGCGAACAGCGTGTTAAATTAATAGTATTGTTCCGAAGAAATATATTGGACTTCAATAGTGTCGATACTATCGATAGGCTATCGATACTCTAGGCCAAACTACGATCTCCAACACCCCTGCCTTTCTTCGTTCCGTTCTTTTGGATCCTATTGAAGAAGCATGTGTCCAACTGTGGACTGACTGTGGATAATGTAAAAAAAGCTCAGTCAATAAAAAAAACTAATCGCGTTTAGCATCAGTTATTAAAATTAACATCGTATAGTAAATCTTGTACTGTACGCAATCCTCTTCGACGACATTTTGATGTTACCAGCTAATTCTCTGAAAGCATTCTTACAAATAGGGCTAAGTTACAAAACCAGGAAAATGTACTAGTCTGAGCGGCGTCACAGTGTATTAGGATATAGTAGACCAATTCCAAACACTAGTAAGTAATGTGTACCAATTTAAAGTCTATACGATAAAATACACCTAATGTAAAAAGGTGGTTTCAAGTCAGCAATAATTTGATTATGTAGAACTACATATATGATAATAAATAAAGAAACTTTGTAAGATGTAACAATATTTTAACTACTACGGATATCATTTTAGGCAATCAGTTTTAATACATATTACAGTATTGTATTTTATTCAGGTAATAAGATCTTTTTTGTGTCGTATTAGTATATTTTGAGGATTATTTCATTTCACTTATTTTAACAATTTCCATCTTCAACATAAGACTAGTTGGGATTAATCGTCAAAATGGCTTTGCTTATCAAATTAAGTAATAAGTAAGTATACAATAAGTATAAACAAAAACGACTGCTTTAAGCATACGGATAACGGATGCACTTCCTTTTTGCTTGGTTTAAACTATTTTTGCGTCGGAGGTTGATAAAGTATGTCATACTTTATATACCTAGTAAGCAAAAACGTTTTAAATAAGTAAAAACAAAATTTCAAAAACCTTCTGCACATTTTTACTTTATGTCAAGAGCGGATTTTTCTTATAAAAAATGTATTAAGTGATACTTGAGTAATTACTTGTGGCTTTGATAAAATCTGCAGATAAAAATCAGAAGTAAGAAACTTTTAGCCATTTAATAAAAGAACCTTGTTTAACGTTGCGGGGTTTTCAAAGATTAACAGTAGCTTTGAAAACAAAGCCACTTTGAATTTAGACATTGGTGGCCGAAAAATTCCATTTTTAAGATTTCGTCGGGCTTTGAACCATAAAATATCTCAATAATCATCAATTTTGTTGCAGTTACAAAAAGGTGTTATACTGTTATGGTATGTCTATTGACCCTAATGAGCACAACAATAGTTAGAAGGAACTGTTATGATCAATTAATTGAATATCCATGAAAAGATGAGACAAAGTTCTTAGCGTTCCATGAATTCACCGTGTGGGTGCCGGGTCCATCGTGTGGCAGAAAAAGAAACTCCGAGTAGCTCCCGGCCTTGTGTGTGACATGGGTGTAGGTGTAAGGGGCCTCTTTCCGACGTACATCAACAATCACCTCTTCCTCTCCCTGCCCATCCAAATCTGGTACGAACCTGCTTATGCAGCTTTAGACCCTCGCTCTAGTATAGAACTTACTGCAGTTCTGACCAAGCCAAGGTCTTTCAACCGGTTATAGAGAGATTTAGCTGGTATACCTTTTGCTCCTACTTCTACAGCATATAGACCAACTATATAACCGTTTTTCGTTAATTCATTTAAGAGATCATAATATATTTTTTCTTTCATTGCGTGGTCCTAGGTATGTTAGTTTTCCACGGCACGGTAAGCTCTACAAGTAGGTAGGTACAATCCGTTATGTAGCTCAAGAAAAAAGAAAAATGACCGGTCTGGATCATGAAACACACACACCCTCTGGGATTTTATAGTGCTTTTCATATGTTTCCATTAAAATAGTCCAGTCAGATGCTGTAGCCAGGATTGAGAAATGCTTGTTCTTAGAAAAACAATATTTTTTTCATGTAAATGCATAGAATTTTCGCTGTTATACCTTATATTTCTCAAATCAAGAAATAGAGTCATTATCAACTGAAATAATAACAACATAATGACAGCTAATTACATAAATTAGCTTCGACACCTTGAACGTAATACCACATTCAGATTGTGTAATAATTACCCAAGTTATGTTTTAGTTATTGAACAGTGATGTTATTATTCTCGACTTATCGATACTAAATACTAAATACCTATCTAAAATAGTCCCTATAAACATAAAAAATAATATCCAACAATTGTTTACAAAATAAGAAAGTCATTAATTAGATTTTATTACAATAATATATTGTTCTTGGGTGTTTTTTAAGCATAAAAAGCAATATTTTATATCAGATCAGTATTGAAATATATTTGTTCATAATAAAGATACTTGTGTATAGGTACTCTTATTCATATATCCTGAGACCTAATGCAACGTAAATTCCGTATTAACGGAAATATTTATCTCTTAAAAAAAAAAAAAAAAAAAAAACTTTTTTTACAAATTTTCTTGGTATGCATTAATATAATGATGCCGATTGACAAAGTTTAAAATTTTGCAACTACTTACAATATTGCTTGGTTCAAAATGACAATGATTGTCGTAACTTTTATAATACTACTCGTAACATGTTAATAATGACATGGAAAACAGATTTAAACGGCCCCGCACTATTCACTTGATCGCAATTAATTGTACGTCACTACAATATACAAGCAGCATTCAAAATAGCTTTATTGTTCGAGCTTTTGACACGTCAAAATGTTCCCTATATTCGAAAAGCTTGAAAACCCTAGAAGGCCTTTACTTGGTCCTAATGTGAAAGCTCTAAAATTCTGGGGTCTACTCCTCCCTGACAACGTTGTCATGAAGTATTTTTATCTTTTAATGCATATACTAGTAACAGTATTCACTGCTACCGAATACGTCGACATTTGGTTCATCAAAACTGATCTCAATCTGCTCTTAAACAACTTGAAAATCACTATGTTAGCTACTATGAGTGTTATTAAGGTCACCACTTTTTTGTACTGGCAGCAGCATTGGAGAGACATAATTGAATACGTCACTAGAGCTGATCTAGCTCAGAGAGCCACTGATGACGTCACCAAAAATGGTCTGATCATCAAATTTACTGGGTATTGTCGCAAGATAACCTACCTCTACTGGTCTTTGATGTACACAACAGTAGTAATAGTCATCTTCCAACCAGTTTTCAAGTATTTCTTGTCACAGTCATACAGAGAAAACGTCATGAACGGAACTGAGAACTACTTACAGGTAATTATTTTAAAGACTAAATCACTGACCAGTGGTTCTGGTTTTATCCTTAGGTGCGCAGAGTAAAGTATAGAGAGGTTACAAAAGGAGAGTCGGGAGAACAACTTACCTATGCCTCAGCGACATCACAACTAGCCCTCACCGACACCTTGCCTTTTGTTCAATTTAGAAAATATAGTTTTCTAAACTGAACCTTCCAGGAATGGAACCCTTTCCTAGTGACACAGAACAACCATAACCTTAACCTTGCTTTCTAATAGTGTATGAGAATGATTTTAGCTTACGATCGACCATTCTGAGTCTAGGCTGCGGGTCGTGGTACTTACACTGACACTGCAAATACTACAAATGTAAATTTTTTTCAGGTCGTCAGCTCCTGGGTGCCTTTTGACAAAAGCACTACAACAGGATATCTCGTCGCTTCCGTCTACCAGTCATATGCAGCAATCTATGGTGGCGGCTGGATCACGTCTTTTGACAGTAATGCTATGGTCATAATGGTGTTCTTCAGAGCTGAGTTGGAGTTGTTGAAGATAGATTGCGCTATCATTTTCGGGACTGAAACAAATCCGGTGTCCGATAATATTGCTTTTAAAAGAATGAAAGAGTGTCATAAAAGGCATGTGGAGTTGATCAAGTAAGTCAGTTTTTTTCAATTGTATTGTATGTGACTTTGAATTTGCTTTTGTGAAATGCAATTTTTAATCGTCATTTTGATTTCTCAGGCTTTGCACAGTTTGTGTTATCGCGGGTTTTCAAAGACGTAATAAAATTAATTGCGGTATTGGAAAGTCACGGCAAAATTTTCAATTTTACACTAGCTATGTGGTTTATCAATAACAGAACTATTGTCTACGAAGGTGGACATAACACGATGGTGATACTTTTTGGTAGTTCCACCCGACGTCGGACCTGTGAAGTTCGGTTAAATCCTCTCCGGCTAAATCGTGCTTCCAATTATATCGCGCTCCGGCGACAGAAAAAAATTTTGATTACCTTCCAAATAATAGAACAATCTACGAGAAAAAACACAAATGACGTATTTTTTCTTTTGGTATAGCCCAGTACATAAAAATAAATTTCAAGATAAAGCAAAGCAGCTATAAAATGTCCGCCAAAAATCAAAAATTTTTGATACGGCCTCTTAGCAACACTTTTTTTACGCGATGCGCATCTCATTTATTCATTACGATAATATTCATAAGTTGTTGATTTTCCCTTGATACCTTCACAGGCTTAGATTTATGTCGCGAAAATATTTTCGTGTCATTTTCTGCTTCATAAATGGGCTCTAATTACGATACTTAACGCTTATAAAAAGATTTGAAGGTGATGAAAAAGTCATTCTGTAAATCATGTCCTCGACTGTAACTTGTTATTTAAATAAATAATAAATGAATTATGCCTTATGCCATCTCGCTCCTAAGAGATTAAATTTACGTCATCTCTATCTTTGAAGACAATCACTTGAATCACTGTTAACTGCTTTTCATTCTGGCATTCTTCCGTATTGTAAATTAATGCTAAAAGTGGCCGCTTTTGGCGTTAGCGACAAATTCGGCTTTATAAATATAAGTGAAAAGTTTACTGTTATTCCTTAAATACTTCCTAGAGCTAATTTGCTAAGGTTATAGTGTTCAAATTTTTTGCGAATCGTTTTTTTTTATAAGTAATAAAATTAAATTAATTCATTATAAAAATAATATACCCGCACATAGCTCTAGTAGTCCCCTTAAGCGGATTTTGAAGTTACGCTGTGACTTTTTTGTTTTGGTTATATTTGAATATAGTCAGTGTTTTTGTATTTTTTGTGTGATTTTTATCACCCGCTAAAAATTTTTTACAAAATAAGTACCTAACAACAATAAATGGAAATATTTGTTTAAAACATAAAATGGATCACAATAAGTTGCTAAAAATAAAAATGTTAAAATATGATACAATAGCTTCTAAAGCATCAGTTCAATAATAAAAACATTTAGAAGTACTTTACAACTTTCTTTCTTACAAGCTATCCTTTGTTGACAATATAAAAATCTTATACGAAAAATCTCAACTCAATAATCCTAAGGCCACGTCTGTACAGGGTGTTCCAGAAGTTGACGTAAAGACCAAAATCGATAAATAGGACAACTCATAATAGTTGCTAGCAAAAAAAAAACTTTGTCATGTATTTTTTTTATTATAGTATTTTCTTTTTCTTTTAGAGAAATTTTTACCTTATGATGCTTTTTTAGCACCTTTAGCTTTAGATCTTTACTTTTTTTCGTGTAACTCACTCCAACTTAGAAGAGAATATCACATTTATCCGAACCAAGAATGAAAAATTAATAATTCGCCCAAATTTAACTGACTGTAATAAAAAAAATGTACTAAGCCAGTTTGCCAGCTACCCTAAAAAGTTGACGAAATTAATAATGATTCTAAAAAGGAAAAACACTTGGTTCATTATTTCTTAGATTACAGGAAAAAAAACTTGAATCCCAGTTTAAAAAAAAAAACTAAAATCATTTTAGTGTAGCTTGACTTGAGCGTAACTAATTTTTTTCTGAATTGCACATATCGAAACTAGGTACCAGTTTGTGGTACTTTCGTTCTTTTTGATGCTATAGATATCAAAGGCTTTATAGCTACTCATATTGTATAATCAGTACAACGAAAGTGAAAATTATTTTAAGACGCATAATGGGCCAAGTGGAGCTTAAATGCGGAAAAGGGAGCTCGTTACCGTTACAGTATTTTAAGTATTAATTGTTAGCGCACAATTATAATACGCTAGTACTCTTACTGGAACTTAATTGATCGAATGGCTTAAGAACTGGACCAAGATCTCGAGGTCTTGGGTTCAATCCCCGGATCGGGCAATAAGAGTTTTTAATTTTCGAACCTTTCTAGGGTTTGTGATCACCAACTTGCATTTGTCACGCGTTGTGATTATGCCCGTACCCATCATTGTTGTTGTAACTTAATTCAATAATGAGCATACCCTGCAGTGCGATGATTATAGGCTTTACTTTACTTAGAGTAATAGGGGTTAAAGTATGAAATTGCCGATTATTTTCCCACTTTTTATTTTGTTTATAGATCTTAAGTATAGTCATATTATTGCGTAATTCTTTTTGTATTGTATCAAAAACTAAATAAAGTAACTTTTGACTAAAAAAAAAATGCAATACTAGTGCCTATTACTTCAAAGGAAGTCGTTGAGAAGACCCCTTATAATGTGTCAGCTGACCTTCTTGCTTCAATTAAGTATATTTGTATTATATACTTTGATTTTCAGAAATTTAAATACTATAATGCGTAGCTTTATAACCATCTAACTTTCACCTTTAATTGCATCGAAAACGGTTCAGGCGTTTTAAAAAAAACTAAAATATTGTTAGTATGGAAAAATGACTTTTCTTGATTTCGTCCATACAAAACGGCAATTTCATACTTTAACCCCTAATATTAACGTGATGCTCTAAGCATTTTAATAGTTACTCCCTGGAGTTAAGACAACTGGTGTCAAACACAAACATGTGGTGAACCACATAGAAGCCACTGTGTGGTAAACCATGTGTTAGTAAATTATCACCTAACAGGTATGTTCAAAATTTTATAAATAGATGGCGTTCAGCATTGTAATGGTTTTAGTAATGAGTTTTCTAAATAATATATGATGTAAATAAATGATGGAAGTTTTGAACTACTTAACGTAACTATTTGACGACCATTTGGATCAGCGGTAGTAAACGCTGCTTCTGAGCCATGGGTCGCGGGTTCGATCCCCGCACAGTACAAATATTTGTGTGCATGAACAAGCCTGTTTGTACTGGTCTGGGTGTTTTCTATATATTATAAGTATATATTTACAAAAAAAAAGTATATAAGTAGGTTTAATACTTAATAGTAGCTTAATTTGGGACTAGATGGCTCTATGTGGCCCGTCTTAAGTCTTTATTATTATTATGTTTGTCATTTTCCAATCACGGGACTATGGAGTCCCGGACCTTTGGAAGGCGTACGAGCAATGTGATACCAACCGATACTACCAAGCGCACTATACAAGTACACCCAAGGATAACCTCCGGTTAGTGCAGGACTATTGCAGAAAGTGGATCCAAAGATACTGGGCTATGGGTTTGGGTGCTAGTGGACTGGGTAACTGGGACTAAGGAAGGAGTATGGCCCCCGCCTCACCTATGTTACTCACACGGATAAAATGGCAGGGGTGACTCGCACACTCGTTTAATGGGCCCCCGAAAACGGCCGCTAGCTCATAGTGACGTAGCGATAAGGGGGCAATATAGCCTGAGGTGCTTGAGGAGTGGGGAGGTATTACACGGCTCTACAAGCATCTTACTGCAATACTTCATTCCTCCGAGCATTTCTGCTCTAGCGACTCTCCACTCAAGCCGGCCAATGAAGGCAAGCAAGAGGTGGGAGATATGTTCCTGGTCAGTGTTAACTCCGGCCGACCAAGGCAGGCCAGAGGTGAGGAACAGGGATACTCCCGGGAGCAATCAGGTCCGTGGGGTCGCTTCTGCCCAACAGCTCGCCACAAGCTGCCCTGCGGGGTTATTATTATTATTATTAACGTAGTAGCGGGCTTAATTTTATTTTATCCATTCTAAAATTAAAACTCAAATCTAAAAAAGCAGTAAGTAGAAAAATATTAAACTTTTAATGTAAATCAATAATAATTGTTTTTTACATTTTCATTTTCTCGTCTCATACAACAACTATGAACGTTTTTAATTACTCAATGTTAAAACAGTCAGTCGGGCAAGATGATGTGTGTGTTCTATTCCCACTTGTAGCACTTGTATTATTGATACTAGCTGTTGCCCGCGACTTCGTCCGCGTCAATTTCTGTTATTATGATCGCGATTATTTTTGCAACATTTTTCACTAATGCTTTGCTCCTATTGCTTGTAGCGTGATGTTATATAGCCTAAACCCTTCCTCGATAAGTGAACTATCCAACACAAAAAGAATTTTTCAATTCGAACTAGTACTTCCTGAGATTAGCACGTTCAAACAAACAAACTCTTCAGCTTTATAATATTAGTATAGATTATACAGAGATATTTTTACTCACGTATGGAAATAAATTGACTATAACTATTTTTCTATAATGATGAGACAAACTTCTTAGCGTTCCATGGATTCACCGTGTGAGTGCCGGGTCCATCGTGTGAGTAACTCCGAGTAGCTCCCGGGACTTGTGACACGGGTGTAGGTTTAAGGGGCCACTTTCCGACGTACATCAACACTCACCTTCACTACTCGTGTTTCTCTCCCTGCCCATCCAAATCTGGTACGAACCTGCTAATGCAGCTTTAGACACTCGCTCTAGTATAGAACTTACTGCAGTTCTGGCCAAGCCAAGGTCTTTCAACAGGTTATAGAGAGATTTTGCTGGTATACCTCTTGCTCCTACTTCTACAGCATATAGAATAACTATATAACCGTTTTTCTTTAATTCATTTAGGAGATCATAATGTTAGTTTCCCACGGCACGGTAAACTAACATTTATTAATATTATAACACGGTTTATTATTTTTTAAATCACGTAGTAGTAAGCTCACAACCTGCCAGTATAAACGCATCCTTTATAATCTTGCAAACTTTTTCTTGAACAAAGTGAAAATATCTATATAAGAAATAATTTCTAACATCCCATCTTAAGCTGTGTAAGTAAAGTCGTAAACAGAGCGGGGTAGAATTTATCGCAGAAACCTAAGTGTTCAAGTTAGATTGACTTTTAGTTAATTCTGTGTTTCTCTCGTACCTACATGTAACACAATGCTGGGTTTGATAATATCTGATAGCGTTTGGACTGCTTCGTTATTACATTCGGGTTAGTTGTAATTGTTTGTAACTTAGTTATTATCTAGTCATATCCAAGTTTTTCAGGAATATATAACCTGAAGCACATACTAAACGTCTTAAATCGTTACTATCTTTTTGTATTTATCAATTTAAGTAAAACTGTAAATATTGTAAAGACAGATGTATAATATCATATTTTTGTATTATAGATATTTATTCGTTCAATTTAAACAGATGAAATCGAAGTGTCTGTGATAAAAAATTAACAGATTTACACTTAACGCATTACCGATAGCGAAGTGCCAATATCTAACATTTTTGGAATCTTTGCATTAATTATGGTTTTTGACATTAGAGTTTCTATACGTGTCTTTTGATGAAACAGAGTATTCGTATTTTAACGAAATGGCTTCATGTGTAAATTTATTTTTATTTGTTCCAGGTACAGCCGTCTCTTTGACGCTTGCCTTTCCCCGATAATGCTGTTATATATGTTCGTTTGTTCTGTAATGCTCTGCGTTACTGCGTTTCAAATTACAGTAAGTATTTTATATACTCAGTCGGTGTCGAATGGTGCCGGCACTCCTCCTCTTTCTATAGGTGTCGTAAGAAACTTTCTTCTGGAAGTACTCCATTTCCAGAAGAACACGGGCAGCAGAGTCTTCCCTCCTCCGTTAGCCAAACTGCTATCTCCAACCCTTACGACAAGCTAAAAAAAAATTCTAAATTCTAAATCTCGCCTCCCGCCAGCAGTCCCGCCTATCAAGTATGACAGTTTGTTCTTTAAAAATATTCCACCCATAAGTTTCACTCGTTAATACTGGCCCAAATATTTAATATTGGTGTTGGGTACTAAAATTATCAGAATTCTGTTCAGTACTGCAACCTTTTTTGAGGGAGGGCGGGCGGTTTTTTTGCATCACCAGCGCTCACTCGGTGTCGGTGCGGGTAGTGTGGCGAAGGTATTAGGGGTTAAAGTATGAAATTGCCGTTTTGTATGGACGAAATCGAGAAAAGTCATTTTTCCAGACTAACATTTTTTGTTTTTTTAAAAACGCCTGAACCGTTTTCGATGCAATTAAAGGTGAAAGTTAAATGGTTATAAAGCTACGCATTATAGTATTTAAATTTCTGTAAATCAAAGTATATAATACAAATATACTTAATTGAGGCAAGAAGGTCAGCTGACACATTGTAAGGGGTCTTTTCAACGACTTCCTTTGAAGTAATAGGCACTAGTATTGCATTTTTTTTAGTCAAAAGTTACTTTATTTAGTTTTTGATACAATACAAAAAGAATTACGCAATAATATGACTATACTTAAGAGCTCTAAACAAAATAAAAAGTGGGAAAATAATCGGCAATTTCATACTTTAACCCCTATTATTTAGGCCGGTGTTAACCGAGCGGAAATTTTTAGCAAAATGATTTTTATTTCATGTTATGTTTAAGGTTTAATATAACACCTGAGCCTATAAGGTTTGTTGTATGTTGTTTTTCAGTGTTCTTTGTTTTCACAGTCCGAGACAAGCGCAATGGAGCGGTTCCTGACAACCGAGTACCTCGTGTTTGGTGTCTCTCAACTCTTCATTTACTGTTGGCATAGCAACGATGTTTATTATGCTGTAAGTATATTTAACTAACTGACTTCAAAGAAAAGGAGAAGGATCTATGTTCGTCTGTTCAAATTTTGGGTTAGCTGATGCGTCCAGACTATACTGAAGTGGTGGGAAGAAGATGGTAACCATGTTTATTTATAAGTGACAGCTGTAGCGGAGTTTGGTGTAGTGGTACGGTCGTAAGCAACGATCCCGGTTTCGATTAACGATCGATCACACATTGAAAGTCCGCCACGGAGGTCATCATCATCATACAAATCGGAACCTCAAAATTTTTGTGTGTATGAAAAAAAAGATGATATCAAATTACTAACTTTCACAATAGAGTTTATATTATGTACATGCTTACTAAGCTTGTTTTGGCTAGTTATACTATTAACCAAACATCCTGTATATTAAACACAGCTTCTCTGTGCTCCTCTTTGACAAAGCTCGGACTTTGTATCCAGAAGTAAATCAGTTTCGCTATCGTTATTAAAACTAACTGTGTTTTAAACTTTTATAGTCACTATCACTATAGTTATTTAATTCGGGGTTTATTTATACCATATACCTTATTTATTATGAGTTTCCGATATTTCGGCACTGTTGCAAGCGCCATGATCACGGGAGAACTAAATAATATGTGTGAACACGGGTATAAACCCCGAATTAAATAACTCTAGTAACTGTGCTTTGTATAGTTGGATCTTTTCTTTCGTTGTAATTACTGTTTGTTTTGAAGTGGAACCAACATTGAAGCTGATCTCAATGGATAGTTAGATTCCTAGCAAAATATTATTGCTACAAAAAAAAAACCGAATGAAGGGCAAAAACATTTTTAGAATTGTGTTTTTGCACACAATTTTTTTACAAACGGTATAAAAGAATCCTAACTAAATCCTAACTAATAATAGGGGTTAAAGTATGAAATTGCCGATTATTTTCCCACTTTTTATTTTGTTTAGAGCTCTTAAGTATAGTCATATTATTGCGTAATTCTTTTTGTATTGTATCAAAAACTAAATAAAGTAACTTTTGACTAAAAAAAAATGCAATACTAGTGCCTATTACTTCAAAGGAAGTCGTTGAAAAGACCCCTTACAATGTGTCAGCTGACCTTCTTGCTTCAATTAAATATACATATTTGTATTATATATACTTTGATTTTCAGAAATTTATATACTATAATGCGTAGCTTTATAACCATCTAACTTTCACCTTTAATTGCATCGAAAACGGTTCAGGTGTTTTTAAAAAAACTAAAGAATTGTTAGTACGGAAAAATGACTTTTCTCGATTTCGTCCATACAAAACGGCAATTTCATACTTTAACCCCTAATATTATAAATTTGAATGAAAGTTTATTTGTTACACATTCAAGCAAAAACTACTTAACCGATCAACATGAAAGTTAGTACACATATTTTTGAAGGTATTAGAAGTGACATAGGTTATTTGGTATCCCACTGTTGGGCACAAGTTTCCGCACGCGCGATATAAAGGTATAGTCATGCGGGCTAAGCCGCGGGTGAGAAGCTAGTAAGTATAATTAAATTATCACAGTTTGTACATTAGAGACAATGAATAAAAAAAAAATAGGTTATGTAGGTACATCGTGCTCTTTGAACCACCTGGATAACGAAACTCACGTTTTTAGATCTATATGTATAACATCATGGCAGTGTTATTTATTTTTTAATTAAAAAATAAAAAAAAATATAAAGTTTTTATTCAGACTTTAAATTTTGTAACACGCTGTGACGCGCACAATCGTATTATTTTTCTGCGGCGGAGTCTCGGTTGAGTGGACCTTACACAGCTACATCTGTCCCCGTCACAGTGTGTTTCATAATTAATGGCTAAAACAATATTTAATATTTTTATTAAATAAATTTTGGTAAGAAAAACACTGCTAAGATGTAATACTTAATGGTTAAATAATGTGGGCTTCGTTTTACAGGTAGTTTAAAATGCACCGTATATAATTGACTGATAGAAACCATAATGACAAAAATTTTATAAACACATTGTAATGTTGTTTGTTCACCGACTACAGTTTCCATTGATGCAATGCTAGATAGATCTCACTTTAATTTAAGCGCCCGCTGTAGCTCCATATTGTACGCGTATAAAGTTGCGAACAAAAGCCAGCAATGCTGTAAAGTTGATTTCTGAAAATAAACCTTTCGGAAGTAGCTTTTGAATTTACATCAAAGCCAGAAAATTTGCTTTGAACTTCCTGAATGGTTGCAGATGAAAATCTATCTTTTTAGATAAAAGAAAGTCTTACTCACACCACTTATAATTCGAGAATGGCTTGACTGATTTTTAACATTATTATTTTCCCATTAAAAAAAAAACATATACTACCAACCCTTTTAATACAATATGGTCAAAGAACGTTTGCCGGGTCAGCTCGTAAAAAAATAAATAATACTGAGCTGTAAGAAAGAAACAACAATAATGCAAGCTTTAAACACAAATAAAATCATTTTTTCAGAGTCTCAAACTAAGCGAGGGTCCATACGAAAGCACTTGGTGGTGCAGACATGTCTCCCACCGCAAGAACCTGTTCATCTTGACGGCTCAGTTCAGCAAAGTGGTCGTCTTCTCTGCTGGCCCATTCACTAAGCTTACTGTTGCTACTTTTATTAGCGTAAGTATAAAGTGAAGTAATGAACTATAATCATCCCACTGCAGGGCAAAGACCTCTAATAGAATTCAAGTTATCAGCAATGATGGGTACTGGCATAATCATCACCCTTACCATATTATGTGGGTAAGTGATCAGAAACCCGAGCATTAATAATTGTTGGAAAATTCAAAACTCTTGTTATCCGATCCGGGTATCGAACCAAGAACCCCTATATCTTGGCCCAGTACCACTGGACCAACGGGGCATTGTGTCAGTATAAAATATAATATATTCGCCTCTTTCACCATAGTTAAGTTTATTGACTAAAACTAAATGTGTTAAACCCATAGTTAAGTCTATTGACTAAAACTAAATGTATTATCTAATGACGACCTCCGTGGCGGAGTGGCGTACACACCGGTTTTCAAGGTGTCGCCTGCTCCGAGGTCCCGGGTTCGATTCCCGGACGGGGTCAATGTAGGAAAAATGCGTTTTTCTACATTTTCTCGGGTCTGGGTGTTTGTGGTACCTTCGTTGTTTCTGGTTTCCAAAATACGAATGCTTTAAATAGTTATTCAAATTGGGATCAGAACAATGTATGTGATGTTGTCCACATTTATGTATTTTATTCATTTACTTACGAGCGAACGCGGCATAATTTAATGCATTTTTTTTTCAGATTATAAAAGGGGCCTACAGTTACTACACTCTTCTAAGTAAATCACAAACTAAATAATAACTGTTTCAATTTAAAATTATATTCTTGATTTTATTGCACATGAAATTTCATAATGTCGAACTCTTTAGAATAAACCTTCCTTAATTAAGTACTTTGATTTTATGCCTTAAGCGTCTTAGGGTACTATTACAGACAACAGCACGTCAGCCTACCTCAAAACGTCAAATTTTGTCAATTGATATTGATCTCTACTTATTGGAC
This sequence comes from Anania crocealis, assembly GCA_949315895.1. Classification (NCBI taxonomy): domain Eukaryota; kingdom Metazoa; phylum Arthropoda; class Insecta; order Lepidoptera; family Crambidae; genus Anania; species Anania crocealis. The sequence goes on from OX438872.1 coordinate 12,703,449, forward strand.
TTAAAGTTGAAAATCAATTCAATGACCTTAAACTTTTTAGGTAGGTTGACCTGCCGTTGTCGTACGTTCACGTCATACAGGTAATCGTAAAGTGTGTAGCGAGGAGACCGTCTCTAACGTTTAAGATCTTCGCGGACAGTTTGTAGGTGCTTTATCCTAACATTTTTGTACTGGAAAAACAAAAGTAAAAATATTACGAGTATGTCACGTCATGTTTTTGTCTCATAAATTTATCAAAATTTCACTTTATTCTTACCCACCCCCAGTCAGACTTAGCCTAGTGTGAGAATCGGAGTTAGAGTATTTTCTTGTACCTAAGTAATGTGTTTGGCCTAATAAATGATTCGTATATCTGTGTAATATAAAAAAAAGATTTATAGGTAATGCACTTGTTCCAAATAAGTTACGATGTCTCAGTTAATCAGTTAAATCAAATCAGTTTTATTTCTGCAAATGGACCACAGGAGGCATTTTTACACGTCCCAATACTTAAACCTACCACTGTTTTGGTATAAAAGTGAGCCAAGGAAAAGAAGTTCAAGAACTCGATCGTTAATTTCAGCCTTTTTTGCATGAGTATATTTTCAAAAGATATGATCGTACTTGCATAAGTGCGAGCTAGGATAAATTAAACTTATACGTCCCTATCATCTATATATTCATTAGTAGTATGCATACTCATACCCACGCGTAAACCCGCGTGCGCATGCACATATTTCTGAGACTGTTTCTAGAATAAAATTTTCACATGAATTTTCATTGACAAGACAACTAGTTATATAGCAAAGCTTAAATTTTAAGTAACGTAATACTTTGCTATTTCTTCTTTTGTTTCTCATGCAACTCTCAAAAGAACATCCATTGATGTAAATGCTTTGCCAAAATGGCTGCCGGCCAAAAACTGAACCGCGATAAATGATTGTTTATTTCCTTCATAAAACCTTTTGGACGTGTAGAACAATGCGTGTTTCTTAGTGCATGAGATAAAAGCGAATACCTTTTGGTACAGCTCCACTAAATTTGTGCTAACGTTGAGACGTCTACGCTACGCAAAGCACGGCTGCTGCTTGGGAATGCTACGTTTGGCGGCGTAGTTCTAAGAAGCAGCGTTTTTAGTTTTTAAAACCCATCTGAGAACTAGAAAACAGCGTTTTAAAGTCTGAAAAAAATATATGTATAAGGGGTTAAAATATGAAATTGCCGTTTTATTGTAATAGGTTCTTTGAATTGACATAGAATCTTCATGGTTTGAGGTTTTCGAATGAAACTTTTTTCACATTATTTCTATGATGTTTTTCTTTTAAAAAATGTGAAACATTTGAATATCGACTTTCAATTGTTTTTGTTATTTAGCTAAAGGTAGACTTCGGAGCAATGCGGTTTGCGGATTGCGTCGTGCGTCATGCGTCACTTGCGGCCCATGCGGCCATGCGGCTGTACTTTAATTTAATCCCTCGATCGTGAGTTATTCCAGACACAATCAAAATCAATTGTTATCGCGACAACCGGTTGTCGCTTGGGGTTCGAAGGAGTATATGAAACCCTTTCCGAGCGAAGCATGCGGCTCCGACGCTTCGCTCGGAAAGGGTGAAAACTCCTTTAATTCAAAGTAAAGCCGCATGGCCGCGTGGGCCGCAAGTGACGCATGACGCACGACGCAAGCCGCAAGCCGCATTGCTCCGAAGTCTACCTTTAGACAAGAAAGATGGATACTGCGAAAATTCGAGTGATTTTTGAATACGAGTTCCGACGCGGAAGTAACGGGGCAGAAACAGCCCGCAATATTAATGTTGCGTTTGGAGAGGGATCTGCTAATGAACGCACCGTGCGATTTTAGTTTAAACGCTTTCGTGATAGAAACTTCGACTTGAAGAACGAGCCACGAGAAAGACCGCCCACACAGGTGATTAACGATGAATTAAGAGAGATGGTGGAAGCCGATCCTAGTCAAACTATCCAGGGATTAGCGGCATGGTTTAACGTAACCTTACCCACAATATTGACTCATTTGCGTCAAATCAATAAAATAAAAAAATATAAAAAATGGGTGCCTCATGATTTGACTGATGTGCAAAAAGAAACGCGTGTTGAAGCTTGTGTTGCCTTGTTGAATCGGTACAGAAATGAAGGAATATTAAATCAAATTGTGACATGTGATAAAAAGCGGATTCTTTATGATAACCGTAAAAGAAAAATGCAATGGCTGACCCCAGGTCAAACTCCACAACAGTGTCCTAAAGCAAAACTTACCAATAAAAAGGTAATGGTGACTGTTTGGTGGTTTTAGCAAGGTGTTATTCACTATACTCGTAGTTTTCTCCGATCTGGTCAATCAATAACGGCAGATGTCTATTGTGCCGAACTCCGAACAATGTTGGCAAAACTAGCAGTAAAACAGCCCCGACTCATGAATCGTTCTTCACCATTATTGCTCCATGACAACGCGAGACCTCATACAGCACGAGAGACCGTTTTGACCCTTCAGGAACTGCAATTAGAAACCATTCGACATCCTCCGTATTCGCAAGGCCTTGCTCCAACGGACTTCAATTTTTTTCGTGATTTGGACAATTATCTACGTGACAAGAAGTTTTCTTCCCAGGAGGCAGTACAAAATGCTTTCACACAGTTTGTGCAGTCTAGATCCTCAGAGTTCTATCACAAAGGCATAAATGACCTTCCTATTAGTGGCAGCAACGTATAGATAATAATGGTAACTATTTTGATTAAATAAATTTGTTAAAAATTAAAAAATAAACAATCTTGATTTTCAGTACAAATCGGCAATTTCATACTTTAACCCCTATTATTAGTTGAGAATCTAGTCTAGTCACAATCGTTATCGGTTACATGATTTGATTAACTTGGCTCGATAGAAAAAATCACAAACCTACATATTTTATTCTCTTCGAAATGTTTTTTTTTAAATTAACGACTAAACTACAACATTTAAAAAATATGCTTATTTGAAGCTTAGCTACTTAATATTTATAGACAATAGTCCAATACAATCACGATCGAACTGCGATTGAAATAGCTGAATAAGGCCCCTGACCCGTACTGTCGCGCGCTGGCGCTTACGGTGTGCATATGCGCTTCGTAAAAGGCGATCGATTGATATCGATGCATAAATCCTGAACTACCGAGCCTTAAGGTTTGGTCCTGGTTTCTGGCCCAAGATGGAAGACGTAAAAACAAGTCACGTAAGACGCCTGTAAAAGGCGGCTTGGAAAACTCTGACACAAGATTATTCTTAAAGAATAACCTCACTATAAAAAGTAAAAGATGTTAATTAATATAATAATATACTTATTCTAGGTATATTAAGTTTATTGGCCTACTGTACCTAGATTCAGTATTCCTGTAAATAATATTTGCGACGGTACGCATGAGATGGCCAGCGGTGACCCACTCAACTGTTACAGTTGCTGACGTAAACTTAAATTATAGGTTTCTAGATGTTTCTCACAACTCTTACCTCCGTATTTATAAAGAAGTAATTACTTATTGCTTAAGAAAGTCATAACTTAAAGTCTTCATACCTAGTGCTTAAGTGAAAGAAATTGTTCAACATTAATAGTCATATTATTTGGCTGAAAATGCTAACTTTTGGTAGTTATAACTTCTAGTAATTTCTTTATTAATTCATACAAATTGTCTCTCAAGTAATTACTTGTAGTCAAGCAATTACTTTTACTTGTTTATAAATACGGGGGTTACCATCAAGTAGTTTTAGCCAACATCAAGTCGTCTCGAAGACAATGAGGGGATATAGGTAAGCGATTATTTTTGAAAAATGTATACATATAAACGTACTGTTACGGCCACACGTCAATTTCGCCAGCAACAGGTTTACAAAACATTGTGTGTGGGGGCGAATTTATTGATAGATTTTATATATAAAATGGTTATTGGACAATTTTTGAGCAATCAAGAGTTATTGGTTCAAGTCTCACCAAAGCCAGTCTAAATATTTGCTTAAGAAATTACATTTTCAATTTACAACAGCTATTTGATTGCTACAAAAACAGTTCCATTCATCGCAACGATTCAAGACTTTTAAAAAAACACGCTTCCATTACTTTAAATCTACGTCGCAACAATGTTGACAATCCTAATGCAACTGAGACGAAGTAATCTCATCTTTATACTAAACGTTTCTCTACATTCAAAGGGAAACAGGAGAAATGTTTATACATTGTATTATTCAGGGGTTTATCTTTAAACACCGTATATTCTTGATATGCAAAACAGGAATCAGATAGCAAATACCGCGGACAAAGTACGGGTACACTGGGTTGTAAGGATTCTGATTTAACATTCTCAAGCGGTAATAGAGACGCTGTATTTACTGAACTATATCACATACGGCTGCGAAACCTGGGCTCAGACATTATTTGTTCTAACATAAAAAAGATTAAAGCAGGCCCCAATGTACTACTAAAAGGATACGAGTACCAATGTCAATACAATGACCCACCTTTTCGCGCAGTCTAATTAACTTAAAATCTTCTAATAAAAATAGTTTAGCTACTAAATTAGTCCTTACACTGTTACTATTAAAAGTTATATTACATTGCTATTGGTTTCAAAGTCTGTAGATTATTAATCATACTAATAACAAAGACAAAACTTGAAAGAAATTGATTACACATTTAGAAAATTTTCTGAACATAAAAATTTTACGCAAAATTTATTGTTATTTTAACTAAAATTATACAATTTAACAGTTATTTTAACAAGGTTTCGTTTTCGGTTCTTGGCAAGCTGAAATAACTTTGTATAACACCTGTCTCGTAAAGGTATTCAATCCGACGGAAATTATGCTAATCTACGGAAAACTTTTGTATATTGTTCGAAACAAAAGAATCTAATGCAGTTAACTCACTCCGAATGTAAAGGCTTCTCTATTATGAGAATTTTGCTATGTCAGCTGTACTTCAGGTTTATTTCTGCAAAAATTCTCCAGATGGCGCTCTTACACTTAAAACATAACAGCGTTTCCCATTTGCCGGGTCGCGACCCGGTACCGGGCCATCAAAATAAAATACCGGGTCGCAACATTTCCGCCGTGTTTATAAAATAATACCTACTATCGATCGAGGTATGGTAAATATTCTTCTTAAACCTTCTTCATTTTCGGGAACTTGAATTCTTTAGTAAAACATAGGCAGCGTGCGAAGTATTCGCACTCAAATGTAATGACTATATAGGAATACTAATAAAACATGTTTTCTATTTACAAATGTGTATTATTTTACATAATGGATCACCTAAGTGGGTCACAAAGGGGCAGTGTGAAAATTACCAGGCCATGGCAGAACAATGTTTCAGAAACACAAACTCTTAACGCTATTTATTGCAACCAAAATTATAATTCTAACACAAAAAATCTATTGGTGACCATGATTTGAGCAATCAAAATGAAACGTCAGGAAGTTAAAATATTTTTAAATATTGGATCGGTTGCAGTACATCCCGTAGTGTTAAAATTTAAGTTTAAAATGCAAAAAGAAAGTTTAAAATCCTATATGGCCCTAAACACGTCCTTATTTTAACTTACGACTACTCTGGGACAAGTATAGGCAAGTGCTAAGAAGCAGCAGCAGGAATTAAGAACTTTGAAATGATAATTACGCAATTTAATTGCAATTATAGTATCAGTATTTAAACTTGAAATATTATGTCCCGGGCAGGACTCGAACCCGCATCTCCTCGTATGCCGGATGCGGCGCTATACCATTAAGAACTCAAGATTCAAGGATTAAAATTAGCTTTAACGTTACCAGTATTTATCTAAGATATCAACTTCCGAGCCCACTGTGTCTTCTCTGCATTCTGGTAAATGGTTATGGAAAATAATTCACCTGACCTTGAACGAAATCTAACAACATCAAATGTAACGTAAATACGTGGATATAAGATACAAATTCCAAGGATGAATAAAATTGGTTTTAGCATTTAGATACGAAATGTTACCAGCCCAATTGTTATGGTATCCTACAATTCATCATCATCATCATCATCATCAGCATATTGCAGTCCACTGCTGGACATAGGCCTCTCCAAATGCACGCCACTTAGGTCAATCCTCGTCTTCTCGCATCCAGCTCCTGCCAAGTATTGACACCTAAAAAGAAAGCTTGTTGATAACAGAATCGGATGTTTTTATACAGATCAATTAAGTAAAGTGTCAGTATCACTTTTTAACGTGGTTGTCTAATGTACAGTACATTAGATCAAATTTCTGACTTCTAAAAAATATGGAACGAATACTCTTCCAACTGAGCAATCGATACAGTCTTCGTGAAAGATTTATAATAACCTCTACAAATATGTGTTGTTTCATTCGTTAACCAGATCTGAATGCTCTAATCACGTCAGGGCAAGCCGACTTGTTAGTCCTGAAACGCAGTTGGGCACTATTCCAAGAACTTTAACGACTCTCCATACGCTCTTAAGCTTAGTAGTAAGCCTGTTGACCGCAAAAAGTAGAACTTATATAATTTATGGCACAACACCAAGAACAAAAAAATTGTTATCTAAAAAAATGTTAAGTTGTATTTTAATTAATTCATCGCACATCCCTAAAAAAAGTTTTTAGCGTATAGTCTAAGATCCCACCATACAACGACCTTCACCGAGCTGTTTATTGGATGAAAAGTTTTTTATATACAATTAAATATGCCAAAAAATATATTGCAAATGGGTTGCCTAAAAAATTTCAGTCCAGGGTAGAATTTTTAAAATTTGACAACCGAATTTCATGACTTTTTTTTTGCATTCAACCGTATACCACCGTGTTCATAAATGAACAATATTTTCACCAATTTCCAGAAGTTTGATTAATTTGAAACTTTGCACACGTATCAAGGACCGATGACAATGCAATAATTTAATAACAGTTTCCCAGTTTTTCTCTGTAAGAGAGAGTAAAAGAGATAGAGCTAGCGCGCGATCTGTATCAATTACGATTCCTGCATAGCTTTGGACTTACAGTCGATAAAAAAGGAATCATATCGTATAAACTAAACTAAAAAGTAAAAAATAAATTGTAGTTTAAAAAAAAACACGTTTTTAAAACAGATTGAACTAAAAAATTAAAAATATAACTGTAGTGATCAATTGAAAAATTCATATTATTGTAGCGTAGCGTAAGCGTGGGGTGCTTGATTTAGATTGTTGTAAATATTTTATCAATAATTTACTATATCTGTGGATATCATAACAAGCACCCCACGCTTTTTGTACAATAATATGAATTGTTCAATTGATCACTACAGTTTTATTTTTAATTTTTTAGTTCAATCTGTTTTAAAAGCGTGGTTTTTTAGTTTTTTAATTATAATCAGTGGGCTTGCTCGTGACTACATATTTAACTGTACGGTTAAGAAGAAGCCTAACGGTCATTTCCAATAACCTATCTTCAGTTTTGACATATCGGAGATAGAAAACAACTTCTGTCTTTGTTTCTCTGGAAGGCAAAAACAGAGATAGAAACTGTTTCCTATCTCCGATGTGCCAAAACTGAAGATAGATAGGTTATTGGAACCAGCCGTAAGATGGAGCGAGCTTACCCAGAAAGTGGCACAGGTTTTCCCATACACCAGCGGAACACAGAAAAACTGTTTGGCGCTGCACTCCGGCAGGAGGGTGGTAGCATCCAGGCGGCCTCTTACGAAGCCTACCAACGCAAAGATGCCGTTGCCCAGGGTGGACCACTAGGAGGTAGATCCCACCACGCCAATAACGAAAATAATACCCAAGTTGCTTCGTCCGACGGAAGTCTATCAATACATGAAATTCACAGCAGTATACCTACCCAATTTATTTGCAATCCATGTCCAGTGATTAAATCTGTCTAAACCATTTACGTCGCAAAATGAATCTGAATTCGTTTATTTTCACTTGAAATTCCCTAGTGGGAAAAAAGTTTACGAAATGAAGGAAAATTTGCACAATGGAATACCTAAGCGCCTTTCTTGCAAATTGGAGCTAAACAGAGCCTTGCAAATATATGTGTCATCGTTTTAAATTATAGAACAACATATTTTGTTTGAAAACACAATTTGTTAATTGTGATGTCTGTTACATAGGGCGTGAAAAGACTGTAGGTAAACATTACCTATAGCAAAATACGTTTGCACAAAAAACGCTTCTCATTAATTACTTTTTCTATTCGTCATCTCCGTCTTTTACTATTTGTACGCGACGTGAGGGAATGAGAGATCAGGAAAGGAAATAAATAAATCAAATAAATTAAAATGTTTACAATTATAATTTTACACACGTGTTGAAAAGCAAGAACAATGACAACTAACAAAAAAGCAATTTATAAAACGATGACAAGTAAAAAGGTTAAAAATATAATGATAAAAATGTAAAGAGGTTCGGTTCGCCACATTCTCCCCCCTCGTATGAAATACGCAAGTTTGAGAATATGTGGCAAACCGATACGTTAATGTGGTACATGTAGTTATGCTATAATAACAAGTTTTTTCACAGGCCTACGCAACGTCCCCCCTTTAGTTGCAACGTCAACAACTCTAACGATGCCGTCTCGTGCTGCAGGGTAGACCTGGGTGACTCGTCCCTTGGGCCATACACCTCATTGTAGATTTTTGTACACGATGAGGACAATGTCGCCGACGCAGACGGGTCTCTGTGTGTTAGATGTAGGGGGTCTAGTGTGCATCTGTGGCAGAACTTCTCGTAGCCAACGTGTCCAAAAATAGTCTGCAAGGCGGGATGCTTTCTGCCATTCAGACCTACCAACTAGGGCGGATTCGTTTAAAACTGGTGTGGGTACCGTTATGGATTACGAACTGGCCAATGAGAAAATGATATGGAGTCAAGGATTCTTGGTCTTCAGCAACAACACTAACATGTGACAAGAGGCGTGAGTTCACAACTGCTTCGGCTTCCATCAGTAAGGTTACGAATGTTTCTTCTTTAGGAGCCTTGTTATTGAGCGTTGCTCTGAGTGCTGTTTTTGTAGAGCGTACTAAACGCTCCCAACACCCTCCGAAGAACGGTGCTGCTGGTGCTATGAACTTCCATTTAATGCCACGTGTTGCTACAAAGTCTTCAACGGCATTTCCAAGACCAAAATGTACGCGACGTGAGGGAATGAGAGATCAGGAAAGGAAATAAATAAATCAAATAAATTAAAATATTTACAATTATAATTTTACACACGTGTTGAAAAGCAAGAACAATGACAACTAACAAAAAAGCAATTTATAAAACGATGACAAGTAAAAAGGTTAAAAATATTAGGGGTTAAAGTATGAAATTGCCGTTTTGTATGGACGAAATCGAGAAAAGTCATTTTTCCATACTAACAATTTTTTTGTTTTTTTTAAAAACGCCTGAACCGTTTTTATTCCAACTAAAGTTGTAAGTTAGATGGTAATAAAGCTACGCATTATAGTATTTAAATTTCTGAAAATCAAAGTATATAATACAAATATACTTAATTGAAGCAAGAAGGTCAGCTGACACATTATAAGGGGTCTTTTCAACGACTTCCTTTGAAGTAATAGGCACTAGTATTGCATTTTTTTTTTAGTCAAAAGTTACTTTATTTGGTTTTTTTTACACACGTGTTGAAAAGCAAGAACAATGACAACTAACAAAAAAGCAATTTATAAAACGATGACAAGTAAAAAGGTTAAAAATACAATGATAAAAATGTAAAGAGGTTCGGTTTGCCACACTGTTATTATAATAATAATAAAGAAGTCGGATTTATAATATTAATAAAGATCAGGATTTAGACAAGGAAAACTTTTAAAATACTTATCATCTTCATGATAAGCCCACACCAGTCCCTGAACTGACTCTCCAATAACAGACAAAACCGACTACAAATTGTTTTTAGATAGATTACGCAAATAATTGACAAACAACCAACATTTGCCCGAAACAATACAATTTGCAATGCATTAAACCACCGCGTATCACAAATAGCTGTGCAAATGTATGACTTTTATCTACTCTGGACAGTTTGGGTTTGGCCGAGTACTGAGTAAATAGTGTTCGAATAAGGCTGATTGGATACGTACAACTTTGCAGTTTTTTTAAAAAAAAATTTAACCGATAAAGAGTGATGACAAGACACAAATTTAAGTAATCATTGCCCATTAGGAAATCACAAGCACGACTCAAAATTAGAGACTTAGTAAATAGTTTTATATTTTTTTTGTAAAAAAGGATTAATATTGTAACGATTTGATCAGTACCTTATTTCTTGCTCTTTATTTTTTTCAAATTTATGTTTTATCAATGCGGTTATATAAAATATTTTATGGTTAACTAATAAATTATAACGTTTTCATTTTTGGTTTAGCTTAGAAAATCATCATCATCATCATCATCATCAGCCTATCACAGTCCACTGCTGGACATAGGCCTCTCCAATTGCACGCCACTTAGGTCGTTCCTCGGCTTCTCGCATCCAGCTCCTGCCAGCCACCTTGCGCAAATCATCACTCCACCTGGCCTGAGGGCGTCCTACACTACGTTTGCCGAGACTCGGTCTCCACTCAAGAACTCGTTTACCCCAGCGGTTGTCGGTTCTGCGGTTAATATGGCCAGCCCACTGCCGCTTCAGCTTGCTAATCCGGTGGGCTATGTTGGTAACTTTAGTTCTCTGCCGGATCACCTCATTTTATCCCTAAGAGAAACTCAGAGCATAGCTCTTTCCATAGCCCGCTGAGCGACTTTGAACTTGTGGACTAGCCAGAATATATAAAATTGAAAAAAAAAATACTGAATTTTTCTTCGAATACGTCGTCAAGCTATGCTTGATAAGCTTGACAGTGAAAACCCGAACCAGACAACAGTTAGTCAGATGCTATGCCGATAATTATGTTACAGACTAAAAAATAAATTTTTATACCATTCAAAGTGGTTCGTGTGAAGATGGCTTTTGCATATAAACGGATTAAAAATGTACACGATCGTTTAACTTGACACGTTTGTTTATTTTTTTTATTAGGATATATTTCTGAGTAATAATCGAGTAACGGTTAATGTTAAAGTTTTTTTTACACCTTTAAAAAGTATTGTTGACACCTATTAAAACATCATGAGTTAATCTTCATTAAGAAGAGAGTTTACTGAGGGTTTTAAGCCAACTGCCGTCAAGTGACACGACAGTTTTCTTCACCAGGTATACTTGTCATTGGGCTTGATTGATTTTAATGCCTAAACATTTGGATCAGCGGTAGTTAACGCTGCTTCTGAGCCATGGGTCGCGGGTTCGATCCCCGCACAGTAGAATGTGTGCATGAACATGTCTGTTTGTACTGGTCTGGGTGTTTTCTATGTATTATAAGTATGTATTTACAAAAAAAAAAATTATATGTAAGATTATCGGTTGTCTAGTACCCCATACGACAGGGTACTTAATACTACCTTAATTTGAGACTCTGATGGCTCTGTGTGGCCCAGTGAGGTATGTCTTAAAAATATTTATTTATTTATTTATTTAAACAAGCACGAGTACTAGAGCTGCTAAAGTAATAGTCCCGCCTGAGACAAAATTTTTCAAGTTTATATACTAATAATAGTTACACTTTTATATACTTTATTTGATATTTTAGCAACTTTATTGCACTTATAATATCAGTATATAAACTTGAAAAATTTTGTCTCAGGCGGGACTCAAACCCGCATCTCCTCGCGTAAGAATATGCTTGAAAAATTCGCGCCATGTCGCAGTGTCTCGGTGGCCTAATGGTATGGCGCCCGCCCGGCATGCGAGGAGATGCGGGTTCGAGTCCCGCCTGAGACAAAAATTTTCAAGTTTATATACTAATAGCTACACTTTTTCCAAATGTTGATACTTAATACCAAGTTTTTAAGTTGGTGAAAAGATTAATATACGTATTTTTATGGCTACTACGCATTATTTACATAAATCAAACGTGTTTAATATGAATTGATCATCATCATCTTAGCAAAACGGAGCCCACAGCTGGGCTGAGGATCTCCACAACGATCCGTCCCACGCCATCCGCATTTAGTTGCTTCCCACGACCATCGCCAGATCGTCGGTCCACCAGGTGGTTGCCTACCTACAGAACGTCATTCGGTGCGTGTTCACCATTCCAGAACCTTTCCGCCCCAACGGCCACCGGTTTTTCTTACTATGTGTACCATTTATTCACACTTCAGCTCCGCATTTCTTAGAGCGCTGTCAAATATCTTAGTTCCCCGTCGAATTTTCTCATTTCTGATTCTACAGCGCAAGAAAATACCATTGCTCTTGAATGAACAACTTTTGTATAAACAGCCTATCATCGCACTGCAAGGAAAAGGCCTCCATCATGAATTCAAGTTATCACAGATTATGCCAGTAGCCAGCATGGGTACAACTGGCATAATCACCACGCCTGCCAAATGCGGGTTGGTGATCACAGACATGAGCAATATTCGAAAATTCTAAACTTTTTTTGCCCTACCCGGGGATCGAACTTGGGACCCCGACATCGCCTGGTGTTTAAACCACTAGACCCGTCCCTTTGGTTAGTTTATTAGAAGTAAAAAAAGCTCATTTCTAATTGTAGTCGTACCTTTCAGGATGCAGGAACTCATTATGTATGCTGCCAGTGATTGTAGAATCACCACATGCATATCTATTGCTTTAGTCACACACCACTCGTATAACACTTACTCGCAGATAGGAAACTCAGTTGGATAGGATCCAGAATTTTAATTAATTCCCAGACAAACTTAGTCTAGATGTGAACACAGAATAGCAATTCACAGAAGCTACGCACTCGTAAATATAGCTTCTGATTATCTCCTGAATTATGCTGATTTGATATCTTGCTGCTCAATTTGAGCAGATGGTTATAATACTATGAAAAAAAAAACCGTATTATGTAAATATGATTTTTGTTTGTTAGGCTATTCTTAAGTACCACTAATACAATAGGAATTTAACAAAATAAATAATTCAGATGTATAAGATTCAAAGAAGACAAGATTTAAACAATGCTGTAACTTGAAACTAGGTAGCGGACTCCGCATTCGTATTGCCTCAGAATAGTGATTTTGACGTCTTTAATGTCATTGTCATCAAATTTTAATAAGGCGTGGTTGGACAAAATATTAGGTTTTTTTTTTTTTACTTTTTTAACTTTTCGACGTTTTTAATATTTATTATCCTATTCCCGACGAAGACAAATCCAAAAACATAAATATCATGAAAATCGGTCCAGCCATTCTCGAGTTAAAAGTCGTGTAACTAACACGACTATCTTTTGTATACATATACAACGTAATCCTTTTGATATACCATTACTCTAGGGTATTAAACAGACCATGGTAAATAATAAAATTGCATAATATGAATTATGTTTCAATTATTAATTTTTTTGTTAAATTTTTTCATACAAAATAATTCAAAAAAGTCACGACTATTTATGTAAAACACCCTTACCTTTTTATGAATGAACTTTTGAATGAAAACGATTTAGTCGTAACCTACTTATCAATGAAACACCCACACACGTCAATTTTTTTCACAAGTTACGCTCTCCCGCTACTTTACTGCTACACCTTAGTGTAAGTTTGCCAACGTCTCGCAAAACTAAGGATTCGCCATACTGGTTACATTTTTTTAACAAATTTAACTAAAATTGATGATATATTCGTAACTATTGATTTTTGAACCACATGTTCTAGGGCGTTTTATATTATTTTATTAAATAACATCATAACCTTAGAGTTATGGGATATCAAAAGGAACACGTTGTATAGATAGACTTAAAAAAATTCAAAGCTTTCTTAAATAAATGTACTTAGTTTATGTAACTCCTAATAACATTAGCTATCTTCGAGTGGAAGTCCTGTCAAAATTGGGTCCAACCGATTCAGAGATTTACTCTAACAAACAGACAGACAAAAACTTTGAAGCTTGTTTTTTTTTTGTAGTTCCTTACATTTCATATTTTTTTAGTAAAAAGCTGTTAATTTGATAATATAAACAAACACATCACTTTTATTTATAAAGTCATCAGCATCTCAGCCCAATGGGGACTACCGTTTCTTTGCTCACCAGTTGGCGCCACTGTAGACTGAGGTCCGGAGGTATAGCTGTCAAAGGCGATTTGTGCCGAAACAAAGTGTTATATCTTGAATCTAATTAAGGTTATATTTTTTATAAATAACTATCTTGATATCAACAAACTAACTTCTGAAATAGTTGCTCTTGAGGCCGCCTATTTCTGCGCTTTTTCTTAATTCCGCTTTTAAAGCGTTCACATTAATCGCCAAATAATCCATATTTCCGATATTTTACGAAGGAGATCACTTTCCAGCAGGTAAATTAAAGAAATTATAATTTATGCAACAAATTCCGCTAAAACCAGTACAAAGTGATTGATATTGGACCTCACGCGACACTAGCGCCTCTAGTGGCAAATTCACTAGCGATAGCCCCCATTGACACCTACTGCTGGATATAGGCCCCCCAAGGATCTCTACAACGATCGGTCCCTCGCCACCCGCATCCAACGGCTTCCGCGACCTTCACCAGATCGTCGGTCTAACAAGTGGGCATACCCACAGATCGTCATAATAAATAAATAAATAATAAATGTGGACAACATAATATACATTGTTCTGATCCCAATTTGAATAACTATTTAAAGCATTCGTATTTTGGAAACCAGAAACAGCGAAGGTACCACAAACACCCAGACCCGAGAAAATTTAGAAAAACACATTTTTCCCACATTGACCCGTCCGGGAATCGAACCCGGGACCTCGGAGCAGGCGACACCTTGAAAACCGGTGTGTACGCCACTCCGCCACCCACAGATCGTCGTCTGGTTCGCAGTCATCATTCCAGAACTTACCAGCCCCAACGGCCATCGGTTCATAGTTCATGCGTCCCTTCAGCTTCACAATTCGGTTCGTTTGTCGGTTATCTTAGTTCTCCTACGGATTTGCTCTTTCATTGAATTAGACCTTTTTCAATATTTAAATTACATTGACATACGATTTAAGTTTATGCAATGTCATCAAGACTACTGCATTTGTCTGCAGTGCAAAGCATACAGTGGTTCGGTTCAAATCCAAACCGTAGACAAAGTTCAAAAAACAAGTTACAATTTATTGTTTAAGGCTTAACGGTGTTAGTTTGGTAGTGTTTTCGTTACTTCGGTAATTTGCCGGGTAACAGTTTAGGTATATCTATTACTAAAATTTTGCTGTTTTTATCCCTTCTGTTGATTTACTGCATTTTGGGCAAAATTTGTTTGAAATAAAAATGTACCACTGAAATGTATGTACACCTTACGATCGACTGCACCTAATTAGGTAAACCTTTTTTGTTGTTTGTAATTATCAGGAGAAAATTTGTGTGGAAAAACAAGTTTGATAATATTAGGAAAAAGAATCTGTTTAAGAAAAATCTACATGAAAAACCGTGCAAAGCCGTGACGGTCATTTAGTTAATAATACAAAATTAGGGACCTCCGTGGCCTTTTTCTATATTTTTTCCAGTCTAAGTGATTGTGGTACCTTAGTAATGTTTTGCAAAAAACAAGTTTTAAAAAATTGTTACTTACTTTGACCTGAATGTATATTTTCTTTTCATTGTAAAACTTTATAGTTAGTAAAAATGGCTATGATACCGGGAATCGAACCTAGGACCCCGAGATCTTGTCTCGGTGTTTATTAAACATTACGTGGAATCAATCTCTAAATCCCACCTTTATATCCATGGCACTAAGATTCACTAAAACACATCTAAGCACCACTGATGTATTTTTTTAACCTATAACATGTACTAGGTACTAGTAGTGCGTGTTCACTCGGTGTTGGTTCGATAAGTGAGGTGTAGTACCTAGGCCGGTGTTAGCGAGCATAAAATATTAGCAAAATAATTCTGATTTCCTATTAGCGTTGGGGCCTATTTTCAATAAGAACGACAGAACGCTGCTGCCTAATTAATGATATTAATGATCCGGTTTACTTAATAAATTATAGTTTAAAAAAAAACTAAAATCCACGCTTTTAAAACAGATTGAACTAAAAAATGAAAATAAAACTGTAGTAATCAATTGAAAAATTCATATTATTGTACAAAAAGCGTGGGGGGCTTGATTTAGATTGTTGTAAATATTTTATCAATAATTTACTATATCTGTGGATATCATAACAAGCACCCCACGCTTTTTGTACAATAATATGAATTTTTCAATTGATTACTACAGTTTTATTTTAAATTTTTTAGTTCAATCTGTTTTAAAAGCGTGGTTTTTTAGTTTTTTTTTAAACTATAATTTATTTTTTACTTTTTAGTTTAGTTTATAAGATTTGATTCCTTCTTTACCGACTGTATGTCCAAACCTATGCAGGAAACATAATTGATACAGATCGCGCGCTAGCTCTATCTCTTTTACTCCCTCTTACAGAGGAAAACTGGGAAAACTGTTATTAAATTATTGCATTGTCATCGGTCCTTGATACGTGTGCAAAGTTTCAAATTAATCAAACTTCTGGAAATCGGTCAAATTTATGCTCAAAGATTCCATTACATACATAGATACATAGATAGATACAACCCAAGCTAATAAAAGCGTGGTAAAAACAAACGGGGAAGTGTGAGTCGGACTTGGTTCCTAGGGTTCGGTATAAATTTGTAGGTACATAATTATGACCGAGTACAGAGTACGTGCATGCCGTTGCTTAATCTGGATGATTGATTACTTTAACATAACGACTATAACTCGTATGATTTAATCACAAAAGTATAATTTTCAGATTGTTCCCGGAACTTGCAGTATAAGACGGAATTGCTTAGCAAATTTTATTTATAGGTACCTTTATAGGTCAAAGAGAAATACCCTACACATTTTAAGTCTCTTGAGAGTGTCAAAATGCACGTATTTAGTGGCATGAGAAATATCTTTTTACAGCTTTAAAAAACTAGACAGCAGAGTATAATGTTTGAATTTCATTTTGATACCTCCACGCGTTCTCTAGATAAACGTATTTGGTATTGACAAACAAACCGACAAACAGACGGACCACAAAGCAAAAGATGTACGGAAACCCAACAAAGGAAAACTGCGCGTGGTCATCCATAAACAATACATATAAAAATTAAAATTTTCTTCTATTTTATAGTCAGAAAGTGTATTAAAAATTGTCAGGCATTGAAGATATTTCCCGATGTTTCCTACTCGTATTTCCTTCATTAAAATTTTCAGCCCAGTAATAATGATTGGAATGAAAAACACAAACATCGACTAGAATAATTCACCATCGGAGGCTTACAGAACAAGTTTGTTGTTCGTAACTCGTTAGGCAGACGATCGGCATATGTGAACGAGGTATAAAACACGGACGAAAAGGATGGCAAGCAAATCTGCGATCAAATGGAGTCAACAGCCATTGTTAATATAGTACCTTAATTTGGGACTAGATGGCTCTGTGTGGCCCAGTGAGGCATGTCTTAAATATATATTTATTTATTCATTTATTGTCCGTCCAAAGCTGGACGTAGGCCTTCTTTAAGTAACGCTACAAATCTCTATCCTGTGCTTCTTCATACAAACGACTGCCAACAGTTCTCCTACGGTTATAAATCCATCGAGTCACAGGGCTCCCTAACACTACGCTTGCCTAAATCTGCATCTTCAACACCTTTAACTAGGTGATAGTTAATTATTTATTTTGGTTGTGTTAGTTTTTTTATGTGTTCTATTGTCCTACTTGTTACTGTGATGACCAATTCAAAAAAATATATTTTCTTTCTTTCTTTTTGTAAGTAAAATAACTAGTTTAGCTTTCTTGGTTAAACACAGTTAAAATAATAGGACGTTACTATGATATTAATTTTCATCAGCCTTACTAAGGAGATATCATACATACATACAAACATATTATCACGCCTCCTTC
Organism: Anania crocealis; assembly: GCA_949315895.1. Lineage (NCBI taxonomy): Eukaryota > Metazoa > Arthropoda > Insecta > Lepidoptera > Crambidae > Anania > Anania crocealis. The sequence goes on from OX438872.1 coordinate 12,721,374, forward strand.
CCAACGGGGTAGGCAGAGATCAAAGCCTTCCACTTACTACGATCCTGGCATACATCTTTCGCTTCTTCCACATTCATCAATCTTTTCATGCATTCTCGTCGGTTTAGAGTACTCTTGACCTGACCTTTCTTCAGAACATCCCCGATATGATCGTGATAAGTTCGTCTAGGCCTTCCTCTTCCAACGTTCCCTTTCACACTCGTCTTGTAGATCTGTTTAGACATTCTTCTCTCATTCATCCTCTCTACATGCCCAAACCATCTAAGCATCCCTTTCTCAATCCGTGTGACAATATCTTCTTTCACACCACAACGTTCTCTTATCACACTATTTCTTATCCTGTCACTCAATTTCACTCCTAACATACTTCTTAGCGCTCTCATTTCTACTGCATTTTTTGTACTTTCATGCTTTTTCTGCCATACCCAACTTTCACTTCCGTACATGAGTGTTGGAACCAACACCCCTCTATGCACAGCCAGACGAGCTTTCATAGAAATCTTCTGGCTATTTACAAAGGCGTGCAGCGCACCATTCACTCTGTTACCAGCATTTACTCTACAAGGAGTTATCTCATAAAGTTATTCAACATACATCATAATGAATTGATAGTTTACTGCCGGACATACGCCCCCAGACTCGAGAAAGTAGAAAACCCGGGACTTCGGAGCAGGTGACCTTGAAATCTAGCGTGTGCTACGTGGGTCGTAATCATATATTTTTATGTTTTTTAATTGTAGTCTGTGCTCCTTGGTTCGTATTATTTTGCTCGACAGAAATAAATGGCGTGTGTCCCAAAACGAGAGTAATGGAGCGATATGCTGTTTGCTACTTCTCTAATTGGGCTTTTGATTTTTCTCTTATATTTCGTTACAAATGTCTATTATGTTTTGCTACAAAACTGATCGTCTGAACATAATTGTTTCATGTTTTTGTTAGAGAAAACTCAGTGATTTCTATTAATATAGGAGTCGGAAACATAACCATAAAGTGAGCTGAAAATAGAATAAGAAATAATATAATTGGTTTCTTATATTTACGCAAACACAATACTGATTTTTTACGGACTCACCTCGTGTTCTTAAAGCCTAGTTCGCATTAGGCCCATATTTTAGTCGAGTACCGAGTAATTTAGTAGCTAAACGCGTCTGAACACAAAGAATGTAGGCGAGTAGATTACTAAGTAATTTAGTCGAGCCAATACATTTTGTTCTATTTTTACGGAGTTACACCTCCCACCACGCCTCCCTGCCCACTGGCTTACCCGCTTAACAAGTCCGAACCTGTCGATTTAGTCGAGTCAATTCAAAACACACTTACTTGTGAACTGTACTCGAACGAAAGTTCTAACGGTTTTCTGGTTAGTAGAGAGTTGAAAGCGAGTCACTCGACTAAAATACAGGCCTAATGCGAACTGGGTTTTAGGATGTTGGAACACTTTACAGCGTTCGTTTACGGGTTGATTCGGTTAGCATGTTCAGTATTTGGCTTGGTTATCCAGCACAACAATATTTTTCTTTTTGTTTTTTCTACTTTCATAAGATATACTTGGTAAGTGATGATTTGCGCAAGGTGGCTGGCAGGAGCTGGATGCGAGAAGCCGAGGATTGACCTAAGTGGCGTGCATTTGGAGAGGCCTATGTCCGGCAGTAAACTGCGATAGGCTGATGATGATGATGAACCAGAAAATAGTTCAGCGATATTATCCAAACACTACCGGCACTTAAAAGTCACAAAGATCGAAGGGAACTTCATTTGGAGGCCTCCAGCTAGCAGTGTCAGGAACCGCGTGCAGATCAGTGCTAACGAAACGTTTCCAAGTTCTTCCCTAAACTTCATTTCTTAACATAGCATTTGGTCACATTTTGGTCGTAAATTATAATCGGCATATACCTCGCTTCCACTACCTTTGTTCTTCCTTTATGGTTATCTCAGCCAAACGCCAACAGCTGTACTTAGACCTCCTCTAAAAGTCACTACAAAGACTTGTTCCACGCCACCTGAATTCTGAATAATCTATACTTAATTTATAAAGCTGAGCAGTTGGTTTCTTTATTTGTTTTTTTGTTTGTTTGAACGCGCTAATCTCAGGAAGTACTGGTTAGAATTGAAAAAATATTTTTGTGTTAGATAGTCCATTTATCGAGGAAGGCTTTAGGTTATATAAAATTACGCTGGGATTAATAGGAGCGAAGCATCATTGAAAAATGTTGCAAAAACGGGGAAAATTATTCATATTTAAAGGCGTCCGTTGCGTGCAAATGGTTCAAGTTACCCAATATGGTGCTGCTGGGTCCCACTGCGAAAGCAGTCGGGGAAATGTTGAAGGTCTGTAAGACATATGCTGCATCCCATGGCCTCACATACAACATCAAAAAAAGTGAGTGCTTGGTCTTTAAGGTCGTCGGTAGGTGCCTGTCATCTATCCCTCCAATTATTTTAAATGGATCGGAATTAAAGCAAGTGACCCAGTTTAAATACCTAGGGCATATTCTTACCGACGATCTCAAAGACGATTTAGATATAGAGAGGGAGCGTAGGGCTTTGGCGGTTCGAGGCAATATACTGGCCCGTAGATTTGGTCGCTGTTCGGAACAGGTCAAAATAACGTTGTTTAAAGCGTACTGCCAGGGAATGTACACGGGAATTCTATGGGTTCGGTATGCCAAGAAATCGCTCAACACCCTACGAGTCCAGTATAATTACGTGTGGTGGATGTAAGGATGGTGTTGGGACTCCCCCGCTTCTGCAGTGCTTCCAATATGTTTGCACTGACCCGAACTGACGGCTTCCATGCCGTGGTTCGGAAGAAAGTGGCATCCCTGATGGGCAGGGTGCGGGGGAGTAACAACAGCATCCTGAAAACGGTGGCAGAGGATCCGCATGCACCTATTTTGAGGCATCTCTTGCGGACAATGACCGAGTTAGCTAGTGATAGCTTTGCTGGTTGGTGTCCGCGGGAGATGCCTCCCAGGTACATGACTTATTAAAGTAAGATTAAATTAAAATATGTATATACTAACACCTACTTTTAAGTTTCTGAATTTGTACTAACCCATGGACCTATGTTGCCCGCAATAAATATATAATAATAATAATAATAATAAATAAATATATGAATAAAAATTTAATACCCAATCGCGATCATAATAACAGAAATTAACGCGGGCAACAAATAGTGACATATCGAAGAAGACTTAGACACTTAACCTTGTAAGTAGGTATTATCAAGACGTTTTCCCATTGATGGAATATAAAAAACTGGATAGACCACCAGACAAAATGGTGTCCTAACTAAATGTGCACCCATTTGACATAAGAAAGTTACCGACATAGCCCACTGGATTAGCAAGCTGAAGTGGCAGTGGGCTGGCCATATTAGCCGCAGAACCGACAACCGCTGGGATAAACGAGTTCTTGAGTGGAGATCGCGTCTCGGGAAACGTAATGTAGGACGTCCTCAGGCCAGGTGGAGTGATGATTTGCTCAAGGTGGCTGGCAGGAGCTGGATGCGAGAAGCCGAGGATCGACCTAAGTGGCGTGCAATTGTAGAGGCCTATGTCCAGCAGTGGACTGTGATAGGCTGATGATGATGACGATGACATAAGAATGCACTTTAAGTAAAACCTACATCATTCAAATAGATACAACATGACGTAAATATCCCTACTATTGCATGCCGACATAATTTGGCCGGGTTATAAAGTTGACACTGACATTAAATCAATGACAATTAAGTAGTCAAACGAATTCAATTTTAGATGTCATTTTTGTGTTCGTCTGAGTATCTAGTTCTTTATACAGGGTGAAATTTTAACCACTTTCCAAAATTTTTATAGGCGTTCGGTATCGTATTTAGAGCCCATTTATGAAGTAAAAAATGTAAATCAAGCTTTCATCCGAAAACATTTTTCGCAATATAGTTTTCAATTTTTACGGTCCTAGGCCTGATGAGGTATAAAGGGAAAATCAAAAACGTATGAATAGTATCGTAATAAATGAATGAGATGTGAATCGCGTAAAAAAACATTGACATTTTTGTACAAAAGCAAATGACGTATTTTTTCTTTTGGTCTAGCTCAGTACAAAAATGTCAAGATAAAACACTTAGAAAATGTCCGCAAAAAATCTACAGTTTTTGATGCGGCTACCTAGACTACAACACTTTTTTACGCGATTCGCATCTTATTCATTCATGACAATACTATTCATAAGTATTTGATTTTCCCTTTATGCCTTATCAGGCTTAGGAAAATATTTTTGGGTGAATGCTTGATTTACATTTATTACTTCATAAATAGGCTCTAAATGCCTATAAATTTTTTGGAAAGTGGTTAAAATTTCACCCTGTATTAAGTGTATAAAATTAGTTTTGGCAGAAAACCATATAAGTTTAAGAAATAATCCATCACCGTTTCCCGCAGGACTGTTACTAATTGGCTTAAAACTTTGAGAACCGGAGGCATTATTAACAACGGACTTAAGAAGATTAGAAGGATCTTGGGTTTTATGGTCTAGTAATGAGATTTGTCTGGCATATAACTAGGAGTTTGTGGTCACCAACCCGGATTTGGCAAGCGTGGTGATACTGCCTTTACACTTCAATGCTATGGTAACCTAAATTCAATCTTATCGGAATTATTACAGGCTGTTACTTTACAAATTTTTACTCATTTACATGACAGGTGACATTTTATTTCAGTTTTTAGGGTTTCGTACCCAAAGGGTAAAAACGGGACCCTTTTATTAAGACTTCGCTGTCTATCCGTCTGCCTGTCACCAGGCTGTATCTCAAGAGCCGCGATAGCTAGACAGTTGAAAATTTCACGAATTATGTATTTCTGTTGACACAATAACAAAATAAAATAAATATTTATGGGGGGCTCCCATACAAAAACAAAACGTTTTTTTTGGCCTTGTTGGTACGGAACCCTTCGTGTGCGACTTGCACTTGGCCGGTTTTATTAACTATTGATTACTATGCTTATTAACTTACGGCCGGTCGCAATAATCTATCTATCTTCAGTTTTAGCATATCGGAGATAGAAAACATCTTCTGTCTCTGATTTTGCCGTCCAGAGAAACAAAGACAGAAGTTGTTTTCTATCTCCGATATGCCAAAACTGAAGATAGATAGGTTATTGGGACCGGCCGTCAACGTGTAACACAATTGGTGTCAAACAAATCAAATCAAGTTTTCGGCGAAACATGATCGAGAGCTTTTGTTAACGAACACCAAAACACTAGGAATCAGCGTGCCATCCATTATACTAATTAATTAATCTATTCCCGAAACGAATTCGGCTTTAAATTACATTTCAGAAGCATGTCAGGTCTAAACAGTGATTATTAAGTGATTATTCCGCACATGTTCGGGTTTTGAATTTCATACATACATACATACTACATACACTCACGCCTTTTTCCCGGAGGGGTAGGCAGAGACCACATCTTTCCACTTGCTACGATCCTTACAGACTACTTTCGCTTCATCCACATTCATTAATCTTTTCATACACGTTCGCCGGTCTAGGGTACTCTTGACCTGACCTTTCTTTAGAACTTCCCCGATTTGATCAAGATAAGTTCGTCTAGGCCTTCCCCTTCCAACATTTCCATTCATACTCGCCATATATATCTTTTATGAATCTTTTATCTTTTTTGAATTTCAAACATGATTTAACAGGAAAATTAATTATGTCATCACGACAAATTGTATGATTTTGTATATTTTAAGCCTTTGTTAAATTTTGAACACAGCAAACATTTAAATACCTAAATAGTGAACTCCTACAGGATCATAAGACCACCGGCGCTCGCAATATCAATTGATTTTAATTGTGTCTGGAATAACATACAATAGAGGGGTTAAAAAACTGTATCCCGATTAAGAAAATAATGCCAATAACTTCGAAATGAAACCCTACCCTAAAGGGTTCGAAACGTCGGGTTCAATCAAAAATAAACGCGTTCTAAATCCGTAAACTATCTTTCATTTCAATGTATAGTGTTCGCGTAAACTCAAGAAAACAGTATGCCAATAACTTCAATGTCATCCTGTTGTTTAAGCAAATTTGTAGGCACCCAAAATTTGGTTTTCCTTCATTTGATAGACTTGTTATGCCTGCAAACTTTTTTTTTAAATACCCTCATACGCTGTCCCATTGTACAACATTGTACCTATGGATTCACAGACTGTGATTGTACTTCGTAAAATGAGATGCAGATAACCTTATTTTTTTTTCTACCACGCGACAGCAACTATTACGTTATTCGACCCTTCAGGTTAAAGTTCCATTTGTATTTGTATCAAGCAAAACTCATTCCATTATTTTTTTGTTAAATTTTTTATCCGAAAAATGTACGACACGACAAAGCATTAGTACATGTTTCAGTTTTTAGGGTTTCGTACCCAAAGGGTAAAAATGGGATCCTATTACTAAGACTTCGCTGTCTGTCCGTCTGTCCGTCTGCCTGTCACTAGGCTGTATCTCAAGAGCCGCGATAGCTAGACAGTTGAAAATTTCACGAATTATGTATTTCCGCAATAACAACAAATACTAAAAACAAAATAAAATTAATATTTAAGGGGCTCCCATACAAAAAAAAAACCGTTTTGTTATTCAAATAAACAGCGGTACCTAGTCACAATGTCACCCCGTCTGAAACAAGCTCGATGCTCGATTCAATTAATAAAACATCAACCGATTTCCACACATGACGTAATCAAAAAATTACACGAACCAGAAGAAATCCTTTTACAAATTCCCTTTACACGAGTCAGCTTTTAAAGCTTACAAATTAAAAGCTTCGTAGGTAGGGCGGGAAACAAAAGGATGCCACGATTGGCATGTCGCATTTCAAACGATACTCAATTATAAAGCTATATTAACAGAACTTTCACCCTAGTGATTCTTCAGAAACGCTAAACCGAACGCTGACTTACCCCCGTATTTATAAACAAGTAAAAGTAATTACTTGACTACAAGTAATTACTTGAGAGACAATTTGTATGCCTTAATCAAAAAATTACCAGAAGTTATAACTACCAAAAGCTAGCATTTTCAGCCAAATAATATGACTATTAATGGTGATCAATTTCTTTCACTCAAGCACTAGGTATGAATACTTTAAGTTATGACTTTCTTAAGCAATAAGTAATTACTTCTTTATAAATACGGGGGTTAGACACAATGATAAACCCATATGCTAATATGTTTAGACACTAATATATATCGTACTACTTCCGGAAGAAGTACTTAAGGGGATTAGGTGAGCTAAGTGTTGCCGCCAATTGATTTAATTTCATTACTTACTTCTAAACAAAAGCTATTCTCAAAAAACTGGAATAATACCAATTTAGAAAATTACCTCTAGTATTTATTTTATCACAGTAAACTTTTTATTTAGTTGTTTAAAATGTCGAATTTGTCACTAGCGCCAAAATAATGTACAATACGAAAGAATGCCAGAATGATAAGCAGTTAACAGTGGTTTCTCTTAAGTAAACTTGCGTACTTATTTCTTCAGTTCACCAATGAAAAACGCATCATGGTTTTTATCTTTCAACAAAATGAATGTATATATGTTTGTGGCTTTTTACCAAAAACCTACAAATCTGGACCTACAAAATATAGGATAAATTTTATTCCAAAATTTCGTGTAATTGCTGCGGAAACACTGCGTAATAATATTATTTTGTGTAAGTTACGTGATACGTACAATAGATGGCACTGCCGGGTTAACAATATATGTCGGCCAAATCACATTCAATTTCAAATTCATTTATTTCGTTCTACCATTATTTTTACAATAACTTCTGTAGCATGAGGTTCCGCTCTTCTATATCTTACTTAATACAAGTTTGATAGACGAAAATTGTAATAAATATAAAAGATGAAATTTATGTTTTTAGAAAACTGGGTGTACGTAGTGTGGTTGACCATGTGTGTGTGTGTATTGAATGGCATTCTCTTGTTTGCTAGATATTATTATTAATTCAGTGTTTTCATAATCATATTATGTTTTCAAAATTTCTGCCCATTTTTTTTTTCAATTAAATATATTAAACAATTTTATATCAAATCTTGAATTTAGTGTGTTGTAGATATGTACAGAGAGTGCATAAAATTGACGTTTCGCAAATACAGTTCTAGTTAGTTGTTCACTAATGCTTTCTTTAATTGTTTAGATCCCAAAGTAAGTAGCTATTTAAAAAAATTGTCTAGCGAAATAACGAAGGCACAAAAAACATCTTGATTAAAATTAGAAACTTTAGACATCCACTAAAGCAACATGCAAATTATGCAATTTATAACAAGAGCATTTCACTAAAATTGTTATGTACAAAACAAGTCCTCGCCGGGTGATATTAAATTGGGACACATGTAAATTTGCTCGGACTTAGTGCTAGCTCGCTCGTTAGCCGTCTGGGACTGATAGGGTTGGGACGCAGTAGGAGCGGAGTTGTATATTATACAGGATGAAATATACAATATGTTATAAAAACCCTGTCCGATCCATTAAGGTGTTATTAGGTATCTATATAAGATTCTATTTGTGTAATAATTTTTATGAAACATTAGAAAGAAACTACCCCATGAAAAAAAAATACAAAATTCGCTACATTAAAAAAGCTTACATGGTAATCCCAAGAGGCGGTGACCGGACGCGCGGGAGGCGCGGAGATGCGCCGGCGCTCGCACTCGCAGGTAGCGAAGTCATGACGCCAGTTGACCCCGGTACTTATTAGTCAGATAATAATGTGTCAATTGTATGAAACTGAGACTTCTTGGTAGCTCTGCAAGTAGCTTTTTTATTTGGTAGTATGAGGTAACTCAATAAGGACACTGATTTGATGGTTGTGGCGAAGATGTTGTTCCATATTTCTGCCACCGTCAGAAATACAGGCTTCACAGTGTCGCACTAGGTTGTCCCGCACCGATTGTAACACACTCGTATCCGCTTTAAGCGCAACAATCCGCACACGCATTTTTGCTTCACTGTCACATAATTTTATGAAAACTATTTGTAGAATACGACATTTCGCGGAGCAGAACGGTACGACCACTCGGAAGTAATGTCTTCGCGAAACTGTCCTGCCGTAATAATAAATAATAATGCATGATCAGGATATATCCACCGACACGTGCCTCGCGGCGAGTTGAATCAAAGCGGGCGGCTACCTTTACGCTATGTCAAAGGCGCCGCCTATATTTATTGCGGTGCCGAAAAGCGAGTAGTTTGCTTGCGTCAATGCCGACAATAGAGCCGCGCGACGGGGAGTGTTAACATATTTTGAAAATTTCCCCGTTGTAGGGTAAATGGGTGATAAACCTGTTGACTTTAAAAATCGATAAAAAAGTTGTATTCATGAATTACTTAATTTTGATACTTATTTTGGTTATGTTAATATAGCAACTTTAGGACCCTTTCGGATCGGATGGGGTTTTTATAACATATTGTATATAACTAATACAACAATATATAATTAATACAACAATCTAAGACACAAAAAACAAGAAGACCTAGAAAATGTCCGCCAAAAATCTTAAATTTTGGATACGGCCTCCTCGCAATACACTTACGCGATGCGCATCTCATTCATTCATCACGATACTATTCATAAGCTTTTGATTTTCTATTCATACTTTCACAGGCTTGGGACCGTAAAAATTTAAAACTATGCTGCGAAAAATATTTTCGGGTGGAAACTTGACACACATTTTTATTTCATGATGGTCTCTAAATAATAATAATAATAATAATATATTTATTTATTTCTTCTCTCACAGAGACTTACTATATAACATATATCTAGGTAACATGAAAAATGTCAACGTCTATCTAAGTGAGAGACTGGCGACTGTACTAGGAGACCCGTATGACAGATTACCAGTCTCTCCACATCCGGACCGAGGGTATGCATGCAATGAACGGGAATACAGAACAATATGTTATAATTTTAAATAAAAGTGCTTAGTATCTTACTTGTGTGTGTGTGTCTGTGTTAGGAATTAGGATTTACTTTAAGGGCCTGCTAACAATTTCTCTGTTGCGTCAAAAACAGATGGCGCTGCCATATTAAGTAAACATCGGCTCCGCATACATTTTTAATTTTAAATTATTAAAGTGCTTTTTAGTGAAAAATATTGTGAACAAAACTTACAGTGCGGTCTAAATATTATGTACAAACGTTGTCACAACTTTTTTTTGCGTTATTATGCGAGAAATTGACTTAAATACATCGCGAGTTTTAAAGGAAATTATCTGACTCATAGCAAAGTTAAACGTTATTACTTACTACTTGACTAAGGATTATAAAACTGTAGGTGTGTAAAGTGACCAAAACCAGTGCAGTGCTCAACTTTATTATAAAACACCAAACATTTATTCGTACGAAGACGGTTAGTTTTATTCAAACGTGTATAAGTGCCAGATAAAAATGACTCGTATTCTGTTTTAATAAGGATATTACTTAACAACGCCATCTCTGACAACACACAAGACTTAAATATGTGTGTAATGATTGCTTAGAGCACCAGCAGAACAGTGCTGCCATCTATGAGAATTTCTGGTGTGTTTAGGCAATCTTAATGCAAGCTGTTTTGTTATTTCATTACTCATTATACAACCGTAAATGGAACAGCGGTAAACAGTCCGGACTTATAGTTGGACTTGTCTAGCCTTGAGCGAGATCGAGCCTCGCTCTCCGTACCTTTTTTCTCAACAATTGGACTGGAGCATAAAAATGTCGTCTACAAAACCGCACTCAAGTAAATGCGACAAATGTAAAAATATTATTCCCAGGCGAGAATACCTATGTTGTTCACAATGTGAAATTAAACTTGATCTGGGATGTGCTAATGTACCGTTTGTTCGGTTCAAAATTATGGATGTAGAAAGGAAGAAAAAATGGAAATGTGACAAATGTTTAAGCAAAAATAAATCACCAATTTATATTCAATCGGATAAACAAATAATACCGAGCAGTTATAATTTACTGTCCACTAGCAGTGACGGCAATAATGATAACACAACTCAGGACAATAAAATGTACGAAAATGTCACCACCCGTCAACGAAAAATACATCGCGCATCGTCAGTCGAATTGTTGGATAGATCCGTAAATGAGTCCGCGACTGGCAGTAATACCACGACCTTACTGACTGATTCTCGACTGAGCCTGCCGGATCTGAATATTTCCGACAGTAAAGAACTCTACGACAAAATAAACGTACTGAAGACAAAATTAGCTAGTGCTCACGTTGAAATCGACAGATTAAACTTGCAAGTCACAAGCTTACAAAAAAAATTAAATGATCAACAAATACAAAGACAAGTCCTAACACATCTGCTGACAGACAACACACCTCGAAAATCAACCCCCAAGAAACCAAATCGTCTTAAAGGTGCAACAAAGAAACGACCCGGGAAACCCTCCTCTTTATCGTCGGTCTCAGGAGATGGGACACAAAATGGTAAAAATAAAGTAGATGAAAAACAGCCAACCACTTCAAAGTCACCTTCTCCATTGCAAACATTATGTTACATTGAAAATAATGAATTGAGAGCAACTTCCGACACGTCAGGATCGACATTAAATGATACATACGACTCTATAAATACATCACTAAAGAAAATTTATATCTTAGGAAGTCAACAATGTATTGGTATGGGCCCTCGACTTCTACAATCGAGGCTTGGAAACAGCTTTGGACAATATGTTATAAACGCCTTCATAAAACCAAACGCTTCGTCGGAAGAAATACTAAAGGGATGTAACAATGTTGAAGATTCTTCGCAAAACTACTTAATATTATGTGCGGGAGAAAATGACCTTAATCCGACAAAAGTCCTTATCGAATATGCTTCTGCACTAAAAAAATTCAAATGTATTAATATAATAGTGTTAAATATTATTAATAATTATTTTTTAAATACCAAAAAATTAAATAAATGTATATCAAATGTATGTAGAAATGTAATTAACTGTAATTTTATTGTAATTGATGTTGACTGTAATTTTGTATTTAATAATGACTCCTACTTAAATTTGACTTGTAAAAAAATTAATTTTATAATTGATTGTAACAGTTATGACACCAAGTACCTGTCATCTAAAGGTTTGAGAGAAATTTTAAAAACTAACAGGTTAATGATGAGGAATAAAAAAAGTTGCATACCACTCCCAAGAAAAGGAACTATTCCATACTACTTCTCAGTCCATGCCGGGAAACCTAGACAAAATCAGAGTGACACGCTGCATTCTACACCGCAAATGTTGGATTTTTTATCGACAACAGACAAATCTACAACAATAGGACGTTAACTAGGGAAAAAAGACAACTTTTAACATTGTTTCATCAAAACATTGCAGGTGTCCTCAATAAAAATGAAATTTTTGAATTGACAATCACAGAACTTTCTAAATCTTTAGGTAACATTGACATTATTTGTTTGACAGAAACTTTTATAAAGAAAGGAACAGAATGTAATTTACAATTACAGAACTTTAAATTAGCAGCATGCTATTGCAGGAAAGATCAAAGACGTGGAGGTTCGTGCATATTAATAAAACGTGAGTTAGACTACCTACCATTAAACATAACGGATCATATAGCATGTTGCCATTGTTTTGAATGTTGTGGCATTGAAATACTAGGTTATAATCTGATTATAGTCTGCATTTATAGAATACCAAACTCTAATATCGACATATTTTTTGAGAAACTTTCGTTACTGTTAAAAAAAGTAACTAGAAATATAAACCAACACGTGATAATCTGTGGCGACTGGAACATTGACGTCTTAAAGGATAATTCTCAATCTAAAGAACTAGAAGCGGTTCTCTCTAACAATAATTTGATTCCACATATCAATACACCAACTAGAAAAAATTCCAGTATAGACCAAATAGCAAGTAACTTACAAAATTCAAACGTAAATATACATCACTTAGCTTTATCGGACCACGATACGGGACAATCTTTATCATTTTCTGTCGCCAAAAGTCGTAATTATACAAAACCTATTAAGTATTGGTTAGAATATCGCCGAGACTATAGCAAAGAAAACATTGAAAAATATTGTCAATGCTTATCGTCTCTATCTTTTAATGAAGTGTATGAAGAGAAGGAATGCGATAAGTCGTTTGAAGGGTTTCACGAGTTATTAAAATTATTCCATGATCTTTGTTTTCCTCGAATACGTATAAAAGTACAAATTAAACCAACGAAAAACAAATGGCTAACTAAGGGTCTGAAAAAATGCTGTACAAAAAAACGGCTACTATATTTCAAATTTCAAAATGATGCCATAAATAAAACACAAAACAAAGCTCATTACAATCACTACACTAAACTACTAAAAAAGTGTATACAAACATCCCAAAAAAATAACAATACCAAATATGTTATTAAATCTAAAAATAAATGTAAGGCTTCATGGGACATTGTTAAAAAAAATATTAACTTGACAAAGGCAAAATATGACATAAACACCATTTTAAAAAACGACATCATTTATAATAAGCCTAATGACATTTCTGAATTATTCAATGACTTTTTTATCAACCTGACATCTGAAAATAATAATATAATATCAAATAATACTTGTGATTCTATTAAAGATACTATGAGCAGTATGTTCTTAAAATCAATAAATAAATGTGAGGTAATCAAAATTATTCAATCTTTAAACAACACTAACTCTACAGGCTACGATGAAATAAGTACTAAAATAATTAAAATATGCTCTGAATTCTTATCCTGGCCATTAACTCATATAATAAATTTGTCTTTCGAACAAGGTGCTTTTCCTAAAAAACTCAAAATGTCAGTAGTTAAACCTATCTTCAAAAAAGGTGATCCGACTGATATGGGAAACTATAGACCGATCACACTAGTTCCCATACTTTCGAAAATATTTGAAAGGGCTATGTTTGAAAGGATGGAGAGCTTTTTGAATAAGAATAATGTTTTGGTATCAAATCAGTTTGGGTTTAGAAAAGGCAGATCTACAACACAGGCCTGTTTCACTCTAGTAAAAAAGATTACAGAATATTTAGATGAAAAACAAACAGTAATAGCGTTGTTTCTTGACATGAGCAAAGCCTTTGATCATGTAAGTCATTCTAGGCTGCTTCACAAACTATATAAATATGGTTTTAGAGGGCAAACTTTAGAATGGCTAAAAAGCTATCTGACGGATCGTTGCCAACTGACTGAAGTATGCAAAATTATTGACAATAAAAAGATAGTCAGCCAATCATCTACTAAAATCAATACCACCGGTGTGCCTCAAGGTAGTATTTTAGGACCATTACTTTTCCTATTGTATATCAATGACATACCAGCAACATTAAAACAAGATTGCATCTTATTTGCAGATGACACAACATTGCTAATTAAATGTCAAAACAAAATGGACTTAGAAATTACTGCAAATGAAGAGCTCAGGAGAGTCATGGCATGGTTAGAAAATAATAAACTAAAAATTAATTTAGAAAAGACTAACGCTATTCACTTCAGACCGTATAACCAGACTGATATGCATGTCAACATAAATTATAATAACATGCCTGTTAGTCAAACTGGCTCCACTACGTTTCTTGGTATGGTCTTGGATAAAAATTTAAATTGGAAAGAGCATGTGAGCAGTCTTTGCACAAAATTAGATAAATTTGTATTTGCACTTCGTCGGCTGAGACTAGTATCTTCCATAGAGACTGCATTATCTGCTTACCATGGATATGTCTCCGCAGTCTTACGATATGGCTTAATTATATGGGGGCACTCTGTAGATGTTCATAGAGTATTTAAAGTACAGAAGAAGTGCATCCGGGCCTTATGTAGTGCCGGTTATTTAGACCACTGTAGACCTCTATTCAAACAATTAAACATATTACCTCTACCCTGTCAGTATATTTTGGATATCTGCATGTTCATAAGGAAACATCCGGATCTCTTTCCTTTGCATGACACGGTGCTTGGAAAGAGCAACAGTAGAGACCCGTATAAATTATTTATACCACCTCGACGATTACGACTATCTTCTAATAATGTATACTGTTATGCTATAAAAATTTATAATAAGCTACCTATAAAAGTTAGAGCCTTACCGCTCAACAAATTAAAATATATTTTAAATGATTGGCTTTTACGGGAATGTTTCTACTCTACTAATGAATTTATGGACACAAAAATAGGAGACTGTAATTTTGACTATTAACGGACGACTCATGAGACAATAATGGTGTTTAATGTAGTTTTACAATAATCAAAATAATAATCTATTTAACTTTGTAATATTAATATTTCTACGCCTTAAACAAAGGCAGAATATGTTGAACTTGTGCATAGCTTTAAGATCTTGTGTAACCATGTTCTAAGAAATAAATTATCTTATCTTATCTTATCTTATCTTATCATAATCTAAATGTTTCAGCAAGTTAGTTGTAGTTTTTATACATTGATATTTAATCAGCGGATATATGTTCGTTTTTTTATTAATTTTGTTGTACAAAAAGCTATCCATATAACCAAAGAATCTTCTTGCAAAAGCTGTAGTCCATTGAGTGCTTGAGCGGCAGACTATATGTTTGCGTCGTTTGTCGACATTTAGGTTTGGATCATAACTTGTTATAGAATATTGTTTTAGCACGGTATTTAATACGAATAATTGACGAACACTCAAAACATCGGCTTCAGAGTAAAGATCCCTGGTGGGATATATGAATGGCTTGGAGTAGCCCACTTTCAAAACTGCACGCTGAGCTCTTTCCAACTTTATGAGACTACTTTTACAAGATCCTCCCTAAACCGTAATACAATAAGAGAGGATTGACTGACAGAGAGATTGGTATACTAATTTTATAATTGATTTGTCAGCAATGTGGCGGAGATTTTTGAAAATATATATTATTTTCCGGGTCCTGGAAGAGAGTAGATCTAGGTAGTATTTGAAGCTAAGGGCACTATCGACTACTACGCCCAGATACTTAACGTTGTCGGTAATTGATATCTTGGGACAGTGACAAGGTAGGTATAAAGAACATAAGTGCGCTGTTATGGTACAAACATTACTCAGACAAGGAGACCTTATGGAAAACGGTATGAATTTTGTTTTTTCTACATTAAGTGTTAGAGCATTGTTTCCGAGCCAAAAATTTACAATGTCAAATCCCTTTTGTGCGAGTTTATATGTCTCCTCCCAACTATCACCATAAAATACCAGTGCAGTATCGTCTGCAAACATTACAATTTTGCCATTCTGCAACTGAAGCCCACAGAGTTCGTTGATAAATGCCAGGAATAGTGTTGGGCCTAAGACACTTCCCTGTCGGCAAGTCGTCACTTATTGTGTCACCTACCCGTACTCTTTGAAGTCTGTTACTGAGATAATTTTTGAACAAAGCCAGCTGAATATCTCGAATTCCGAGAGTCTCCAATTTTTGAGCAAAAGCGGGGCAGAGACTGTGTCAAACGATTTAGCAATATCCAAAAATATCGCTATTACTTTATTTTTCTCGTTTAGTTTAGTAACAATATGGTCAGTTAGTTCATGTACTGCATCGGTCGTCGATTTTCCAGATCTGAAGCCAAATTGTGAGCTGGAAAGTAAATTATTGTTTTCAAAATAGTTAATAAGGCGTTTGTTTATTAGTTTTTCAATAATTTTTGATATTGTAGATAGTTTAGAGATAGGTCGGTAATTATTAACGCATCCTTTGTCACCACTCTTGAAGAATGGAGTTACTTCAGCTAGCTTAAGTGAGTCAGGGAAAACACCAGTCGAGAAAACAAGATTAAATATGTAAGTAAGTGGTGGCACTAGGATTTGGTAGTATCTCTTGAGAAAGGCACCCGATATATTATCTCTCCCAGCAACAGTGTCTTTTTTAATGGATAGAATACATGATTGGACTTCGGAATCATCTGTAGGCAGTAAGACAAAAGACTGTTGAATACGATTATTTGGTACCTTGCTATTAGAGCAATTACCATAAGCCTTTTCAGCAAGATCCTTTCCGATGGAAGCAAAATATTTGTTAATGTTGTTAACTGAGTCTAATGGATTTAATGGGGATACAAGGTCAAGTGCAGAGCTATTGATATTATTAGAATAGGTTAATTTTTTTAGAGTCTCCCAGAGTGCTTTGTTGTTGATTTTTGAAGCTTTTTGGAGGAGGTTGCTCTCGTAATCCTTTTTTATTTTTTTTAGCAATGAATTACAGTAATTCCTGTATCTTTTGTAAATTACTAATATTGTTATATCGTCAGGATATTTCTTAAGTTTTTGATGGAGTTTATCACGATGCTTTACACATCTTAATAGACCTGGAGTCATCCAAGGTTTTATGGTCCTCCTACGATTTGGAATATTGATCGTTTTTGTGTTAGCTTTAATTACAGTGTCTATCTTCGATAAAAGGAAAGAAGTGGCTTTATTAGCATCTGTAAAATTGTATACTTGATTTAGACTCAGGGTCATCATAGCCTCGTCAAGTCCCAGGTAGTCAGTTTTCATGAGAGACGAGTATTTGGCAGTCTTTATATTGTAATTAAGTTTGAGGACTAGAGTGTCATGATCTGTGACTGAGGTTTCGGCATCGTAACAAAAGGCAGGGTAAGTACATTTAAGCAAGACGTGGTCAAGACAGATTTTGTGGTGTGTGGGGAATAGATGCGCTGGTAATAAACTGTGAGTGGCTAACATATTTAGGTACATAGCGGAATTAACATCTTTGTTATTTTCCAAGATATCAATATTAATGTCACCTATAAGAACTACATTAGTATTATTAACCTCGGTGAGAAGTTTATCAAGAGATAATATAAAACGCGGAATATCTTTATAGCCGGGTGGCCTGTAAACTGCAATTATTGTTAAGTTACCATCGGTAGTTATCGATAAGCAGTTGGCATCACATAGGTTGGGTTCAGACACAGATAATCGCAGGCTTTTTTTAGAGAATACCATAACTCCTTCGTTTTGTGACAAGTTATTTTCAGTTTGTATGAGGTTGTAACTGTCGAGAGAAGGAAAGTTATGTTTGTTACGTAGCCAACATTCCGTAAGAATTATCAAATCCCAATCAGTCCCGGTTCTATTTAACAATGTTTGAAAATCTGAAAAATTACGATTTATGCTACGAATGTTTTGGTGAATTATTTTTAAGCAGTTGTTTGGAGTGTTCATTAGCTGTTTACAGTCCTCTATTTTACAGATTGATGACTGTGCAACCGAAAATTGATCTAATTCATTTATTATTTCAGTTGTTTTATCGAATTTTATGCAATGGTACAGTACAGTACAGTACAGCAATATCGAATTTTATGCAATGGTACAGTACAGTACAGTACAGCAAATACGATACTTAACGCTTATAAAATTTTTTGACAGTAATGAAAAACTCATTCTGCATATTTTTTTACGTTTAAGTCATCGATTTTAAATAAGAAACTATATGTATATATAAAACAGTGACATAATCATGGTGCAATTTTAACCACCTGGAAAACGAAGCCCACCTTTTATGACCATTATGTATGACATCATAGCAGGGTTATTTAATTTATCACTAAACATACTCGTATTTTTTGACAAATAAAAAATATTGATTCAGACTTCAAATTTCGTAACACGCCGTTACGCGCACAGACGTATTATTTTCCGGATTTTCCGGCGGCGGGGTTCCGGATGAGTGAACCTTACACAGCTACATCTGTGCTCGTCACAGCGTGTTTCAAAATAAATAGCTTAACCAATATTTTAGGGAGGTAGGGAGGG
The DNA here is from genome assembly GCA_949315895.1 of Anania crocealis. Lineage (NCBI taxonomy): Eukaryota > Metazoa > Arthropoda > Insecta > Lepidoptera > Crambidae > Anania > Anania crocealis. Next base: position 12,740,166 of record OX438872.1, read on the forward strand.
AGACAAAGAGATGGAGAGGGATAGGGAGATGGAAAGGGCGAGGGAGAGGGAGAGAGAGGGAGAAAGAGTGGGAGAGGGAGAGAAAGAGAGAGACTTTTATTACAATTCCTTCACTAAAAATGAACTTCGCTCCATCCGGGTGTCCCTTGGCACCTCTCAAGTTTTTATTATATTACCCGAATCATTCTTTCAAGCTTCACCGCTGTATATGAGGACACACCTCAAATGCACCCTGATTTCAAGCTGACTGTAGACATTGCTGAGACCTTCTCTCTGATCCTATAATTTTGTCTAGGTTTGAATTTTGACTTCATAATCTGATTTTTGGCGTTAATATTATCAATTGATATCTTAGTATTTAGATTTGAAAAGTTTTGTTTCAGGTTGGACTCGAACCCGCATCTCCTCGCATGCCGGGCGCGGCGCTATTCCATTAAACTACTTTGTTTGTTACGCTTTCACATAAAATCTACTTAACCGATTATCATGAAACTTTGTTAACATTATTGGAGGGAAGTAACATAGGTCATTTCATATCCAAGCGTTGGGCATAAGTTTTTGCCAGTGCTATATAACGTGTTAGTCACGCGGGCAGGGCCGCGGGAAAAAAGCTAGTGTAACTATACACTAGACTAGATTTCTATACTATAAATATTATAAAGCTGAGGAGTTTGTTTGTGTGTTTGCTTGAACGCGCTAATCTCTGGAACTACTGGTTCGAATTGAAAAAATATTTTTAAGTTAGATAGTCCATTTGTCGAGGAAGGCTTTAGGCTATATTCTTTTAAAATTTTCTTAATCACGATTTTCATAACAGAAATTGAGGCGGACGAAGTCGCAGGCAACAACTAGTCTAAGATATATCAACGGAACTTTTTATAGTTATAATTTAATAGACATTCATTTTCTATATGAGGTTGTAAAATAAAAAAATATGGTTACGATAAGGTTTCTTTGGAAATTGGGTCAGAACGAGTTTTTTATGATTGGATAAAAGCTCTGAAACATTTCAAACGCCCCATCGGTCTAGTTTAAGTACCGCGGCAAGATCTTGGGGACCTAGATTCGATACTCGTGTCGGGCAACATGAGTTGACGACCTTCGTTGCAGTGTGTTTTGCCCCGGTTTTCAAGGTGTCGCTTGCTGCGAGATCCCGGGTTCGGTTCCCGTACGGGTCAGTGTAGAAAAAGAGTATATTCTCGAGTCGAGTCTGGGTGTTTGTGGTACCACTGTTGTTTCTACAAAACAAGAGGTTTAAATGAAATGAAATGAAATATTTATTTCAGACATAAGTCCATACAACGCGTTACTTTAAAAAACAACAACATTTTTGTTAGTATAAAATTAATAATTAATATTGGGTTAGTAGAATTTATAATGTTCATTGGACCGAACATGCATGGATTAAATACTTACTTTGGGATCAAAAGAATGTACGTATGTGATGTTGTCCATATTATATTTATTTAAGGGTTCCCAGTTTTTGAATAGGCTTCCAAACCACTTTTCGAAAGTATGGTGATTATGCATTTACCCATCATTGCTGTAATTCTATTCAATGATGGAGGCCTTTGGCTTGTAGTGGGATTATTATAGAGTCTGTCACACGCACTTTATGTTACAATAATACGTACGCTATTCAGCGATAAGACCGCCTTATTGTACCAATTTTCTGTTTATATATTAGGGGTTAAAGTATGAAATTGCCGTTTTGTATGGACGAAATCGAGAAAAGTCATTTTTCCATACTAACAATTTTTTTAGTTTTTTTTAAAAACGCCTGAACCGTTTTCGATGCAATTAAAGGTGAAAGTTAGATGGTTATAAAGCTACGCATTATAGTATTTAAATTTCTGAAAATCAAAGTATATAATACAAATATACTTAATTGAAGCAAGAAGGTCAGCTGACACATTGTAAGGGGTCTTTTCAACGACTTCCTTTGAAGTAATAGGCACTAGTATTGCAATTTTTTTTTAGTCAAAAGTTACTTTATTTAATTTTTATACAATACAAAAAGAATTACGCAATAATACGACTATACTTAAGAGCTATAAACAAAAGAAAAAGTAGGAAAATAATCGGCAATTTCATACTTTAACCCCTATTATTATTATTTTTCTTTGTATCTTGTTTTGTGCAATAAAAATGTATCACATTGTATTGTACGTTAATAGAAGCGATTTTCCAATATCAATTACCTTGGCTATCCAAATAATTAATTACATAAACCAGTCACATGCTAAATCGTTTTACTTTTATGTTACAAAAGTGAGTAATGTTATAAAATTGCTACTATACAATAAATGAATACCTAAATGACGAAAATCTAATAAAATTAAAAAATATATAACCAAATTAATTAATACAATGACAACAAATATTACAATTTATTTTATTTCTCAAATTCAAATTTATATAAATGTTTAATAATATAATCTAATAAAAATATGTAATTCGCTGTTATTTTATATAAAATAAATTAATAACTATCACCAAATTAGTCGATATCTATAAATTGAATATACAGTAAATTTTAGATAGTAAGTAAATTATGTATGTAGTAATAATAGGTGTTTATTTGTTCTTTTGTATTGAAATATTATGTAATTATGGCGTCATCCTCTCTGTCCGTCTACTACAAATTGTATTGTTGTGCCCGAACAGGGTCTATAATGAACTGTCTACATCATACTTTATAACATCCTTGTAACATTATAGAACGCAATAAAATATTTGAATTGAATTGAATTTAATTGTAAAATTGTTTCATGTCAGAGTTAAAAACTAGCCTTTAACAAAAAACAAAACACTCTCGCTCATTCATGACAACAGTGAATAGAGCTGTGTTTCAGCGGAAACAAAAAGTTTTGAGAGCTGCCATTAGGTAATATTCCGATTTCATTACAGTTATGGAGTTATTAAGTGTACATTATATAAATCTATATAAATAAAAGAAAGTCGTGTTAGTTACACCACTTATAAGTCGAGAACGGCTGGACAGATTTTTATAATTTTGGTTTAATTGGATTTGTCTTCATCAGGAATAGGATAATAAGTATTAAAATCTTTAGAAAGTTAATGTCAAAAATATCTAATAAGGAACTGTTTTTCTTCGTACATTAATCCAACCTCGCCTTAGTTGATAGTGAAGAGATGTTTTAGTGGATGCAGAAGAGGGCTGGTTGGCTAAGGAAAACACTGCAGTTCTTTGTAAACTTTAGTTGTATTAATATTAATAACACGGAGATACACACACAGTTTATTTGCAAGCACCACAGATTCAAGAGAATATATAATGATGTCTGTCACATTCAAAAATTAGATTCTAAAGTTATTCTATTTTGAAGTTTTACATTTTTGGTTGGTGTTGCCAACAGATAGCAATTTTAAGCCATCAAAATCAAATACTATTCTGAGGCTATACGAAGTTCGCGGGGTCCGCTAGTCTTCTTAATATATATAAATTACGTGTCACGTTGTTTTTCCGCGATGGACTCCTAAACTACTTAACCGATTTTAATCAAATTTGCACACCGTGTGCAGTTTAATCCAACTTAAAAGATAGGACGCCCCGTTGGTCTAGTGGTTTAAATACCGGGCCAAGATCTCGGGGTCCCAGGTTCGAATCCCGGGTCGGGCATCAAAAAAAGTTTCGAATTTTCGAACGTTTCTCGGGTTTGTGATCACCAACCCGCATTTGGCAAGCGTGGTGATTATGCCAGTACACCCATCATTGCTGTGGTAACTTGAATTCAATGATGGAGGCCTTTTCCCTGCAGTGGGATGATTATAGGCTGTTACTTTCCTTTTTAAAAGATAGGATGGCTTACATCTCAATTTATAGTCGTAATATTATGACATTGCAAATTCTCTGTGTAACATGGTAAGGTAAACTCCATATTTGATGCCAATGACATTGTGTGACGTCTTACGTCAAAATCCAATTATATTATTCTGAAGCGATACGAAGTTTGCGGGGTCAGCTAGTAGTTTATAAAACTGTAACTTGACTACGAAAATTCAAAGTCACCCTGTATTATTGCTTTACTGTTTAAACATGTTTGTACTTAGAAAATCTTAAAAAAACTTCAAGTTTTCGCAATCGCTATCTTTATGAACTTGCGCTCGAGCCCCTTAATTCAACCCTGTCCTAAAATTATTTCTTATCTAAAGTCATAGTCAGCTCATAATAATATACTCTAAGCTTGCAAGGTTGTCGCTAAATCCGTCCTTGGCAAATATTTACTATATTTATACTACCTACATTGATGCCAAATTCTTAGTTATAAGTCAAGCGATTTCTGATTATTTCGTGGTGAAGCTCGATTCCCGGACGGGTCAATTTAGATAAAACATAACCCTCCTTCTGATGCAAGAAGAACTTCACTGTATTTTCCCAGGTGTGGGTATTTGTGGTGCCTTCGTTTTCTCTGATTTGATCTGACTAATCAAGTGCCTTAAATTGTTAATGAAGCCTCAGCGTCAAATCATAGCAATGCGTCGCAACACTTCTACAGAAATCAGAAACCGTGTGGTCTCACTCTATTAACGTAAAATTTTCACTTCGTCGAAATACCAGTAAAGAGGATCTCTAATTTAAACGCGATCCGAATCTTCCCCATTTACTAAAACTAACATAGTGTAGCATTAATCCTCGGTTGGGTCACACATGTTGTGGGTTCGATTCTCGAAAGCAGCAAAGAGATCAGACAAACCATATAAATAAATAAGGTCACCCTTGTAAACAATGATGTGACATTGATTATGTTATTTTGTGTGCAATAATGAATATATAGGTATATATAAATGGGTAGTTCGCATCGCAACGCAGCAAAACACTTTACACCGAATCTATCCGTGACCACCAACGCTGCAGCGCTGTAAAGTGTTTGAAACTCGAGGTAAAACAAAATAAACGCGAATTTAAATCCCCAAACATAGGTATCTTTTATTTTAATAGTTTTTGATACCGTGACTCGCTGAAAGAGCTCTTCAAAGAGATTAATATACTTACAGTGTCTTCTCAATATATTCTCGAGAATATTATTTACGTTCGTAAGAACATACATTTATTTCTTAAGAAAAGTAACGTACACAATTTTAATACGAGAAATAAAGATAAACTCGCCGTTCCAGGCTTCAGACTGCGAAAAGTAGGAAAATCGTTTATGGGAAATTGTATCCGTATTTTCAACAAACTACCAAAAGATATTGCTGAACTCCCTGTACATAAACTTAAATCGTATGTTAAAGTTATTTTAATGAAAAAGGGCTATTACACTGTTAATGATTATTTAAATGATAGAAATGTATGGCATTAAGTTGTCCCAGCTCGTACTTGCTTAAACCTTGTAAAAATTAGCTTACCTTGTAAAAAATTATTTAAAAAGAGGCTGACAATAGTGACCGAGTTTCTTGCGCTGCTTCTTCTCGGCACTAGCCCAGACTTGTCCCGAAGCAGTGGTAGGTTTAAATATTGGGACGTGTAATAGCGCCTCCTGGGGCCTATTTGCAGAAATAAAACTGATTTTAACTGATTTTTAACTAATAGATTTGATTCAATAGATTTGATCACAAAAATCAGGTCTTAGGAGTAAAATAAGGGTGTATTGTAGGCTGTTTTATTTGGTCTGTGTGTACGAATGTACCGAGACGCTGCGGTGGGAGGCAATTAGTAACGACGACGATTGAAAACGTTTGTGTGTTTGTTTGTACAGTTGTTCCGCTAAATCAGGGCTGGCATTGCCAAAAAATTTAATCAACACATTTTTTTTTACATAAATTAAAAAAGAAATCACCGACAATGATTATTTTGCACAGACTCAATACTGGTAGCTTGTTATAATTCTTTTTGACAGTAAACATGATTTGTGTTTAAAGATTTCAACCCTATTCTACCCTTTATTGGTTTTTTTTTTTAATTTACATATTTGTTACATGGCGAATTTCATTTTATTAAGCTATTGATAACGACCTCCGTGGCGGAGTGGCGTACACACCGGTTTTCAAGGTGATTTCTGCTCCGAGATCCCGGGTTCGATTCCCGGACGGGTCAATGTAGAAAAAAAGAGTTTTTCTACATTTTCTCGGGTCTGGGTGTTTGTGGTACCTTCGTTGTTTCTGGTTTCCAAAATACGAATGCTTTGAATAGTTATTCAAATTGGGATCAGAACAATGTATGTGATGTTGTCCACATTTATTTATTTATTGCATAGCTTCTATCGCGGGCCTTGAGCGTGGAGACCGAATCCAGAAATTCCGTAACGAAAATAACCTAACACCCCCCACTCCGACCGGCACAGCGGTGATACTTTTTAGTGTTATAATTGCATAAGTTGATAAAAAATGCTATGCAATAGTTTTACCGCGGCAGTCTCCGAGTGCCACACGTCTTTTTTATTTTATTTTATTTTTTTATTTTTTCATAGTTTAGTTTAACGAAAAGAAACCTTTAAATTTCGTGATACTGCAAGGGTTCCTTTTTTTTTCTATTGATTAACAGAACCCTAAAAATAACAGTGAAAATACACTGTACCTATTTTCGGTGTAAAATATGAAAATGTCGCAATCTTTACTAAAAGACATGACTTAAAAGAAACACTCTCTTACAATGCGCTAAAAATGAATGGACAAGTTGAAAGCGGGACACATACTTGACCCGAATACGCGATGCGAGCTATTTGTGTGACGGAAATGACGTAAACTAAATAATCTCATAACAGACAAAAGTTTTATCAAACACAAAAAAGTTTTTTTCAAATGACTACTTTTTACTTTACTACTTTAGTTCATTGCAGTTACACACACGTAGACTCGCCATTCACTAAAAATAATTATTACACAAAATAATATTGCATAAGCCAAAAAAACAAACTTACATGAAGAAACAGAGAAACAAAAAGAAAAAGACGTGTGGCACTCGGAGACTGCCGCGGTAAAGCTATTGCATAGCATTTTTATCAACTTATGCAATTATAAAACTAAAAAGTATCACCGCTGTGCCGGTCGGAGTGGGGGGTGTTAGGTTATTTTCGTTACGGAATTTCCGGAATCGGTCTCCACGCTCAAGGCCCGCGATAGAAGCTATGCAATAGCTTAATTTTATAATTTTATGTATTATCTAATTTTGACTTTTGTAATTAAATTTTTCTGTTTTGGCAGATATGGTTACCATAGGCAACCATACTGTCAAAATCCTTATTTTCTTTTAAATTCTTTTAAATTTCGGAAATTCAAAATTGTTCGATCGTGCCTCGCCCCGTGTGTTAGGTTAGGTTATTTTCGTTACGGAATTTCAGGATTGTGTCTCCACGCTCAAGGCCCGCGATAGAAGCTATGCAATAGCATAAAAAAAAACGCCCCATTTGTCACTAGGTCCTAGGTTCTATTCCTTTGTCATTTTAAAATTTTCAAACATCGCTTGGTTGATCACCCAGTTAGATTTTGTAATGATTACGCGTGTACCCATAATTTCTGCGGAAAGTGGAATTCAGTGGAGGCCTTGGCCTTCAGTGGGATGGTTTCATCCTGTTACCTAACTTTAATTTATATATTATTTCACAATATGTTAATTAACATTAATGTTAAAGGTTTCATATATCTTTTATAATGTACCAATTGTGCTTTAACCGACGTGCTTAAAAGATGCATCACTCTTCTGATACAACTGTTTGTTTAACGACCGACACATTAATTAGCTGACACAAGCTGTGCGTGATTAAGCACCAATTGTATGGTTAAGGATGTTATTTTATGTTGATGCCCTATTGATCTAGTGGTTTTAGTACCGGGCTAAGATCTCGGGGTCCTAGGTTTGATTCCCGGGTCGGACCACTTAATTTTCAAATTTTCGAACAATTCTCGGGTTTGTGATCACCAACCAGGCCCCTAATTCGCGTAACCGAATCGTATCACAATCGTAATTGAACGACAGGTTTTTGACAGTTAACTAAATAGCATGGGCTAAATGTCAAAATCGTCCAATTCAATCACGATCGAACTGCGATTCGGTTACGCGAATTAGGCCCCTGGCAAGCATGGTGATTATACCTCTACTATTATAACTTGAATTCGATAATTCTATCTCATACTTTCGAACTTGAAATTGTCCGGTTTCTTTGATTAATAAGAGAAAAAGTACCAAAATATGACAATAAACATCCTGTTCCGACTTGAAATTCAATTTACTTATGGCTAATAAATAGGGGATGTAACGATACTAATCCATTCAGGGGTGCTGCCGTAGATATCAAAATGGTTATTGTCTAAATACGATAATTCGATAAGTGACTACTGCAATACGAGTAGTATTCTAGGAGGTAATAAACAAATCTACTGAATCTAAACACAAAGATAATATTCAAATAAAATTTAGGTTTGTCTTACTTTTTTTATTTCTCTAAGCTGTTTGACTTCGTAAATAAAACATCAACCTTTTTTCCCACACACGGTTCTTTCGAGCTTCGAATTTCAAAGCACAGACGTCCATTTTTAAAAAGGTAGTATTATATTTTTAATGAATTCAACCGCGAAGATCTCATTACACCATGCCAGTTACAATTCTGAGTTCTGGTCACGTCCCATGCGGTCCCGGACTCAGGATTTAAAGTCGGGATTGGCGAATTTGTCGCCAGCTGCACTTGCAGTGGATAGGGATAACCGATCTTTTTATCCACTTTAACGTTGTTGGTACTGAATATTTATCCTATTAAAATTCTGTCAATAATAAATTGGGACTTATACACAAACTTAACAAACTATTTGGACATGATCAGCTGAAAAAAATACAGAGACAGATCCTAGTGACGAGGACTAAGCATCAATTGATTCAAATTGATTAGCGTTGGGAAGTGTACATTCAAACATACTTTTTTATACATATATTTAATGAAAATAATAGTTTGATTAAAAAATTATATGCTAACCAGCTGTTAGCGCCATCTATCGTATGTTTCACAGGAACTAAATAAAATTTCGTAATAATTAAATCCCATATTTTATTTTTATACTAAACCTTCATCATTGGAAAGTTTTATTATATTCCAATTGCAGTTTTTGCATAAAACCGTAACAAACATTTTTTATTTTATAACAATCATTCACGTTTATATTGCAAGTAAGATTTTTATAGAATCAAAAATAAGAACCCTTTCGTACTCCCTACTAATAAACTTTATATTACCTTTTTCTGTGATCTAAATTATTCAACTTTACGCGAATTTCCGTCTTCAAAGTATCAAAATAGTTCACCGTCAAACAAAACTGGGAAGTAATATCTGAAATATGAAACAAAAGGAATCCGCTAAAAGCAAACTAAACACGTAAATCTCTTTGGAAAACTAAAAGATAACACGAACTTTGGAACTGTGGACATTTGCATCGTTCGGGTGTGTCCCCGGTATCAGATGCCATACTCTGCAACACGAAGCTCGTATTTACGGATATATCTGACTCTTTCAGATACTGCAAGACATCGGTATGCGTGATAGGGACAGAATATGATTTCGAAAATACGGACACTGTGTTGTGATGTATGGCCTCTCAGACTAGAGTCCGCTCGTTTCGTATTGATTTCGACCTTTTTATACATTGTTTTTAAGGGAAACCGGGAAGCCGTCCCAAATCAAAGAAACTCTCCAGTCAGACTCTCCTACTCATGAATCAGAGAAACGAAATGAGACTACAGAACTCAGCTGATGCCCATCGCTATCGGCAACTCAATAGACAGATATCTAAGTCTTTGACGAGCGACCTTCGCCAATTTAATACCCGACGTATTAAAGATGCCATTGAGCGGAACAAAGGCTCCAAAGTGTTCGCCAGAGATCTGTCTATTGGGCAAAGCCAATTGACGAGGCTGAAAACTGAGACAGGTAGCATCATTGCGTCAACACCTGAAATCCTGAGGGAGATTGAGAGTTTCTATGGACAGTTATATTCCGCGAAAACACCTGTTGAAAGCAAGGCTAAAGACCGTAGAGCTAAGCTAATCCGACACTATTCTGAAGATATCCCGGACGTCAGCCTGTGCGAGATTAGAATGGCTCTTAAGCAGCTTAAAAACAACAAGGTGGCGGGTGATGATGGAATCACAACAGAGCTTCCTAGAGCGGGCGGTAAGCCGATACTTAAGGTCCTCCAGAAGCTCTTTAATTCTGTCATCCTCGAGGGCAAAACGCCAAAGGCATGGGGCAGAAGCGATGTCATGCTGTTCTTCAAGAAAGGTGATAAAACTCTCTTGAAGAACTACAGACCCATCTCGCTTCGGAGCCATATCTATAAGTTGTTTTCGAGAGTCATTACGAATCATCGCACTCGCAGGTTCGACGACTTCCATCCTCCCGAACAAGCCGGTTTCAAAAAGGCTGTAGTACTATAGACCACATTTATACGCTGCGGCAAGTTATACAGAAGACCGAAGAGTATAACTTGCCACTTTGCTTAGCGTTCGTAGACTATGAGAAAGCCTTTGATTCGATTGAGACCTGGGCAGTGCTGCAGTCTCTCTAAAGGTGCCAAATAGACTACAGGTACATCGAGGTGCTAAAGTACTTATACCAAAACGCCACCATGTTGGTCCGATTACAGAACCATAGCTCTAATCCGATCCAACTACAGCGAGGAGTGAGACAGGGAGACGTTATTTCTACAAAACTGTTCACAGCTGCGTTGGAGGATATTTTCAAGTTTCTGAACTGGAAAGGACGCGGCATCAACATCAATGGCGAATACTTAACACACCTGCGATTTGCCGATGTAGTTCTTATGGCTGAGACCTTGGATGACCTGAACATTATGCTCGAAGATCTCGGTAATGCTTCTCAAAGAGTGGGTCTTAAGATGAACATGGACAAGACGAAAATCATGTTAAATGCCCATGTTGCACCCGCTCCAGTTAACGTTGGGAACATTGCACTCGAAGTTGTTGACCACTATGTTTACCTGGGATAGACAGTCCAGTTAAGTAAGTCCAACTTCGAGAAAGAGATCTCTCATCAAATCCAGCTCGGATGGGCAACGTTCGGGAAGCTCCGGCATATATTCGCGTCCGAAATACCTCAGTGTCTCAAGACGAAAGTCTTTGACCAGTGTGTGTTGCCAGTAATGACCTATGGGAGTGAGAGACGTGGTCGTTTACTATGGGTCTCATAAGAAGGCTCAGGATCACCCAGTGAGCAATGGAGAGAGCGATGCTTGGTACTTCCCTGCTCGATCGAATCAGAAATGATGAGATCCGCAGAAGAACTAAAACAACCGTCATCGCTCGAAGGATTGCATCGTGGAAGTGGCAGTGGGCGGGACACATAGCGCGGAGAACCGATTGCCGTATTATACTATTGTTACCCCACCCCCACCACATCTGTCATTTATCTGTCGTCTTACTTATGTGTTTAAAAATTTTGTGTATGGAAAATAATTTACACAAAATTATTTTCCAATAATTGGCACGTCATGTAACAAAAATGCAATGGAAATAATTAATATAGGGTTTGTACAGACAACGGCAGGTCAACCTACCCAAAAAGTTAAAGGTCATTGAATTGATTTTCAACTTTAAGTCCAATAAGTAGAGATCAATATCAATTGAGAAAATTTTACGTTTTGTGGTAGGTTGACGTGCTGTTGTCTGTATTACAAATCTTGTTTTTTATTAATCCAAAACTTCAAAACTTTTACCTGTGCCATAAATAAATAATAAAACAAAATGTGGACAACATCACATACATTGTTCTGATCCCAATTTGAATAACTATTTAAAGCTATTTAGTATTTTGGAAACCAGAAACAACGAAGATACCACAAACACCCAGACCTGAGAAAATGTAGAAAAACACATTTTTTCTACATTGACCCGTCCGGGAATCGAACCCGGGACCTCGGAGCAGGCGACACCTTGAAAACCGGTGTGTACGCCACTCCGCCACGGAGGTCGTCAAACAAAGCCATGATCACGAAGGTAGGTTTAAGTTATCTAGTGTATATTGTAATTCAGTGGTCCGAGTTTGCGGAAACGAATAAAACCAAAAAATATCGTGGCGCGATCGAATGCTCATGATCCGGCCTCATTACCCCGCTGTTACTGACATCACACCCGAATATCTGCTTGCTGCACTGATACGATCACGTAGTGGGGATAAAAGCGTATTTTGCATTTCAGTAGTGGTGTGTAATGCTTGTAGAATATGCAAGTGATAGTGGACTATGTCTAAATCAGTGAAATTTGAAGAGGACTAGCTTTGACAGATTTGTTAAGGGGTCGCTACCTCTGAGGTTTTGGGTCCAATTGCTAGATGGATTTAAATGTTGTAATCTAGTTTTATTTTGATGATGATGATAGATTGATGAAAGATGATTTCTACGGGACAGGCCTAGCTTATAGTAGGAATCATCGCAAATAATATTTATTGTAAGACTTTTTATTGTGACATAAATAAATAAATAAAAAATAAATAAAAAATGTCTTTACCCGATGTTTTGGATTTTTTTCCTTTTTAAGGGTTCCGTAGCCTAATGGCAAAAATCGGAACCCTTATGGTTTCGTCAAGTCTGTCTGTCTGTCTGCCCGTCCGTATGTCACATCAGTCCGTACAGTTGAAACTTGGTAGGTACCTACCTAGGTGTATCCTGTTGACCGCTTTACGTTTCTCATACAAAAATTAAAAAATAAGAACTAAAACAAAAAACTTTTAATGCTTAAATTTAATACATACATTAAATACTTTTGAATCTTTTATATAATTATGATGGTAGATTATTGAAAAGTTGTGCTTCCTCAAAAATGTAGATCATAACAAAATCTTTCAACGACAATTATTGGTTCAAACTTGTAGATTTTGAGAAACCGCACATTTTTAACAACCGCAAATATAACTTTGTCCTTAATATAAACACTATAAAAAACAAAGATTTTCATAGTGTTTATATTAATTTTGAAAAAATCTATGAAAATCTGTGAAATATATTGTATTGTATTAATTTGATTGGTGTACCTCATTCAAGAGCAAATAAATTATATAATAATTTAAAATTAAAATTAAAATTATTTTTGCAGTCAATTAAATATTGTGGTATTTGGCTAAGTGGCTACATGGATTGGATGGATTATTCAATGGGGGCTATCGCTAGTGAATTTGCCACCAGAGGCGCTAGTGTCGCGTGAGGTCCAATATCATTCACTTTGTACTGGTTTTAGCGGAATTTGTTGCATAAATTATAATTTCTTTAATTTACCTGCTGGAAAGTGATCTCCTTCGTAAAATATCGCAAATATGGATTATTTGGCGTTTAATGTGAACGCTTTAAAAGCGGAATTAAGAAAAAGCGCAAAAATAGGCGGCCTAAAGAGCAACTATTTCAGAAGTTAGTTTGTTGATATCAAGATAGTTATTTATAAACAATATAACCTTAATTAGATTCAAGATATAACACTTTGTTTCGGCGCCAATCGCCTTTGACAGCTATACCTCCGGACCTCAGTCTACAGTGGCGCCAACTGGTGAGAAAAGAAACGGTAGTCCCCATTGTGTAATGTCCATTGGATGTTATGCGCGTATATATACATTTCCGTGTATATTTTAATTTATACCTACAAAAGATTAATAACATTGCTTATTGTTGTCAATTTAAACTAATGCGATATTTAACCCAAAGGTACATAAATTTGCGACCTACTCTACTTATAATAGTTCTGAACTACAAAAATACCTACGAATACTTAGCAACTTCATAAGCTTCGCATAGCAAAGAAAAAGGTTTCGGAAGTTCCAAGTTGTTAGGAATTCTTAGGCCGGAAAGAACCGTTCTTAATTTGTTGATGGTCAACTTGAGGGAATTAGGGGGCGTTGTTACGAGGGAATGTGTCGGAACTAAAATATAATAGTAGTAGTCAGTTAGCCTGTGACCACGGCCGATGCAACTGGTTGAAACGTCAGGCAAATAAAATAAGGTATAAGTAAGTAAGTAAGTAACAGCCTATAATCATCCCACTGCAGGGAAAAGGCCTCCATCATTGAATTCAAGTTACCACAGCAATGATGGGTGTACTGGCATAATCACCACGCTTGCCAAATGCGGGTTGGTGGTCACAAACCCGAGCAACGTTCGAAAATTCGAAACTTTTTTTTTTGTTGCCCGCCCCGGGATCCGAGCCTGGGACCCCGAGATCTTGGCCCGGTATTTTAACTACTTGACCAACGGGGCGTTAATAATAATAAGGTATGTTTGCTATAAATCCCGTTACACCGCGATAGTTTAAAAGTAGTTAGTAGGTAGGTACTAGTAACTGTCAGAAGAATTCGGGTAGCAGTGTCTTAACGCCACCGTTGTTCAAAAACAGATTGCTAATCGCGGCAATTACAGCAAAATCTTCAGAATACAAAATACAAAATACTTTATTTTCCATTAAATAACCCTATTTAATGGCAAATAAATTATTTTGTATTTTAAGCATTAATATTTTTAACATCTACATTATGTAAATACCCATGTACATAATGTAGATGTTAAAAATATTAATGCTTCCTTTCTAAATGTACAGACAATCGCACGTCAACCTATCACAAAACGTCAAATTTTCTCAATTGATATTGATCTCTGCTAGTTGGACTTAAAGTTGAAAATCAATTCAATGACCTATAACTTTTTGGGTAGGTTGACCTGCCACTGTCTGTACATTAACCATTCATTATGTACGCAAGTTTCTTTACGTGGTATAGGAAGAGTTGCTTTTTTCCAGCAGTGGGATTCTGACACTGAATCAGATTGGATATAGCCTTTTCCCAGCAGTAGGATCTAGGATCCTGCTGGAACAGATTAGATATTTTTCTGGTAAATTTCATTTTTTTTTGTAGTAGGTATAAAAATAGGTAGGTTGAAAAGGTACAAAAAAGCTACAAAAAAAAGAAGAGCCTACATTAAATACAGTCCATACGTTTGACAAGACCTCTCCCCTAATTCGCGTAACCAAATCGTATCGCAATCGTAATTGAATTGCAGGTTTTTCATAGTTCTAGTATGGGCTAAATGTCAAAACCGTCCAATTCAATCACGATCGAACTGCGATTGAAATAGCTGAATAAGGCCTGAGCCTAAAGCTCGGTCGCAGTCACAATTCCCAGCTTAAGACAACCTTGTTGGTTGAATGGTGTGGGTAGTGTTACGCCCAATATGCAACTCCCGGTTCGATTTCCAGTCGGGTTAAGTCAGGAAACGATATTTAGACCTGAAAGAAGTCTTAAGGTCATGGCACACTATACCGGCACCGCACCGGCACCACCTCAACCCAGCAATTAACTAGCCATTCAAATTAGAGCATTAAGTTGTGAGTCGTACAATATATTTTGTAATATTTGAGGCGACGCCGTGTGGCGAAACCGGTATAGTGTGCCATGACCTTAAGTCATGCTTTAAAAGGTTAAGCCGCTGGTCTCAGCTTCTGTCGTAAGTTGGAATTTTAGTCACTTTATTCGCTGAATCAAAAACTCTAAAACCGGACTGAGCTTCAAGCTCCTTGAAGAAAAATTGCAGTGAAACAGTTCAATTGTAATCTTCGACCAGAAACAAACCAAAATCTGCTCTGACCGTACGCGGTTACAATAACAAAAAACAAAACCACAATTCGTTTTTCTCAATCCAACATCATCTCTGAGTCGTCCTTTATTTAATACAGTCCAGTCCGTATTACCCTGGAACAATGTATCCATATTCCTGTGTATCTCCGGTCGCAAACATCATTATGCGTTGTTTCCGACTTTTGCCGTCGCTCCTCAAATATTTTTCGGGGCTCTCGCTCGGAAGGTTAAGTCACAGAACAGATATGTACAGAATTCAAGCTACATTCAAAGTGCGATCGAGCAACGCAAGACACCGCGCAGACGAACACGATATCTCGGAACGTTTGGGACCAGCGCGAGAATGATTGCCATCTATTTTAACTTGGTGCTGCAAAAATGAAGCCATAAAATAGTTATTAGAACTGTTTAGTAGACGGTTTCTATAATACAATAATCATGCATTTTGAAATCGTTAACATCGTCGCAGATATTGTTTTTTTGACAAATTTGTGATTGATATAACAATAACATTAAAATTAAAATATTGTTTTTGTTACTCTCTGTTTTATTCAAAATAATTAATTATCATTAACTAGTTATGAGCGTCATCATCATCATCTCCAGTCTATATCAGTCCATCTACACAATCACTCCAAAAGGAAGATTTTTCCATAAACGCTACACTAGGCTGGCGGGTTTTGCATCGCAGTTTGGTCAGTAGTCGTGAGAAGATATCGCTGACTGGCAGTCTTCTTCTTCTGGCAGTACTCCTTGATTGCCTCTTATGATGGGTATCATAAGAGGAAAAGGATACCTATAATTGATGTTTTTTAAAGTATTGGCACCACTACTTCTATATGTGAATTAATTCAAGTTGACAACTTTAGCGCGAACGCCGAGCGTAGGCATGAAACTAAATTACATAAGTACATGAGATCGGCTTCTATACCTGTCTGGTTTGTGGTTCAGTCCTCAATTCGTCGTACAGGTCGCTTTGTTGACTTCATTTTGGTTTCACCGTTTTTTTTGTCCGCGTTTAAAGTGACCGTCAACAAAGCGGCTGATAACGTTTTATGATTAAATATTTGACAGCCTGAAAGCTACAGGGATTTTTTGTATCGTTTTATTTTGTTTAATACTCCGTCGGTCTAGGGTTTGAGTACTGGCCCGAGTCTTGGTGTCCTGGATTCAATCTCTGCGCGATAGTGATCATAACCAACCCTCATTAGACAATGGTAATTACCCTTGTACCTTTTAATGTAGTAACTTAAATTATATGACGGAGGCCTTTGCTCTGCAGTGGGGTGGGTGACTGTATCGATATTTTTTATACTTTACTTAATTTTTTATACGAAATGAATGTGGAAGGTCTGAAAATCACGCTTTTTTTTCAGGATACTGTACTTGAAAGCGGGACCCAAATAGTTTATCTTTGTTGTCGTCCGTCTGTATATTTGTTTAGACCGATGTTAAGAATTAAAACCATGTTTCTTCTCCAGTATATCAGTCTTGTGTTGGACAATCTCATAAAGGAGGATTTTGCTGTTATCACTTCGTTTGGCAGGCGGGTTGGCAATCCTAGTTTGGCTAATGGTGAACACAAGACACTGCTGTCCGTCTTCATCTGACAGCACTTATTAGTAGCTTACGTCTTCCTTACGGCCGGTTCCAATAACCTATCTATCTTCAGTTTTGGCATATCGGAGATAGGAAACAGTTTCTGTCTCTGTTTTTGCCGTCCAGAGAAACAAAGACAGAAGTTGTTTTCTATCTTCGATATGACAAAACTGAAAATAGATAGGTTATTGGAAATGGCCGTTAGTAAAAGAAGAGGTAGTTCTATTCTTTTAACGTGCAGGCACCACCAAACCCTTTTGACTAAAACAACAACTTTGTCATAAACTCAAACATATTTAAGATCTACCCAAGTATTGATTTTAGAATATATAATATACTTGAGCCGACTAGTCCGGTACTGGCACGTTAGATATAGCTGACATGTATGCAGTTGGGTTAAAGTTCAAAATTGTCTGCCAACAATTGTGCCGATATGGGGCCTGATGGAAGTATTTCGTCCTAAAGGGATATTCGAAGATAGTTTATGATCGTTTCAGTTAAGATATCCTCGCTCAAGAGCCAAACTGATAGCCTTTTTGGAGGGTGATATTGTTGATACAAAATCTATAGTAGCTTGATAAGGAGTAGAATAAAAAAAATAAGTAGGAGGCACAATAATTCCAATACTGTTATTTTTATAATGATAACAGAAAAGAAAACAAATATTTGTCAAAATGAAAAACCTATACATCAGGCTGTTCCTTAAGAACAACCATACGAAAAGACAAAGAAGTTGCTAATTTTATGATTTCTGTTAAAACAAACATAATTAAAAACCGAAAAGTCACAGAAACATCCGCAAAAATCGGTATGTTATACTAGCTGTTCCCCGCGTCTTCGTCCGCGTCAATTTCTGTATTATGAATGCGATTATTTTTGCGAACATTTTTCATTGATGCTTCGCTCCTATTGGTCCCAGCGTGATGTTATATAGCCTAAAGCCGTCCTCGATAAATGTACTATCTAACACAAAAAGAATTTTTCAAATCGAACCAGCACTTCCGGAGATTAGCGCGTTCAAACAAACAAACAAACAAACTCTTCAGCTTTATAATATTAGTATAGATTTAATACTCGTAGTTAATAATAAATAATCTATATAATAGGGGTTAAGTATGAAATTGCCGATTATTTTCCCACTTTTTATTTTGTTTATAGCTCTTAAGTATAGTCGTATTATTGCGTAATTCTTTTTGTATTGTATTAAAAACGAAATAAAGTAACATTTGACTAAAAAAAAATGCAATACTAGTGCCTATTACTTCAAAGGAAGTCGTTGAAAAGACCCCTTACAATGTGTCAGCTGACCTTCTTGCTTCAATTAAGTATATTTGTATTATATACTTTGATTTTCAGAAATTTTAATAGTATAATGCGTAGCTTTATAGCCATCTAACTTTCACCTTTAATTGCATCGAAAACGGTTCAGGGATTTTAAAAAAAACAAAAAATTGTTAGTATGGAAAAATGAATTTTCTCGATTTCGTCCATACAAAGCGCAATTTCATACTTTAACCCCTAATATATAAAAATGAATCCCTATTTCCCTTGGTCATCGCATCACGCGTGAACGGCTTGACCGATTTCGCTAATTCTTTTTTTGTTTTGTTTGTTATTGTCAGTAGAATGTTCTTATGAAAAAAAAAATAAGAAAATTTCGAGGAAAATTAGAAGTTTTAAGAAAACTTTATCACCATACTAAATTATTTGTTATGTAACCTTATTGCTTCTGACAATTTAAACTTTTTTAATGTATGGCGTTTGACATAACATTGAAAGAATGCGTGCCGCTAATATCGTCAAGTAGAGGATAAATAAACTGAATTTTGCACATAGTCAGTAATATGTCGCCTGTTCCCGTGCCGGAACACCAAAAAAGCATTATTAACAATAAACAATTGGTAGTATTTTTTTATTATAATATTTTGTAATCAATATTCATAGTTAAGACAGGACAACGTCTGTTGGGTCCGCTAGTAATAAATAAAAATAAATCTGGACAACATCACATACATTGTTCTGATCCCAATTTGAATAACTATTTAAAGCACTCGTATTTTGGAAACCCAGAAACAACGAAGGTACCACAAAAACCCAGACCCGAGAAAATGAAGGAAAACCCTTTTTTTCTACATTGGCCCGTCCGGGAATCGAACCCGGGACCTCGGAGCAGGCGACACCTTGAAAACCGGTGTGTACGCCAGTCCGCCACGGAGGTCGTCGTAGCTAAGGAATCGAGTCTCTTTGCTTTTTCCTAGGTTTTCCCAATTTTTAGATGATTTAATTGCATTCCTTCTAGTTTCATTATGTATTATTTGTTATGTACCCTACTTGCATTTCTATATTCTTTTCTATACATAAATGTGTTGCAACGACACAAACGTCGTTATTATTAAAGATGCTCTATCATATTTGCCAACTCATTCATTTCTCATTCGTTGAAACTCATTTGCTAAGGAGATTCTTATAACATGTCTTAGTTTTATTGCTTACTGGGATCATTCTGCGTTTAAAATTTTGTATCTAACTACAACGGTCACTAATGTCAGTCAGTCAGTAAAAATGTATAACACCGTATTTCTTGCCATATTTCACTGGTCAACTTGAAAAGCCCTATTAATTTTTGTCTCCTTTAGAGCGTCTAAATAGAAGTTATTCGCTGCAAAATGGCAATTTTTTTCCGCAAACTTTTTATAAGTTTCATTTTGTACAACTTGAAGAGACTGGTGAACCTGAGTAAATGGATTGATTTTCAACTTGATGATCCCTCCTTCTTTGCTGGATGTGGACATCACAGGACCGATCGTTGTTGTCACGTTGTGATTTCTGAGCTGCGCACTAATCTCTAAATACTCACGTTTAGTTAATACATTCATTGTTTCATTATTAAAACACATTTAATTTCACTTCAATAATAATCGAGTTTTGTTGTTTTGGGTTATTGATCTGTCAATGACAAAGAGCTGTCAGATGCGCATGCGACTGTACGTGTGCTCTGAATGACTAAAATAACGTTACGTTCGTTGTCTACGTTTGGCAAACGCACGGAACCATATACTCATTTCACAAAGGTTGTGAATAAATTATTTCAAGAAACATCATAATATTTGTTTTCTATATTTTTACGATTTGTACGTTAAAGTCATAACTTATTTAATGAAACTTCACGCAGCCGAAGTAATTTTCATGAGCCTGGTAGAATGACGTTTTTGACCTTAGACAGATGTTTTTAAAAGTTAATAAAAATAGTAGTGTTGAAGGTTTACAAACATTGGGAATTTATTTGGGAAAAATACTTGTCTTAAGGACTGGTTGGTAAAGAAAACAAATTAATTCAACGACCAGTCTGTAGTTTATAATTATAGTTAAAATATTAAAATAATGTAAATTAATAACCTAAAAAGTTTGAATGTTTCTTGTTAGTTTAATATGTGTGTTACAAAGAAATAGTTCCTTGTGATATTTCGATGGTTTTGGGGAGATTTGAGTTGGTGTGTTGAGCACTCAGAAATTCCTTCTTGACAATGATTTGCAAATTCGATTTCATTGGATTCGAGTTTCGACTTTGATTTGCAAGGATGTCGAGGAAGACACTTTCTTTCTTGCTGTTGAAGAGGTCGGCCAGGAAGCCGAAGGAGAAGACGGTGGCCGTTACCTCGCCTTTTTGATACCGGCTTATAGTCGCCGTGTATAATATTTATTTCGCCTTTTTGATACCGGCTTATAGTCGCCGTGTATAATATTTATTATCTTGTTCCGGTTGAGTGCCGTAAGTATATTTGCTGATTTCGAAGGATTTTGTTCATTGGGTCGCTTATTGCAGTTCTATAACATAAGTGGTTTCTTTCAGATCTTTTGAAGGCCGCTTGGTTTGGCTACCAGGCTTAGCACATTACCTTCCGTTTTATGCTGACTTTCCGCTGATCAAATGAAAGACGCAAGAAGCTTGATCTCGATGAGATTCGGGTTGGTACCACGCCACGTGGATGCATAAGGTTACCCTACCCTATCTTTAATGAAGTAAGTGGAAACATCTTCTTAATCCAGTTTAGCAGTCTACAATTCCGGTTGCCGTTTATTAGTATTCCATTCATAATTAAGTTCAGATTATTCCGCTTAGTATAATTTACATGATAAGTTTGGTGGTACAACTCGCTCAGAAGTAGGGGTAATTCAGAGCCTTACAAAGGACTCACGCCTGAGATATCTGTGTAGCTTTTTAAGAGGTGGTAAGCTTGGCCGGAGCAAAAAATATATTCTGCTAATTCATTCTCGTCTCTTTATTTACCACCTCATTCTGTTCATCCACATAACCCCCAACACCCTCTCCAACCCCTAAAAGTTGCATTGTGGAGATCCTTGGGGGAGGCCTACACCCAGCAGTGGGCGTCGTTCGGCTGATATGATGATGATGATGATGATCCCTCCATACTTTCATGAGATAAACGGCCTTAACAGACAGACGGATAGACAATAAAGTTATCCAAAAATTAGCATATTAAGGGTTCCATGATTAAAATTTTTAAACCTGATTACTCACACTTGAACATAAAAAACTAAAGTAACATATCTACAGCCTATAATCATCCCACTGCAAGACGAAGGCCTCCATCATTGAATTCAAGTTACCACAGTAACGATGGATATATAATCACCACGCTTTTCAAATGCGTGTTGGTGATGCACCCGAGCAATGTTCGAAAATTCGTAAACTTCCCGACCTGGGGATCAAAGGGCCCCAAATCTTAGTTCTGTGCTTGAATCACTCGACCAATTGAACACAAGACAACATATTTTGCCTCTACGCTAGTAAAATCGTCATAACACGACATCATTATTTCACCCAGTGCTCTACGTACCTCTACTAATGACCCATTTCAAAAGGGCAACTCGTTTTCCTAGAAGGAGTTCCTCCAACACAAATGGCATTTCCCACGATTTATTATCCAAGAGTCATTACATCCATACTTTCTTAGAAACCAAAGACGGGTTAAATTGTATGTCTGTTACCTTTAATTAGTAATTGTCGTGTGGTGCTGGCCCAAAAATAGAAAGGGACCACTACTTTTTAATATTTAAGACCTGCCATGCTGGGCAACACAGAGCCATCTAGTCCCAAATTTAGCTACTATTAAGTAGCTTTTTATGCATACAACGTGTACCTTTTGATATCCCATAATTATTAATTTTTTTTTGTTTAATTTTTTCATACAAAATAATGTTTTTACATAAACAGTCGTGACTTTTGTTATGAATGAACTTTTGAATGAAAACGATTTACTCGTACCTACTTATCAATGAAACACCCACACACGTCAATATTTTTTACAAGTTACGCTCTCCCGCTACTTTACACTTTAGTGTAAGTTTGCCAACGTCTCGCTTCGCCATACTGGTTACATTTTTTAACAAATTTAACTAAAATTGATGTTATAAGTATTAGAAACTATTGATTTTTGAACCACATGTTCTAAAATCAGTTAAAAATCAGTTTTATTTCTGCAAATAGGCCCCAGGAGGCGCTTTTACACGTCCCAATTTAAACCTACCACTGCTTCGGGACAAGTCTGGGCTAGTGCCGAGAAGAAGCAGCGCAAGAAACTCGGTCACTATTGTCAGCCTCTTTTTAAATACATTTTTACAAGGTAAGGTAATTTTTACAAGGTTTAAGCAAGTACGAGCTGGGACAACTTAATGCCATACATTTCTATCATTTAAATAATCATTAACAGTGTATTAGCCCTTTTTCATTAAAATAACTTAGGGCATGTTATATTATTTTTACTAACAGAACATAACCTTAGAGTTATGGGATATCAAAACGAATACGTTGTATACATTACACCCAGACTAGTAAAACAGAAAAGTTCATGCACCCAAATATTTGTACTGTGCGGGGATCGAACCCGCGACCCATGGGTCAGAAGCAGCGTTTACTACCACTGACCCAAATGGTCGTCATCCATGTACGAGTATATTAGTTTAAGGTCATAATACCAAGTTTCATGCACTGCTTCTTCTCGGCACTAGCCCTGACTTGAAGCAGTGGTAGGCTAAAATAATAACTAACCTTTAAATAAAATGAACTCAATTCAATGATAACTACTTACAATTACTGAGATTATTATAATTTTTTTACTTCTAAAAGGCCAAAAAGGTTTTTGATTCGTAAAAACATTTTGAACCCTTATAATAGGGGTTAAAGTATGAAATTGCCGTTTTGTATGGACGAAATCGATAAGTCATTTTTCCATACTAACAATTTTTTAGTTCTTTCAAAAACGCCTGAACCGTTTTCGATGCAATTAAAGGTGAAAGTTAGATGGTTATAAAGCTACGCATTATAGTATTTAAATTTCTGAAAGTCAAAGTATATAATACAAATATACTTAATTGAAGCAATAAGGTCAGCTGACACATTGTAAGGGGTCTTTTCAACGACTTCCTTTGAAGTAATAGGCACTAGTATTGCATTTTTTTTTAGTCAAAAGTTCCTTTATTTAGTTTTTTATACAATACAAAAAGAATTACGCAATAATATGACTATACTTAAGAGCTATAAACAAAATAAAAAGTGGGAAAATAATCGGCAATTTCATACTTTAACCCCTAATACTATATGTCTTGGATCGATTAGGTACTGCAACTTTTTGCTAAACGAGCGACTATTACGAACTTAAAAATTAATAGACTCAGGCGTTACTTTGCGGAAATCCATAACTAATAATGGATTGAGAAAATTATTTTGCTAATGATTTCCGCTTCTTAACACCGTTCTAGATACCTTCACCACACTACCCGCACTGACACTGATTTGAGGAGGCACCTGCACCACACTACCTGAACTAACACTGATTGAGCAAGCACTCTTTCATGCAAGAAAACCGCCCGCACACCCTCAAAAATGCATGCAGTACAGTTAATGCAATTATTAGTACCCAACACCGATACAATGAAAACCTCGACGCCTTTCGCCACTTCACGTGGCATCCTCAGTAGATGTTGTCGCCTACGCTGCGCTCCGACGTCAGTCGTTGGAGCGCAGCGAAGGCGACAGTGAAGGTGTGGTGAAGGTATCTAGGCGGAAATCATTAGCATAATAATTTTCTCAATCCATAATTATTACGAACTTACCTAAACTCTTATTTATCTCGAATGGATTAGGAGTCGCGATTTTTGCTAAACGAGTGACTATTCCCAACTGAACCGAAATATTATTTGTTTTTATGAATCTGTTATATTATGACCTAGTTTGACTTAATCACCGTAGATTTATCAGCACACGGTTTGTGCTTCAAAGGTAATGTTTTAAAAATATCAACTATTTCTAAAGATGAAACATTTTATATCTTTAGCATTCGAAATCTATAGGTACGCAGAAATCGGATTTAGAATCGAAGAAAACTCTTTCGAGCAAGCTGTTTTCCTAGACATGATCTTTATTTTCATGAGAAAAGAACTCGAATGGTATTCAAATTTAGGACGAGCATTGAGTTAGTTTGTTTACCAGAAACTACATTTGGATGGCTTACATTTATTTGTTTTCTTGGGATTTCTTTTGTACTGTTTGAACCAATAAAAATAAGAGAAACGAAACTAAATGTTTGATAGCCGGCTGCTTGCCAGTCACAACAGCATTCTTGATCTTCAAAAAGACTTTGAAGATCACGCAGAAAGCGTAAGGACACACATTCTTCTCGGACTCAGATGTCGCAAATTCGAAATAAACATAAAATTAAAAACAAAAAATGGCTACACAACCGACCCTAAATCAGTGGCTAATCAATTTAATGAATATTTTTCATCGATTGGTGAGCGCATTGTCCGGCCGGCCGGCGACGCCGAGCACGGTGACGTCACCGCGCCCTGGGGTCACCCGGTGATCTGTCCCACTGAACGCACAATGTTCCTCAGCCCGGTAGACTGCAACGAAGTAAACAAGATTATGAAAAACCTAAAAAATAAGCGAAGCTGTGGTATAGATGAACTACCACCTATCTTATTTAGATACTGCGCGGATACCCTAGCTCTCCCCCTCTGCTTATTGATTAACCAATCGTTTAAAGAAGGTGTATTCCCAAGCATTATAAAAAAATCGATTGTCAAACCTATCTATAAGAAAAACGATAAAGCGGATCCTTACAATTACCGGCCAATTTCACTTCTACCTACCGCCTCTAAAATTTACGAAAAAGCTATGAGTAAACGCGTGTATAGTTTTTGTGAGAAATATAATGTCTTTAACGAAAACCAATACGGTTTTCGGAAAAACCGTTTTACCTCCTTAGCCGTCTACAAATTAATACAAAACATTTGTGAAATATTAGATTAAAAAAAATATGCCGTCGGTGTTTTGTTAGACATGACAAAGGCCTACGATAAGGTCCAGCATAACATACTCCTGCAAAAGCTGTATGGAGTAGGTATTCGCGGTGAGGCACACAATTGGTTCGCGTCGTACCTCAGAAATAGGGAACAATATGTCGAAGTTGAACACTTTGACAGTTCTTCGAGAGAAATAAAAAATGTCCGTTCCGATTGTAAAATAATTAACGCGTCTATACCGCAGGGAAGCGTGGTGGCCTGTCTCCTGTTTTTGATTTACATCAACGACCTCCCTAGGAGCATGAAGGAACCTTGTATTTTGTTTGCGGATGACATCTCACTACTTGCGCAATGTGACAATAATAAAAATGGCCAATTGAACGAAAAACTTACCCTTCTCCTCTCGAATATCTCAAACTGGTTGGATGACCATAATTTGGAAATAAACTTCCATAAAACTAAAATTATGTCTTTCCAGCCATACCAAAAACAGGCACTAAACATAAATTTCATTCACAATAGCACTAAATTAGAACATGTAGGCACTTTTACGTTACTCGGTTTAGAAATAGATACACATCTAAATTGGAAAGCGCACATCCAAAAAATAAAATCAAAATTATCGAGCTACGCGTATGCACTTTACGAGGTGAAAAAAACTACTGACCTTGAAGCGGCACTAACTACCTACTATGCCTATGCAAACGCGTGGCTTAACTATGGCATTATTCTATGGGGAAATAGCATCGACGCATCCAGCCTTTTTATCTTGCAAAAAAAGCTAATTAGAATTCTCGCCAACACTAAACAGACTGAAAGTTGCAAACCATATTTTAGAAAATTTAACATACTTCCCCTTCCATGTATGTATATCTTGGAAATATGTAAATTCGTCCGAAAACATCCCGAATTTTATACAAAGTGATCGAATTTACCCTCGAACCACTCTTTGAGAAGTGTTCGTAAGAACAAATTAATGTTACCGCCTGTCCATCTAAAGCTTCATTCATCAAGCCCACTAATCATGTCTATAAAAATTTACAATAAACTACCGGAATTTATAAAAGAAGAATCAAATAAAATAAAATATGGAAAATCAATAAAATCTATTCTTTTAAAAAATTGCTACTATACAATAAATGAATACCTAAATGACGAAAATCTAATAAAATTAAAAAATATATAACCAAATTAATTAATACAATGACAACAAATATTACAATTTATTTTATTTCTCAAATTCAAATTTATATAAATGTTTAATAATATAATCTAATAAAAATATGTAATTAGCTGTTATTTTATATAAAATAAATTAATAACTATCACCAAATTAGTCGATATCTATAAATTGAATATACAGTAAATTTTAGAAAGTAAGTAAATTATGTATGTAGTAATAATAGGTGTTTATTTGTTCTTTTGTATATTGAAATATTATGTAATTATGGCGTCATCCTCTCTGTCCGTCTACTACAAATTGTATTGTGCCCGAACAGGGTCTATAATGAACTGTCTACATCATACTTTATAACATCCTTGTAACATTATAGAACGCAATAAAATATTTGAATTGAATTGAATTAAACCAAAACGAGGGAAGCCGTGTATCACATGACTTTGCTTATGCCTGCTCATTCCGTCTTCCCTTTTCTATCTTCGGGAATCTAGGTGCACTGCAGGTTATCATCTCTTCCTGGTTGATGTACCGCGTTTGCGTACTAAGCACTTTTCCTCTTATTTTGTGATGTGCACCGCCAAGGAGTGAAATGCCCTGCCTGCGTCTGTTTTCCCAAAAAATGTATTCCGAAAGCTCGCTCCATCTTAAGCTTCTTCTTAACCGTAGAGTAAAGTATGTACTCAAGAGCAAATCCATTGATTATCAAAAATTATGTATGTGTGCGTATGTAATATAGGGACTAGAGTCACCGTGATTCAACTTATTGATGACACATAAGCTCAGCAAATGCAAATTTAATTAATTTCCATAGAATTCACCTACATAAAACTGCTACAATTTGCGGGCAATTTAAACTTTTTTCATGGGAAACCTTATAAGTGTGTAATTCTTTTGTTTTCGGTGAAATAAAAATGGCAGTGAATTTATGACTAAGCTATTAATAGGAAAATTGTTCAGTTACTAGAAAACCATTGTATTTTCTTTATGTCATACGAGTAGAACAAACGATAATAAATACTTTTTACAAGTAAACATATCTAGGTACTTTATAAGGTTGTGTACCTAAAAAGGAATACACAGCATTCTTATAGGCCCACTTTGTTGCTCGTACGTCCGTCTGTTTGTCTGTCAATACAGTTTTTCTCAAGAACGGGTGAAGGTAACGATTTGAAATTAAAGCTAAGTTAAAAGGTTACAGCTTCTTGAAGCTGTTAACGTTAGAAAAAGATGCTGACATTTATGTAGAGAAAAACGTACATTTTGATAACAAATTAAATAGAACCTAAGATTACACGTAACCTTAAAATAAATAGCAAAGCTTGTCCAGAAATTTCAATCTAAAATATTGCGTCTTATTACAGAGAAATAAATTTAATATTTGCTGTTGAATGTTGGTATTCCTTAACGAATTGAAAAGATTCGAAAGGTCGAATCGAATATGAAAGTTATAGAAATAAAAATTTATACAGTATTGCCAAGATTATATTTTGCGAGATATATTTTCCAGCGATTGTAAAGATTGCAGTCTTTGCAGAAAACATTTTAAGTTCTTCAGAATGGGGGATTCATATTCGTTTATTGTTCAAAAGATTTACTGCTTTTGTATGTATTTTTAGTGGAGGTCTTAGAGTTAGTCTTACTTATACCAGATGTTCATTTTAATTGTAAGTTTTTCGATTCTTAACGACCTCTGCGTCCAGTACAGATTATGTGTTTTTTAGGATTTTGGAAGTTTTTTTTTAAATGCGTATATTTCCTACATTAGTAGTAGGTTCATAAAAAGCATTAAAATAATCAAACCAAGGTATATGTAACAATTTCTAGATAGCCACTAAGAGAAGAAGGTAACTAGGCGGACGCGAGGCGTGCGTGACCTGTCCGCCTTACTCCAGCGAACGCGTACTATATTGTCGAAGATGTTGCGGATGGCTTTATGCAGCAGTGAACACTGATATATTTTTCCATGAAAATGATTACTTAAAAATAGAGAGAATTATGTAGTCATATACTAAAAAGAAGGAATCATATTTCTTTTTTTCACGGATGGTCTGAAAACAAAAGTTAATCACGGCGTCTTTTACAGGCCTCTGTTGTTACTTGATTTTACTATTTCCATCTTGCAAAAGGAGCAAAAACCAAAATAGCCTTAACGTGCCCTCCCAAGCAAGAATATAAACTTCACCCTCTTCCAGACCTAAGTGGATTTAGGAAATGTCGTTTTCTAAATTGACCCGATCGAGAATCCAACCCGGGACCTTTGCGTAGTTGGAAAATCACCGCAATAGTATAGACATAACTAATGCAACCCCTTGCAGCATTACGCAAAATAATTTAGAAATTTCACACCATTTATTTAAAGTTTAAAAACAAACAATGTAATAGTATGCTATGGAGGGGAATATATGCTGGCAAAGGCCTAAGAATGAGTAACGTCTTTAATATAAAGTAATGAATCATTTGATTGAATACCGAAGTTGTGGCTATTCATCATCATCGACCCATCCCACTGCTGGACAAATTACTCTAACAAAAGGAGGTTTTTGCTAAAAAAAAAAAACGCTATTGTATAATCAAGACGCTAGGGTCTGTATTCTTCTGGCAGTATTCCTTCAGTTACTTAAGAATGGTAAACGTGCAAGGAAGGTACGAGTAGCATTAGACAATAGGCATCTCTTATGGTCCAGCAAGTCGGTGAGTTGCTGGGTTGATGTTTAATCTTTTATAATCCTCACTGTTACAATCACAAACCATTATTCAATGTAGACAAGCTTTTTTTGCATTTTTTATCACCACAAACAAGTAATACGAAGAATATACAAGAACTTAATTTAAGCATTACAGACTTTAAGAATACAGCCTAAAAATATGCTGAAAAAAAAATTTGCTTGTTGACTTGAAACACCCAATGACCCATGTCAGATCTATATACTAATATTATAAAGCTAAAGAGTTTGTTTGTTTGTTTGTTTGTTTGTTTGAACGCGCTAATCTCAGGAAGTGCTGGTCCGATTTGAAAAATTCTTTTTGTGTTGGATAGTTCATTTATCGAGGAAGGCTTTAGGCTATATAACATCACGCTATGACAAATAGGAGCGAAGCATGAGTGAAAAATGTTGCAAAATTAATCGCGATCATAATAACGGAAATTGATGCAGACGAAGTCGCGGGGTACAATATATTTTATCCATGTTACAGACCAGCAAGCCCTACCCCTAGGCCAAATGAAATCGCAGTATCTACGCTCAGACACCCAGAGTAAAAGTTGTTTACGATACAATCAACCAGCAACATTTGCTTTCAAATATTTTTTTTTTTTTTTAATTCTTTTAATTATTTAGGGACTTTTACATGAAAGTACGTCAGTCCCATCATACCCTAACAACATATACACAAACGAATATACTTAAAAAACTATACATCATTGGTGAGTCACCGAAACCATATTACATACCAGTTTCGCAGCGTCTGATGCAGGTTGTGCTAAAATAGTTTGAAATACCCCAACATCAGATGCTGAGATATGTAGTTGACTCATCAAGGATTGACGTTCCCTTTGATTTTTAACACATTCCGATAGCAAGTGTTGTACATCTTCTACTGTATTACAAATAGAACAGTTTGGCGAGTCAGACTTTTTCATTAGATGTGCAAACTTACTGGTCGGAAAGTGTCCAGAACGAAGTCTGAACATGAGTATGATTATTTTTCTACTTAAATCTACATTTGTAAACCACGGTACGCGAGGAGGCTCACTTACCATGGTCTTAAACCAAATACCTTTGGTCAAAGATATTTCATTAAAGTGTTCCTTCCACAAATTATGATGTTGTTTTTTGAAGGTAAATAGAAGCTCAGAGTAATAAGGATCGATTGGAAATTCAAAACCATCCAATATAGCTTTTTTGGCTAGTCGATCAGCCTCCTCGTTACCTTTAATACCTACGTGGGAGGGAACCCATTGCAAGCATAACGAGTTGCCATTTACAACGCTTTTGTGAATTAGCTGCAGTATGTCATATGCTATCGGTACACCTCTTTCGCCAGAGGCGCACCGAGCAATATGCTGCAGCGCACTCTTACTATCTGTGCAAATAACAACTTTTTCACGATTCGTGTTCTTAGCGTACTCAAGAGCCTTGTAAATCGCCACCAGCTCTACCGACATAATTGAAACATTTGAAGTTATTTTAAATGTTTCAGCATGCTTACTTTCTACATCACAAAAGGCTGCACCATTCCCTCTTTCATCTTTTGACCCATCCGTAAATATTTTGCAATAACTTTCATCGTATGTTTCCGAAAGTTCTTTAATAATATTGCTTTTTAAAGCGTTAGTCTCTAAAGAGTGTTTTGCTTTTTTAACACAATCTAAGAAAGCTCTAATGGTATTAAATGCATCGACACGAGTAACCCAGATATCAAGACTATACATCTCCAACGGATATGACGAAATAACTGAAACATTTCTAGATCGACTAAAAGCAGTACTAAGTAATGGTGTTTTGTTTCTTGCCAAATGTCGGCCTCGATAAGTTGATGCAAGTTCCTCAAGAACAGCAGCTGTCGGTGCATTTGCCTTAATACAGTATTTGTCAGCCAAGAAACTTCTTCTTATAAAAAGTGGAGGGATACAGAGTTCTGCCTCCATAACATGTATAGGAGAGCTCTTGATAAATCCTCCAATTATACGTAAGGCTTGATTTTGAATCCTATCTATCTTAGATAAGTGGGTTTTTGCGCAACTAGCATACAAATGACAGCCATAGTCAAATCTACTTCTGATAAGAGACACATAAATTCTCCTTAAATGTCTAGGATGAACGCCCCAACCGGATCCAGCCAGAATTTTTAAAATATTCAAAAATTTTGACGTCTTTTCAACTGTTTCGTTGATATGTTTCCTCCAAAGCAAAGATCTGTCTAACCAGAGTCCTAGGTATTTTATACATCCTGCAGACATTAATGGCTGATCGTTAATTTTTAATATTATTTCATTTTTTCTTCTACCTTTTCTAAAAACACAGTATTTTGATTTTACCGCAGACAGTTCTAATCCCAGTTTTTCTAATTGCTTAATAACTTCATTTAATGTATGTTGTAGATATTCTTCACAAGTTTTAATATTTTTGTCGCTAACGTAAAAGACAAAATCATCGGCATATTGACACACAAATACATCTCTTATTTGCTGGGCTATTTTAGAGGTAACAATGTTAAAAACAAGGGGAGAAATAGGGTCTCCCTGTGCCAAACCTTTATCTGTCCATCTAACTACTAGCTCATCACCTTTTTGGTTTTTAATTTTTAGGTGCCTCTCATTTAAGAACGACCAAAGGTAATAACATATCTTCTTCCCTACTTGAAGCTCATTTAAGAAGGCAGTAGCTTGTAAAACTGAAACATTATTATATGCGTTCTCGATGTCTAAAAAGCATGCAACAGTAGGAGTATCTTTCTTAAAATTAATTTGTATGTATGTAATAAAACGAACCAAACAGTCCACACTAGACTGAGACCGTCTAAATCCTGTTGAATAATTTGGAAGAATATGATTTTTTTCTACAAACCACTCCAGTCGCCGCGCTAACATAGAATGAAAAATTTTACATATACATGACAATAAAGAGATTGGTCTTAGCTTTGGGTTAGTATTAGGGTCACCACCTGATTTGGGAATAGGAACAATCAGCACATTTCTCCATTGTGTAGGAACATAGCCAAATTTAAAAATTGCATTATATAGACTGAGCAAATATATCTTTCCGTTCTCGGGTAGATTGTATATCATAGTGTGGGAGATTTCGTCTTCTCCAGGAGCAGTATCCTTATTTTTTAAAGCGTGTTTCATTTCTTGAATAGTGAAATCAGATTCTAAGAGCTCATTAGAGGAATTAAAAACTGGCGTAGAGTTAGAGACCGATTCAGGTGTTAGAGATAACAATAGTTCATTCCTTTTCTCGTCCGATGCATTGAAAAACGTCCGCCTAAGACCTTTCACCCATCTCATTTTCTGCCATGCCTCTCTTGCTGAAGTCGATTCGTCAATACTGTTACAAAATTTTTGCCAACTTTGTGCTTTTGCTTGACTAATTAGACGTTTGGCTTCTTTAATTTTGTCATTTAGTTTATTAAGATTTTCGGGTGTTGGATTGCGTCGAAAGTTCTTTAAATATAACCTGCGTTGAGCAACTGCATGAGACAGGGCGGGAGTCCAATAGGGTTTGGGCTTAAAATTACTTTCTGGGTTAGAGTTTATTTTAATAAAAGGTATACTCTGATCGGCGGCATTAATAAGTTGTTCCTGAAAGTGATCGTATTTAGATTGAATAACATTTCTCTCAATTATATCAGCTGAAGTTAGCGTTTCTTCTAGATATTTCCTATATGACACCCAATCGGTTTTACTGTAATTGCGACGCTTAATTAATGGAAGGTTATTAGTGTAATTCATATGTAGTTTTATAACAAGGTGATCGCTACCCAAATTCTCCTGAGAGACTTGCCATTCAAAGTTAATTGCAATATCAGATGAAGCAAAAGTAATATCCGGGGAACTTTCTTGCATGTTGCCATCAACTAATTTAACTCTAGTGAATTGGCCATTATTAAGATAAATAAAGTTATTATCTAATGCTGAGTCCGAAATCTGCGTACCTCTTGTATCTATTTTGTATGACCAATTTGTATGGTGCGCGTTAAAATCCCCAGCAATTAAAGATTTTTTTGGGCAAAGCGCAAATATGTCATCCCAATCTGTTTGAGAGGTTTGTATGTATGACGGACAATAAATAGAAACTACGTGTTCTAAAAGGCTACAATTTAGTAATTTAACTTTTACTATGTCTATGTCTGAATTATTTAATCTTATGGGACATACCTGTACTTGTAGAGACTTGTGAGTGATGATAGCCACCCCACCATACCCGTCATACCTGTCGTTCCTATAGAAGTTATAATCGCTAAGATAGATAGGTGCTTCAGGTTCTAGCCATGTCTCACTTAAAATAGCAATATGAATCCGTTCCTGATTAAGCAAAGCACCGAAGCTAGCCAGCTTAGGTCGTATAGATTGTGCGTTCCACTGTAATATATTAATCACGGAGCACTTAGATGGCCTTTTATCCATCAAAAATGTTTTTGAATAATAACTCTATTGCCTCTCCGTTGCTGACAAAACTTATTAGATAATTTTTGATTACTTCTCCTATTAATTTTACAAACGAGCTTATTTTATCTTCAAAAGAACTATTGTTGACAATGATTGCTTTAACTCTCAATACAAACTTTTTAAATTCAAACTTTAGCTTATTTTGTTCTGAATGTTTAGTTTTCTTCACTTCTTCGATGTCCTGCACTTCTTCATTTCTTAACATTTCTCCTTGTAAAACTTCGTTTTTCTTCTTCATCTTATGTTTGTTCCTATTCCTTTCAGTTCTATCCTGTGAGTGCAAAGCTTGCGTCTCCTCTTCTATATCTAGTGCACTGTCTGAAAGCGATTTCTCTTCATGAACTTGTGCCTGTGTTATTAGTACGCTGCTGTACGACTTCTTATTATTTATTGGTATAATAGGGCTGGAATTTATATTTGTAGAGAACGAAGTTTTTTCTTTTGCGGCTTGAATTTGCAGATACAATTGCAGAGCTTTTCTATACGTTACATTTTGTAGACGCATTATTTTTCTTATTTCTTTTTCTTTGATAAATATAGGGCACTTTTTATCTAATGCCATGTGAGGACCTTTACAATTTAGGCATTGGTAGATTTGTGTCTCACAATTATCGTGATCTTTGCCACATTTAGGGCAGAATGCTTTTTTAGTAGGGCAAAATTTCGCTATGTGGCCATATCTCCAGCAAAGGGAGCATTGTGTTACTGGAAATTCATATGAATCCACCTTGAACCTGCACCCATATGCGTGCACATACGAGGGTAAGGTAGAACTTCTAAAACCAACTCGTATTGACTCACTATCGACCCACTTCCTATCGAGATCCAGTCGTTTAAGTCGTATTATAGATATTATTTCGTAAGGGCTTTCTAGTGATTTTTTAATCTCTTCAGTGTCAATATCCAAATCAACACCCTTAATTACTCCGTATGAGATGTTATTTTCGGTAGTAAATTGACATCTATACCCATAATCAACCATTTTTGAGCAGCTAAGTAATTTATCAGCGCACTCTTTAGTCTCAAATTCAACGAGCACTTTGTATGAACTTTTATATTTAATACGGTTTATGCCATTTATATTTTCATTTTTCATTAGTTTAGCAAACGCAAACTGTTTTGGTAGTGCGGTTAAAGAAGTGATACATACTTGGAATGTGCTTTCCATATCTTGAGCTTCTTCTAGGTTAGATATACCACTTGCATTCGCTTGTAACATTAGAGAATTGCTTCTAAGTAGTCTTTTGGCTTTTCTTCTTGTAACTGTAACAAATCCTTCTTCGCTATTCTCCTCACTTTCTTCGCGTCCTCTCTTCTCAACATTTTTAGTAGTATTATACTCAATCCCCGAATTATCCCACTCTAGCATCGCTTCAATTTCACGCTTACATTCGTTAATAATTTCCGAATCACTTCTATTATCGTCCTCACTCGCTTCTTCCATCTCCGTAAACTGAGGGTAGAAGAAAAAAAGACGCGCGCTCCGAGTCACTACGATACAATAACTGATACGTGCGCTCCGTGTGCCGTCGCGCGTAGCACTTTTGTGCTTTCAAATATTTAAAAAGTAAAAATTAAACTACGAGTAAATTTAATTTACTGTTATGCTTCCGCATGCCGTCATTCTCGTAAGCTCTTCGGCATTGAATTTCCTGGCAAGTATTAAGAGATCCTTACGATGCGAGTTAGTATGTGTTCGTTTCAGCTTAGGAAGGTTTAATTATGTTTTAGGAGCAATTTTCAACCAACAAAAAAGAGAAGATTTATGATTCGAAGCGTGTCATTGTGGCTATATAGGATGAAATTTTAACCACTTTCCAAAATTTCTAAAGGCGTTCTGTATCGTATTTAGAGCCCATTTATGAAGTAAAAACTGTAAATCAAGTTTACACCCGAAAATATTTTTCGCAATATAGTTTTCAATTTTTACGGTCCTTGGCCTGTTAAAGTATACAGGGACAATCAAAACCTTATGAATAGTATGGTAATGAATAAATGAGATGCGCATCGCGTAAAAAAAGTGTTACTAGGTGGCCGTATCAAAAATTTTAGATTTTTGGCGGACATTTTCTAAGTGCTTTACCTTGTCATTTTTGTACTGGGCGAAAAAATACGTCATTAATTGGTTTTTTGTCTCGTACATTGTTAAAATTTGGAAAGTGGTTAAAATTTCATCTTGTATATTTTTTATTAGTAATAGATATATATTTTGTATTGCACATCCTTACAAAATTAATGTAATACAAGAAATACATTTAAATCTGCATATTTTATTAGAACACAGTTCGATTTTAGAGAGTAAAACGGCAGTGACTTCCAAAAGGTAAATATTACAAAAGGACGTAAAACAAAAGTAATGCCTTAGTTTGCACGGACTCAAAATTGCTGGTCTATTTCACTATTTTGTCTGCATTTATTTAAATTGAAAATTTTCTTCGTTTGAAAATCTTAATTACCCTCAGTCCAGATGCGTTACTGTGCAACACGAAGCTCGTATTTACGAATATATATGTCTATTTCAGATAATTTAAGACAACGGTATGAGTGACAGGGACAGATACATTCGAACATACGGACTTGTGTTGCGGAGTAAGGCCTCAGAATAGAACCACGCCATTCAGCCTTCATTGAATAACTTAGCCTACATGCTGGCTGGCGACACATGTTTCTTTTCCCCCTAAAATACCATCAAACCGAATAACATATGAGGTTGTTACCATAAAGAGTACGTGCAATATAAAAATGCCTTGCCATCAACCTCTTATAATCACTGCCATAAAAATTCATACCAACCCGTTGGATTAATACTCATATTTAAGTATTCATGAGTTGTACGTGTTATGAAATCGCATGGGTTTTGTTGTGCCTTTTGACTTGACTTTATGAGGTTGTATGAAAGTCCTAGTGGTGGTTCTACAGAGGCCATTATATCTTATACAATGTTTAGTCACACAAAATCATTACTGATATTAAATTGGTATTTGTGATATCACTATCAACTGATAGAAATAATATTCTCAATGTGAAGTTGCCTTTGACGGCCTTGACCAACTTCGATGTATTTCTTTGCTGTTAAATGAAAGTTTAAAATAAAATAAAAAACAAGTAGACGAGACAAGAAACCACGATTTCAGATGATTATATTTTCATTCAATAATAATTTCACTTTTACCAAATTATTACCATCAAATATATCGTGCAAAAATGTCTTGCCATATGAAATAATATTGTTTTGTCATAGTCTTGATTTTTTATTATTATCTTTTAATATATTATAAACTTCATTATTATCTTTTAGTACTTAAACGCGGCGCTTTTCCATTTAGCTAAATGGTAAAGAGCCACGCCCGGTATGCGAGGAGATGCGGGTTCGAGTCCCGCCTGAGACATAATTTTTCAAGTTTATATACTGATATTATAATTGCAATTAAATTGCTAAAATATCATATAAAGTATATTATATTTTAATTGAATTTTTGCTATCCTAAGTGTATATAAATACAACCAGTCAAAGAACACAAAAGCAACCATACTTGACATACCTAACAATAAGTTTAGAAAAGTTAAATATTTCAAACAAAGTAGTTGTTAAAGCATGAAAAGAATACAAACATAAAGACAGTATAATATAATACTATCAACCTATAAAAATGGAGCCCTATCAATTCTTCATCCATATTTTTATTATCTTTACATAAGGAAATTTCTGTCCTCATTCGTCTTTTTATTACTTGTTCACAAATGATTTCACCCCAAATGGAAACAGTATTAATTCCAGAACATTTATATTAAGTGTAGAGTTTTATTTATATGTTAGGCTGAAACATTTAAATTTACGAGTAACACTGCTTTTTTTCTTGACGAATTATATGTTTACAAATAAAGATATAAAAATACATTTAGAGTACACAAATGAAACATGAAGGGTTGTAGTCACTCTTTGAGCAATTATCAATTGGAAAAAACCGCTCTTTTAAAACTCTTTATCTATTTATTTCACATTCGTTATCATCATCATTACTGCCAAAGACCTCCAAGACCGATCCAGCGTGCGCTACCTGTATCCTTGGTATCCTTCACCTGATCATTGGTCCATCTGGTAAAGAGCCTACTTACAGACTATCGTCCGGAACGCAGTCAACATTCCACAATCATTTCGCATTCATTTTGACGACCTCCATGGCGGAGTGGCGTACACACCGGTTTTCAAGGTGTCGCCTGCTCCGAGGTCCCGGGTTCGATTCCCGGACGGGACAATGTAGAATAAAAGTGTTTTTCTACATTTTCCCGGGTCTGGGTGTTTGTGGTACCTTCGTTGTTTCCAAAATACGAGTGCTTAAAATAGTTATTCAAATTGGGATCAGAATAATATTGTATGTGATTTTGACCACATTTATTAACTTTATTTATTCATCGCCATAGATTATTTACGATGTGTGATCGCCTATTGCCATTTCTAATTCAAATTTAAAATTTCAAAATTTCAAATTTCAAATGAGACTACGGTGGCTAGGGAGATTGTGTCTTTGTATAGGTTCTGGTATGGTCGGCAAAGAAATGTGGTAAAATGGGGTGGTTTCCATTCGAAAGTGTACGGATCGGAGTGTGGAGTGAGGCAGGGAGGATTGAGTTCTCCTCGACTCTTCAATCTTTACATGAACAAGCTCCTGGGTGACCTCGGTAGGACCGGTGTTGGATGTCATATAGACGGCGTTTGTGTAAATAATATTAGTTACGCCGATGACATGGTCCTGCTGAGTCCGTCCCTGGGAGCGATTAGAAAGCTCTTATCTATGTGTGAGGAATATGCATTGACACATGGGCTCAAATATAATGCTAAGAAAAGTGACTGGATGGTGTTTAAATCAGGCACAACCACCTACAGCGAATTGCCAGAGGTATCACTACTGGATGAGCCCTTGTGTCGCGTGCTTAAATTTAAGTATCTAGGTCATTGGGTCACCAATGATTTAAAAGACAACTTAGACATTGAGAGGGAGCGTAGGTCGCTGGCTGCCCGATGCAATATGTTGGCTCGCAGGTTTGCACGTTGCTCTAAATCAGTTAAATTGACGCTTTTCAGAGCTTAC
This sequence comes from Anania crocealis, assembly GCA_949315895.1. Classification (NCBI taxonomy): domain Eukaryota; kingdom Metazoa; phylum Arthropoda; class Insecta; order Lepidoptera; family Crambidae; genus Anania; species Anania crocealis. The sequence continues at coordinate 12,779,100 of OX438872.1, forward strand.
TGTCAGTCATTTTACACATGTAGCCTGTGGGTTAATTTTACGTTGAGGGAATACAGTGACCTACGGGTCCAATATAATAACGCATTCAGGATGCTGTTGGGGTTGCCGAGGAGCTGTAGTGCTTCTGGTATGTTCGCGGAAGCACACACCGACGGCTTTTCTGCCATTATGAGAAAACGGAGTGCCTCCATGCAATCGCGGCTCCGAGGCAGCGACAATGGCATCCTGAGGGTGTTTGTGGACAGGTGGGACTCACCTTTATTACGGAGATGGGTGCACCTCCACATTCTATAATAATATTGGTTTTTTATTATGTTAAATTATTACTAATCCTAGTATTTAAGAAAATTGTTACTAACACTATGGATCTAGGTCTGAAATAAAGATTATAATAATAATAATAATAAGCCCCCTAAAGTCCAACCTTTCGTCCGTGCTTGAACATCTTAGCCACGTGGGGGGCGGACACTCGCAATAAATTCACCATGCGGGTGACAAACAGGGATATGGCAAACCCTTATTATGGAGATGTCTATGAGAAAGTACAATTTGCGGCCGCTGCCCGGGGGTCGCCGGGGCACACCTGGAGCCGTTGCTGGGTGTCTCAGCATGCGATCCAACGGCGACGAGGAGTTGAACAGGCGGACTCCAGTCGAAAAAAATACTACAGCCGACAAACTCTCTACATCCGACACACAATCGTTGTTTTCAGGCGATTCATCACCTTATCAACCAGATTTGTTAGCACCATCATCATCTTCTAGTTACGAGCAGATCGCGGATGTTGTACAGGATGTACTTGATACAGCTGAACCTGTACCCACCACGACCAACATCTGTAAGCGTAGGCGATGGACCACAGATATGAATACATTTATTCTACGCACGTACTTGTTGTTAACAAATCTTGAAACCAACAAAAAAGATTACCTTCAAGCACTACATAGCCAATTTTCAGAACGTTTCCCAAATATGCAGGCTACTAGGCAACGACTTGGTGATCAAGTAAGGGCTATTTTACGAATCAAACTTTTACCACAGAATAAAATCGATAGTATATACATGGAAGTACAAAGAGACTTAAACACAAACACTTTTCTACTAACTCAAAATCAAAACACACATCAAAGTTCCAGCTCACAAACACAACAGTCATGTCAGCGCATCAGGTGGACTGATGAACATAACGAAGCGATAATTCGATCTTATTACAGGGTTACTCAGCTCGAAACTGACATCACTGCCTATAGGAAAAAAGTGCATCAGGACTTTATTAACAGTTTTCCACATCTTTATAATGTAACTGAACAAAGAATAGCGGACCAACGACGACTGATTATTATAAATAAATGGATAAACACTGAAAAGCTGAATAAAATAAAACAGGAAGTAGCAGAAGAATTAAGTCTGAACACACAAAATATCACAGACAGTTATGAAAGTAATGAAACCAACGTCTCCCAGAATTTTCAAAACATTAGTTTGACACCTCACAATAATATTCTAGACAACGTAGGAGAACAAATACAAAATCACAATCACAACACAGTAGAAGTACATACAAACACATCAGATTTATGTCAAAAAATACAAATTGAATTCGATAGTGCCTTAGAAATATTTAGACAAAGTAATCCAACTGACAGACCATACTTACCTAAACAAAGACACAGTAAAAAATTCAATTTTATAGTAAACCACTTAAATAAACACATAATACCAAAACACATATCAGTAGACCAAGACTTCCAAACTTTGCAGACTGTAATATATTGCGCAGCGTACGCAGCAACTGTATGTAATGGAACTTTTAAACCTAAAATGGATAATAGTACGTACAGACGAAGTAAACCACATTGGCAGATTAGGCTAGAAAACAAAGTAAACCAACTTCGAAGTGATATAGGACGTCTTACACAATACATAAAAGGTAATAGAAACCCAAAAGTAATTTACACCGTAAATGTAATAAAAACGAAGTATAAGTTGCACACTACATATGAACATTTAAATGAAGACCTTACGCAGTTTTTAGACACATTAAAACAAAAATTAAGTGCCACCGCAAGTAGGTTAAAAAGATATCTCACCTGTACATTAAGAAAGACTCAAAATAACTTATTCGCAAACAGTGAGAAAATATTTTACAGAAATTTAGAGAATAAGCAACACACGCCTAACTCAGCAACACCTTCTGTTCAAAACTTACATCAATTTTGGACTGATATATGGGAAAATCCAGTCTGTCACAACAATGACAAAGAATGGATAAATTCTGGGGATAGCGCGCACATACCCAATATGACATATGAACACATTTCTGTAGACACATTCATAAACGTAATGAACCGAACACATAATTGGAAATCGCCCGGGACCGATAAAATACACAATTTTTGGTATAAAAAACTAAGTTGCACATATCCTTATTTACATAATCATATTAATCAGTTTATTCAATCGCCTGATACTACACCAGAATATTTGACACAAGGTATTACTTATATGATACCTAAGGACAGTGATACTACAAACCCAGCAAAATACAGACCGATCACCTGCTTACAAACCATTTACAAAATACTCACAGCATGTTTAAGTGAAATCATTTATAGCCATTTAGAATCACATAATATACTTGCTGAAGAACAGAAAGGATCCCGTAAAAACAGCCAAGGCTGCAAGGAACAGCTAATAATAGATGCAGTTGCTATGAAACAAGCACACGTTAATAAGCGAAATATACATACTATGTACATCGACTACCGCAAAGCCTTTGACTCAGTCCCCCACAGTTGGCTGGTGGCTGTCCTTGAAAAATACAAAATTCACCCAACTATTATACAATTTTTAAAATCAAGTATGAACAAATGGCAAACAGTTTTAAACATAAAAAACACAGCGATATCTACCGACCCTATTAAAATTCAAAGAGGTATTTTTCAAGGAGACGCCTTAAGCCCCTTGTGGTTTTGCCTCGCCCTTAACCCTCTCTCAAAGCTTCTGAACGACTCTAACTGCGGATTTAAGCTCAAAGATGGCAGCACACATCTAAATTTAACACATCTTTTATACATGGATGATATAAAGTTATTTGCATGTAATAAGAACGAACTTCACCAGCTCGCAGAAATAACAGAAAATTTTTCGCGAGATATTAATATGAATTTCGGTGTAGACAAATGTAAAATACTTTCAGTTAATAGAGGAAAACTTCAACCAAACAGCTACACACTACAAAATCAAGAAGTGATAGAGTCTTTAGGTGAGAATGATACTTATAAATACTTAGGTTTCCAGCAAGCAAAACAAATTAACAAAAAACAAATTAAAACAGATTTAAAAGATAAATTTCAACGCCGAATAGAGAATATCCTGAAAACAGAACTTAATTCAAAAAATTTAGTAAAAGCCATTAATACTTACGCAATCCCAGTATTGACTTACTCGTTTGGAATAATAAGCTGGTCCGTAACAGATTTGAAGAAACTGCAACGTGTTATAAACACCAAACTAACAAGGCACCGCAAGCATCACCCTAAGTCATGCATACAGAGACTCACATTGCCACGCCGAGAAGGAGGAAGGGGATTAATAGACATAAAAAATTTACATAACAGACAAATATCAGCACTTAGAAATTTCTTTCATACAAGAGCACAAAACTCACCACTGCACCAGTTTACAGTTAATATTGATCACGACTTTACACCTCTAAATCTTAGCGACATTCATCCTCAAAAACACGAACAAATAGTCAATGAAGAACAAAAAATGCGCGAATGGAGAGAAAAATCTTTGCATGGCAGGCATAAAGCGGATCTGGATCAAGAACATATTGACAAAGACTCCTCAAACAAATGGCTTCAGGTAGGAGAACTTTTTCCAGAAACCGAGGCATTTATGCTTGCCATTCAGGATCAAATTATATCCACACGCAATTATAGAAAATACATTACCAAAGAACCCAACCTCCCCACTGATTCATGCCGTCAATGTTGTAGCGCAAGTGAAACTATACAGCACATTACTAGTGCCTGCAAAGCCCTGGCTAACACCGATTACAAACACCGACATGACCAGGTCGCTGCTGTAATACACCAAAACCTAGCACATCAGTATCATCTCCTAAAACATAAAACTCCTTACTATAAATACAAACCGTCATCTGTATTAGATAGTAAAAAATACAAAATTTACTGGGACCGCACTATTATTACAGACAGAACCACTCACTTTAATAGACCCGATATCACAGTACACGATAAAGAACAAAACGTAGTTTACCTCATCGATATTGCCGTACCCAACACCCATAACATACAGTCCACAGTCAACGAAAAATTAACGAAATATACTGATTTAGCAATACAACTCAAAATACAATGGAAAGTTCCGTCGGTCCATATTATACCTATAGTCATCTCTGCTACCGGTGTTGTACCTAAATCTTTAATAAAAAGTCTCGATACACTGAAACTCAACAAACACAACACGGTAAAGCTAATCCAAAAAGCTGTCATACTCAACACGTGCCGAATTACACGTAAGTTTTTGTCAGATGCACGCACTACTCAAACTATTTAAATACCCACGTCCATATCATTACTAAATTTATTTCTATGTTATACATATTATTTATTTATTTATTCATTATTTCAAATATATTTCACTAGGTATATATATATATTCATTTGTCTTATAAACATGCCTCTACGCTTGGTCAAAACCCGCGTAACAAGCATTAATACCCACCCCGGTGGAGAAAACAATTCTTAGATAAAAATAATAATAATAATAATAATAAATTTCAGGTCGGCCACTCGTCTTGTCGTTATTCAATTTCATTATATCAGCATCTATCGCGCAGGGAAATACCAAACATCGCTCTCTACATAAGTCATCACTGGCGACACATACTGGTGAAAGACTTTCATCTTCTGACAAGATTATTTTTTATTGTTTCCCAAATGTAGTTATGGCCTTATGTGTGGTGATCATGCCTGTACCAATCATTGCTGTGGTAACTGAATTTAACAATCGAGGCCTTTTCCCTGTAGTGGGATAATTATAGTCTGTTACTAGGTACGTAAGGACGAATACTTCAATGAAGTCACTGCGTCTAAATGTTAGTGCAGTATGATGGTTTGTGTCAAAGCTTTAGCTCATTAAGCTGCGTGCTTTGTCACGGCTGTGGTTAGGCTCAAACTGAATGGAGCTTTGACGCTTTCCGTCATTGAATTTAATTTTAGTCAAGCTTGATGATTGGACTTGAGTCTTGTGATATAGAAATGGAATATTAAACTGAAATTGCCAGCTGATATGCAAGTGCTGCAAAATCAGTTTTATTTCTGCAAAAAGCCTCTGGAGGCACTGTCTCAATATTAAAATCTACCACTGGTTCGTACGAGTGTGGGCTAGTGCCGAGAAGAAGCGGCGCAAGCAGCTCAGTTACGTTTATCAGCCTCTACATCAATGATACTTACAAAAGGTATATTGCAGTGCGAGCTAGGACGATTTAAAGCAATACGTGGCATTTCTTTTATGATCATTAATAGTTTAATAGCCCTTTTTCATTAAAATTTCTTAGACATATTTTTTAAGTTTATGTACAGAGAGTACAGTAATAGACCCTTGTATTATGTAAAATATAAGAACATTTTATATTAAAATCATAGAATTCTGAATTTCAACATTTGTCTAAGTACTGTATGAATAGTTACGACTGTTATTATATTATTTTGGTATTTTTTTGTCATTCCAGTATCAAATGATTTTATATTGGAAACTTATAATAAAAAGGCTCAAAGCACAAACCTCGCATCATTTAACTCTCATTACAGTTTCTTTGGCAATGGTACTTAATCATTACAGAATATTTAAATAGTGGTGTATAAGCGCTTTCTGGGGTATATTAAATAAATATAAATGATTTTACTGATATGATTAATTTTTTTTTGTATAAAATAAAATATCGACTTTGTCCCCTCCCTATCCTTGTTCTATAACGAGAGATAAAACGTAATGCTATCGACACAGATGGTTCTTATTGCTTGTCAATCTTGGTATTGTGTCTTTGTGCTACAAATAGTTTGTGCTATTTCAATATAATTTTTTGGGTAGAATTTAATATTGTCCAGGTTCATGAAAAAGAAATAAATAGTGAAAAGTAATCTTCAGAAGTCATCAACAAATAGTAAATATACCTTTTGAAATATTGTGAATGCTTCTAATGTTTGCTGGATTGATTGAATTGTGTTATTTATTTGAAGCGTCTGGATGCACTGATTTGAAAAAAATATAGCAATGTCTATTGCATTTATTTGTTACCTGAACGTTTATTGAATTTATAGCTTGACATATAGATGTAAATAACGACTTTTTGTCCATTTTCAAACAACTAAATAATATTTGATCCTTATTTCGACGCCCTTAACGTAGCTTCAAAAACAATAATATTTTTTATGGAATTTAATCAGTTAATCTCAATATTATTTTGTAGTTTATGTAGAGAAGAAATAAATAACTTTCATATAAAATTTATCAAGAAGCACGATACAAGCCATCAATTTTGGGTCGGTGCCAATTCATAAACCGGCAAGTAACTTGCATTTTTTTAAATTAGTAGCTTATTCCGCGCTCTTTGTTAGTTCAGTTTTAAGAACAGGATAAAAACGGATTTAACTCTCGTTTGTATGGTTTTACTTATCAAGTTGGTTTATTTTTTGAGCCGATTTTTGCATTTTTTACATAATGTCACGGAAAGACGAAAATGTTTTTATTATCTACCCTTCCACACTACCAGTCTACAGACCACAAATGCCTTCTGTAAAGAAAAACGTCGAGTTGATATAAAATATAATATTAAATTCTGATAAATGTGGTTTGAATCAGTATTTTTTTATATATAGTGTTCACGTAAATTCAAGAAATCAATATTAATAAACCGGCCAAGTGCGAGTCGGACTCGCACACGAAGGGTTCCGTACCAAAAAGCCCAAAAAAAAATTGTTGTATGGGAGCCCTCCTTAAATATTTATTTTATTCTGTTTTTAGTATTTGTTGTTATTGCGGTAACAAAAATACATAATTTGTGAAAATTTCAACTGTCTAGCTATCGCGGTTCTTGAGATGGAGGCGACAGAGCGACGGACAGACGGATAGACGGACAGACAGCGAAGTCTTAGTAATAGGGTCCCGTTTTTACCCTTTGGGTACGGAACCCTAAAAACTAACCTAGCAATAATAATTCAGTAGACTGATACTTCTCCAATGATGTTGGTACCTCCACCTTCGATTTTGGTTCCTCTTCCACACACAAGCTAATACCAATTACAACGAAACAAGTACACACTTACAGACAAAGCTTATACGCAATTGGTTGTGACAACGTAGCGAGACCGCGAGACTAGTGCAGCTGGGATGTTAATATTTATCGCCCGCTTGGTACGGATCCTGTTTTTTGCATACCTTTATTGATGCTTATTCTGTTTAAAAATACATTTTAAGGGACCTATTTTTTGATTCGAACCCCTCAATAAAACACGCATTATTCTTCATACACTACTTTGGGACTAGTAAAATCATCCTGCATATAGGCCCTGAAGAAGTTTTTTTTACATCCTAATACTTTAATCGACTGCTTTCGGACAAGTGTAGGCTAGTGCAGAGAAGTAGCTCAAAAATCACCAGATCTATGTGTTGTAGCCACCATAAAATTAATGAAAAAAAGATTTATCGATAAGTATTTATCGACAGTACCCCATTACTAGCCTGTATCCAGTGTGTCACCTCGTGCGTAACATTATCGGGACAGGCGTTCCAAGCCGCCAGCCACACATAGATTGTGAAGTTTTCTAGAACTAACGCGAGGGACAGCACTACTTATCGAACTCGATAAATAGTAATTCAATCGGATAATGTAATGTATAGAACTATAGTTGAGTAAGAAAGTTTATTATTAGGATTAATTTTACGGATTCAAGTTTGAAAATTTGTATAAAAATATTTAGAAAAACGCAAACGTTCGGTCTAGTGGTTTGAGTAACAGGCCAAGATTTCGAGGGCCTGGGTTTGAACTCGGGCAGGACAAAAAGAGTTTCTAATTGTCTAACATTGCTCGGGTTTGTGATACCGTATTTTTGGCAAGCGTAGTGATAATGCCTGTACCCATCATTGCTGTGGTAACTCAAATTCAATAATGGAGGCCTTTGCCCAGCAGTGGTATGATTAAAAGCCGTCATTTTACTTCATTCAGAAAAAATATAGCCTTGACATGAGACAATAACCTCTTTTCCCAGGTAGGATTTTTATATACAAGGCCGATTCAGAATATTCACCTATCTAGATTGATTTGTATTAGGAAATTGAAATAAATTTTTGGACTAAAAACCTCCTCGCCACTAAGTCAGGTTGTCAAATCTTTGAATATTTATTAAAAACAAAATGTAATATTAATCCAGCAAACTTAAACAATCATTCATTTTTTGGCTGACGAGCAAAGTAGCGTAAAACACTGTAGGATTTTTCCTTTTACCGTTTATTAGATAAACAAGCACAGAACTAACGTAGTTTACTTTGTTTGTATGTTTTAATATTTTTGAACTATCCAACCAGCGTTCTGGAAGCTAAAATCTTGGTGGTCAAATTACCACAGCTTCTTACGAGGAAAGTCTTTGTTGCCAGTGATGACTTATGGAACTGAAACATGGTCCCTTAATATGGCTCTCATAAGATAGTTCATGGAGCAATAGCTTTTACATAGAAAAAAAGAAAGAGCAATGCTTAATGTTTTCCTACGTGATAGAATCAGAAATGAGGAAATCCGTAAGAGAACGAAGATAACCGAAATCTCTGGAAGAATTTATTGTGGAGTTGAAGTAGCAAAGGTTTTGGAATGAAGTGTAGGGTAGGCCCACCATCAGTTAGATTGACGATTTGGCGAAGATCGCGAAAAGTCGTTGGATGCTAGGGACGCAAGATCAATCATTGTGAAGACCCATAAGGCCTATGACTAGGAGGGAGCATCGTTTAACAGAGATAATGATGACGACTTCGCATAGTTTTTCTGTTCTATCATGCTCAAAAATGTATATTACCAACTCGTAATACTGTTATTTTTATTCTTACACATAACCACTATATTATCACGTCGGAAACGGTATTCCAAAACGAATGACCGCCACAAAGAAACGCTTCGGAAGCCATCCGTTGTCCGGCACGGTTTTATGAGGCTTAGCACACACGATTGCGTTTTACGATTACTCTTTATTTATAGATGCGTTTTGTTGTTTCGAAAAGGCGTCCAGTACATTTAAACAATGGAGTTTAAACTGGCTCGAATGATCTGTCAGGTTTTTTTAGTGTATTGACAGAGTTTTGGACATGAAAATGGTAAGATAAGACGTAATTTTTTGTAAATTCTTTATACGCATATATTATTGTGATAGTGTCGTGGTTTTGTTTTATTAATGTGTAAGAATAATGAAACAAGAGTTCGAAATCAAGAAAATCACTACTGTCTGACTCGAACAGCAAAAATGTCCCTTTTGGGCATTGAAATTTGTGAATTTCAATGTAATAAAATCAGTAAAATCAGTTTTATTTCTGCAAATAGGCCCCTGGAGGCGCTTTTACACGTCCCAATATTTAAACCTACCACTGCTTCGGGACAAATGTGGGCTAGTGCCGAGAAGAAGCAGCGCAAGAAACTCGGTCACTATTGTCAGCCTCTTTTTAAACAAATATGTTTACATAAGATATATGCCAGTGCGAGCTGGGGCGATTTAAAGCCACACGTTCCTATCATTTATATAATCATTAATAGTATAATAGCCCTTTTTCATAAAAATTACTTTGATATATGATTTGAGTTTATGTACTGGGTGTTCAGCAATTGACAGTGGTAATTTATTGAAAATACGAATACAATTTCCCATGAACGAATGAGATAACGAAGTTAGTATATAGTTTATTATATCTATATATATATATATATATATATATATAACGTCAGGTTTTTTTAATAACGTCATCAAAGAGTGAAGATTTGACTGCCAACATTGAAAAATCTGCGATCACCTTCCGATGGCGATTAAACAAAATCTACCTTGTTAAAGTTTTATCCCTTGTACTACTGTTATAGGCTGGTAATGATGATAAAAATTAATAATTTTAAACTACCTAAAAACAAAATTTCAGAAATGCCTTTGTCTTCAGAAACGTCCCAAGCAGACCAATTTTTTCACACTCACTACAAAAACGCAATTAAAACCAGCCTTTTGAGGTCCAAACAGAACAATATAATTCCTTTGTTGACGAAGAAAATAATATCGCTTCCGAATATCGGAAGTTCACAGTTCGCGTCCCGAAACTGATCAGGCGGATGGAAACAAAAAGGAGAACTAAGGATATTGATACTGTTTGCTGTTTCACATTTTTTATCGTAAAAAACATCGATACGAAGCTGTTAGACATATTTTAACTGCTTTTTGGTTTGAAGTATTCAGAAATTTACATGGAATATGAAGTATTTAACGACTTCCGTGGCGGAGTGGCGTACACACCGGTTATAAATGTGTCGCTTGCTCTGAGGTCCCGGGTTCGATTCCCGAACAGGTCAGTAGGAAAATAGCAAATTTTTTACTTGGTATAAACTCCACGCTTTGCAGTTTGGTGATCGCAGTTTGTCAATTGTAGCGAATGATCAATATTAATATATTTTAGGTTAAAAAAAAGATTAAAAAATAACTTATTTTAAACAATTACTTGAATAAAAATTTTGTAGAGGATTCTATTTTAAAAAATACTTCAAATATTAGGTATCTAAAATGTCTGAATATTTTTAAAAAAACTTGAAATATTTATTTTATTGGTACGGTATGCATAGAGAGTATATCGATCTATTCTATCATTAATTCGTTTAGTATGAATTGAACAAACCAAATCAATGCAATTTGAATTATCTATTTTGGGATATAATTACCTAATTGCCGGGAAGTGATAACGGTATTCGCAAATTACGAATATCTGTTGCCATCGTTGATTGATTTACAAGTAAATTTGACAAGTTACTGACTAATGAACCTCATAACTTGATGCGACAGTTTGATGGTTCCAATTTCAAAACATGATCGTCAACCGACGAAAGAAAAGAGGAGATTTTCAATTAGACTTTTTTGTTTGACCATTCTTAACTTTATGCAGGTTGCGTTGTTGTGGGGGATAGCTTAAAATTCGCCCATTTCAATATTTTTAAAAAATACTACCAATAAGTTTTCCTGTGTCGACAGTCTTTAAAATATACTCATTTAAAAAAAAAACACATAAATTAAACAGCCGTAAAGCGTGATAAAAGCCACGAATTTTCAAACAAAGCAAGGGAGAGGAACAAGTGCTGCTTGCAGATATATTTTAAACCTTATTCATTAAAGACTTACTGTCCAAACTTAATGTTTTAACGGTCGGTAATATATGATGTCCAACCATATCAAAACAACATTTTGGATTCGGATTAAGTTTTGTCACAAACGGAATAACTATGTTTATGTTAAATTTTTATGTTTGTGAATGTGCAGTCTCTACCAAAACTAAACATAGAATATTATCAAAAACCTATCAATAAATCACACTGATTGTCATTGGTTAATTCGTTTTTAAGTAATGTCTATTTCATATAGGATTTTAAGGGAAGGGAAGGAAAGGGAAGATAAATTACTATTAACCTTTAAATAACGTAGTTCGTTGCATCAAACCCCGTAAGTGAAGTGTTAAATGTCTATTTCATTGCAAAGAATCTATTTATAAATACGATTATGAAGGTTTTAATAATGATATGTAACAGATACCTTTGTCCAGTGTTTAATAATACTTGTAATTAAAAAAGCCACACTGATTTTTCACGACCTCCGAGGTCCCGGGTTCGATTTCCGGACGGGTGAATATAGAAAAAAAGTGTTTTCTATATTTTCATGGGGTGATTGTGGTACAGGTGTTTCCGATTTCCCTAATACGAGTTACTCACTTTGGGATAAGAACACTGTATGTGATGTCGTGCACATTTATTTTTCTTGAAATGATTTATTTATATAAGCTAATAAGTACACTAATCACGAGATAAATGATAATTAACTTTGTTATTCGATAATCTTCTTTACATAGATAGATAGATAGAGTACTGTTTATTGCGCACCAGAAATAAAGATAAAGTTTACAGTAAATAATTAAAAAAAGGATGTACAACTTCGGCGGTCTTATCGCCAACAGCGATTTCTTCCAGACAACCGTTGGGCATTGGATACTACACAAAGAAGGGAAGGGAAGGAAGAATACATAATGGGCGGCAAACGAAACGTCTCGTTGTTACAGCTCAAATAACACAGTAAAATGTGTTAACCGTAACCTATAAAGCAACAGTTTCCAACTTACATTACAAACTATAAACTATTAAAAATAAACTTCCTTCTAAGGGTAGACCCTTATATATCTATATTTGTATCAAATTTTAGTAAAATTGATTCCTTAGTTTCTGCGCTAAAGCTTAACATACAAACCCAATCTCACATTTGTCATATTAGTTGGGATTTTGTTATATCTATTAATATAAACAACATGGAACGTGAACTCTATAGAAGATTGTTTATGTACGTTAATCAAAATGAAACTACATGTAACAGACAGACACAGTTGTATTATGGTGCTTACATAACACGAATAAAAGGTTTGAAAGGCGATGTAGGCGGGGCAGGCGCTCCACAGAGGTTGTGAGCAAATGTTCATACTTCTGCCCAAACATTAATGTAAGTGAGCGCTGTGATTGGTTTCCTTTGATTGGCATTCTTTGAACTCGTTTATGTGGGTGAAAGCTTGTGTTTATTAGCGCAATACAGCATTTCTAACGTTTTTCCAAGTTCTGTGGTGGTGCCGATCCAATGTATAGTAGCATCAATTTGTATGGTATGGTATGGTGACGGGCTCCCTTTTCCGCATTTAGGCTCCATTTGGCCCATTATACGTAGGGGATATTAGGGTGGTTAGTCCAACCACCCCAACTCCTTCCAGAAGCACAGAAGTCTTTTAGGACGTTCACAGGCTTCTGAAAGGGAACTCGGTGTGCCGAGGATAGATGCCCGGTGGGTGGCTACCCCTGTGCATTCCAGAATCACTTGGGCAGCCGATTCTTCCTGTTCCAGGCAGCCTCTACATAGAGGGCTGTCTGTGGCACCAATGGTGAAGAGATGTTTATTTAGGGGGATATGTCCTGTCAGTGATCCCACTACACTTCGAAGCATCAATTTGTAACTTTGAGTCGGTTTCTTAAAACTGATCGTCTCCTCTTTATCCGTTCCTCTTCATCTGTTCGTCTATATAACCCCTGATCTTCTTGTAAGTAGATGTACAGTGTATATATAAATATTTAAGACATGCCTCACTGGGCCACACAGAGCCATCTAATCCCAAATTAAGCTACTATTAAGTACCCTGTCGTATGGGGTACTAGACAACCGATAAACTTACTTATATACTTTTTTTATTGTAAATACATACTTATAATACACAAAAATATTTGTACTGTGCGGGGATCGCACACGCGACCCATGGCTCAGAAGCAGCGTTTACTACCGCTGATCCAAATGGTCGTCTGAATGCGTTATGCTTGCGTAAAAGTTGGATAATGGGGCAGAATTTGGAGAAGTAATTTTTTTAATTCTACATCTCAAGACGAAAGTCTTTGACCAGTCCGTGTTGCTAAGGATGACTTATTGAAGTGTAACGATTGCGCTTAATATGGGTCGAAGAATTGTGGTGTGAGTGGCAGTGGGTGGAACATACCTACACTAAGGAGAAGCGATGACCTCCGGTGCGGAAAGGTTCTGGAATGGCGACCGCTAACCAGACGACGGTCTGCGGGTGGACCTACGATCTGATGGAAGTTGCGGAAATCCGTTGGATGTGGTTGGCATTGGATAGATCGTTGTGGAGATCCTTAGAGGAGGCCTACGACCAGCAGTGGGCGTCGAACGGCTAAGGTGATGATGAAAATAGTTTTATTGGTTGTGTTATCTCCGTTCTGCGTCACCATATTGTTATTCAATCAGTGCGTCCTACCCGTCATGACATACGGAGCCGAAACGCGGACACTGACGGTACGACTAGTCCACAAGTTCAAAGTCGCTCAGCGGGCAATGGAATAAGCTATGCTCAGAGTTTCTCTTAGGGATAAAATCAGAAATGTGGTGATCCAGAAGTGAACTAAAGTTCCCGTCATAGCCCACTGGATTAGCAAGCTGAAGTGGCAGTGGGTGAATCGACAACCACTGGAGTAAACGAGTTCTTTAGTTGAGACTGCGTCACCTCAGGCCAGGTGGAGTGATAATTTGCGCAAGATGGCTGGCAGGAGCTGGATACGAGAAACCAAAGATAAACCTCAGTGGCGTGCAACTGAAGAGGCCTATGTCCAGCAGTAGACTGCGATAGGCTGATGATGATATTAATATTGTTATTGCTTAGTTACAGAGAGTTTAGGTACTGTTCTATTCAAATTATGGTGAAGTTTACGCAAACAAAGATTACAACTAAGTGGCTCTTATCGGATGAAAGCCATTGTCTGACCCAAGTTTAACACGAATCACCCGTCTGATGGAATTAGCAGATATTTTGTTATTAACAATACAGATAATCTTCATATTATTATTGCTTTTATTGATAGAAATATCAAATAACTGAAACACACAGGACTTTTTTAACATGATATTTCCATGAATTTCCATCATCTGCTTCTCTATCATTTCATGCAAGGAATGCTTTGAATTACGAATCAGTCTGTCACTGAAGAATTTGATTAAATGTCTCTGATCGTTTGTGCGGAGACACGCGTGAAGTTCTTAGCGGGAGGCTACACAATAAGTATTTTGTCAGTCTATTTTATCAGTCTAAGAAAATTTCGACTGATGAGTATTAATATTATAGAGTCTGTACCAAGAGCTAGGAGCAGCTGAGGCTATGGGAGAAGTTGTATGAGTAATATTCTGCAAAATTCAGGTATAGAGTAATTACCTGATCAAAATGTTACCGAACGATAAGAGAAAGCTATAAATCTATAACAAATTCCAAATTTCTTAAATTCCAATAATAATTACGGAGGAGTTAAATCGATATAGTTTACACTTGTCATTGTACATGTCCTTCTATCTATCCTTGAGACAAATTTAAAAAAAGTACTTAAGGCATAAAATCGTAACAGACAAACAGAGTTAATTTCGCTTTTATAATGTTAGTAAAACACTTGACACTTGCTTTATTTTTTTGTGGTGACACAGTTAATGCTTAACCCGAATAGGTAACCCATATGGGACGTGTGGTTCTAGATTATGCCATGTCAGTGACGCATAACCGTAATAGAAAATGTTTGAAGTATGCCCGCACCTTTACACAAGAATTAGGTCGACATCAATACACCACAGTAAGGAAGGAAACAGTAGGATGCCTCATCAGGGTAGTTGTAAGTGTTCAGCTACACTTATTTGGCAGGCAAACGTGAGATAGGGCTGCCTACTGACTGTCACTTTATAGTGATTTTAGATGAAACTGCGGCAAAAATTTTTTTTTTCATTTTTACATTTTCTTTAAATTGTCCTAATTATGAATTAAATTAATCAATGTTGCTTTCAATTGTATATCATTTGAAGTAAATGTTTACGGATTCAACGAACGTACCACGAGGATTTTAAATTTTAATTCGATTTATAGTCTAACCTGTACGGTAAAATTATACAGGATGGAATACAAAAAGGATCAGAAGGTATAGTAGCACAAAGTACCTCTTTGGGGTGGATTCTGTCAGGGTCTGTGAAACAAAAAACCCAAAACAACATAGTTGCATTGCATGCTACTCTGGAAGGTGATGAGTATTTAAAGGTATTTTGGGAAATGGAAGCCGATCCCAAGAGTCAGACAAAAATCTTGTCACAAGAAGAAGAAGAATGTGAGAGATTTTTTGAACAAACTACGTGCAGGGACTCGCAGGGCCGATCTATAGCAGTAGCCAAAAGTACCTGGCTTTGCTCAGGCAACTGATTAGATGAATAGCATGTTACAACTGGGTCATTTTCTACTAAACTGGATGATTCCACTTCCTTTCTAGTGGATGTACCCTCAATATCCTCACCAGACATAGAAATAAAAACTTTGTTGGATGTTCCGTTGTTCTCATTACCTTCCGACAAATTACCTGACCTACACGAACCTTCGTCGTCATACGATTTGGGATGAAGTAATGAATGATGCTTTCGTTTACAAATTCTACTTCTTAAATTGCTTTGGCATATCTTGGCAGCATGATGACCAAAACAGTTAAAACTGTAGACAGCTCTTCATAGGTTAAGGTAGTGTCTCCAATGACCTTTCTTAAATGAGTCTTCACAGACTTCACTCCAGCTTCCCACAAACCTCCAAAATTAGGGGAACGGGGCGGAATAAAGTGCCATGTCGTGCCTTGAGTAGCTAAGGAATCAGCCACTTCCTCCAAAAATTTTGATTTTTCAGAATCAAACAAGTTATGCAATTCTTTGGAAGCACCCACAAAATTTGTTCCATTATCGCTATAAACATAACCGATACCATCGTTAATGGTTGTGTATGTTTTATTTTGTGTGTGTGTGTTTCATTCATCGTAAGAATGTAACTTGTTAAAAAAAAGACACCTATGATTGTTGATGTCACTGTAGTAAAATTTGCTGTATGTAAAGTCACTGTAGTAAAAAAAAAACATTCGCTGAAGAAAATGGGTATCTGTAATCCAACTGCAATGGTGATTGTGTCATATACTTCTTTGTCTAAGTAATAGGAACTGAATTATGATACTTAGATAAAACCCGAGTAATCTAACAAAACGTGTCATATTGTTTTCTATTTCAATTAGTGACTACTTCATTTGTTGGTATAATGGAACGCAACCAAGTGTAGTTCTTTTTTCAAAAGTGCGCATGACAGACTCTCTCTGTTCGTTGTTTGTATTGTAACGTCAGTCACTTGAATAAAAGCCATTAATATTGTGCAAACCAAATTCTTTATTATTTCATTTATCACAAATACATAACTTTCCTTTATGGTAGCAGAGCGTAGTTCTTGTGATACAGCTTGAAATATTGAAGATTAGAAAGAAATCTCCAACCAGAAAATTGTCGTAGCAATTTGAATTTGGAGAATTGGAAGAAAACGTCAATCAGAAAAACTATCATTACAATTTGAATTTGACGTAACAATTGCACATTAAAAGCTCAAGATTTCGGGATTGGGACTCGGAAAGTACGCAAAAATGGGTTCGAATATGTTTAGTTTGGAGAAATTGGTTGGCAGGGAAAATTTCGCTACTTGGAAATTCAGCATGAAAACATATTTAGAACACGAAGGTTTGTGGTGTTGTGTTGAACGTCCCAACGATGAACCGGTGGATACCATTAAGGACGTAAGAGCAAAGTCGAAGCTGATCTTGCTATTGGATCCACAGAACTACGTACATGTTCAGGAATGCAAAACTGCAAAACAGGTATGGGAGAATTTGCAAAGAGCTTTTGATGATAATGGCTGAACGAGAAGAGTAGGTCTCCTCAAAAACTTGATTAACAGTGTCGAGGAATATATTAGTAAAATAATGAACACTGCCCATAAACTGCGTAACTTTGGGTTTGAAGTGAACGATGAGTGGCTTGGGACTTTAATGTTCCTGTATGTGACTCTAGCCCCATTATCATAGGTTTGTACTCCTCTGGCTTACCAGAGGAGTACTAACCTATGATAATGGGGCTAGAGAGTTCTGGTATTCAGATCAGTGCTGACTCAGTGAAGTCTAACCTCATTCAGGAAATTAACACATCAAAGTCAACTGCTTTCTACACAAATTTATTGAAAGTAAAAAGAGTACTCAGCCAATGAAATCAAAGGGTCCTCGTTGTTTCAATTGTAACAAGAATGGTCATTTAGCCAAATATTGTAAGCAACCAAAGAAACGAACAGTGGATAAAGGAGAAAGATCCAGTTTTGTAGCAGCTTTTTCAGCGATTGTTAAAGAAAGTGATAAATGGTATGTAGACTCTGGTGCATCTATGCATTATGACAAGTAGAAGAGATTGGATGTACAACGTCACCGAACCATCAGTTAAGAATATCACCGTAGCTAACAGAGAACCATTAGCTGTGAAAGGAATTGGTTGTGTAGACATTCCTATTAATCGAGGAGAGAAAATACAGGTTAAAAATGTTTTGTTTGTTCCCGGGCTAGCTGTTAATCTTCTTTCAGTGAGCACCATTGTCAAAAATGGATATAATGTCACATTTAGGAACAGGAAATGTGAAATAAAAAATGTCAAAGAAGAAGTAATTTGCACTGCAACACTGAATAACCAATTTTACAGTATGGACACAAGTAAAGAAGCAGCCCACTTGACATCAAGTTCTGAGACTTGTAGCAGTACTAATCTGTAGCATCTGCGAATGGGCCATTTAAACATTTCAGATATGAAGAAGTGTCTAGTTATACTGAGGGTGTGACTCTGTCTAAAGCTAAAAGTAACGTCACCTGTACCCATTGTTTGGAAGGTAAACAAGCTAGGCTACTGTTTAAAAATGTTGGCTCAAAAGAATCAAGGACAAGGACAAGAAAAGAAGAACTTCTTATTTTGAGATAAAGACAGCCGGATAACCACTGCAAGTCGACTTTGCACAGAATGGAAGAGAGCTATGGATGAAGAATATTATTTTTTGAAAAGTTTATGTCTTGTATGACAAAATGGGTTTGCGTCCCAAGGGAGGGTGTTGGTAATATGGGTTAAAGTATGAAATTGCCGATTATTTTCCCACTTTTTATTTTGTTTATAGCTCTTAAGTATAGTCATATTATTGCGTAATTCTTTTTGTATTGTATCAAAAACTAAATAAAGTAACTTTTGACAAAAATGCATTACTAGTGCCTATTACTTCAAAGGAAGTCGTTGAAAAGACCCCTTACAATGTGTCAGCTGACCTTCTTGCTTCAATTAAGTATATTTGTATTATATACTTTGATTTTCAGAAATTTAAATACTATAATGCGTAGCTTTATAACCATCTAACTTTCACCTTTAATTGCATCGAAAACGGTTGAGGCGTTTTTAAAAAAACTAAAAAATTATTAGTATGGAAAAATGACTTTTCTCGATTTCGTCCATACAAAACGGCAATTTCATACTTTAACCCCTAATATAATGGAACGCAACCAAGTGTAGTTCTTTTTTCAAAAGTGCGCATGACAGACTCTCTCTGTTCGTTGTTTGTATTGTAACGTCAGTCGCTTGAATAAAAGCCATTAATATTGTGCAAACCAAATTGTTTATTATTTCATTTATCACAAATACATAACTTTCCTTTATTAATGGTGTTTTTTTTACTTCTGTTTTATTTAAGCCTCTCTATCGCGTTTTATGTGTTTGATGTTTGGGAAAATCTTAAATAAATAAATACATAAACAACGCTCATTTTAGAAGCTTGTTTTAAGTCAATCTTCTGCTCCATCCCCGTTGACTGTGACACCTTGTGCGAATGACGCATGAAGACGAATCTGTGTATTAACACGCCACTCGTAAACACTTTCCCTGAACGTGTTCGGTAAGTGTTTCCACGGGTTGGTTAATCTACTTAGCCATACTTCCGAAGTCGTTGGTGAAGGGATGAGTAGAGTCGTCAAGACGTATTTTTTTGGAATCATAACTTGGTTAAAAAAGAATAAGGATAAAAAGACTAATATTATACACTAGAGTTGTAAGTAACGGCCTATAGTCATCCCACTGCAAAGCAAAAGCAATTCAGTTGCCACAGAAATAATGGGCACAGGCATGATCACCAACCCGCATTTGGCCAGCGTGGTCAACAACAAATCCGAACAATGATCGAAATTATGAAACTTTTGTTGCCCGACTCGGGGTTTGAACCTGAAAACCTTTACCCCGTCCCTAAACTAATAGACCGAATAGAGGGCGCTAGTTTTTCAAGAGTTAATTGTTTCGGGATTTATACCACGTATCTTTTTTTCTATGAGATCTATCTACCACGGAAGAACTGATCATTCTGATTCCGTTATCATTGATAGTGACAAAGAGAGTTTAAACCAGTATAGTATCATACCTGGACGCGTCTTAGTAAATATTTATGTTTGTACGACCAAATGGTAAAAGAAGCCAAAACAAAAAACAGTTATCTATACTTAATATTATAAAGCTGAAGAGTTTGTTTGTTTGTTTGTTTGAACGCGCTAATCTCAGGATGTACTGGTTCGAATTGAAAAAATCTTTTTGTGTTGGGTAGTCCATTTATTGAGGAAGGCTTTAGGCTATATAACATCACGGTGCGCCCAATAGGAGCGAACCAATAGTGAAAAATGTTGCAAAAATAATCGCTATCATAGTAACAGAAATTGACGCATACGAAGTCGCGGGCAACAGCTAGTATTTAAAATACAATTGGATTGAATTTAAAATATTCACATTGCTACAATGTTTTTATTGCCTTTGTTTACATTTCTTAGTGAAAAATCGTAAAATATTTTGTATATTTCGCTCAATTGAATTAAGCTTTGATTGGTAATTTGATTGACAGCCTTATCTTTCGCGTTTGTAAAAAATCGCTTGCTACTCCTTTCAGAATCTTTGATAATTGATAGAATCCGTACAACTTCAAATTGAAAAGCTTTAACGATATTTGTTTATGTTTTGATGTGAAATATATTTCAATAACCTCGAAAAATATATTGAAAAGTAAAAAAACAAGTGAAAACACCTTATATTATTTTTGTGGTTTTAATAAATACAATGTTTTGTTCATTAGACGAAACATTTTCGTTGCAAAATAGCACTTATTTCAATTCTTCAAGAAATCTAGATGTTTAGAATGATATGCTGTTTTATGTATGTATTAATGCTACATAAGATGCATTGGTGTTTCTTTATTATTATATGAAACTACGTTACCATAAATGTATAATACAAACAGTTATTACATTACAGGGTGAGTTACTTAAAAACATTGTAAGCTTTATGAGGAAACACTACGGTTGAGAGAATTTAAAAATAGGTATTTGTAAAATCTATTGCTGTCGCGCAGTGCCAAACGCATTAACCGCAGAGTGTGATAGAGACAACTGCTTCTTGGACCGAAAATACCTACTAAAAGCACACCAAATCAACGTTTCGTAGTCCCCCGATTACTTTTCCAAAACTGGACCGATTTAAATACTTTTTTCATAAAAAATTAAAGAAAGGCCTTGGCCGTGTTCGTATATTTTCTTTTTTTTCTAAAATTTAGCCAAATTTGTTTTCTGGATGTTTGAACACAGCGGAAAATCTGGCGAATTTTTTCGATTTTTGAGAGCTCATATCTTTTTTATTAATTAATTTATGAAAAAACAGTAGGAATCGAACCCACAATCGTCCGCTACTGGGCGACGGCTCTAACCACAGAACATGGATAGAAAGGCTTTCATGCGCCATTTGTATAAGAACCAATGTCACTGCTGGCACCCCCCCCCCCCACTACTACTTGTGCATACACAGACGACCATTTGGATAAGTGACAAAGAGAGTTTAAACCGGTATAGTATCATACCTGGACGCGTCTTAGTAAATATTTATGTTTGGATACCATTTGGATAAGCGGTAGTAAACGATGCTTCAGAACCATGGGTCTCGGGTTCGATCCCCGCACAGTACAATTATTTGTATGCATGAACATGTCTGTTTGTACTGGTCTGGGTGTTTTCTATATATTATAAGTATATATTAGGGGTTAAAGTATGAAATTACCGTTTTGTATGGACAAAATCGAGAAAAGTCATTTTTCTATAATAAAAATTTTTTAGTTTTTAAAAAACGCCTGAACCGTTTTCGATGCAATTAAAGGTGAAAGTTAGATGGTTATAAAGCTACGCATTATAGTATTTAAATTTCTGAAAATCAAAGTATATAATACAAATATACCTAATTGAAGCAAGAAGGTCAGCTGACACATTGTAAAGGGTCTTTTCAACGACTTCCTTTGAAGTAATAGGCACTAGTATTGCATTTATTTTTAGTCAAAAGTTACTTTATTTAGTTTCTGATACAATACAAAAAGAATTACGCAATAATATGACTATACTTAAGAGCTATAAACAAAATAAAAAGTGGGAAAATAATCGGCAATTTCATACTTTAACCCCTATTATTTACAAAAAAAAGTATATAAGTAAGTTTATCGGTTGTCTAGTACCCCATACGACAGGGTACTTAATAGTAGCTTAATTTGGGACTAGATGGCTCTGTGTGGCCCAGTGAGGCATGTTTTAAAAATATTTATTTATTTATTTATTACATACCTAAACGAGTTCAAAGAACGCCAATCAAGCGATTTCTTTTGACGTTGCGCGACTAATAGGGTTTCGCGACATCAAGAAAAACCAATCACAGTGTAAATAGTATTCTACCTTCCCTAAAATGCAATCACAATCTTTTAAATCCTTTAATATCTTAGTACCTCAATTTTCTGTCAGCTATTGAATTGCTGACAAGCCACTAGCCCAGACTTGTCCCGAAGCAGTGGTAGGTTTAAATTGGGACGTGTAAAAGCGCCTCCTGGGGCCTATTTGCAGAAATAAAACTGATTTTAACTGATTTTTTAACTGATTTTAACTATTTTAAAACAGCTATCCACATGTTTTCATAATTCTATTATAAAAGTAAATATTTAAAAATCTTAACTTCAGTCCTTCCAAAAGCAAGCAAAAACCACCAACAACACAATACCACTGTCTGTCACTCAACCACGTCTGAATTTCCATAGCAGACACATTCACAGGAATGCCAACACACAAAATTGAATGGAAATGGACACACCACCGCTTTTGGATTATATATTGTTGATTTACGTTTGTAAATAAACCATTGGACAGTTTCTATTATAAATTTCCCCGTTGGAACCGCTTAGACGTCGTAACCAGTGGGTCGTGATAAATATCCAAATCTTGGAAACGGATTTCGAAGCCCCTACCATTAGTCTTCGATTCAAATGTATTTAAAATTAAAATTATATGCGCAATCAAGTTAATCTGCCGTGTCACACCGATCTTAAAATGTCCTAGGATAGCAACGAGCTCACTAACGCTTTTTCTTCAGTTATCTTTTGTTTTTATGTTGGTACAATTATGTAGGTTTTCCTACTTCTCACCAACCTCACTTTTGATAGCTTTGTAACACAATATTGCTTTGTTTAACATGCCTTTCACAAGTTACGCCAAACGATGCGTTTATTTAAGAAATAAAATATTGTCTTGCTTGATTCATTGCCTATTTTTTATAAGATCAGCGAATTTTTTTATGCTGATCTATAATTACAAAGCCATTTCAATAAACTGAACCAAGAAACAGGCATAGTCACGTATCTCGTGATATATGTTACGCATTAACGAGGGCTCATATGGGACTAGAATTCAAAACTAAAATAAGTTATAAAATCATAAACAAAATATTCATCTTACCAAAATTTCCAGTCTCTAATAAAACCCTCCTTTATTTTGACATAAAAGTAATAATCGGCTAAACTCGAATTGTAACTCGAGAAATAAGTTTGCTTCGAGTGCTCATAGTACTTGGCTGTCCACCCACCAGTTTCTGCATTTGGCAGGAGTGCATTCCTATTTACCTACGTGACGTCCATACAGAATCGAATATTGCAGTATTTCACGATTTCACACACTGAAAATGAATGGAGTCAGTGAATGAAAGGACCGGTTCATGTCATGTTTAAATGTGAATTTCGTGTTTTCTTTTTATTTCATGAGACAGTTGAAAGTTGAATTCTATTTAAACAGTTTTAAAATTGCCGATTTCAACAATAATAATAGTAATGGCACATTTTAAAGATTAATTAAAACTGTAAGCTGTAAACTACAGTTACAATACAATCTTATCATTTATGCCTAAATATTTTATTTGTTACGACTATGAAATATTAAAGAAAAAAATGCGATAATCAAAAGTTAAGATACTATAAATATACCTGGTTACATATTCATACTTTATTTTAAAGCTTATAGCGTCCTCCGATTCAACTTTTATGTGTGCTAACTTAAAACTGTGTGTGTGTGTTTTTCTGTGTGTTTGTGTGTGTGTGTGCGTGTAATAACTTTCTTTAGTTAGCTTATCGTTTGCGGATGAGTTTTGTTTAAATATATTTTTGACATTCCGCCAACAGGTTCTAAAGGAAAAATGGTTTTAATAGTACAAGAGAAGGCGGAGAAGTCCGTTTATTTTATTTCCTACCTGAAAATAAAACAAAGATTTTTTTTACTGAAGGGTTCCTCTAGTCCCCCCATCTTTTGGTCCACAATACATACTATTCTGAGATTTTATATCAAATGATATTTATAACAATTGAACATTATATAAAGTAAACTGTAGATATTCTGATTTTTACATCAAATGAAATTAGATATTTAAATTTTATATTTAACGTTTATTATATTATGGTCTTACATTGTATTGTCATTGTAAATATACTGTATGTGTACTTTGGAACATTTGCTGATTGAAAATTTGATTCCTTTGAATCCACAGACTTTTGCTAACCATGCGTGCTCTTACGTAAGCGTTTAGGCTTTACTGATTACTGAATTGCACCTCAAACTAGACAGAACATGTAGTTATTTCAATATGTTTCTTGGGGCGTGACAAATATCTACTATTTTACTATTTTAACACGAGATCTCACAATGTCTCTACCAAACACACTTTATGAAATCATGTTACCGCCACGCTAAATACAAAGGAAATATCAAAGACCACACACATTATGTTATCTTTATCGCATTTACATAAACAAACTGCACATAACCAAATAGTATTAGGGCGGAGAAATCTTACACGTAGTCAAAGTCTTCATAGCTTATATAATTATATAAGCTAGGAGATATAGGACATAGGCTTCAGTTTTTTTTTATTTCTAACAAAAAATATATACAACATTACACAAACTTGGTCCGAATAATGTGTCTAAATTATATATTATACTTACAAACTATTTTTTAATAAAATATAAATAAGTACACTTTTTCGTCGCAGAGGATCGGGTTGCACGTAATTACTTACACTCCTCAATTTTTTTATGTTTAGTGCGGCTAAAGTTATAATTCACTCGAGTACTGTATACTACAACATTGTCTGGACTCAGAACTGTGTTTTGTGCATATTTTTTTGAGACAAAAGCTGTGATAAAGTGTTTATTAAATACAAAACAATAAATTCAATTTAGAATTAGTGCAGTGAAGTTGAAGGTGGATTGAAAAAACTAAAAACTGCGTCGAGTATTGCGGTTTTGAGTAACGTTTACTGAACTTACAAGTAAGATACGAAGCCGATTTTCGTTCAACAGATATCAATCCAGTTGGCGCGGCGGCTGAACTTTCACATAGCGCCTACAAAGTCTAAGTTCAAGTCTCCTTGTGTATATATATATATTTTTTAATTTTTTTTTCTTTGTTAATTTCTTTTTCCCTTTTCTTTTGTTTTTAAAGACACTTTGGTTAGTGAGAAAAAAAAAATGCATAACACTAATTCTACTACGGAATGGGGTTGCTGTGAATGCGACGGCGATGACAACAATAACTACATAAATTGCACAAAATGTACGAAGGCCTTTCACCACGAGTGCTTTCTCCTAGACGATAAATCGATTACTTCTGAATTCGCGGCATCATGGATCTGCCCTAACTGCCTTAGCGGTGCTCCAAAAGGGAACAAGCACGATAATACACCAGCAGCACGGCATGTTACGAGGAGTAGAGGAAATAAAAGAGTGGCACCGAACTCTCCCGTAGACGTTGTGACTCGAGCAAGCGTTACTCGGGACGATGTGCGGGATATAATTAATGAAACCATGAAGTCAAGCTTTGACAGTTTGGTGACAAAATTTAACATTATGCTTGTATCAGCTTTGAACTCCAAGCTGGCACCCATTGAAAGCGAGATCGCTGACATAAAAACATCGATGTCATTTATGAATGACTCATATGAGAAAATGCTAAAGGAACAGGAGGAGAATAACAAGCTTATTATTGAGCTACAAAAGGAAAACGACAGCCTTAAAACTACGACATCTGACCTTAAAATTCGAGTTGCTCACTTAGAACAAAACGCACGCTCAAAGAATGTGGAGATACAATGCGTCCCGGAGAAGAAACATGAAAATCTCATGAACATGATTACTACGTTGGGAAAAACCATAGGCTGCGAAATAACTGACAACGATATTCTCCAATGTACCCGGGTAGCCAAAATAAACCCAAACAGCTCTCGTCCTAGAAGCATTGTTGCTCAATTCGCTACTCCGAGACTACGTGACGCATTCCTGGCTAAAATCACTATCTTCAATAAACGGAATCCTAAAGATAAGTTGAATGCGTCGCATGCTGGGCTTAAAGAGCAAAATGCCATTTACGTTGCCGAACATTTGACACCTGCTCTTAAGGGACTTCACTATGAGACTAGGACAAAGGCGAAACAAAATGGCTACGATTTTGTGTGGATCAGGAATGGACGGATTTTTGTGCGCAAATCAGCGGACTCCGATTTCATCTGGATTAAAGATTCTAAGTCCTTAGATAAGATAATATAAGTACTTCTGTTTTATTTTTCTTAATTACTATTATTGTTAATCTTGCATGATTCTAATTATTACCTAGATAAAATTCAATACTCTAAAATTGTATTATCAAAACGCCCGTGGGCTAAAAACAAAAACCCATAATTTTTATAAAGAGGTTTGTTGTAACAATTACGATATCATAATTATAGTGGAGTCTTGGTTAAATTCAAACATTTTTTCGGAAGAACTCTTTGATGATAGATACACGGTTTACAGAAGGGACCGGGAAAGCGCCGGATTTCATTGTAATAAGAAGGATGGGGGAGGTGTAATTATCGCGGTGAATAGTAAATTAAAGGGAAAAAGAATGATGTCCTGGGAAAGTCAGTGTGAGGATCTGTGGCTTAGTCTAGATCTGGCAGCTTCAGGATCGGTCCGTCAGTTAGCTTTGTGTGCCGTTTATTTGCCATCACCTGTAAGCCGTGGCTTACTAGAACACATTACTGGTAACTGCAACAAGTTAGCTGAAAATGGCCTCCCAATGTTTATTGTAGGTGATTTTAATTTTAGGAAAATTAATTGGCAGTTAGTTAGATATGATAGTGATTATAGAGTACCTGGTTTGGCCAGAGATCTAGTTGATTTTGTAAATCTACATAAATTTGATCAAATAAATAATATCATGAACAACAACAATGTTATTTTAGACTTGGTTTTGACAGATATTCCAATGTGTTCGGTCTCAAGAGCAGACAGTGCCCTCAGCAAAATTGACAAGCAACACCCTCCCTTAAATATTGTAATTTCGTTAGATGTGGAGAGAAAACTCTCACCCAATCCAAATTCTTTAAAGTACAGCTTTTATAAAGCTGATTACGACTCAATTAGGGATCATCTGTCGAATACAGACTGGGTCGAAATTTTTAAAGATACCGCAGATGTTAATGACATGGTCAAGGTTTTCTATGAGGTCTTGTGGGAAGTTATTAAAAAATATGTGCCATTTAATCTTAATAGAAAAAAAGGTCGATTTCCCCCCTGGTTTGATAGTACACTTATTCGTCGACTAAGAGAAAAAAACAATATTCGTTGGCGTTACAAATTATATGGAAATCCACGAGATAAATTAGAACTAGACTTGGTAAGTAGGCGCTGCGAAGAAATGGCAAATAAAAGATACAATACTTACATCTCGAGATTAGAAAAAAGTTTAATCAACAATCCGAAACATTTTTGGGCCTTTGTTAACAGTAAACGAAAAGGAAAAGGTTCCTATCCAGCAGCAATGAGTAACGGCACACTGACAACCTCTGACGGCAACACCATTTGTAGTATGTTTGCTGAGAATTTTTCATTAGCGTATAATATCAAAGACAATAATTATGACCGCGAGCCAAGAAATTATCACGCGTCATTAGAAGCTATTAAAAATAACAGCCAGACCTTTCCAGCACCGGATATTACAGAAGCAGCCCTGCTAAAAAAATTACAGCTACTTGATCGATCCAAAGGAACTGGACCAGACGACATTCCACCAGCCTTTATTGCAGCATGTGCTCAGTCATTAGTTGCCCCATTATGTTATTTATTTAATCAATCATTATCCTCGGGAGTATTTCCCAGTCAATGGAAAGAGGCGAAAGTGGTTCCAATTTATAAGGCAGAAGATAAATGTATGGTTAGCAACTATCGACCCATCTCAATTCTGTCCACATTTGCTAAATTATTTGAAGCTCTGTTGTGTCCCCTGATTCAAAACCATCTTAAACTATTTATTAAAGAAAACCAACATGGATTCACTGTATCTAGATCTACATGCACTAATTTAGTTTGCTTTGTGGAGAACATTATTCAATTCATGGACCGAAAAATGCAGATTGACGTATTATATACAGATTTTAGCAAAGCTTTCGACAGGGTGCCCCATACTATTCTCATTGATAAGCTATCTTGCTATGGATTTGCTGGTTCTTTTTTGTCGTGGCTGTCATCTTACCTTGAAGATCGGACTTTTTACGTCGTGGCCAATGGGTTCTGCTCGGATAAATTTTCTATAACTTCAGGCGTGCCTCAAGGTTCGCATCTCGGCCCCATCCTTTTTAATTTTTTTGTTAACGATATACCAGACCATTTGAAAAACTCTAACGTATTTATGTATGCAGACGATCTAAAATTTTTAAGACATGTTCAATCAGTAAACGATTCTGCTCTGTTACAGGAGGATCTTAATAACCTAATTTCTTGGTGCAGAACTAACCAAATGACACTGAATCCTAAAAAATGACAACACGTAAAGTTTACTAGAAACTATAACGTCATTCCCTATGTGTACAAAATAGACGACCACGTCGTTCAAGAAGTAGAAGTAATAAAGGATCTAGGAGTATTATTTGACAGAAAAATGACATTTAAACCCCATTACGATAATACCATCAAAAAAGCATCTAGACTTCTAGGTTTTATCATAAGGAATACTAAAGGATTTGGCATAGAAACAAAAAAAATGTTATTTATCAGTCTGGTTCGTAGTACACTCGACTACTGTTCCGTTGTGTGGCGACCTCACTATGCTGTGCACGATCTGCGCATGGAGCGGATTCAAAAGTGTTTCTTATGGCATTTGGCAAGACTGGCGGGGAAGGCAAAGAGGAATTTTTCATATGTTGACAGACTAAAGGAATTTAAGATGTTGTCTTTGGATAATCATAGAGAGCTGACGGACTTACTTTTTATACACAAAATTCTCAACGGTAAAATATGCTGTCTTGATTTTTTAAACTCTATCAATTTCAATGCTCCATCGAGATATCCTCGTCAGCCGATATTACCATTGAAACCACCATTCAGAAGAACTGTTCTTGGATCTAACTCCCCATTGCCCAGACTCTGCAGGCTACTCAATAGCTATAGCCACATAGTCGATGTAAATTTTGACTCCTTCTACAGCTTCCGAAAAAAGCTTATTGACTTTATTGTAAGTGCATAGTCTCGCTCGAGTGAGCAGCCTGCCTTAACTTAATTTAAATTAAATTATAGCTGATTTTTATTACTGTCATTGTGCAGGCAGCGGCACGTCAACCTACCACAGAACGTCGAACTTTCTCAATTGATATTGATTGTAAGCTGAAAATCAATTTACTGACCTTTGACTTTTTGGGTGGGTTGACCTGCCGTTGTCTATACCAACTCCTCTGCTTTATCGATTAATATTATATTGCATGCTGTGTTTACTTATAAGTAGTCACTACACTTAGCCTATAAGTATTGGAAATGTTTTTGACGTGACCTGTGTATGTTGACTGTAAGTAAGCCAAATAAATAAATAAAATAAATAAATAAAATAAGTAAAGTAGTAAATAACAGCCTTTAATCATCCCACTGCAGGGAAAAGGCCTCCATCGTTGAATTCCAGATACTGGTATTCTGGTGGGACCCAAATGGGTGACACTTCAGACGCAGATAGAAAAAAAAAGAGAAAATATCAATAATAAAAATTAAAAAGAACAAACATTGAAATAGACATAATTTTAAAATATGAGGTAATTTATAAAATATATTATGTAAAAGTTAATATTTTAACGCCCCGTTGGTCTAGTGGTTTAAATACCGGGCCAAGATCTCGGGGTGCCGGGTTCGATGCCCAGGTCAGGCAACAAAACTTTCGAATTATTGAACATTGCTCAGGTTTGTGATTACCAACCCGCATTTGGCAAGCGTGGTGATTATGTCTGTACCCAACATTGCTGTGGTTACTAAAATTCAATGATGGAGGTCTCTTTCTTGCAGTGGGATGATTTTGCTGTTATTTCTGTTTCGTTTTACTACATCGATAACAAATAATTAAATGGTAAAGCGACGCGCCCGATATGCGAGGAGATGCGGGTTCGAGTCCCATCTGAGACATTATTTTTCAAGTTTATATACTGATATAATAATTGCAATTAAGTTGTTAAAATATCAAATAAGGTATCAAATAGTTTGTTTGACTAAAGAAATGAATACCCAATCAATTAAAACAAATTGATTACATAAGATGTCATTCATTAGCGACGGGTATCATTGGCGGAAGGACACCGCGTTGAGTGTCTGATAATGGCAGAGTAATAGGGTGACCATTAATAACGGGCCATATAAGGAGACATTTGGGGTTCCGCGTCGTAAATAAAAGATTGTGAAGACTCACCTTACGAAATGATAAAAAACCGGACAAGTGCATTTTGGACTAGCCCATAGTCATTAAGGTTACGTACAGTAGGTAATATAAATAGGTGGTTTTCTCTGAATCGTTTTTTTTTTGAGATTCAACTACAAAAATGTGTATGATTTTTTCGATTTTAATAATTTATTCTGCTATTTGAGCGCAGCTAAATGCAACGGATTATAGATTATCAAAATGTCTAGTCGTTAGTGAGTTTTTCAAATAGCGCAACTAACCCGATTTTATTTTATTTAAGTAAATTATTTAATGATCGTGATGATGCTTGACTCTTAGTTAATATATATTTTTAAAGACAAACAACAAAAAACAGAACCCTATTTGAAATTAGAACCGACTCTAACTTGCCATTAAAGCATAAATGGAGCTTCGGGTCCAGAGCTTGGCTTTATGTCTGATAATGCGGATGCTTTGTCTTGGACGGAACAATAAAATGAAATGAAGATAAGTGTTCGGACCCTCTGACTTGTCTAAATGTTTCATTCTGTTCATGGAAAATGCACTTATTTGATTTAAAAGTTTAGTATTGTGGTGCTATTCTTTTTTGACCACCACCATACAATCTGGCATTAGAATGTTGAGTTTATTTTTGGCTCATTCCACATCTTTTGTTTTCATTACAAATCTTCTACTTGTTTGCCTTTATTAGCTTGAATGGAGACTTTCTAGAGCAGAAATGATTGGAGGAAGGAAGTATTACAACAAGATAATTGTAGGGATCTTAAAAGTTTTTGTGTAATACCTCTGCCCTCCGAAAGTACTTTGGGCTAAATTGCCCCCTTGTCGCCATGCCAAAACGTAGTAGTGGCTGTTTTTGAGTTCTATTAATATGGTGTATGAGCAAGTCACATCCTGCCAGTTACCTGCATTAGTAGCGTATATCAGGCAAGAGCCATAGTCCTTTCACAGCCCCAGTTTCCCAGTCCACTAGCACCCAAACCTAAAGCCCAATATCTTTTGTATCCACGTTCTGAAACAGTCTAGTTCTAACCAACGGTTATTCACACATTTATGTAGTGTATACAGAGGTATTATTGTCGGTTAGTGTCACATATCGTTAAGTTAAAATTTGGTTAACAAGCCTCTGCGAGTTGTCTTTGGACCATTTTATGCCCTTTTAAGATCTGAGACTACTTGGTATTTTAGTCACGCCACACTGGGCCTCGCAGAGCCATCTAGTCCCAAACTAAGCAACTACTTAGCTTATACTATGAGTACTAGACAACCAATAAACTTACTTAAATACTTTTTTTTTGTAAAAATATACAGATCGTCGTACATTACGCTTTTTTCCAGTCCAAAATCTTTCAATCTCAACGGCCATTGATTCTTCTTGCTACGTGTGTATATAAATTCCTAATAATATACTTAGAAAGGCATCGTTGTCACCCTAACCAATTAATAAGTTCCACGAATATCACACCATTTACTTAAATAATGAAACTAGTACCACAACCTGTAGATATTTTGAAAAAAATAACTTAGTACACCATAAAAGTAAAAATACCATTATTACTTTACCCAAATTTTTTAACATAGTGGTAATGAATTGTTATCGTGGTAACTGACTGCCCCGCGGGGTGAAGCTCCATGAGTACTAAACTTTGAGTCAGTGCCAAACAATAAAGCAATAAAGGTTGTTTTTGTCTGACAGCCAAAACCCTTAGACAGAGAAGCAGTCCATGTTTTTACTATCCACTTCGATGTTCGCTGGCATTTAGCCGTTGTATATTATTATTACATATTTTTGTGGAAAAATTGTCAATATTACAATTGTATAATATACCACAATGTTTACCGTAATTATATGTCGTTCATGATCAGCCTATCACAGTCCACTGCTGGACATAGGCCTCTCCAGTTGCACGCTACTTAGATCGATCCGTGATATTATGTCGTTAGTAAATAAAATTATAGATATTGTGTAAAAGATGGTGCGCTAATTTCCTTCCAACTAAAATCAACATACAGGATGAAATTTTAACCACTTTCCAAATTTTAATATATTGATCTACGAGACAAAAAACAAATGACGTATTTTTTCTTTTGGCATAGCCCAGTACAAAAATGTCAAGATAAAGCACTAAGAAAATGTCCGCCAAAAAGCTAAAATTTTTGATACGGCCGCCTAGCAACACTTTTTTTACGCATTGCGTATCTCATTCATTAAATACGATACTATTCCTAAGTTTTTGATTCTCCCCTTATACCTTAGCAGGTCTAGGAACTTAAAAATTGAAATCTATGTCGCGAAAAATATTTTCGGGTGACAACTTGATTTACATTTTCTACTTCATAAATAGGCTCTTAATACGATACTGAACGCCTATAAAAATTTTGGAAAGTGGTTAAAATTTCACCCTGTATATGTACTAATAGAAATTAATACTAGTAATTTAATAGCTTAAAAAAATACAAATATTACCACACTAGCTACGCTGGTGAGACAAGCTAAACTTCATTGATTGTATTGCCTTGTTTCAGTAAAAACATAATCTTTGAATAACTAAACTAAAAACCAAATATAAAACATCCATAAGTGCCTTATATGCTTACAGTCATTCTGTTTGTTTTACTAGGTAGTACACTAACCAGGACGTACAAGTAGGAAGCACTCAGCATTATACCTGAATTATTATCTCAATCATTACACTCATCATCACCACCAAACAAGTGATATAAACTAGTTCATTATTATGAATGAGTTAATTTGTATATAATTGTTAAACTTGGCTTCTGAAATATTAATTTAAAATCGTTTACTAGTCTGAAGAAAAACTTATAAATAACTGAGCTACAACTGTTTTTAAATAAAATACTGTTTATCGTAATATAGTTATTACTGAAAAGAGACTTTAAATCATGTAGATGACTGATGCTGAACCATCTACTTTAAACATTCATAGTCGATATTCGTAGCAGAAACCGTAGCCGTGCCGCTCGTAGTCATTTTGCCCATGACGTATTCGTAGTCGATATTCGTAGCAAAAATCGTAGCCGTCACCGTAGTATGCTACAAGCATTTAAATGAGTTCGTTAACCCAGTTATGATTTCCTTTGCATATTGAATCAAAAATGTAACATTTGGAGTGATTTTTCATGCTATTGTCATGTTTTCCCAAGTACAAGAAACTCGAACCTTGCAACCTAAATGGACAGGGATTATTGACGACCATTTGGATCAGTGGAAGTAAACGCTGCTTTTGAGCCATGGGTCGCGGGTTCGATCCCCGTACATTACAAATATTTGTGTGCATTAGCATATCTGTTTGTACTGGTCAGGTCTGGGTGTTTTCTATGTATGTTATGTATATATTTATAAAAATAATAATTATATTACATGTAAGTTTATTGGTTGTCTAGTACCCTATACGTAGTAGCTACTACTAAGTAGCTTGTCGTATACATAAGCTTAGCTTGGGACTAGATGGCTCTGTGTGGCCCAGTGTGGCATGTCTGAAAAATATTTATCTATTAAAATTGCAAAAGAAATTACGACAATAAATATTTAAAAAAAATGCATTAAGCCAAAAATAATGAATTAAATAAATTGCGGATGTAACTTGAAAATACAATTGACTTACATTTTTTTCGACTGCCTTAGGTTTTTGGTTAGATCAGTCACTAAGCGAAAGTAAGATTTTTTCTAAAAAAGTATAATCGAATAAAAAATCAAGGAAGATGAATATTTATTATTATAATTATTATATCGTGTTGGCACCTTACAGTACAACAAACATGTAGCTTTCAAAGCTTAGCTATAGACACAATAAGTTTCTAAAGCTTCTAAGTTACTTATGCGTGACAAGTACAGTTGACAACAGAAATATTTAGTCGGCTTATAAAGTACAGTATTCTCATAATTATAGATTACACAAATAAATCTTACCTATAAAAACATTCACAGTATTTCAACCAGAAGTGTACCTACTTTAAAAAAAAGAGGCAAGTGCGATTGGACACGAGGATTGTGAGCAAATTTGTAAGTACATTTAAGCTCATTTGTAAGCTCAGTAATCGAATCTCGCAGTTTTTTTAGGGGTTTTCTTGTTATTTAAGTATACGAAATAATAACAATTTCATAGTTTATCGATTCTTCCTCATTTTTGTAGTATAAAATGGTATTATTTGCCAATTATCATAATAATGCGTCAACGGGAAATACCCCAAAACATGTGGGAATACCACAAAAAATTAATCCTTTCAAATACTCAAGCAGATCGCATTGAATAAGCACAATATTTTATAAGTTTATGAATCGAAATTTTAAATAATTTAAATCTAAATCGATTCAATTTTATTGTAGTAATGTTGTTATTATTTTAATTAACTACTTGTGTGCTTTTGTTTTCCTACTTTGTGCCTTATTGCCATGCAAATAAAAAAAAATATTTATCTATAACTTATAATATGTCAAAATATACATAGCTGAAAAAATTAATACAGGCGGTAGTTAAATCTTTAGAATCTGATTTTAAACTGGGTAGTATTTGTAAACACTTAACTGTACATTTTGTGAAGCCGTTAGGACGTCTCGATGTGACATTGATCAAAACGCGAACGTAGTTGTAGAATGTAGAACGTAGAACGTACCTGTAATTTTTTTTTTTTAGGACATGCCTCACCGGGTCACACAGAGTCATCTAGTCCCAAATTAAGCTACTATTAAGTACCCTGTCGTATGGGGTACTAGACAACCGATAAACTTACTTATATACTTTTTTTTTTGTAAATACATACTTATAATATATAGAAAACACCCAGACCAGTACAAACAGACATGTTCATGCACACAAATGTTTGTACTGTGCGGGGATCGAACCCGCGACCCATGGCTCAGAGGCAAAGTTTACTACCGCTGATCCAAATGATCGTCAAATTCAATCGTCAATCTGATTATAATATTGAATTAATATTAACAAAACTTAAGTTATGAAGCTTTGAATAATAATAATGTCTATGAAATGCTAAGCTATTTGGAATCTGTTGTTTATGAAAAGTTAAAACAGTCAGGTATTTTGAAAAATATTTGAGAAACATATTGAACAAACTATTTTTCTTATTAAAGACGTCGATTGCCCTAGGTTGGGCTCGAACCCAGAACCTTCTGTTTGCTGGGGCTTATCTACCGCTGTGCATTAATATGGTCGATGATATGATACTGTAAAGTATTACAAAAGATTTATATTGTTTCTAAATGTTTTTTTTATAAACACATTACTTTGCTACTGATAATATAATAGGTTACATTATTTGACTAAGACTTCTTTTTTGAGTCAATATACACATACGATTATAAATTAATAAAGAACCTGAAGAAACTTATTGTTTTTTTTTTTCAGTTCATTGCTTCATTACGGCAATTTCTTTTTATTTACATATATTTTTTTAATTAAACTTGATTGAAATAAATAACGATTGCCAGATTTATCACGCTCGCCGATTTTTAAGTTGATAGATTTTATTTTTTTATAGAATTGAGTGTAACTTTTGATGTAAAAAGTTGTTTAGCATTTTCTTATCTCTTACCTCTTTTAAAAGTTGTTATATCATTCACTCTGTATTATACACAAAACAACATAATTCTCTCCTAATCACAAAGAGCCTTACTTACAGCCTACTGTTTAATCTT
The DNA here is from genome assembly GCA_949315895.1 of Anania crocealis. Taxonomy (NCBI): domain Eukaryota; kingdom Metazoa; phylum Arthropoda; class Insecta; order Lepidoptera; family Crambidae; genus Anania; species Anania crocealis. The sequence continues at coordinate 12,815,588 of OX438872.1, forward strand.
TGCCCTAACCCCGGGAAGGAAGACTTAAAACTTTTATAAATAAAACTTAAGGAAAAGTTATTGCACTTAGCAAACTCAAATTTTGTACTCGAGCCTCTTGGAGAGTCTTTTGTGAACAGTTTTTAACCTTTCACATGCCAAGTTGGATGTTATAGATAAATGTTTATTGGTTGAGATAAAAAAAGTACATAGAGAGCGCAGCGAAGGTGGGAATTTTACTGAGAATGCCATAATTAGTGGCGAAACGCTTTGAAGTTTCTTTCATAATAATTGCATTTCCTGTAGCAAGGATTTTTGAATTTGGGCGGTTGGATAAATTGTATGTACTCGTATGTACATTGTGTGTATGTTTGATAACTCAATATAGCTGCAATTAAAATATTTGAGGTAACTAAACTTTTAGAGAGAGAAAAATTTTCCAAAAACATTTTCAATTTGTATTTAGGTAGCGTTGTTTAGAATTTATTTTATTTACGACATCTCAAACACAACTACTAGGCTGATAGCACTCTTATGGAGGGCCAGGTATAGCTGATCTTGACTTAAGATCCAGACCCGCTAGCAGGCTGGCTTAGGCTAACAATAATAATAATTGCATACGCTAAACTGTCTTGTAAAGCTGTAACGACCTTCTTATGCCAAAAGCAAAGATTCTCCAAAAACTGAGATGAGGGTTTTGCTAACCGTAGGGAAAAAAAGGCTTGTTAGACTTTGCAACAAAAAACAACAAAAATCCAAATACATCAAACGTAAATATTGAAGAATTCTTCAATATTTACGTTCTAGTCTAGTTATGTCTAAGCTAAGACATCAAAATTGTAAAATGAAACCTTTTTACCATGGGTCTTACAGAACCACGTACGCCCCAAAGGTTAATTGGAAGTGAAGAAAAAATTTAAGTCGAAATTTTCCGGATTTTCACAAAACGTCTGAATACGGTTCATTAGATAGAGTAGACGTGACTTAGTACACAAGGCAGTGACATTTGTTGATAAGTTTTCTAAATTTGTGTGCCATTTTCTTTCTGTAATATCTCGGTAAGGAGGTCCAAATTTAAATCGGTAACCATAAAGAATAGCTTTCTCACAAAAACTGTAATATTTACAGTTCAAAGACCAAACTAACTTTCTAGCGCAGGCACAAAGTGGCAAGCATGCGTGAGCCTTCCCGCAACCCTGCCTGGTGTCACTGCGCCGTCTGTAGTCCGAGGACGAGTTTGATGACTCAGTGGCACCAAGGTGATCGAGAGATGTCGTGTGGTTTTTAGTGGGTAGGCTCCTGTACATCAATCTGATGGAACTTCTACCGGCGGATGAATGTGCAGGGGAGAGTTCCACATAACTTCCGCCACACGCCCTTCAGTGGCGGTCAAATGCGTAACGCATTTTCCACGCGTAAAAAAAATGGTATAAAATGGCAATGTGGAACTTCAGACTTCATAATGTGATCCAAATGGAAAACATACTGGACTATAGACCCCCACCCTTACATATAATTTGAAGTACAATGTGAAAGTAATATAATATGTTAGTTTGTCTGTCTATCTTATAGACCATGAGAAAAGAACGAGATTATTTTGTTTACCACTGCTTAGCACAAACGCGGGGATACGGGTCAATTTCTGCCTGAGACAAAAAAAAAACTAATTTAATAACTTATCATCATCATCATCATCAGCCTATCACAGTCCACTGCTGGACATAGGCCTCTCCAATTGCACGCCACTTAGGTCGATCCTCGGCTTCTCGCATCCAGCTCCTGCCAGCCACCTTGCGCAAATCATCACTCCACCTAGCCTGAGGGCGTCCTACACTACGTTTGCCGAGACGCGGTCTCCACTCAAGAACTCGTTTACCCCAGCGGTTGTCGGTTCTGCGGCTAATATGGCCAGCCCACTGCCACTTCAGCTTGCTAATCCGGTGGGCTATGTCGGTAACTTTAGTTCTCTGCCGGATCACCTCATTTCTGATTTTATCTCTAAGAGAAACTCCGAGCATAGCTCTTTCCATAGCCCGCTGAGCGACTTTGAACTTGTGGACTAGCCGTACCGTCAGTGTCCACGTTTCGGCTCCGTATGTCATGACGGGTAGGACGCACTGATTGAAGACTTTCGTCTTTAGGCATTGTGGGATCGACGATGAGAAGACTCGACGTAGTTTCCCAAATGCTGCCCAACCCAACTGAATTCTTCTGTTCACCTCATCCTCAAAGTTGTTTCTACCTAACTGCAATGTCTGCCCGAGGTACACGTATTTCTGAACAACTTCGAGGACGGCGCCGTGCATCGCAATCGGTAGCGGTAGTACATGTTCATTGAACATAACCTTGGTTTTATCCAGGTTCATTCGCAAGCCGATACGCACAGAAGAGTCAGCCAGGTCATTCAGCATCTGTTGTAGGTCCTGCAGCGTTTCTGCCATAATGACGATGTCGTCTGCAAATCGCAAGTGAGAGATGTATTCGCCATTGATGTTGATGCCTCGTCCTTTCCAGTGCAGCGTCTTGAACATATCCTCCATTGCATTTGTGAACAATTTCGGGGAAATGACGTCCCCTTGTCTCACTCCTCGATGCAATGGTATAGGTTTTGTTTGCTGATTCTGTACTTGGACGGACATGGTGGCGGCTTCGTAGAGACATCTCATCACTTGCACGTACCGCCAATCTACTTGGCAACGCTGCAGGGACTCCAGAACGGACCAGATCTCTATCGAGTCGAAGGCTTTCTCATAGTCCACGAATGCTAGACACAAGGGCTGATTGTACTCTTCGGTCTTCTATATAATCTGCCGCAATGTGTGGATGTGGTCTATGGTGCCGTATCCGCTCCGAAATCCAGCCTGTTCCGGTGGTTGGAATTCGTCAAGTCTTCGCGCAAGGCGGTTCATGACGACTCTTGAAAACAGCTTATAGACGTGGCTTAGAAGGGAAATGGGTCGATAGTTCTTCAGCAGGGTCTTATCTCCTTTTTTGAAGAACAGGACGACAACACTCCTACTCCACGCCTCCGGAGTTCTCCCTTCAAACAAGACATCGTTAAAAAGCTTTTGAAGCTCCCTCAGTACGGGTTTACCTCCAGCCTTTAGCAACTCTGTTGTAACGCCATCCTCTCCAGGGGCTTTTCCATTTTTCAACTGTTTAAGAGCCATCCTGATTTCGTCAATGCTGACTTCTGGCAGGTCTTGAGTGTAGTGGCGTGTTAACGCGGCTCTAGGGTCCTCATTTTCGGGATCAGGTCGAGATGCATGCGAAGCGTATAACCGGCCATAGAAGCGTTCTACTTCGGAAAGGACTGCTGGCTTCGAAGCAACGACTTCTCCACTTGCTGTGGTCAGTTTCGTCAGGTGGCTTCTTCCAAGAGATTGTACGAACACTTTCGACCCCCGATTTCGCTCGATCGCTCTTTCAATCTCAAGAGTATTGGAGCAACAGAGGTCGTGTCGTACGAGCTTACTGATCTCTCGGTTTAGAGCGCGCTTTCCTGACGAAGTGACGAGTGGGTTTTCACGTCGTTCCTTAATCAGCCCTAAAGTTCTTTCCGAAAGCTTTGACTTCCTGCCCTTACGCTGCATTTCACAAAATCTCGTACCTTCTTCCCTGAGGATCCGAACCACATTTTCGAGGTTCTGGTTTACGTCTGTTGTGGTTTCCACGGCAGCGAGTCGGTTTTCCAGGTTTGACTGGAACGTTTCAGATCCTATCATGGTTTGGAGCAAAGTAGGTCGGAGCCTTGACTTCATCAGAGGGACACGTTCAGCCTTAAAATCGATATTCAGAGAGCCTCGAACGAGTCGGTGATCGCTTCCGGTATTAAACCTGTTAATCACGGAGACGTCTCTGAATATATGCTTCTTGTTGGTCATGATGAAGTCAATCTCATTTTTCGTCATAGTGTCGGGGCTTTGCCACGTCCACTTCCTTTGGGGCTGTTTCTTGAAAAAGGAGTTCATCAAGAAGAGCCCCTCCCGTTCGAGGAAGTTGACAAGCATTTGCCCCCTATGGTTTCTGCATCCAAATCCATGGGATCCTACTACCGATTCGTTGCAATTCTGTACTCCCACTTTAGCGTTGAAGTCTCCCATAACAACGCTGTAGTGAGTCTTAGTGGTGAAGTGGAGGGCCTTTGATATGTCATCAAACATATCCTCCACCTCTTCGTCCGAGTGTTTCGAGGTCGGTGCGTACGCTTGAACCACCTTGAGGCTATACCTCTCAGTGAGCTTAACAATAAGGTACGCTACCCTGTTCGACACACTGGACACTTCCACAACGTTGTCAGAAAGGGACTTATTTACCAGAAACCCAACGCCACCTTGGGATTGTTGGTCTCCCTCACGAAAGTACATTAGGTGGCCCGACTCGAGGGTTATGGTGTCCTCCCCCTCTCTTCGGACTTCACATAGCCCTAGGATATGCCACCTAATCTTCCCAAGTTCCACCTCAAGTTGAGCCAGATGCGAGTCTAGCCGTAGCGTGCGTCCGTTGTACGTCGCCAGGGTCAGTTGTTTTTGGTGGCCTCCCGTAACCCGGAGATTCTTCGCACCCCCCGTCCCGCCGTAACCGTGGTCGCCACCATGACCAGGAATAGCGGGACCGCCGGGAACTGGGGGGCTTTTTGTGCGTCTGCATAGGAGGTTATGCCCATAATCGCCACGCTGGGCAGACGGGTTGGCGATCGCAGGGCGTAGCTTCTTGCACCGATGACGCTGCTGCCCGTCACCGGCCCGGTACACTTAACTACGCCTTCAGTACGCCTTATAATATAATTGTAATTGAATTGCTAAAAATATCGTAAGTGTACAAGCTTAGCTCAAGTTATAATTTGAAGTTTACGCGGGCAGAGCCGCGGGCAAAAGGCAAGCTGTACAAATAAAGTTATCATCATAGTCATCATCATCTCTGTCCACAAATTAAAAACTTTTTCTTTTTAAAAAATGTGCATTCAATGCTTACCTTTAATGAAACGAGTAAAACTAAAGCTTACAGTAATAATATTTTGTTTTTAAACAAAAGTTATTGAACTCTGGTACCCTAGCAATTAATTAATCAACGCTAAACGCGTAAGCTACTCCACGTGTCGCAATTAGGCTCGGATTCATCAAATCCTCAAATAACACTTTACGGCAGGGAAGCGCTTTGTCATTTTTAGCGAAGACACGAACAGTCGAGCAAAAAAGACTAAATGTTATTTTTAAACTAAAAAAATATGCTTTTGAAATACACTCTTTCTGTAAAGAGTAACAGAGAGAGAGAGAAAGAAAGAAAGAAATAAGGAAACATTTAAGAGGCCACAAGCACATTACAATAGACATAGACGAAATTACAGCTAGACAATAGAACAAAATACATAAAACAAAAAAAAAGATCAAATCGACAAGTAATTTGGCCAATTAGGTCCAACCTCAGCATGTGCTGCAACGAACCAAGGGCCGCTGAAGCGCTGGTATTCAATAACAGTCTATAATCATTACACTGTATGGAGAAAGCCATCATCGAATTTAAGTGACCACAGCAATAATGGGTAGAGGCTTAATCACCACGCTAGCCAAATGAGGATTGGTAACCACCAATCTCGATCGCTAGGGGTTGTGGTCATAATCCATCAATCGATAATCAATCATCGTTTATGATGATGATGATGAATCGAGAAGCTGATGATCGACCTAAGTGGCGTGCAACTGAAGAGGCCTATGTCCAGCAGTGGACTGCGATAGGCTGATGATGATGATGATAATGATTTGTAGTTTATGTAAACCATTTATATAATTGAAATGAAAACTTTTCATCTAAAATATTACGTATTTTAAAACGTTTAGTACGGTAAAGGCTTAAAAAAAACAGCGTAGGTAATTGTGACACTCAGCACAGTAGGCGAATTTCCAGAAAATCCTTTACAAACTGTAATAAATATTTGCTAACTGGCAGATATTTGTGAATGTTAATATGGCGTTACGTTACGAACCTCAAATATTGTTAGACGGAGATTCTGGGAATCGTAGTAATAAAATGCTTTTCGTACCGAAAATTTTACGTACAAAAAGTATGACTAAAGAAAGGGATTTATCGTTCATCTCACATTTTTATAAATAGAACTTTTTACTTTTAGCAAACAATTTTTATTTTAATATAAGCTGGTTTTTTTTTGTAGTCTGCTAACATTATTTTTAGCCTAACAATTTTTAATATGGAAACATCTTTGGTCTGACTTACTTTCGAAAAACAATCGTAATTTCCGCAGCCTATCCTAGATATTTTTTAACTGAAAATTTAAATATTTAGATTTTAGATTTTCCCTAAACATTTAGCATAAATGAGTAATAACGATAGATTTTACTACTTGCCAAATTTCAAGTCAACGGTAAATGGTAAGTCTTGTACACTATAAGTTTTAATTGTTTCCGAAATAAACGGTCTCAATATACGACGAACAGACAGACCTGACAAGAATGTGAACCTGCAATACTTTTAATGGTTTCGTTTGGTTATGGATATTAACTTGCGGAACCGGCAGATCTATTTTGAACCGTTAAGATATCTACAAAAATATAGGTACCTAAACAAAATTTCAATATAATCGTTTCAGCCATTTACAATAAAATACCAAAAAAAATGAAGGTACTCCCTATTAATTTATTTAAAAACAGACTATTTAGATAGATCAGTGAGCAAAAAATTTTTATGTGGCAAATAACATATGATTACTTATTTTTATTTCTATATGCAATTTGCAATTTTATATAGCAAAACATGTGATTCTGAAAATTGTAACATCTTACATACTGTGTTTTAAGCAAATAAACAATTTCTATTCTATTCTTTTCTAGGAGGAGCTAGGTAACATACACATGAACTAATGCATAATATGTAGAAATTCTTGAGTAGTTATTTTTTTTTTTAATTCAACACATTGAATTACTTGTCTCGCCACCTGTACAACCTTAACGCGTTCCAGAATATGACGGATGTTTAACAAGATTTCAGCTTTAAAAGGATAATAACACGGAACTGAGGACCGTCAACGAAACGCCGACTGGCGTAATTTGCGCTAGTGATGTTCGTGTCGATGTATCGATAAGAAAAATAAATCAATAACAAAGTTACCAACAATAAAGTTAACGGTTTCTATTTGAAACGTAGGTAAATAATTTTTATACGTAATCATGGCCTTAATTTTTTTTCATGGGTCCAAGTGCCCATGCTCTCTTTAAGGAGCTTTCCAAAAGGCTTACCGATGCAACTGGTGATCAAAAGGCTGGCAGCTACCTCGGGCAGCGGATAAGCATTGCAATCCAGAGAGGTAATGCTGCCAGCGTTTTGGGCACCATACCCGGAGGCTGCGCTGGGGCTGATATCTTTTATATTTTATGACTTTAAGGTTAGTTTGTTATTAATTTTACTACTTCTTTTTTTACTTCCTTCCTGTTATGTTTTATATACTTATAAAATTTTTTAGTGTAGTTTTGGATTGCAAATAGAATTTGAATAAAAGTAAAAGTCGGAAAATAAAAAAATATGTATTAGTTAAGTTCAATTACTTAAAAAAGCGATACTTTGCAGTTGTGTATTATCGATACAAAAAGTTTAACTATCGATACTAATGACATCGAATGTATAGCCTTCCCCCCCTCCCTATTTTGGCTCAGTCGAATTTTATTGAATTGATTTTTATTAATGACGTCTTTCGTTTTATCTGACGTTAGTAGATGACGGAACCTGAGATTTGGATCGACTCAGAGGCCTCATTCCGTTACACAATGTACAATCGACCGAATTGAATCATGACCCACCATAAGGTCATTTTTCTACTGTCATTCTATACAAGTAGGTTGAAATTCGCTTGAACATACGTTTCCTAGTAACGAACTAACTAGTTATCATTTTATTTGACACTGACAGTCAATGACAAACCTTACTACATTTATGAGTTTAAAGGAATGATCGGCGAAGTGGGTCATGATTCAAGCGCACGGATGTAGCTGTGTAAGGTTAATTCATTTGGGATACCGCTGCATCAAAATAATACGTCTGTTTATTTATTTATTTATTCAAACTTTATTGCACAATTAGTAAAAATGTACTAAAGGTAGACTTAATGCCAGATGGCATTCTCTACCAGTCAAACCTTTGAGTCAAACATAAATGTTTTGTAGGCGGTGCGACATTCAAAAACAAAAAAAAACTTAACAATTTAGAGAGAAAAAAAAAGAGTATACCTATCAGACGGAACTAAAAAAAACGGGTAAAATAAACCACATATATATAGCAGCAATATACATACTGTGCGCGTTATTTAATATATTTCAAAAAATATTTTATTGATAGATTAAATAACACTGCCATAATGTTATACATAATGGCCACATAGTGCTTCATTTTTCATGTGAATTAAAATGCAACGTGTTTAAGAGTATCTGTAATTGACATATACAACGTGTTCCTTTTGATATCCCATAACTCTATAGTTATGTTCTAAAGGTAAAAATAATATAAAACGCCCTAGAACATGTGGTTCAAAAATCAATAGTTTCGAATATAACATCAATTTTAGTTAAATATGTTAAAAAAAAATAACCAGTTTATAAACTTGAAAAATTATGTCTCAGGCGGGAAAAATTATGTACCAAGTTTATATACTGATATTATAATTGCAATTTAATTGCTAAAATATTAAATAAAGTATAAAAATTAACCAGTATGGCGAATTCTTAGTTTTGCGAGACGTTTAAATTCAAATTCAAATTCAAATTCATTTATTGTGAATCACAGGTAATAAAGATCTTAAATATAGCAAGTCAGATCTTCTGTCTCGCCAATGGGCATACAATATTAGTTATAGTTCTACACAATTTAATAATGTTTTAACAATAATACTATGCGTCTTTATTAATAAACCGGACAGAGATTTAAATACTGCGGTCTGTAAAAAAATCAATTATTTTATAGATATATAGTCCTAAAAATTTTACAGTCTGTGTTTCGCTAATAGATTTATCGGAGTAGTTAATGTTAGGGCTAACATCATTAGTTTTTCTCTGTCTAAAATTCATTAATAAAGTTTTGTCAAGATTTATTTTAAGATTATTACTATTAAGCCATTGAATTACTGATGTCAAAGAATTGTTAATGTCATTTTCTAATTGAATTTTATTGTCATTACTAAATAAAGGAGTGCTGTCATCTGCAAATAGTGTTATGTTATGTTATTTGGCAAACTTACACTAAAGTGTAGTAGTAAAATAGCGGGAGAGCGTAACTTGTAAAAAACATTGACGTGGGTGTTTCATTGATAAGTAGGTACGAGTAATTCGTTTTCATTCGAAAGTTCATTCATAACAAGGTAAGGGTGTTTTACATAAACAGTTGATTGAAAAATAATTCATATTATTATGCAATTTGATTCTTTACCATGGTCTGTTTAATACTCCAGAGTTAAGGGATATTAAAAGGAATACGTTTGAAATTATGGATTTGAACTCTAAGCCCTTTGCGTAGTCTAAAAAATTGGACCTTAGACTTTGTTTTCGAAGCCAGTATTAGTTTCTGAAGGGTTTCGTTACAATTGAAGTAAAGGTAAAGGTATTTCAACAGTCTTCGCCGCCTTCCCCTCTCAACTCTAATTTTACTGTCCTCTATCGAAAAGCAGTCTACCCCAAGACCTCGAGATACTGGGTTCAATTCAATTCAATTTAAATATTTTATTGCGTTCTATAATGTTACAAGGATATTATAAAATATGACATAAACAGTTCATTATAGACCCTGTTCGGGCACAACAATACAATTAGTAGTAGGCAGAGAGGATGACGCCATAATTACATACCTAATATTTCAATACCAAAGAACAAATAAACACCTATTATTACATGAAATGTCCAACAGGACATACTTTACTTACTTTCTAAAATTGACTTTATATTCAATTTATAGATATCGACTAATTTTGTGATAGTATTAATTTATATAAAATAACAGCTAATCTTATATTTTTATTAGATTATATTATTATTAAACACTAGCTGTTACCCGCGACTTCGTCCGCGTCAATTTCTGTTATTATGAACGCGATTATTTTTGCAACATTTTTCACCGATGCTTCGCTCCTATTGGTCGCAGCGTGATGTTATATAGCCTAAAGCCTTTCTCGATAAATGGACTATCTAACACAAAAAGAATTTTTCAAATCGAACCAGTACTTCCGGAGATTAGCGCGTTCAAACAAACAAACAAACAAACAAACTCTTCAGCTTTATAATATTAGTATAGAGTATAGATTTATATAAATCTGGATTTGAACCCCGAGTTGAGTAACAAGAGCTTTGAATTTTCAAACATTGCTCGAATTTATAATCACCAACCCGCATTTGGCTAGCGTGATAATAAGACTGTATCTTTTATTTGATATTTTAACAATACAATTGCAATTATAATATCAGTATATAAACTTGAAAAATTATGTCTCAGGTGGGACTCGAACCCGCATCTCCTTGCATATATAGCACCCGCCCGGCATGCGAGGAGATGCGGGTTCAAGTCCCGCCTGAGACATAATTTTTCAAGACTGTATCTATCATTGCTATGGTAACTTGAATTGCTATGGTAACTTGAATTAAAAAAAAAATCTAATTTCAATGATGGAGGCCTTTGCCATGCAGTGGGATGTTTAAAGGCCGTTATTAGTGCTTAACATATATTTTAAAACACCAGACACTTATTTAATTACAAGCTGATCCCCGCGACTTCGTCCGCGTCAATTTCTGTTTATATGATCGCAATTAATATCAATATTTTTTCCCGTTTTTGCAACATTTTTCACTGATGCTTCGCTCCTATTAGTCGCAGCGTGATGTTATATAGCCTAAAACCTCCTCGATTAATGGACTATCCAACACAAAAAGATATTTTCAATTCGAACTAGTACTTCCGGAGATTAGCGCGGTCAAACAAACAAACAAACTCTTCAGCTTTATAATATTAGTATAGATTAAATCTAACTAAACCTACTCATAATTCTTTACAACTGTGGCAAAATCCCTCGGAAGTACCCACTAAATGTATATTACAGATACATATTGTCCACAAAACTATAGGCCTATCTCTTTACAGAGTATTTTTTCCAAGCTTTTGGAAAAAACTGTCCCCAAACGCTTGTCGAGCTTTCTTACCTCTAATGAACTCCTGCACGAACGCCAATTCGGTTTCAGACAGGGTAAATCCACGGAAGATGCAGTTGCGCTGCTTTCATCGTCGGTTGCACAGTACCTTAATACTGGCCGCTGTTGTGTGGGAGTGTTCTTGGACTTTGCCAGGGCTTTTGACACCGTTTCTATCCCTATTCTGCTACGCAAGCTGGAAAAAACGGGTGTTCGAGGCTTGGCCCTGGCTTGGTTTGAGAGCTATCTCACTGGCCGTAAACAGTGCGTTCGAGTAGGGGAAATTATTAGTGACACCCAAACAATTTGTTTTGGATTACCACAGGGAAGCGTTTTGGGCCCAACACTATTCAATATCTACCTGAATGACCTACCTTTGCTTCCATTGGCTGGCGCAGAGGTGATTTGTTACGCCGACGATACAGCCATTCTATTTAATGGACCATCATGGTCACAAACGTTTAATTGTTCGGAAGCTGTCGGAATCGGCTAGCTAGAGTGGTGCACTGGCTGGATACTAATTTGCTAACCTTAAATTTAGAAAAAAAACAAATTCCTAACCTTCTTCAAAACTATTGCCTCAAAACCTAAATTTATACCAGCATTCAAGATCCATCAAAGTCATTGTCGGAGTATCGCAAATAATGATTATTTAACACAATGTAGTTGTGACATCATAGGGCAAGCTGTGGTTACAAAATATCTCGGTGTTTTCATCGACGAGAAACTTAACTTCCATCAGCACATTGATTCATTTTCAAAAAGAGTGCGTAAAATAATTAATGTTATGTTCTTGTTGCGTGACGTGGCTAGCAACACAGTACTAAAAATGGTTTACCTGGGGCTCTGTCAATCTGTCCTAAGCTATTCCATCTCAGTATGGGGTGGGACTGACAGGACCCATATGCTACGGATTGAGAGAGCTCAAAGAGCGGTTCTTAAGGTTATGTTGGGTAGACCACGACGGTACCCGACCAACTTGGTATATACAGAGGCACGAGTCCTTAGCGTACGAAAGCTATATATTCAGCAAGCCATACTAGCTACACATAAAGCTGTCATCCGTTCAAAGGAGTACGAACAACTTCTGGCAAAACGATTATTCAGAATCAAAACGCCGTTTGTTAAAACTGCTTTTGGTAAGAGACACAGTAGATATCTGTACCCTACTATTTACAATAAAGTAGTTAGCCAATGTGACTTCAGAACCAAAGAAGTCTATACTATTAAATCAAAGGTTTTTGATTGGCTCCTGTATCTTACTTATAATGAAGCTGAGTTACTGCTGTCCAATCCTAAGTGACTGGAAACGTCACACTCAGTGGTATTAGAAACCGATCCCAAATATGTTCCTTACGTAGGGCTGAGCAACTGTAAAGTTTTAACGCACATGCACACACAAACACCCACGCACGCGCGCGCACATACACAAACACACACACACGCACGCCACACCACACCACACGCACAAACACAAACCAAATTTGTTTTGTTTGATTTTGCATGTTCAAATTCATTTCTACAAATTTTAGCTGTAACGTAAATGAAAGTAAAAATCAGCAACTCGCTAGTCCTCAAAAAACAGGATTACCTAGTTTGGGGACTGCTAGTAATCAAAAGATGTAGTTACGTTTCCTGTTAATAAATATATTTGTATTTGCATTTGTATATACTCGTACTTAGGGATAGATTAGAGTTACTGCTCTCATAGTTTTGACCCGATTCGTAAAAGTTTTATACCGAAGGAGGGAAAACTTCGCGGTGCGGATATAGCGGCTGTTAATATTTATTTATTATCCTAATAAAAGTGGATGCAGTAGGTTTACACGTGTGCCCAGTTCCTGAAGTTCTGCTTTATTAAGATTAAGTTTTTGAAGTATTCATATAAAAAAAGGTTGTTAGGATCAACTTAAAGATTATTGTAAACGAGTAGAGATTATTGTAAAAGAAACAGATTGAACTTTGCAACACTTATAAATAAATCTCAACTTCTCTCCAATCTAATCTCTTCCAGACAATATTCAGGATGTTGTCTAGAAGAGATTGCTTCTAATGATAATACCGCCTACATTCTAGAGCTCTCTCTATCAAGTTATAAAAAATATCTTTTTGAATTATGATTAGTAGCTTAAATCCGTTCAAAGCGGACTGAACCTACTGAGTTTCATTTGATTACGTTGTCATTAAGGTATTGATGTTAAAGTTAGAGGAAAACTGCTGGACTTTAAATAAAGAGTAAAAGAAAGCGTTATCGTATAAATGAGACAGTAATACTGATAAAATTAAAATAAAAGACGTGTGGCACTCGGAGACTGCCGCGGTAAAGCTATTGCGTAGCATTTTTTATCAACTTATGCAATTATAAAACTAAAAAGTATCAACGCTGTGCCGGTCGGAGTGGGGGGTGTTAGGTTATTTTCGTTACGGAATTTCTGGATTCGGTCTCCACGTTCAAGGCCCGCGATAGAAGCTATGCAATAGCTTAATATTATAATTTTAAGTATTTTCTAATTTTGACTTTTGTTATAAAATTTTTCTGTTATTTTGGCAGATGTCAAAATCCTTATTTTCTTCTAAATTCTTTTTAATTTCGGAAATTCAAAATTTTTAGATCGTGCCTCGCTCCGAGTGTTAGGTTATTTTCGTTACGGAAATTCTGGATTCGGTCTCCACGCTCAAGGCCCGCGATAGAAGCTATGCAATAGCTTAAAATACTTGGTTTAAAAGTACCTACCACCATCGATTATAATGAAATAAACACCGAACGTCTTGTTTACGGCCGGTCCTAAAAACCTATTTATCTTTAGTTTTGGCATATCGGAGATAGAAAATAACTTCTGTCTGGACGGCAAAATCAGAGACAAAAGTTGTTTTCTATCTCCGATATGCCAAAACTGAAGATAGATCATTGGGACCGGCCGTTAGTGGCTTAAGGACCGGGTCAAGATCGCAAGAAACTTGGTAACTATTTAACTGTCAAATAAAGTTAGTTATGTAAAATCTCAATTGGAAAAATCGTCTCTATCTTAATATTGAAGTTGCCCTGTCTGTATTTCTAGTCGCTCACTTACGGCCGGTTCCAATAACCTATCTATATTCAGTTTTGGCATATCGGAGATAGGAAACAGTTTCTATCTCTGTTTTTGCCGACCAGAGAAACAAAGGCAAAAGTTGTTTTCTATCTCCGATATGCCAAAACTGAAGATAGATAGGTTATTGGAAATGGCCGTTAGTAATTTAAGTCGCACGGCTAGAATTTTTATATCTGAAATGGATTACTTAAAACCCACTTTTACAAAGCTAGTTCTTGATTTGATTGTTAATCAATATTCGTCGTTAGTTTAGTTAATTTTTCGCTTACTCAAATTCAAATCGTTCATTAAAACAGTATCTCATCGTCAGTAGTTAAGTTTGTTTTTAATCGATCGTTTTATAATTGCCCTGTTTACGAAAGGTTTCAGCAAGTACAAGCTAGAATGATTTAATGCCATACAATATTTTGGTTATGAAGGTTACATAACCAACATATTAATGAATGTGATTGCCAACAATTTGAAAAAATCGCAGAAATTATGTTAAACCTTAAACACTCGGCTGGAAAAGAACAAATTAGAAAAAAGTCTCAGGCATAAATTCAGAAAAGCTGTGACAGTCACATTTATATCTTAAGAAAAAACATTTAACGAATTATATAAATCTAGAATTCCGCGAACTGAAAAATCTCAAAACCAATAATGTTATCCGTTTCGTTAAACTTCACTGAAATATAATTTAACACCATTTCTTTTCGAAGAATTAACTTGCAATATCAATTACAAAAACAACATTAAACCAGCCAGCAAAAATATATTTATATTTAATCAAACTAAAAAGATGGCAAACATAATTCAGAGACAAAATAGCGAATTTTTATTCTCACGCAACGCGCATGCGTGCCGCTTATACTATATACTATGTATGTATATGCCGTGGTGGGGGTATAAGGTTTTCGTTGCTAACGGGGGTAGGACGTTTCGCCCCTCGCGGAAACTCGCGATTGTGAGTGAAGTGAATTACGAAATGAAGTGATATTAAAACTAGAGTGAAAGTGTTATGTGTTTAGTGATGTGCCCTGCTGAGTGATTTGGTGAGTCTTGTTATATTATTTTATTTGTTGTTTGCGTTTTTAGGTTTTTAAAACTTTGTTACTAGATAACCGTGTTACGTGATAGGTACCTAGTTAACTTGTGTAATTTTTTGTAAACTTTAATTTTAAAAATATGCAACTAAGACAAGTTTTAACGGAGGCTTGGCTTACTTGCAATACGTGAGCTACTTAAATAGCGAAAATAGCTTTCTTTCTATCTGTTTGCTTTTACGCATAAACTTATGAACCAATTTTTATGAAATTTTGTAAGAAGACAGATAAGATCTTAAGAAAGGACATAGGCTGGTTTGTACCTCACTGCTGGGCGTTTTCCGCGATACCTTCAGGCAAAAAACTCTCCATAAAATTAATGATAAAAATTAACTTTATCAACGAGTTAGAACTTCGAAAATTACTTTATCCTCACTTAAAGTTTTAATATAATCGGTGTCAAATTTCATCAAAATTAGTCTTGTATTTTTACCGTGCATTAGGTACGGACAGACTGAATTACTAAAATATGTGACAATTAGTTGATAAAACAAATATTGACATTACTGGAAAATTTATCGTTGCTATTTTTGAAGGTTTGAAATTATTAGGATTAAGGTTAGGTAAGGAAGTACATTATTTCCTTAAGATTATCCTGTTAAGGAAATAATTTACCTTAATCTTCATTAGTCTTTTATTTTTAAAATTCCAAATAAAACATTGTTATAATGTTATTAATCTAGAACAAGGAAAACATGTTTTTTATTATATTTTGGTAAAATTATTCACCATCTATTGAAAAAACAAAAAAAAAGGGTTCTGATGTCGTACTTTATCGTATCAACGATACCTAATTTTATCAAATCCGATATTTATTTATGCAATAAAAATATTGCTCCAGCTTTTATTCATTGGCATCAGTTTTTTTTTGTAGCCTACAAAACTTGACTGGTTTACTGGTAAAGAGGACCACGTATCACATAATTCATCTTTTGTACATTTATTTTACTAAGTGCAATATTATTTAAATAAATCAAATTTAATTAAAAAACCTTAAGGTAAAAAACAGATGAGAAATCAGTTACAGAAATCTAGAACTTAAAGAACAACCATTTAATGGCAATCAGCATCCTTTAGACCGATTTTATATTTTGTATAGTAAATTTATCGTAAGTTTTCAAGCCGTATCGTGCCTCAAAATAGCATCATTCCTACTCGTCTAGCGGGTGGATAAAGCGTTGCTTTGTATAATCATCATCATCATCACAAGTCTATATCAGTACTCTGGAAAAAGCCTCTCCAGACGGAGGATTATGCCGTTACAGCACCTCTTGGCAGATAGGTTAGCGATAGCCGTTTGGTCAATGATAGTTTTAAAACCGCTGCTGCCAATAAATTCCTCAATATGGGTCTCATGAGAAGTCTCATGGGCGCACAGTAGGCAATGGAGAGAGCAATGCTTGGTATTTCCATGGATGATAGAATCAGAAATGAGCAAATCCGTCGGAGAACTAAGATAACTGTCATCGCTCGAAGAATTGCGGAGCTGAAGTGGCATTGGGCGGGGCAAATAGTGCGAAGAACCGATGGCCGCTGGTAAAGATTTTGGAATGGTGACCGTCCACCAGATGACGATCTGTGTAGGCCCCATCAGGTGGACCGACGATCTGGTGAAGGTCGCGAGAAGCCGTTGGTTGCGGGTGGCGCTGGAGCGATCGTTGTGGAGGGGAGGCCTATGTTTATTTTTTATAAACAATGGGCTTGCTCTTGTCTACATACTTAACTCTACGGTTAAGAAGAAGCCTTAAATGGAGCGAGCTTACCCAGAGGTACCTACTGGTTCTCCCACACACCAGCGGAACACAGAACAACTGTTTGGCGCTGGACTCCGGCAGGAGGGTAGTAGCATCCAGGCGGGCTCTTACGAAGCCTACCACCGCAGAGGGATATGTTAGCCGTCATCATTGGTTAGAAAACCAAAGATGCCGTTGCCCAGGGTGGACCACTAGGAGGTAGATCCCACCACCCCGAAAATGTCCAGCTGTGGGCGTCGTATGGCTGAGATGATGATGTTGAGACAAAAACCAGGTTAATGCAGGAAAAAGATTTACATATTTCATCGGGTCACGGTATTTGTGGCATCTTTGTTGTCGCTGTTCTCTACAAAACCAGTGCTTCACACCAGCGGTCGGCAACCTTTTGGCAGTCTAGGGCCATAAAGTTTCGTAATAAACTAATGACGGGCCGCATTTGTGATATAAACTTATAATTGGTCGTATCCCATCGAAAAAAAAGTAAAAAGAACAAAAAACTTATGTGATGTTTGAGATCCCGCACGCAATGCAGGCTATTTTTTGTATGTTAGCTGTCATATTTGTAGTTGCAATTCGTAGAATGGCACTTTAGTTTTCATCATGGTTCGTTCTTGCATTTAATTTGATATTTACATCAGTATATAAACTTGAAAAATTTATATACTGATTAAAGTTCGCGCCGTGTCGCAGTGTCTCGGTGGCCTAATGGTATGGCGCCCGCCCGGCATGCGAGCAGATGCGGGTTCGAGTCCCGCCTGAGACAATTTTTTTTTAAGTTTATATTCTGATATTATGGGTGCAATTAAGTTGCTAAAATATCAAATAAAGTATATTGATATTTA
This sequence comes from Anania crocealis, assembly GCA_949315895.1. Classification (NCBI taxonomy): domain Eukaryota; kingdom Metazoa; phylum Arthropoda; class Insecta; order Lepidoptera; family Crambidae; genus Anania; species Anania crocealis. The sequence goes on from OX438872.1 coordinate 12,833,511, forward strand.
CAACTCATTTGTAAAATATTTACAAGTAACACATCCGCGGGCCGCTGTTTGCCAACCGCTACTTTACACAGTGTGACTTTGAGATTAGCACAATGTATGTGATGCTGCCCACATTTATTTATTCATGTAAAGGTATTTGAATAATAGTAACAGCCTATAATCATCCCACTGCAGGGAAAAGGCCTCCATCATTGAATTCAAGTTACCACAGCAATGATGGGTGTACTGGCATAATCACTACGCTTGCCAAAATGCGGGTTGGTGATCACAAACACGAGCAACGTTCGAAAATTCGAACCTTTTTGTTGCCCGACCCGGGATTCGAACCTGGGACCCCGAGATCTTGGCCCGGTATTTAAACCACTAGACCAACGGGGTGTTTATATATGTATTTTTGAATACTTTTAACAATATTCATAGAAGAGAAAAGGGTTGAGCCATTCTATTTTTGTGCCATTAGTCAACAACACCAAAGGAAAATACTCATATTATTTACCTACATAACTTTGTAAAAACGAAAATGTTATTTTTATTTTGTAAAAGTGGTTGACGTATCATATCAAAGGCGGCTATTTCATAAAGTGTCTCTGAGTACGCAATTACAAATCGTGGCTTTAATAATATTAATTTCAAATCAAGCAGCTTAAAATATGATTTTTGTTGATAGTCTGCCTTTTTGCTTGGGCGGCACACAAAAATAATTGGAAAGTAAAATGTGGACCTCCTATTTCTATTGTTGTTTCATCTTGCATTTTAATTTGTTGTATGTATATCATCGATATGTATTACTTAACTGATGTATGTGTCTAAATTTTATGGTTTTATTTATTGAAATATAGCTTTTTACCCGTGGCTCTGCCCGTGTGAACTACACGTTGTATTGCGCGGACGGAAACCTTTCAAAGCCTAATCTATCTTTGTAGCAAATGTCAACAAAGTCAGTTTAAGAATTCAGCTGTTAAGCGTTATAGACAGACAGATGAGCAGAGTTACTCTTGCTTATCTTATTTTTGGTTATAAAAACAGTTACCAGACTTAGAAAATAACAAAAAACATACTTTATATGATATTCAAGCAACTTAATTACAATTATAATATCATTATATAAACTTGAAAAATTCACTTGACTCGAAACCACATCTTCAGCAAGGAGATGCGGGTTCGAGTCCCGCGTAAGACATAATTTTTCAAGTTTACATAATGATATTACGAGTATAACAAAAAACGGTTATGAACTAGCGAAAGCTTATTTTTTTCTATAAATAGGTAATTGATCTTGTATTTCTATTCTGAGGCGGCTCTTTTTACGAACATACTTAAGATAATGTGCTCCTGCGTCATACGTTAGAATACTAATACTACTCTATATTGCGGTGTGGAGTAGATTTAAAACACAACAACACAACTTCTCGACATGATACCTATTCGTTATTTGGATATGGTACCTAAGTGATCAAAGAAGTGATCAAAAGAATTATTTGAACACTTAAGTAAGTACTTACCAGTCTCATCTACGCAAAAACAATATCATTTTGAAATACACTAAGAAAATGTCAGAAAGGCACGACTCAATTTAATTTTACTCAACAATTTTAAACGAATTTAAAATTGTGTCTGCTAAAAACATAATATTATAGGTGGTCCGTTTCTACTCAGTAAGCCAGTATCTCGGGGGCCGGTATTGATTCCCCGACTGAGACAGAATACCCTTGTCTGTCTGTAGTACTACGACTAGCTGTGGTACTAATTAATTAATAAAAAAATAAATAAAGACATAACACTCCGATTAGTGGCAAATGGATAGTTAACCATTAGAGAAAAAAATATATATATATATATTATTTAACATTACTCGTAATAGGAAACGGTAGAGTGTTGCAAGCATTCTTTTTAAGTACACCTTTAACACGTAACTGCTTAATTAACTCTGGAGAAATACATAGCTAACAATACTAAAACGTTACAAAATACGGGGCTCTTATAAACGTTTAAAATTAAGGTTTTCATATCGCTTATTACATATTTATTATCAATTTTGAATTGCGTAGAAAAAATGAGATAAAAGCTTTAAAAACGAAAGGTAAAAACTTGGTAACAAAACAATTTGAGGCATACTTAACTCAAATTTTTGGTTGGCACTATTCTATGATGTATCGTTAGGTGCCGATTTAAAATGGATGTAAAGTATTTTTAGCTAAAATCAGTTAAAATCAAAATCAAAATCAGTTAAAATCAGTTTTATTTCTGCAAATAGGCCCCAGGAGGCGCTTTTACACGTCCCAATATTTAAACCTACCACTGCTTCGGGACAAGTCTGGGCTAGTGCCGAGAAGAATACAACATTAAACAGATCTACATAAAAATGCTGGCTTTTGTATACTATAAAATAGATTCTCAAGTAGAATTCTTGAGTCAAAAACATATGTCGCATTCGGTAATTGTTATTTAGATAAATCTAAGTTTTACATATAAGTACCTACTTTATATGGTTATTTAATTTTACTTTATATTTAGCATTTTTTAATATTATGCCTTGAAAATTTTCGACAGTTAAATTTAATTATTTGTAAATGGTATTAACGCCCCGTTGGGCTAGTGGTTTAATTACCGTTCCAAGATCTCGGGGTCCCAAGTTCGAATCCCGGGTCAGGCAACAAAAAGTTTCGAATTTTCGAACGTTGCTCGTGTTTGTGATCACCAACCCGCATTTGGCAAACGTGGTGCTTATGCCAGTACACCCATCATTGCTGTGGTAACTAGAATTCAATGATGGAGGCCTTTTTCCTGCAGTGGGATGATTATAGGCTGTTACTAACTGACTAACTAACTAAATGGTATCATAATTATACCCAGTTCTCCGCGTACTGCAGGCTTACTCTTGACAAGTTCGAGTTACGATCAAATCGAATCGACGTCGAGAATCAGTGATTTGGTACTCTAAAAAGTGAACCTAAACTTTTGTGTCGATGGTGATTTCGTTATCAACCGAAAATGTTTCACGGATCGCCATTTTAGATCGATCTCGGCTTGATTTTAATTTCGATTCGATTGAGTTTGTTCAGGTTTTGTCTAGGTCGAATCGAGATCGAGCTTAAATCAAATTCAAGAGTAAGGGCCCTGAAGTGTTCAAGACAAAATGGCAGCATAACATCGCTGGATTGCAATGGTCAGTCGCTTTGCGAGGCTGCTCGGGGTAGCTGTCAGATATGATGTCACTAATGGGGAGGGTAATTAACTGAAGTATGAAAGCAGTATCCACGATTAAAAATACATTGTGATGCGTGTGAATGTGGACGGGATAACGGAACAGTAAGATACGAAATAGAAAGTTGTTGGCATCCAAAATAATACATTTACGAGTATCAATTGGATACAGTTTCTTTTTAAACTAGCATAGACGTCAACAATCCCCATCTTTATACTGAGTCCTTTGTTACGTAGAATGTTACATTAATTTCTAAAGAGAACTTGTATGCCTTTTAGAACTAATGGCGTAATCCCCAAGCAACTTCATCAATCCCTGGAAACACTAAATCTCCCAAAGTACATGACTATTCAAATGCAAAAAGCTGTCTTATTAAATACGTGTCGAATCGTCAGAAAGTTCTTGCAGGGAGACGAAACAACCCAACTCCGCCCGCCCAGTACACCACAGTCCAGACCTATTGCACATGACAGTTCATCACAATTGAACCCACCCACCCATAGTACAAATACCACACCATACATCACACACAGTAACTAGATAGCACTTGGCTTTGGCCCATACTATCCGGAAAACCAGCTGAAAAAGCTGAGATAAAAAAAATATAAAACAAGAATAATAATAATTAATCTATGTTAAATTTATCCTTTAGAATAAATCAGAAGATAAATAACAAAATCAAAGACCTACATAAAAAAAAAAACTAAGAACCGTACCAAGAGGACGCAAGGTCCTGCGTTCGACCTCGGCTTTGGGAACAAGAGATTCGAATTTTCAGAATGCTCGGGTTTGTGATCACCAAAATGCATAGCAAGCGTGGTGAATATGCCTATACCCAATGATATTTAAAAAGTATAGATAGGTTATGCCCTTACAAAACTATCGAAACATATGTGCCGCTTGCGAACAAGTGCACACATGCGTAATTCTTATTTTGTCCTTGTCATACTCGTGAAAAGAACAATTACTTTCTCTTTCATGCATTTGAAAAGACGTCACAATAGTGACGTTTTAGGGACGCGTATTGAGAGCGCATGTAACATATCTATTACTTTTTAAATATCATTGCCTATACCCATCATTGCTGTGGTAACTGAATTTCAATATTTATTTATTTACTAGCGGACCCGACAGACGTTGTCCTGTCTTAACTATGAATATGGATACCGAATTGTTTAATAAAAAAAAAGACGTGTGGCACTCGGAGACTGCTGCGGTAAAGCTATTGCATAGCATTTTTTATCAACTTAAATATGCAATTATAAAACTAAAAAGTATCACCGCTGTGCCGGTCGGAGTGGGGGGTGTTAGGTTATTTTCGTTACGGAATTTCTGGATTCGGTCTCCACGCTCAAGATAGAAGCTATGCAATAGCTTTAAAAATGTTACCAATTGTTTATTATTATTATGGTATATGGAACATGTGCAAAATTCAGTTATATTTTTAGCCCCTATTTGACGATGTTTGCAGCACTTATTCTGTCAATGTTATTATGTCAAACGCCATAAATTAAAATAAGTTTAAATTGCCAAAACCGATAAGGTTGCATTACAAAATAATTTACCATGGTGATTAGGTTTTATTAAATTTCCTAATTTAATCGCAATTTTCTTATTTTTTTCTATCATAAAAACATTTTTCCTGACAATAGCAAACAAAACAAAAAAGAATTAGCGAAATCGGTCCAGCTGTTCACGCGTGATGTGATCAAGGGAAATAGGGATTCATTTTTAAATATATAGATTTAATAAGGTACACCAACAGCACATGTATAGATACAAAAACAATAACATCTTACATTAAGTCTACTTCCTTATACACATACCAATAATGGCGTACACAACATTGACACAAAGTAAAAGTAACAACAACACAAACAAGTCCACGTTTAATCTAAGATGAAAACAATATAAAACTAATTAACATGAAAAAGAACAGAAACACAGTCTAAGACTCGCGGACAGAATCATCCACCTTGCGTTTGAACTTCGGCATTGAGTTGTAAAAAAATATCTAAGCCTTGTGATCGTGAATCCTGTTATATTGTGCAAAGTATCTAGCGAGGGGAGCATGGTGACCAAGGTTTGTTCTCATTTTAGGCAAAGTTAAAGGCTTCTCGATTGGATGACGGCGTCCGCACCGTCAGGATATATTTGAGGCCTTTGTCCTGCTTTGGGATGATTATAAGCTGCAACTTTACTTGACTCATATAACAGGCGTTCTGGCTTCCTAATAAATTGTTGATTGCTCGACATTATAATAAAGACGGTGTTCTGAACTTCCAAGGTATTGCAAAACTGAAGTTGGCAGAGAACCCTACAGTTTGCCTTGGCGTAGAGGGAATTACTTCCAAGTTTTTAACTTAGTTTGAAGTTTCAAGCGCTTGTATTCGGCAAAGATGGTAATGACAGATACTGCTCCGGCGGTTAATGTAAGTTCAGAACATATTTGACGCCATTTTGTTTTAACCCGTGTGCATTTAATAATTGCAAATAAATAAATAAATGTGGACAACATCACATACATTATTTTGATCGCAAAGTGAGTAGGTAACTATTTAAAGCACTTGTTTTGTGGTAGGTAATCAGAAACAACGAAGGTACCACAAACACCCAGACACGAGAAAATGTAGAAAAACACAATTTTTCAATATTGACCCGTCCGGGAGTCGAACCCGGGACCTCGGAGCAGGCGACACCTTGAAAACCGGTGTGTGCACCACTCGGCCACGGAGGTCGTCACAAGTCTTGAGTGACTTTGAATATGCAGAAAAACATTTGGAATACTTATTGAAAGATATTACACTAATAGAAATACCATTTGGGTCATTTAAGAATAGTTTCGTGCTGAATGAGTTTGAAATTCAGGCCGCCTAAATGCATAGGTAATTTTAAATGGAGACTTATTTATGTTAAAATTTTACTGTAAAATATAAGAAAGTTCTAAAGACTGATAACAACCAATGTTACGTCAACATAATGTTTTAGTTATTGGACTTAATTATTCGATGGAAACTAGTTTATAATAAATAAATAAATAAATAAATATTTCAGACATGCCACACTAGGCCACACAGAGCCATCTAGTCCCAAATTAAGCTACTATTAAGTACCCTGTCGTATGGGGTACTAGACAACCGATAAACTTACTTATATACTTTTTTTTTTGTAAATAAATACTTATAATACATAGAAAACACCCAGACCAGTACAAACAGACATGTTCATGCACACAAATATTTGTACTGTGCGGGGATCGAACCCGCGACCCATGGCTCAGAAGCAGTGTTTACTACCGCTGATCCAAATGGTAGTTAGTTTGAATGTCTGTGGCAATTAGAGGTTGTCTTTTAGACTTATTGGACTTTTTTTCTGCTTTTAAATATATCGTTACGTGGTTTTGGAAATAAAAGTGTATTGTATTGTATTGCATTGTATTCATATAGAGGTTAGGAATTAACCAACTTTTTTTTTTTGTCGCTCGACTACAATAGGCAAGCAATAATTTTAAAAATCGAATATAGTATGATTTGATAGTAACGATCAAGTAACGAAGACAATTTAATTAATAAAACCTTGAATACAATGATAAAAAACTATTACTACTCGTAGATAAACAGCTTTACACAGTAAAAAATATTCCCTCTGTTAAATCAATGTACTGCTGTCATGTTTTATCATGTCATCATCATCATCATAAGCCTATCGTAGTCAAATGCTGGACAAGGGCCTCTCCAATTGCACGCCACTTATGTCGATCATCGGCTTCTCGCATCCAGCACCTGCCAGCCACCTTGCGCAAATCATCCCTCCACCTGGGCTGAGGGCGTCCTACATTACGTTTGCCGAGACGCGGTCTCCACTCAAGAACTCGTTTACCCCAGCGGTTGTCGGTTCTGTGGCTAATATGGCCAGTCCACTGCCACAGCCTACCATGTCTTGGAAATTCAATTGAATACAAGTTGAATATGAGTACATCTACATTTTAGAATTGAAGAGAGTATAATAAGTATAATATTTTAGTGGGCGCTCACTTGGTGAAGGCCTTTCCTAACCGCTGATTGTCTATCTAGTTTTTTTTCTTAGATTTTATCTATGCTGAAGCACCGACAATAATTATTACAAAGTCTGATTCTCAATTACTAAAACAACTTTAATTTTGAAGTAACACTTAAGTTCTTTTTCACAAAACTATTACAAAGTGTCGAAAGACTTAATTCTGGAAAGGAAACAAGTTGGCAGACGACCTGACGTTTTAATTATGAGTACTTTAGAAGTAGTTTGCAAGTAGATGAAACAAAATTTAAAAAATAACAAAGAACAACATGAGCTAATCGATTTCTAGAGTTAATTTAAATAATAAATTGTTCCGATCCTAAAGTAACAATTAAAAGCACTCGTATTGTGGAAATCATTCCCCATTTCGCAGTTACACTATAGAAACGAAATGATAAAAACTGGTGAACCACATAAAAATCGGCAAAGTGCGAGTCGAACTCGCGCACGAAGGGTTCCGTACCAAAAAGGCCAAAAAACGGGTTTTTTATATGGGAGCCCCCCTTAAATATTTATTTTATTTTGTTTTTAGTATTTGTTGTTATTGCGGTAACAGAAATACATAATTTGTGAAAATTTCAACTGTCTAGCTATCGCGGTTCTTGAGATACAGCCTGGTGACAGAGCGACGGACAGACAGACAGACGGACAGACAGCGAAGTCTTAGTAATAGAGTCCCGTTTTTACCCTTTGGGTACGGAACCCTAAAAAAGAATGCGTCACGTGTCTATCATGATAAAACAAAATAATTAATAGGAGTCCTATTACTTATTACTTATTTTATTATATTAATCATTTCCTTGTCAGATAAATACGTTAATTTTTACGACCTTCTAAGCTATAAAATATTCAACTCTTTATCTCTTGAAATCCAGCACGAGAAGCGGTTATCCAAAATAGAGATGAAAAACTACGCCTTTTATTAGAACATTTTATTAAATGCTGACGTTCAAAATCTAGCTAAATCCAGGCTGAAATCTGGCTTATTCTCACCTAGATCAAACTTTTTTATCTGCCATTTTATTCTGTTAAAAGTGCTGAACCTTTTTTATGATTAAAGTTGGTTCAGTAAGCTCCCAAAACGGGTATCGTCTGCTCTTATAATTGACTTGACGTTAATAATAGGGGTTAAAGTATGAAATTGCCGATTATTTTTCCACTTTTTATTTTGTTTATAGCTCTAAAGTATAGTCGTATTATTGCGTAATTCTTTTTGTACTGTATCAAAAACTAATTAAAGTAACTTTTGATTAAAAAAAATGCAATATTAGTGCCTATTACTTCAAAGGAAGTCGTTGAAAAGACCCCTTACAATGTGTCAGCTGACCTTCTTGCTTCAAGTATATTTGTATTATATATTTTGATTTTCAGAAATTTAAATACTATAATGCGTAGCTTTATAACCATCTAACTTTCACCTTTAATTGCATCGAAAACGGTGCAGGCGTTTCTAAAAAAACTAAAAAATTGTTAGTATGGAAAAATGACTTTTCTCGATTTCGTCCATACAAAACGGCAATTTCATACTTTAACCCCTAATATTTGGAAAATAAACGTTAGTGAGGTAAATGTCAACTAAGAAGATTAATAAGGGAACTAACTTAGACCTGATTATTACACCTTGCAAATATGACACAATTACTAGTTTTAGTAGCCAGGAACGCGATAGCATTTTTCTGATGCCATCGCTCTTTCTCATGTTGTCATGCCCTTGCATGACGTCATGTATACCTCTAATAGTGCTGTATTGAATTTTTTTTTCAAGCGCATCTCAAATTTAATGTGTGCAACGGCCAATCTGTGCATAATAAATAATAATAAATAAAAATTTAAGACATGCCTCACTGGGCCACACAGAGCCATCTAGTCCCAAATTAAGCTACTATTAAGTACCCTGTCGTATGGGGTACTAGACAACCGATAAACTTACATAAATACTTTTTTTTTGTAAATACATACTTATAATACATAGAAAACACCCAGACCAGTACAAACAGACATGTTCATGCACACAAATATTTGTACTGTACGGGGATCGAACCCGCAACACATGGCTCAGAAGCAGCGTTTACTACCGCTGATCCAAATGGTCATCTAATGGTCGTGCATCATACGTTTTTGCAAAATATATACCTAAACTGAAATTGATAGACTCAGGCGTTAATATTTGCGAAAATTTATTTTTGACTAATTAAGAATTAAAATTTTGCATTTTTTTTAAATTTATATTAAAAAATGAACCTGATGACTCTTATTTAGTTATGGTCTCAGTCTAGACTTTTAAGTGCAAGTGATAAATCGTAACTTTGGTACTTACGAGTTTGATGTGGATTTAGTGTACAAATAAGTTCGTATCTGAGTAAAATTGTATCTGTAAAGGTTGTTAGGTTCTTGATTTTACAAGCCAAAATCAGCCTATTTTATTACTTGCATAAAATATGAAGGCTCTACCTACAGAAAGGGTTTACTGCAATATTGATGAATATCGAAAAGTTATTTCACTTAATGGATTTGTAACTAAATTGAAATGAAAGATAGTTTACGGATTTAGAACGCGTTTATTTTTGATTTAACCCGACGTTTCGAACCCTTTACAGCGATTTGTAACTATTTATAAGTCTTGCTTTCTGGAAATCAGAAACAAAATGACACCACGAACACCCATCCTCAAATTCATACTTTTTTTTAATACAATTGACACGTCTACGAATTGAACTTGGAGCAGGCGACATAGATTTAATGTAGAATACATCACATACAATATTGTTCTGATCCCATGGTGAGAAACTGCATATTTTAAGCACTCATATTATGGAAATCCGAAATATCGAAGGTACCACAAACACCCAGACCTGAGAAAATGTAGAAAATCCCTTTTTTTAACATTAACCCGTCTGGAAATCGAACCCTGGACCTCTTGAAAACCAGTGTGTACGCCACTCCGTCACTGACATCGTCAAAACAGAGTGTGCCATCGTGGAAGTCAACAATAATAAAATATACAGACTGCAAATGCTGGGCTAAAACTAAAGCTGCGGTCATTTAGAAAGAAGCATGTAACTCAAAGTCAACATTGAAGTCTATAATACTCCCTTAACTGTCAAGTTTCCCAGTAATTTTCTGTTACGTCGCCTCCGATCAGAGATCTTTCTAGATCGTCGATCATAATCTCTCCGCCGGTCGTGGTCCAACTAAGATGGATGGCGGGATGGTTGATAGGTGACTGATGGTCATGATAAGTTAAGGGTTGTGTACTCGCTTGGGAAACGGATGTGTATAAGCCATGTCTGCGTAGTATGTAACCTTTGATATGAGATCATTGTTATTCCAACTTATTACCTAGCGTAGTGTAGGGAAAAGGCTTCTATCATTAAATTCAAGTTACCACAGTAATGATGGGAACTAGCATAATCACCACGCTTGCCAAATGCGGGTTGGTGATCACAAACCCGAGCAACGTTCGAAAATTCGAAACTATTTGTTGCCCGACCCGTGGATCGAACCTGGGACCCCGAGACTACTTATTTAGATATTCTAATATTTTTTACTTTTGGTAAAAAAAATAGTATAGGTATAATATATTTTTTTTTTACTATATTTTCACTTGAATAAAATCCGGAGGAGATTCTTTTTACGTTTAGTGTCAGAATATTTTCATAGCTGTATTCCTTCAAGTATTATTTGCTTGCTCTTTGGATCACTTTGTAAGCCTGTAAATTTGATTGCTTCAATTAAAAATATATATAAAAAAAATAAAAAACCTGGTATCGAACCATGTAAATCCAGACTAAAAAAAACACAAATGGAAATTGTGATTATGACAGATGACCCTCTTGAGCTCAAGCTCAAGCTGAAGCGGTGGACCGAGAAATTGCTCGGAGATTGCCAAATGTGTAGGTAGTTAGATATTCTAATTTGCCTCTTTTACGTTCTATACTGAGTGAAATTACATTACTAGTAGAGTAGGTACTAATAGCGCTTCATCCTAGAAGATTTAAAAGCTTTGCGCACTAGTGCGGTGATAATATGATATTACGTTGGAATAAATCGTACTTTGCGTCTTTAGAAGACCAATATCCAAATACTGAGAATTCTCAAGATATTGAAACATTATTTTTGGATATCACAGAATGCGATTATTATTGCAAACTCATAAACAAACAATGAATTTTGAGAATACATTTTCTTAAATACAATTCCTTATTTTTTTTGTCTTAGATGAAACATTTTATTCCAAAATAATACATCTATTATTTTTTAATTAAAATAATTTTCGTAAAAATTTTTTTTACGTTCAAAATACAGAAACAATAAAAATAACAATAAAAAACCAAATTAAATAACTAAATAGTCTTAAAGAATACAGTAAAAAAGATTCGACTAATTTAATTTTAACAACGTTATATTCAAGTGGGCCCAAAGGTATGCCCTGGGGAATACCATATTCTTTACAGTCAAGTTTGACACATCAAAGGGCTGTGTAAGATCAAAAACTGATTTTGACCCTTAAACAAAAGTAATGTTGTTGAATTTATTTGGAATATTTATTATAAAAAATTAAATAGTTAACCTTTCAGCGGTCGCACCCTTGCGCCGAGTACAAGCAGTCGCGCGCGGTCTGCAATTCCGCAATTTTAAGTGTCTTGTTTGGGAAAACAAATGAATATTTAGACTTATTGTGTAGCTCATGATTAGAAACATGTCTTATATAATGTAAAATAAAGTAAACATAACTTATTTTTTCATTATTTTTTTATTTGTGATTAATTACGCAAAGGTAATTTTTGTCCTTGGGTGAAAATCACCGTTATAAATCAACAAAAACAAAACAAAATTAAATTTTCTTTTTTACTTCTAGTAACTTTTAAAAAATATTATAATATTAAAATAGAAAATAATTACAAGTTACAAAAAGCATGAAATATTTACCCCGGTTTCGCTTTAATCGCTCTGGAACACAATCGGTCGCTCGCGGAATCTGAGACCGCAAACACAAAAATGACAGCACGTGTGCATGCGACTAAAGTCACAGGGCTATTGACGGGTGTTAACTCACCCCTCCGTGGATATCACGGACGCGCAAGCGTCTATTCCTTACAGTTTTAGTAAGTTGACTAAAATAAGAACGTTGCGGACTCAGAGACCGCGTGCGACCGCTGGAAGGTTAAGGTAGTTGATGGTATTTTTGAACTACGAAAAAGTTTTTAACTTTCATAGTCACTACAATTAAAATAAAATTTGTTGTTTTTACTTTGTTGTTGTTTTGAAGATAATTTATCATTTTTTATACGATGACCCCAAAGCTAACATTACGCAATAATCATGCAAATCTATTTCAATGTAAGACAAACATGTTGTTCTAACATCATGTAAAGTAAAGTAACAGCCTATAATCATCCCACTGCAGGGAAAAGGCCTCCATCATTGAATTCAAGTTACCACAGCAATGATGGGTGTACTGGCATAATCAGCACGCTTGCCAAATGCGGGTTGGTGATCACAAACCCGAACAACGTTCGAAAATTCGAAACTTTTTGTTGCCCGACCCGGGATTCGAACCTGGGACCCCGAGATCTTGGCCCGGTATTTAAACCACTAGACCAACGGGGCGTTCTTTAAACCACTAGACCAACAGGGCGTTCTCTAACATCATGAATAAAACATAAATATTTAGTCATAATTTTCGGAGTAAAAAGCAGTCTATAAATAAGCTATACAAGCATTTTATACAAGCCTATTCTACTTGCCAAATTTAGTCTAAATGTGCTCAGCCATTTGACATGATTAAGTAGGTAACAAACGTAAACATTCGCATTTCCAATTAAAAGACCTTTTTTTTCCAATTTCTGATAATCTGTAGCGAGTCTTTATTGACGTGACAACGTCTTAAATTAGGTTGCGGCTGGGAGTCACTTATGAAAAAGTGTAACGCTCGGTAACGTTACGATGAGTCACCGAACGAGAGAGAGGCCCGCCGAATGCCTTGCGTCTCTCTCCCACTCAACTATGATCGGTCTGCCGCGCGCGCAGCACTAGAGAATTAGGCGCATTGAATCGGCGCATGCTTGTGTCTCTGTCTTTGTCTTTCTCGAACGTTCTTGGCGTTGGAAAAACAAGAAAGCGTCATAATACAAGTTCACACGTGTGGTTAAAGTATCGTCAGCTGTGTCTGTAGTGAAAAGACGTTGTCACGTAAAATCTTCGCCCGTAAAACCGACTTTGCAGGCAACCATTTTTTTTTTCTTATTGGAATATATCATACGATATAACAGGAAAATTGCAAAACGATACAAAAAAAACGTATTTATTTACTTTCGATTGCTAACTTAAGTTTGGAACAGATGTTCTTGGTATAAACATTATTAATATTGTCAGAAAATATGTCGGCACACAGATGCCTTATCAAATAAGTCACAACAAATAATAACGACAATATTGCTAAAGGGAAATAAAAGGATATAAGAGAAAGTCTTACCCTCATTCCTAGCGAAGTATTGGGTCAGGCATTTTTGCATTAGAGCCGCAAGCATGTCTCGTTATTTAGATCGAATACGGTGGAATTCGTCTAGTCTATTTATTACTTTTTTCATTCATGGTAAAACATGTACCTACATTTAAATATCACACGCTGTTTTCTGAGACTTTGAACGTGCAAAATTTGAAATGGACAATAAAATTTTCTAATTTCCAAGGTTAAAAGAAGCCTTTGTGCTAATCCTGCATAATTTTGACGACCATTTGGATCAGCGGTAGTTAACGCTGCTTCCGACCCATGCGTCGCGGGTTCGATGCCCGCACAGTACAAATATTTGTGTGCATGAACATGTCTGTTTGTACTGGTCTGGGTGTTTTCTATGTATTATAAGTATGTACTTACAAAAAAAAAAAAGTATATAAGTAAGTTTATCGGTTGTCTAGTACCCCATACGACAGGGTACTCAATAGTAGCTTAATTTGGGACTAGATGGCTTTGTGTGGCCCAGTGAGGCATGTGTTAAAATATTTATTTATTTATTTATTATTTATTAATTATGATCTGTTACCATGCTAAATTTCATCTAATTCTGGCGTGTTTGAGTGACGAGAATTAATTAAAAGATTCATGTGTATATTTAGTAAGATTGCCGATGAACGTTCCACATGTCTGTTTATTGTTAACGGTTTGAGAGAGGTAGACCTAGACAGCATTGCTAAGGTCAATGGAGATTTCTCATAGTCCTGAAGCGCATAGTATAGTCGGTTCTTTTTAGAGAATCTTACGTTTAGTTATTGAATTATATTTTGCGGTATTTTGATCAATGTAACGTTATAAATATATTAGTCTAAATTTGCATTTCTCGTTATAAGTTAAGAGAGAATTAAAAGAAAAATTTTCACTTTTTCTTAAATTCTTTCAAAGCTGATACGTACTTGCTCTATGTGATTATAGCTTTTGAATCTAAACTGTTATCGAATGAAATATCTTCGATCCAAGAGACCTTTAAATTGCAGACAAAGCTCAAGAAGTAATAAGCTTAAAAGCTTTAAGAGTATTAACCTAGACTTCAACGCATAGCTTCGAGCTTCCAACTATAAACTTGTTGGTATTGTTTGGTACAAAATAGGTAGTAAATCTTTTGAAGTAAGTTTCACATGTGTATGCACGTCAATTCGTTTTTAGATGAAAATGTATTAATTATTTGAGTTTTTTTTTTGATAGCTCTATTAATATTGTGAAATGCAATAGATTCTATTGGTTTAATAATATTGTAATTATATTAATATTTTGAAATGTAGGTATATTTTTAATGATAGTTACTCAAACCTTGATATACTCGTAACATAAAGCTAGACCATTTTCTGATAATTTTTTTTTCGTTTTGTAACAGATAAAGCGCTAATAATTATAACAAATAGAGAAAAAAAAAACGAAATGATGAATAAAATTTAAATTGTTTTTTTAAAGGTGTCTTATT
This sequence comes from Anania crocealis, assembly GCA_949315895.1. Classification (NCBI taxonomy): domain Eukaryota; kingdom Metazoa; phylum Arthropoda; class Insecta; order Lepidoptera; family Crambidae; genus Anania; species Anania crocealis. The sequence continues at coordinate 12,848,727 of OX438872.1, forward strand.
AAGTGAATTATCAATACTGTTTTAAAGGGATTTTGTCAAAATCATGTTTATTAATAAACAAGTCCAAGTTTATAAACGCTCGACATAAATTTAAGTGTGTGTAAATTAAGGTGGCTTGTTCATATTAAAGCATAAAAGATCATAATATTAAAGCTTAAGCATCAATAAAATTTAACATATTTCATTCAACAGGTGAACAATTCTTTTCTTCTTGTATCTAACATTTATCCCTGTTTATTTCTGGGATTTACCATACAAATATCCCTTGTAAATTTGTCTGTACAAAAGCCATTTAGGTTTCGTCAGGTTTATAATTCGTGAGCTTAACCAGATAATTGTTCTTGCTATATATCTCCAGTCAATTGTTAGGCAATTGCTGCTGGCAGTATCTAAATTAGAATTTATGGGGCAGTATTAATCTCTATTGCGAATCAGTGCGGTTGAAGAGGATTCGAGTAAATTTATATCTTCTATTTCATGATCAACTTAATCATCAAATGAGTAATATATTACGTTTATGCGATATTTTATTGACACATAACAAAATTTTAACGCCTCGTTAAAATTTCGTTTGAACACCGGGCCATGATCTCTAGGTCCCGGGTTCGATACCCGGGCAACAAAAAGTTTCGAATTTTCGAACATTGCTCGGGTTTGTGATCATCAACCCGCATTTGGCAAGCGTGGTGATTATGCCAGTACCCATCATTGCTGTGGTAACTTGAATTCAATGATGGAGTCCTTTTCCCTGTAGTGGGATGATAATAGGCTGTTACTTAATTACTTACTTTAACAAAATTTTGTCTAATTTTATGAACAAAACAACCTGGACGCATCCATATTGGACATGTAGAAAGAGACTGTATTAGAAAAGAATATTGATAATACTTTATTTGATATTTTATCAACTTAATTGTATTACCCATAATAGTATAGCGCCGCGCCCGGATTGCGAGGAGATGCGGGTTCGAGTCCCGCCTGAGACATAATTTTTCTAGTTTATTTACTGCTATTATAATATTTATAATATAAATATGTTTTTACCGTCAAATTTCCAATTTATAGAATTTTTTACAAAGTGTCAAACTTTGATCTTGTTTTTATTCTTGTTCACTTTTATTCTAGTTCACTTACTTTGATCTTGTTTCAAAGTAAGTAGTTTTTTTTTCTCTTTATCTATTTGAAGCTTTTGCCTTACAGGCATGCCAGCTCTATCGTACCTTATAGATGTATTAACAAAAGTTTGGAAAGTTTTGGAAGTGGAAGTGGAAAAGAGAAACAAAAACAAAATACGGAAATGTGTATTTTTACTTTGACCCTTAAGAACACCGAACCCGCGGCCTGAAAGTTGGCGATACCTAAGAATCAGAGTGTGCGCCACTCTACCACGGGGGTCAGGCTTCTGTTAGCCGTTTAGAAGTCTTAGCAAGACTAACACCCGTATTTATAAACAAGTAAAAGTGATTACTTGACTGAAAGTAATTACTTAAGTGACAATAAGTATTCCTTAATCAAGTAATTACTAGAAGTGAGAACTATCAAAAGTTAGCATTCTAAACCAAATAATATGACTATTAATGGTGACCCATTGCCTTCAATTATGCTCTAGGTATTAACACTTGAAGTTATGAATTTCTTAAGCAATAAGTAATTATTTCTTTGTAAATACAAGGGTAAAACAGCATTTTTAGATACACAGAATAATACACAAATAGCATCAAATAACATTACCTTCATATATAAGTGGAAAGTAACGCTCCGTTGGTCTAGTGGTTTAAATACCGGGCCAAGATCTCAGGGTCCCAGTTTCGACACCCGGGTTGGGCAACAAAAAGTTTCGTATTTTCGGACATTGCTCGGGTTTGTGATCACCAACCCGCATTTGGCAAGTGTGGTGATTATGCCAGTACCAATCATTGCTGTGGTAACTTGGCTTCAATGTTGTGTTAATTATAGGCTGTTATTTTACATACTTTTACCTTTATAAGTGAAAATGCTAAAACCTTTCAATGACCGTAGACTTTCAAATATCAATATTTTTGAAAGGTAATCCCGTAAATACAACGAGTAGGCACTCAATATCAATTTGTATGGTTTATGGCACATTAAGCCTTTTTTATGGTTTAGCGACGCACTGTTGTGTGTATATGATTAGTGATTCCATCATTTCGAGTCGAAAAAGAGCGGAGTGGCGTAGATTAGCGTAGTTATACAAATATTATTACTTTTTTCAGTGCGAGTACCTAGCTCTTATATTTAAAAAACCCTAAACCGTAACCTAGCCTTTTTTTAGTTGATGTCAATAAAAAAAGAGAATTGCAAAAGCTACGTTTGGCACTAGAGATTGATAAAAGAAGCTGAGATCTGTATTAGTAAGATAATATTAGCTCGCTTGGGCTTAACAAGAAGATATTGCCACTGGCTAACGGTATGAGGACACATATGAGCTTAATATTAAAACTAGTGATGTGACGTATTCAGGACTTTCGGTACAGAAGGTTTTTGTTCGATCAAACCACACCTGGCTCAGAAGCAGCGTTTACTACCACTGATCCAAATTATCGTCGAAATGTTTGGTACATATTGTACCGGTTTAAACCAGAATTTTGAAATCTGTATCCGTATCCGCGGATATTTTAAAATCTCAGGCACATCTCTTAATGTTATCTGACATAAACAAATAGTGAGACAACTGCATAGATATCCATCGCAAAAGCGGGTGGTCAGAATTGAAACTATAATTTCAAATAGAACATGACTGCAGTTAACATGTGACCGACTAGCTTTATCAACACGGGCCTGAGTATTTGCTAGTTAAATATGACATGTGAAATCGGAAAATCGGGTTTTATACGATTAGACTATATTCATTCCTTTACTGGGTGCCTAGGAATAATAGTGAAGTGAAATAGAAGTGCAGAGTGTACATTACCTTCAAGTATCCCGGTCACGTGGTTACCGATGATTTGAGGGATGACAAAGACATTGAAAGGGAAAGGAGAGCGCTGGCAGTCCGCTGCAACATGTTGGCTCGCAGATTTGCACGTAGCAGTCCCGATGTAAAAATAACGTTATTTAAGGCGTACTGCCAAACACTTTACACTTGCAATCTGTGGGTCAACTATACGCAGGGGGCTATCAACGCTCCCAGAGTACAATATAATAAATAAATAAAATAAATAAATAAATATTTAAGACATGCCTCACTGGGCCACACTGAGCCATCTAGTCCCAAATTAAGGTACTATTAAGTACCCTGTCGTATGGGGTACTAGACAACCGATAAACTTACTTATATACTTTTTTTTTTTGTAAATATATACTTATAATACATAGAAAACACCCAGACCAGTACAAACAGACATGTTCATGCACACAAATATTTGTACTGTGCGGGGATCGAACCCGCGACCCATGGCTCAGAAGCAGCTTTAACTACCGCTGATCCAAATGGTCGTCTAAAAAAATAATAATGGATGTTGTTGGGGCTTCCGCGCTACTGCAGCGCATCGGGGATGTTCGCGCTGGCGCACACGGACGGTTTTTGCACCGTAGTGCGAAAGCGAATCGCATCACTTCTGCGCACGGTGCGTGGGAGCGCCAATATTCTAAAAACAATAAGCGATAAGCCTGACTGTCCGATTCTGCGGCACTGGGTGTACACACACACACTTGTGGCCGGGGTGTCGGGCAGTACGGGCAGATATTGAAACTAGTTTTTGGATATATATTTTTTTCACATAATGATACTACTAACATAAGTATAAGTTTTCTGTTACTAACAAATATATGGACACATCGTCTGAAATGAATCAATTTTATTTTATTTTTTTATTTTATTTATTACTCCTGATTTAGTTATTGAAAATATACAAAAGGAAATGTAAAATGCGATTTTGTTGAGTAAATGTAGTGCACTATTAAAGTATTTTATAAAATAACTGGCTGACCCGAGAAACGTTGTTTTACCAAATACATTAAGGGTTGGTGGTAGAATAGTATTTTTTTTAGTAGTAGTATATTATACCCCGAGCAGCCTCGCAAAGCGACTGACCATTGCAATCCAGCGATGTTATGCTGCCATTTTGTCTTGAACACTTCAGGGCCCTTACTCTTGAATTTGATTTAAGCTCGATCTCGATTCGACCTAGACAAAACCTGCACAAACTCAATCGAATTGAAATCAAAATCAAGCCGAGATCGATCTAAAATGGCGATCCGTGAAACATTTTCGGTTGATAACGAAATCACCATCGACACAAAAGTTTAGGTTCACTTTTTAGAGTACCAAATCACTGATTCTCGACGTCGATTCGATTTGATCGTAACTCGAACTTGTCAAGAGTAAGCCTGCAGTACGCGGAGAATCGGGTATAATTATGATACCATTTAGTTAGTTAGTCAGTTAGTAACAGCCTATAATCATCCCACTGCAGGGAAAAGGCCTCCATCATTGAATTCAAGTTACCACAGCAATGATGGGTGTACTGGCATAATCACCACGCTTGCCAAATGCGGGTTGGTGATCACAAACACGAGCAACGTTCGAAAATTCGAAACTTTTTGTTGCCCGACCCGGGATTCGAACCTGGGACCCCGAGATCTTGGCCCGGTATTTAAACCACTAGACCAACGGGGGCGTTTTTTTTATTAATTAATGTTTTATTTCTAATATTTAATATCTTATTCCGGACAAAGACAAATCCAAAAACACAAAAACCATAAAAGCTTGTCTAGTTATTCTTCACTTTTAAATGATGTAACTAACACAGCTTTTATAATATAGATAAATATGCTCTAAAACAACATTATTTGCTAGACGTGACTAACTATTTATCAGATAATATCAGTATATAAACTTGAAAAATTTTGTCTCAGGCGGGACTCGAACCCGCATCTCCTCGCATGCCGGGCGGGATACCATTAGGCCACCGAGACACTGCGACACGGCGCGAATTTTTCAAGCATATTCTTACGCTGTGAGCCAGCGTTGCTTCATCAAATGTTAGGAGTTTGCACCCTTAACACCCGAAAGAAACATCTTTGCAGATGTTTGACAGTCAGTTAAGATGAAACAGCTATTTATATACTTTATTTGATATTTTAGCAACTTAATTGCACCTATAACATCAGTATATAAACTTTGTAAAATTTTTTTGCCGGCATGCGAGGAGATGCGGCTTCGAGTCCCGCCTGAGACAAAATTTTTCAAGTTTATATACTGATATTATAAGTGCAATTAAGTTGCTAAAATATCAAATAAAGTATATTTATCAGATGACAATTAGGTGATGGTAATTCTGTTTGTGACACTGAAATTATTCAGTTCTTGATGTTATTTTTTGTTTGCGCCTTCAATTAGATGGCAAGTAAGAAATTAATTTACTTGCTACAACGAGATATTTAATATTAACTTACAGTGAAAAATAAATATTCATAGCAGAATATTATTCTGTTTTTATGGATCTCTTGATGTATTTTTGCGTTTCTAGTAAACATTTAAATACACAAGATTCATAATCTTGATTCAAATGTTACTTGATTTCTGAGAAATTATGTTTCTTTTGATTACAGAGTAAAAGGAGATAGAAAATTAAAATTTCTTAAAATTTTTGATGAATTTTTAAATTGTTTAAGCACCAGCTTAAATACTAAAGCTTTTTCTAGATTTATTTTATGGAGGCCGTGTTATGTATATAAAAACAAGTTAAGTAATATAATACTTACTTGGGTTCTTTGACCTTATTAAATTTGGTTGTGCTTCTTACAAAGCCGGCTATGATATCGGGGTCCCGTGTTCGAGCCACGGGTCGGCCACCAAAAAGATTCGAATTTTTATAAATTTGCTCGGGTTTGTGATCACCAATCCGCATTAGGCAAGGTGATTGTGCTAGTACCCAGCATACCTGTGGTAAATTGAATTCAATAATAGTTGCCTTTAACCTGCCGTGGGATTATAGCCTCTTACTTTTTGCTAGTAATTCAAATCTTAGTAACTTTAACGCTTTGAACCCCAAGAAACAACCGGTTGGTACGATAACAATTGATTTTAATTGTGTCTGGAATATCCGATCGTCAAAGGGTTAAAAAGATTCATTAATATTACCTTGGAGTCAGTAATTTAGTATCATTACCAGCCTTTATACCTAAGTGCACTGCTAAACACATGCTTGAATAATGATATTTTTCCCTAATTGCCACGCTTGGTAGGGTAGGCGATCACAGTCTGGCCAATGGTGGAGAAAAGACTGCTCGTCTTCTTCTGGCAGTACCTCTTTAGTCGCTTCTTAGAAGTGGTATTATTCTCCTAATACGTTCACACTTCGAACGTTCAAATAAGTCAGTAAATACTCGCTAAGTGATCTGTTTTCACACAACCAAGCCATTTTATTATACAAATAATAATGTTTTTCCACTTTCCCTCTCTGGTTTTGTGATTTCATGTTAACGTCATTATTTTTCCTCGCCTGTCAACGCAGCTTAACAGTGTCCCGCGAATAATCTTTGTGACGCGCCATTTTTCCATAAATCCTTTTACAAATGTCGAATTTACACAATTTATCAACGTGAGTTGTTCAGACGACTAATGAAAGAAGCGTAGAATGTGTTGAGAAGCTCAAACGTATGCAGTGACAACAAATAAAAAACAATTAAAAGGGTTCATTTTGTAAAGCTTCAGTGACACCGAAAAAAATATCAAGTTTAAGCGCTTTTCTATATAATATGGCAAATTGAAAATTACTGTCTCTTTAACGTTATGTAAAACGTCATGTTATAAGATAATTTAATGTCAAATAGCCGTCTTCTACCTATCATTCAAACTAAGACTAGATTACGAATACGATTAATAATGTGCTATAACATGACTATAACATGGCGTTGACTTTGACGATGACTATGTCTATCACTATAACTTTGAGTATATTTATAAATACAACAACCTAGAGAAGCTTATTGTGACTAGCAAAATTAATGGGAAAAGGCCTCGTGGATGCTGCCCAATACGTTGGTCCGACCAAATCCGCACCACTCTTGACTCCACTGTTAACAACGCCCTTCACAACGCCGAAGACAGAAACAGGTGGAGAAAAACTACAAGGGAAAAAGTGATCCAGCACTGAGGAAATGGGATAAATATAATATGGACTATATCTTTGAATAGGAATATGGTTATAAAAATTACAATTACTTTGACAGTGAGTATAACAGTCTGACTTTATCTATGCATGACTAATAGCTTTGACCCTGAATTTGATAATGATAATATCAATTAATGTTACTTATTTTATAGTAACATTAAGTGCGATGCTAAAATAACTAGTGTATTTTTTTCTATACTATATATTTTGGGCAGGGAATTTCCTCATTTACGCAAGTTCTTCTTTGCCTGTTGCTTTTACCAAACTGAAACATGATGAAAACTTTTGAAGGCAAAAGTTTAAAACTGAACATACATGAGAAATCGAGCACGTGTATCAAGTTCAATCAATTCCAAGTTTATACAATTTTAACGAGAGATATTTGGAGTTACTTTGAGTTTTAGAAGTTTGATATAACTTCTAAAATGTATCAAACTTCTAAAACTGATTGTAGTCAAATGAAGCGTAAGCGTTGAAATGAAATGAATGAAATGAAATCGGTCGTCATTCCGGAACCTTTCCACCACAAAGGCCATCGGCTCTTCTTACTATGTCCGCTAACTGCCAGCTCCGCAAGCGAGCGATGTTGGTTATCTTAGTTCTCCTACGGATTTCCTCATTTCTGATTCTATCACGCAGGGAAATACCAAGCATTATTAGCCTAAACCTCTAATTAAATGAATATGAATACGAATGCTGGCTAATGTAAGTTCATGACTGCAAAAATCAGTTAAGTCTTGAGCATACCAAATACAACAAAATTTGCAATATATTACATGCTAGTTTTAAACATAAATATCTTTTAATAATGAACAATTACGAACTTCATGAGCATTCGACACTGCTGCGGCATGGTCATACACAGGTCACTAGAGCTGTGTCACAAAATAAATACGTTGTGCCTAGAATTACTAATATGTATGGCAACAGAACTTTATCTAAAAGAATACCTTATACTCTCAATATGTTACCTTCCCATGTCCTAAAAAGTAGTAAAAAGAAGTCATTCTCGAAAAAAATAAAAAGCATTTGATCTTAAATCTTCCATGATCTAACAGTTTATTTGGTAGCTGCATTTTATTGCTAGCAACATTTTGTTATTAGCATCATTTTATTTATGTTATTTAATTTATTATTAGGAATTATTAAGCTAACTATGTACTCGCAGTCGAAACCGAAAGGTTTTGCGAGACCTTTATATTATAATGTCAATGATATTTGTTTTAATAAATAAATAAATAATTAAGGTATAAGCAAAGGAAGTCAATAACATCGCGGGAAAAGGCACTTAAAGCTGTCAGCCCCGAAAAAATATAGAAAGTACTGGTTTTGTTATTCTATAGATAGATAAAATAAAATAAGGATATTCTTTATTGCATACCAAATAAGGAAATATATGTAGAGCTGCATTTTAAAGGCAGTCTTATCGCTAGAAGCGACCTTCCAGACGACCTTTAGGTGGAAGACAGTAGAATAGGAGTTGAGAGTAAAGGTGGCAGGGAGTTTTGAAATGTGAGCATTACAAAATATAAATAAACAACATTCACAATAAACTGCATAAACTATACAGTCAAAACGGGTATACATACACACGTACAAATTCCATTTATGGGCCGACACCATTCGGAATAGAAGCCATCGAAATCCTATGCCAACCAAAAGTTGTACAACACCTAAGTACAGGGCCAGATACGTGACGAGTAGACTCCATAATTTGTATGGTTTTTAACGAATCATTTTTCTAATAATCCTAAATCTAGACACCCATTACATCAATCGCCTAAGCCAATGAATTATTGAAATTTGATTCAGCACTCAACTTGAAGAGCAAAAGAGGGGAGGAAAGGGCCTTCGATCTCAAGAGGGTTTTATTGTCTGCAAAGAGGTTCGGTCCAGAGAAAAGTCTAATAATAAGGATTTTATAAAAAATACCGAAGACATTAATTTTGGATTTAATTTAGTTTGTTTTGTAATATCTACTTGAGAGTCGCATATTTAGATAGTTTATTGGATTTATTGTTTCGAAAGCTTAAGTATTGGATTTCACTTTATTAAGGAATTTGACGTTTTTTGACTGGAATATGTCGAGGAACTTATCTACATATAACTATACTAATATCATGATCAGAGAAGTTGTACTGTCTATGTTGTTTGGAACAAATCAACTCAAAACCTTTCGTATTGATTTCAACTAATTTTGTACAGATACAGTTTGAATCCCTTGAAATTACATTTTAGAGTTTTCATTAAAAAAAACAGTCCTTTGAGGGAGTAAAAAGGAGGGTGGGAGGTTTGTATTCTTCTTGTTACACACTTTACAGAGTGGCGTAGTCGTCATATTATACTCGTATGCAGCTATGGAGCCCAACACTACGCATGGCAATTGTCACTCTAAGACTGAAAGGGACAAAACATAAAAAATCATCACACGGACAAGAAAGTATACTTTCTTGATCTGTATTGTGCCGTGTGACTTCTTTTCATATAATCGTAAGACCTGTTTAAAGGGGAAGTTTTTGACTGAGGAAGACAAACGACAGCCTATTCTCTTCACTTCAAAATTTTTAGCCTGCTGTGGATCGATATGCACTGGTGATGATTACGGTGAACTCTGTGTTAATTACCCATTTAACTGATTAAATTTGATAAGTTTGTCCAAACTGGTAATTAAAATTCTTTGAGATATATATTATCATTACTAATATTATAAATAAGTAATTAACTATGTCTGTCACGCTTTCAGGCCCAAACAACTGAACCAACTTTGATTAAATTTATTAAAAACATAAATTGAACCTTAAGACATGACATAGACTATTACTACGAAGTGTAAAAAGCTGGTACATAGACTATTACTACGGAAAGCTGCCAGCTTCCCGTCCGCGATATGTTTAGTTCACACGAGCAAAGCCGAGGGTAATAAGCTAGTAATACACAGTGCTTTTCAACTACATGTAAAACGAAGCCCACGTTATCATTGCCAAGATGTTATACAAAATGGTTTTATACATGTATAACATCTTGGCAATGTCATTTCATTTTTTTTTTATAAAAATTAAAAATATTGGTTTAGCTATTTATTTTGAAACTTGTAATGCGTACGGATATAGCTATAGGTTCATTTATCATGGACCCCGCCGCAGCAAAATGACGTCTGTGCGCGTCACAGCGTGTTACAAAATTAAAAGTCTAAATCAATATTTGATAATAGGGGTTAAAGTATGAAATTGCCGATTATGTTTCCAATTTTAATTTTGTTTATAGCTCTTAAGTATAGTCATATTATTGCGTAATTCTTTTTGTATTGTATCAAAAACCAAATAAAGTAACTTTTGTTTAAAAAAAAAATGCAATACTAGTGCCTGTTACTTCAAAGGAAGTCGTTGAAAATACCCCTTACAATGTGTCAGCTGACCTTCTTGCTTCAATTAAGTATATTTGTATTATATACTTTGATTTTCAGAAATTTAAATACTATAATTCGTAGCTTTATAACCATCTAACTTACCTTCAATTGCATCGAAAACGGTTCAGACGTTTTTAAAAAAAACTAAAAAATTGTTAGTATGGAAAAATGACTTTTCTCGATTTCGTCCATACAAAACGGCAATTTCATATTTTAACCCCTAATATTTTTCAAAAAAGTTTTTTATTGATAAACCCTGCTGTGATGTGATAAAAGCGTGGGCGTCGTTTTCTGGTGGTTGAAAATGCACCGTGTATAGTTAACTAAATACAACTTTGTGTTGTTTAGAAATGAATTAAGTGAAAGCTTTCTACATTACCTCGAATCCATTGATGTCCAGCTTCACAACAATTAATTTATGCATCAAATGGCCTCAAACTGAAGTTCATTTAGAATCCTAACTACAGTTTTGTTGGAATATTTCAAATTGTGGCGTAAATACACTCCCACATTATAAAGTTGGACTCAAAAAAGTTCTACAGTTCTATAACTTGTTTCAATTTAAACTTTTTGCGGCGAAATTTTATCATGTTTAAGTGCATTTTGCTTTAAATCGTTTTTGTATTTGACACATATTGTTGGTATTTTTTGTTGTATTTAGTTTTCAGTAATGCTGTGCTATAAAGTTCCTTACTTAACTGTTATTTGTTCGATCGTTTCTCTGGGGAATGAATCCTTATTGTTGTTTATAAAAATTGTTTAGTCTAAAACATAATATTTTGTCCTGTGGGCTTAAAAATCTCCAATTGTTAAAACTTCCAAATCTTAAACCGGGTCTGATACAAAATAAAATAGCTGCATATCTTCGTTTTAATAGGTGCTTTAAAGAAAAAGCGGCCTTAAGAGCATCATCTTCTTTCCACCATTGACCACTGCGATCGCCAACCTGCCTATCAAATAATATTTATAAATAATAAATAATTATGATAGTAATATCTTTGTTTGGTATGCTGGTTTTGCGGTTCTTTTTTGCATAAATATAATCAATGGGCTTGCTCTTGATTACATGACTACTATACGGTTAAGAGGAAGCCTAAGATGGAGCAAGCTTACCCAGAGGCACTGGTTCTCCCACACACCAGCGGAACACAGAAAACTGTTTGGCGCTGGACTCCGGCAGGAGGGTAGTAGCAAACAGGCAGCCCCTTACGACAGTGGCGTAGCGTGGGGGGTTCAGAGGGGGCCATGGCCCCGGGCGCCATATGAAAGGGGGCGGCGAATAAGGATTTTTTTTTGAGTAATGCAAACGAAAATGTCACTAAGCAGATTTATTGTACAATATGCGGTCAGAGTCAAGTTTGCCTTCTAGCGAAGACATCTACCCTAAACATACAATCGACTTCGAACTCACGGATAAGTTTGCCACATGTAATTGCAATCTAACCATCATTTTTAAACGGCGACCTCCAAGGCGGAGTGGTGTACAAATCGGTTTTCAAGGTGACGCCTGCTCCGAGGTCACGGGTTCAATTCCCGGACGGGTCAATGTAGAAAAAAAAGTGTTTTTCTACATTTTCTCAGGTCTGGGTGTTTGTGGAACCTTCGTTGTTTTTCTGAAGCTGTGCGTAGTAATTTATATAGACTTGCAATAAGATGTACGATTTAAGTGCATTAGATCCATTCAATATAATATTTAAACTTTAAATGACTTCGAATTGAAATAGGGGGCGGCGGATTTCTGGTCGGCCCCGGGCGCCAAGAAGCCGCGCTACGCCACTGCCTTACGAATCCTACCACACCGCAGAGGGATCTGTTAACCATCATCATTGGTTAGAAAACCAATGATGCCGTTGCCTACTGGACTACCAGTAGGTAGATACCACCATCCCTTCCTCTTTCGGTGACAAATACATAACATTACCTACAATACATAAACACGTTTTAATATACAAAAATACTAACGAGCAAAATTTTTTCTCATTATTTCAGAGTGTAACTTATACACAACAATAGATTGATTTCACGAGACGGCAAAACTTTCTTAGCTTCTTATGGAACAGATAAGCGTAAATGGAACATTTGTAGAATCAATAACGATATCTGTGTCTGTCACTTGATATTAAATATCTCGAAGTCAGTATTGTGTTCATTTTCTTAAATACAGGGTTACATCTCTAGGTCCCATGGCTAATTCGACTATTGACACGATTCAAATTCAAATTCTTTTATTGCGTGTCACATGACTTTATATAAGGTGAAAAATAAATATAAAAGTATGTCACATGTGTACCACCTGCACAGGGCGTATCGAAGATGCTTGATCGCTTCACTGCCGCATTTAGACTTATTTGTAATCGCGGTTTCATTTGTTATTCAAATAAAAAAAAAAACATGAATTACAACCCAAAGTGTAAGTTTTGGTGTATGCAACAAATCAGATTATCTTACATGTCATACCAATATTACTTTGGCCTGACTTTTTGTATAGCATTTGAAACAGAAACATCATTTTTTATTATTTGCTTTTGTTGGACGTTCATGACAAAGTCATTGAACTACCTTTCGATTCCAATTCAAAAATATAATTTCACTCGAAAGAACACAAAAATACAAACACAAAAAAGCTGCATCAATCGCGTTACGTGAGTTTATTCAACCGATAGGCTCGACATCGCCATTTTTACATCAAGGTGTTTTTTCATGCGTAGTATTTAGTAAAACGAAACAAAATTTTAATAACTGAAAGATATTATTAAATGAACTTCAGCGACCTTGAAGTATTTCCTCGTTCAACCGAACAACCTGTATTATATATCGTCGAAGGCAGTAATGGATCACTTTCCAAATGGTAAATTTATCTTGAAGCCGCATCCTTGACACCAATTCAAAGGATTCTATGTAAGCTTAGGATATCTTCAACATTTAGGAGATGTAAATATTTAACTAATTCAGCCTTACAGACAATGGAGGTCATGGTACAAAGGAATTCAGTTATGGCTTTATCCTGTTGTTAAGACGTTTAATTGAATACATTATGGGTTTATTTTATAGTTAAACACAAGAATATTTTTAGGGTTATTTACCAAAAGAGATAAAACGGGACCTATTACTAAGACTCTATACAGCCCGTGTGTCTGTTTGTCACTATGCTGTATTACGCAAATTGTGATAGGTAGAAAGTTAAACTTTGCATAGATGATAAAGGTATTTTTATCGCTGCTATAGCAAGAAACATTAAAAATAACCTGTTTGAATGAATTATTAAGTGGTTATTAGCTAGAAAGTGAAGTTACTACTACTACTACATAGCATTAATAAAAATAAAATAAAATAAAAAGAACAAACAAAATAACAAATTTAAATCGAAGACGCCAAAAAGGTTACCGGCTCAGCATTTGTCGTGGCATGCTACATGCATGCATGCCACGACGCTGATATTTTGCGGTAAACAACGGAAACAATTAAACATATAATTTTTAGCTGTCTAATAAGGTATGGAATCTTTCATGCGTGAGTCCAACTCGCATTTGCCCTTTTTTTTTTTTTTTTGAATACTTATTAGTCACAAAAAACTATTATACAGTCCCATGAAAAAACTTTAAAATGACCGCAATTGAATATTAGGGGTTAAAGTATGAAATTTCCGTTTTGTATGGACGAAATCGAGAAAAGTCATTTTTCCATACTAACAATTTTTTAGTTTTTTTAAAAACGCCTGAACTTTTTTCGATGCAATTAAAGGTGAAAGTTAGATGGTTATAAAGCTACGCATTATAGTATTTAAATTTCTGAAAATCAAAATATATAATACAAATATACTTAATTGAAGCAAGAAGGTCAGCTGACACATTGTAAGGGGTCTTTTCAACGACTTCCTTTGAAGTAATAGGCACTAGTATTGCATTTTTTTTTTAGTCAAAAGTTACATTATTTAGTTTTTGATACAATACAAAAAGAATTACGCAATAATATGACTATAGTTAAGAGCTATAATAAAAATAAAAAGTGGGAAAATAATCGGCAATTTCATACTTTAACACCTATTATTATGTATCTGCTGTCCCGTGTCTTACCTGGTGTGGGAATTCCAACTGACATACATAAATTAAACTTAAATGTTTACTAAGTTAAAGGAGCACCCAATGTTACACAATATACGTAATTAAATTCAATTGTGTGCTCATTTAATAAAGACGTTCTTAAGTTGACGGTTCTACTTTTAAAATCATATAATTATAAAAATAGAACGTAGCAATATTTATCATCTGACTGAGATAAAAAAAAATGATTAAAACTAAACAATTATGCATATTATTTGAAAGTAATTAAAATTTCCATCTGGTTTCCAGGGAGGCTTCAGATCTGTTACGAAGCTGCTAATTAGATTCGCCACTCATTCTAATGAAGTATTATCATGTTAGGAGTCGGTAAATTGAATTTAAAATATACAGGATGAAATTTTAACCACCTTCCAAATTTTAATCCTATATCAATCTACGAGACAAAAAAAGTCGTATTTTTTCATTTGGTATAGCCCAGTACAAAAATTTCAAGATTCAATTTTTGATATGGCCGCCTAGTAACACTTTTTCGTTGCGCATCTCATTCATTCATTACGATACTATTCATATAATTTTGATTTTCCCTTTATACATTAACAGGTCTAGGACCGTACAAATTGAAAACTATATCGCGAACAATATTTTCGGGTGACAACTTGATTTACAGTTTTTACTTCATAAATAGGCTCTTAATACGATACTGAACGCTTAGAAAAATTTTGGAAAGTGATTAAAATTTCATCCTGTTTATTCAAAATTCAATCTTCTAAAGATTGAATTTTGAATATATTTCTAAAAGCTACCCAGCTCAGCTGAGTACTCTTAGGGTTTTTGTCAAACTTCTAGCTGACCCCGCGAATTTCGTATCGCCTTAGTATATTAAAATTTTGTTTTTGTTGTCTTATATTTCATTACTATAACATATATTTAGAATCGTAGTTTTTAAATAAACAAATAACTTCCAATAAAAAAATAATGCGAGTATAAATTGAGCTATATTACATATGTCCTATCTTTTAACTTAGATTAAACAGCACACATTGTGCAATTCAGTAGTTTAGGATTCCATCTCTGACAAACAACGTTACAGAAAAATTTTATCTACTAAGATTTTCAACAACAATATTGCTCAAACATTTAAAAAACATATAAAATGCTTATAACTCGTCTTGTAATTAAAGGTAGAACTGTAGATCCCGCGGAGAAAAGGCTTAAGTGTGAGGAATACAATATTAACTTATATTCTATTACGTCTTGGAGTGCAATAATATGATAACGTCTCTAACTGTGAGTCCTAAACTTTAAATGTACTGAACTCTTATCCACCGCTCAAATTTTTGCTTGCCAGAATTTTTCACTTACCACTCATCCTAATGAAGGCATTGTTAATACCATTGTATCTTATTTCTTTTTCAAAAAAGAACGTAAAATTATTCAGAGAGCTTCGTTATTAACATGACTTGATATTTGTTATCTGTTATTGTTAAAATTATACCTGTTATATTTTTCATTCATCGGTTGTTTTGTGAGGTATGTTTTTAATTACATATTACAAATTACATTTAATTACATATTTGTATTTTTATGGAAGTATACAATTTTGTTCAATTTTGTTCAATACGAGGACTTTAGATGGTTGAAAATTATATCATCAAAGATTTATAGAAACTAAAACTATCAAAAGGACTGAGAGAGAATATTAATAGGGGTTAAAGTATGAAATTGCCGATTATTTTCTCATTTTTTATTTTGTTTATAGCTCTTAAGTATAGTCATAAAAACTAAATAAAGTAACTTCTGACTAAAAAAAAAATGCAATATTAGTTAGTGCCTATTACTTCAATGGAAGTCGTTGAAAAGACCCCTTACAATGTGTCAGCTGACCTTCTTGCTTCAATTAAGTATATTTGTATTATATACTTTGATTTTCAGGGTTTCAAATACTATAATGCGTAGCTTTATAACCATCTAACTTTCACCTTTAATTGCATCGAAAACGGTTCAGGCGTTTTTAAAAAAACTAAAAAATTGTTAGTATGGAAAAATGACTTTTCTCGATTTCGTCCATACAAAACGGCAATTTCATATTTTAACACCTAATATTTGCGGATACGAATTTTTAATGACAGTTAATTTATAAATTATAGGCAATTCAATTAGAAGGGCTTGTTCGGAAAAGTTCTTAGTTTTGCATTTATTTAAGAGTTATTATTTTTTAAAAGGACAATAAATTAATTTGTTAAACATTACATTTCTACAAAAACATGATTCTTGAAATTAAGCGAACGCTGTATATTGTTGGTGACGTTGGGATAAACCAAAATATAATAAAACCCTAAATTTCGAGTTATGTTTAATCTCATTAAATCTGCAAGCTTAATACGATTAATAATCAAAACGTAAGTCTGAAACCTGTCTAGGTTATTACAAAGTTACTCAACTTAGTAGGTATATAAGTAAACTGAATAAATGATCAATCAAACTTTAGAACCAAGTAACGATTAAGACCATTTGGATCAGCGGTAGTAAACGCTGCTTCTGAGCCATGGGTCGCGGGTTCGATCCCCGCACATACAGTACAAATATTTTTGTGCATGAACATGTCTGTTTGTACTGGTCTGGGTGTTTTGTATGTATTATAAGTATGTTTTTACAAAAAAAATATTGTAAGTAAGTTTATCGGTTGTCTAGTACCCCATACGACAGGGTACTTAATAGTAGCTTAATTTGGGACTAGATGGCTCTGTGTGGCCCAGTGAAGGCATGTCTTAAATATTTATTTATTTATTTATTTATTAACTTTGACAGTAATAATTAAGATTTTAGAATTAGCTAGCTGCTTGTGATTCTAAAGATTCTGTTAGGTCAATAAGTCAGTTTTGAAGAACTCGGAATTCTAATTGGTATAAGTAAAGTGACAAGTGGAAAGTGAGTTAAGGGGACTATAGAGCTATGGGGGCAGCAGCCCCCATATGATTTAATTTTATTACTTCTTGACAAAATCAATTCACAAAAAACTAGAACAGTATTATTTTAGCAAATGACCTCTAGTATTTATTGAATCACAGTAAACTTTTCATTTAGTTGTTTATAAAGTCAAATTTGTCTTTAGCGCCAAAAGCGGCCGGTTTTAGAAATAATGTTACAATACGAAAGGATGCCAGAATGAAAATCAGTTAGCAGTCATTCAATAAATAAAAGAAGTAATTCGCTAAAATGACACTGTTCTCGTTTTTTTGTAATTTATTATTTGAAACAATAAAATAAAAACAAATGGGTGCAGCACATAACTCCAGTAGTCCCCTTAAAAGAATATCATCACCCTTTCTCTTCGTATAGGTGTCGTATGGAGCGAACTGCCAGAAAGAGACTGGCAGCAGCGTCTCCACCATTTAAAATTTTGAACACCTGTCCTTTTCCTAAGCTTGGTGAATGAGGCAACAGCCTCCTTTTAAAGAGGATTTTGTGAACAAAGTTACCAGCAGTGGACTGGTAATCATTGGGAAGAAAGGTATTTACAGTGTTTCAAAATAAACCTTGTGATAGAATGAACACAAACCAATCTGAATACTTCGGATTTTTCATGATTTGTTTTGTAAATATCTTCTTTTATTTTAACGACCTTCTTACCTGTTTTTATGGTGTCTCCGATGTGTTTGAATCTCGGAAAGGGGTTAGATTATATAAGGTAAACGTAAATAGTGACTTTTTTCTTTTGACTAACGTTTTGAATATGGCACTCACCTGCTCCGAGTTCCCGGGTTTGATTCCCGGACTGGTCAATGTAGAAAAAGTGATAATATAAGGAACAGTTCGCTATTTTCACTATAATATAGGTTTTGTGGATACAGTTAATATCGGTGTATTGAAAATAATATAAGCTGAATATCGGAATAGTGAGCATCGTTTTGCTAAATACAAGGTTCAGGTAAATATTATTCCTAGCTCAAACCAGACTACCTATATTAACATAAAGCATGTAAATTCTATTCCATCAAAACATAAATGTGAAACATGAGCCACGTTAAATATTTTGATATTGATGCCTTGGTTGTTCACTTGAATGACAGAAAAGTGTAATCTAAATGAGATCCAAGTGCCATATTTAGTCCTAAAAATCTAGTAAAAAAAAAAAGTTTATTTCGTTAACAAAGTTAATGCCTTACAAACTAGTATATTGGAGCCTCCATTTAAGCAAAAAATACCTGTGTTTGGAGGGTCCGCTCTTCCATCACTATATTTTCTTTTACAGGCAGTATGGGTGAAAATAATATTTTAATAAACATTTCAAAGAAAGTAGAACAGAAGAAGTTTTACTCGTACTATATAATTAATTAAACTTAAAGTAGCTATCCTAATACAATAACAATTCAAAAAATTAATGTTTTCTTTTTATCGATCATGAATGTGAGTGTGTGTGTCTGATTGTGAGTATGAGTGAGCGTGTGTGAGTGTGTGTGTTAGTGTATTTGCGTACGTGAATTATTATGAACATGAACATGTATGATTAGCTTAATTCGAAATTAAATGAAATTTATACAATCCGCTCGAGAAATTGTTCGATTTCATCGTATGTATAATTTTGAATCCATTTTACCAAATATTTTTTACAGCTGTGATATGATATACATATATTTTTATTTATTTTATTATAGAGGAAGGTAGAACGTGAGACGAGTTGTCTTCTGGCAAATGTGGTCTTGCTATTATAAGACTGAGCAACAAAATTTCTACGTCGTTTATTAATTTGGCTTGGGTCGTATGATATTGTTTTGTGAGTTTTGAGGGTCGTACAGACTACATATAACTCCCTGACGGAGAGTAAACCACTGATACGTTTCCCTACTCACACTATATAGAGTGTGAGTAGGGAAACGTCTCTTTTTAAAATACATAACCTTAATGAGAGTACGCTGCTCTCTAACTCAAGAAATTGAGTTTTTGCTGCGCCACCCCAGACAGGAATGCAGTATGTCAAGATGGATTGAACTAGAGCAGTGTAGATTTGGATGAGTAGATAATTTGGTGAGTCTTTGTCCCTGTTGCATGGCATAACATGTCTAAGTGTTTTAAAAATCCAAATTAGCTTCCTCATTCTATTAATGACACAATCTATGTGTGGGTACCACGATAATCTCTGGTCTACAATTACCCCCAGGTATTTTGTTTAAGACATCTTTCCAATGGATGGACAATTACATGTTTTCTTATTAGTATTGTTTGTACACTCGTGAATTTTTAAATTAAAATCGGTTTGAGGCTGTGAGTTACTGTAGATACTAAAACATATTATTATATAACTTGTTTTTGAGGTGTTTAAGGTAAGGAGGTTTTGTCTTAGCCATATAGCTACCCGAGAACGGCCAGCTTCAGCTTCATCCTTGACCGTCTCCCAAGAGTCACCAGTAAATACCACGGCCGTGTCATCAGCGTACGACAGGACTCTAGCGTTAGGAATTTTCATACTACATAGGTCGTTGATGTAGACGAGAAAGAGGGTAGGTCCCAAAACGCTGCCCTGCGGCACGCCACACGTCACGTCGACAACTTCACTTGTATAACCTGATAGTCTTACTTTTTGTTTCCTGCCCAATAGGCAACTCTCAAAAAGGGCAAGCGGAGTCCCCCTTACTCCCATTTCTTCAAGCATACGTTCAGGGATGGGGATGGACACGGTATCAAAAGCTTTCTTCAGGTCGAGGAAAACCGACAGACATTTGTAAGGACGCAAATTCTACGCAAGCTATTTTTTTTTTGCAGCTTTAATAACATTGTAATTGATTGGGTTTTTCGAACGCCTAGCGACATCTATTGATGGTTCTTGGATTCGTCGCTACGGCGCCGTATTGTTATTTAAGTCATATTGTTCCTTTTTCTCAATTTCAAGTTTGGAATATCTATTTAATATAATAATTTTCTTTCTGGTTCGTTTCTAATAACGGAAATAAGGGCTATTTCTTAATTTATTAATCTTCCTTCCATTTAAGTGTCATTTGTATGATCGATTACTTTAGTGAATCAAAACGCGTACCTAACGGAACGTCATAACAGGAAGGATTAGGTTTTCTTTGGGACACTTGACCTGGGATCGCCGACCCAAATGGCGGATATATTCTTATAGTGATTGTTAATAACAATCCAAAGATGTCAAGGGCATCTAATACATCTTATATTTAAAAGTCTTATAGCAAAACAACATGAGGTAAAATAAATTGAAATATTAACTTATTTTTCACTGGTTGACAAATTCATCGTATGGCGTGGTTGTAAAATCGTATATATTTGTTACAGAGGAATTAAGTAAATTATAGTTGGTGGACGAGGGATATGTTTTCTAAATCTGATATTCTTCAGTAAACGTAAGTATTTCCTTGGAAATGTGTGTTTCCATACCTCATGTTTGGTATCAAAAGACAGGTTATTAATTTGATGAATTTCTTTTCAGATGGGTTTATAAATTCTATATTTTATAGTTTTTATATTTAATTTGCATATTTATACTTTAATTTGCATTCTTTCATATTCATCTAATTCTATCTGGATTAGATTGTTATTCCTTATCAACATTTAACTTGAGGTTCTGTTCCTGATGATGAACATAGTATTTGTATGGAACGACTTGTGAAGTCGATATAGTTTTGGGTTTTCAACGTTGGGTTGTTCTTGGGAACTGACATGGACTTCCATCCGGGAGCTTAGTAGCCGCCAGAAGGCTCAGGACCTAACCAGGGATTCCAAGGGATGTTCTGAAGTGAGGCACTGACCGATCCGGATGAGTATTCAACGTCTAAAGGTACCATCTTCTTTCTTTTCCTGTGAGGGCAGCTACTTGAAACCATAGTTCTATTTTAATGTTAATATATTGTAAAGTCGAGTCTTTATATCTGAGCTATTTAGATTATGCAGAACGGATAGCACTGATTTCAATCCCGAACCATTACACACACCCTAAATTAATTATGTTGAGAGTCATATCTCTAGTACTAATTGGTTAAAATCCTATATCTTTAGCTACGTGGATTGTCTAGTTGATAGTAGTATATCTATTAAGATTAATTACTCATAATGTGATAACAGTTGGCCATCAACTTAATAAATATATTTAGTAAATACTACTGATTGTTGTTATTCAACATCCCGTAGCCAGTCGACAAGGTTTTTTATAAATTTCTGCAAGCCGGGCATAGACTTAACCTACCTTTAAGTCTTGTACTATGTGTTCTACAACACCTAAAGAGCACCCACCAAAACCATCACCTTGCACATTTTTTAACAACATATTTTTTTTTATAAAATCGTAAAATATAATTTCTTCTTAAGGATATTATATTATATTTTATTTATTTATTTATTTATCAAAATCAATACATGCTGACTTACAGTACTACCCAAGACGCCAGCATATTATAATACATACAAAGAGAAACATTAGTTACATAATAACATAATAATAACATTAATGAAGCCGAACGTGACTAGTATCATATACGAATTATTATTAAGTACCTTCTAACACAGTCATAGTCATAGCCAATTTTCGAAGGTTAGTTTCTGCTAGAGAGCCAAATTTTCGGAAAGGTAAATAATAACTTACAGGTTTAGGACTTGTGAAGGCGATAATACAATCTTTTCCTTTTTCAAATTAGCAAAAATATTTTAATTGTGCTGTGGAAAGCACGTTAAGACGTTGATTACGGCTTTTGTCGTAAGATTCAAATCGTAAGAGCAAGACATGACAAGCTCATGGTAAGCCTCTTGGAAAACTCAGACACCAAATCACCCTTGAAAGATAATCAGAATCAGTAGCATTTACTTGAAATATAAATGACGGATAGACAACATTAAACCCTATTCCATTCGTGTATTGAGCTTATAACAAAGACATCTATCATTCAATATTGCAAAATGATCTGCCTAAAGCCTTCTGGATCATCGATGACATATCAGTTATTAGTTTTGCACTGAAACGTCACAATAAAGACCTTTGTCCCGAGTTTTGCCAATTTTTGATAGGAATGTTATTTGCAATCAGTCAGCAACCGAGCTAGATGTCAATAAAATAGAAGATTTTCTCATTTTCGTAAAGGTGTCATCAGATAAATCAGTGCTCCAATAAGTGACTTTTGTTTATACATCTCTTCTCAAACATTTCACGCCATTAGGCATAAGTTCCTCTAAAAATATGTACGATAAACGTTCATTACCTGCTAGGGGCTACCCACCAGATTTGCCAGATCGTCAGTCCACCAGGTTAGGGTCCCAATTGCCGTCTGGTGCCCCATTCCAGAACTTTTTTGTTTGAAGAGTAAACTTGCCGTATGTCCAACCCACTGCCATTTCAACTCAACAATCCTCCGAGCGATGTCATCTAGTTCTTAAACTGGTTTTATTATGTCTGATCCTTCCACGACAGGTCAACACCAAGCATCGCTCTTCCTCTTGTCCGCTGTGCAACCAAAAATGTTTAAGACCTATATAGATTTCCTGCTTATTCATTCATTTTTAAGTTCTCATCAATAAAAATTTTTCGTTCTGTGGTTGTGATAAGAAGTTACTTAAGAAGTACTTCCAAAAAATTGATGAGCAGTAGTATCTTCTCTTTGCAATTGACCAAACTACGATCTCAACCAGCATGCCAAGCGTAGCGATTCTGGCCAAATTCTTCTTTTGTGGGGCATAAGATAAGCAGTGGACTGACGCGGGCTAATGATGATGATGATGATACGATAAACATCGACTTCCAGCTATGTCTAATTAATCGTGACTTAATTCAAGTCACGACTAAGTTGGCGTAACTAGAAAAACTCATCATAACACACCCCGTTAATTGTATTAATACGCTGACAAAAGATATAATCTTTAGTGCTTCCTATAACACATGGCGTCACTTCGCCTACACACAAACATAAACCCATAAAACTTTATGGGGGTAGCATAAATGGGGCCGTATTTACATAGCGGTTGTGCGTTATGAAATAGAAAGGTATAGAAGGGTCTGGTATGTGTTTGTTTATGATTACGTCATATAATTAATAATGATGACGATTTTGACGCTTGCGACCATTTTTAATAAATTGGGTATGATACCTTTTTTACCAAGGGAAATTCATCGTATGGCTAGTACATTTGGTTATATAACTTCATTACTCGTGGGGTTCCAGCACTTAAAAGTAATTCCGTCATTCTTCCTATATTCATATGTGTCTTGAGGCAACTGAATAAGTACCGCCAAAAGAAGACAGTCAGCTTCTTCTCTCTAATACAGAAATGCAGCTGACATATTTATCGACAAACGCAACCCTCATTACTTCTTTTGCTTCTTAATTACTCTAATTAAACGTTCCTAAATGAACTGCGTAGGGTTCAGGGTCTGGTCAGAGCAAAACAGCAAGTCTTTTGGCTAAAATTGAGATAACACTGTAAAACTGGAGTGAGTTTCCCTAGAAGAAGTTTGTCGAATAATTTATACATAATGGACGATATATTTTAGGATCTACTCGTATATGAGATATTTGACAAAAACAGTGCCACAACTCTCTGGCTGCTTCAAATTCTATTGAAACTTCAAAATATTTTTAATGAAGCTTTAAATTTAAAGTCCAGCTTATTAAAATTCAATATCGATTGAAACTTTGTCTTGTCTTCAGTAAATTGTATTGAAACTTCACTTTTCATTATGAAAAAAAGACTTAAACTTAAGTCCTACGATCAAAATCAAATTTTGTATATTTTTTTTGTTATTTTCTTTCTGCAATAAATATTACGTAATAAACTGACACACCAGGTACCTACTGTACATATTTATACTTTGGCAGCTCGTGTTTGTTTAGAGGGAATAACTTAGGGATGGGGTTTGCCTAAATCGAGACAAGTAACGTGTTACTTTTCTGTATGTGTGATGAGTTGAAGACATAACTTATGTATATGATAAACAGTTTATTAACCTACCATATCAACCCAGTAGGGATTGTGGTCATGATTAACTTGCGACTGGGTTCTATTAAAGATACGATCTACTAAATCATACAATATATATAATTTTTTTTGGGCAAGACTGATAAAAGAAAAAAAAAACTTCATCATCTTAGTCAAATGTCGCATAGAGCTAGGCATAAAGGATCTCAATGACAATCAGTCCTGCGTTACCAATTGTCATGGAAACAACCAACGTAGGACTCGCCTGGTAAGCATTTAGTCCACCTGGTGGGGCCTACATACAGCAGTACAATTCTCTTAGTCCAAATGTCATAACAGCTTTGTTTACAGCTCCTGTAACAGCAATGAACGCACGATTGGTATTTTAAGCGCTGGTTGACCCTAGCTCCGCATGGCTACCAAACGAAAGGCCGTGACAACATCGGTCGACGGCCATTGGTTCCTTCGTCATAAAGTAAAAGTAAAGTAACAGCCTATAATCATCCCACTGCAGGGAAAAGGCCTCCATCATTGAATTCATGTTACCACAGCAATGATGGGTGTACTGGCATAATCACCACGCTTGCCAAATGCGGGTTAATGATCACAAACCCGAGCAACGTTCGAAAATTCGAATCTTTTTTGTTGCCCGACCCGGGGATCGAACCGGGGACCCAAGATCTCGGGGTCCCCGGTTCCCCGGCCCGGTATTTAAACCACTAGACCAACGGGGCGTTACTAGACCAACGGGGCGTCGTCGTACCTTCGTCATAATTTGTGTATATATTGAGGAGAGTTAATCAAAGAATCTATCCCTCAAAATAAAAATTTTCTGACTGAGATAGCATTTGTATTCTCTTCAAATTGAGTTATACTTATTTCGTTATCTAAATACCACCTGCATGTTTGTTACCACCTTCCATTTCACATACAATCAGCCCCTTGTTACGTAATCTAGGTCAACAAAACATATCCTGTTCATTTGGGGAGACAATTTACTGTAACATTGAGACAGGCGACAACAAGACTTGTCTTCGAAGAACCTTATTTAGCTAACAGTCTAGAATTGAGTGTGACAGGGAAATGTGTTTGTCTGAATTTGGTGAACGATGAATGTGTAGAATGTACTCGTAGAAAATTGAAGATGAATAGGCATGCTTAGTATCTGTGAACCGTGGATCAGTTTGGATAGGAGAACTATCTACATTATCTTACAGTTTGTTTGTCCTTCTAAAAATCTAACGATTCGAGTCGCTGCCAAACTAAAATCACAAAAAAATTGTCTCATTCTCAATAGGCTAGAACAGAAAAGAAAACTAGCCTACGAAATTTTCTACCAGCTTCTAGTCGGTGCAATACAGAATCAATCAATATATTAATTAATTCAATTAAACGACGTCTATTGCTAGACATAGGCTTGTTCTGCCTTAATCACCACGCTTGGCAGGCTGGTTGGCAAACGCAGTTAAGACCATGGTCAAGAAAAGTGGCTACTGCCTGTCTTCTTCTGGCAGTAGTTACATCTTCAGACACAATCTATGACACCCATAGGAAGAGAAGACGTAGAGCTATTCTTTTCATGTGCCGACACGCAAAATACAAAAGACATCGTCCTTAGGAATATATAACAACAGCGCGTCAACCTTGTTGTCATATTATATCAATTAAAAGAAGAGACTGCTTCTGAGATTTTGTCGTTGCTAAGTGAAACAGAAAGTTGGCCAAAATTGCGACATATTGTTATAGTTGACAGTCGATGTGCAAATATTGTTAAAGTTATTTTTGCATGTCAGACGTTTCTTGTTATGAAGGAATTGGCAGCTTTCTTGAAATAGGATGGAAATAGAAAGTAGTTTATACAGTAGTCTGAGGGTTTTTTTTTGCATTTGCACGATAGCTGTTTGAAAAGACGCTACTCCAGTCCTGTTTGTCTTTTTCTGACAGTTATTTATAGATGCCTCTTACGATAGCCATAAGACCTGCAGAGGTGCTGTAATTAAATTAATGACAGACAACACACAAAATCTATTAACTATTTTATCAAATTTTAACAATACAGTCGAATTGAGAACCTTCTCCTTTTTTTGGAAGTCGGTTAAAAAAGCGCTCCGTTGGTCTAGTGCTTAAAGATGCCTTACTCTGCAACACAAAGCTCGTATCTACGGATATATCTGTCTCTATCAGATACTTTAAGACATCGGTATGAGTGAAAGGGACAGATGGATTCAAATATACTGAAATTGTGTTGCGGAGTAAGTACCGGGTCAAGATCTCGGGCTCCTGGGTTCGATTCCCGGATCGGGCAACAAGTGTTTCGAAATTCCGTGATCACCAACTCACTTTTGGCATGTTGTATTGCTCTGGTAACTTCAATTCGATGACGGAGGCCTTTTTTCTGTTGTAAGATGATTATAGGCCACTACTTTAGAAAACCTAGGTTTATTCAGAAATATATTTTGCACATCACCAACATTGCAAAATATTCCAGTCCTAAAATACGTTTGTTTCTACGAATCGTATATCATAAAAGCGTCTATTTTTCCAACAATCTAGGTACATAAACTGGACCGAATTGCCTGCTTAGCTTTTGAGCCCTCCGTAGGGATTCCACAAACGTCTGGGATTCCTTGGACGGACAAATTGTCCTTTGTCCTTTTGTCAGTAGTTCGAATATCTTGGATTTTCTCATTGTCCTTTCCGCTTTGGTTTCTGAATGTGGAGGATTGCGAACCCAGTTTTATTGTTATAAACATTTAATGCGTAGAGAGGTTTGGAAAGCGATTTCATTCATTTTAGGAATAAAACTGCGGTTTATCTGTAGTAGTTATTATCGTTTGACAGTGTAGTTCTAAATTAAGATTCAACTTAACACGGAACTTTTATCAATTTAGTTTTTTGTCTTCCACTTCTTTTAAGAGCCAGTGTTTTCCTTTTCACTCAAGTCAGATCTGATCCTAAGTTTGCACGTTGGAAGAGCGAGTATCCTAAGCCGTGATTTTGGTTAAATTCGCGAAGCGATGCGCAAAGTAGTGACATGTTTATCGTATTTGGATATTGCTATATTAATATGTTAATAGCCTCAATTGTCACAGGTTGAATATAGATTTTGTAGAATCCCTGTTATTTACCGCTACTTGTTTAGTGTTTTTGTGATCCTCCAACAATAGCCTTTATATAAGCTGCTTTGCAATAGTTGCAAAACAATTGCAACTTTTGCATTTTCATCCACTTCTTATGTTATGTAGTATGTATTCCTCCTTATTATTAACATGTTTTGAAATGCATGAGACAAAATAGTCCCCATTTTCTGAAGATGACGGAGTAAGTATTTCAGAAAGTATGCAAATATCAGGATTAAAATATAAATACAATTTAATTTATATACATCACTGATTTTACTATGAAAGATTCCTTTATCCTACTCCTTTCGCTAGCTAAGTAAATTAAAAATGCCTGGCTGTATAAATATCATTGTCTAGATTTTCGAATTGTTGGACTCACTACTTCCCAACAGTTTTCCTAGACAATATCTGCAGTCCCATGGCTCTCTGTCTGGTATATTTTAGCTTTACTTATTTCAATTGGTCGTATTTCGCTGGATATTGTATTGGACAATATGTTATTGCCTTTATTCTCTGGGCTCTTGCAAGATGTTGATATTGTTTTGTAAGTAATTTGATTCTTAAATGGCTTTTGCCCGTGGGTCGAAACGTGGGGTTAGGATTATTTCAGAAATTTGGTTTTGGAAACAATTATCTCTATTTTTTTTTGGATAATTGTAATTTTTTTAAACGTGGATTGATTTTGCCAGTGTCATCGTCATTGTCATTTAGTACATATAAGTCCACAGCCGGACATAGGTCTCTCCAAAATGGAGGTTTTTTTGACACGCTTGGCAGTCGGGTTGGCAATTGCAGTTTGGCCAATGGTGGGGAGAAGACGCTGAACCCCCATCTTCTTCATGACAGTACCTCTTTAGTTGCCTTTCAAAATACTCATAGCTCTGGCCCGCTTCTTTCTATTCCGCTAAATATTATTATTTTTTTGTATTTATTTATTTGTTTAATTGTTCTGATTTTTGTTTTTGAGCGTGGTTATTATGCCTGTACCCGTCGTTGATATGACAATAATGATAGACCTTTCCCATGCAGTGGTATGATTATAGGCCGTTACAACTATTTATTTTTGAAGTGATGGACGATTTCCCTTTATTATCAAGAGACTTTATAAGTCCATAAGTCCACTGATGGATATAGGTTCTCCAAATGCCACGCTTGTCAGGCGAGTTGATGTTCACAATTTTATCAGTAGTTGGAAGAATACGCTGTTGTCTTTTTTCTACTTGAGATTAGATCAGAAGGAAAGTTTCTGTTATTACTTACTATATATAGTTGTAGTTCCCCAACTATCTAGAGACATGCATCAATTCTGTGCTAAACGTACAATAAAATACTCGTATTCACTTTTCGTTAGTCAACCTTTTGTTATTTTGTTGCTACCGTGTTCATTTTTTTTATCCGTTAACGACGCCCTTGCATTGAAAATATTTGTTTGATGTTTCCCAACACTGCAACGTTTATATTCTGACCTAAACGTTTTTACAGAAAAGGCAGACATCAAAAAGCTAAAAAATCGACAGGATGATAAACCAGGTTTGGCGAAGCGTTTAAAAATCTGCCCTATATTTTTTTCCTGAGCTCCAAAAAAGTAAGCTCAACAAAAATCAATTAAAGCTGACCCACACCTGTTACGTCCGCTTTTGTCTGGATACCATGAGAAATTCCATTCATTCCAGAGCCGGAAAGTTTGTTCGCAACCGGAATAATTCCACACTTCATTTGATAAACTCGGCCTGGTCTATTTGGTGAATAACCGGCATCACGCCAGCTCCCGGGGGGAACAAAGGAACGGAGCCCTATTTACTATCGTTCTCACATTATTACTAGTGTTGTTACACGATTTTTATCGACGAAGTTTATCGACTGCCGAATCACTCTCAGACATTGGATACACTGATGTCCTTAGACAAACTCTTTGGGTATTCAAACCTAAGGATTGGGACGAGTAAAGCGCCTCCAGGGGCCTATTTGCAGAAGTAAAACTGATTTTACTTAATTTACTGATAGGTAGGTATTTGCTACCAAAATCTTCTGATAATGAAAATCACTAAATACATCATAATTATGACAACATTTCATTTATATGCATCAGAAGTAGAAGAGGGAGGCATACCAGAAAAAGCTCACTTCAATCTACTGAAATCCATGGTTTAGAAGATTTTAGTGAAGTTATTCTGGTATTATATGAACTGCAATTTGTATTGTATTTAGACGATATTGAAAAAAACATTACGATCGTATCAAATTAGGTTAGGTTAGGTTACATTGGAAGGAAGAATCTCGTAAACCTATACATGAGTCGCACTTTAATCTCTTGGAGTATCTTTTTTCAGCATCGCACTAAAAATGAAAAATTTATTAATACAGTAATTAGTTACGTTTAGTTTTTGGTGGCTACAATTTTAACTATTGAAATATTTAACACTAAACTATAAGGACTCTATAGGAAGAGAGAATTTGAATACCAAAAGAGTAAAAAATTGCAAATAAAAATACCTGTAGTTATCAAGAATAGATGAATTATTTGGTTTGATTTATTACTTAGTTAAAATATTTAGTTTAAAAAAAGTTTGAGTCTATTTAGAAATGTATTTCTTTCTTTAAATATAGTCTTTATAGACATTGCTTTTTATGTATCGATAGTCAAAGTCGACAACACTATTATTACGACTCGATAGGTTTTGTGTTTCATACCAGGATAATAGTTTTAAAGCGTACGTTACGTAGCTTGAAAAAATAAACGGCTAATTCAACTGTTTATGTTCATAAGTATATATTTTTATTAATTTACTTTGAACGACAATCACACGGTTTTACTCGTTTTTCCTGGTAAAACACTTTTTCATTTTATGTTGTTCTAGGGTCAAACTATACAATAAATTGTTACATAGTTAAATTGTTACAACCTATATAAGAAAATTGTTACTAACTCTATGGATGTTGGTCTGAAATAAATTATAAATTATATTAATTAAAATAAATACGCATTCGACGCTATCGGTTTGTTGAATTACATTTGCTATTCTATATTAGATACCTATATGCTGTATGCAATACTTCTTTACCAATTTTGTGATTCTAGGAGGTATTCTCACATGATGTAGTAAAACCCTTTATAGGGGTACTAATGTGCGAGCGGAATGCACGAGTGACCGGGCCCATTCGCCAGTCGATCGCCGGGCACCGAGACGAACACGCGAGGGTTAATAAATTTGTTAATTGTAAATTATGTTAGCGAAGTATTAGGGGTTAAAGTATGAAATTGCCGTTTTGTATGGACGAAATCGAGAAAAGTCATTTTTCCATACTAAAAATTTTTTAGTTTTTTTAAAAAGGCCTGAACCGTTTTCGATGCAATTAAAGGTGAAAGTTAGGTGGTTATAAAGCTACGCATTATAGTATTTATATTTCTGAAAATCGAAGTATATAATACAAATATACTTAATTGAAGCAAGATGGTCAGCTGACACATTGTAAGGGGTCTTTTCAATGACTTCTTTTGAAGTAATAGGCACTAGTATTGCATTTTTTTTTTAGTCAAACGTTACTTTATTTAGGTTTTGATACAATACAAAAAGAATTACGCAATAATACGGCTATACTTAAGAGCTATAATAAAAATAAAAAGTGGGAAAATAATCGACAATTTCATACTTTAACCCCTACTATTAGGACAGTTTCAGTAATAAATATTTTATTTAATACTCCCGTAGTCAGGCTCCCCAGTAATATATTTCAATCATTATTCAAATTGGGATGAGAACAATGTATGTGATGTTGTACACATTACTTATTTATTTATAAACGTTTATTCACTATCCCAGCCTACATTAACCTAAGTTAAAGGGTAGAGGCGGTGCTCTTCCATTAAATCGGGCATCACAAATCATATAATAACTGACCAAACATCAAAACCTGTCCGATATCCCTAAACCTAAAGATATGGGGAAGACAGTTGGTCAGTTATGACAATGCGATGTCCAGTATTAATAAGATTGTTAGTTAACAAGGAACCGTCAGAGGCATTACCTTTTGTTATCTAAGAAGCAAGTGATATGGGGCAGACAGCTATATTTAGAGCTGTTATGTTATCTCGTCTCGTAGGGACGTTTTGAAAGGAAAAAGAGAAAAAAAGTGTCAGATTCGCCCTCTGAGGTTTCCGTAGTACAAATTAGGTACATTTTAAACATAGTTCACGAACCGAGGCTTGCACGTTTCCATTTTTTACTTAACTACTAGAGCTAATAGTGCTGTCCCTAATTGATTACGTTTGATTACTTCTAAACAAAATCAATTCTCAAAAAACTAGAACAAAATACCATTTTATCAAATTACTTCTAGTATTTATCGAATCACTGTTAACTGCTTTTCATTCTGTGATTCTATCGTATTGTATATTATTGCTAAAAGCGGTCGTTTTTGGCGTAAACGAGAAATTCGAAATTTTATTAAACTAAATGAAAAGCTTTCTGTGATTCAATAAATACTAGAGGTAATTTTCTTAAGGCGAAGGGGAAGGCAAGTGACCTTGAGCGTTTCGCGTGATCTCGCGCGACATCTATCCGTGCATAAAATAATACAATATGCTTTTGTTCAACTTTGTAACGATCTGTTTCGCTCTTGTGCCGCTAGATACCGCGCAGGAGATACAGTGTATGTCACAGAGTAGTTTCAAGTTTAGAGATATCAGTTTAGATTAAGCAACGATTTAAAATGTTAAGAATAAGCAAAGTTTATAAATCTTATATACCAAAATATTTTAAATAAATAAAATAAACGTTTATTTTCTCTTCACAATTTAGGATTACAGGCAAACAGTAGGCTTAATTATGGTAATAGACTAGTTCCTATTCTTTGTGAGACTGGTGGCTGAAATAGGTTTTAGAAAAATCTGAGACACAGGCGGGAAACCGTAAGAGAAAGATACACAGAACTATAACAATCTGTTTACATCATAATTATGCAGGCACAGTATCAGGTGTTAAATGGAGAAAAACACAACATTATAGTACTACGGCAATGGTAATTTGGAAAAGAAATATTCTATATTGTTTACGTAAACAACTAGCAAAGACGAAAATATAAATAACTATGCCAGGTAAGTAAGTAGAACTAAGTACTTATAAGTAAAACTAAAATTGACACTGGTAAATATAAGTTGTAGAATTTTATGATAGTGTAAGTGTGCGTGTGTGTGAGAGAGTGTGAGTGGGAGTGTGCTACTCGTGTATGTAGGTGTGTGTGAGTTTGGGAGTGTGTGTAATAGGGTATGCGTGAGGGAGTGAGTGTGGTTGTATGTTTAGGTGTGTGGGTGTTAATGAGAGTGTGGGTGGGAAAGATGTATTTTTGTTGCTTTATTATTTTTAAAGTATTTCATTATTTTTTATTTTTGACTATTTTATTTTTATTATGTTCAAAATTTATTATAACTAGGTATATATGCAATAAAAGCGAATTTTAATTATTTTGACCTGTTGACACCATTTGAGAGGAAGTGTGATGGGTACCTAAGTCTTGCTAATAATTATATCTAAATATACACAACAACATGGTCTAGGGATATATAAAACTTTTTTAAATAACTTAAAAAGTTCTGCCCTTACAAAAAAACTATTGATGATAGATTATAAAAACATTAATAAATTCATTGAAATATCCCTAGGCCATGTTGATGTGTGTAGTATCTTTTTATTTAGGTTTCTATTTATGGCTATGATGACTTGAGGTTAGGTGTTTTAATTAATAATAAAATACGAATCACTTGTGGGGTACAGTGATTTATTAATACAATATAATTCTAATTAACATTTTTACATATTATGTATTATGAGTAGAGCATCGATACCTAAGGTGTACTAGTAATAATATCGTCTTGCGAAATAGATGTTGAGACCTTCTTCTGTCTCTTAGGCGCAGTAGACTGAGCAGCGCTTGAAGATGGCAAGTCTGTCTTTGAGGTTAATTTTCTTTTTTTAGGAGCTACGACTTTATCTTTTTTTGCTTTCTTTTGTTGAATTGCTTCTGTGATATATGCTGGGTCTCTAATGGGCATTTTTCTAGGGTACCGGGGATCAATTAATTCAGGCAGTATACAATCTAAATAAAAATCTTTTAATTTTTTTTCCATTTTTTTTGCCCAGAATTCGTCATCTCTCAACACCATTTCAGTCTTTAGAGGAAAGTCATTACCTGACCAAAGACCAAAAATACATTTTTCTCTCCTGGTCACATGAAGCTGACCCTGTATTTGAAAATACCAGTTGTGCTCCTTATTTATTTGTAGCAATCCTTCTTTATTTTTTTTATAAAATGGAAGCTTTTTGTTATTTACGGCTTTTTCTACTCCAATTTTATATGTTGTTTGTGGACATTTTATTTCTACAAGTGTATCTTCGTTGATTATACCATCTGGTGATGCGCCGAGATATGGCACGTCCGGGTCAATGTATAATCCACATGGATGAATGTGTACATTTTCTTGTAGTGATAACTGGTCCAGGGCAAGTTTTTCATTCTCTCTTCCATGTTTTATAGCCTGTACATGGTCAATTGACTTTTTGTATAAAATGTCTTTTATAATGTTGTGGCAACTAACATCCATGCGTCTTTTTATAACGCGTCCAAAATTAGATGCAGTCAAAATGTTACGGCGCAACTCCAGCCATTCGCTACTGCCACTTTGCAAAACCGTTTCTTCTGCAATTCGTTCTCGTTCCTCTTTTGTTTTTTTTAAACTTTGTAAAAAAACCCTTTTTGATTCATCCATAATCTCCACATCCATGTCAGGTTTTGAACAGTCGTCACCGTAATTTTTGGAATCTTGTTCATTAAAAAACAATCTTCTCTTTTTTCTTATATATTTTTCAGTCAGTTGGCGACTTTTTATCATTTTCTCCTCATTTCTTTTAATTTCATTTTGCGGACTTTTTCCTACAATAGATTTATGTAGGATAGATAAGGGTTTGTGTTTATTAAAAGATAAGGCGGCTGCATTGCATCGCATTTGGTATTGAAACCTTTGGCTAAAGTTTATACGCTTGCCACCTACAAATTTAGCAACAATGCTGTGGTACCTTTCCACGGAATTACTGTCGACGTCTATAATTAAGCTTCTTACATGGGCGGCAAGTTGAGTCGTGATTAACTTTATCCTTTGCCAAATGCTATTGGAGAACATTTCATTATCTATATTCCCGTCTTCCACAGTTTTAGAGCAAAAATATTGTTTACATTTACTGTGACGGCCAAATGCATGATCAGGTGCAGCAACTATATCTTGATGAAGACTGGTAATATTACCAGATTTTTTATGTATTTTTATTGAATCAATTATGACCTTTCTAATGGACAAAATTCTTTTCTTTGTGATGTATTTCCTATACTTTAAAACGTATTTAGTATCCGCAGATATAGCGGCCAATTTGTTACATAAATTCCTTAACAAATGGTTACGGCATTCCACTTTCTCCACGGTATAATTATTATATGGTCTTGACTGTAATATTTTTGAATAGGTATTCGCATCTCCATCTGATATTAACCTTCCATATATCAAATTATGCATTTCTAAGCTTTTCTTAAAACCTTCGGTTAAAATCTCGGACTCCATTCCAGTAGATGCCCCTAAAATAAGTTGAAGCTATTTAATCGGAAATTATTTGATTTATTGGTTAGCGGCCGTTTTTATTTTATATATATACTAGCTGACCCGGCAAACGTTGTTTTGCCATAAAAATGATTTAATTACTAAAATGGCTAACAAAAAATAGGGGTTCGTGGTAAAAGGGTAAAAATTTAGGGTTGTATATATTTTATAAAATTTTAATATTTTACTACCCTACCCCTACCCCTAACCTACCCTACCCTACCCTACACATACCCTACCCCTACCCTACCCCTACCCTACCCCCACCCCTACCCTAAACCCTTCCCTACCCCTACCCTACCCTTACAAAAAAGACGATAATTGATCAGTTATCGAGCGGGATGAAAAATGATTAAATTACTAAAATGGCTATTAAAAAATAGGGGTTGGTGATAAAAGGGTAAAAATTTAGGATTGTATGTATTTTTGTATGTTGTATCATAAAAAAATAGAAATTAAAAATTTTGTCTAAAAAATAAAATAAAAATTTAGGGTTGGACTACACCTAACATTATCCCCGACAAAATTGTGAATCTAAACCATTCCCAGATCCCCTTGAACACACACAAAAAATTTCATCAAAATCGGTCCAGTCGTTTGAGAGAAGTTCAGTGGCATACACACTCACAGAAGAATTATATATATAAAGATTTTAATGACTTTGAGAACTTGACAAAAATAAATAAATTACATTTTTCAATATCTCGATGCCTCCTACGTAAAGTATCGTATCCCCAAAACTGCAATTTTACAGGAGAGTGTTTTAAAGGTTCAAATTATCCTAAATACTGCATTTCTGGTCCATTTTTTATGAAATTTGGAATATGAGTTTAATTTATAGTATTCTTGACTATGTTGAAAGATACTTAAACAAATATACGTATTTTCAGAGATATGGTTCTTACAACACTTTACGGCGAAATAAAGGCTGTTCTAGTAATTGTATCTCATACTTACAACATTATTCTGCGGAATCTAGATATATTCAGTTGTTGTATCTCATACTTGCCATACTTAACTACGGAATGAAGATTACCTGCTATGTTGTATATGATAGTTACAACATTATACAGTGAAATATGTAAGCCTTTTTACCCTGTATGTGACAATTACTATATACTTTGATTAAAAATTTGAGTGTATATTATTGCGTATGAGCTAATTGTAGGTTGGAAAATAAAAAACGTTATTATTAAAGTCGAATTTTTTCACTTTGTAATAGTAAAAACATTACTTAAGATATTTTAGAATTGATTTTTCATAAAAAAATATAGAAAACGCACACTCTCACAAGTATGTAAAAACGGTTAATATCTTCTATTGCTAGCTGATGAAATTTCTAGTATCTAGAGTCTAGACACATAAAAACCTAATTCACTCTTCTGTAGAAACAAATAAAATAGAATACTCAATGAAACAAATTATAATTTGACTTGAAACAAATGAGGTAGGAATAGCGCCATGTCTAAGAAACTTGTTAGGTCATCATATTTTGCCTTTGTGTAAAGTAACTGGTAAGGATAGAGAGGACACAATCTCGCAATGCTATTTCTTTGGCGTTTTTAGATATTGTTAATGTTATTGATATTGTTATTGTTAATGGCCAATAGTCAGAAATACTGTTTGTCAATAGTACGAATTAAGAAGGATTTTCTACTTAGACCGATCTTCTTTTATATTGGTCTACATGACTGACTCTTTTTTTTGTAAAATGTGCCCGTTTAATAGTTGTTTATAG
The DNA here is from genome assembly GCA_949315895.1 of Anania crocealis. Classification (NCBI taxonomy): domain Eukaryota; kingdom Metazoa; phylum Arthropoda; class Insecta; order Lepidoptera; family Crambidae; genus Anania; species Anania crocealis. Next base: position 12,885,750 of record OX438872.1, read on the forward strand.
ATAAAGAAATAGATATGCTTCATTTCAATGACGTTGTGTGGCTTTCCATCCCATCTAGCCCATTTTACCAAGCTCAAACACTTCAGAGGTGTAAACATATGGTTATTCCGTGACAAACGTTCTATTACAGCGTAAACGTTGTCCCATTCTGCTTGAATTATAGTAAAATTAAGTTTCTGAACAATATAGACCTAAAATACTAAAACTTCAATTCTCAGGAACCCTTGTCATGTATTTCTTAATCTAAAATCAGAAAGACTGCTTGATAACTCGCAGAAATCACATCTAGCTTATTTTTAGTACCAAATATTAGCCCTTATCAACCGACTTCCAAAAAAAGGATGGACAACGTAAAAAAAACCGACAACTTTTGCTTGTAATATAAAATACTTAGTTGGCCGTGAGGTGCATAATGATTCATTTGAAAACCAAATAAACATCGGTATCCTTACCTTCAGAAGATAAGCTTTCAGTTTTGTCCGATTTCATAACTACTAGTTAAGAAATGATTTTTATGATCCGCAATTGCTTGTTCAGTTAAACTAACTAGACATATTCTTAAAAATGTGACACTGATTGCATTAATCTTTTTAGGGACAATAAACTAAGCTTAAAAATTTCATTATCAATATCGCGATATTGATGTTCCGTTTCCCCTTTGTTTTCTTACTATGTGACTGAAGCCACACTTTATACATTTAAAATATTTTATGAAAAGTTAGATCTCCATCAAGATATAATTTGTTAACTAGATAAATAGAAAAACAGTGCTTCAGCACTTCTTTCTAATTTCTGCGCTTAATTTTTGAAACATTTCTATCGGCAGCAACATGGGCGGGGTCCATCCTTCCATTTGGATGTAATTTTTCTTTTCTGGACATATTATATATTTTTAAATTATCTAAAGACTTTCTCTTATCATCTATCCATTTACAAAAACGATTTACTTAAATAACAATTATATTTCCTTGTTTGACGACGTTCTAAGAGTATTGTTGGAAAGATCTGACAATAATTTTTGTATACGATGAGTAGAGCAGCAAAAATATATGCTGGTGAGAGTTGCAGTGAAATATGGAACGCTAGTAAATTTTATTTTTTAATGTTATTTAGCAATAATCATTATCACAATCGTAATCCAAGTAATCGACACTATAAATAAGGAAAAGGATACGGTGTCTTAAGATTTGTGGTATTCAGATGTGTTGCAGTGTCACAAACGTCTAATTTATTATTAAAATGCTACTATCTATCATTTTTGGCAGAAAATTCATTCCTAATTCGTTCGTTATAATGAACCGTTAGCTTATTTGCTAAGGAGATTCTTTTAACAAACGAATTGGTAACATGTCTTAGTTTTATTGATTACTAGTATCTCTCTGCGTGTAAGACATTGGATTATTGGTCACTAATGCCAGGCAGTCAAAATATACATTTAAATTATTTTTGGAAGACACGATTTTAATAATAATTAGACATATCACATAAGTTTAAGCAAAAATAGCAACGTAAAATATAGCAAGTTAACATACGATAGAATTTAGAATATCAACTTCCGAAGTACAACATTGTAATTACTACATACAACATCTATTACTGTTTCAATGACAACGTAAAATGTTGTATGTATTACTTACAATATTTTTTATGCACAATTAACCACGTAAATTGCTGTATGTAACATATACGACATTTGTTATTGCACGGTAAGCAACGTATACTGTTGTAAGTAACCTTTACGACGTTTTAGGTTGGTATTACTACACCGCGTAAACTGTGGCGAAGGACAATACAACATTTTACTTCGATGTCGTACGAAAGTTACAACTACTTACGTCTGGGAAATCCTTTTTAACATCGGTTTTTCGGTGTTTTTTCACTTTGAATGCATAGAGTACTACTATTTAGGCTAGTTTTCAGTAAAAACGCAAAATGGCATTTTTGTTGGTTACGATACTTTACGTAGGAGGTGTCGATCTGTGATAAAATTAAAGTAAATTTATTTTCACTATTCCGGCATTGCTTTTTACGACCAGTTGGATCAGGCAAGGGTTGCGGGTTCGATCCCTGCACGGTACAAACATTTGTGTGCATGAACATGTCTGTCTGTACCGGTCTGGGTGTTTTCTATGTATATTTTCATACTTATAGTATGTATTTACAAAAAAAAAGTATTTAAGCAATATTTACTGTTGATTATGACATCCGTAACACAAGTGCTTAAGCTACTTAGCTCGGAGTCAGGTCAATCTATGTGATGTTGTCTGATATTTATTTATTTATTTATTGCTTTTTACTAAAAATGTTACAGCTTTTTAGTTAAAAGTACTAACCTGTATAATTTTTATAGCAAGCGTGATCTTTTGCCTCAACATTTTTAGTCTTTGCTAGAGCACAAATGCAGCAATATTTATTTTTAATAGCCAAATATAATATTTTATTGGTTCTTTTTCCAATTATCGCAGCTGCGCCCGACAATGATGAATAATTTTTTTTGTATGACCTTTTGCCATAGCATCCGTCAGCTATAACATCTATAATGGCCACGCCATCGGAGTTTACTCTACCCTCTTTGATAGCCAAACAACGTTCTTCTTCGGCAGCTTCAGTCAGTGACTTGAGTAACTCATTTTCCCATTTTTTATTAATAACTTCCAATTTTGTGGTAAACATTTTTTTACTCATAGGAACAAGTCCAATAGCAGCAGATAATTCAGTGAGTTGACTGTATCCACAACCAATAGCTACTGCTCCAGCTACTGCACTAGTATTTAAATCCATTTCATCAATTGGATTATCATTGTAGATTAAAAAAGTCATATTGCACATGTTGCACTTTAATCTAAATTGAGAAATGAAGCCCGTGCGAGTTTCAGACAGTATTTTTACTGATTCCAAACCACAATTCAGAGGGCCATGAGAAGCTACTTGTTGAAGCTGATTAAAAAACTGCGACACATTTATTATTCTTTTTCCAATTTTTTTTTCTGTATTTCTGTCAACAAAAAAGTTCTAATTATTAAATAATAACTTACTTTATTTGATATTTTAGCAACTTAATTGCACTTATAATATCAGTATATAAAATTGAAAAATTTTGCATGCGAGGAGATGCGGGTTCGAGTCCCGCCTGAGACAAAATTTTTCAAGTTTATATACAAATAATAACTTATTTCAAACGAGATAGTAAATAATAAATAAATTGTTTAATAAATAAACTAAGCTAACTAATCATGTGCTATGGTGACTAGATAGTGGATAGACATACTAAAATGCATAATAGGGCCTAATATAGAATCCACGACTTTAGTATGTGCTCATCACACAAACGGGATTTGCGAGATTTGGACCCACAAGCACTGGCTTTGTAGTTCGGAGCGCGACCACTTGACCACACGATCGTCAAAACAAAATAACATGTACATTCAATTTTTAGCAACGCTATCAAGAAAAGAGATTCTAAGTTCTCAATAAAAAAAAGTACCTCTTAGGCTCCTCTGATAATTTTTCATTGGATTCTTCACATGATATTTCATCGTTATTTTTAAAGCAAGTAGGATCAGAACTGAAACAAAAAACAAAATTTAATAAATTTATTACTGAAACAATTTATCTCTGTATCGACTATTACTCTGTGCATTAGGTGCCTGACGCGCGCGCGTCCGAAAGCCAAAAGCAGAAATACCTACAGACCTTCCTTGTGAATTAGCTTGTAAACCGATAGCAAACAGCAGACTATATGAATTATTTTGAATAAAATAACACTTCAATACCATTTGTAGAGATGTAATTATACGCGAGGATAGAAAAATAGGTACTTACTCTACGGCATCAATCATTTGTCGAGCTCGTGTTTTCGCACTAACTGCAAGTCGTGCTTTACGTTTTCCTGATAATTTAATGGAAAGTCTTGGTTTCCGTCCCTTTTTATTACCCATTTTTATTAAAGTTCACATTAAAACAACAAGAATCACACAATAATTTATATCACATTCAAAACAGCATGCATGCACGCTCACAGTCTAACAGAACGGCAACCTCGCCGCTCAAGCCACGAAGTGCGCGCGGTGGTGGCGCGGGCATGCAACGTTGCCTTTTCGTGCCGCACAAAAACGCCTGATTATTATTGTGAGCAAATTATACGCTCGTGGAAATTAGGCGCTAAGAGTAATATCCATCATAAATACTTAATTTGTTGATTTGAAAACAAAAATTGAACTACAGATAAAAGGCACGAATACTATGAATAACTATACAGAGTTTTAAACTGAACAAACTCCTCGTTTAAGATATAAACGTGTATAAGATCGCGGTACTTTGGATCGCGGTCCTACAATGTTGAGTGCTAAACAAACGAATAACCAGTATTTAGAAATTAGAGGTAAAACTTCGACATATAAGTTACATGATGTATTAATTTCAAAGGCCCAAGTGCAATATTTTCGCCAGGAAACGTGCACAAAAACACCTCTCCTACGTGTATTCTCCTTACCCTTCGCCTTAAATGATAGTTCTAATGATGTGTTCTAATTTTTTTGAGAGTTGATTTTTGTTTGAAAAATAACACAATTTAATCAATTGGGGGCAGCAGCACATAGATCTGGTAGTCTCCTTAATGCAATTACAAATGTATGTTTTCAGATTTCTACTGACAGTAGGTAACACTAGACACACTAGACTAGACAACGGGAAACACTATTTACGTTTTGATTTTCTTGAGAGTATCCAATTATACGCCCGTTTAAATACCGGGCCAAGATCTCGGGGTTCGATTCCCGGGTCGGCCAACAAATAGTTTTGATATCTTGAACATTGCTCGGGTTTGCGATTACCAACTCGCACTTAGCAATTAAGCTTGGTGATTATGCTTGTACCCATCATTGTTATGTTGATTTGAATTTAATCAGTTAAAATCTGTTTTATTTCTGCAAATAGGCCCTATTAGGCGCTTTTAGACGTCCCAATATTGCTTACTGATTAAGGATGCTTAATGATGGAGGCCTTTGCACTGCAGTAGAATTATTATAATCCGCCAATTTACTTTAGCTTCATATTTTTATTTGTGGTGTTAGCTATAGGAACAACCCCCCAAAGCCATTCAAGCCTTCCACACCGACGCATAACATTCAATGGTGAGCATTAACGATTTTGGCCCATATCTGTCCCGATTTTGGCATACAGCCCAGAATTTGTTGTATTAGTGCCAATAAATGGGGTTGCTATATTTATGATTCAGCTTTGACAGAGCAGCGAAAAATAAACTTAATTGACCAAATACGGTATCAAGCATTGATACGTTTCCGTCAGAAGAATTTATTGTTCGAAGTTTCTGTATACTATTGTATTTAGATTTCTTTAATGGTTTAGTTCGTTTGTGTGTAAAGGTTTCATGATCATGGCGTTTTTTACTATCCTGAAATATTGCGTTTATGAAATTTTTATTTATTACTCCATGTAACAGATTAAATCCTAATCAGAAATTAGGATTTAATCTGTTACATGGACCAGACATAATCTCAATTGGAATGTTAGTTGTTGGGTTTATTCTTTTTGTAATCCAAACAAACATAAAAACAATGATTCGGCTTTATAATTTAAGTATAAATGTTAGGTTAACCATTTTCTGAAAACCTGGTTACCATGAGACATATCTAGCAAGATCAAGAAGATTTCACATTAGCATTGATCTAAACGTCTGAGAGACGGCAGTATATTCACAGAGAATATTGATCCTAATGTCTAACGCTGCACTAGCGTACATAACACTAAGCGATACGGATGGAACACACGAGGCAGTGGCGAAGTCATAGTGGTAATGTCGTAAAGACTATTCGAAAACAAAATGTGATGTCGTAAAGACTACTTACGTTGTCTCAGAGACATACAGGTCCCCAGTAAAAGGTTTTGTTTTCTAAAAGAAATATTTTTTTATAATCTTGAAAGGCATGCGTCTATCATCATTATCATCATCAGCCTATATCAGACCACAACCAGGAAAAAAATATTCAGTCACATCTCCAAAAGAAGCATTTTTCCATTAATTGCCACGCTTGGCATAATGGTTTGCGATCGCAGTTTGGCCAATGGTGCTGCAAAAGAATGATGCTGCTGCCCGTCTCATTGACACCAATTGGATGAGAAGGAAAGTGCATATTTTTTAACGTGCCGGCGGCGCCACACGACTCGTCTAAAGTGCTTCATTTTATTTATTTACTAGCTCTTCGCCCGCGGCTTTGCCCGCGTGAACTTCACGTCATATCACGCGGTCGGAAACCTGTGCCTAGCGGTGACATATAGAAATATAGATTAGGTAGGCTTAATACGTTCGTGTCTGTGAAAACATAAATATAAACATACAAAATTTCAACCCAATCTCGGCTTCTAATAGTAAAAAATTTTTTTTATAATTTCTGTTAATTGATAAATCAGTATAATATGATTTATATGCATCGTATAAATCAGCTAGATGGAGAAAGCCCAGGATAGACAGTGGGGACTACCGTTTCTTTGCTCACCAGTTGGCGCCACTGTAGACTGAGGTCCGGAGGTATAGCTATCAAAGGCGATTGGCGCCGAAACAAAGTGTTATATCTTAAATCTAATTAAGGTTATATTGTTTTTAATAACTATCTTGATATCAACAAACTAACTTCTGAAATAGTTGCTCTTGAGGCCACCTATTTTTGCGCTTTTTCTTAATTCCGCTTTTAAAGCGCTCACATTAATCGCCAAATAATCCATATTTGCGATATTTTACGAAGGAGATCACTTTCCAGCAGGTAAATTAAAGAAATTATAATTTATGCAACAAATTCCGCTAAAACCAGTACAAAGTGAATGATATTGGACCTCACGCGACACTAGCGCCTCTAGTGGCAAATTCACTAGCGATAGCCCCCATTGTGGCGTTACTTGAAGGAAGCCTACGTCTAGCAGTGGATGGACAATGGCTGTTGACTGTATAAATAAACCGACGCAAGCAACATGCGGATTGTTTCTGCGATCACAAATGGTACATAAAATATTTGATACGCTTATCAGGAAATAGGCAATTTAAAATAACGGCAGGCACAGAACATAGATTCCATGTTCTGTGACGGCAGGGGTTTTTTACGAAACGATTGACTTTGATGTTCAGCCACACATTTGAAGGATTCCAGATTGTGAAGTAAATCTTCGATAACATACTTATGTATTAATATTTCACCGACATCAAGCTTAAAATAGGCCACGCTAGTACTTAACCTATTTACCTTGAGTTAGGTTAATAGGTTTAATTAATAAATAACTATAAAAAAGTTTCTAAATCGTTTATAATTTTTTAACGAAAAGTTTTGCGCAGAGGCCCCGCAAAACATGTCCGTCTACTAGAACAATGTCTTTCTTACTCATGTCAATGTCCTAAAGTGTGTGACAAAAACAGATCCGGTTTCAAGGGGCATCCTATTGCGTAATTATATTAATACTAGCTGTTTCCCGCGACTTCGTCCGCGTCAATTTCTGGTATTATGATCGCGACTATTTTTGCAACATTTTCCACTGATGCTTCGCTCCTATTAGTCGCAGCGTGATTTTATGTAGCCTAAAGCCTTTCTCGATAAATGATAGTCGATTTACAAATTAAAAAACATAATACAAAAATATTTTTTCAATGCGAGCCAGTACTTCCTGAGATTAGCGCGTTCAAACAAACGAACAAACTCTTCAGCTTTATAATATTAGTATAGTTATATATATATATTATAGTGAGCCAGCCATCACATTTGTGTCACTGCCAAATTAAAAATCCATTATATAGGTATATATTTCCTTTTTTAATTTTTTTTACTCTCTTAAGCGGGTCTCAAAAACTTCCGCTTTCCGGGTGACTGCTTTAACCATTGAGTCGACATTCGTTTGTGTCGAATTTATTACCTATATAAATGGTAAAATATATTTTATCCCCCACATCCGAAAAGAAACCTTTACAATTTTAACATTTAGTTATGATTTATATTTTTTTTTAACGTTTAAAGCTATTAAATTGCCAGTAACACGTTAAAATTTTAATTTCTTAAATAAATTGTGGACACCAGCTTTAGTCACTATTTATTCAACGAATTCTATTTTCAATTTAGAATAGCAATGAAATTGCTCAAAAACAGTATAAAACTATTAAATTTATATGTATGGTCGTATGTATTTTTATTTTCAGTTTATTTATATTGAATAAGTTAGATACACACTTATTACTTTGCACCACGGCACCCCTACTCCACTGAGACGTAATTTTCCATTTCTACCCAAATGTTGTCTGGTAGAGATTGCTTTTAGCAATAAGACCGCCTTATTGTACATATGTGTCACATTGTAATTTATGTTACTTTTGTTTTGTGCAATAAAAGAATTATCTATCTATTTATCTACTTGCTTTTATAACGCACTTTTAGTGAGTATTTGTGTTTTTAAACTTCTTTAAGTAAAATACTTAAGTAAAGTAACGTTATGCCGGTAAGCATTCCACTCTAGGGCAAAGGCCTCTATCGTTGAATTCATGTTACCATAGCAATGATGGTTTCATTAGTCATTAGTCATTTATTCCAATAAAAACAATAATACATTGTGTTGGAAATAAAAAATAAATTATAAATTACACAATAAAAAAATAACAATAAGACAGAATTAATTAAATTAAGATTAAAATATAAAAAAAAATAACAACAATAATTAATGTCATAAAGTTAATTAATTTCTACAAAAAACATTAGACAGTATTAATATAACCCTACTTTTAAATACATTTACATTAGTGATTTCTTTAAATTTGTTAGGTAATTTATTAAAATGATGGTTATTCTTCATAACACCCAGTAAGTCTAGTGGTTCAAATACCGGGCCAATATCTCGGGGTCCCGAGTTGATCCCCGGGTCTGGCAATAATAAATTTTAAATTTTCGAACATTGCTTGGGTTTGTCCTCAACAACCCGCATTTCTCAAGCGTGGTGATTATGCCAGTGGCCATCATTGCTGTGGTAACTTGAATGCAATGATGGAGGCCTTTACCTTGCAGTAAGATGATTACAGGCTGTTACTTTTTTACTTATTCTTATCGATTATTAAGCTCATTGTCGTATCAGCCTTCGACGTCGTGTGCGTAAACCAAACTTAAAACCCAAGGCAACAATTTTTTTTCTAATATAATAGGAAACCTATTTGCTATTTATTCTTATAATCTTTTTTGACGACCATTTGGATCAGCTGTAGTAAACGTTGCTTCTGAGCCATGGGTCGCGGGTTCGATCCCCGCTCGGTACAAATATTTGTGTGCATGAACATGTCTGTTTGTACTGGTCTGGGTGTTTTCTATGTATTATAAGTATGTATTTACAAAAAAAAAAAGTATATAAGTAAGTTTATCGGTTGTCTAGTACCCCATACGACAGGGTACTTAATAGTAGCTTAATTTGGGACTAGATGACTCTGTGTGGCCCAGTGAGGCATGTCTTAAATATTTATTTATTATTATTAATCTATCTCCATGATAAATGTAACCTGGATATATGAAGCCGTTCAGGAGTATTTAATTAACAAACATTTATTCAAACTTTCTCATAAATTCAAATACCAGTACCTAGAAGTAGGATTAGTTATATTTGTTGGAAGGCGATCAAGGACGTTTGGAAAGTTCCAATCAAGTTTTGAAGTCGACTAATCAATTGGGTACTTCAATGTTTGAATAGACTTAAGTAAACCGCAATGAAATTAATCAAAAGTTTGTAACTTTCGCATAGATTATCGAATTTAAAGACATTTTGTTAGTCACCTTCCTTCTTTTGGGTTTGCTTATTAACGAATATTAACGACAAATATCCTTTCGGTATCAAATTTTAACCAGTTCGAATTGTATATAAATGCCATTGACAAATCAGTTTTCTGAGCTTAAACATAGGGCTATAAAAATATAAACAAATATTTGAGACAAACAAACATATATTCCTAGCACATCTTGACTACTTCTCGAACTTACGTCTTTTCTGAAAGTTATTTTTAATGTTCCTTTTCTATACCGCGGTAATTACAGCAAACATTATCATATACCTTCCTATTTATTTACGGTCAATCACTTTCAATAATAAAAAATTTGAATGGTTCTTATCATCATTGTCATTATCAATATCTACGCCAAACGACGGCCTCTATTGAAAATAGGCCTCCCCTGATGACCTCCACAACGTTCTAACGCGCCTGAATATCGGTCCACCTGTTGTGGAGCGTACCCAAAGAGCTTCATCCACTGCACGGTCGCCATTCCAGAAGCTATCCTCCCCAACGGCCATTGCATCGGTTCTTCATACTAATATGTGTCCTACCCACTGCCATTTCAGCTGCGCAATTCTTCGAGCTATGTCGGTTATCTTAGATCTCCTACGGATTTCCTCATTTATAATTCTATCATACAGGGAAATTCCAAAATACCGAGTATTGCTTCCTCTATTGCCCGCTGTGGTGGCCTTGAGCCTTTTTATGAGACCCATAATAAGTGACCAGGTTTTGGTTCACTGGCAACACGCACAGGCTCTTTAAATTAACACAACTTGTATAATTACTTTTACTAATATCATTAATAAAAAGGTTTAGGTAAGATGGATGTTCTAACCTCATTCTATGTGGATTAACGTAATACTAACCATGTACCATTCCATGTATTAAGTATTAATAAAAGCAACACAATACTTCACTTCATTCACTATCAATTTGGTATTGACACCTGCGTCAGATATTACCATGACAATGGAAAAAGATTGAAGGCTTTGTCGGTGATTTCCAATATTCTTTTTCGACACGTTTCAGATATATTATCATTTTTTCTTAGAAATAAATATAAAGGTTTATGTTTGAAACTATATTGATTTATACGGTGAAGAATTAGAAGCTTTAGTGCTTAACTGACAGTATGTGCTCAGGTATCTAAAGAATGTTTCGCTAAAATAATGAGTTATAGAGAAAAAGTTTGTCGCCCGCGGCTCAGCAACCTATGCCCAGCAGTGAAATCCCAAATAGCTTTTGTCTAATATTATACTAAATTCTTTAAGATTGGTTGTGTAGTCCAAGCATGACAGCGTAACACACGGAACAGAGAGACAGAGTTACTATAAAAAATCTTAATTTAAAGTTGAACTACCCTATTTGTTAATTTATGTTAGTCAAAAAAATCAAGTATAACAGAAGAGATAAATTTAAGTGGTGCTATCGCTTAAAGCAATCTGTTCCAGACAACCTTTAGGTAGAATATAGTTAAATTTGATATGAGATGGGAAGAGTGTATCACCCTTTCTGGATCAACACACTTACATTTAGAAGGTATCAAACCAATAAAGTTTTGCAATCAAGCCACGATGTACTCAAGTTAGTTTAGTTTTGTTCAAAGCTACAAGGATATGCGGGTTGTGTATTTGCGCTGCGGTTCACTACTTGAGTTGTTGACTTGTAGTTAAGTTGTTTGAAAATGGTAAAGAATTTTCTGAACGATTTCAAGTTGAATTATATGATGACCAAGTTGCGGTGGTCCCCTTAAGGAAAGGTTTTCGATAAACTTTCGACTGGGTTAGTTTAGGAAACAATCTTCCTTTAACTAGCTTGTTTCTGGAAGGGGTGTATGGTTTAAAATGATGCTTTAGAAGGCATGCTAAGCAGTTGTTTTCGTCTTATGTTCTAAAATAGAAGTCGTAAAAACTTCTTTAGCATTCTCTTTTACAGTATATTAAATCTATGCCTTTACAGCTCCTTTCTGACAAAACATTTTCTTCAAAGTAGAATCATATGACAAAAAAAAAAGTTAAATAAATTTCGAAGTGTATCAGTTTTAAAGTTTTGCCATGGACAATTATAATTACGTCGCTGTGACCTGATTGACCGCCATGCATTAAAAAAAGATATGGCGTTCAGTGCCTAACAAAAAGTTTTATAAATGAGAATTGTAAGGGAGCTGGGACGAAGATTCTAAATGATACAAAGTCTATCGTGGAATAGTTTTTTTGACAAATGATGTTTGCTCTTAATGCCTACTAATACAATACGTGGCGAAAAAGGCTAGCGTGACGATTTTCAAGGGAGTAGTTGTTATTCGTTAATATCACGTTCCTTTATGTACGTGATACAATTTGTCATCACATACTACAGAATCACCTTTTTTTGCCGTGTTGCCAAAATCAGTCATCATAACTACATCAGTCCACTATTGGTCATTATTTTCAAAGGGAAGATTGCAATATTTGCCACGTTTGCAAGTGATTGGTGATGTTTGACCTTTGGTATAGCGAAGACTTGCGTATATTTCATTTTTACTATTTAAAACTTTAATTCTAAAAGTTTTTTTTAAAAGAAATGAACTAAAAATGTAGATAGCCTATGCAATATCTGACTCCTCAAAGGATTCCTCGTCTAGCCAAATTTCCTGTATAATGTTGTAACAACATTTCACCAAACATGCAAAGTTAAAGTTCCAAACTTCAAGTATTTACGAGACACTCAACATTCAGAACTTGGGCTATGAAGACTAGAACACTATCCGTGGGAAATCTAAACTATCTAGGAACTGCCAATTAAATCTAGAAACTAATTAGTACCAGGACATTAGAGGAGTTAAAGTTTAATTCATCAAAGAGACGGTAAAGATTTTTTACTGTCTTGGACTAGGGTCTAAAAAGATAAAACTAAAAGTAACAGCGTATAATCATTACAACAGAACAAAGGCCTGTATCATTTAATTCAAATCACCATAACAATGATGGGTCCATACCAAATTCCAAGTTAGTGACAGCAAACCCGAGTGATGACAATCGCTCGTAAATTCAAAATGTGGATTCAAATCACTATAACAATGATGGATATGCTACCCAAATTCCGAGTTGGTGATAACAACCCAGACCAATCTTTGTAAATTCGAATTCGATCCTGCACACCAGGAATCACCCCCAGTCTGGTAAGCTGTGCAATGTGAGCGTTGAGCCCCTGGCCCAACGCCCACTAGCCTGCTAGAGGGGGGAAGTTGAGTTCGGCGTATGCCTTCTCGTCCTCCCCCATCTACGACTTCGGGTCGGGTCCGCAAGCAACCTCGCCAACCCGAACCGTGGCAGGGACCGCCAACGTCTCACATCCACTCGCCGCACAGTATAGCTCAAACCATAATGTGAAGCGAGCGACTTCCATCCGCTGCTGGACTGACGCCCCAACGGCAACACCGCCGTCGAGCCCTCCAGCGCGAATGGCCACAACAGGCCACGGACCGAAGCCCGCTACCACCGTTTGGCGATGCAATAAACAGCGGGCTGCCCAAGCCCACTGGAAGCGCCTCTCGTGTGGGTTTTGGTCCGCGCCGGCCAAATCGCCGGTACCCTCCATGTCTAGAGGGCGTTCCCCTATCCGCCACCTGGGGACGCGCCCGGTAGGAGACCCAAAACTCCCTCGGGCCATGTATCACACCTACTGTTATGCAAATTAACCTTCGCACATGACTTAAAGATGTGTCATCAAAACTCAAAGGGCACCTAAATATTCATTGAGTGCTCAATTGTAGAGAACGTTTTTTTATCCCTGACTGTGTCTAGATTTTCTTTAATATCAATGGTGAGGGGTAAAAAGAAAATATTTTCATAGTATATCCGGACCGTCAACGAATTCTACGCTAGACTTGCTCGCTCTGTGTTTGAGCAAGCGAAGCGACGCGATGAAGCAGTGATGCAAAAATTGGTCTTATTTCCACCTCAATAAAGTTGTGAATACTCGAATTTCTATGAATGATGCAACTGACCTAATCATGTTTGAAAACAGTGGTACTAAAAAAAAGAAAGGTTAACGGATTTGAGCTCGCGTATATTTTGTTTTAGTTTACCTCGACGTTAAGCGCTCATAGCCCAATGTTAAGCGCTCATAGCCCAATGCTGTTAAGCGCTCATAGCCCAATGCTTCTTCGTGATCAGTTTCTGACACAAATGTTAAGCAACGATGGGAGCGGTCACTAACTGGATAAGTGACCGTTTGTGGCATCATAACTTGAGCGCTTCCGTGCTTCGGAGGGCACGTTAAGCCGTCGGTCCCGGCTGTTATCATGAGATAACAGTCGTTAAGCCCTGTTGGAGGCCTTCGGGCGGCTTGAGTAACGTCCAACGGCGGATGTTGCCACAGCGTCGCCCCCGCCGTCCACCAACCCGCAGTAGGCCTGCGTGGTGGTACTAAGGCTTTAAGCCCTCTCCTTAAAAAAAAGGATAGAGACTCGTGCTCAGCAGTGAGCGAAAATGGGTTGTTACTCGTACTTTACCTTGACGTAATACAGTAAATAAACCTGTTTTTAAGGACAATTAAAATCTTGTGACAAATTGAATCCTTGCTTCGGATAATGTATAAACTCAAACTAAGGAAATCATTACGTACTATCATCATAAGCCCACATCAGTCCACTGCTAACAGTGTAGGCCTCACCAAAAGGAGCAGTAACCAAAATCGCCAGGCATGGCAGACGGGCTATAATCAGCAGTACAGCCAGTCGTAAAAATACTTACATCTTTTACAATTCTTTGTATTAATTTTTTTTTACTATCTGTGAAACATGTGTGAGAAAAAAGAGTGTCTATTAAAAAAATTTACTTTAAAATAACACCAGCAAATAATTTGCAAAAAAAATTACTGTTTCAAAACATTAGATCAGTTAAGTTAAATGAAACACATAATTACATGAAGCTGAAAAGAAACATTATTTTTTTTAATTTTTTCGTCATCGTTTTAACTGATAAAGTGCACACCAGAGCAATTTAAAAAAGTTTAAGTACTGAATTTCCTCTTTTAGAAAAAAAAAGATCTTAATTCATATTACTGCAATTTCGTACGTAGTAGCTAAGTGAAAAATTATTTCAGCTTACATTTCAACCGTAATTAATATTTCATAGTTGAAACCATTAATTACAGTGATCATTAAAATCTGGCAGCATTCCATTGTAGCCTTCGTCTTAAATTCTCGACGTTTTGTGAAGAAAAATGACGACGTCTTCAAAACTTTTTGTCACTTACGGAAAGCATTAGCAAAATGGCTTCGCGAAACGTCAGAAATGATTTTGTGATGTACTCTTTGTTTTATGGAGTTGGTCAAATACAGACAATCTTTACTTTTGATTCATCCATTTAATACTTTAAATTGGTTTCATAATATCAACCATTTAATTTTAGACAAACTCATAGAAGTTTTTTTTTAAGGGGACTACAGCTAGTTAGAGCTAAGTGCTGCCCCAATGCTAGTGAATGCTAGTGAATGCTGCCCCAATGCTATCGCTAGTGAATTTGCCACTAGAGGCGCTAGTGTCGCGTGGGGTCCAATATCATTCACTTTGTACTGGTTTTAGCGGAATTTGTTGCATAAATTACAATTTCTTTAATTTACCTGCTGGAAAGTGATCTCCTTCGTAAAATATCGCAAATATGGATTATTTGGCGATTAATGTGAACGCTTTAAAAGCGGAATTAAGAAAAAGCGCAAAAATAGGCGGCCTCAAGAGCAACTATTTCAGAAGTTAGTTTGTTGATATCAAGATAGTTATTTATAAACAATATAACCTTAATTAGATTCAAGATATAACACATTGTTTCGGCGCCAATCGCCTTTGACAGCTATACCTCCGGACCTCAGTCTACAGTGGCGCCAACTGGTGAGCAAAGAAACGGTAGTCCCCATTGACTTAATTTTATTACTTCTAAACATAATCAATACTCAAAAAACTAGAACAGTACCATTTTGGCAAATTATCTGTAGTATTTATTAAATCCCTGTCGACGACTACTGTCGTCTTAATGTTCTTTTAATAAATACATTTACGGCTTTAACTCGTTTTTTAAGGGTTTTAAATTACTTATTTTGTCAATTAACCATTAAACAAAATATGTTAGTCCAGTGACCACGCTGTGAAGTGTTCCAAACGTTGGGACAAACCAATATAAACCCGTAATACATGCCAGGTTTATCTTTAAACCAACTACATAATAATATTATTATTCTTATGATAGCAGTAATTATAATAATTAAACTATTTTGTATGAGATCATAAAATCCTAACAATAAGGTGCTTATCATAAAAAAGCATCACCCCTCATCCTTTGTATGACGCAAGAGGCAATAGAGGAACTTTTAAATGAAGTCACCCAACTGGGTATCCTCTTTACCAATTTTGTCAAACGTCAAAATCTTCCCGTTGGGTCTGTATTGAACAGGGTTTTGTTTAATGATGCTGATAATAACACAAACATTAATGTTCGTAGTTCGTATGCCATACATATTCATTCCTCGTTAATCCAATCGTTCTTTTTTAATTTTTTTTCAAACAGAAAGAGTTTTTGAACGAACGCAACGGCATCAGTATGCATAGGTCCTGAATGCAGATGAAACGATTTGCATTCTAAGAAAAGGATTTTAGGTTTTTATCTCTAAATAAAACAGTTTTTGGATAAAACTTTTCTGTGAAAAGTGAATACTGGCTGGAAGAAATTGTGGAACGCTGAGCAAGTTTGTAGCATATGTAAAGTCAAGGATATTTTATTTTTATTAAAATTTGCTAATTGCATTGTATATTATATTGTATTAATACTATATTTATTAAATAAAGTCGTGGTGTTAGTTACACCACTTATAATTCTAATTCAAATTCAAATTCAAATTGAATTTGAATTTGAATTTATTAAATAAAGTCGTGGTGTTAGTTACACCACTTATAATTCGAGAACGGCTGGACCGTTTTGTGTGACTTTCGTCGACAGTAGGATAATAGGTAAGGGTAAAAAAAAACATTAAAAAGTTAACTTAAAAATAACTAACTAAGAAACTGAATTTCTTCATACAAATTTACAACCTTCCATATTTGATGACAATAACATTACAATTTCTTGAATAAAAATTGCATCTGGGTTTATGATTTTACAATATAACCATTTTTTAACATGTCATTTATAAAAAACAAAAATATCTTTATTGGCAATAATAACAATATGTATGTTATACTGTCAGATTAGTTATTTCTTGTAGAAATAAAAACAAATACTTTATTTGCTGTCACAAGTTTCATTGCATTACGTTCACCTTGCGGTCCAATTTCACAAATGCACGTAAAATCTCAGTCTCAAGACCGTTCGTGTTCTATTGCATTAAATCGTAGTTCGAGCAACTTAAATCCTCTTACGTCTTCGAAAAATTGAAATAACGAAGGCTTTTTAATGCCTCCTGCAAACGGTATGTTGGACTTATTGACGGCCTTTAAAATATAAAAAGACGTAACACAAAAATATCGGAAATGTAGATGTTTCATTGAATTGCATTTATCTCGCATTTATTCGGATTTTCTATTGTATTTTGATTTATCTAAACAATTATTATTAGTCTTTCATGAGGCTTAAGGTTGTACAGCGGGCAACAAAGAGTGATGCTTGGTATGTCCCTGTGTACTAGAATCAGAAATGATAAAAACCGCAAGAGAGCTTTTAAAAACGGAACCTTAATCTAAATTGCCTATACTTCATTCATTAAATCCGTGAAGCCAAAAAAGCGTCTAAAAACGGATTCTTAATTTGAATGGCCTATAGTTAATTCCGCCACTTCCGGTTTTAAGCATTGATTCAGCCGCAGAACTGCCGGTGAAATTTATCTGTAATAAAATTTTACTCGTCGTTTATTTGGTTTTATTCGTCGTAATGATCACTATCTCTGGCTTTCAAAGGAAAGTAACGCGAGATAGATTAGTCATTCTGGTTAATGGTTATTGTAACATCAAGAAGCTGTATATAAAAACGTAATAACATGGGTGTCAGTGGTGTTTTGAAACATCTTGCAATTTGTTAACCCCACGTGTAGCTTTTCTACGGTTTAAAAAAAAAAACGTTAAATAATCTTGCTTCAAGTCGTTGCTATTTGCCAAATTGTATGGTGTCAAACGAAAGTACCATTAAGGTTTTGATTCCCTTTGCGAATGATATACATATTTTGATTGCGTAGACAAAGATGTTCGAGATTTACACAGTTCTAAGAAAAAGCAGATGACAGTATTTGGTAATAACATCAACTCTAAACTTCTAGCGTTTCTGAAAAATGGTCGTGATCGAGAGGCAGACAAACAAAAGCTAAACGTATGGAAATCAGTTGAATTCTATACGTTTAGCTCAGAATTGGTTTTGTGTGGATCAGATCAAAAAGGCCTTTATTAAAACCAGATATCTACAATCACTAAAGACATAAGAAAAAACTGGTAAAACCTACACAGGTGAAAAAAGCTGGCATGGGCCTTCTGTAAGAAAGATTTTGCTAAAATTACCACGTCGGTAAACGTATTGTCCGATCACCGTTCGGCACTATAACATTGTTTGTCTTTATTTGGCCATACTCCTGCAATCCACCTATGCGACACCCACAAGACGAGAAGTGAATACCTTTTCGAATTAACCTAAACCTAACATCTTAAGAGGTAACACTACGGGCGAGAGAATTGAAAAATAGGTATTTGTAAAATCTATTGCTGTCGCGCAGAGTCAAACGCCTTCACCGCAGAGTGTGTGATAGAGACAACTACTTTTTGGACCGAAAATACCTACTAAAAGCACACCAAATCAACGTTTCGTAGTCTCCCGATTACTTTTCTAAAACTAGACGGATTTAAATACTTTTTTCATTAAAAATTAAAGAAAGGCTTTGGCCGTGTTCGCATCTTTTCCTTTTGTTCTAAAATTTTGCCTAATTTGTTTTCTGGGTGTTTGAACACAACGGAAAATCTGGCAATTTATTTTTATTTTTGAGGGCTCATATCTTTTCTATTAATTAATTTACGAAAAAACAGAAAACATAGAAACATGCTAATAGTGGCCATAGATTTTTGTAATAAAAATTATTGCTCTACTGGCTTTATCCAGGGAGGAAACAGGGGACTACGTTTGTATGGAAAAACGGCCCTTGTATTTCCTCTTAAATAGGCATCATTACTTTGCCAATCTTTGTATGGAGCTTTTCTTGGCTATATCCTCTAGTTGCAAAGTGCCTAGTTCTTACAATAAAAGTCAGTTCATTCCGTATTGAATCAGATCTTGAATGGGTCTCGGGACGCGGCTTAAATCTCGTAGTAAACTGAACAGACTGCACTGGACCTGCTTTTCTTTTGGATCTCATTTTAAAGATGAATTCTATTAAATTTAACTTATAACTTTCCGCCAGCGGCTGTGCCCGCGAAACCTAAACGTTATATTTTATCAGAATCCGAATCCGAATTAATTAATTATGTTGACTTTTTTATTATTTATTATCCATTTATTTGACATTCTAAATTGACATACATGTAAAATGATTTTGGCATAGCTTAAAGAATTAATTTTTATATTGTATTTATTAATATTTCCGTAATTTAATTAATCTAATTTAATAAAAAAATAATATGTAATGTAATTCACGCATACCTCATCGAGGTCATAGCATAACCATTAACCATCTTTCTGTACTCATCTTTCTATATGATGCTGTTGTGTTATGAAGTGACTAAAAGAATATGAATATGAATATAACCAAAAACTTGTGGCTAGCAGTGGGATACGAAATAACCCTTTTTCGGTCTAATTTATCTTGAAAGCGTAAAATACAAAGTTACTTTCGCAGTAATAATACTAGAAATAATGGTTTTACATTAAAAAATGATGATTAAAAAGGATTCATACTGACAGCGCGGTTGATCATAATCATCCGCTTTCTTCTTTACGTTTGATTTTAGTCAAAGAGTAAAATAACTATATCAAACTTTAGTTCACGCGGGTACGTTTTAAAGCTAGTAACATGCAAAAAGTTTATTGAGTATCCGATTTTCTTGCACACCAAACGAATAAAATAAAATAAAATGTAACCAAATGGTTACTACTAATAAATACAACATCAATAAATGTAACACAGGAAATACAATGCAGGGTAGTTGTTAAGGGCAGACAAAATAAACCCCGAAAAAATTTACTTTACCTAGTGGCCATGAAAGTTTAGATCAGAATATCAGTAAGAGGTGGACCTACCACATAGGTATTATTTTCCTAGATATCTACGTTTATTGGTCCTGGTCTAGTAG
This sequence comes from Anania crocealis, assembly GCA_949315895.1. NCBI lineage: Eukaryota > Metazoa > Arthropoda > Insecta > Lepidoptera > Crambidae > Anania > Anania crocealis. The sequence continues at coordinate 12,905,850 of OX438872.1, forward strand.
ATTAAGTCTTGTAAAGGGCCAAGACCTCGGCATCGTGGGTTCGATTCCCGGGTCTGGTTAACGGTTTATTAACAGTTTTTTTATTAATAATTTCCAATTTTCGAACATTGGTCAGGTTTGTTACGAGTATCACTGATGCATTTGGTAGCGTCGTGTTTCTGTCAGTCATGTACCTGTTATTGCTGAGGTGTTTCAAATTTAATCAAGGCCTTTGCATTGTAGTGGGTTGATTATAGAATGTTACTTTACGTTTTTACTCAACTACCTTAATTTGAAAATAAAATTATTTGAATAATCATTTTTACAGCCTCCTTTGCCAGTTTAAACCAGCAGCAAGATAGCCCATCTCTTACTGAATCCCTACATTCAAATTCATCTGACTCATTTTCTCATAAAATATCAAGGTTTTAAAGTATCTGAAAGAGAAAGATTGATCTGTAATATAAGGGGGTATACGTATAGTAAAGCCTCACGTTATTAATAGCTGTGGTTAGTAAGTTTATTCTTTGAGCTATATATAGCGACCCATAGGAATCAGGTCATCTAAAGCAGGGTTTCCCAAACTATGGGTTACCGCCCCTCTGGCGAGCAAATATTGAGTAAGCCCTGTCTGTGTAACGATTCCCTTTGTACGTTTATGAAAAGTCCTTTATTCATATTGTTAACGATTAAATTTATTTTAGATGGATCGTTATAGCCTAGACAACTTTGGGATCCACTGATCGAGAGCTAAAGTTGAGAGTAATGGTACTTTTTGCCTTTAACCAATCTGATTGCTAGTGTTAATTGAAAAGAAAATCCCTTGGATTAATATTTTAGACTGCGTTAGACGGGTTCCAAACCCACACTTACTGGGTGACTGCTCTAAACAATGATCTACCTAGACATTCTATGTGTCGATGAATTTTGAGGATTTACGATGTTAACTAGCGGAAATTCATCAATGTTTTCCTCGTGCATTCAACATCTGCAATAATTTTAAGAACTCTATGTTTTATTTTAAAGAATTTTAGTTAAGTTAGTAGTCATGTACCTACCTATGGATTAACCTCCGAAATAAAATTTGATTAGATTTGATTTGATTTGATAAATATTTAACAATCGGTTAAGTTAAAACATTCGTGGTTTTACCACGAATGTTTGTAAAACTGTTCTTTAATGCTTTGAACCCCACGAGGCACCACCATTGAGGTGCCACGATAACAATTGATTTCAATTATGTCTGGAATATCTCACGATCGAGGACTTAGCGAATAAATTGATGTTTTAATATAACTTTTGACGCCCTTGGGTGGGAAATAATCCATTATATTCCCCTTTTTTTATGTTAGATGGGTCGTAGTCCAGACCACTTTGGGAACCACAGATCTATAGGGGAAAAGTATTGGCACTTAGTTTTCTAGATGACCTTGTTCCTAATCCTAATGACATACGAGTAAATGTCAATACAGTTATTGAGCCTCACAATTTCTTGTTAACAGAGCTCAAAATACAGTAAATATTTTTTATTATCCTGTAATAAAATACAAAGAAAGCCAAATACGTAGCTTTATTACTGTTTCCCCTCTGTGTTACAGTTACTATATGAAAAATAGAGTGCGGTATTAACAATAAGGTTTATTTACTTTATTTGATATTTTAGCAACTTAATTGCACTTATAATATCAGTATATAAACTTGAAAAAATTTTTTTTGTTTTTTTTTGTCTCCTCCCAGACAAAATTTTTTTCAAGTTTATATACTGATATCATCATCATCATCATCATCAGCCTATCACAGTCCACTGCTGGACATAGGCCGCTGCAATTGCACGCCACTTAGGTCGATCCTCGGCTTCTCGCATCCAGCTCCTGCCAGCCACGTTGCGCAAATCATCACTCCACCTAGCCTGAGGGCGTCCTACACTACGTTTGCCTCCACTCAAGAACTCGTTTACCCCAGCGGTTGTCGGTTCTGCGGCTAATATGGCCAGCCCACTGCCACTTCAGCTTGCTAATCCGGTGGGCTATGTCGGTAACTTTAGTTCTCTGCCGGATCACCTCATTTCTGATTTTATCCCTAAGAGAAACTCCGAGCATAGCTCTTTCTATAGTCCGCTGAGCGACTTTGAACTTGTGGACTAGCCGTACCGTCAGTGTCCACGTTTCGGCTCCGTATGTCATGACGGGTAGGACGCACTGATTGAAGACTTTCGTCTTGAGGCATTGTGGGATCGACGATGAGAAGACTCGACGTATACTGATATAATAAAGTTTATTTTTCCAATACCGTATTAAGTTAAATTTATCAGTTGTAGTATTTGTTGTTTGTTGACAACTAGTACTACAATATACAGAGTGTTAGGTAAATTGCTTAGCAAACCGAAATCAGTCTATGTTAACCGGATGAAATTTTAACCACTTACCAAAATTTTTGTAGGCGTTAAGTATCGTATTTAGAGCCCATTTATGAAGTAAAAAATGTGAATCAAGTTTTCACCCGAAAATAATTTTCGCAATACAGTTTTATATTTTTACAGTTTTAGGCCTGTTTAGGTATAAAGGGAAAATCAAAAACTTATGATTAGTATCGTAATGAAAGAATGTTATGTGCATTCCTTAAAAAAAGTGTTGCTAGGCGGCTGTATCAAAAATTTAAGATTTTTGGCGGACATTTTCTAAATGCTTTATCTTGACATTTTTGTACTGGGCTATACCAAAAGAAAAAATACGTCATTTGTTTTTTGTCTCGTAGATTGATATATTAAAATTTGGAAGGTGGTTAAAATTTCACTCTGTATATAATGGTGAAGTCAGAAATTTCGGAATCTGCCACTGCTGTTCATAGACCTGTGAAAGGTGGTGCTATTCTCCAAACGATTTCGTCATAATCGCTACGCTTACCAGGCGAGTTGGGAATCACAGTTTGGCCAATTATGGTGTAGTAAAAATTCTGCTTCTCCTTCTGGCCGTACTCTTTCAGTCGCCTTTTACGAGACCAATAGGAAGAGAAAAGGTGGTGCTATTTTTTTATGAGCCGAACCTCACATAACTTTCATAAATTTAATTTACCCAAAAATTTAGTTTAACTAAATCCTTAAGATTCTCTTTTGCTTACGTTAATTAAGAAAATGTTCTTATTTATATTACTCACTTCATCCCGTCTAATGAAGACAGCGATTGTGCCAATTAACTAGAAACTTTCGCTGTTAGAAACTAAAGTTTAGTTTACAGTGTGTAAAAAAGAATAGATTTTCATGTCCCTATATGTTGCAGTAGAATTGTCTATGATTCGATAGTTTTGGTATCGATATTTGACAAGCTTAGAATTTGGGAAATTGTAGAAAAACTACACAGTTTTACTAATCCAGTTATCAATAGAGCTAGTTGAATTCATATCTATACTAATATTATAAAGCTGAAGAGTTTGTTTGTTTGTTTGAACGCGCTAATCTCTGTAAGTACTGGTACAAATTGAAAAAAATTTTTTGTGTTGGATAGACTATTTATTGAGAAAGGCTTTAGGTTATATAACATCACGCTGCGACCAATAGGAGCGTAGCATCAGTGAAGAAAGGGACGCGGACGAAGTCGCGGGCAACAGCTAGTAAATAATATAGGTAAGTTTTTTTATTTTAATACTCCTTTTGCAAATAATACAGTAACAGTCTATTATCGTCCCACTGCAGGGAAAAGGCCATCATTGAATTAAAAGTTAACACAGCAATGATGTGTGTGCAGATTAATGTTCGAAAACTTGAAACTTTCAGTTACCCGACCCGGGGATCGAACCCGCGTCCCCGAGATCTTATGTCGGTATTAAAACCACTAGATCAACAGGGAGCGAATAATATGCCAAAAATATATTTAATTTAGTTGTTTCGTATAATGTTCTAAAAAATAGGTAGGTCGCAGGTCAATTGAGCGTTTCTAACAGTTAGACCACCCAAGTTGTCGACCGCACTTGTGGATCATTAAATAATATAAAACTCCCATCAAAAATCCCTACATAAAAACACTATAAACCATGATGTGTTTGAAGACAGCTTCAGTCAGTTCCGTTCCATTAAAGTCAGTGCCAAACTCAAGCATGTGGTCGAAGCGTAGAGTATGGAGTATATTTTTGCCATAGCACCATCTCCACTCCTGTTTAATCGGTTGAATATCAAGACATCTTATCCACTGACATGTGATGTGCTTGTACTTCGTAAATTTTCTTACCATAATCGTGAGCTTCTTTACGTACCTATATTGTAAAAGAAGCGATTTTTGCACACATTAACCTCTCAAGGGGAGGCGTCATGGTAGTCAAACAGTCATAAACTTATTTTTTCCGTCACACGAATCGCTCAACAAGATGATCGCAGATCGCGTTGCGCATACCATTAATCTTATCGATATCGATTATGCTGCTTTCATCGAAGATTAGGTATAAACAGCACTATGCTACAGGGAAATTAGATCCCAAGCGGTTCCTGTCATTTCGTTATAGATATATTCCTTTTACTTATTCTGTTGCCTTTTTCCTATTGTACTGATTTCGAAAAGGCAAGATGGTGTCGCGATTCCAAAGTCCTTTGGGGGAATATTTGAAGATAAGAATTCGGGCAAAGGTTTTTGGCTATTTTGTATATTCCCTCGTACTGGGTTGGATTGAGGTTTGATATTTTCGGGTTAGCATTTGAATCGGTAATTTGTGAATTCTAAAAAGCTGTATAATATAAAAATCTTTCTATTTTTGCTTCAGTATTGTGTTTGTTGGCGTTTTGTGAATAGTAAGTTAAAATGAATGATAGTTACACTATTAGAATAACACGATAATTTCTTTAAGATACCTTTTCTCTTTTAATTAATAAAAAATCGAGAGGTCGTGCTTTGGTTCAAAATCATGATGAACGTAAGACAACAAAATAATTCTTCACCAAGACCGCAAGGTAACTCTAACAAATAAGTTTTAATTTTGATTCCACTAACGCGAACAAACGAAACAATAATAGTCTTACAGACAAAGCTATTGGCTGTTTCATGACCATAATATATGTTTTGCAAGGGCTCTACTTCGTGCAATTATTTTTAATTTAGTTGCTCATGTAGAGATGTAACTACGGATTTGAAATTGCCACTCGCTCAAACACTTATATCATGACTTGTATACGATCCTATCAAAATTCTAAATGGTGTGATTAGTAATTTTGAGTTCCTCCGACCACTAGGTGAGCTCTCACATAAATCTAAGCCTAAATCACATTACATTACAATGTGTAGATTAGCCTATTACCCTCAGCTTTAAAATAAAGAAGCAATCTTTTATAAATTAACTCAGAACATGGAAGTCTTTTATTACGTCAGAGGCCTGTATAGGCGACTTGAAAAACTCAGTCACCAGAATATTATACTTGAAGGATCATAACAATAAGAAGTAGACCAAATGGTAGGTTAAATCATTTTATTTATTTCGTTCGAAGACCTCCTGGGATTAGATCAATAAGTTATGATTTCCAAATTTATTCAGAGAATAAGTTGTAGGCTGTTCTTATCCTAAAATTTTGACGACCTCCGTGGTGGAGTGGCGTACACACTGGTTTACAAGGTGTCGCCTACTCCGAGGTCCCGGGTTCGATTCCCGGACGGATCAATGTAGAAAAAAATGTGTTTTACTACATTTTCTCGGGTCTGGGTGTTTGTGGTACCTTCGTTGTCTCTGGATTCTAAAATACGAATGCTTTAAATAGTTATTCAAATTGGGTTCAGAACAATGTATGTGATGTTGTCCAAAAATTTACAAAATTAAAAAAAAAACATTTTCCATGGGATAACATCAAACTCATAATTCTACGCGTGCAAAGTCGCGAGCATCAGCAAATACATAACCTAAGGATCACTTACCTAAAACCCAAAGCATTCTTACCCACCATATCTTCACGTAAGTTTTTTGTTCCTAGACACAATCCGTTTCCTAATACATTATATCGATAAATTCCATCTCCAAAATGAAGCTGAAACCTACATAATAAGGGATAACGAATAGCATATTGCTTTCCAAAAAAGGCATGCGATATAAATCTAACAGTAAAAATGGTTGGCCCCGGCTCTTATTACGAGGTTGGATGGGTTTAAACAGTAAAAGATGGGAGATCAAGAAAAGTTATACCATAATATTTAGATATTTTATAAGGGACATAATATAAAATTGGGTAGTGATAGTAAAGTAATAAAACTATGCCATATTATTATATTTGGATATTTTTTAAGGGACATACTTTCAAATCGGATAGTGATATAAAGTAATAAAACTAGAATAAGACGGAAAAAGTATCTTCACCATTGCTCTAACCCGCCTACCAACCTAATTCTACGTATGGGAAATTCTTCTTCGACAAATGATTAGTGTTTCTGATTTGATTATAACATTAAGTAAAAAAAATAACATTGCTATCATGGCTATTTAATGTCAAAGAACTGTTAAATGATTAATTTTGTTTCTATGTTTCTAAAATAAACTTAGGGTACGGTCGGCCAAGAGAGTGGTTTGTCATCCCAAGGTTTACAATCATTCGGTAAGGTTTACCTCATAACAACAGGCTTGATTTCCAAATATTCTGATAGCTTACATCATAGTAGTGCTCTTCTTTTATTGTTAAAATGGTAAAATGCGCACAAGTTTAATCTTATCGCTATATTCCTTACAAATGCTTTTTTATAAAAACTAGGCCGACTAATAATCGTCTCCCAAAACATAACTTTAGTCAATTCAGAATCGTTACTTTTGTGAATTAAGACTCCAAATATTTATTTTGAATAATATACACAAACTTTATAATTCTTGGCTCACTCTCACATAGCCTGGTTCGCTAGGGCGAGCTAACTTTCACCGAAAGCCTTCGTTATTATGTTTGCGACAGCCAACAGGATCAAATCGATACTGTCGCCTCCTTTTAGTATGCCAGTATAATGTTAAAAAAAAAACTATACTTACTAATATATAAAGCTGAAGAGTTTGTTTGTTTGTTTGAACGCGCTAATCTCAGGAAGTACTAGTCAGAATTGAAAAAATATTTTTGTGTTGGATAGTCCATTTATCGAGATTATATGAAAATCCTACGGAAAATAAAAACAATATTAAAAAAAAAGGTTTAATGAGAATGACTTTAATTTGATGCGCTTTTAAATGCATACCAAAAAGGTACATTTTTCAATTCGAGACGGAGTATGATGATTGTAGGTGATATTTCGTCTGATTTAGATGAAAATTAGGATTTTACATCAAAAAATATAAACCAACCTCAAATCTACAATACTAATGATCAATTAAAAATGGTTCAGCTGGAAAAAAAAAATATGTGGTCTTCTTTTTTCACCGGTTGAGAAAAACAAATGTAATTTATAGCAACACAAATTATTTAGCTTTTCATTAAAAGGGCTTCGTTATACTTTTAATTCCTTTTTGATCGTATAGTGACTCTTCACACTATACAGTTTTATAGCAAAATCGCACCTATGTTAAACTCAGTGGTGCAGTGGCGTACACATCTGTTTTGAACGTGTCGCATGCTCCGAGGTTCTGGTTTGATTCCCGGTTGGTTCAATGTACCTAGAAAAAGAAAAATCGTGATCAAGATACGTGTGCTTTAAATAGGCACTCACTTTGGGACCAATGTATGTGATGTTGACCACATTTATTATTTACTAGCAGTTGCCCGCGACTTCGTCCGCGTCCATTTCTGTTATTATGATCGCACTAAAAAGTTTTTAAAAGAATATAGCCTAAAGCCTTCCACGACAAATGGACTATTCAACACAAAAACGAATTTTAAGTTCGAATTAGTAGTTCCAGAGATTAGTGCGGTCAAACAAACAAACAAACAAACTCTTCAGCTTTATAATATTAGTATAGATTTATTGTACAAGATGCATCTGTATTGAGCCTGATATACTATCTGTGGGACAGTTTATCGTGGATAACTTTTCAAGCATCGTTATCATGTTTGCTGGCGTGGATCGATCCAGGAAATAGAGTTGCAGAACTATCGATAGTTTTGGCATCGATGATTGACCTGCAGAACTAGTCACTTGTATGGTAACAATGTGATCGATACGATTTTATTCCTCGCGTAGATACCATAACGGTTGGCATTGGCTGATCTTGATATTATACTCTTGATAATTAAATTAAATAATTTGATTTTTTTCATACATAATGTTACAATGTTTCTCTTAAAAGATATTAATATTACAAGCAGACAATTTCAGTTACATGAAACACAACACTAAGGAAGACTGGAGCCTAAGCTAGTATAATCCTGTATTTCAGGACTTCAGGACTTCACCACCCAGGCTATGGGATATTTCAAAGGTGTTATTAGTTATTTGACCCAATTTTAAAGATGTGTAGAGTGTGTGGGTGTGTGATCCGCGTGAGTGCATGTATGTGTGTGCAGAGTGAGTGAACGTACCATAATAAGTATGCTGATTTAAAATTTCCGAAGCAATACAATGCTTTTTATTAGTATCAATACTATCGACAATATTTTTTCAAAGCACTAGATTGGTATTCAATAATAGTATCGATACTATTACTAATATCGATACGTCGTCAGCTGTCGATAGAATATCGATAGTTTAGCGACAGTGGACTATTGATAGACATCTCTACCAGGAAGGGTCCTCATACGTGATGTCACCGTTTAAGGGATATTGAATTCCTCCCTTATTTTTTATTGCATGATTTCATAACGGGATGTGAGTGAAATGTTCTTTATTATAAGTGAATAGGGTTTATTGTCGTCTGTTATGTACAACTCCCTGTACATAAACTTATATCGTACGTCAAAGTAATTTTAATGAAAAAGGGCTGTTACACTAGTAATGATTATGTAAATGATAGGAACGTATAACATTAAATAGTCCTTGCTCGTACTTGATTAAATCTTTTGTAATCGTTTGTTTATAAAGAGGCTAACAATATTGAATGATGACCTCCGTAGCGGAGTGGCGTACGCACCGGTTTTCAAGGTGTGGCCTGCTCCGAGGTCCTGGGTAACGTAGTGAGTGAGTCTAGTCCTATCGTTTTATTTTTCGTTCCAGATGAAGAGATTCTGGCCACTTAAGTTTGACTGTTCCAATTTTTTTTTAAATCTTAACTATTTGCTTTAAATGTCCGTTTCATTGAAGTTATTGTCTAGATTTTTACTTAATAAAGCCACTTTAAGAGGCATACGAGACTCGCTAAATGATAGCAGTACATGGTATTACAATTGTGAAATTATGATTGCCGTGCAAATTCCCACACTTTTTTTTAACCATTTTTGTATGATAGGTAATTTAATACAATTAAATACAAACTACTCTGACCTTACCACAGCATCAAACTTCATACAAATCGATTAAGAAATTATTGTTTTTTAATAAAAACTTAAGTAATGATTTATGGAATAAAATTGTTTCACGTTCTCTCTAAGGAATTAATTTGGATCTAGGTACAAAATTTTCATTTTAATTGGAAATCTTTTTAAGCGTAAAGAGAAAACAGACAGACTAGTAGACAAACTTACGGACAGACAGATAGATAGACATACAAACAAAATATTCGAATTTATAATATTAGTATGGACAACATTCTAAACTTTCAATTTTTCATCTTCTTTCTTATAAAGTTCCGACTAATATTATTCCTCCCTCTAATAATGGTTTGCAAGCCTTATTATACGAGAAACTCTCTTTATGATGAATACCTTTGGGATTGGAGTTCACAACAGGAGGGGCCTTCTATTGAAATTTATTCACTTTCAAGTCTTGCTTATTATCAATTTTACCAGCCAAAATAACAAAATGGCGTCTTTGTTCGAGGTTATGCAACAATAAAACGACGTTAAAAGCGTTAACAGTTTACGCTTCGTTTGTTATGTCATTAGTATTTCGATTGTTTCATTATTTTGCTGAAAATTTTGTGCCTTTGCGGGATTAAATTCGAATAATAACCAGATAATTGCTTAACAAGTCAAACTTGTACATACTAGAATAATACAAAAGTGTAAAACATACAAATCAAAAGTTTGAATACTGATATACAAACACAGTGTTTTGTCTCAGACGGGACTCGACCCATGCATAACAGGCACGGTACTTTGTCCAACGAAGCTACCGAGACATTACGTCACAGCGCCAATTTTCCAAGTATTTTTTTTTTATTTTTATTTTTTTTATTTATTAAAAAGTATGTTTTTATCACTGGTTCCCGGTTCTAAGGCCCGTCGACTACATAAAGTCCTTGAGTTCAATTACTGGTTGGGGTCATTTAGGAAAAATACATTTTCTAAATATGCTTGAGTCTGAAAGGAGGTGGGTTATAGCTATGCTTCGAGGCACGTCTAGCTGTTGGACCTGGCTTCGGTTGCTAGATGGTAGTTGTAAAAGAACATCAGAGGCTTATAAAAGAGTTGGAAATTTAATATCAGACCGTCAAGCCGACTAGTTAGCTTTGTGGGTATATATTGTAACCCTTGTTTAAAAATAAATAAAATCTTTTACGGTAACCAAACAACAACAACGCCCCGTTGGTCTAGTGGTTTAAATACCGGGCCAAGATCTCGGGGTTCCAGGTTCGATCCCCGGGTCGGGCAACAAATAGTTTCGAATTTTCGAACGTTGCTCTGGTTTGTGATCACCAACCCGCATTTGGCAAGCGTGGTGATTATGCCAGTTCCCATCATTGCAGTGGTAACTTGAATTCAATGATGGAGGCCTTTTGCTTTAAACAACAACAAGAAGTTGCAAATCTAGTATTAACGCCAATATCTTTGCTAATCCAGTTACTGCTGATATTGTTTAGATGGTAAAGAAGAGCTGATCGTTTAAGATATTATTAAAATTTTAAGGTGTCATGTAGTGGTGTCGGTAGGTCAAAATGAAAGCACCATGACCTACTACTAGAGAGAAGAGGCTACTAGAAGAGTATTGACAGAAGGAAACAGGCCGCAGCTTTTAACATCATACTGATAACTACATCATACATAACATCATACTATAAATATTTGAATTTGAATTTGAATTTGAATCTGTTTTCTTGAGTTTACGCGAACACTATACATTGAAATTAGTGGTGGTGTTAATGGTTGAAAAATTATTCGTTAAAAGTTAATGGTTGAATAAAAATATCGATATTTTTAATGGTTAAAAATATCAGTTGATATTTTTACCTGTACTTGAATATGGTTGAAAATATCAGTTGATATTTTTATGCAGATACATTATTTTGATATTTTTATACGTAGTTGAATATGGTTGAAAATATTTGTTATGTTTAAGCAGATACATTTTTTTGATATTTTTCACAGTAGTTAAATATAGCATTACGCGTTTATTTTTATAGGTTTACTTAATGAACTTGAACATCAATTATCATCATCAATCATCATCATTATCATCATGATCATCAGCATCATCACCCTTATCATCGTGAGCACATCATCATCACAATGATCATCATCGTCATCATCATCACAATGCTCATCATCATTATCACACTTATCATTATCATGCTCATCATCATCATCATCACATTGATCATTATCATCCTCATCACAATGTTCATCATCATCATCACAATAAAATTATCATCATCATCATCATGATCACTATCATCATCATCATGATTTTAACAGTGATGACGATGAACATTGTGATGATGATGATGATGATTATTATTGTGATGATAGTGATAATGATGATGATGAGCATGATGATAATGATAATTGTGATGATGATGATGAACATTGTGATGATGATGATGATGATTATTGTGATGATAGTGATCATGATGATGATGAGCATGATGATAATGATAATTGTGATGATGATGATGGACATTGTGATGATGATGATGATGATGATGATGATGAAAATGAACAATGCGTAGGAGCCTAAAGTTCAATACGCCGAGTAACATCGTTCTTCCTTATGCTAATGGAATAGAGTTCTATTTTATTGCAACTGTAACTACTTGTGTGACTCGCAAATTTTATCGCATTATTACACCTCGTCTCAATCACGCGCCACTCATGTCATAAATAATGCATTCAAATTTAGGCTCTAATCCGTTTACTTAATGCTTAAGTTAACTTACTCAATAAAAGAATAAATTTATTAGAAAGATTAGTAGATATGATATTTTTATTCTTTGCGGACTAACGTTATAAATATTTATTAGGTAATTTTATCTATACGAATAAAACTTTTAGTTGCGTTAGATTTATCTATACGAATAAAACTTTTAGTTGCGTTTAAGTACGAGTATCAATGGCTCGAATGAATATTTTTATTAGATAAGGTTAACAATATTTATTGAATAAATGTGATATTTTTTTTTTATTAGTTAAATTTAACTGATTATAGATATATTCACCATCTCTAATTGAAATGAAAGATAAGTTTACGGATTAAGAACACTTTTTTTTTATAAAATTACCATCTTAAAGACGAATAACACCTTAGTCTACCCGTGACCATGAACGCTGTAAAGGGTTTGAAACGTCGGGTTAAATCAAAAATAAACGCGTTCTAAATCCGTAAACTTATCTTTCATTTCTTTTAACATCAGTTTATAATAAGGACTTGTAGTTGTTCTTGGTATACAAGGCAGATAAATAAATAAATAGACTAAAGTGTTTTACTCGTAGAAGGTAAATGGCAGATTTCGCTGTTACATCGCATAAAGATGACTACGAGTATTGCAAACCCAACTCCATGAAAGTGTGCTGCCACAAATTTAAATATCAAATAATTAATCTACTGAAGAACAGAAAGGCAGCTACCACTTACCTACCAAAGCGAGTACTGACTCAATTTACAGAACAAACAAAAGAAAACAACCTTCAGTACTTCAAGCATCACTACAAGTTTATAACAAGAGGCAATATTTTCAAATGAAGAGCACCGCGGTTTCTTTTTACATCAGATATATTTCTTTGTTGATACGAGCTTTTACAAGTCAATTTTCTATCGGTAAGTAAGCCCCAAGCGTGCTCAAAGGGTCATATTTATTCTTCGTCTTATAAAACATATTTTCTTTCTGTAAAAGCCTGAATTTACCATTCCGGAAACTGTATAAAATGCCAAAGAGAAGATTGCAGTGTCATCACTATACAGGATGAAATTTTAACCAACTTCCAAATTTTAATATATCAATCTACGAGACAAAAAACAAATGACGTATTTTTTCTTTCGGTATAACCCAGTACAAAAATGTCAAGATAATGCACTTAGAAAATGTCCGCCAAAAATCTAAAATTTTTGATACGGCCGCCTAGCAACACTTTTTTTACGCGTTGCGCATCTCATTAATTCATTACAATACTATTCATAAGTTTTTGATTTTTCTTTTGTACCTTAACAGGTCTAGGACCGTAAAAATTGAAAACTATATCGCGAAAAATATTTTTGGGTGACAACTTGATTTTCCTTTTTTACTTCATAAATAAGCTCTAAATAGGATACTGAATGCCTATAAAATTTTTGGAAAGTGGTTAAAATTTCACCCTGTATATTGGCACATGTATTGTGGATTCATATAAAAAAAAAATATTAAACAGAATCGTGTGTTGGTTTTGCTGTAAGCCGTCATCATTGGTTAGAAAACCAAACATGCCGTTGCCCAGGGTGAACCACTAGGAGGTAGATCCCACCATCCCAAGATCATTTTATTACTTAAAACTCTGTACCTTTTTCATCTGACAACACAATTCGCTATATCTTCCTTATCATCCACTTCCTGAAATTATGAAATACTAGTTGTTGCCCGCGATTTTGTACGCTTGTAATCAATTAAAACCATCCCAAGGTAACCGCAAATTTTATCCAAAATAAAAGGTATCCTTTGTGCTATTCCAGTTACAGTAGACTATAATCAATCTCCGTGCCAAATTTCATTTATTTATTTATTTTTATTTTATTTATTAAGGATAACAACAGCACATAAGTAAATGGAAGATTACAAAAAAGTTGTACATAATTTAAGGCCAATTACAGTCACCCATTCAAAGATTATATAAAAAAGCTATGAGCAAAAGGTAGACTCCCACTGTACACCTACTTTCTCCTTCATGAAGTCGAAAGCAGTTCGTAACAAGAATTCTAGTAATATTCAAAAAAGGAATGATCTAGGTCGAGACAAGACGAAAATGTTAGTTTAAAGATGATAATGGCAAGCAAAAAAAAAGTAGGTATGATGAATCAAACTCACTATACCTACCCCTAACCATGAACCACACTCCATCAACTGTTCACCGTATGTGAAATATTAATCAATTTCATTGATAACGCGACTTGTGTAGATAGATGCAAACAAAATAAATAACAGTATATCCTTTTCGCTATTCTATTCAGCTTGAATACCTAGATGTCAAATGTATGAAAATGACATAAGCTTACAATCCTTCAATCGTTTATTTATGTCATTTTCATACATTTGATATCTATCCGTCTGGCGTAAACGATATTACGGCCATTTCCAATAACCTACCTATCTTCAGTTTTGGCATATCGGAGATAGGAAACAGTTTCTATCTATCTTATATTTTTGCCGTCCAGAGAAACAAAGACAGAAGTTGTGTTCTATCTCCGATATGCCAAAACTGAAGATAGATAGGTTATTGGAAATGGCCGTTAGAAAGCCACTTGTCTAAAGCAGCTAGACTGAATCTACCTAAAACAAAAGACTACACAAACATTCACATTTATGATAGTACTAGCGGACCCTGCGAACTTTGACGCCATAAATGTCATTGTCATTGGTATGGTGGAAAAAAATAATATGAAGAAAATTTTAATTTATTTTTAACGATAGCTTTAGAACTTTTATAATCCTTATTATCCTAAGCAAGACAAATCCAAAATGATAAAAATCGGTCAGAGTATTCTCGACTTATAAGTGGTGTAACTAAAACGACTTTCTTTTATATATTTAAAGATAGTAAGATAAGATTACAGCCCAAAAGCAAATATTCTTTACAAAGGCTTTACAAGAAAAATACATTTTATAGGTCCCTAGGGGTAATAAAGTAATACTTACGCGCAGTACCATAGTATGGCAACGTTAACCCCATCGTTAGCTTTTATGTAACTCTTAAGGCGAGCTATTTAAACTTTTTTTTTTTATCTGTATAAGCATAATAATATCTCTTAAGATGGAGATAATTTTCTTAATTAGATATTTTATGAAGAGCCTTCGTATTAAAATTAAGAGGACAATTCTAAAACTGCTTTGAAGATAACTTATTTTTAAACCTGTGTTTTAGGCACGGCTTTAAGCTCGCTTTATAGTTGAAGTTGTTTAATGCAGGTTTTAAATGAAAAACTTAATTAGCATCAAATGAATACTGCAAAAAATTCTTAACCTAGCAGTTTCTCTGTAATTTTGAATTTTATCACCAATAAAAATTAGCAATCTTTTGAACTCTACAAAAAGTTCGTTACAAAGCCGTTTCAATGTAATTACGATGTATTTTCGTTTTAGTTTAGTTAATGTCCCAGGAGAACGGACTTATTGGGATAAAAAGTATTCCAGTATTTAACAATCTAGTTGCGCGCCATATTATTTCGTATTGATCCGTTTTAGTGAGATTAGTTTACAAACATTCATCTTAACTTACACTTACACTTTCACGGCTGAACTATAGGACGTATTTTGATGAAGTTTTGAGCAAAGATATATTATCCCTTTTAAAAGAACATGGGTCATTCTGTATCCCACTGCTAGACACGAGTTTTAGCCTGCGCGATGTAACGTTTAGCAGGCATGTAAAGCCTTGGAGTAAAAGCTAATGACAAATATTTTACACTCATTTGCAGACAGAGAGTGACTAATAGTACACTTCTAACATCAAAAAGTCTAAAAAGCACTCCAAAGCCTGCTTTAGGCATGATGAATTCTGAACATTTGTTAGCAAATTCTTTAAGCAAAGGCCCATTACAAAAGCACATTTTGAACTTTACCCTCAAGGTAACCTTTACCTTCCTAACCTTTACCTTTACCTTTACCTTTACCTTCAACTCAAAATGGCTCGAACTCTTAAAGACTTAGCATTGAAGACAAGTTTACTTACCCACTCGCTTCATTTAACTTATTTCTTTTGTTCATACAAATAGCAGTTTAATAGAATGTTTCAATTTCATTAAAGGAGAATTAATTAGGTTTTCCTGTTTATTGAATATAGCTTACAATTTGATGCTATTATGAAGATTGCCTGTACATTTCAGTGTTTTATATTATAATTGATGTGAAGTTCGTATAACTAAGTGGCACATGGTAAGAAGAACGGATGGCCATTGGGGTAGAATAGTTCTGGAATGGCGACCGCGCGCCGGATGACGATTTTTGGGTAGGGCCCCAGACTGAAGATCTGGGCCCCAATTCCGCTAATTTACAAATGGCTCAATAGAAGCGCAATTGCATCTCAATCGTATATTTTGACATACTAACATAATGAATGTGTCAAAATATACAATTGAGCCATTTGTAGGTAAATTAGCGAAATTGGGGCCCTGACGAAGGTCGCAGGATATGTCTTTGACCAGCAGCTGTGAGAAGATGATGATAATTTGTAGTGATGTCATAAAACAGAATATGACCACTTGATATCGGTCAACAAAAGCTAACAGTCTAAAGTCTTTAGCAGTGGGTGTCGATGACTTGTAGCATGGTTTGTCAAAATGATATTTTTTGTCCGCAACTTTGTTTTTAATGATAAATGATAAATGATAATGATAAATGATAATGGATAATGATAATGATAATGATAAATGATAATGATAAATGATAATGATAAATGATAATGATAAATGATAATATAAATTATAATGATAAATGATAATGATAATGATAAATGATAATGATAAACGAGTGTTCACGAGTTGTTGTTCACGAGTAATTCTGAATTGAAACTATTACAATGCCAGTATTTAAAATTTACCATTTGGTAAATGATAAATGCTAAATGTTAAAGCGCCGCGCCCGGTATGCGAGGAGATGCGGGTTCGAGTCCCACCTGACTGATATTATAATTGCAAGGTCGGGTAACAAAAAGTTTCTAATTTTCGAATATTGCTTGGGTTTGTGATCACCAACCCGCATTTGGCAAGCGTGGTGATTATGCCAGTACCCATCATTGCTGTGGTAACTTGAACTCAATGATGGAGGCCTTTTCCCTGCAGTGGCCTGATTATAGGCTGTTACTTTTTTTAATTTACATATTATGAACTATCACAATGCCTTAATTTTTTTAGAGGCCCATCCAACAGTTTTCTCGTGATTGAGTAACAAACATACATACAAAATTTAGCATTATAATAATGACGATCTGTGCCCAGTCACCTATTTCGCCTGAAATTTGATATTTTCCCACGGGAACAGTACTTTTTACTCCGATAAAAAATAGCATATTATTATGCACTATTCCAGAATATAAACTATAAATGTGTCAAATTTTAAGAAAGAAAGTTAGAAATATTTATTTGACACAAAAACAAACGCCTAAAGCACAAAAAATGGAATAAGTGTGAAAAGACTAGACTCTAGACTAAAGTTGTATATAAACTGTGTTACTTCATTAAATTTTTATTTAAGTACCAAAAAAAAAGTCCTTTGGCTAGGTGTTGTAGTGTAATTTAGTAAGAAACAACTATTAAAACTTTTACATTGATAATATTCGTAAGACATTATGCTTATGATTATTTATTACACTTCCAGAATATATTTATTTTGAAGTACCTTATTTAATATCAATAAGCTTCGCTAAAAGGGATATGTGAGCAAAGAAAAAAGGTGCGTATCGAATTGAAAATGTCCTCATTTTTTCGCCTGATTCTTAGTTTATTTGCTTTGAACATGCACCAGTTTGTGTAGAACCTAACACTATCAATCATACCCTACAGAACGGTCCAACAATCGCGAGATTTATGAGCAGTGATCTGCGATTTTTCTGTGCTATTGACGTATCGAGAGCATATTTCTCGGTTGTGATTTTTCGAAATTCATTTTCTGGTTCAATACTCAAGTTTTTTTAATTAGGACTGGTCTATTGGGCACTGACAAGGGTAATTGTCCCTTGCGCCTAATGCTGCATTATTTTAAAAAAGTGGCAAACATATCAGATGAAATACCCAAGTATTTTTATTAAGCACAGGGGCCTAATTCGCGTAACTGAATCGCAGTTCAATCGTGATTGAATTGGACGATTTTGATATTTACCCCATACTAGAACTGTCAAAAACCTGTCGTTCAACTACGATTGTGATACGATTTGGTTACGCGAATTAGGGAACTGGTCTTTGAGTTGACTGAAGCAAAAGTTGACCACCTGGGCGCCTCATACCGCATAAAGTATCAGTTTTGTCTAATTATAAGAAGGCTAATAATAATTGACTACATGTTAGTTACACTAAATTAAACATGATTTACAATGTTAATACGGAATAAACGTGAAAAGAAACAAATTTTTGTTGAAGCTGTTATTGTATTGTATTCTTAGTTGCAGTATTTATATTGTTTAAAAAAATCCTACTCATTTAGGTGATTGCAGAACTTGAAACTCTGTTTATGGATTGAAAAACCTAAGGTACTTTTACCTATAGTATTGGTATTAGAATATTGCGTTTGGGAGTTATCTCTGTTCTTTTCCAAACACAGAACAAAGGAGTAGCAATTCTTCTAATACAAGCAGATTAACGATGTCAATAGCTTCGCTGCCGACAATAACCACAACGGAACCCGTTATTACTTTGGGGATATATCTTCCTTTTAGTGTTGGGGATATTATCGATACTTTTGCAACATATCTAAATTTAGATAAACCGTATCAAAGTATGGTGTCGTGTGATGGCGGCTTATTAACCCTATCTGTACGAGCTCTAAAAACTAAAGTGGGCTTTAAACTATGGCGCATTTTTGCTATGTCAGAATGTTTTTTATCTCTATACAAAAGGATATTTAAAAATCCAAGCGACATACTTTTTATTTTATTTTGAACATAATATATATAGCAACTTGTGTGTTTAAAATTATTATATTAAAAAAAAAGTTTTATCCGACATTTTTTGTCGTTAACAGACTATATAAAATTTTTGAGCTTTACCTAAATCAATAATTGATGCCACTTGTATGAGTATTATGAGGAAACTATTCACAAGCATCAATCAGAGGCGTGCACTCGTACATTCAAATAAGCACTTCACAACCTGATATCTAAACCAAGAGAACTAAAATTTCCATACCTGTAACTTAGTAGATTAATTCGTAGTTTAAAAAAAACATCAAGCTACAGAGGACATTGAGCGGTTTCAGTTTGATTTGTCGATAAACAATCTATCGATACTTTTTCAACTCTTTCATAAATGATTTGTACTTTTATGATAAATTTTCCTCAGAAAGAGGATGAGAGTTTTGGGATTGCATTATCTAAGTTTAGGGTAAGTGATGATTGGTACGAGTTGGGATAACTGACAGTAATCTTTTATTATTTTTGGTGTCGTCTGGAGTTATTTTTTTATCACGAGTATTATTACAAATGCCAAAATATTACAAAAAAATGTTTTTAGATCTTTATTCTAAGAATATCTACCTATTCTGAGAATCTCTATTCTCTATTTTGAAACACTTTTTCCAAACAAATTTGTAGGTGTATTATGATCACGCATACCACCTAACCTCGATGATTGATTACGTTTATTATGTAAAAATTTTTAATCCTTAATTCGCGTATAGATTTAAGAATTTTCTCTATATTTTAAGTATAAGACGGTATTTCCTACCTTTTGTACTCAGAGGTCAACGGAACATTTCTGGACTCCTTTGAGTGATCACATATAAGTACTAGCGAAAAATAACTTTTGCATCTATTTTTACCTAAGCTAAGAAGTTAAATATTTTCACAGCATCAAAAGATTATCGTCTAATTAAAATCGATACCACCTCACGGTACAAACGGCCTTATCAGACAGACGAACTGACAACGGTTCCGATTTTACCTTTTGAGATAGAGAACCCTGAAAACAAAAAAAAAGGTTTAAGTATCGTCTTAAGAAAGAAAAGAAAGAAAATTTATTTATTTGGCATCAGAAACTATACAAAAATTTAGAACAAATAACATAAAGAAAAGAAAAATATTAAAAAGAAAAAACAAAATCACAACATATAAACGAAGACGCCAAAAAGGTCTCCTGCTCAGCATTTGACGGGGCACATTACATTTATGCATGACACGACGCTGATATTCTGCGGGAGCCCATGTCATAAAAGTCATCTCTTCGTAGTCAAGTTTAGACACACTAGATTGGTAGTTGTCGTTATTTTACCCCACCGCTGGGCACAAATTTTCGCCAGCACGATATAATGTCTGTTCACGCGAGCAGAACCTCGAGTAAAATGTTTTAAATTTAAGAATACTCAATGTGATTCTAAGGTTTAAGTATTTTGACTTCAATAGATGGCGTTGTCTATCCTTTAAATCGCGCAATACTGGTTTAATGTATTTTATTTTATTTTATTTTAATTTATTCAGGACAATAAACAATTGTACAATCTAGATTACAAACTATGTTACATCAATATTACTTATTGTACAACCAGCACCATTATCCCCTTCTTACTAATAAACATATATTGCCTCTGATTTTATACTAACTTTTGAGTTATACTTATAGAGAAATTGTGTAGGTTCAAATGGAATTATTTAAATGAACAAGTTATGAGAGAATAATAAAAAAAAAACAGATAATGACGGAGTCCATAAATTACAAATTTGTAAGTATTTTCTTTTCAAATTATCTAGAGCAACTGTTGGTACTAAGATGATACCTACAGTTACTCAAAGCAGTCCCAGTTAACAAAACATAAGAGAGTAGAGTAGGATAACTTACAAATAAATTGAGCTTTTTAGTCCATACAGTCTATTGTAGTTTTATTTGCCAAATTAGGTCAGACCTATTCAGCTAGTAATTATAAAAAGAACAGTAAATTCTAAACTGAAAGTTGAAAAATTGCTCCACCGATTGTTAGACTAAGGTAAAAATAAATCAAGATTTATAACACCGCTCTGATTGCGCCATTCATCAATCAGTCAGGCAATGCATGCACGCGCTGACATATCCATTCGATTGTTAGTTCACTCGTTCTTTCGTTCATTTTTTATTTTATTTATTTAATTTGGACTGTCAAGGATAATTACATTGGTAAATTACTTATATAATCTTCATAGGTGATACTTATAAAATGTAAAAATCTTCTTAAGGCGGCCACATCATGCACACACAATACGGACGGACTTATGTTAAAATTAGAAACTAATTATAATGTAAAACTAAACTTTTGAAGGACAGTATATAAATATGTATAAAATAAATGAGCTCGACAATATAATAATAATAATAATATTTTAAGACATGCCTCACTGGGCCACACAGAGCCATCTAGTCCCAAATTAAGGTACTATTAAGTACCCTGTCGTATGGGGTACTAGACAACCGATAAACTTACTTATATACTTTTTTTTTTGTAAATACATACTTATAATACAATTCATTGATTCGTTCATTTCATTCATCAACTACATTCAAATATTTTGATAATAACTAAAGCAAACAATATTTGCTGTGTGTAGTGTCGGAATAGAATAAAAGATCACCATCATTTTACAAGTTGTTGTTCAAAGAAATCGTATTTGCAATAAATGTGTTGATCGTCATATTGCCCTGACAGATTTCGAACATACTCGTATGAAATTTTGAAAGTAAATCTCATCTATACGGGTACATTTTCGGATGAAAAGTAACCTGTTTGCTATACTATAATAATACATCTGCGTGCGATATTTCACTTTAATCCTCAAGCCACCAGAACGGTCTGGCGTGATAGAGTAAAAATCATCCACTAAAATGTATGATTGTGTAATATGGTAAGTATAAGGTGATTATGCCTTCACCCATCATTGCCGTGGTAACTGAATTCAATGGTAGAGGCCTTAGCCTTGCTATGAGATGATTATAGGCCGTTACTTTATAATATAAACTAGCTGTTGCCCGCGACTTTGTCCGCGTCAACTTCCGTTATTATGATCGCGATTATTTTTGCTACATTTTTTACTGATGCTTCGCTCCTATTGGTCGCAGCGTGATGTTATATAGCCTAAAGCCTGCCTCAATAAATGTACTATCCAACACAAAAATATTTTTTCAAATCGGACCAGTACTTCCTGAGATTAGCGCGTTCAAACAAACAAACAAACAAACTCTTCAGCTTTATAATATTAGTATAGATAAGATAAGATTTATTAAATAAATCCTGATTAGTGCCGCAACTGTGTGACCAAAGGTCCATCAAACATTTAGATTTATATCGGCGCTGATTGCGCCATTCATCAACCGTTTGCAATTCGTGCCCCCGCTGACGCACTGTTTCGGCCGCAATTCGTTAATGCATATATTAAGTTCAATTCGTTTCAGATTTAA
Source organism: Anania crocealis (assembly GCA_949315895.1). Taxonomy (NCBI): domain Eukaryota; kingdom Metazoa; phylum Arthropoda; class Insecta; order Lepidoptera; family Crambidae; genus Anania; species Anania crocealis. Next base: position 12,928,322 of record OX438872.1, read on the forward strand.
GTACTGTGAATTAATTTTTTTTATAAAAAATTTAAATGATTCCAATTTTCATTTATATGCAAGGTTATTTTTACTACAAAATACGAATACTGACGCATTCATTCTCAATATCAAGGAAGAACTGAATAGTGCTGTGACATCGAAAATTCGTAAAAAAAAGGTACATGGTGTAAACCCCGTATCAAAACGTTTCTGATTAAAGTTTAAATCAGAAAATTAAGAGGAAAGACTACGGGCGAGAGAATAGAAAAATAGGTATTTGTAAAATCTATTGCTGTCGCGCAGTGCCAAACGTCTTCACCGCAGACTGTGATAGAGACAACTACTTCTTGGACCGAAAATACCTACTGAAAGCACACCAAATCAACGTTTCGTAGTCCCCCGATTACTTTTCCAAAACTAGACTGATTTAAATACTTTTTTCATATAAAATTTAAGAAAGGCTTTGGCCGTGTTCGCATATTTTCTTTTTTTTCTAAAATTTAGCCATATTTGTTTTCTGGATGTTTGAACACAGCGGAATATCTGGCATATTTTTTTTTATTTTTGAGAGCTCATATCTTTTTTATTAATTAATCTATGAAAACACAGAAAACATAGGAACATGCTAATAGTGGCCATAGATATTTGTAATAAAAATTATAGCTCTACTGGCTTTATCCAGGGAGGAAACAGGGGACTACGTTTGTATGGAAAAACTGCCCTTGTGTTTCCTCTTAATACAGTTGCATTACATCGTATATTGGTTGTTGTTAGTGTAATTTTAAACGATTAATAAGTACCTACTTAATATCTATATTTTCTTGGGTCTGCGTGTTTGTGGTACCTTCATTATTTCTGATTTCCACAAAGGAAGTGCTTCAGTTACTTTTGGATTAGAATAATGTATTTGTGATGTTTTCCAAAGGAGATGTCCCAAATTGTATGGAGGCCAGGCCCAGAACCTGTACACCCCACCAAAAGATAGACCAATACACCTACAAGATTTTGTTATTAACGAATTCTTTTAAAATGGCTTCGTTAAGTGGTTCAAATAAAGAGTTAAGTAAGAAAATAGCAATACAAAACAAAACCATCATGGCGGAAGATGACATTTTGATGACATCTGTCGGTTTTGGTTTCATAATCGCGCATCTAGGAGTCGAGTGCCATCGCTTGCTGTAGTAACAACAAACATTATGAAAGTAATGTGTCGATCAATACCAAATCCAGAAATCGAAAATGAGGTCGTTATAATGAACTACATTTAAAACGCGACAAGCAGACCAAAAATTTGAAGTGAATGATTATGCCAAAGTGACATGGGGTATCTGACAGCTACTGACAATTAAAGTTTTTTTAGATTGACGCCATCTTGGAATGCCTATGAAGTTTGATAAATTATTCGATCTTGTTTATTTTTGAACCACTAAATTATATGTTATATAAATTTATATGTATTTTTCCCAGAATCAATAAATTTTTCTTGATTTTTGTAAATGGTGTACTATGTCTGGGCCTATTATGGGACATCTCCTTTACAAAGGATTTTTTGCACCTTTTAATTTAAACTAAGTTGTCAAGTATTACAATGAACTTATATAAAATTTTATTACTCATTTCTATGATTTTGAGGGATAAACAATGAGATTAATGATCAAATAGGGATGAATGATAACTAACTTCATAACAATTGACTCTTGTGATAGTGAGAGACCGTGAAAAATTTAATCTGATAGCAAATTAAGTGACGAATCAAGCAAATGTGAACCTGGTTGTAACCATAAACATGATGTGTTGTTCCAGGTGATACCACTATGTCGGTGGAGGGGCAGCGGTGCTTCTGCGTCGTGGTGCTCCTCGTGCACACCGTGAGAGGCGCTGGAGAAAGTAAGTGTTACATAAATTATAGCCAAGTAGTTCGGCATATTATATGGATCATATAAACATTACAATAAGGTATAGGTTTGTGATTTTTTTCTACCGAACCAAGTTAATTAAATCTTGTAACAGATAACTAACCGAAGACTTTAAACGCTTTTTTCTAGTTCTCAGATGGGTTCTAAAAACTCAAAAACATTGCATTTAAGGACTACTTAGCCCTAAAGCTAAAGGCCTTATACCGCGTGCTTTTTTAACCATCTTGAAAACGAACACTAATTTATCAATGACAAATTAGCAGTATGCTTCCTGGTCTTGGCAGTGTTATTTTCTATTTATCGCTTATAAATAAACTACGGTAAAATAAAATTATGCCGGTGCCTATCATTGCTGTGGTGCGGATTACAAGCTATTACTTTACTGTTAGGATTAGCTGATATATTCTAGAATGAATAAATAAATTAATTAACGAGCTTTTGCCTTCTAGATATACATTCAATATAACTATACTAACATAGTCAAATACTAATGCTTCGAACCCAAACGCCAGACTTTGTTTTCGAAACTAAAACGTTCAAAGCTTGTTACATACTTACATCTCAAAAAAAAGCTAACACAATATTCTCTTTGCACCTCTGTGAAAGCAAACGTAGCTAAATTCAATTACATTCTAACGGTTAATTAAAAGGCTATAATTTGTACCTCGCTTACAAGATAAATTAATTAAATGACCCTTAGATGTAGATAATGTGAATATGCATTATGTACTTTGTACAAAGAAGCTACTATTACAAAACACAGTACAGGTTGTGCATGAGGAACTAAAAACTATTTATTATAATATTGTTGTTCCAGAAATACTATAATAAGTACGATATGAATCGTTTGTGATGTGCTGCCCAAAAATTTTAAACATATTTCTACTGGTTAAGTTTTATGGCAAAAAAACAACATAATGTTAAATTTATTGTAGATTGTTCTAAAAAACATATTTTAATGATCTGTCAAGAGCGGTCACCCATCTACTCACGAACTCAATGTGAGTTGCTTAACTTTAAGAACTCTTTTCGCCACAGATCAACATTTCCGACTTATGAATGTATCTCAAAAGCACTTCTCGTTTTTATTCCTACAGAACACCATTACTTCGATCTTCAGACATTCAAGAGCTCGTTATCTCCGAACCAACATGCCAAATGAGGTGTGATTCGATTTTGTCTAGCTAAAAAATAACGGCGGAAGCTAACCGACTTAAGTTCCAACTGGAGGTTATTCGAAAGCTCTCAATGACTTTTTACCGACGTCTGCTTCTGATTAAAGAAACAGAAAGGTTTCTTGCTATCCGAGTGATGCCGGAACAAATAATTCAACAGGACCACGTCTTTTCTTCCTATGGGTGTCGTAAGTTAAGTAAGTAAAGTAAAGTAAAGTAACAGCCTATAATCATCCCACTGCAGGGAAAAGGCCTCCATCATTGAATTCAAGTTACCACAGCAATGATGGGTACTGGCTTAATCACCACGCTTGCCAAATGCGGGTTGGTGATCACAAACCCGAGCAACGATCGAAAATTCGAAACTTTTTTTTGTTGCCCGACCCGGGAATCGAACCCGGGACCCCGAGATCATGGCCCGGTATTTAAACCACTAGACCAACGGTGTCGTAAGAAATGGCATTAATTACTTTAAATGATGACGGGCAGAAGCATCTTTACTTCGTCATTGGCGACTGTGATCGCCGTCTGCCTAGCGTGATTGTTATAGAAAAACGAAAAACCTCGTTTTGGTGGGGTCTAAGTTCAACAGTGGTCTTCACTAGCTAGAATCTAATTTCGAAAAAGAGATCTCCCTTCAAATCCAACTTGAATGGGTAGCTACCAGCCAACTACAAAAGATCATCCCGTCCAAATTACCTCTGTATACCTTGTTGTACCTCTGAGACGAAGGACTTTGACTGTTACGTGATGGCGGTGATGACTTATGGAACTTAAACGTGGTCGCTTTATATGGATCTCATAAGAAGACTCAAGGTCGCACAGCGGGCAATGAGGAAAGTGATACTTGGTATTTTTCTGCGTGATAGGATCAGAAATGAGGAAATCCGTAGCAAACCAAGATACAGAATTGCTGAGTTGAAGTGGCAGTGCGCCCACTGCTCAGTTAAAATAATTTTATTTTTGCAAATAGGCCCCAGGAGGCGCTTTTACACGTCCCAATAATTAAACCAACCACTGCTTCGGTACAAGTCTGGGCTAGTGCCGAAGAAGCAGCTCAAGAAACTCGGTCACTATTGTCAGCCTCTTTTTAAATAAATTTTTACAAGGTAAGGTAATTTTTACAAGGTTTAAGCAAGTACGAGCTGGGACAATTTAATGCCATACATTTCTATCATTTAAATAATCATTAACAGTGTAATAGCAGTGTAACAGTGTAATTAAATAAATTAAAATTACTTTGACATAAGATTTAAGTTTATGTACAGGGAGTTCGGGCACATAGTACGAAGACTATGGCCATTGTGGTGGAAAGGTTCTGGAATGGCCACCGCACACGGAACGACGATCTGTAAGATCCTAGGTCTGGTGAAGCAAGTCCTTAGGAGAGACCTAGGTTCAGCAGTAGGCGTCGCTTTGTCCAGATGATAATTATGATGCTTTTTTCTTCGATTGCTCAAAGTAGATCTTACTCTACCCATAAGGTAATAAAAAGAAGGGTTGACAGACTCAAAAATATCTTATAAAAAATTGTCGAAAAGTATGAAAGTTATATACATACAAAAAATTATTTTCTGTAAAAAGTTTTTGTTTAATAAGCATTAGATGGAAATTGTGACTGATTACTTTATTTTTAAGTGTGTCTCCTCTAACGAATTAACTACTTTCAACTACTGCTATCGTAGCTACATTTTCTTTTACCTTGTAACGTATTTCATGCTCAGGAAAAGTTATACTTCATGAAATAGATCACGCAGGAACTTACTCAACTATAAAACTTTGTATATTGCTTATCCTTCTGAGTACCTACGTGCTTTCAATCGTTTAAAGTATACCTTAAAGAATACGAATGAGAAATATTTAAAAAATAGTAACATAATTTTATAATAACCAACGCCCCGTTGGTCTAGTGGTTTAAATACCGGGCCAAGATCTCGGGGTCCCAGCTTCGATCCCCGGGTCGGGCTACAAATATTTTCGAATTTTCTAACGTTGCTCGGGTTTGTGATCACCAACCCGCATTTGGCAAGCGTGGTGATTATGTCAGTTTCCCATCATTGCTGTGGTAACTTGAATTCAATGATGGAGGCCTTTTCCCTGCAGTTGCAGTGGGATGATTATAGACTGTTACTTTACTTTTTTTTTATATAATTTTATTTTTATTGTATTTTATTTATTGTAAGGAAACATACAGTTAATAAATGTAACCTGAACAAATCATATAAGAAGTACATAAACCAATTAAATCTCGACTAATAACTGTACATAAATATCGAACAAAGCAGCTAAATGATAATGCCAATGAATACATTTAAAAATGTTGTAGCTGAAATATAAACAAAAAAAACAAGTAAGAAAATAAAACACAAAACTAAGTCATATATCAGTACTTCTAACGTGCTTTGTTTAATTATGCCTATTACTAAGACTTCGCTGTCTGTCCGTCTGCCTGTCACCGCGGCTGTATCTCAAGAGCCGCCATAGCTAGACGGTATTTTTTTTACAAATTATGTATTTCTGTTGCCGCAATAACAACAAATACTAAAAATAATATGATATAAATTTTATCCCATACAATAAACGCGATTCTTTTGCCCTTATTTTGTTTGAAATCAATAATGGCAACAGGTAGGCAGGCACTTGAAATATTCACAAAACACTTAGTTGTATTTTATCTATAATAATAAATTATAAAATTTTTTGCCTATTTTAGCTCGATATCATTAAATGGTAACAGGCAGGCACTACATTAACTAAATGTATGTACCTACTGTTGTTTACCTAGTCAATGGTACGGAACCCTTCGTGCGCTAGTCCGACTCGCACTTGGCCGGTTTTTGTAATTATTGAGAGTCATATTTAAAAACTAGCTGTTGCCCGCGATTTCGTACGCGTCAATTTCGGTTATTATGATCGCGATTATTTTTACAACATTTTTCACTGATTCTTCGCTCCTATTGGTCGCAGCGTGATGTTATATAGCCTAAAGCCTTCCTCGATAAATGGACTATCCAACACAAAAATAATTTTTCAATTCAAACCAGTACTTCCTGAAATTAGCGCTTTAAAACAAACAAACTCTTCAGCTTTTTATTATTAAGTATAGATATCCGGATTTAGAAAAACTCTACATAGCATTTATTATTTGTTATAAACGCAAAAGGTTGTATGTATGGATCTTTGTTACTCTTTCACGCAAAAAAATAAAGACTGATTTTTGATAAAACTTTAAAGTAATGTAAAATCAAAATAATATAGGCCATATTTCATCTCAAAATTCCATGTAGTTACTACAAGCACAACTTTGTTTGAAGTTTTGTGTGTTCATTTCATCGTAGGACGTTCCTCTATGATCCCAGTACCGAAGTTCACGCGGTCTTGGTCGGGAAGTCGGAGACAAAAGCATTATATCATATTCTTCTCTGCATACATACTTAGGTATGGTAAAAAACCAATTTGTTTTAACAATATTAGTTTTCTGGATGGTATATGACATATTGTAATAGATATGATGATTTTGACAACATTACACTCAAGCTTCTGGAAAAAAAAAACGAAAGTCTTAGACATAAATCAAACATCTTTTGAGCTTATTCAAATTATTTAAAACTATATCAAAATTATTTTTGATGCCAGCTTTAAATACCTATATAATAGCACCACCCCCTCTTCTCGTATGGGTGTACTTAGAGAGTCATCTTAAAAGAATACGAACAGCGTCTTCACCATTGGCCAAACAACGATCGCCATGCCAAGTGGTAACGTTTGGCTTACAGTGAACAATTCTTACCATAAACACGACCTAATAACCACAACAACGCCAAAAAAATTGTTCAAAGAGAATATTTCTTATTGTTTACACTTAGACGATATATCGCTTGGCATCATCACCATCATCAATCAAATGTAAACGCTCGGGTTTGAGCTGACGATTAATGACGTCATGCGGTGTCAAATGACAGCCTAAAAGGGAGTGGTGTAACTAAGATTGAAGGCGTATATGAAGTTATTTTGATGACATAACCATAAAGGCATGCGTAAAAAAATATAGTATTCGATGGTTTTTATCAAAGAATAAACTTTAGAAAATCGGATGAGAGAGCGGTGCCAAAACAATCATATTGCCAAGAAAGGTACTTGGGACTCTCTCCTTCGCTAGTGAATGTGGAACAATCATTCCATTTTCGTTATTTTAATTTGCCAAAGGCTTTCAAGTTAAGATTCATGCATCTCAATTTTAAAGAAAAACATTTTAGGATGGTTAGTATCTTTCTTAATTTCAATTGAGATGCACAGGATAAAAAAAAACTAAAATTGAGTTCGGAAAAGAAATGTGAAAAGTTGTGCACTCACACATCCGAAGTAAACATATTTTTTGTATATTTTTATATACAACTGACTTTTTTATCTTAACAGTGTTTGTTCGGGAAATATTCTGAAATAAATATTATGAATATATAAATAGTAAAATTATAATTGCATTACGTTTAGATCACTTAAATCCCTGTTTTTACTAATAAAGCATTTGTTTTGTAGAATCAGAAACACAAAAAAAAACTTATAAAACCCATACCTAAGATATAATGTAGAGCAATGGTTAGGGCAGCCTAAGTTCTTAAACAGGAATACCTAAAAAACCAGAGCAGCCAATCAAACTGTCAGAGACCACACCTACAAAATACTAATATTTTATATTGTATTAAAGGTTAAAAAGGCGATAAAACTTTGTAATACTCGTATTATAATATGGATGATATTTTGTAGCGTTAAACAGAATATGATAACACCATCATAATCCACTTCTGATAAAATAATCCGATGCAAAAGGCTTCCAAAAGCCCATTCTCTTAAACCCTTATATCCTCCTAACCTGATCTGTCATCATAGCCGTCTTAATGAGCCGCTCTCATCCCCTAAAATCAATACTCCGTACCCCTGACATATCGCCCCGTAAGTTTCCGGATTCCCGCGCATTCCCGTAGGTGTAAGGAACGAACATCCAGAGTTTCTCGCTTTTCGGGAAATAAAAACAAATGTCCGTCCCATCCAATCTAGCCAGTAACAATTTCACGTGTCAGGTTCTGGTGCAAGGAAGAAAGTTTGTAATTGTTTCGGTGAGACTTCGTTTTAGATTGGATGGTGTGAAATTCCTGAAATCCAATAAAAGCAGAAATGTTAGGATTGCAGGGAACTCTTTATATAGTCAGGGCTATCAAAAAGATTATAAATCTAATGGTGAACAGAAGACACTGCTGTCTGTTTTCTCCTGGAAGCACTCCTTTGGTCACCTCTTACGACACCGATAGGACCAGAAATGGAAGTGTTGTTCTAAGTTGCCTTTTTGGTCTGGGATTATCCTGTGATTTAGTGTGCCTCTTGACATCGGAGAACTTGGCTCGTTTTATTCTTCTAAGTGTCCAGTTGTAAATTAAAGATTATTCTTCGAATTTATCTCGTTGGTTTTATGCGTGGGTAATTTTGGAAAATCATTTTTATAAAATCTGATATATTTCTGCAAAGAAGAAGAATTTACACGACGCAATATTTCCACCATCCACTTCGGGACAAATGTGGGCTAGTGCCGACAAGGAGCAACACATAAAATGCTCGTGTTAAGACTGATCTATTAGATTGTTTTCTGTACAAGCGTTATCAACAATGTAAAAGGTTGAACAACTCCTTGGCATCATCGACATAAGTCTAACATACCTACTTAGACAAAACAATATGTAAAAGGTGTATACAGGGTTCGTTTCATCTAATTAATTTTGTTATGAGAACTTATAATAACTAGACAAACCTAACAAAAATGTTTGCTAATAATTAGATTTCATAAAAAAAAAACTTTATAATCTAAGAAGTACATATAAAACGCTTATAGATCACTCATAGACTGAACTAAGATATACTACACTTGTGTAGCGTAAGCGTAATTTCGTCAAGTGAGACAGAAAACTAAAAACTTTAGATCAAGCATTTGCTAATTTACTAACTTTTTTTAAATTTTACAAATCAGAAATGTAAGAAATACAGACTCTCATATTAACATAGCATGTACGAGACATACCACACGCCTGTAGGGTATAGCCTAATTTTGTTCATTGGGATAGCAAACTGAAAACTAGTAACCAAAATTATTAGCCTTCTTAAAATATAAAAGAACATACAAAAACAGACTTAAAAATCTAAAAAATACAGACACAAATCGCCCGTCTCTCATAGCCTGGACTGAAACATACCACACGCCTGTAGCGTAAAGCGTAATTTCATTCGGTGGGACAGCAACTGGAAACTATTTACCAAAATAATTAACTTTCTATCATTAGAATGCCCACTTCGTCGCTTTCTTAATGAAATGTCGGAAGTCCACAAACGCTGCCTCACCTTGCTGAAAGATTTGGACACCAACTGATGTTAGATCCACGCAGAATATAAGCCATAAGAAATGTTAATGATGAAATGATGATTTTTGAATATTTTAAGAAAGTTGATCGCTTAAAATATACAAGAACGGACTTAAAAGTCTAAGAAATACAGACACAAATCGCCTATCTCTCATACCCTGGACTGAAACATATTGCACGCCTGTAGCGTAAAGCGTAATATCGTTTAGTGGGACAGCAAACTGGAAATGTCTAATTAATTCCTTGAATTCGGTAGATTTTTCTCTTTTGGACACGACTAATTGATAATTAAGTATTTCAATTCGGAAAGCGAAACGGCTCGTTAGGTATTTTGCTTGGGTGTACTCGAAATGTTTTATTGAATTTCGTCCCCGGGATATTTAATGAACACAAATTGAAGACCCGGAATCCAATCCACAATTTGATGTCCAACTATATAGAAATGCTTGAGTTAAATAATTTTTTTATTTGACTCTGAAATATCTACTTAATTTTATTTGAAAGTCACAAGTTTATAAGCAATTATCAATGTACACTAAGTCAGATACTTCAATATCCTTGCGTTTTATGACTAGGGTAAAAATGTAACTTTTACAGTTAATTTACAATTGTGTGTCAAACCAATTCTTAATGCATAAAGTTATTTTTACGATTTTTACAGGAATGAAGCCACATTTAATTAGCCTAGATTAGTTTTATAATCATTTCGATCTGTCAGCCTATATTAGTCCACAGCTGGGCTTAGGCCACAAGGAGGGCGTTGCCATAATCCCCTCGCTTAACTATTAGCAGGCGAGTTGGCTAATCGCAGATGAGCCCATGCCAATAATGCACAGAAGACGCTGCTGCCCGTCTACTTGAAGAGAGAAAGTGTGTTCCTTATCGATTTTTATACCGAAATACACCATAAAAAAATTATAGTTTAAAAACTAAAAAACCACGCTTTTAAAACAGATTGAACTAAAAAATTAAAAATAAAACTGTAGTAATCAATTGAAAAATTCACATTATTGTACAAAAAGCGTGGGGTGCTTGTTATGATATCCACAGATATAGTAAATTATTGATAAAATATTTACAACAATCTAAATCAAGCCCCCCACGCTTTTTGTACAATAATATGAATTTTTTAATTGATTACTACAGTTTTATTTTAATTTTTTAGTTCAATCTGTTTTAAAAGCGTGGTTTTTTAGTTTTTTAAACTATAATTTATTTTTTACTTTTTAGTTTAGTTTATAAGATTTGATTCCTTCTTTACCGACTGTAAGTCCAAACCTATGCAGGAAACATAATTGATACAGATCGCGCGCTAGCTCTATCTCTTTTACTCCCTCTTACAGAGGAAAACTGGGAAAACTGTTATTAAATTATTGCATTGTCATCGGCCCTTGATACGTGTGCAAAGTTTCAAATTAATCAAACTTCTGGAAATCGGTCAAATTTATGCTCAAAGATTCCATTACATACATAGATACATAGATAGATACAACCCAAGCTAATAAAAGCGTGGTAAATACTTGATTCAATTTTAAGTCTAATGCCTCATATTGTAACAAAATAATAAGAAATTCTTAAATATTTATCTTCTCTCTTAAAAATTTAACTGTATCACTGAAATATGTGTATGTGGTCAATTTCCAATCGACTATGTATCAAGTTTGTAAGGGTCAAGAGAAGAATTGTATATTTTTTTTTTATATTTACATGAAAAGTGTGCAAAGGGTGCGCAAATCAGCATGTTCATAAACAGACCATGGACTTGCATTATCGTAAACCCGTGCAAAGACGGGACAGAGATTAACTAAACTATAAATAGATACTACGTCCTTATATTCAAACTTGCTGTTGCCCGCGGCTTCTTTGTCCGGGTCAATTTCCGTTATTATGATCGCGACTATTTTTGCATCATTTTTCACTGATGCTACGCTCCTATTGGGCGTGAGGTTATACAGGATGAAATCTTAACCACTTTCCAAAATTTTTATAGGCGTTCAGTATCGTGTTTAGAGCCTATTTATGAAGTTAAAAATGTAAATCAAGTTGTCACCCAAAAAAATATTTTTCGCGATATAGTTTTAAATTTTTACGGTCCTAGACCTGTTAAGGTACGAGTATAAACGGAAAATCAAAAACATATGAATAGTATCGTAATGGATAAATGAGGTGCGCGACGCGTAAAAAAAGTGTTGCTAGGCGACCGTATCAAAAATTTTAGATTTTTGGCGGTCATTTTCTAAGTGCTTTATCTTGACATTTTTGTACTGGGCTATACCAACAGGAAAAATACGTCATTTGTTTTTTGTCTCGTAGATTGATATATTAAAATTTGGAAGGTGGTTAAAATTCCACCCTGTATAGCCTAAAACCTTCCTTAATAAATGGACTATCCAACACAAAAAAATTTTTTCAATACGAACCAGTACTTTCTGAGATTAGCGCGTTCAAACAAACAAACAAACAAACTCTTCAGCTTTATAATATAAGTATAGAAAGAACAATTCTCCTACACAGTATTCAGTTTAACATCTAAGAAAACCGTTTATAATACAATCCTATCTAACCGCACAGCATTTTGGGAAACAAAACATTTCACTGGATTGAGAAATCGTGTTTACGTGGTAAGAAACTAAATCCGCGAGGAAAAAAGTTATGCAAAACAGAAAATTGGGTAAGACCAGTCTAACGGCTCGGCACAAATGAAGGTAAGAAAATCTAGATATAAAAGAATCCAAGTCTAGCTGTGAATACAAAATAAGCAGATGCCTTACTCTGCAACACGAAGCTTGTATTTACGGATATATCTGTCTCTTTCAGATACTATAAGACTTCAGTATGAGTGATAGAGACAGATAGATTCTATTATACGAACATTGTGTTGCGGAGTAGTGCCTCAGAGACGAACAAATCAGACCCCTTTTAACCTTAGTAATTGTGCCTTAAAGATAATGGGTATTGTTTAGATTAATTAGACGAAAAAACTGGAGTTTTACTTTGGTAGGTGGTACTTTACTTTTCTTTTATAAGTTATGACGTGAGCCGTGTCATTCTGGGCCAAAAATGTAAAAACACCTATCATTAGAGTTAATTAATTCGGGATTTATACCATGTACTTTATTTATTGGTACCGTACCGTACCAACGCCCCATTGGTCTAGTGGTTTAAATACCGGACCAAGATCAAAAGTTTCGAATTTTCGAATATTGCTCGGGTTTGTGATCACCAACCCGCATTTGGCAAGCGTGGTGATTATGCCAGTACCCATCACTGCTGTAGTAACTTGAATTCAATGATGGAGGCAGTGGGATGATTATAGGCTGTTACTACTACTACTACTACTACTACTACTACCTTATTTATTACTAGCTGTTGCCCGCGACTTCGTCCGCGTCAATTTTTGTTATTATGAACGCGATTATTTTTGCAACATTTTTCACCGATGCTTCGCTCCTATTGGTCGCAGCGTGATGTTATATAGCATAAAGCCTTCCTCGATAAATGGACTATCTAACACAAAAATAATTTTTCAAATCGAACCAGTACTTCCGGAGATTAGCGCGTTCAAACAAACAAACAAACTCTTCAGCTTTATAATATTAGTATAGATGAGTTTCCGATATTTCGGCACTGTTGCAAGCGCCATGATCACGGGAGAACTGACCATGAAAGTTTAAATCAGTGTAACACCTATCATTCTCTCTGTCTTTGGATATCGTCAAGGCAACGAAATGGTTACAGGCGAATTTAGAAAGAAAGTTTAAAAGTAAAAGTAAGGTAACAAAAGGAATTAAGAAAGTAGTTTTATAGCACCAGCTTTAGGTAATCTTATCGGTAATACCACCGGATTGCAAATAAACATCAGATCTATGAAACTTTGTAAGACTGTACACTCGACGGCACATCAAGTTAAACAGTTGAACTGCGATAACAGCTTTTATTACGTAGGGCATAAAGGCAGTCTCAAGGTCAACATGTATAGTCTGATGTGCCGCCGTGTGTACATAGTGCAGACAACGGAAGGTTAACCTACCCAAAAAGTTAAAGGTCATTGAATTGATTTTAAACTTTAAGTCCAACATGTAGAGATCAATATCAATTTAGAAAATTTACGTTTTGTGGTAGGTTGACGTGCTGTTGTTTGTACGTACTTGGATTGTAAAAAATTTAGCAAAGTAACTGCCTATTAAAATTGATAAACATGCTGCATTTATGCTCCAACATTTTGCTTAGGTAAATTCATATTATCGGCATAGTACTGACTCCCAGCGCTACAAATATTACTTTTAAATCTATTCATCTTTTTATCTGGACCTAAGATCCGATCTGATTTCCTTGACATAACAAAGATCTAAGCTACAAACAACACTATTCAGTTCCTAATGGCCCAATATATCTATGCTTCTGGCATGGTTTTTGCTTCTTTTGTGCTTACAATAAGACTTACGACCTCAATCCATAGGAAATGGTTGCAATGTCCAATGTTACTCAATGGTGTTTAAAATGGCAAACATTTGCTTTAGCTCGCATAAATTCACCCTGGCTAAAGCAGTTTTATTTACAGCCAAATTTAAAGAAATGTACATTTGTTTGATATAAGGGACATAGACCTCAGGAGTATGTATACCTACCTACTGTTTTGATTTCAACCCGATATTTCAGTCTATAATCCAACAGTCTATAATCATCCTACTGCAGGGAAAATGCTCCATCATTGAATTCGATGGCAATTATGGATCTTTTCACGTACTCCAGAGATAAACGGCCTTGAAAGACAGACAGACAGAGGAGCAAACAGACAGACAAACTATAATGTATTAATAGGGGTTCTGTATTTCCATCTTAGCTACGGAGCTGTCCAAAAACATCAAATCTGTACAAATTAAACGTATCAACGAAGTTATTTCTAAAATGACAGGTATTTAGTTAGCTAGTTTGAAGTTTGAAGCCCAAGTTACGAGAGAAATGCTCAGAATTTCTATGAACAATTGATTCGAAGTTATTCGGTCTAAGTTATTGACAGACGGAATGATAGCGAACTGGATCAAACTAGTTAAGCAGTATTCGTTTAGCAAGATTAGAATTTCTAATTCGAATAGTACCTTAATCCTCGTATTAACTAGGTACTATGCTTTTGATGTTAAATTAAAATTACTGCCTTTAATCATCCCAATGCAGGCCAAAGGCCTCCATCATTGAATTCAAGTGACAATAGTAACGATGGGCACAGGCATAATCACCACGCTTGCCAAATGCGGGTTGGTGATCACATACCAGAGCAATGTTCGTAAATTTATTCGAAACTTTTTATCGCCCGACCCTGGGTTCCAACCAGGGTGCCCGACAGCTTGGACTCTACTTAAATCTCTTTGATACCAAAAATAGCTTGTTATAATAAGTGTGTCAACAGAAAATCCAAGTAAGTAACTTTATCTCGATAAATTCATTCGCCCTGAAGAGGTTCATTAAAATTATTTAGACCTTTGCTCCAATATCTTCAAATTTTATTTGACCCAATAGGCTTTATAATCCCTTTAAAATAATAAAAAACCGCAGACATAAGCTCTTTTTAATCTAAATATATAAAAATGAAAACTGATTTAATGACTGACTGACTGACTGACTGACAGACATATCAACGCACAGCCCAAACTACTGGGATTTAAAATCTGAAAATTTTCACCGTGCTTCCTTTTATAGTGTAGGTGAGCACTAAGAAAGGAATTTTGGAAATTCCGCCTCTAAGAGGGTAAAAAGGGCCCCATAAGTTTGTATGAAACTCCGTCAGTTTTGAAGTTAAGTCTATGAAAATTGGTATCCAGCTACCTGATTAAAAATTAAGAACGACGTCTTTCAGGATTTTCGAAAATTTAATCATTATGGGGATAAAAAATGGGGGCAAAGTTTGTTCGGTTCCGCGTCATATCCATACTCTTTACATATTTGTACTCTCTGACTTTACTTAGTTTGTTATGACATTCAATGTGTCAATCAGAAAATAAATAGGTAATTTCTTACAAACAAAATGGTATTATTTTAGAATTTAATAATTGGCGGCGAAATGGATGAATTAACTGAATTAAAACGTATAGAACTTTAATTAAAGGCTGCATTACAAAATTCGGCAGCCAGATATAAAACCTACGAGAAATTTCTGATTATGAATTAAAATTAGTGAGTGATCAGCTGGTGAAGTGACAAATGAACCAATTTACCAAGAATAATTTGGAAGAGATACGACTACAAATAATATTACTGATGACCCACAGTTGGAAACTGAGATTGAAGAAAAAAATAACCTTCAGGGTATTACAACACAGCTTAAACTAAAACTGCAGAGTTTGAATTCGATAGCACGAAACAATTCCATGTATGCAGAAGGTACTGAGGAGCAAAGGTCGGTCACAAACAAATCTTAGGACATCTAAATTGAACTCAGTACCATTAGACAAGGACGAAACATTTAAAAACATCATTAAACGTTTGGATACGTACTTAAAACTGAACAGATGTGATGATATCGATACAGGGAAATACACGTCAATCATACATCTTTGAGCCCAGAATTACATCAGAAAACGTATTATATTATATTTTTGTGCTCCACGGGATCCTTGTGAGTTAGAATTTGAAGAGTTGGATAAAATTCATACATACATACATACACTCGAGCCTTTTTCCCGGAGGGGTTGGCAGAGACCACATCTTTCCACTTGCTACGATCTTTACAGTCTACTTTTGCTTCATCCACATTCATTAATATTTTCATACACGCTCGCCGGTTTAGGGTACTCTTGACCTGACCTTTCTTTAGAACTTCCCCGATTTGATCAAGATAAGTTCGTCGAGGCCTTCCCCTTCCAACATTTCCATTCATACTCGCCATATATATCTTTTTAGTCAACCTGCTTTCATTCATCCTCTCAACATGTCCAAACCATTTAAGCATTCCTTTTTCAATACTGGTCACTACATCCTCTTTTACACCACATCGATCCCATATCACACTATTTTTAATCCTGTCACTCAGATTGACTCCAATCATACTTCTTAACGCTCTCATGTCTACTGCATTTACTCTGCTTTCATGTTTTTTCTGCCACTCCCAACTTTCACTCCCATACATCAGTGTTCGAAACAACACTCCTCCATGCACAGCCAGGCGGGCCTTTTCGGATACCTTCTGACTGCTCATAAAAGCGTGCAACGCTCCATTCACTCAGGATAAAATTCAGTTAGTTACTTTTTTTTTAATATCCTCCATATTTAAAAAAACATACTTTTAAAACATGAAAATAAAACGTTGAAAAAAAAATCGCCTCACTTCATAATTCCGTGTTGTTTAACTTAGGAATAGCTACCACCACGCACCCACTAATGACCAAGCAGCAGTAATTAATGATGTTTTGCTGACATCATTTAAACCTGAAGAAATATAAAAATTTATAGACACAGTGGTCAGTACAGTCGAATCAGTTCTCTATCCTGTCAAGTTTCTGAACACTTTTTATCCTACTGATCATCCTCTACCATTCATGCCTCGAACCCACATCCCACATGAAAGTTTTGTGAAACTACGCCTGCTTTTTGGTATAAATTTTGTTATGTTGTTTATAAGGATTTTTTTATAATTATATATATGAGAGGGTGTAAAACGGTTGAAAATTTTGTGGTTAATTATTTGTGTTTAACATCATATTGAGGTACTTGAAACTTCGTTTATCGATCATGAAGGGAGAATGACATAGGACTGGCTTTTTCAGAGCTCTAAACCGATGCTGGTACTACACCGGTCTTCTATCCAAACGTAGTATGCAAGCAAATTGTCTTTGTAAAATCGCCTTTTTAACGCTTATGGATCGAGAAAAATGGTAACCTACTTGGTTGGAAATTAAGAATGTGGTTTTTTACACAGGGCCACTTCTTCCAGTGCTCTGCGCCAGTGATGATCATATTCGAATAAAGCCTTGCAAGCTGCTTTGAATGGTTTGTTGTACTACAGCGTTGACAGTTTTGATAGTTTCAAATGATATTGTACTTCAGATTTCATGTAAATGCGAGCTCGCTTGGACCACGGTTCGCTAGGAGAACTAACACCGGATCCCTAAATAGTTTAAATCGGCCCCTTTCATCCAACTATTGTATCAACGGGCCCCGGCAACGACGTATCGACTCCTACTAAGTGCCCACCACCACCTCGCCCGAGATGGGCACCTTTGGCACCTTAGGCAAAGGAAGTGGAGGAAAAGAGTGGAGGAGAGGGGGGTAAGTCGTGACGAAAACTTTGTAACAGATCAAAACCCACGCGTGCGAAGCCGCGGGCATCAGCTAGTTATAGAATAAAACTGATAATTCAAACAGATCTAAAAATAACTGGCTTGTTCATGATAAGTAAGATAATTTTCAGATACTTGCTTAGTAGGTATTTCAGAGATCAGAAATCCTAATATTTACTTTATTTGATATTTTAGCAACTTAATTGCACTTATAATATATAATACATATATAACTTATGCCGGGCGGCATGCGAGGAGATGCGGGTTCGAGTCCCGCCTGAGACAAAATTTTTCAAGTTTATATACTGTCCTAATATTATTAGAAATCTAATTATAGGTACCCTTATAATAAAGTTTCGCATGGTTTTCGCATTATGGCGACGTAGTCCTAAGAGGCAGAGTTTTTGACTTTGTAAAACCCATCTGAGAACTAGAAAACAACGTTATAAAGTCTAAAAAAAATATATTGTTTATTTAAGAATCTAGTCTAGTCACATTCGTTATCGATTACACGATTCAATTAACTTGGCTCGATAGAAATAAATCACAAACCTACATCTTTTCGAAATGTTTTTTTCAATTTGACGACTAAACTACGGACATTTTAAATAAATTTTTATGCTTGAGTTATTTAATTCGGGGTTTATACCATGTACCTTATTTATTATGAGTTTCCGATCTCCCGTGATCATGGCGCTAGCAACAGTGCCGTAATATCGGAAACTCATAATAAATAAGGTACATGGTATAAACCCCGAATTAAATAACTCTAGTGATAGTGACCATGAAAGTTTAAATCAGTAAATTTTTATGCTTGTTTAAAACTACTAAATATTTATAGACAAATTCGCTACGTAATAGGTGATCGATGGATATTGATGTATCAATGCCGACCTACCAGGCCTTAAGGGATGATGATGTTTGTGACTATTCCACTCAAAACCTTTAGTTAAATCAAATGTTGCTTAAGTCAATTCAATTCAATTCAAATATTTTATTGCGTTCTATAATGTTACAAGGATGTTATAAAGTATGATGTAGACAGTTCATTTTAGACCCTGTTCGGGCACAACAATACAATTTGTAGTAGACGGACAGAGAGGATGACGCCATAATTTCATAATATTTCAATACAAAAGAACAAATAAACACCTATTATTACTACATACATACTTTCTAACATTAATAAATAATAAATAATAAATATTTAAGACATGCCACACTGGGCCACACAGAGCCATCTAGTCCCAAATTAAGCTACTATTAAGTACCCTGTCGTATGGGGTACTAGACAACCGATAAACTTACTTATATACTTTTTTTTTTTTGTAAATACATACTTATAATACTTAGAAAACACCCAGACCAGTACAAACAGACATGTTCATGCACACAAATATTTGTACTGTGCGGGGATCGAACCCGCGACCCATGGCTCAGAAGCAGCGTTAACTACCGCTGATCCAAATGGTCGTCAATACATACTTTCTAACATTATGTAGCTTAGGCATTAAAATAGTATTAGTTATATTTTATCCTGAATTTCTATGTACTAGTAGAAGTTAGTTACGACATAATAGTTGTATTTTGTCGAAATCACGTGACACAGACGGTAGGACGCGATGCCAATAGTTTAACATTTAGGTATAATTATTTCAGTCACATATTGTTTGTTTCTTCTGAACACAATGCTGAAGATCTACGCAGACAAAGTCGCTTGTTACAGCAATTTTTGGTATAATTCTCATTAATATAAATTATAAATCCGAATATAACAATAGGGTACTTTGTATACCTTAAAAATGCCATATTTGGTTATCCACGTACGAAGCCGCGGGACGAAACTAGTATGCAAAGGAAATGTGTATTACTTCAAAAGCTTGCATCACTTAATTATGAACTGGACTACCGCTTTTGCATTTTCAACCCTAGTAACTAGATTTAGGAGTTGTTTTAGAACAGCTTGTATATACCAAGCATCTATTTTAATCTGGAAGCGAGGATAACTCTTCATTTCGCATCGGATTTTCGTTGCCTAAGTAGGTATTAATTAGGCATAATATAGCAAACAACGGGTCTGTAAAAGGTTTCAATTAATTATTTATAAGCAAACAGGCCAAAGTTTATATTAAAATTTCTTTAGTTAATTAGAATCTTATTAAACGCGGTTTCTGTTTCACTCGGTTCAACCTGAACAAAAAAAAAGTAAACAGATAAATAGTTCTTCTTTGTGTTAGTACTCCTGGAAATTTGTTTTCTAATGTATCTTAACTGAAATTTGCTTTTCTGAAATCACGTTTAGTGATATGAACTTTGGTGGCATTTGTTTTTCAATACTGTACCTATTTATTTTGTGTGCTTTTGGAATATTTTTTCACGTAAAATATTAATTTGCCACCGATTTAAAATCATTCGTCGAAAGATTTTAAAACACAGTAATATACAGTATATTAACTTGAAAAATGATGTCTCAGGCGGGAGTCGAACCCGCATCGGGCGCGGCGCTTTACCATTTAGCTACCGAGACACTACATCGCAGGCGTCAATTTTTCAAGCCTATTCTTATCGCTGTAAGCCAGCGAAATTTGACATATTGAAAAATTTACCGTAACTTTATAGCCCGACCAAATTATGTCGACATGCAATATGGATATTTAAGTCATGTTTTTACTATTCGATTGATATATAAATAAAATAAATAAATGTGGACAACATCACATACATTGTCCTGATCCCAATTCGAATAACTATTTAAAGCATTCGTATTTTGGAAACCAGAAACAACGAAGGTACCACAAACACCCAGACCCGAGATAATGTAGAAAAACACATTTTTTTCTACATTGACCCGTCCGGGAATCGAACCCGGGACCTTGGAGCAGGCGACACCTTGAAAACCGGTGTGTACGCCACTCCGCCACGGAGGTCGTCAAAAATATAGCTTGTACTGAAAGTGCACCTTTATGTCAAATAATTATTTCTTTCTTTCTTTCTTTCAAATGTGTGCTGCAGACGCTGATTGCGTTATTATAGTTTTTTTTTATATTGCAAATGGTCCAGGTGTTGTTTAACAGACTGGCCTGTGAGTGCAGACCGGTGATATGTACGTTAGCCGGAGCCACTAGAACATAAGCCGTGTAGACCGCAAATCAAACTCTATTATCTCACATCAAAGGCGTAACTTACTCTTAGGACATCACAAAATACCGTAACTGTTATTCCCATTGTTTCAGGTCCATCGCCCCCGACACTACCCTCTTCGCTGCCGACCGTGAAAACGGAACAGAATGAGCTTACCGTCTCGTTTCCTCCTCTAGAAGATCTGTACGGGAACGTTCCCGAGAAACACTTTGGGACAGAGAACAACACTGTGGTGACCTCACAGACGGGGTCTACTGCGTTGCTGCCATGTGTCATAAGGAACATTGGTGATGGAATCGTAAGTACTTGTTTGTTTCTTAGTTAGGATCTACCAGTATTAGTATAGAGTTTAATTCAGCATAACTTCTTAGTCCTGATAGAAGATGGGGTATTCTTGAATTTTTTTTAATTATATTTTTTCAGAATACCAACAGCGTATATATAAAGTGTGTAACATTTTACAAAAGTTTGACATTAATACTCGTATGTCTAATAACAGGTTTTCCTTTATACAATGCGATGACAGTGACTATGATTCGAAATGGTATTTTTATACGGAACTCAGCCTATGTTTACAGATCATTTTGAAAATTCCTTATGTCAGCAGCATGCATAACAAAGTTAACAGGAAAACTATTAGAGATAAGTAGGGTTCGCAAGTCAAACAGTTGACAGCCAACTTGTGAAAGGTACTTTTTATAAGAAAACAAATTTGTAATGAAAAAGAGTAAATATTAATAAATTAGCTATTTTAATTTATGGCCTGGGCCTGGCTCTTGAATAATCAGCTCACAGATCTTACTATTTTTGCCTCCTTGACAAAACCTCTAAGATGAGCCATTACAGTCCACTTAGCATCAGTAATATCGAGCAGTGAAATGCTGGACGCGTGTCTCTGCGAAGTGTGGATTTTACCGCGATGGCCACGCTTAACAAGTGAGTTTTACAGTTGCAATTAAATTGATTGTAGGCAATGCTGCCTATTTTCTTTTGGAAGTATTCTTTTACATAGACGACCCATAGGACGAGACGTGCCAACACTATTTATACAGGATGAAATTTTTACCACTTTCCAAAAATTTTATATGCGTTCGGTATCGTATTTAGAGCCCATTTGAGAAGTAAAAACTGTAAATCAAGCCTTCACCCAAAAATATTTCGCAATATAGTTTTTAATTTTTAGGGTACTAGGCCTGATAAGGTATAAAAGGATAATCAAAAACGTATGAATAGTATCGTAATGAATAAATGAGATGCGAATAGCGTAAAAAAAGTGTTGCTAGGCGGCTGTATCAAAAATTTTAGATTTTTTGCGGACATTTTCTAAGTGCTTTATCTTGACATTTTTGTACTGGGCTATACCAAAAGAAAAAATACGTCATTTGTTTTTTGTCTCGTAGATTGATATATTAAAATTTGGAAAGTGGTTAAAATTTCATCGGCATTTGGCTATACTTAAGTGTTACTTACAAAAACTTAGTTACTGGTTAAATTAAAGTGTAAATAAAATTAAAATTGTATCGTAAAGTTTTTATGTTACTTTGTCAAGCAAACATTAATAAAAACAAATTACATACAACCAAATGAAACCCAAGCAAATATTACTAGCATAAATATATTTTTTCATTTCAAAAACATCAAACATAACGTAGGTACTCGTCCTTAATTTTGAGCGGGAAATTATTCGTTTTCCCCTCGAGGCAGCCCTGTTTTCGTTCCGTCCGCATTTTTCTAGCGAAAACCAGAAAAATCCGCTTAGATCCGCACATATTTTAGCGGGAAAAATATGTTCGTGAATGAATTCGGCTCATATGAGTTTGGGTTGGCACGCCAGATTTATTATAAGATTCAAATGTTAAAACGCAAAAATTATGCGTAAATTTTGCAGTTTTGCAGATGCGACAATTTTGAAAGGAACTTTTACTGTCCGGGCAACCGGTTTTTCTAAATAAACTACGAAGTCATTACATAATTTCAAAATAGTAAAAAGAACCGTTAATATCTGTTTTTTTTTTGTATTGGACAACCGGTTCTATTAGATTCTTTCAAAACCGGGTTTCTTCGGTTCTTTCAGTTCCGAGTAGAGCCAGCTGCCAAAAAATAATAACGTTTGGTTCTACCAATGAGTTGTCACATCGAGACTGAGCTCACGTTCTTTTGGTTTAAAAAAGTAGTCTCTTCGGAAGCAATAGAGTTAAACATCGCATAGCGTACTTCAAATCTTCCATTGCATTCTCTTAAATACGATTCGTCGCTGTGCTTGTGGCTGTGATCACGGATGTCTGAATCGTCACATTGACCGCTGTTGTCACGGCTATTTGTTTGGTAGCCATGCGGCGCTAGTATCGATCAGCGTTAAAAGAGAATACCAATCGTGCGCTCATTGCTGTTACAGCAGCTCAAACGAAAGCTGTTAGACATTTGCACTATGAGAATCGCGATGCATTTCGGCTCACAACAAATCGATGCATGTCATAAAACAGTTTTTTTAATCGATAACATAGATTAATAAATACAGTATCACTACATTTCCTCAGAATATACTAACTAACTATATGAACTCTGAATATTACAGCATTTTTGAAAAGTTAAGTGATCGAACTAGGCTTGAATGATGGTCTCTTTGCTGATAAACGCAAATCTTAGAGACATCTTTTAAAAATCCTAATATAAATTATGGTGCCTTTTGGACCGAACCTACGTGCGCTTAAAGTTTAGGGTCGTTTTTATTCAAACCTACCTACTCTATTTAAAGGGCAAACTTCATACAGCAAGTCTCTGATATTACAAATGTCAAAAATTTAGACAAGAGCGAAAATAAATTGTTCTCTGAAGTTAATCCAACTAGGTTAATTATCAACTTTCGCCTTTCTTATTAAAATCTCACACTTTATTAATTCAAATTAAACGAAATCACATTTCAAGTTTCTTGGAATTATTAACCATTACGCCGACAGCCACCTTTGTGCCGTCAGGGAGTTCTGAGTTTCATAAAATTTGCATTAAAATGCTACCTTACACAGACCGGGGATATCAGCCAGACCGTTACATAATTATTTTTATTAATGTAGAAAATTATAATTATTAATGTCACTTTGACAACCTCCTTGGTAGAGCGGCAACCAGACCAGTTTTCAAAGTGTCTGAGGTCCCGCGTTTGATTCCTAGATAGGTCAATCTAGAAAAAATTTAAATATATAGGTATATTTTTGCGGGTGTGTATATGCTTGCTACAAAAAATTAAAAACACTTAATTATATACTTTGGGATCAAAACAATGTTTTATATTGTCTACATAATTATATCATTACGTTTATTTATATAATACAAAGAATACAGGGTAGTTTTTGTCGGATGTCTAAGGAGAAAATTATGTTCGGGAGTGCGATGCAAAGAAATCCCTTGCGGAGGTATTCGGGGGCGGATTAGTGGCGTTCACACTATGTTTATATGCAAATAAGTGCTGCATACCCTGCCCACTAAGCTTAACTAAATTAAATACCAATCCCTATATGACTTCCTATAGTAGTTATTGTTTTTACCTTAGGTACTGCTACTGATCCTGCAACCCATTGGTTCATAGTCTTTCCACTGATCGCATGATAAACTAAAAAAAAGGTTCTGCATACATTACCCAAAATTGCTGTACACGCCCCTGAGCAGAGTGATATTTTTGTGACTAAACTACCCTGCTCAATCAATTTTGCATTCATACAATAATATAAATACATCTGTCTCAAAAATGTAAGGTGAAGATGATTTCAGTTCGGAGTGGTGTGTCTGTTCTTGCCGGTTATTTGTGTTTCTGCCTAAATTCAAAGAGAAAGGAAATAAGGTGGACTGGCTCAAAGTTGCCGTTTAAATAAATTAACTGAACCCGTTAAAGGGATGGGAAACTGTTATCATCAGGCTTAACCGTTTGAGATAAACTTGCCTTTTGAAGTTTGAATAATTTTTGATAATAATTTAATATTTCTAGTTTATTTAGTAATTGTAATTTAAATAACAAAAAACTCTTTCAAAAAAAGTAAGAATACAGTATGTATGTTGTATTTCAACATTGTCGAGGGAATCAAAATTTATAGGGTATTTTTCGTTGACCTCGAACTATGAACTCTAGCAAGTAATACTGTCTTATACTACAAGTAAAAATATAGGAAAAAATCTAAAATCTATCCATTTATAATAAAATCATAAAAAATTTAGTCAATATTATGGAAAATATTAAATAGATTCAGTTTTTACTCAAGCCTTTAACTGCTGAAGGTCTAAAATTGTATTGTTTGGAGGTCAACGGTGACCTCCATGGCGCTAAACGTGTTAATAAAAATCGTATTGGAATTGAAAGACGTATTGAACATGATAGTACAAAGTTAATTTAAATTAAATAATCTTATAAACTATATATAACTTTATTCTACTAACGCAACAAAGTGTAATTTAAATCAAATTACCTTACTCCGTAAACATACGTAATCAAAACACACAAACATTGTTCCTTTGATCCCGCACTCTCATATCACTACATTTTAACTCATTTAGATAAGAGAGGCTCATAAAATTAAGTTATATAAAGTCTTGTTTACAAAATACTTCAGATACAAACAAAATAGGAATAGTAGAGCCATTTGAAGTGAACCTAAATGTTGTTAGGTAATTCTTTATGAAATACTAGCCGTTGCCCGCGACTTTGTCTGCCTCAATTTCTGTTATTATAATCGCGATTAGCCTTCGTCGTCTAAAGCCTTCCTCGATAAATGAACTATTCAACACAAAAATATTTTTTCAATTCGTACCAGTAGTTCCTGAGATTAGTTCAAACAAACAAAATCTTCAGCTTCATAATATTAGTATAGTTTTATTTTTAGCTAATAATCGTAAATAATATCTTACGCAAACAGTGCCCCATAAAAAAAATAATTGCAGCACAGTTTGACTGAAAATACAAATTTTGAATAAAAATTTGTACCGATGGCTTACAGCGGCTGAAATTTTTATATTTAAAATCACCTGATAAGTGAAAACCTAAAGATCATGTCCTACCTAAAGATGTAAATTTTTTTCTTCAAGGAATCGTATTATCAACATCAGCACTTTAAATGCTTTAAAACAGTTTTAAAACCTTTTGTAAAAAGGTGGTAAAAGTAATCAGTTAGCCGTTGTCCTGGAAAGATTTTTAAAAAATCCGCTTGGGGCAGCACCGGTGAGGGGTGCATATCAGTGCATATAGTTTGAATTCTCTATTGACAACATCGTCAAATGTATAGAATTATAATGGAATTAACTGAAGATGATGAACCTAGAGCGAAATTAAAGTTTGCAAAAGTGCAAGCTCATCTTGTCCGGGATTTAAAACGATGGCTTGCATGTCGTGGCTTTACCGTGATAGGTAGTAAAATGTCTTAGTTGAAAGGTTAGTTCATAAATTTTAATAGAGAATTCAAAACATGCTATAGTGCCCACCCCACTCGTGCCGCCCCTAGCGGAACGTTTTTAAATCTTTCCAGAAAAAACCCTAATTGATTCTTAGGTTTCATTAAGGTACTAAGAACATTATACATTTATGATTATTCATAGTTATTCCCCAGCCTATAACCAGTTCTAACCGGTTATTATTATTCATAGTTATACCCTAGCCTATAACCGGTTAGAACCGGTTATTAGCTTCTGACTCGATGTAATACATCCGGCCATATATTGGCAACCGGGAATAATTCAGGATATTGTTATTGTACTCAGACTATTAGTGCTTGTTCTAATCGTGATGAATCATGAGCATGAAAGGGGAAGCTAGTTGTTAGTAGAAGGCATTTAGTTTATTGAAATTAAAGATATACAGGCTAAATTTTTTTATCACCATCAAAAATGTTTATATGCGTTAAGTATTGTATTTAGAGCCCATTTATGAAGTAAAAAATGAAGTTTATATGATATTTTAAGCAAATAAATTGCAATTATAATATCAGTATTTAAACTTGAAAAATTATGTCTCAGGCGGGACTCGAACCCGTATTGCGCCAGGCGCGGCATGCGAGGAGATGCGGGCTCGAGTCCCGCCTGAGACAAATCTTTTCAAGCTTAAATACTGATAAAAAATGTAGGTCAAGTTTTCACCCGAAAATCTTTTTCGCAACATAGTTTTAAATTTTACGGTCAAGCCTGTAAAGGTATGAAGGAAAAATCAACAAATTACGAATAGTATCGTAATGAATGAATGAGATGCGATTCGTAAAAAAAGTGTTGCGATGGATTTTGGAGCAACCTAATTTTTATATCATAATGATAATGAAGCGAATTGTAAATGTCATGTTTAAATTATATTTTTCATTTTCGTAAACATCCAACACAACATACACACATACATAGAAACATCTTTGTTGAAACTCTGAAACAGCGCCTAAATTTGGGTTATGAATTTATAAATTTTTCAAGCAAAAAAGGCGCACCTTACTGACATGTTGAGGTAAGGTTAAACGAATTTGACCCTTATCAACTTTTACTTCAACTATCATTTACCTAAACATCCCGGGCAAAGATCATAAACCCTTACGGGACATTTGGCGGCTACTTTGTTTGTTTACCTTATCGAAAGAAGGTTCAATCACAATGTAAGTTGGTTCAGTAGATATTCATGTTTCAGTAACCAGTTGAACTATAGGATACTGATGTTTCACTTTTTGTTATCACTCGACGTAGAAATATAGTCTCTTTTGTGCAAAGAATATTTGCTTTTGAGTATAGGTAATGGTGTAAACCGTTTTTTTTAACACGTCCTCGCATGTATACGGTTGCAAGTGTTAACTTTAAAAGCCCTATTTTTAACATGGTACACAAAATAATAATTAATTAATGATTTGCTTGAAATTAGGTATTTAAACAAACATTAAGTAAAAAAAAATCTAAATACTACTGAGATAGTTACGAATCTCAAAATTTCAGATCTTTAACATCAGTGAAAAATGTGGCAAAAATAATCGCGATAAATATAGAATCATGATTTGAATGCGTTCTAAGCCATGATTAAATTAGAAAATGGCCGACGACAGACATTTTCCAATCGGACAAAGCAATTGAAATAATCTGTTCAAATTCAGTTTTATTAACACAAATGTAGACACAAGAAGAGGAAGATGTATTTTTTTAGTAACTAACATTTCAATCTACTTTTCCTTCGGAACAATTGCCTTATTAACATCCTAATTTTCGATTACGTTTTAAGTGACGCTACTGTGTTTCAACTCTGCTGGCTAAAATAGGTTCAATTACATGGAAACATGTTTTTCCTACCTCCCTAAAACAACTTTGATCTTTATTGGACTAAAAATAGGGTAAGAAATCACTTGAGAGCTTTTTTCGGGGCATTATATTGTGTTTGTCAGATATTACGATTCTGTTTGAGGGTTGAGTGAATTTAATCAAGTATTAAAATAAGGCTTTTGTTATGAATACGCTTGTTAGGATATATTTGTTTTGAGAGGCGGTTGCTACTAGTTTGAAGAAATAAATGGAAAATAAAATCGTAAAAATAAGGCATATCAAAAGAAAAAGAACACACTGAATTTAAATGAAATCTATTTAAATATACGAAAGTACGAGATGAAGATCTCATTGAAACATTGGCAATCAAGTAACATAAAGAATGATAGCATGTAATCATCGCACCGCAGGGCAAAGGCCTCCATCATTGAATCCAAGTTACCACAGGAAATGGGTAAAAGTAATAATGATCACAACGCTTGCAAATTGGGGTTGGTGATCACATACCCGAGCAATGTTCTTGGCTCGGTACTAAAACCACTCGACCAATGGAGCGTTTACCATTAAAAAGCTATCTTATTCGTGAGTGACATAGCCAATCTATACTCTATACTTAATATATAAAGCTGAAGAGTTTGTTTGTTTGTTTGTTTGTTTGTTTGAACGTGCTAATCTCATGAAGTACTGGTCCGATTGGAAAAATTCTTTTTGTGTTGGATAGTCCATTTATCAAGGAAGGCTTTAGGCTATAGAACATCACGCTGCGACCAATAGGAGCGAAGCATGAGTGAAAAATGTTGCAAAAATAGTCACTATCATAATAACAGAAATTGACGCGAACGAAGTCGCGGGAAACAGCTAGTAAATAATATTAACCCGAGAAATAAAAATATTTATTTTTTGAAGTCTGAACCACTGCAGTGCTCTGATAAAATTTGCAACACAGATAGCGGCCGTAAACCTAGGTAGCCTTACCTACTGAGATTCTAAGAATAGGATATAGGTTGCCCATTGTCTCTTTGGGACAAAATCATAGGCAAAAACTGGTCTTCTATAGTTTAATCAGATAATTACAATAAAACCAAGCAACAGTATTCTACTGAGACTGCTGAGACATCGTATCCTCGTCATTAATATAAATGAGCTTAGTCGTAAAACATATTATCATTAAACGACAAGGCTACACTACAAGCTGCGCTAACTCCTGACTCGTGCTCTTGTTTATTAGCCATTCAGGTAAAATTAAGCGATTTGCGCTCACATAATTATTGCTGCTAATTAGCTAGTGTGCGCGTGTTTTGGCCTTGTACAGAGGCGCCTATTCTGAGATAGGGTAGCCATAGATTGTTTTTTTAAGAACTATTCAATAAGTAGCTTTAAAAACAAAAAATAAATAAAGATATATTACTTGTAACCAGTTTGGTCATTATTTTTAATGTTCTTTTGTTATTTTTAACTTTTTTGTTTCTTAATTTGATATTTAAAACAAATTTGTCCTTTTCAGGTTGCAATGGCTTCTGAAAAATAAAGTATAATATAAGAAGTAGCGTTGAGATTGTTAACAATTAGTGCCGGTTTTTGTTTATTTGACGATTTCAATCTTAGAGCGTTAATCCAATATGCTCTAAGATTTTAATGGTATTTAATTTAACAAATAAATGGTTTCGAAGTACCCCACTATTACATACTATTTAAGCAAATTTTTTTTAATTATATACAGGTTGAAATTTTAACTACTTTCCAAAATTTTTATATGCGTTCAGTATCGTAGTTAGAGCCTATTTATGAAGTAAAAAATGTAAATCAAGTTGTCACCCGAAAATATTTTTTCGTGATATAGTTTTAAATTTCTAGACCTGTTAAGGTATAAAGGGAAATTTAAAAACTCATGAATAGTATTGTAATAAATGAATGAGATGCACATCGCGTAAAAAAAGTGATACTAGGATGCCGTATCAAAAATTTAAAATTTTTGTCGGACATTTTCTAAGTGCTTTATCTTGACATTTTTGTACTGGGTTATACAAAAACGATTTGACGACCATTTGGATCAGCGGTAGTTAACGCTGCTTCTGAGCCATGGGTCGCGGGTTCGATCCCCGCACAGTACAAATATTTGTGTGCATGAACATGTCTGTTTGTACTGGTCTGGGTGTTTTCTATCTATTATAAGTATGTATTTACAAAAAAAAAAAGTATATAAGTAAGTTTATCGGTTGTCTAGTACCCCATACGACAGGGTACTTAATAGTACCTTAATTTGGGACTAGATGGCTCTGTGTGGCCCAGTGTGGCATGTCTTAAAAAAAAAAAAAAAATATTAAATATTAAAAAGAAAAAATACGTCATTTGTTTTTTGCCTCGTAGATTGCTATATTAAAATTTGGAAAGTGGTTAAAATTTCACCCTGTATACCTGAGTTTTCTTGAAAGTGGACCCATTAAAATCAGTCTCATCAATTTATTATTAAATAATACGTAATTTAATAAACAGTTTTTGTTGAAAATTGTTGCTTCAACAGCTATTTAAGTTTTCTTTTCAAATACAACTGGCTTCTATGAATTCTTAGCTACCTGAAATTCTAGTATCATTAACGTTTAACCGTCCGTCGAAACAGCAGCATTGTAGGCACCCTACTGCTAGTTAAACTCCGCTGTTTCACGGCTGTTAACGGGGAAAAGCGTCTGTAATTAATTTGCTAACGCTAAGCTTCAGCTCGGTTTATGGGTGCTGTTTACTATGACAGTTTACAGTACGAGAATATACAACGTGTTCCTTTCGATATCCCATAACTCCAAGGTAGCGCCCTAGAGCAATTGTGGTTCAAAAATCAATAGTTTCGAATATAACATCAATTTTAGTTAAATTTGTTAAAAAAATGTAACCAGTATGGCGAATCCTTAGTTTTGCAAACGTTGGCAAACTTGCACTAAAGTGTAAGTAGTAAACAGTAGCGGGAGAGCGTAACTTGTAAAAAACATTGACGTGTGTGGGTGTTTCATTGATAAGTATACGAGTAAATCGTTTTCATTCAAAAGTTCATTCTTATCAAGTTAAGGGTGTTTTACATAAACAGTCGTGACTTTTTAGAATTATTTTGTTTAAAGAAAAAAAAATATATTGAAAAATAATTCATATGCAATTTGATGCTTTACCATGGTCTGTTTAATACCCTAGAGTTATGGGATATCAAAAGGAACACGTTGTATACATAGTATGGACACTTTATCCTTACTTCCTTACTCATATAACCAATGTGAAAGTAACTCTGTCTGCCTGTTTATCTGTTACGCTTTCACGCCTAAATTACTGAAGCAATTTTGATTAAATGTAAAAAAGTAACAGTTTAAAATCATCCCACTGTAGAGCAAAGGCCTCCATCATTGATTTCTAGTCACTATAGCAATGATGGCATAATCACCACGCTTGCCAAATGCGGGTTGGTGAACACAAACCTGAGCAACGTTCGAAAAATCGAAACTTTTTGTTGCCCGACCCGGGATTCGAACCTGGGACTCCGAAATCATTACCCGGTATCTCAACAACTAGACCGCGGGGCGTTACACGCGGTCATAGATTGAAGGTACTAAGATAGATTAGACCTGGATAAAGGACGTAGCCTATTCTGTATCCCAACGCTGGACTTAAATTTCCGTTTGTGCGATATAAAGTGTAATTCACGCAACGGCCAGCACATTAACCAAATTCAATCCAAATTCACCGCCATATCTAAAGGAGCGTTTCCATTTTCTGCAGTCAGCTCTTGGTCATGAAATGCGGTCATTCAACAAGCTTCGTCTCTCATTTCCTCCTCATTCTTCTCACACCTACTCACAGTCTTTCACTGTGCAATCCATCTGACTATGGAACTCTCTACCGTTGTTTATTCGGCAGTCTGAAACACTTTCTACTTTTAAATACAAACTCAAAACCTATCTTTTATCTCTATAGTATTCCTATTTCTCTTTCTTTCCTTTCAAACTTTTTAGTAACAAGGTTCTTTTCAAGTATTGTTGGGTCATATTTTACATGTATTTATTTGTTTATGTGTATTTAATATTTGCATTTGTGTGTATGTTTATTGATTGAGTAGAATATGTATTTTAAAATTAATTTGTAGCTTTATTATTTATTTATTTTATATATTTTTAACCTATTTATTTAATATTTACCTTTAATAACTCTTTGCCGCCTTCCCCACTTATTTCGATTTAATTGTCCTTTATTGAGGTTGTCTGGAAGAGATCGCTTATAGCGATAAGACCGCCTAAATTGTACAGCTTAAAATGTATTACATGTTAAAAATGTATCCTGTATGGTGTGCAATAAAGAATATTTATGTTATGTTATGTTCTTTATTTGATATTTTAGCAACTTAATTGCACTTATAATATCAATATATAAACTTGAAAAATTTTGTCTCAGGCGGGACTCGAACCCGCATCTCCTCGCATGCCGGGCGGGCGCCATACCAGTGTCTCGGTGGCCTAATGGTATGGCGCCCGCCCGGCATGCGAGGAGATGCGGGTTCGAGTCCCGCCTGAGACAAAATTTTTCAAGTTTATATACTGATATTATAAGTGCAATTAAGTTGCTAAATATCAAATAAAGTATATAAAAATAGCTGTTTCATCTTAACTGACTGTCAAACATCTGCAAAGATGTTTCTTTCGGGTGTTAAGGGTGCAAAACTCCTAACATTTGATGGAACAACGCTGGCTCACAGCGTAAGAATATGCTTGAAAAATTCGCGCCGTGTCGCAGTGTCTCGGTGGCCTAATGGTATGGCGCCCGCCCGGCATGCGAGGAGATGCGGGTTCGAGTCCCGCCTGAGACAAAATTTTTCAAGTTTATATACTGATATTATGTTATGTTATTAGCCTACCCATAAATGTCAAATTTCCCCAAACGATTTTCAACTGTAACTAAAACTCTTAGAGATCAGTTTATGTTGAGACAAAGTGACATTTTGTGGTAACTTGATCTGCCGTCGTGTGTACAAAGATTAGAACTTCAGAAGAGATACACACTATTTTATATCCCACCTTTGGCACAGGTTTTTGCCCGCGTAAACGTCTAGCTTACGTAGGCAAAGTCGCGAAAAACTAGTGAAACATATAATAATTATTAACTGTTGAGCAGTATCGACCCCACGGACCTGATTGCTCCCGGGAGTATCCCTGATCCTCACCTCTGGCTTGCCTTCATTGGTCGGCCGGAGTGAACACTGAAAAGGAACATATCTCCCACCTCTTGCTTGCCTTCATTGGCCGGCTTGAGTGGAGAGTCGCTAGAGCAGAAATGCTCGGGAAAGGAAGTATCGCAGTAAGATGCTTGTAGGAATCTTGAACGGATTACCGGGATTGTCCTGAGAGCCGTGTAATACCTCTCCACTCCTAAAGCACCTCAGGCTATGTTGACCCTTGTCGCTACGTCACTGCTAGCGGCCGTTTTTGCAGGGGCCATAGTCCTTTCATAGTCCCAGTTGCCCAGTCCACTAGCACCCAAACCTATAGCCTAGTATCCTTTGTATCCACTCTCTGCAATAGTCCTGCACTAACCGGGGGTTATCCTTGGCTGTACTTGTATAGTGCGCACAGGGATAATCGTCGGTTGGTATCACATTACAGCATTTAGATAAATGTTGTCTAACGGGCCTCTGCGAGTTGGCTTCGGCCCCTCGTACGCCTTCCAAAGGTCCGGAACTCCATAATCCCGTGATTGGAAAATGACCAATAAAATA
Organism: Anania crocealis; assembly: GCA_949315895.1. NCBI lineage: Eukaryota > Metazoa > Arthropoda > Insecta > Lepidoptera > Crambidae > Anania > Anania crocealis. The sequence goes on from OX438872.1 coordinate 12,962,213, forward strand.
AGTAAGGATTTTTACCTACCCGTCACTTTTAGCTGATTAGCGATCACAGTTTAGCTTATGGTAAAAGACGCAGCTGTCTGTTTTCTTCTATAAATCGTTAAATATACCATCACATCACTTCTTATCCCGTAATTGCCTTAATGAGTGAAAAGCAATCATATTAAATCCTTAAAAGCCTCTATTACCTTACTTAGGCTGCGTTTCCACTGACGCGGTGAGAAGCGGAGAGGAGCTTAGCGGTGCATGAATTGACCAATCACAATGTTTCCACTGAAGCGGGGCGGAGATTTAGGGCATTATTGTAACAAACCCCCCTTTTTATGAGTTTAAAAACTTCAAAATAAACCCCATTTAATAAACAATTAAATGATTTGGCAATGTGATCGTCTAGGTATAATAGTAGGACCGTACGTTGTGTGATAGTAGTAAACCTGATTCTTTTAGAGGTACGTAGATGTTCAATTAGATATCCTTCAAAAGTTAAATCTGAATTGTTGTGCAACCTGGCATCGACTGAACCTACAGATATTTACCTAATATAATTATTTGATGTTAATTAATTTTACAACTTAATGAATAATCCACCAAAGTAGAAAACTACTAGATTAAGCTAAAATCCTTGCGTTGGGCTCCTTTGAAAGTGTTTTAAACCATACTCCAACAGTAAAACAAGTCTAAACCGAAAATGCCGATCACTCCTTTAAATCAACCTAATCAGATGGGTTTCAATTAAATTAAATAAATTCAGTCTGAACGAACCGGACAAAATTAATTGAACATTGTTTCTAATTCAAACCCTGTATTGATTCAAACTAATCCGAAAATACCGAACACTCCTTTAAAGGTCCATAATGAAATCAGTGGTCGACCTTAAAAGCCCTCGGCATTATCACATCAGCTCGGATCAAGAGGATCTGATTAATTGAAACAAACTCAAGATCCTACAGTAATACAAACAAATCCGAAAATACCGAACACTCCTTTAAAGGTCCATAATGAAATCAGTGGTCGACCTTAAAAGCCCTCGGCATTATCACATCAGTCTGGATTAAGAGGATTTAATTAAACGGGAAAATTCAGGATCCTACAGTAATTTGAACTAATCCGAAAATACCGAACACTTCTTTAAAGGTCCATAATGAAAGCAGTGGTACGACCTTAAAAGCCCTCGGCATTATCACATCAACCCAGATTAAGAGGATATTAACAACTTGAACAAGTCCAGACTGAACCAATCAGAAGGAATTCACATAAATATAACTATTTTAAAATTAGATCCTACAGTAATTCAAACTAATCCAAAAATACCGAACACTCCTTTAAAGGTCCATAATGAAATCAGTGGTCGACCTTAAAAGCCCTCGGCATTTTCACATCAGCTCGGATTAGGAGGATTTTAATTAAATAATAAAATGTAGAAGGAACCCATCGGAAGTAATTGAAAGAAGTACTATTCTAAACTTAGATCCTACAGTAATTCAAACTAATCTGTAAATACCAAACACTCCTTTAAATCAACCTAATCAGATGGGTTTCAATTAATTTAAATAAATTCAGTCTGAACGAACCGGACAGAATTAATTGAACATTGTTTCAAATTCAAACCCTGTATTGATTCAAACTAATCCGAAAATACCAAACACTCCTTTAAAGGTCCATAATGAAATCAGTGGTCGACCTTAAAAGCCCTCGGCATTATCACATCAGCTCGGATCAAGAGGATCTGATTAATTGAAACAAACTCAAGATCCTACAGTAATACAAACAAATCCGAAAATACCGAACACTCCTTTAAAGGTCCATAATGAAATCAGTGGTCGACCTTAAAAGCCCTCGACATTATCACATCAGTCTGGATTAAGAGGATTTAATCAAACGGGAAAATTCAGGATCCTACAGTAATTTGAACTAATCCGAAAATACCGAACACTCCTTTAAAGGTCCATAATGAAAGCAGTGGTACGACCTTAAAAGCCCTCGGCATTATCACATCAACCCAGATTAAGAGGATATTAACAACTTGAACAAGTCCAGACTGAACCAATCAGAAGGAATTCACATAAATATAACTATTTTAAAATTAGATCCTACAGTAATTCAAACTAATCCAAAAATACCGAACACTCCTTTAAAGGTCCATAATGAAATCAGTGGTCGACCTTAAAAGCCCTCGGCATTATCACATCAGCTCGGATTAGGAGGATTTTAATTAAATAATAAAATGTAGAAGGAACCCATCGGAAGTAATTTAAAGAAGTACTATTCTAAACTTAGATCCTACAGTAATTCAAACTAATCTGAAAATAACGAACACTCCTTTAAAGGTCCATAATGAAATCAGTGGTCGACCTTAAAAGCCCTCGGTATTATCACATCAGCTCGGATTAGGAGGAATTTATTCAAATAACAAAATTAACAATAAAATATACTTTGGTAGTCTATTCAAAATTATCCGGCATGAAATTTAATAAGTATTTTATAAAATGTTAACATAATTAATAAACAAAATCACACTAAATTCCAGTCTCAGTCTTCTGATTAAATGGTATAATAAGACCTAATAACCTAATGATAGATGTCTAAAAATAGCTCAATTAATAACCTTTAATTAGGCCAATTTGAGAAATTTAAATTAATTAAATAACTTTCAGAGTGAGGGAATCTATATACTTCTAGGATTCTATGAGCATGGTTCTCCATCTTATGCCCTAATAAATTCATTGAAAGTTATTAAAATTAAGAACCATTTAATTTCAATATAAAAATTAACTGCCGTTTGACTCCCTTGACGACTCATATTCTGGTAAATTAGAGACAATCTTTCATGAGTACAAATTGGAATCATTAAATTAAACTATATAATTCATACAAAATATGATTAGCAGTCAAGCTATGTGTGCTTTATTTGTATTCTGGTTAAGCTAAAACAAGAAAGTATTTAATCTGAAATAAAATTCTTGGAAATATTGAATAATTTACAACTAATTAACAATTGAAATCAAATTACTATATTTCACATAAAATCTGAATAGCGGATAAGATAACTTTATTTGTATTTTGTTAAGTCTAAAACAGGCATCTATCTAATCTGTTATATTATATGCTTTGTAATTCATGAATTATATAGATATTATAAGGAAGAGGCAAATTCTTAACATTCCATGGATTCACCATGTGAATGCCCGGTCTGTAGTGTGACAGAAAGAGAAACTCCGAGTAGCCCCGAGACTTGTGACTCGGATGTAGGTTTAAGGGTACCCTTTATGATTAATCGACACTCACCTTCACTACTCTTGTTTCTCTTTCTTTCCAATCAAATCTGGTATGAATCTGCAAATGCAGATTTAGGTATTTGATGAGATTAGGTACACAACTTTCAGTCCAAATCCTTTCAACAAGTTATAGATTAATTCTGCTGGTATACTTTTTACTCCCACTCTTACAGCTTAATGACTAACTACATAACTATTTTATGTTAATTCATTTAGAAGATTATCATAATATTTGATTTGTTTCAAAAATATCAATATCAATTTTATCAGAAAATGACCTACTTCCCAATAAATTAACGATTGAGATCAATTAATGTGCTCATATAAGATAATGAGTAGCGGTTAAGATATCTTTACTTGTATTTTCCCAAGTCTAAAACAAATATGTATGTAATCTATTATACATCTCAGTCAAACTGCTAATTGCCTATTATCAGAAAATAACTCTAAATTCTTAAACTCACTTATTGTTTTGCAATTAGAGATGCTTTTATTAGTAAGTATGTTCAAAGATAGTTGCTTTAAAGTTTGTGACAGTTAATGAATAAGATTATGGCTTTTTTTTTTACCTGTAGTATAAAAAACACAAGATAATAACTATAAATTAAGCCATAACTTAAAATATTATAAGATCAAACTTTATCAGCCTTCTTGATTCCAGCTATTACAAAATAAATATAATGTTGAAGTAAATAGATAAAATTTAAATAATAGTCTTTCTAACTAAACAGGAATGGTAAGACAATTGCATATTATTTAGAGCCAGATAACATTTGTGTAAGTGATTTAATTGTTATTAATTTTCTAAAAAAGGTTAAGGTCATTGAAATTTGTTGGGTTCTATGGATTTTAATAGAAATAAGATAAACCTCACAGGTCATGATTGAGAACAACTTTGCAAAAGTTTCATAGAAGTTGTTATAGATTGCTAAGATAGTTGGCATTGAATTGGTAATCTTACAATTGTACTAAAATCACTCACCATTAACATCCTGGCATACCTTTTCCCTAAGCATCGCTGACTCTTATGTACTTTCTTACCAGGACTTCTTTTACACTTCCTAAACTAGGAAAGTACGCGAGGCTCTTCAATTTCTATGCTAGCTTGCATATAACAACTATAAAATTATAATTCAAGGTTGCTGAAACCTTTTAACTAGCCGTGTAATTGATAAAAATCATATCGCACTTATTATTACAATATCTCAAACAATTTATCCTGACTCAACAATCACATAGTTTTCTCACAAACTTCCACTTTTGGCGCAATTCCCAACGCGTCCCTTTGAAGACGTCAAAACCAAAGAGTATGTAAGTCAAAGATGTCAAACCGGCGCGGCGGTCCTTGGATTCGTCCATTGAGCCAAAAACCAAAATATACACACATTCGAAAAACTATTTCTGAATTTACTGTATTTTGATTTTATGTATTATTAGTACATTGTTTAGATATTCTACTGCATTATTATTTTCTAAAATAGTATCTATTAGTGAACTTTGGCAAATGTACTAGATGTAGATGAATTTATTTATTACGTTGGTTATAAAAGAAAACCTCTAAAGGTTTTTCTTTTTTTTTTAAATCACCATTTCTCATATCAGAACAGGTTGGGTTGTTACATTGTGATTGGTTAATTCATGCACCGCTTAGCTCCTCTCCGCTCCTCTCTGTGTCAGTGGAAAAGCAGCGTTATTCTTTAAAAACAAAAACTATAAACTACACAAAGCAAATAAAAAGAAGGTTGATGTTTTTAAAATTACATAAATCAATCAATCTTAATCAATTTCAATTATGCAATAGGTAAAATAGCTATATTATAGTTAACATACCTATTAAACTAGTTGAAATAAATTTTAAAAGGCAAAAATGTGTAAAGTACGTATCATAAAAATATTCACTAACTAAGGGTGAGCGGAGCGTGACCATTTTACCTATATTTTCATTATTATACCGACCAGCACATACAAAAAAGATCAGCCAGTATTTTAAACAGCAACTCTTAAACTTAGCGTTGAAATATGTCTGTCTTAAATGAATGCTTGTAGGTGTGATCGCTGTTCATGGAGGCATTTAAATTACCTTTTGGTACGAGTATTTGGTGTTGTAGCAGCCTCAAAAGCGTTCTTAACACATTTTTGTTATTGTTGCATTGTACTGTAACGAGCTAACATATAAGCAAAAATAGACATTGCTCGACGCTCCCTCTCTTTAGTGACAGTCAGTTCTTCTGTTACTAAATATTTCCAACATTGCCGAAATGTCAAGATCCCATAAATATCCTACATGGTATAAATTACGAATTAGTTTACTGATTTAAACTTTCATGGTCACTATCGTAAGAGTTCGTTTTTTAAAATGTGCTGGCTGATTTTCAAGTCATAAAAGTAACCCTGGGGTTATAAAATTACCGACCTCCGAAGGTGAGATGAGAAATTAGCGGAATTTTAGCCATGCATTACTGAACCAGAATTACCTTGGCATAATCTAATTTGCTACTTAAAAGAAGAAAAAAACCCTTGCGGTCTTAGCTCGGGTAAAGTCGTTAGATGCCACTCGGCTTTGCAAAGGGAATTAAAATTAAAATATAATTTTTCTTTGCTAAGCGCTTGAGATTTACGGGTCGATTGAGACAAGTAAGGGTGTGGAGTGTTAACCTTTTTGTTTCCATAATGTTAGGTAGAACTAATTTGCTTACTGCACTTCTTTTTAGTGCTCCGTACCCAAAGGGTAAAAACGGAACCCTATTACTAAGACTTCGCTGTCTGTCTGTCCGTCTGTCCGTCTGTTTGTCACCAGGCTGTATCTCAAGAGCCGCGATAGCTAGACAGTTGAAATTTTCACAAATTATGTATTTGTTTTGCCGCAATAACAACAAATACTAAAAACAAAATAAAATAAATGTTTAAGGATTATTCCCATACCACAAACGCGTCATTTTCGCCCTTTTGCCCGATATCAGTAATGGCAACAGGTAGGCACTTGAAATATTCACAAAACAATCAGTTGTATTTTTACTTTATTAATAAAATTAAAATAAAATAAATATTCAAGGATGGGAGCATATAGAAAACGCAATTTTTGCCTATTTTGGCTCGATATCAATAAAGAAGGCACTACATTAACTAAACGTATGTACTGTTATTTACCTAGTCAATGGTATATAACCCTTCGTGCGCGAGTTCGACTCGCACTTGGCCGGTATTTTTAAATTATTCGAGGTTTCAGTACTTCAAAGGAAATTAAGTATGTTTCTCAGAGTGTCGCTTCAAAAACAAATTTATTTTTTATGCATATTTGTTACAGGTATCATGGATTAGGAGAAAAGACTACCATCTGCTAACTGTAGGCTTGACCACTTACAGTTCTGATCAGAGATTTCAAGCTATTCATCTACAGCATTCAGAGGTAAGCATGGCAAAGAAAACTAGATATTTTATATCTAATAACAGTATTTACACTTGGGAAATGGGGGCTATCGCTAGTGAATTTGCCACTAGAGGCGCTAGTGTCGCGTGAGGTCCAATATCATTCACTTTGTACTGGTTTTAGCGGAATTTGTTGCATAAATTACAATTTCTTTAATTTACCTGCTGGAAAGTGATCTCCTTCGTAAAATATCGCAAATATGGATTATTTGGCGATTAATGTGAACGCTTTAAAAGCGGAATTAAGAAAAAGCGCAAAAATAGGCGGCCTCAAGAGCAACTATTTCAGAAGTTAGATTGTTGATATCAAGATAGTTATTTATAAACAATATAACCTTAATTAGATTCAAGATATAACACTTTGTTTCGGCACCAATCGCCTTTGACAGCTATACCTCCGGACCTCAGTCTACAGTGGCGCCAACTGGTGAGCAAAGAAACGGTAGTCCCCATTGACTACGGCGATAAGAACATGCTTGAAAAATTCGCTCTGTGACGCAGTGTCTCGGTGGCTTAATGGTATAGCGCTGCGTCCGGTATGCAAGGAGATGCGGTTTCGAGTCCCGCCTGAGACATAATTTTTCGGGTTTATATACTGATATTATAATTGCAATTAAATTGCTTAAAAAATATTTTAAGATGTTCCACACTGGGCCACACAGAGCCATCTAGCCCCAACTGCTATTAAGTACCCTGTCGTATGGGGTACTAGACAACCTATAAACTTACTTATATACCTTTTTTTGTAAATACATACTTATAATACATAGAAAATACCAGTACAAACAGACATGTTCATGCACACAAATATTTGTACTATGCGGGGATCGAACCCGCGACCCACGGCTCAGAAGCAGCGTTTACTACCGCTGATCCAAATGGTCGTTGAAATACTTATCATAATTATAAAGTGCTTTTTTACTAGTTATAATTTTTAACAGCTATCTTACAAATTTGGCGCCATATTAACTATTGTGACAAATGACTAGTTTTAAACGTACTAAACATTTTTTTTGTTGATTGGCACTTTGAAAAATGCCCTGAAAATTATGTCCTTTAGGTAGCTAATGTTATGTGCTATAATATATACAGGATGAAATCATAACCACTTTCCAAATTTTAATATACACTAATCTACGAGGCAAAATCAAATGACGTATTTTTTCTTTGGGCAGTACAAAAATGTCAAGATAAGGCACTTAGAAAATGTCCGCCAAAAATAAAAAAAAATTGATACGGCATCCTAGTAACACTTTTTTTACGCGTTATGCATCTCATTCATTCAATACAACACTATTCATAAGTTTTTGATTTTCACTTTATTATACCTTAACAGGTCTAGGACCGTAAAAATTGAAAGCTATATCGCGAAAAATATTTTCGGGTGACAACTTGATTTACATTTTTTACTTCATAAATAGACTCTAAATACGATACTGAACACATGGTTAAAATTTCATCCTGTATGCTTGTGTATTATAATGCAAGTTCAAGTTTTTGTACTTATCTTAATAAAAGTTAATTGATTTAGGGTTTATACCATGTATTCCGTGATCATGGCCTTTTCAACAGTTTCAAAAAATACAGACAACAGAGCACGTTAACCTTCCACAAAACGTCAAATTTTCTCAATTAATATTGATCTCTACTTGTTGGACTTAAAGTTGAAAATCGATGCAATGACCTTTAAATTTTTGGGTGAGTTGACCTGCTCTTGTCTGTTTGTACATGGTATAAACCCCGTATCATTTAACTCAAGTGATAGTGACCATGGAAGTTTACATCTATACTAATATTAAAAAGCTGATGAGTTTGTTTGTTTGTTTGCTTGTTTGAACGCGCTAATCTCAGGAAGTACTGGTTCGAATTGACAAATTATTTTCTGTTTTGGATATTCCATTTATCAAGGAAGGCTTTAGGCTATATAACATCACGCTGCGACTAATAGGAGCGAAGCAGCAGTGAAAAATGTTGCAAATATAATCGAAATTGAAGCGGACGAAGTCGCGGGCAACAGCTAGTCACCTATAAGGCTTAATTAGCTGCTGAGGCTGACATGACAAGTGAAGTAACGAAGTGCTTCGAGGCTTTTTTTATATCGGTGTTGGGTACTAACGATTGCATTATCTGTACTGCATGTATTTTTATAGGAGAGGCTTTCTTGCATGGTCAAGTGCTAACTCACACTGTGTTGGTACTTGGTACAGGTAGTGTGACAAAGGTACCTGGGTCGGAAATCTTGTTTAGTTCATATTTCTTTATGGATTACCAGAAAGTAAATGCTGAGTCTATTAATTTTAAAGTCATGACAAACTATTTAATGTAGCACATCTGGCCATTAATACTGTGTTATTATCACATGTAGTTATCATAGGTGCGATTTCGATACATTTTTTTTTTATGCAAGCCATACACCCCTTCTACTAGTGACCGCTCCAAGCGTTGCTTAACATTAGTGGCAGAAACTGAACACTAAGAAGCATTGGGCTATGAACGCTTAGACCGTTTCTGCCATCATACCATGAAGGCTGTTGTCACGAGGTAACTGTCGTTAAGCCCTGTTGAAAGCCTTTGGGCGGCTTATGAACGGTCAAACGGTGGGGTGATGTTGCCACAGCGTCGCTCTCGCCGTCCACCAACCCGCACTAGGCTAGCGTGGTGGAACTAAGACCTTAACCCCTCTCCATAAAAAGGAGAGAGACCCGTGCTCAACAGTGGGCGAAATGGGTTCTGTTACTAAACCATCTACCTCCTAGTTACTAGGAGGTAGATGGTTGAAGGTGAACTACTAGGACCTAGTAGTTCACCTTGGGCAGTGGAATCTTTGGTTTTCTAACCAACGACGTCGGCTAACACTAACTAATTGCGGTGGTAGGCATCGTAAGAGGCCGCCTGGATGCTACCACCCTCCTGCCGGAGTCCAGCCCCAAACAGTTTTCCTGTGTTCCGCTGGTGTGTGGGAGAACCAGTACCTCTGGGTAAGCTCGCTACATCTTAGGCTTCTTCTTAACCGTATAGTTAAGTATGTAGTCAAGAGCAAGCCCGTTATTTATTTAAAAATATATATATAAGCAAAATTACTAAACTGTCTCCGTTTCTTCCAGGACTGGACCCTCAAGGTCCGCTTCGTTCAGAAACGTGACGCCGGCATCTACGAGTGCCAAGTGTCTTCTCATCCGCCCACCAGTATATTCTTGAGACTCGAAGTCGTTGGTAAGCTATATTTGGATTTATAAATTTGCTATGAAAAATTTTGTTTGGTAAGGGTTGTTGTTATTGTGCAATTTTTGTTTGGGTCAATTGAAAAGGTCAAGAGTATACAGATAACAGCACGTAAACATGCCACAAAAGTCATATTTTCTCAATTGATATTGATACCTACTCGTTGGACTTAAAGTTGAAAATCAATTCAATGACCTAACTTTTTGGGTCGGTTAACCTGCCACTGTCTGAACTTCGAAAGGCACTTTGAACCGTTGGTCCCGGTTGCAATAACAAGCTATCTCAGAGGCCTGTAAGAATAGCTACCTAAAAATCTCTAGCACCAGGGTATCCTTAAAGGTATGTCTATAAGCGCAATGACAAATGAATAATTTAAAAAATTACTTAGCTAAAGCTAATGTTTGAGACAGTTTTGTCTATGCTTTGCTTTTCGGTAGCAGAACTCGTACTTTGCTACGTTATTTATCAATACTAATTTTTTAATATTATAAATGGGAGTGTATCTGGGTCTGTTTATTTGTCCGTCTTTCACGGAACGGAGCGACGTATTGACGTGATTTTTAAGTGGAGATAGCTCGAGGGATGGAGAATGACATATAACTACTTTTTGTCTCTTTCTAACCCCCCACTCCCCTAATATGAGGGCTGGAAGTTTGTATGGAGCCCCTAACCCTTAAAAGACGAGGTGAAATTTTATTGTCATCCTGAATTTAACACGAGCGAAGCCGCGGGCTAAAGCTAGTATCTTATAAGTATTACATCACTTTTTGCTTTTTTGAAATAAACAAACTAAAACTCATCAATTGATTTATTGATAACAAAAACCACTACAACCAGTAAATAAATAAATAAATCTAACTGCATAAAATGTTTTCACTTTTAAGATAGTAACAATATTGTATGTCATTTTGATATCGTTATTTAGGTATGCTTTATTAGACAAGACTCTGAAATTAGTTACATGTATTTCACAAATCAATATTTTACCTAAAAAATAGGAACGGAAAAAAATATTACTAACTCATTTGCGAAAGGCATATTTAAATACGCATTATACAGATCAGATCCTAACTGGAGCTTCCGAAACACAATCTACGCTTTCAATTCTCTAATCAGCGTAATTGAAATTCAATATTCGCACCTCGCCCGGTTCGGAACCAAAATAAGAGTTAATTGAATCTCCTCGACCGTAGTCCGAACGTAGGACGAATTGACAAGTAAAACAAATAAAGCACAGATTTATTGGCGAAGGCGAAACGCAAACGTAGTATTTTAATTTGATTTATTATCCCACCTTTTCTATGTTACAAACAGTAATAAAGGAACCTTACAAAAACGTCACAGTTTTTGGGTTCTTTATTTTCTTTGGTTCTTAGTGAAAATTTAACGCCCCGTTTGGTCTAATAGTTCATGTACCGAAAAGAAGTGGTAATAATTCTATTTGATTTTTACTACTGTCCTTATTTACTCACTTTCTATTCATATGATTATAAAATTGAAAAAAAAAACAGGTTTAAGTATTAAGGCAGGTTCGTCTATACAAATCATGACAGTAACAAACACAATAAAAAAGAATTATCCAATGTGCAGTCGATTGGAAGCAGCGTAACATACTTTGTTCATTTCTTTTTATTTATTCTTAGTGACTTCCTTAGACACTGCCTTATCTGCATACCATGCTATGTTTCCTCAATTTTACGCTATGGACTAATTATATGGGGACACTCAGTGGATGTACAAAGAGCATTTAGAGTTACGGAATTGAGAAATGCATACGTGCCTTATGTGGTGCTGACTACCAAGGACACTGTAAACAATTATTTAAACGTCTACAAATTTTACCACTACCTTGTCAGCACATACTAGAAATTTGTATTTTCGTTAAAAAACATCCAAACCTCTTTCCTTTACATGACACGGTGCTTGGAAAGAGTATTAGCAGAAACTCTAATAAATTATATATACGAGTACCAAACCAAAAACTGAAAATATTCACTAATAATGTATACTGTAATGCAATTAGAATTTATAATAAATTTCCTGATAAAACTAAAGCATTGGCATTAAACAAATTTAGACATATATATAATAAATACTTGGCTTCTAAAGGAGTGCTTTTACTCCATCAAAGAATTTATGAATGCGGAATTGAAAGACTATAATTATGTTTGACTACTAATGTAAATGATGACTAAAGAGATGAATGTGCTAATCTTATTTATAATGGTTGTATAGTGCCTATTATAATTTAATAGTTGATTTTGTAATATTCCAATGCCTATTATAATTTAATTTAAAATGATTTATCTAAAATCTGTTTGTAATTTTAATTCATGTTTTAAATTTCTACGCCAATAAGAATGGCATAATATGCTGAACTTTAGCTTTTTATTTATACATATAGTTTGATAGAAAGATACTTACTTCAAAAAAGGTTAATAGTGTTATCGTATGCGCAAAGCCTTAATTCACATAGACGGTAATAAGTGGGCAGACGGTTCAGTCCCATAAAAGGGTTTTTCTCATTTTCACGGATCCGGTTGCAGAAATGGAGTATCCGGATTTTAACCGAAGATTTGTGAGAATTCGTTAAATTGGTTATTGGATTTATTTAATAAGTTCAATTCAAGATATATTATGCGAAAGAAATGTAATTTTATGAGACTTTTATTAATGCAAACCTTTTCTTTTTTTTGGCAACGGAAATAGAAAATTTTTGACTAGAAGTACTAGAACATTAGAAGACCCGTCGCCACATAGCCACCTAGGTTATGTGATCGATTTTTGACGGATAAATATAGAAAATATTGTTCCTCAAATTAACTAATTTCACTCATCAGTATCATCATCAAGATCCTTCATGAAGCTTACTTAGATCCCTATCGGCCAATTCCAATAACCTATCTATCTTCAGTTTTGGCATATCGGAGATAGAAAACAACTTCTGTCTTTGTTTCTATGGACGGCAAAAACAGAGAAATAAACTGTTTCCCATCTCCGATATGCCAAAACTGAAGATAGATAGGTTATTGGAAATGGCCATAAGACGTCATAATTATGGCCAACTGCATTTTCAAGGTTCAAAGTAAAAAAAATACGGGAAATTTTGAAATCAAAAACTTGCATCTTACACTTTTATTTACTGATATCGATAAATATTGGTTTCCAAGAGAAACATTAAAGAAAGCATACTAGTAGCCTATTATATTTTTATTTACCTTAATAGAAAATCGAGCAGCCTTACCATATCTAGTATGATTCCTACTAATGCCGCTTCTGACATTCATTTTAACAAACTACGTGCATGTAATTAAAAGTCTTTCTAATTGCTTTATAGACCTTTTCTGGCTATTAGAATGTACCTCTCAATTCTCGCTATAAATTAGTTTAACGGCACACAAAAATACATTCCCTTTGTTTCTGAAAACGGTTTTTGTATCTTTTTCGTTGGGTTTCCTTTAATTTACAGACGGATCCACATTTATATGTTAATGGTATCCGAGTCGGGTGTTAAAATATCATGAACAATGCAGACTTAGGCGATAAAGGACCCGCTTCACGGGTGATTAAATGTAAGCAGTATTACAATAAGAATAGGTTCTATTATTGTGTGAGTAGATGCAGCGTGAAGTATATATCTGATAATACCTTTAAGCGTGCAATGTCTTTATTTATTTAAGGACAACCAATAAAGCTTTCTGTTTAAATTCAACAAAATTTATCATCATTTTATTCAGATAAAATGTTTCCACTGAATACAAACTGTACCAAAAAACCGGAAAGTCCGGGAAGTTGGCGATCTCAAGTTTGGCGAATGATAGAAGACGTTACAGTCCATCCTCTTGTGATGGTTTTCCTTTTGTCATCTTTCACGAGAACCATAAGAGAGACCAGAGTTTGAGCTATTCTATTTAGAAAGACCATAGAACATGGAAAAAGAAATGAACTCCACCAAATTACATTTTTGTTATGTTTGTAATGCTTAGGAGGTTTGTATAAGTAAATGTTTGATCTTTACTATGTGACAATGTATGTGATTTTGTCCACATTTATTTATTTATTATTTGTGTAGACCGAAGAACGTTTTGGGGTTTGACCGATTTCGATATTTTTAGTAGTATGCGGGGCAAGCGCGCCACAGAGGTTATGAGCAAATTCTTGTAAGTAAGCGCTGTGATTGGTTTCTTTTGACATCGCGCGACCCTATTGGTCAAGCGACGTGAAAAGTATTCGCTTGATTGGCGTCCTTTGAACTCGTTTATGTGCAGTGGGGCGCAAACGGCGACATCAGTTCTCACACAAATGGCGCATGACAGCCTTTTTAACCTTTTTCCAGGTCCTGGAAAGACCTAAGAAGACATCTATTACTTTTAGTACTGCTAGATGAAAAGACTGTCTTAATACGCATAGAAAACATAACTTATAGCTGTTGCCCGCGACTTCGTCCGCGTCAATTTCTGTTATTATGACCACGACTGTTTTTACAACAATTTTTCACTTATGCTTCGCTCCTATTGGTTGCAGTGTGATGTTATATAGCCTAAAGCCTTCCTCGATAAATGGACTATCCAACACAAAAATAATTTTCCGATTCAAACCAGTACTTCCTGAGATTAGCGCGTTAAAACAAACAAACAAACAAACAAACTCTTCAGCTTTATAATATTAGTGTAGATTGTTGCAAGTAGCACAAGTTGTATTAAGTAGTATAGATACTCTGTTTACCTATACATATTTACCAGCCTTTTTAGTTCCTTTCTTCTGAGTTTCTTTAGTTACATATAAATATTCTTATCTTATTTCGAAACATAAATTACGTGTTTAGCAAATTTCAGTGTAACTTGTTAAGCAGATTAAGAATAAAGTGATAACTAACACACTAAAGCATTTATTAACCCAATTAACAGTTACGCGTTAAGAGTTAACAGACGCAGACGCACTTGTAATTTATATTCTATACTAATATTATAAAGCTGAAAAGTTTGTTTGTTTGTTTGTTTGAAAGCGCTAATCTCAGGAAGTACTGGATTGAAAAAATATTTTTGAGTTGGATAGTCCATTTATCGAGGATTTATGCTATAAAACATCACGCTACGACCAATAGGAGCGAAGAATCAGTGAAAAATGTTGCTAAAATAATCCCGATCATATAAACAGAAATTGACGCGGACGAAGTCGCGGGCAACAGCTAGTATTAAATAAATGTGGACAACATAACATACTTTTTCAAAACCCAAATTGAGTAACTATTTCAAGCACTTATGTTGTAGAAACCAAAAAAAAACACACCACACCCAGACCCTAGGAAATGAAGATAGAATGTGATGTAACATGTAGATCTATAATAGTAGAAATACACTTTTTTTAACATTGATCCGTCCAGGAATCGAACCCGGACCTAGAAGCAGGCGACACCTTGAAAACCAGTGTGTACGCCACCAAATTACTAGTATAAATAAATTTTGTCATTCCATTTGTCGGCAGAAGTCACCACGGGTCATATAGTTAGTTACCTAACGACCGCCATTACTCGCAGTGTAGTAGATAAATCCCGTGACGGTTTAGATCAGTTTGTTTTGTTTTCGGTTCGACGCCATTAAACAATGTCACCGCCCGACCTAGTGTTTAGGGACAGTTCGTTTGTCGCTAACAAAACTAGACGGGAAATTGGCTTTGTCTATTCTGTTAACACCGATTTTTGACACAGTACTTGACACAGTTGGTTTGCTTGCACAGTGGTTCGCCTAGTTCCCTTATTCTTGGTTTAGAAAAAAAAATTGGCTTTAGGCTCTAAAATGACAGGCATTCAAAGAGACAGAGTTACTTTCGTATTTATTTATTTTTCTATTTTGCAAAACATTTTAGTTTAACTATTGTTGTATGTTCTTTTAGCTTTAATTTTAAAACGTCAATTATGTTATTATACTTTCATCATATTTGTGCATACCTTGACGGGAGTAACAGATAATTATCAAATCATATAGAAACTTTGCAAATCATTATTTTGTAAAGTTTAGAAATAAAATTTTAATTAAATAGTTTTTCAACCAAAAAAAAAAACTTCAGTAGTTTTTGAAGCGAAACTTTACTATCACTGCTATATCAAACTTCTAGAGAACTAAAGTAATATCAGTATTAAAACTTCAAAAATTATGTCTCAGGCGGGACTCGAACCCGCATCTTCTCGCATTCGAGACGCGGGTTCGAGTCCCGCCTGAAACATAATTTTATAAATTTTTCAAGTTTATATAATAAAATAAAATATTAATAAAAAATAAAAAAGCCTTTTATTCCATGCATAAAAATATAACAGTTTTAAATGTTATCTTTTTGTAAAATTAAATTCATTAAAATATTTGATTAAATTTATAATAAATTAATTAAAAATATGTACTGATTATTAAATTATATAAAATTATATACTTAATAAATAGCATGGACCCCTCTCAGGTAAAGGCCTCCTCCACGGACTTCCAGTCGTCTCTGTTTCTTGCTCTGTCTATCCAGTTTTTTCCTGCCACTTTTTTTATGTCATCCTCCCATTTTGCATAAGGTCTTCCTACCTTGCGTTTGCCTGATGGGCCTTTCCATTTGGTGACATTTATAGTCCATCTATGGTCTGTATATCGGGCCACATGACCAGCCCATTTCAGTTTAATTTTTTTGGCATAAGTCACAGCTTCTATTGCTTTCGTGTGTTCTCTTATTTTTGTATGACGAATTTTGTGTATCTTTTTAATGTTCAGCATACTGCGTTCCATTCCTTTTTGACATGAGCTAATTTTGTTTTCAATTTTTCTTGTGAATTTCCACGTCTGGCAACCGTATGTTAGAGAAGGTAAAATGCATGAGTCCAAAGTTTTCTTTTTTAGCTTTACTGGCATATTGCTTTTGAATACTTCTTTTAGGCACCAGTACTTTTTCCAGGCGGTTTTAACTCTACGTTCTATCTCCATTTCATTACTAGAGCTATTAAAGCTGATTTGCTTACCAAGATATATATATTTATCAACGTACTCAAGTGGCTCACTACCAATTTTTATACACCTCTTGGAGCTGTTTGTCATAGCTTTTGTCTTTGAAAGATTCATCTCTAACCCCACTCGTTTACTATTTATTTGTAGAGTATCTAGCATATATTGCAGGCCCAGTCTGGTTTCTGATAGTAAAACGATATCGTCTGCGAATCTTAAGTGGTTTAGGTATTTGCCATTAATGTTTAAGCTATATTTTTTCCAGTTAAGGCTGCTTATTAAGGTTTCTAGTACAGCTATAAAAAGTTTTGGTGAGAGTGGATCGCCCTGTTTTACTCCTCTCTTTATAGGAAAACTCTGACCAGTAGTTTCCAGTTTTACTTTGCTCGTGCTGTTGTTGTACATATTTTTTAACACTTTAATGTACTTTATCTCTACATTTTGAGCTTCTAATGTTTTCCAGATACTTTTGTGGCATATTGTATCGAATGCCTTCTGGTAGTCCACAATTGCAATATAGAGCGGCTTCTGTTTTTCTTGATATTTTTCTATGATTAATTCTAAAGAATGTATGTGGTCTATTGTTGAAAAACCTTTGCGAAAACCTGCTTGTTCTATTGGCTGCCAGGTGTCTAGCGTTTTGCTTATTCTCTTTTCAATGATCGAGGAGAAAAGTTTATACAGAGTCGGCTGGAGGCAAATTGGTCTGTAGTTACTAACATCATGCGGATCGCCTTTTTTATAGAGTAAAATTATATTTGATTCATACCATTGCGTGGGTATGATAGCGGTTTCTAGGATGAGATTATAAAGGTGCCTCAGTATCCCGACCAGTAGAGCTGCTCCGTACTTTATGGCTTCGTTTGCGAGACCATCTGGACCTGGACTTTTATCTGATTTCAATCTTTTTATTGCTTGGAAAATCTCTACTTCATTAATCGGTTGGATTTCTTCTACCGTATTAGCATTTTGTGTCACTACAATTTCCTGGTTTTCATTGGATGAAACTTGTGGTTCTGGTCTAGCACTGTACAAGTCCCGATAAAAGTCTGTTGCGAAATTGATGATGTTTTTGCGGTTGTACGATATTTTTCCTGACTGTTTCAATCCCTCGATCCAGGTTTTATTTGTTCGAAGTTGTTTATTAGCTTTCTTTAGACTGCCTTCTTGTTCAAGGTATTTTTCTATAGTATCGTTCCGGTGCTTCTTGTAATCAGCCTTAATACTTTTATTCGCAAGCTTATAAAGGGCGCTGAGTTCATTTTTTTGGGTACGCGATTTATTATTGGTCTTTTGTAGTATTTGTCTTCTCTTTAGTAGGGACTGGGTTCTTTCAGAGATGATTTTTTTGTGTTTTTCAGTTTGTGTACTCGGTTTTATAGCTTTGAGGCTCTGCGTTATTGCTTTTAATAATGAATTATAACATATTTGAACCGAGTCAGTTTTGCTCCATTTCAACAATTGGTTCTCAAGATTGATTTTGTATTCATTTATTTGTTCACAATTTATTAGAGTTTTATTTTGTTTATTTGAGTATGAAGCGCTGCTTTTAAGTGTTTTTGTAAGCGTGATTGTGCTAATTGTGCTCCTTAGTGGTCTATGGTCTGAAGAATAGTTTAAGTTCAATGTCTCTATATTTTCAAATATCTTTGGTTGGTTACTTATTATGTAGTCTATTTCATTTTTATATTGGCCATTTGGCGACCTCCATGTCCACCTTCGACTAGGTTTTTTTTTGAAGAATGTGTTTATAATAGCTAGTTTATTTTCGAGAGCGAAGTTAATTAGTCTCTGTCCTCGTTCATTTCTTTGACCGTATCCATAGCCTTTTGTTATAAGACTTTCATCTTTTAGAGTTTGACCAATGTTTGCATTATAATCGCCCATTATTATTAGGTTGTTATGGGTTGTTTCTATAACTCTGTCTAAAGTTTGATAGAAATCATTGATCTCTTCCTCATCAGCTGCCTCTGTAGGTGCGTACACTTGTATCACACTCATGTTGTAATCTTGTATATTGAGATTTAATACTGCAACTCTTTCGGTAACTCCGGTAAAACTTTCTATGTGTTGTTTTAAAGATTTATTTATCAGGAAACCCACGCCGTGTTGACCTGGGGTCTCGCCCATATGACATAGAATGAAGTCCTTGTATTCTTCTATTTTACTGCCAAGACGTCTGACTTCTGATAGGCCAATAATATCGTATTTTACTTCGACCAATGCTTCTTGTAGTTCGATCAGTCGTTCATATGATGCGAGTGATCTTACATTGTACGTCGCTATAAAAAGCTTCATCTTTTGATTATTGCTTTGTTGATTATTTGTATAGTTATTCCGTGGAGGGTTGTGGTCGTAATCTTCCACGGTGACCAGCCGGGTTGGAAGATAGTTTGTATTGTTTCTTTCTTTGCTAACTTCATTTGTTTTTTTGAGAGGGGGCCTTGGTTGCTAATTCACTTCATTTTGATGAGGTTGGTTTGTTGTAGAAGTTTTGTTTGTCAGGAAATTCAGTATACCCGGCTTACCTGTTCCTTCTGAACGATTGGAAAAAGGAGGGGGCGGGGTATTGGACGCGATTGTTTTATTCTTTTTGATTATTTGCTTTCTGGGTGTGGGTTGTTTAGGCTTTATCTGTTGTTCTTGTGGAGAGGCTGAGAGGAATCTTTTTTTGTTGTTTTCCGGTAAAGGTGTATTTTCTAACTTTTCCAGAATTATCAATTTGTCATATTTGATTATAGCTTTGTTTCCTTTATTTTTCTCAATTTTTAATTGTTCATGCAATTCCTTCCTTTTTTCTAGGATATGCTGGGGGTAATCTTCTTTTACATAATAGTTAGTGTCCTCTAGTAACTTTTTCTGCCTAAAGATCTCGATTTTTTTTGCCATAGTTGTAAGTGTTAAAATAATTGGGCGTGGATTATTAGCTTTTTTTCCTATTCTTCTGACTTCTTGGATGTCATTATTCGATAAGTTAACTGAAAGATTCTTTGATATGAAATTGATGACGGTGTTTTCTAGGTCTAAGTAGGAACGCTCTTGTTCAACTATGCCAAATAACACCACATTTCTTTTTCTCGCCTGCTTCTCTAATTGATCCAATCGCTGCTCCTGCTTATCCACTTTTTGTTTTAAAACTTCATATTTTTCTTCCCATATGTTAAATTTAGCGTCAAGCATTTTGTTAATGTTTTCAGATACTGCTTCTGTAACTTTTGTTCCGTTTTCCTTAATCGTGTTTTTTTGTTCATCTAATTCCTTACGGATTAATTGTAGTGTAGATAAGATTTCCTCCATATTTATTTGTTTATGTCAGTAGGTCAGTGTTCTATATAAAAAAAAGTTTTGTGTAAAATATATGTGCCGCCCTCTATCAGTTGGTGATTAATTCACTGTGTAAATACATTCGTAGTGGTTCTCGTATTGATTTATTTAGTTCTTTGGATACGTTGATAGTTTCTCCAGTCGTCGCTAGATGGTGTTACTAATTATTGCTCAGGCACCGTTTTGTTCCAAATTCAAACTTTTGAGGTTATGTTCGTGACTTATTAGGAAGTATTAATAAACTAACCTGATAGATAATAATCCCTTATACTGAAAAACACTTCTTATCACTTGGTGTTGTTGATTATACACTTAGTTTTATAAAATTATATCAGAGTTATTTGCACACAGTCTTAGTTGATGAGGTACGTTTATATTGTTTTTTGCACTTAATATTCATTTGTCCACGACACATTCACTTGTTTATGTGTATTGAGATGAACACTACACTTTGAATTATGTTTTTTAGGCCGAATCACTTTATTTGATTTTTGATAAGTTAAAATATACGGGGATGTTGTAACCTGTGACACAGAGGCGCCCTCTCTCTCAAGTTTATATACTGATATTATAATTACAATATAATTGCTAAAATCAAGACTAATATTATAAATCTGAAGAGTTTGTTTGTTTGTTTGAACGCGCTAATCTCCAGAAGTACTGGTTCGATTTGAAAAAATATTTTTGTGTTGGATAGTCCATTTATTGAGGAAGGCTTTAGGCTATCATGCTGCGACCATTATGAGCGAATGAATGATATGAATGATCAGTGAAAAATGTTGCAAAAATAATCGCGTTTATAATTACAGAAATTGACGCGGACGAAGTCGCGGGCAATAGCTAGTATCAAATAAAGAACTAAAGTAAGTTTGCTATACAATATCAAAGACTTGTAGCTTCAATTTAATACATAAATGGCACAGACTAATACGATTTTCCGGACTATATAACTTTGTTCATAGTTAAGTTAGTGAGCTAATACGTAATGTATTAAACTGAGTACCCAACAAGTCTAACGTGTGAAAAATAATGATGTTCATCTGTCGATAAAGTAAAAACGCAAAGTTGCGGCCTATAATCATCCCACTGCTGGGCAAAGGCCTTCCTCATTGAATTTAAGTTACCATACCAATGATGGGTACAGGCATAATCACTACGCTTGCCAAATGCAGGTGATCACAAACCCTAGCTATGTTCGAAAATTTTAAATTCTGCCCGAACCGGGAATCGAACCTAGGACCCCGATATCATAGCCCGATTTTTATGCCACTAGATCCGAGGCCTACTCTGTCGATGTTTAATTACTTATATTAATTTTGGTTAGAATAGGCGAATGCACATAGCTATTTGCTAACTTTATATTTAATAAAAAAATCTGCTAGTTAAGATAAAATCAAATGTTGACAACATAACATCGTTTTGAACAGAAATATATAACTATTAAAGTACTTGTTTTTTGGTAATCAGAAATAACAAAGGTTCCACAAACATTCAGACCTAAGAAAATATAGCAACGTCGTTTTTCTGCAAAAACATCGTCGAGAATCAAACAAATATCAATATTAGGACATGACGTGTGCCTGTCACAAATATCTTTTAAAATTATTATAATATATATATGCTAAAACAAGCAACGGCTAAAGAAATTGATTTTCTGAGTCAATGAAAATATAATAAACCAACACAAGCACATCCTAAATTTTTTATCTTGTATCGCTCTTGATAGTTTCCAAAAATTTATACTGAAAGTAATTTTTACGCTACACAGTGAAAATATCTTCTAAATTGAGCGTATAACAAATTGTCGACAAGTAACTCACTACATTACTAATGAAAAGATAAATTCAACGAATATTCCTGACCATTCTTCACAAATTCGTTTAGTAGGCGAAACTATTTGCTATTCAGCCTTACTAATGCCATAACTTTACCTAAAAGCCTTCGACACATTAATCTTATTGCAAACCTTGTGTTCGTGAGACAACATTTTGATTCTCATTTCGTTATACTGAAGACGTGTTTACATAATTTCGTAGGATTGCGTACTGAAATCAAGATGCTTCAGAAAACCTTATTTTACGCCAGTTTTTTAAACTTTCGGAAAAATTAGGACTTTTTATACATACCTAGTAGCCAAGGACAAGAGAAGTGTTTATTTTTTATGATATTTTAGCAATTTGAATAATATACTTATATATAAACTTGAAAAATTATGTTTACATACTGATAGTACATATTTTTGTCTAAAACATACAAAATAAATTACTCTCAGTTTTTTTCATAGCTTTTGCGTTTCTTGAAAAATATGCATCATAACTACTGGACATTTGAAAAATAAAAATAAAAATGTAGTTTATCCAGTTATTAGCAAATTCTTCATATCGTGTGACCTGCATCCTTTAGGGATGATTACGTGTCAGAGATTACCATGCCTCCTATTACAAGGCTCATTTTACGATGACTGATATCAGAAGCCAAAACTAACGGCTTAACTCGCCTTACGAAGCACGACTGAAACCCCAGCCTTTCCTATCATATTCATGCCAATTTAGAAAATATCATTCCTTAAACTGACCCGATTGGAAATCGAACTCGGGACCCTTGAAAAGTGGACGGAACACCAAATCACTATACTAACTGGATTATTTTTACAGAAACTATTAGTTAATTTCCAGCTAGGTATAGGTGTCCCCCAAGGCACTCTACTAAGCCCACTCATAATACCGAATACAAAGTAAATGTTATGGAAATGTTAATTTTAATATGATTGCTTAATATGATTTGTTACAGAGGCCAGAGCGCAGATATCAGGACCGACGGAGAAGTACTTGAAGCCAGGCTCAACCTTGCGCTTGCAGTGTTCGGTTGTCCAAACAACCGAGGCGCCTGCATTTGTGTTCTGGTGAGTATTTGACTAGTTTTCAATAATATAATTTAGATTGGGAAGGAACTAAAATTATAATATGATAGTGCAACACTCCTATGTAGCCTCTCCGAACCCAGTGCAACCAACACCAGATCGTTGGTCCACCTAAGAGCCTATCCACAAATCTTCGTCAAGTAGGTACTCGATGAAAATTCTAGAATTGTTTTCGCCCTAACGGCCATTGGTTCTTCTCACTACTTACGTGTCCCACCCATTGCTGTTTTAAATCAAGAACTCTTCGAGCGATGTTAGTCACCCTAAGTTTCCTTGGGATTCACTCATTTCTTATTATGTTAAGCAGTGCAATATTAGACATTGCTCTCTCTATTGCCCGCTGTGCCATCTTGAGCCTTCTTATGAGACCCATATTAGTTAACCACCTTTCATTCAGTTCCTTAAGTCATCTTTGTAATACGCACTGTTCAAATACTTTCGTCTTGAGATACTAAAAGACTATATGTTTGACTACTAAAGTAACTGACGACTAAAGAGATGAATGTGCTTATATTATTTATAATTGTTGTATAGTGCCTATTATAATTTAATATTTGATTTTGTAATATTCCAATGCTGTTTTATATTTCTACGCCAATAAGAATGGCAGAATATGTTGAACTTTTAGCTTTAATATACGAATGTAAATACCATATTCTATGAAATAAATAATTTATCATTTATCAAGTAATTCGGACATGATGATTTTTCGTTGCTTCTTACTAGCTATCTAAGTTGAAGTTGGCGAGTGATCAATTTCTCACAATTGGACCTACTTAGATGAAGATAAAATCAAAAATTTCCGAATGTGATGTCGATGAAGCGCATACACTTTTAATACATTACCAGTTTTAGCCTTCAAATAACACATTACGAAACAGATAAAAAACCAATCTACGTTGAGTGTTATCTAAGCGAAATCATTGGGATCTCTTGTAGATCCATAGTATTTACGATTGCTTATTCATGAATTTTCTGTCGAAAATAAACAAGGCAACGAAAACGTAAGTGGAATTAAAAATTGATTCGTTAAAAACTCAGTGTAATCAAGGAACAAGCTTTCCGTGTAGCTTAACTTCAGCAGCACTATACAACTCTGTTTCTTCAAAACTAAATCTCATTACAGATTTCAAAGCGGTAAACACAAGTATCAAGTTAAACTGAAAGCACAGGACTTAATTGCAAGAAAGCGGAACAAGTAATTAGCTGAGCTAAGTCGCTTCTACTTTTGCTGTGTGAATTTGTTGCTTGACCAAGTCATAAGTTGGTAACAACCTTCCGAGTTATAAATGGAACCATGTTTTTGTTTTATTTCATTGTAAGTCCGTCCTTTTTAATTTATACGAAAAAAACATTAGTTTTAAAATATAAACAAGTAGTATAATTTAGTTTTTATCGTAGGTCGAGTATTTTGGTGTAGCGCCCGCCCGGCATGCGAGGAGATGCGGGTTTGAGTCCCGCCTGAGACATAATTTTTCAAGTTTATATACTGATATTATAATTGGAATTAAGTTGCTAAAATATAAAATAAAGTATATAAATAGCTGTTTCATCTTAACTGACTGCCAAACATCTGCAAAGATGCTTCTATCGGGTGTTAAGGGTGCAAACTCCTAACATTTGATGAAACAACGCTGACTTAAGTACAGCAAAAAGAATATGCTTGAAAAATTCGCGCTGCGTCGCAGTGTCTCGGTGGCTTAATGGTATAGCGCCCGCCCGGCACGCGAGGAGATGCGGGTTTGAGTCCCGCCTGAGACATAATTTTTCAAGTTTATATACTGATATTATAATATTATGATTGCAATTAAGTTGCTAAAATATCAAATAAAGTATTTTCCTTGATGGTTGGCTATTTTTAAACTATTAAGACGTTTTAGTCCATTTCAAAGTAATAATGGGGCCTAGTTTTTGCTATACATTAGTAAATAAACAAAACATCACTATTTGTGGTCATCATCATCATCATAGCCAAATCACTGGTCGTAAACTTACTACCCAGTTTACGCATTCTGAAACCTGGAACTGCAAGTTTTAAGTCTAGAATTTAATAAGTATGTTTTCCTAGGAAATAAATGTAGGTTTACGATAAAGAGCTGTACATAGTGGCATTTCATGTTGATGATGATGATGACCTATGCTAATTCGGTTTAAGCCCCAAATATCCGGCCGGCATATTTGGCACAGCTTTGGCGCGGCATTTTAAATTGGTATAAAGACACGAGTTTTATTAGTCCGGCGAACTGGGTTGGAATGACAAATCTAGCGGATAAGTTTTTTGTTGTTGTAATAAAAGTTGCCAAGTGAATACATTTTGTTTCTGGACATAAATGGCTCGTGTTAACTAGCTAACAATGTTTTGCAATTTGTGTGACTGTATAAAAAAGTATTGTTTGACATTCGCATAGTTAAAGCTAGTGTGCGTTCAATAATTATGGATAGTTTAAAAATTTTGGCAAATTAAAGATATCGTTTGACGACCATTTGGATCAGCGGTAGTAAACGCTGCTTCTGAGCCATGGGTACAAATATTTGTGTGCATGAACATGTCTGTTTGTACTGGTCTGGGTGTTTTCTATAAGTATGTATTTACAAAAAAAAAAGGGGACTTTGGGACTAGATGGCTCTGTGTGGCCCAGTGAGGCATGTCCTAAATATTTGTTTTTTATTTTATTTTATCGTTGTCGATTGCTAGATAAAATAATAAAATACAGATGATATGATCTACTCTGGGTAACGGGTTTCTAGTTCTTGCCAGGTCAATTTAGAGAATGATAATTTTTAAATAATCTGAATAAATTCAGAAAGTGGCGGGTGGGTTATAAAAAATCACACAAAGGCGGTTCAAAAAACTGTGCTGCCAGATTACCCATAAAAGGTTAATGACATCACACTACAGAAAATAGATTAACAAGCTGACACAGTTGTCCAATTGGTACGATATCCTAATCGCGAATGCATTGTCTTTAGTGGTTACGATGCAAATACTGAGCAGGGCAGCTTCGTGGTCTTTTAGAATGATATTCATTCAAGGATAGACTGGTGACAGAGTTTTTCAAGCTGGCTATTAGAAACCTTTGAACCGACTTATTACGACTTCAATCACGCTACAGAAGCCGAGATCAACATTTTAAAATGCCTCTTCAAAGTATGCAAAGTTGACACTACTCTTAATTTTTTGGGTTCCGTACCCAAAGGGTAAAAACGGGACCTTATTACTAAGACTTCGCTGTCTGTCCGTCTATCCTTCGCTCTGTCCCCAGGCTGTATCTCAAGAGCCGCGACAGCTAGACTGTTGAAATTTTCACAAATTATGTATTTCTGTTGCCGCAATAACAACAAATACTAAAAACAAAATAAAATGAATATTTAAGGGGGGCTCCCATACAACAAACCCGATTTTTGGCCTTTTTGGTACGGAACCCTTCGTGCGCGAGTCCGACTCGCACTTGACTGGTTATTAATTTGATAATGTGACTTTAAGAGGTTTGTGTTTAGATAAGGACACCTCACAGTACATATTTCTCCATGACAGTTTTCTTTTAGAAATCTTTTCTTAATCTCAGAGACTATTGGAAATATAAAGCTGTAATTTGGTATTAATTTGCATATTTCAATTTACCAAGTCACTTTACAAAACTCTTTATTCTAAATTTCTTGGTGACCTGACAATGAATCGCAAAACGATGACGAAAAAAGGCATTTATTTTTACGAATGATGACTGCAGAGCTTTGTCTCAATCATTTTATAACACACATTTGATTCTGGACGCTGGTTCTTAATAGGCAACAAACAGGAAAACAAGTTATGTTGAAAAATTCAGAAAAGTTTGAAACAGCAGAAAATAATTATGACTTTCCTGAACAATTGCAAGAGATCGTGTACCCAGAAAATTAAGTATTGTTTGAACGAATGTTTTGAATTTTTTATGTCTTTTTACATTAAGAGTTGGGTAGGTATTGACAGTTCATTTAGAAAAGTTGTTATTATTTGCGTGAAATTTATGCTTTCAATTTAAATTATTTATTATGAGCTGTTTCCCGCGACTTTGTTAGCGTAGATTTTTTAGTTTGAAACCAATTTCACGGGAAACAGTATTTTTGCAAGAACCGTACGTTATTCGGGATATTGAGTAGCTTATGTATATGGTAATAAATAAATAAAAATAATAAAAAAATAATGTGCTATTTCAGTCTCTAATCTATTTCCACGCTAAATTTCATTCAGTCCGTTTTGCAACACTCCTACCTAACAACTGGACGTTGTTATCGCGTGATTGAGTAACTAGCAAATATTCATTCAATATTTTACGTTTCTCCGAAACTGTTCTCCAACGCACTGGAAGATGTCTTCAAAACATTGGACTGGAACGGACTGGGCATTAACATCAATGGCGTATATCTCAGCCACCTTCGCTTTGCCGACGACATAGTATTGATGGCAGAATCGGTGCAGGATTTGCAGAAAATGCTGCAAAGCCTTAATGCTGCTTCAACGTCGGTCGGTCTCCGGATGAATTTGGACAAGACCAAAGTCATGTTCAACGACTTTATCACTCCAGAGCCGATCTTGATCAACGGTGAAGCGCTCGAAGTTGTCCAAGAATATGTCTACCTCGGGCAGATATTGCAGTTAGGTAGAGACAACTTTGAACGCGAAATCACAAGAAGAGTGCAGCTGGGTTGGGCAGCGTTTGGGAAGTTGCGTCATATCTTCTCGTCGTCACTACCACAATGCCTGAAGAGTAAGGTGTTCAATCAGTGCGTCCTACCCGTCATGACATACGGAGCCGAAACGTGGAACATGACGGTCAGGCTGGCCCACCGACTGCATGTCGCTCAGCGAGCTATGGAAAGATCTATGCTCGGTATTTCGCTGCAGGATAAAATCCGTAGCGAGATTATCCGGCAGAGGACCAAAGTTATGGACATAATCCAAAAGTGTAGCAAGCTGAAGTGGCAGTGGGCTGGCCATATTTGTCGCAGAACCGATGAGCGTTGGAGTAGACGGGTTCTCGAATGGAGACCACGTCTCGGCAAACGTAGTGTAGGACGCCCCCCTGCCAGATGGACCGATGACCTGAAGAAGGTCGCTGGTAGTGCCTGGATGAGGAAAGCGGGGGATCGTGCACTGTGGCGTGCCCTTGGGGAGGCCGACGTCCAGCAGTGGACTGCAATAGGCTGATTGATGATTGATGATTTTACGTTTTATGATATTAGTTAAATTAGTCAGAATAGATGACAGTGAACGTTAACATATACAATAAAAGTGTATTATTTTACTATCAATCAGTACATGAGCCATATAAATAAAGCTTAAGTACTGACATTGCTGACACGTTAAAAATAATACCAAATAGGAACACCCCTTTTCTTCCTCTAAGTGTCGTAAGAGACGAAAAAAGTAGTACTGCCAGATGAAGACGGACAGTAGTATCTTGCCTTCACCATTAGTCATACTGCGATTGACAACCAGCTTGCCAAGCGTGGCGATTATGGCAAAATCCTCTTTTTGGAGTGCCCAACAGTGATGATTAATGTTCTTGTTTAGTTCCAAAAATCCAGGAATAAACTCAATAATGTATTTAGGAAACTCAAAAATATATTCAAATTATCAATTAAACCATACTCGTATAACCATTCATATTGATATTCATACTAACCCAAGCATAGTACTAACGGCAGTGATTTATTTACGAATCATTGTCAGCTGATTTAATCCCTTTGATGGTTTGACACATGACGTGCAAGTAATTGATCTCCTAACACTTGGGTTGAGTATATCTGTGATTATACATGTCTTCATAAGTTCCTGACATATTGGTTATGATTATGGATTTCCGCAAAGTAACGCCTGAGTCTATTAATTTTATATTGTTTATGTAAAGTATCGGACTATAAATCATTTTCAGGGCAAAGGCTTCCATTATCGAATATAAGTTACCACAGCAGTGATGTCAGGTCATACCACAGCAGGGTCACCACGCTTGCTTAAATGCGGGCTTCTGCTCACATACCTAAGCAATGTACAAAAATACGAACTCTGTTACGCGAACCGCGGCCCAAATCTAGGACCCGAGATCTGGGTCCAGTACTAACACCATTGAAAAAATATATAGGATGTTAGACCACATACCTACTGGTCTAAATTATTTTAATCTAATATAATAAACTAACTTTCCACTCAACACATCTCGCCAGGCAAGGATCTAACCCCCGAAAAAGTCTACACAAAAATTGGCCATGTGTAAGTCGGATTAAGTACTCGCTCGTGTATAGTGCATTTCTACGAAGATGTTTACCAAATATAGGACACTCTTTTTGCCAATACAAGTAGACTGTGGTAATATGTTGAAAAAGGGAATGCAATTTCCTTTTAACTATTTACCACTTTCTCAGTCTTTTGGTGTCGGAATATGCGTTTGAAGGACGACGCGTACAAATAGGCCATCGATTTTGAGTGGATAATGAGTGTCAGATTTCTTGGCACCGATTGAAAGCTTGGTGACATCTCATGTCTTACGTCAAAATTATCACAACACCAGGATTTCCAATGCACTGTTTTAATTTGTAGGTAAAATCGTATTTACCTTCCCGACGTCTTCTTACGTTAGTTCGAATTCTTATAATCAAAGCTTTTATTTTTAACTAGCTGACCCAGAAAACGTTGTTTTGCCATAAAAATGATTGAATTACTTAAATGGCTATTAAAAAATAGGGGTTTGTGATAAAAGGGTAAAAATTTAGGGTTGTATGTATATTTTAATGCCACATTATAGAAAAATAAAAACAAAAAATTTAGTCCAAAAATTAAAAAAAAATATTAAGGGTGAACAACCCTTATCACTTAGGGGTATGAAAAATAGATAGTAACCGATTCTCAGACCTACTGAATATGCTTATAAAATTTGGTAAAAATCAGTAAAGCCGTTTCGGAGGAGTAAGGTAACTAATATTGTGACACGAGAATTTTATATATGAGAATATTCTAAGGAAACGGTAATTGTTTCAGTTATGAAAAGTAGTATAAATGTTTTTTTAGCATACTCATATCATGTATCACTTTGCTAAATTCATTCAGATTAGTTTCGCTGTTTTTTCGTGATACAGTTACAAACACCTATACATCGTCACACTTTTTTGCATTAATCATATTTTCATCCCACCATCTCGGAAAGAGTATTTTTGCTTTTCGATATCTGAGTGCAAAAGCGGTTTTTATTCGCTAGAGGATAAAGTAAATTTTAATTTAGAACATCGCGTGCACTAGGTATGTAATTTCAAAACATCATTAAAACCTATTTACTTTCATCTCCATGGTGCCGTATTTATCATACAACTTTTTTTTTATTAGTTGAAAACTCCGACTCTTAACCTCCTTAGTGTGTTTTTGTTTTCAATTTGCTTTGCGCTCGCCATTTTATTTTGAATTCGTATTGTTTTAAATAAGAAACTTGAAAACAATTAATTACATATCATAATGTTGTAGTAAATATGTACCTAAACTAAAATAAAAGTATCTTGTGATTGTAAATGTTTTATTTTGCAATTAGTCATTTCCTCGCTAAGGGGGGATGAAAAGTTACGTGTTGCACTCGAGTGCAAAGATTTTTCACCTTGTGCTCTTTTAATTCCCTCGCTAACGCTCAGGATTCAAATTTTTGAATCACTCGCTGCGCTCGTGATTCAATTTTAGAATCCTTTGCTTACTTGGTCATCAAAGTTGAGCACGCGGTTAAAAAATAACTTTGCACTCTTGTATAACAAATAACTATTATTTCGTAAAGATTAAGAAAAACCTATAATAGTCTCTGTACAGGCTTTTCACTTCAGATAAGATCGCGAAGCGCTGATATTGGCTCTCAAGATATTGATACCTCCTTGGGGCTTCGCGAGTTTTTAATTAACTATTGCGCTAAAAGTAATCGTAGTTGTGTCTTTACCTTAATATCATGTGGTGCCGACAAAAAATAATGTTTAACACCATCCATTTCTTTTCTATGGGTGTCTTAAAAAGCGCCTAAAGGAGTACTGCAAGAATATGACTGGCAGCAGCGTCTTCTCTCTGCCATTGGTTGAACTGCTGTTTGATTCCCGCGCAGTTATTGAACTTCAGTTCAATGTAGGGAAAAGTATATTTCTATAAATTGCTCTGGTCTGCGTTGTTGTTGTAGCTTCGTTGTTTCTGATTTCGACGAAACAAATACTTCAAGAGTTGCTTTGGGCTCAGAACACTTAGTTATTTATTTATCGAACGCAAAAAAAGCAGCCAATTCCACAAGTCTAAATTAATCTGTCCTTCTAACATGACACTAGAAACTTGAAGACGATAAAAAACAAATAGCTTAAAAGTAATTTATTCACAAAGTGGAAGGAATATAATTATATTATATTGGGCAAAAACGTCTACTTCGAGAACTCCAATTTGGCAACGCTAAAGAAAACTGTCAGAGGCAAAACTAGTAAGATTCCGAAGGAGATAGATATTTTAGATTGGGATATTACAGTTGTTTCTGCAAAGGCATGTGTTTAGGGAATTTATTAAGAACTAGCTCTAAGCTACCCGTGAGTACACGCGCGGGACTTGATT
The DNA here is from genome assembly GCA_949315895.1 of Anania crocealis. Lineage (NCBI taxonomy): Eukaryota > Metazoa > Arthropoda > Insecta > Lepidoptera > Crambidae > Anania > Anania crocealis. Next base: position 12,993,941 of record OX438872.1, read on the forward strand.
AAACAATCCTTATAATTTGGGTACTTAATGACACTCGCCATGTTGTTAGTCGCCTTCAAGTATCTGCATGGCAATTGATCTTACACCCAAATTCAAAGGCTTACCGCTAAAACTTTTAGCAGATCGTTAATGTACCTGGTGGGACCTAACTACAGATGTTCTTTTTGCTATGTAGTATGTCTGCATAGATCGTTGTAAAAAATTTGCATATTCATTATGCCTTCCCTTGCAACCAAGCATGTAGTGTTCATCTGTATTTATGTTTTGAATACTAAAAAAATTAGTGCTACGATTTAAATTTTCGATCTAAGGAATTTCAATGCGTTACTTTGGCTACTGAATTATTGAACGGTATGAACTAATAAATTAATCCTATTAGGTTTTAATATTTTTTTTAATCTTAGTAACTTAATAACCCTACAATCTTAATTATCTTACTAATATTTTAAATGCAATATTTATAAACGATGATTCAATCACGCAAAAACAGCTAAGCAGAACTGTACGAAATTTAGAATAGAATATAGGCAATATTTTATCCCGGAAAAAGTATGGTTCCCATTGGGATAGCTTCCAATCGCGTACGTAGTTACCCGTTACTGGTAATAAACTAAATTGAAATAAATTATCACAATATTTACCTTTCGACTAAGTTGAATTTAATTATGACAATATTTGTAAATGTATGCAAGCCTACTTAACCATGTCAATCGGTTGTGTTCATTGACCGTTTATTTGGGATACATTAACTTTGATTGCGCCAAAACCTGTTTGTTGAAATTAATTATATACTAATTGCCTATTTCCCTCGTGTCAACAATATCATTGTTTGTTATGTTCTTACTTCACTAAATATACAATAGCCGGTCGCTACCCATCTCTGTTTGAGTTTACTAGTGTTGGAACATTGTCCATATGTTTTATTATTACGTGCTCATCAAAGCGGTTGATTCAAAATTGAAAATTCAATTCTTTGAATGAAAAATTTGACTATTTGAGGTGGCATTTAAACCCATCACCCATGATACAAAATCATTGATGACGAATTCAATACATTGAAAGTTGATTTAATTATATTAATACAACTTATAATTTAATATGGATTAAATCTTTAAACTTTTCCTTCAAATCTTTATAAGTATAAATTTTTAATAAAAAGTTTTAAATAGTTTTTAGCGAGCATGAGTTTTCTGTATTTCTATTTATTTGTGGCTAATGATCAAATGTCATATTAATAGCAATTCAGTCAAAATACTGGGAAATAATAGAAAATATCGGTTCTAAAGTACTTTTAAACTTTCGCGTTGCATAACTATTTAAAAAAGTATAACGGAATTTAAACGTCAGGAAAAAAAATAAAGCATGCTGGCGATTCAATCTCGTAATACGTTTTTAAATTTTTTAGTTCACAAGTGCTTTTTATGAGTAAAGTACATAAACATGAATAGGGTATAAAAATATTCATTGGTTTTTCATTCATTGTCTTTTTCAGATTTCATGGTATCACGTCATACACTTATTTACACTTTGTCATATTATATCTTGAAGTAGTACGAACCAGAAATCGATATATCGATATCGATACTTTACTATAGCTAGACAACATACTACAAGTTAGAGTTAATACCACAAGAGCCGAATGTATGTGAGAGGAAAGGTAAATATGGATTAAATCATCGTCATTACTAGTTTCTATCAGTCCATAGACACTAACCTATTCAAATGGAGGATTTTACTTTGATCGCCACGATTGGCAAAGGGGCTAGTGAGCGCCTACCTTCTTCTGGCAGTACTCTTTTAGTCGCCTCTTACGATACCCATAGGAAGAAAAGGGTTGTTGCTTTTCTTTTTATGTGATGATGATCATCATGATCAATGAATGATCATCCTACTGCAGGGCAAGGGCCTCCATTATCGAATTTCGTTACGACAGCAATAATGGGTTTAGCCATTATTACTACGCTTGCCAAATGCGGGTTGGTGATTACCATCTTCGAAAATTAAAAACTTTTGTTGCCCCATCCGGGGATCGAACCGAGGACTCAGAGATCTTGGCCCGGTATGGAATACATATTACTTACACCTGTATGTTATCATGCAATAGATGTTCCATAGATAGATCTTCTAAATAATTATCTACACCTATCTTTTGTGGTGTCAAAATTACAAACAGCTGAAATATTATGATTTTATTAATAATACCTTTCAGTGACGACATACTATAATTATTAGGTACACAAATATTTTGAAAACTTTACCATTAAACAAAACTACGGTACATAATATAATTATTATTAAAAGTAGTTATAATATATTGTTTCAAATTTCAAGCCTGATGTATTTTTTGTTTTGAAATAATGTAAGTGAATAAACCTAAACGCAAGAGATCAATGTAATTTGTCGACAAACTTTACCGACCCACCAACAACACTAGCTTACCCTTTGTGCCAAGTAACGTTTGCAGAGCCAAGTTGTATAGCAATATAACTTGTCCCCGTTAGGGAACAACTGTCCCCGGATGGGGGAACTTGGGCAAAATAAAATAACATATACACATTATCCCGGAGATATTCCAGAATACACGGGAGGATACAATTAAATGGAGACGCGGAATCGAAATATATCCATTCATGGCAGTTTGTTTGGGAATGCTGAGATTACAATCTTTTACATTTCCCGTATTGCTAAGATATGTGAGATATCAAGGGATTTGTTTTGGGATAACACTTGTTGGTGTTTTTTTATGTGCCTTTAAATTAGGTAATGGGAACTTAAAAAAAAGTTTTTTTTTAAATTTTAAAATTCGGATAAGTTAAAACCAAATAGGTAAATGGTACAGTGACAAAAATTTACTTGAGAAACATGATTAATTTTTCGTGTAGTTATTTTTTTACTGACCTACTCGGTTGATATAGAAATGCGGTGACCTGCCTGATTCGCAAGGGGTGCGGGATCGATCCGCGGTTGGGACAATTTAGAAAATAATCTTTAAAATAAGAAAATTAAATAGAAAAAACATTGTGCTTCAAAAGACAGATCTATTGCAAGATGAAAGTCACAAGAAGATTTCATGCTAGAGATCTAGAATAAGTGACTTTGAAAACTCTTATACCAGACAATCCTGGAGGGAGTAGTTCCACATACGTTGGTGTATTATAAATACATTTCAAGGGGAACCGTAACCATTTGATTTTGAGTTCTTCAAATATTTCTTTTGTAAAGTAAAGAATGGAAATACGAGCCCTTGTGAGGGTCAAGTGTTTGCTAGTTTTATGCGTTATAATTTGAACAAAGTTTTTTTTTTGTGTACCTTTTACGAAAATTCAATTCTAATATTTGTAATAATGGCTTTCCCATAACAAACATTTTTTAAGGATATATCTAAAACAATTTATAGAATTTGGTCAAAATCTATCTATCTATAGTTTTAGTGCTTAATTTTTATTTATACAGGGTGAAATTTTAACCACTTTCCAAAATTTTTATAGGCGTTCAGTATCGTATTTAGAGCCTATTTATGAAGTAAAAAATGTAAATCAAGTTGTCATCCGAAAATATTTTTCGCGATATAGATTTCAATTTTTAGGTTCCTAGACCTGTTAAGGTATAAAGGGAGAATCAAAAACTTATGAATAGTATCGTATTTAATGAATGAGATACGCAATGCGTAAAAAAAGTGTTGCTAGGCGGCCGTATCAAAAATTTTAGCTTTTTGGCGGACATTTTCTTAGTGCTTTATCATGACATTTTTGTACTGGGCTATACCAAAAGAAAAAATACGTCATTTGTTTTTTGTCTCGTAGATCAATATATTATAATTTGGAAAGTGGTTATAATTTCATCCTGTATAAATTTTTATCACCATAATCTTGTAGAAGGCAATAACGGGTATCAAGACCCAGATGTAGTAGTCAACCTACGATGCAAGGGTTTGAATAAAATGACCATGTTCAAAAGAGCACTTTTGGCTACTAACTAGCCTCGTACCTCTTAATACCATGTGGCGTTCTTTATCTCACTAAAAACCCCCTTTGTTACCAGGTACCACAACAGCAGGATGATCAACTACGACGCGGAAAGAGGCATAAACGTGACCACCGACCCAGCTCAGAGGCTGTCCGACCTCCTCATACCAGCAGCGAGCGCCTCCCACGCCGGCAACTACACCTGCGTACCCAACAACGCTGTTCCAGCCAGCATATATGTGCACATATTCAATGGTATGTATCGTAAAACCCAACTAGGTGAAACGATGGTCTGATGATGGTTGCGGGAAGCCTCTGAATGAAAGTTGCGTTAGACAGATCGTTGTGGAGATCCTTGATGGAGTTCTATGTCCAGCTGTGCAAGTCAGCATGCAGATAACAGTTTTTCAAAGGTTTCCGATATTAATTTCGGCACTGTTACAAGCGCCTTAAAATCTTCTTTACAACATATTTCTAGCGGACACAATATTTTATTTATTTATTAAAATGATTCCCGCACCATTAGTAGTAAAATTTATTGAAATGAGAAAATAAAAATTTGATTGTCCATGTTAAATGTAACATTATTCTAAAATTTTATTCAGGTGTGTACAATCTTACCAATCTTACTAACATTGTAAATGTGAATGCTTGGATCGATGTTTGTTTACTCAATCACGCCAAAACGACTGAACGGACCTAAATAAAATTTGGCAGGGAGGTAGTATATGATCAGGAATAGCATATGCACTACTTAAAATCCCGGAATAATTAACGGTTCCTGTATGATTACTTCATTTTTATAGAGACCGTCATGATTTTTTATGTAGTGGTTGTCATGGGGTCAAAAAATAACATGGTTCTCTTTACATCCTTAAAAACGGTTTCCGTGGGATAGAGTTATTATTTTTTCAACAGAATATTTCAAGACGAACGAAATCGCGGTTACAGCTAGTATTTTATATTTTATTCATACAAACTGACAAGTTGCGGTCAGCTCGTTAGTTTTTTAATTAAAAACTTTTGTTAACTTTACCTTTTTACACCAAACTAAAGAAATCGCTGCAACCTCACTCTACAAAGGTTCATATGGATTAAAGTTTTTATTTACCCCATAATAACGTACAATTAATAGTTTGATCGAAGAAGTCTGATTGGAACTTTGTTAGCATAATGCAAATGATACGATAAAATACATTATCCTAATTATAATTTCATTATATATGCAAGTCATCTATTTTAACTCCAAATCCAATCACTTATCTTTTAATCCTCTAAAAGTAAAAACGTAATTTCAATCGGTGAAGCTAGAAATCGTCCATAAAACAGCAGAAACAAGCATTTTTCATCCATTTTTATGTGGAACCCAACACTTTTATAAAATCCGTTCCTATTCCACAAGTTATTAGGTCCAAAATTGTGTGGTTTTCACTACGTTCGTATAGAACCAGATCAATCGAGCGTTAGTCTAACACAAGTCTGTTTGTTGGCGATAGTTCGAAAATTCTCGAAACAGAAACCAATAGACGGTATATGGGATCGAAATGAGATTTTGAATGCTTTTTCGTAAATATTTGGCTCAGCGAATATTATTGGCCGTTGATTGGTCTAAGATATGCGAGCTGTAGGCAGTAGGTTAACCTTTTTATAGGTTGAACCTTCGTCTAACCAGCTTTGGTCCTTTTATTAGGACTTACGACCGGACAAGTATTGAGACGATCTATATTCCTCGCTTTATGAATGCCTAAAACATTAATACATCTATTTTGATTAATCGATTTACAGCAAATTAATGACTGATCGATTGATTGATTGATAGATTGAAAAAATTAACCTTGTCTTCTTCATCATTATTATCATCACCATCACCAGCCTATGTCAGCTGGACATAGTCATCTCTAAAAGTTCCTTATTCTACGCCGTGTAGTTTCGATCTAAAATACAGCTTGTTAGGTAAACAGTATAACAAACTAGCCTATGTTAAGCATTTAAGTACTATTAAGCAGTGAAGTAAAAAATTTGATATGATCATTTTCGAAAAAAAAAACATACAAATCGGAATATCTAAAATTTTAGTTTGTATGAAAATAAAAAATATATACATAATGGTAAATATATTAATTATAATATGGTGATTTCCAATGACTCCACCATAGTATTTATATGTCTATGTAATGTATATTTTGACGACCTCCGTGGCGGAGTGGCGTACACACCGGTTTTCAAGGTGTCGCCTGCTCTGTGGTCCCGGGTTCGATTCCCGGACGGGTCAATGTAGAAAAAATGTGTTTTTCTACATTTTCTCGGGTCTGGGTGTTTGTGGTACCTTCGTTGTTTCTAGTTTCCAAAATACGAATGCTTTAAATAGTTATTCAAATTGGGATCAGAACAATGTATGTGATGTTGTCCACATTTATTTATTTATATATTTATTTGTTATGTCAACAGGCTGGTTACCGCTGGTTTTACCATTGCCATTTACCTAACACCTGTATAAACCTCACTTTATTATTTCACTGCTGGACATAGGAAAAAGGAATTCCCCTAAAAGGAGGATTTTGCCATAATGGCCACGCTTGGCAGACTGGTTGGCGATCGCAGTTTGACCAACGGTGGAGAGAAGAAGCTGCTGTCTTTTTAGGGTTCCGTACCCAAAGGGTAAAAACGGGACCCTATTACTAAGACTTCGCTGTCTGTCCGTCTGTCCTTCGCTCTGTCACCAGGCTGTATCTCAAGAACCGCGATAGCTAGACAGTTGAAATTTTCACAAATTATGTATTTCTGTTACCGCAATACCAACAAATACTAAAAACAAAATAAAATAAATAATTAAGGGGGGCTCCCATAAAAAATCCGTTATTTTGCCGTTTTGGTATGGAACTCTTCGTGCGCGAGTCCGACTCGCACTTGGCCGGTTTTTCTTTTACTCGACATCCATAGGAATAGAATTGGTGCTATACTTTTGCTGGCAACACATGACATGAATAAAAGTTAGAAGTTTAATAGTGAATTTAAAACAATGAAAATATACATTAAAATGTTATATTCAAAAGTAATTGAGGAATAAAATGAACAATATCCATTAATAGCAGAACGATAAAAAAATGTTAACGCCTTATAACATGGAGGTTACTACCTGAAATAAAATTGTGATCGTCTGCAAAGAGTTAAATGCTATTAATATAACTTTAAGTTTTATAAAGTTTTTTATTATTTTGCCTGCTTTATTATTACTATTTTTTGATAATCCCTAACTTATGGTGGACCTTCTTTTGAAGATGCTTGAGTCGACCAGTGCACTGATTTAGGTTAGTGATCATGAAGTCAAAATTAATAGAACATAGAACTGACACCGTACTGCTACAAGACATATTCGAAAACATGATGTTTTTTTTTAATATTGGGAGCAAAAAATGTTATAAAATTTTTCTAAATGTATATTTCTGTTCAATGCCCACTAATCCCACTTGTTAAATGGATCGTTTGATTGTTCGTATCCCTTCCAAAAAGAAAATCACACCGTTTATTAACCACGATTTTTTAAATTACTGTTTAAGTTAGCTAAGCAATACTCAACTTTGCTGCCACAGCAGACTTTTTTAAACCAACGTGATCTCAGTTAGCTCATTGGCTGGACCATTTTCTTTACAGTCAGTTAAATATGTGATTTCTTTGTCCACAGGTGAAAACCCGGCAGCGATGCAGTCATCGTCACCCAGTTATATCCGTCTAAATCTGAACGTTATCCTATTACCAGCACTACTGACAATTAACATCATACGGTGACAATACTAACTCCGAAATGTACTCTTATCCATAGTATTAAGGTCGCATACCGCTTGGGATGGAACGGCAGCCATTACTGGACAATGGGGTACATGATTCTGTATAGGCATTGCGCTAATTATGGACGTTGTGCGATAATTTGGCTTTGCGATGGGTTAATACACAGACATGTCAGACCTTTTGTTTGCTGATTAAGATGTTAAGTGTCTAAATCTGGTACTAATGAGAGTATTAGCATTTCTAAAGGGGCTTTCATGGGAGTTAGGATTAGATTATTTGGCACGTTACGTTGCTGATCCCTTGTACGAAATATCCATTTTAACAAGAGATTTAAAAGCGTTATAGATCGCAGCCATTTTGTTTGTTCATACCAAATATGTATTACCAATAGGAGAATATTCTGTACTACCTAATCCTTCTTACGCTATTGAAATCTCATCATCCTAAAAACTGATAATTTTAATTTAAACGTAACGTTAACCAAGAGCTTCATTTTAATATCGGAATCTGGACTCAAACCAATTAATAGTTAAGTGTTGCAATACAAAAAATCGAATCGAATCAATGTTACAATGTTTAAAATTAAAAACATTGCCCACGACTTTGTAGACATATTTGTAATGCTACTAAAACAAGGACATGCAATTTGCTGAATTATCGATACTATTTTCAAGTACTACAATGTAAATAAGATAGAACATACGATTTAAATAAATAATTTATGTTATAAAATGAAAAATAGAAAAACAAACCTGAAGAATTAAATAAATTTATCAAACGTTCGTTTATTTTCTTGTCCAAGAGAAAAAAACATTTCGATTTTAAAGTAGATTTTAGGAAAATGTATGACTAAAAAGACTCGAGTTCTTTACAAGTCTCTTTGCAACTCACAGTGAGTATGCGTTTTTCTGAGTATGTGTGAGGCCTTGATTTCAAAGCCAGCGGGCGCAGGGTGGCAGCGGCGGCGGCGAAGGGAGCGGCGCGTTTCAACAAATAGATTTAAATGGAACCGGTCACAAAGGCAGCGGCGCGGGAAGCGGCGCGGGGCAATCTTTCCACCACAAGCGTAAATTGTAAAATACTGATTTTATTTATCATTGTAAATGTAAATTTATAACATTAAATGTAACTGAATAGGTGAGATTGAAGATGGATGTATTATATCTTATCAGCTGTTTTAGAATGTTGATCAGTTTAATGACCAGTTAGTCAAATGTCAAGGACATGAAATCGCTTTAATAAAAAGGGGAGAGGGGAAAGGGTTCAAAACAAAAATCCTGCATACTAATAATCAATTGACAGTTGATCAACTGAATATTATTTGATCTGACATTTAAAACAAATAAAAATATAATCTAGTTATATTAATATGATCTAAGCAAGAAATTTGAAAATAAAATTTTATATCGACGGAATCTAACAGTAGGTAACGTAAATAAACTTAATTAAACAATCAAAATTTATGTATATTTCAAAAATAAATAGTGACTGGTTTTATTGGTGTAAGATAATATGTATTTTAGATTAGTTTAATTTCCATTATTTCTAGGAAATAGATTCTTTGAATTTAAATATTTTTATTGGGTAACACTTAAATAGTCCTATTTTATTACAAGCTGTTAATTTTAAATAAGATTCATTTTATAAGTTTTTTACAGCTTTTGGATATTTTCTTTGATTCAATGCTCTCATAAATGTATGTAGGATTCCTAACTCTTATATAATAATCTGTATTTTAGCACTGGCACAACATAATTTATGTACCTACTATTTTTTTAAACACACTTTATTCATATTCCTACAAAATATTTCAAAAATTTACTAGCATGCACAAATTATAGTTGGAACGTTTAATTACGAAATTACCAGATTTATTTCGTATCAAAATGTCGAGTTACATTTTCCAGTTCACTTCCGCAAAATAATTATGTAATTTACCAGGAAAATGTGTCATCATTAATTAAATATAGTCATTAGCATTTCATTCGTCACGGGCCGTCCAAAAACTTGGTTTGAAAATGTTAATAATGTCAACACAATTTATTTGTCATCTTATTATTATTCATTAAATTTTTTGTCTTTTCCATTTCACGGATTATTATTTCTTTTGTACAATACATTTTGTATTGAGTGAATTATGTTATCTTCTGTCTTCCTTATCAGGAAACAAGGAAGTTGTTATTTTTATAGTTTGGTATTGCCAAATTATTGGTCTTCATTTTTATCTTTTTTTATCGTAGACCTGACCACTGTATTTCATTGCCTTCTTATTTGAAGTGGAAATATAATATACGTAATTCCTAACTATAGCATTATGTTAGAATAAACCTGTAAATGCACCGAAAATCCAAACATTTGGAAACTACACTTCGCTAACAGATCCGCAAAGGATTACGTTGAATAATTCCCAGATTTCCTAGTAGAATTGTGCAGTTAATACTGCAATAGGTTCTAATTAGAGCATCAGAGATAGAAATACATTTTGTGCGGATAAATGATTTAACAATGTTAGGTCGGTTTCCCAAGCCCTAATATCTGTGTTTGATTTTCGATAATAGAGTAAGAGAGTCACCGATGATTTACCAAATAATTCTTTGAATATAGACCCAAATTAACCTATGACTGATAAGCTACTGGCAAATGTTTTAACCCAATACTTTATTGAAGAATATATAATTGTTTTTATTAGGTCTTTACCTATGAAATTGCCCACTTTTTTGAAAAAATTTAAATGGATTTTTTCATGTATTTATTTTATTTGTATTATTCGAAGTAATCACCCATGCAATCAATGCAGCTTTGCCAACGCAGTGGCAGTGTATTGATGCCCTTCTTAAAGAAATCAGCTGTACGGGAGGCAAGTAATTCTTCAAAGGCATTTTGTACTGCCTCTCGGGTATTGAACTTTTTTCCCGCCAAAAAGTTATCCAAATTCTGGAAAAAGTAGTAGTATGTAGGCGCAAGGTCTGGTGAGTAGGGCGGATGACGGAGAGCTACCAATCCCAGTTCTTGCAACTTGGAGACCGTCTGCTGTGCAGTATGAGGTCGCACGTTGTCGTGCAGGAGCAGCGGAGACGAGTGATTGACCAATGCTGGTTGGAGATGTGCCAGCTTCTCCATCATTGTGTTCAGTTCTTCACAGTACACTTCTGCAGTAATGCTTAACCCGTTAGGTAAGAAGCTGTGATGAATCACACCGGCGCTAGACCACCAAACAGTGATCATCACTTTTCTAGGGGTAAGTTTTCGTTTACGGCATTGTTTAGGTGCTGAATCAGGACCCATACAACTTGCTGAGCGCTTGCGGTCATCAAATAGAATCCATTTTTCATCGCAGGTAACAATGCGGTTCAAAAATCCTTCATTTGTGTGTCTGTTGAGCAGTGCAAGGCACGTCTTGACGCGTACTTCGCGCTGGCGATCATTGAGTTCGTGGGGCACCCATTTGTCAAGCTTTTTTACCTTGCCAATTTGACGCAAATGGATCAATATTGTTTTGACGCTAACGTTGAAAGCTGCTGCTAATTCAGCCGTAGATTGTGTATAATCAGCTTCCACAATCGCCTTTAATTCGTCATTGTCGACCAAAGTCTTTGGACGACCGCGAGGTTCATTTTTCAGGTCGATATTTCCAGAACGGAAGCGAGCTCCGTAAACGTCGTTGATGTTGCGTGCCGCTTGTGTTGCGTTGCTGCCACGACGGTACTCATATTCTATAATTACTCGAATTTTTAACGTATCCATGATGACGAAAAAGATTGAAATGCGATGACAATGTAACACTAATCAATAAACAAATGACTACTTTAGGAAAAATAATTCCATGTTTTTAAAATAAAATTAATTTGAAATTAGTATTCTTATCTAAACAAAAATTATTTTGATTTGAAATGGCCAGTACTGCAGAACGGCAATTTCATAGGTAGAAATCTATTAAAAATAACCCTGTATTGTTTCAAGTTGCTTGAAACTAAGGACTTTGTTTGTTAATTTACAGACTTAGTAATAAAAAAACGGGCATCTTATTGTTGTTACGGTTGCACTGATTATTTATTAGAATGTCAACAATATGATTGTATGAACGGTGTCTCAAGAATGTTTCAGAACAGAATATTAATGTAGTTGTTGTAAGTTATTGTTACTTATTATAATACTATTTATTTTGGGTACTTAGAATAAATTACTAATTTGTTTCAGTGTTACTTAAAGTTATTACTCCTAAGTGGCTACGTGTTATGCTATACCACAGTTTGTTATTAGAACAAACAAAAATGTATGTTACTTTTGCATACTAAGTGATTGTTCACTATAAAAATCGTGTAAATATTAAAAAATATATAGTATTGTTTGTGATAATAAGCTCATAAACGCATCGTTAATAATTGTATATACCTAATTAAATAACACATTTAAAATATACATAACTGTTCATTTTCATATTTGTTTTATTTTATATTCCTCAATATTAGTATCCGAACTATTTTATACACATCTGACATAGGTGCAAGTTTGCAACAAAATGTGTGGCTGTGGCCTGAACATGTGGTATACCGAGGTTTATGTGATTTCGATATTTTATCACTTTTGCACGAGCAACGTTTTATGTAAACCAGACCAAGAATGTATAAATCATAAAAGTTTTAGTACATTTTATAAAATAACTAAAGATACTGTATAGAGGATATACAGGACCTCCAGAGGAAAACTGGTAATAGTGTCACTTTTCCACCTTTGGCATGACATGGTGATTAAACAAAAGTCTGTGACAGTTAATATGGCCGATGGTCTTCTTGTCTGTAGTTTCGGTCTTGACAGAGAGGTTATATTCTGAATTGTTTTATTTTCAGTACTAATGAGATATGAGTCAAAGTCTTTTTTTATGTATTCAGCCAAACTACTTTTCCATGCTCTTGTACTCATGTAAGTAATTAAATGTATATTTCATTTTTTTTTCTCATATCCGTAAGATTTCTGCTTGACCTTATGCTTGCCTAATAAAAAATGCCGTTGGTACGCCATTTATACCGTATTTATATGTGCAATAACGTGTAAAAAAACATATCGTATTCACGTTGAGGCACAATCTCCCTAGACCTCTCCCTGATTGCATACTGTCTGCAGTACCTACTCAGAAAAGCGGCAGTTTATTTGGTCATTCTAGCGCATACGTGACGTGCTGCGTGATTTGTTTTTCTCCAGTTTTCCCACACAACCAGCCGTTCTATGGAATTGTTTACCGCCTTGAGCATGTCTCATAGTACTACAGTATGTGCAATAATACTACAGTGGACAGAAGACGCGTGATGACAAGTTCCGTCCGAGAATGGGCGTGCTGCTGCGTTAGGGCAAAACTCCGTTCATGGTGTTCAGAGTATCTTCCACCAGCACCACATCTCAACGGAAAGTTGGAAACCTGGAAAGGTACTCTTGAACTGTCCGAGTATCTGCCAAGTAAAGAAACATGGGGTATAGGTACGGCGGTCTAATGAGCCTGGCTTTTGTGGATTTACTAAAGTAATGATGTTATTTGTTTCTCATTGCTGTTGCTTCTCCTTATATACGTTAAGCCATAGAACAAAACATTTTTAATTCAAAAGCGAAGATGCTTTGGAACAACCAGCTGTTTAAAACCCTGTAACCTTTGAAGTCCACAAACCATTAGAGAACAATTAAGTATGTGAATGTGTTCTAACCGGATTGCGATGCGTTTGACCTCAAAACACCAAGCATAGCGAAATCTAAAACCTTTGTTTTCTGTTCGTAGAGTAGCACAAACACTGATGACCTAGATTCCCTTTTGTATCGCTGCGACATATGGATTAAGAGTTGGTTATTGATTAACATTATCTTCATTCGGTTTTAGTTTATTATGATTTACCTAGATGCCAATCGAGTACATTTTACCTGCCTAGATAGGCAAATAAAAGGTGGAGATCTTTAGGAGAGGTGTATGTCTAGCATCCTTTGGGTGAGATGATAATCTGATAATCTGCCCTGATAGGGAAGAAGGCGGCTATACGACATTTCAACTTACTGCACGTAGCCGCCTTTTGCCATATCAGGGCAGTAATGAAAATGAAGAGTTGCAGTAGTATCGAGTGCTAGTTCTTAAATATAAGTGCTTTAAAGAATATTGCCCGAGGAACTCGGCAGCAGCGTCTTTTATTCACCTTTAGCAAAACTGCGATCGACAACCCGCTTGCGTGGTAGTTAATTATTGTGAATTGCTCCTTTTCAGAGGGCCTTGTTCAGCCGTGGACTTATGTAGACTGGTGATGATAATTATCTATGTAAAAACCAAATGAGCGTCAAAAAATTACAATCACGATTGTACCCTTGGTAGTTTCATTAAACCTTACTCAAAACTGTCACAGACTCTTCGTTTGAACCCATAACAACGTTTGTTAGTTACCTCGTAAATGTCAAAAACGCGTTTATTTGAATCCCGAAAATTAGTTCCACACAGTTAACTCTGGTCCGTCACAGTTGAACAGTCAGGCATAGAACGAATACAGACAGAGTAAGTCCGCTCTGAACGTACTTGCAAACACTTTTTTTAAAAAGAATTGCTGATTTAAAAGAATTACTGACGAATAGTACAGTGCAAGCCAACAATTGAGAGTCAATGATTTTTGGTCCAGAACCACTCAAAATTTGTTACTTTTTCCTTTATTTTTTTGTACCTAGACACATTTTTTTTTAATTTAAACCTAAAACTTAACTGAACTTAACTAAAGTTACAATTGAAAATATCCATCTTTTTTTTCCATCTCCGAGCCATCTCTTCCTATCCTAAGAGACGACTGAAGGAGTACCGATAGAAGAAAACAAAAACCGATAGAAGGAAACAGCATCATATGTTAACCACTAGCCAAACTGCGATTGCCAGCCCACCTGCAAAGCATGGCTTAAGCAAAATACTTCTTTTGGAGGTCTATGTCCAGCTGTGGACTATTATAGGCTGATAATACCAATATTTTGTTCGGTTAGATGAGTAAACTAAATACAGTAATTTTGGGGTGGTGGGATCTACCTACTGGTGGTCCACCCTGGGCAACGGCATCTTTGGATTTCTAAACAATGATAACGGCTAACAGATCCCTCTGCGGTAGTAGGCTTCGTAAGAGGCCGCCTGGATGCTACCACCCTCCTGCGGGAGTCTAGCGCCAAACAGCTTTTCTGTGTTCCTCTGGTGTGTGGGAGAACCAGTGCTACTTTCTGGGTAAGCTCACTCAATCTTAGGCTTCTTCTTAACCGTAGAGTTAAGTATGTAGTCAAGAGCAAGCCCAAAATATATTATAAAAAAATGCACCCATGTAAAAGTAACGGCCTAAAATCGTCCCACTGCAAGACAAAGGCCTCTTGAGTACGTACACTATAGAATAATGGGTGCAGGCATAATCACCACGCTTGACGAATGCGAGTTGGTGGTGACACGAGACACGTTTTGACACAAGATACGTTCGAAAATCAGAAACCGTCATGCCTATGTAATATCTCTGATATTATTATCAACCTAATACTCACGAGTCTTTTACTCACGGACCTTTCAGCAAATATCTCGCAAATCTTCCCTTTTTTAAACGAAACTGCTTTCCCTATCTCAACTGTATCCGAACTCTCGTGAATTCAAATTCTCAACCTGTTACCACTCTATAGACCCAAACGTTCAGCGAAGACAACCACATTCAGCGTGATCTGAATTTTTATTGTTCCATTGTAAAACAAAAGGCGATCGAGAGTTCGGTTGGAGCGGTGTCAATGTGTGAACGCTTCGGTTGAGAATGGAATGTCAAAAGTTTAAAAATAGAACGTTGAAAGCGGGAAAATGGCGTCCGATTGATCGGTTTCAAATACATTATGCCGATAGTCCGATGTTTTGGAATGAAGTGTCAATGGCTGAAATCAAATCGGTAAGTGTGGGAATAGTTTCTTTGATAGTATTTGGTGATTATTAAAAAAGTTTGGTAACACAATGAGACAGTTTAATTCCACTTCATCGAGGTAAGGACAATAGAAACTATTTGACAAAAACAATTTCTCATATAAAATGGTCAAGCTAAAATGAGTTTGTTGTAGGTAAAAAACATTTTAAAAAGCTAACTATTATTCGAATACTTTGAGGGAAAATGATGTTAAACTTTATTGAAATCTATTACATCTTACAGTTTATTGAGATAATAAAAAAAAAATGTATATACACACGTTGAATTGAGAACCTCGACATTTTACCGATATTCAATAATTTCCGTTGAATAACATACATTTTCACGTTAGTGCACAAATCCCTTTAGTAAGTTGTTATTTTTGCTGAAAGCTTTGTGCCCTAATTAAAACGAAGGCACAAAAAAATTATTTGAAACGATAACGGGAATTAAACGCGATCATACCTTATTATTTTGCCTGACGGTGTGTGACGGTGCTTGGAGAAATAAACATTTAAAAGGTAGATTTATATGAATCTACCTTCCCCTCGGAGTGAGTGCATCGCTGTCTCCAGTCAGCCTGTGACCATGTTCGGTGCAACCCGATCGAAACGTCAGGCATAATAATAAGGTATGATCGCGTTTAATTCCCGTTATCGTTTCAAATGCAACGCGAAAGTTTAAAAGTAGTTACAAAAAAAATTGTCCAAAAGTTTATTCGAGTCAGTCACTCTGTGATAAAAGTTTTAGGTTATTGTCAACCTTAGAAGGATCTTATTCTAGCTATAGATCAATGGAAAATAGCATTTCAATTTCCTTACTGCTTAATAGGCAATATCCTTTATAACTAAGAAGTTTGGTTTATTACAGCTTCATGGGACTGCAGATCTAAGTATATGATTTTTATTTAAACTCGATACCTAAATGAAATTTCGAAATAAATGGTCTAGGCAGACAGACGCACGGACGAACAGACGGACTAAAAGTAATCCTATGAAAGTTCGGTTTTTCCTTTTGAGGTCCGTTACCCTAAAAATGATTTAATTCTTCTGCCTAAGGATTAAAGAAACAAAGCTCCTAACACGAAACAAGTGACAATGAAAAAAAATACAATTCAAAAGATAAATCGAAAGGAAACAATTCAGATGGATTGTTTTTTCACCTCTTCGTTAATAGGTTAAGTCTTCAATCTGTCACTCACAACACCTAAGAGAACCCCCGTCAAAGTAACCCCACACAAACATATCCATCGTTGTAATTTTGCCGTGAATTTTCCTCAATTTAAAGTCATTGTCTCCGCAGATTTATGTCCCTTGTTGGAGAATTAATAGGACACCTCGTGACGGAAGCTGTGGATGGGGAGTCCTTGAGTAGGGTAACCATAATGTTTGTGGAAAGTTTATAATAATAATAATAATAATATAATTTTAATTCAGAAATTGCTTTCCATAGAATGGGTTAGTAGTTACAGAAATCTTATAAGCTAGGGTTAGTAAATCAATACAAATAATATTTAAAGAAAGGCTACTACTACTTTACATTTACCAGAGCTGGTCTCGAGTCGACATGGACACTGTTCCAGTGCCTCAATATAGGACAGCAATAGCGACTACCTACCGCCGCCAGGAGGCTGTTGGGGCTGTCCCGGACGCGGCGCCACGCGGAGGCGACCCGCTTGCGCATGACAGCTGGGAAGCTGTCAATACGAGCCTCAGCAAACATTGCGGATGCGCTGCAGTACCGGGGCAGCCCCACCAACATCCTGAACCCATTATTGTATTGGACGCACAGGGCTGAGAGCGTCCGCTGTGTATAATCAACCCATAGACTGCAGGTGTAGAAGGACTGACAATAGGCTCTGAAAAGAGTTAACTTTACTTCAGTATTGCACCGTGCAAATCTACGGGCGAGCATATTCGCTCTCATAGCTAAAGCCCTGCGCTCCCTCTCTATGTCAGCCTCATCCGACATATTTTCAGTAACCCAGTGACCCAAGTACTTAAAACTTGTCACCCTTTTTATTGGTAAGCCTTCAAGAGCAACTGTAGGGAAATTGTAACTCTTATTTTTTGATTTAAAAACGACAATCTCGCTCTTCTTAACATTGTACCGTAAGCCATGAGCCGCTGCATACTTCTCACAAATACCTACCAATTTTCTTATACCACTAATTGATGGGCTCAGCAGCACCATATCGTCGGCGTAACTAATGTTGTTATTTGGAAAGTCTTGGTTTTTGTCGAGAGGATTTGAAACAGAACAACACTACTTTGACTCTTTCTATTAGTATCATAAGAGACAACAAACAAAGAAGGAACGGACCAGATGATAAGACTACTGGTCGACTACTTCTAGAAGTATTGTTAGAAGAAAACAAGAAGGGTCTTCTCTCGACTATTAATAAAGTCTCCACCTGCCAAGTATGGCGATCATGCAATGCAAATCCTTCTTCACATCCAGCTATAACTGATATGAGGCTGATGGGGATAATGCATAAAATAACCCATTCGGAATAACCAGGAATTGGTTAAAGATTCAAACCAAGGTCATTATAAATCCTTTCAGATTTAGATTTCTAAGGTCATATTCATTCCAAGGCAGTTAGTAAATTGGAAACTGCTGTGAATAGTAGGTTTTTGAGTGGCGATCTTGAAGATACGGCGTAGGCTCGCTTTGACTCTGGCAACAGTGGCCTGTGATAAAGAAGCAGATGATGATGGAGATTTACCAGTCAAGTAACGCCAGATATACTTTTCTATCTATCGTGGTGGAGATCCTTACCACCTCATATCCTATATATTTTCAAAACAGTGTGTGTAATTTGGCTGTTATGAAGCAAGTCATAAAGGCGTTGGCATATACTGTATATGTGACTCTTGGAATGATTCTTGTACACGTAAAAATTACATGAAAGAAAAAAAACATACGTTTAGTATAAGCTTTAATTGAGGACAATTTAAAAGTGTTATTTTTGTATCAGACTGTGGATCAAGTTCTTATTATGTAAGTAAGTAAGTAAGTAAAGTAAGTAACAGCCTATAATCATCCCACTGCAGTGCAAAGGTCTCCATCATTGAATTCAAGTTACCACAGCAATGATGGGTACTGGCATAATCTCCACGCTTGCTAAAAGCGGGTTAATGATCACAAACCCGAGCTATTTTCGAAAATTCGAAACCTTTTTGTTACCCGATACGGGGATCAAACCTGGGACCCCGAGATCTTGGACCGGTATTTAAACCACTAGACCAACGCCCTTTGCTTTATAGCATTTTTTGCAATCAAAGTTTTAACGGTAAAACATGGCCACCATATTTTTACGTGTTGTTGATGCCGCAGATTACTGTAGCTAAGTGCATGAACAATGAGAAGTTTTTGTCTTTATAGAGTGAAAGTTTTAGTTGAAATGGAGACGAATCGGAACCCATTTACTTGAAGCTAGATCTTCTCAACAACTACTTTTGGATGCAGATGAATATACATTATTATTACGACAACCAATTCCTAGGATTATGCTTGCAAATATTTTCAACTACCTCAGGTGGGATTTACTTGTTCCTATTTTTTTTATATCTATATAATGGGCTTGCTCTTGACTACATACTTAACTATAAGGTTAAGAAGAAGCCTAAGATGGAGCGCGCTTACCTAGAGGTAGTGGTTCTCCCACGCACCAGCGGAACACAGAAAAACTGTTTTTAGAATTACCATTAGATTTTTGCAAAAACGTTCCCGACTTCCACCTAAGGCTCTCCAAATTTTGTTTTAAAATCAATGATTTAGCAAAATACTTTATGTACATCGGCAAAAACGTGTAAAACCCCTTTAATTTTCCGTATCAAAGATTAAACTTAGATCGTTATTGCGAAAGTTTGTCGGATCGACCTACAGCTATTCAGTCGTGGTATCTTAATGAGCTTAATTAGGCTTAGGGCCAACTGATTGTCATAGTTCTAGTGTGGCCCCTGGCCTACTTTCTATTATCTCGCATTTCAGACAAGTTCCCTCAGCTATAATAGTCGGAAGTTCGCTTAATGACCATATTCGATTCCTGGGTGTGCCAATTCGGAAAAAGCTTTTCCGATTACAACTTTGAACTTTGGGAGAGCTAAGAACAATAATATTATGAACAGACGACGGAACATTGGGCTAAACAGGGGCTTATGAAGTGGGAATCGGTGCTAGTTTGAAACATGCAAATCACCTACTGGTACATTACCATGATTTAGCATGGGTTGAGCCTTGGATCTTGTAGACGAATGATAAAACGTGTGGACTGTATATATAGGTTTAATAAATTATGTAAAGTACACCGATTGATGGTATCTTTGGTTGGATGAAACGCGAGTGTCGTGCGCGCCGCTCGGTGAACAAGTGCTCGAAGCTTTTATCGCCCGAATTCGCCTCATTCGGTGTTCACTCCCGCTCGCCGCATCGCTCGTTCTGCCGCCGGTGGCCCCCGCGCCCCGCGCGTGGACAACCAACATGTAAGCTTATAGTATATATAATTATTACCATAGCTTATAAACTTGTTTCTACCTCCACAGTAAAGAAATCCATTACAAAATTGAAATCAAAAAAGTATTTAAATAATAATTTTTGCTTACTACACCGGCCTACGTACCTACACCACACGATCTGCACCGACACAGACTAAGCAAGCATTAGTACAGGCAATAGCAGGTCAACCTAACCAAAAAGTTGGGTGCCGTTTGGTTCGCCTAAAATTTAAAGTCCTAATTTCATTTGGTCGAACCGTATTAGCCTAAACTTATAACGTATAATTATTGTCTAGTCTAACAGTTGTTTTCGCACTATTATAGATTGTTCTACAAATTGAAAACCCTAATTTCAGTATGTCTAATATCGAAAGCACTAAAATGTATGAGCATCTTTTTTTTGGCATTACGCTCAATTTTTTTTTAAACCGAAAAAGTTTAAGAAACGAATCGCTCACAATCCGACCCCAAGCAGTTAAGCGACCTGTCTGCCCTACCCCTAGAGTGTAATTCAAAAGCGCGTAGGCGCGGAGGGGCGAGGCGGCCCGCGGGCAGAGGAGCAGGAGGCTGTAAGCGAGACGCCGCGGCTGAGGCTGGCCGGCACAGCCGGCCAGAAAGCCGAAGATGCGGTGGTGAGTGTAAGCCATCTGCGACGATTAGCACGCGTGGGACCGCCGGAGCCCTGCAGCGCCGAAGCCGTCACGGAAGGCTGATTGTTTGGATGCATGCATTATTGCTTGTTTGCATGCATGTTTGCTTGATTGCATGCATGATTGCTTGTTTGCATGCATGATTGCTTGCTTGCTTGCATGTATGCTTGTTTGCATGCATTCATGCTTGCTTGCTTGCTTGCATGCATTATTACTTCTTTGCAAGCATGCATGCATGCATGGCTATTTCAAATATTGATAAAGTTTTTAACTTTCTACGAATAAAAATTTAGAACTGTAAATGGTAGGTGTTATGATATATTTCCCAACGAAATGCTATTGGGAAATTATAATCCGGCGATATAAAGTAAGGCGTAGTATAAAATAGGCTTAACACGTTTAGGAAAAGTAAAAGAGTGTGAAAAAATTTTAGGTTAATAGTTTATGTGTTAATGACAATTAGGAGTACAAATAATTAGGCATTAAAAGTTTATGGTCATTGAATTTATTTTCCAATTTAAGTCCAACAAGTAGAGATCAATATCAATTGAGAAAATGTGACGTTTTGTGGTAGGTTGACTTGCTGGTGTCTGTACATGAAAGAAAGTCACCCGCCCTTCCTCAAATTGAATGCATTAATATGATAATGATAATGAAATTATTAGTACCCAATAGCGTGATAAGAAAAACCTCGACGCGTTTCGCCACTTCACGTGGCATCCTCAGGAGATGTTGTCGCCTTCGCTGCGCGCTGGCCAATAACAAAAAAGGGTTATTAATTGTATTTACGAGTATCTAGCTGTATATTTATTTTGGGGCCAAGTGCATACACTACAATCTACTATTAACAGTCACGAGTACCTATCATGATGGGCATCTAATACCGGTCTTCACTCAAACATACATGTTTTTAAAAGTACCTACTGTCAATAAAAGCCTGGCAGAATGGTGCGAGGAGATGCGGGTTCGAGTCCCGCCTGAGACAAAAAACAAAATTTTTTAAGTTTATATACTGATATTATAAGTGCAATTAAGTTGCAAAAGTATCAAATATAGCCTGGCAGAATGTATAGCATCGATCAAACTTTTATTGCTTACCTGCTTATTGAAACCGTCCATGTACACCGAAACTAAAATGAGTTGATCATAATAAAAAGGCTGAAACTTTTCACCATTTCTCCATGCAAATATAATTTATTCTAAGCCAGAAATGACCTCAGACGCCGGGGCAGGCTATCGTGGCATTTTCCATCTAATTTAGTTGCACAAGAGATATTATTGATTGCGCTGTTCGAAGAAACTTGTCACGTCTGCAGACCGGAATGTAGAGTATCCACTGCAAGTGGTGGCAGTAACTTGGGTTTGGGTTTCGAATATTAGCTATATTCTAAAACAATTCATTATAAATTATTCCCTGTATTAGTATAGTTATCAAGAACAGTTTTTATTCATTTACATAAGAAAAAATACAGATTTAAACATGTGTTTTTACGTTGTAAATAATTAAGTACACATTATGTACTTTATTTGATATTTTTAGCAATTAAATTGTAATTATAATATCAGTATATAAACTTGAAAATTTATGTCTCAGGCGGGACTCGAAGGAGACACTGCGAGGAGATGCGGGTTCGAGTCCCGCTTGAGACATAATTTTTCAAGTTTATATACTGATACACATTATGTGCCAAAGATTCGTAGTTCCTGAGATTGTTTGTATACATCAGTAATAACTTACACCACTTGGGGAACAGAAACGAAATTAAATGGTCCCAAACCACATGACGAGAATGTGGAAAGAAATGTTAAATAACATTTCTTAGTGTTTTAACTCAAAAACCTACACTTGTTGGTTATTAACATACAAAATGATCAAATAAAGAATACAAAAAACACGTGCAAAAATTACAAACTAAATCAGCAACAAGCTAATAAAATGACAAAAAAATACAATACACGAAACAGTCGCTCTATGGTTTATCTAGGCCACAGCGAATCCCTACTCTACGCCCTGATTGCATTGAATGTCTTTAAAAAACGTATTTCTGTAATACGAAACAAAGAACCATTGCTCCTAAAGTCGTGATTATTTCCTAGAAGCAGTCCACACCACATATTATGGTTACAAATGGACCTGACTTTTTTTCTCCAAAACATTGTTCACATTTAATTATAAATCCTCTACGAACACTAAAACATCCGTTATCATTAAATAACGTCAAATTATGTGAGGCAATATTTTTATATCAAATTCACACTCATAAAATGGCGACCCGGTATTATTTCTGCTCGACACTCATATTTTTACTGTGTCCGCACAAAAACATTATATTTAACGGTAACGTCGGCAGAGGTCGCTTCACTCGCCACCAAACCCTACGGGACCCTTATCTAGAACCGATAACCTTGGGAAATACTGATCCTTGTTTCGTTAAATTGAAAATTCCACTTTGTTACCAATTGTTTTCTTGTGCTTAGGTCGTTATTATGAAGCCCTTAGAGAAGTTATAGTATGTCTTTGTTGTGTTTCTGTTTGTTTATTGTAATTGTTGTTGTCGGCGAAAAAACAAGGTGATTAGCATCGTTATTTAAAGAATTGAATGTACTGGTTACGTAGGCTTTTGTCCGAGCCAGACATAATACAGGGTGGTCCAAAAAGTGACGTAAAATTTTGGGTGTATTCGAAAATACTTCATGTGTGTTCCGTGATTTTTAACAGAAAAATACTTACTTGTATAAATGTGGCCAACATCACATACATTTCTCTGATCTTATTATAACTATTTAAAGCACTTGTTTGTTGAAAAACAGTGGTACCACAAACAATCAGACCTGAGAAAATGTAGAAAAATATTTTTATCTACATTGACCCGTCCGGGAATCGAACCTGGGACTTCGGAGCAAACGACACCGAATGAAAACCGGTGCGTAAGCAACTCCGCCACGGAGATCGTCGTCGTCTCAGAAAAGTTTTTAATTTTGACGTCTTTAAATTCATAGTCGTAAATATATAATGTGCTTAAAAAAATGAGAAATACAATTTCTTAATTATTTTAACTGTTCAACGTTTTCAAGGATGATAAATCCTGTTCCCGACGAAGACAAATCCAAAAACACCAAAATTGGTTCAGCCGCTCTCCATTTATAAAGTGGTGTAACTAACACAACTTTCTTTTATATATAATATACGAGTAGATATATAGAAGAAAAAGATTATACTAACATTGTCCAGTTTACCGAGTGATTCCAAAATGAACCTTTCGTTAGTAAAGTCTTAATTGTACGATAAATCAATATTATAAGTATTCCAAAACGCAGCGCTAGATCGTATTTGAAATTATTTGAATATTCCTTTGAGGTTATGTGAAGAGGAAATTGTATTATCGCTTAATGAGGCATTGATAATATTTTGAAGACTCTACAGAAGTGATGTTGATTGACTTCTGATTACAGGTACCGGAATATGGAACAGTGTTATCTAACTTTCGTAATTGTTTTATTCCAACATGGTGTGGTATAGAATTGCCTGTTCTTAAAACTGGAAGCACCAGCCAGTTTAGCTAAACATTTGGGTAAGATGGCCCGATTTATTGTTTAACCATCGAAAAAAGAAGAGGTTCTCAATTTATGTATGACCATGCATGAAACAAGGATGGCTGATTTAGTCAGTTCTTTTGTGATTTTTGTAGTAGTACTGATGACCTTAGAAGAACTGTTAGCAGCGGCTGGATGGTTAAAGCCCAATATGGACAACTATGGCATTACTTGAAAGAAGCCGTTTGGGGTGGTGGGATCTACCTCCTAGTGGTCCACCCTGGGCAATGGCATCTTTGGTTTTCTAACCAATGATGACGGCTAACAGATCCCTCTGCGGTGGTAGGCTTCGTAAGAGGCCGCCTGGATGCTACCACCCTCCTGCCGGAGTCCAGCGCCAAACAGTTTTTCTGTGTTCCACTGGTGTGTGGGAGAACCAGTACCTCTGGGTAAGCTCGCTCCATCTTAGGCTTCTTCTTAACCGTATAGTTAAGTATGTTGTCAAGAGCAAACCCATTATTTATAAAATAAAAAACCTACGTCCAGCAGTGGACAGACAATCAAACATTGCTTGATTGATTAAGTAGTAGGTAGGTAGGTGAATTTCATACTGGCAGTAGTAGTTTCCTATACCATTGGCCAAAGTGATCGCCAACCCATCTGCCAAGCGTGGCGATTATAGGGATATCGGTTTAGTGAGACCTATGTTCAGCTGTCTGATAATCTAGCAGAATTAGACAAAGAAAGACCTTCGAAGATTTAGAGTCAAATTAACCACAATACATTAATAAATTACTTATACAAAATGGTTTCCTTACCAAGCTGTCAAAAAAATATGAGTAGGTAGGTATAATCAATTTGTTATGAAAAATTGCCTCGGAAATCTGGTGACAAGTATAATTTCTTAATTTTGGGTCGGTCCACATTTTTACGACGCAGCGGACGCATATTGAAGTAATAAATCTAATTCTTAATAACATTTCTGGGGCAGGAAATTCCGATTTTATTATTTTATTTTAAAAGAAAAGTTAAAATACAAAATACTTTGTTTTAAGTGACAAAGATGAAGTTTTGACGCATTTTGTGTGGATTCTTTGTATGATCGTCCATCCACACCCTTCTTCTTGTAATTACCGTATGAATAATCTTTCAAGAATATTCTGTTGTCAGCGTTTCCCAATGCCTTCGTTGATGGTATGATGCGGTCCAAAGCAGCTGGTAGTTTCTGACTATCTTAATTAAATTGGTGTTTAGAATTTCTACAGCTTTACATATCATTCTAGGTACGTAGCGATTTTGTTTAGCCAGTATTTTTTTTTTTTAATATTTTAAGACATGCCTCACTGGGCCACACAGAGCCATCTAGTCCCAAATTAAGCTACTATTAAGTACCCTGTCGTATGGGGTACTAGACAACCGATAAACTTACATATATACTTTTTTTTTTGTAAATATATACTTATAATACGAGTATATAGAAAACACCCAGACCAGTATTTGGGGGTTATCGAATAAATGAAATGGTTAGACTCGCCAACGAGTAAAATCCGTAAATGTATCTTTCATTTCAATGTTGTGTTCTCGTAAATTCAACTAACCAATATTACTTATCTTGTTTACAACGGTGAAGGTATAATATTTTTCCTACAAGCCGTGATCCGGGCGAGGACTAAGATTAATAGTGGTCTGTCCTCATAAAATGTAGCACACACGTAATAACATTGCTACCGGAAATACGTTGTACCCCGGAGTGGTGCGTTTCCGCTTGGGGCAACCTCATTTGGGATGCTTTGTAAATTTTACATTAGAAATGTATTTTTGCGAGAACCTGTGTAAAAGTTAAAGAAGTTCGTTTAAGTAATTGATGGGAATGGATGAAATTATACTGGTGTCATATTTTAGGTACCTATTTTGAGACATTTCGATATTATTCGGTAAGCAGCTTTCTGTAATGAGATGATGACGTTAATTAGAAAAGTTTTGTGGTAGTAGTTTTAACCTAAAAACATTATCTAACATGCTAATTTTACCCGTACAACTACATGAAGGATAGATGACGGTAGTTATAAGTGAAAACCATATACTGCGAAGGTAATTAATTTTAAACTGGTAAACACAAAAATTAAATCAGGGCAAAGACGGTATCGTAAGACGCCGAACTTTTAGTACCATGCCAATAGAAAACTAGTTAATGTTATATATATAAACTGTTTTGAAAATTTGACATACTTCTAAAGTGTTCAGTGACATCCGATGTATCGTACCACGAATAAATATCTTCGAGATAACCATTTGGATCAGCGGTAGTTAACGCTGCTTCTGAGCCATGGGTCGCGGGTTCGATCCCCGCACAGTACAAATATTTGTGTGCATGAACATGTCTGTTTGTACTGGTCTGGGTGTTTTCTATGTATTATAAGTATGTATTTACAAAAAAAAAAGTATATAAGTAAGTTTATCGGTTGTCTAGTACCCCATACGACAGGGTACTTAATAGTTAAACCTTAATTTGGGACTAGATGGCTCAGTGTGGCCCATTGAGGCATGTCTTAAATATTTATTTATTTATTTATTTATTTATTTAATTTATACGTGTCCCAGCTCAAACCCAAACTAAAGAAAATCGATTATATTTGTATTTTTTCTCAATCCTACCTATTAGAGCAGCAACAGCATTCCTACATTGAATATAAAAAACTGGCCAAGTGCAAATCGGACTTGCGCATGACGGGTTCCGTACCATTGACTAGGCAAACAACAATAAGTACCTAAAATAGTTAGTAATTACAGTGCCTACCAGTTACCATTTATTGATATCGAGTAAAAATAGGCAAAAAATGGCCCCCAAATATTAATTTTAGTATTCATAATTAAAGTTTAAATATAACTGAATGTTTTGTGAAAAATTAAGTTCCTACTTGTTGCCATTATTGATATCGAAAGCAAAAAAATCGCGTTTGTTGTATGAGAGCCTCCTTAAATTTTTTTTTTATTAAATTTTTAGTATTGTTGTTATTGCGGCAACAGAAATACATAATTTGTAAAAATTTCAACTGTCTAGCTATCGCGGCTCTTGATATACAGCATGGTGACAGACAGACGCACAGAGAGCGAAGTCTTAGTAATAGGGTCCCGTGTTTACCCTTTGGGTACGGAACCCTGTTGAATCATTAAGATGGTACCTTTTTTATTGCTGAATTGCCAGTTTGTTCCACATATTTTGTTAAGCAGGCCACACACTATTTTATCTTATTTATACCAATTGTATTTAGCAAAGCGGTAAAACACCTGACTGATGCATTCCTTCAAGATAAAAGGGAAAGCGCGTAGTTACTTATATTTTATGTTTTTCTTTTTGATCTGAGTTTTCTTTATGATGAAGAGGTTCAGCATATAAGATCGATAGGCTGATTAAGTATTGCAGAGTCTCTATGAGGTTGTAAATATGAAAGTGAGGGTAGATATCTTAAGTAACCTAAGCTTTTACCTCTTTATAAGACACACTTTTGAATTCCAGCCTTGTTTTAATTGAATAAGGTTTAAAGTAGGTATGAAGTTTCAGCTTTTACTGATGGTCATGTTTTTTTTTATAATAATATAATATTAGGTAAGGCTTGTCTAATTATGAACAAGTAATTTGAAAATGGTGTCTTTAATATTAGATCATCAACCTTACTAATATAATAAATGCGAAAATGTGTGTTGATGATTGTAAATCATAATATGACGTCCTTCGCCAGATCGTCGGTCCACCCAGTGGGGTCTAGTATTAGTCCAATGCGCGGTCACTATTCCAGAAGCATTCCACCACAGCGGTTCTTCTTAGTATAGGTATATCCCGCCTACTACCACTTCAGCTACGCAATTCTTCGAGCGATATCGGTAACAATTTAGCAAAAGACTGTAACTTGTTAAAAAATCAAATATACTTTGATGGGAAACTAAAGAAATTGTTACTATGTTAATACTGTCTGAATCTAAAACACATACACCTTCTACGTGTGCAAAAAGCAATCTCTGTGTTGGAAGCCAATAGAAACTAAAAGTACTCACGGAAAATTATTTCGATATGAGCTCAAACAATATCATTCTCGTCACACAAATCTCGGAATTGGCTTAAGTAAACATACCGAGTGTGTTGGCTCAGCAAACAAATTCTTAGATGGAAAATGTTCTAGGATTTCATATGGGGGTGAATCGTTTGAAGTAAGGATTCCTCTTAATATGTCACCTATTTCATTAAACCATGTCTGTTGGAATTATAATCCCTTCCTTAAGGATCTGAATGATTTACAATGGTCAGAAAAACGGCATGTCCCGTTTGTACACTTTCCCGTTTTGTCACCCATCTATACTTACTAATATTATAAATGAAGAGTTTGTTTGTTTGTTTGTTTGTTTGTTTGAACGCGCTAATCTCAGGAAGTACTGGTTCGAATTGAAAAATTATTTTTGTGTTGGATAGTCCATTTATCGAGGAAGGCTTTAGGCTATATAACATCACGCTGCGACCAATAGAAGCGAAGCAATAGTGAAAAATGTTGCAAAAATAATCGCGATCATAATAACCGAAATTGATGCGTACGAAGTCGCGGGCAACAGCTAGTATTTAATATAATACTTACCCATAAATGGCGTTTAACCTTTCAATTCCATACATTTTGTAGCGTTTAGACAACTTTTATAAATGGCCTACATTTGGTATCGCTTGGCAAACCTTGTAGTACAGCCTTGTACCAGTACCAGCTGGCCTTTGTAGTACAGTTGCGTAGAATTGAAATAGGGCAAAGGCCTAAATGTTTCAATTCAAGTTACCACAGCGATGACAGGCACGAGCTTAATTACCACGTTTGCCAAATGCGGGTTGGTGATCACAAGAGCAAATAATGCTGGAAAATTCGAAAATCTCGTTGCCCGACCCGGAGATGAAAAGAAACTCAACCCGGGGAAGCCAGGGGCCTTATTCAGCTATTACAATTGCAGTTCAATCGTGATTGAGTTGGGCGATTTTGACATTTAGCCCATACTAGAACTGTCAAAAACCCGTTATTCAATTACGATTGTGATACGATTTCTTTAGCTGAATTTGGGGTCAGGACCCCGAGCTCCGCTCGGTACGTAAACCACTTGAGCAATGAGGCGAGAGACTAGTAGAGCAATAAGGTTGAATATATTAATTTGCCTGCAACATTATACTTACTCTTATTTATTTTTAGATTGGCAGCACTATTTTTAAAAATAGAACGATATAATACAATCTATGATAAGAGGAAAAATATAGCTCAGAAATACGTACACCATACTTGTATTGAAAGTAAGTAGGTAGTTAAAGAGTTTACATAACAAACCTTTTTAGGAAGCTATCATTGTGCATGGAAAACGATATAGTTATAAGCTTTTTATTTTATTGATTAAAGTTTGCCTTTGTTTGAATTGAATGAAAGATCATCGTCGCCATCACAGAACTTGGAAAAAGGTTAGAAAGGCTGACATGCGCCATTTGTAAGAGATTGAGAACTGATGTCGCCGCTTGCGCGACTATACATAAACGAGTTCAAAGAACGTCAATCAAGCGAATTCTTTTGACGTCGCGAAACCGTTCGGGCAGAAGTAAAAGTATTTGCTCATAACCTCTGTGGCGCGCGTGCCCCGCCTACATCGCCTTTCCAACCTTTTCCCATGTTCTGTGGTCATCATCACCAGATTTCCCATTTTTTTTTCTTTAATAGCCACTAAGGCCTGCTTGGTTAAAGCAGTTAGAGGGCAGTGATAGGAAAATGCTGTTGCTCGCATTATTTTGGCGGTATTAAAAGTAAAATTCTTCAAAAATTCTTAGCATCCCGGATCTGCAAGCGTATACGAATGAAAAAATAATGCAAGCAAATGGTCTGTTTGTGACCATACCTTTATTTAAGACACTTTTAATGGGGATATTATTTCTAAACCTTTATATTAAACAGTTTTTTCCCATCTAACTTGGTTTTATAAACATGAACAAAACAAAATTATCCATATTGGTGCAGTCGATTAGAAGTAACGCGCCTACATACATTTTGATGACTATCTGTATACAATAGAAGATTTTAATGTTTATTGTTCGCGTCATTTAAATAAATATCATAACAATTAAATCGCTCTCGCGTCCGCTCGTGCTAACACCACAGCCTTAACGTTTGAGGGTGCTTCAAACAACCGGCAGTCGCAAAAATAAAATTGTTCATACTAATGCACAGAAATAACGTATATTTTTATTCCTCTTCAACATTGAAGCAGGGAAACCTTTTCCGCAGTCATTATTGTAACAGTAAGTTTTATTTGGGATTTTAATTTAAAACTAATAGGGGTTAAAGTATGAAATTGCCGTTTTGTGTGGACGAAATCGAGAAAAGTAATTTTTCCATACTAACAATTTTTTAGTTTTTTTAAAAACGCCTGAACCGTTTTCGATGCAAATTAAGGTGAAAGTTAGATGGTTATAAAGCTACGCATTATAGTATTTAAATTTCTGAAAATCAAAGTATATAATACAAATATACTTAATTGAAGCAAGAAGGTCAGTTGACACATTGTAAGGGGTCTTTTCAACGACTTCCTTTGAAGTAATAGGCACTAGTATTGCATTTTTTTTTAGTCAAAAGTTACTTTATTTAGTTTTTGATACAATACAAAAATAATTTCGCAATAATATGACTATACTTAAGAGCTATAAACAAAATAAAAAGTGGGAAAATAATCGGCAATTTCATACTTTAACCCCTATTATTTCACGAAATCATAATAATACATTTTTCCGGGATAAAAAGGTGCCAAATGTGCCATTTGACCCCATAGTAAAGTAACAGCTTATAATCATCCCACACAGGGCAAAGGCCTCCATCATTGAATTCAAGTTACCACAGCAATGATAGGTACAGGCATAACTACGCTTGCCAAATCTATTTAGTCCGATAATCCGTTTATAATAAAATTGTTACTCGCCATTTCTTAAATTTAAATGTTGTCGAAACGACTTATTTCGATTAAACTATTTTGAAGCCTGAATTAAAGGGGATCCTAGTTCAGGCACATAAATATTTTTGAACAATTCGTATTAAAGTAGTATACTTCGTGACTTCATCATCATCATCATCATCATCATCAGCCTATCACAGTCCACAGCTGGACATAGGCCTCTCCAATTGCACGCCACTTAGGTCGATCCTCGGCTTCTCGCATCCAGCTCCTGCCAGCCACCTTGCGCAAATCATCACTCCACCTGGCCTGAGGGCGTCCTACAGTAGTCCTACGTTTGCCGAGACGCGGTCTCCACTCAAGAAAGTGACTTAAGGTTAAATAAATAAATTATAAAAAATGTTATTAAATGACGACTTAGTTGATGTAATGGTGCGGTGGGTGACACAAGGTTTTCAGGATCGATTCCCGGTCGGGACAATTTAGGAAACGGTGTAGTCGAAGGTATTTAAAATGGACTATTTACCAGAAGGGTGTTATAGTTGCTTATTGGAAAGTAAATTAAAACGTTGCGTTGGTCCCGGCTTTATAACGCAAGATGGTAGACGTAAAATACTTTTTAACCGACTTCCAAAAAAGGAGGAGGTCTCAATTCGACTGTATTATTATTATTATTATTTTCACCAGACTATTTTTTTATGGGAAATTCAACAGCTTTAATACAATTTAGAAAGCTTAATATATAGTCTATGTGAGTTTCATAAAAATAGCATTGATGTACAATATAAGAGTATTTTATAAAAAATCGATGTTAGTATCGTAATTGGTTCAGAGATGGTCGAAAGTGTAAGCAAAAAGCATATTCTTAAGAATTATTAAGAAAAATATATTGTTCTTTATCACCATGGTAATAAAAGGAATTTTATAAGTACAAACATGTGTAGTCAACATAAATGTATTAATTCTAATACTATTTTACGTAATAATCATTCAACCATTTCATTCAATGGACAATTAACTGTGCGAAATTCTTAGAATAGCTCTCAGTTAAAGGTTTTTGGGTGAGCATTTCTCTTTGACTGAATCGAAAAGTAAAAGTGCTAAACCTAATCGCTTTCATGTATAATTCAACGCGTCTTGAAAGACTAAGTCTATTTTCAATACAAAAGTCTAGAATGAAATTAGGCTTCAATGTTAATAATATCTTAAATTTGCTTTTTTTATTACGAAGTAGGTTCTATTATGACATTGTATCTACAATAGTCGACTGAAGCGGCCATTGTCCTATTTACGCTTTTGATATTTCATCATTCAATAGCCTCAGTTGTCCCACCGCCAGACAGCAAGTGATTTGCTATCACCTGTTTTTTCGCTCAAGAAACGTACCAAAAAAATCGCCATTTTTTTATTGTACATTTCCTGAGCGAAACCCACCACATACACTGTTCTTATCCCAAAGTGATTAACTATTTTAAGCACTCGTATGGCATAAATGAAATAATGTTTCGTAGTTATACTCGTCATATATGTCTACCGCTAAAGCTAATAATTTAACCCACATTCACCAAGGCACACACATTAACACACACTCGCGCACACACACACACACACACACATACACTCTGTGCAATTGTTTAATTAATATTGTTAATTTCTAACTATCCCACTTACTATCTAATTGTGATAAACATGTATAAAGAGAAGCCTGACTCTCATAACACAGGTTAACCTTATATGAGAGCAGTGCGAATAGTGTACTGATAAAAGTGTATTTAATAAAGATATTTGATTTGATTTGAATTTGATTTTGTATTGTGGAAATCCGAAGCAACCTAGGTAAGTACCACAAACACCCAGACCCGAGAATATGTAGAAAAACCACTTTTTTCATTGACCTGTACGAGAATCGAACCCGGGACCTTGGGGCAGGCGATACCTTAAAAAGTGGTGTGTTCTCCACTCCGCCATGGAGGTCGACAACACTCGTATATAAGTACATTCCGTGTAAACTAAAGAGATGCATTAATAGTTAATCGCTAACCGTTCACACTGACGAGGACTACATATTTAGTTTTTTGCTGGGCGACCGTTTCGGTAATTGCTGTATATCAGAAACGGTTGGACGCACACTCATGATTTTTTGTATACAGATACAGTAAATTTGTGCATATTTGTGCCGCAATTTTCATTTACATGACTAGCATGCTTCAGGATCTAATCTTTTATTTCCTAAAAAATGTAAGTCCAGCCGACCAGTTTCCGATATACAGCAATCACCGAAACGTTCGCCCTGCAAAAAACAAAATAAGTCTGACATCTTAAGAGGCACAAATTTGACTTTTACGGCACATTTATACTCGTATATAGGCAACCTTTATGCATATTTATACACCTAGGACCCATCAATTAAAAAAAATTGCTAGGCGAACGTTCGTGCAGCAGAATCCATTTTTTTTTTTAATAATAAAATAAACTTTATTTTCTCATCACAAACACATGTAAGTATACAATTTTATGATAACTAAATAGACAAGCAGTATTAAACATCACACGTAGTTTGTGTGAGACTGACGCCTGTGATTGATATTAATATACCAGTAATTTAAATAACTCTGAAGCTGTTAGACGCACAAATATAAGATTTCGGGCACATTTACACGATATAAGGCACTAATTATCTGCATCATCCAATTTTCGAATAGGCGATACTTTTTGCTGGGCGAACGCACACGCTGAAGCAGCAGATGGTGATTAGTAAGAAGAAACGATGGCCGTTGGGGCGGAAAAGTTCGACGATCTTAAGGTACTGTATGATTGCTGACAATAGTTAAAAAAAAAGTGCACCGGTCGATGATCTCTAGGTCTGTATGAGTGCTGACAATAGTAAAGAAAAATGTGAGTGTCTTGCGCTGCTTCTTTTAGGCACTATCCCACACTTGTCTCGAAGCTATTAAGTAATAACGCATAGGTACACAATAATGCAGCTCAACTATATCAATGTCATTTAAACCCCTAAAATTAATGTTTAATATCACACACGACTGGGTTTCTATCTCAATAAATTAAAAAATATAACCTTACCTGAACCAGACGGGAGGTCCCAAAGGACTTGTTTCGGAGCTTATAGTCTGACCTTTGATAGGCTTAACTTTTAACCTGTCTTTAACTTTACTAGCATTCTGCGCGCGACTTCGTACGCTTGGATTGAAATTTGTAAATATCTTGCAGGATTTGTATACTTTTTTGGATTAAATATCTCCAAGGCCAAGATCTCAGGGTCCCGGGTTCGAAACCCTGGTCAGTTAAAAAGTCAAAAGTCAAAAGTTGCAAAATTCCGAACATTGCTGTGGTAACTTGAGTTTAATGATGGAGGCCTTTTCCCTGCATTAGAATGATTGTAGACTGTCATTTTACTTTGAAATCAGACATAACAAATATACACAGAAAAATATGTTACTATGTTTGAGGTCGAACTCAATCAAAATGAGGATGAGTTCGACCACAAACGTAGTGACACGAGATATTTTACCCGACTATTACGACAAACCCACCAGGAAGGGTTATGATTTTAGTTAGTCTATGTGAGTATTTATGTGGGTTCCATATTTGCGGCTAAACTACTAACGGCCGGTCCTTATAACCTATCTATCTTCAGTTTTGGCATATCGTAGATAGAAAGCAACTTCTGTCTTTGTTTCTCTGGACGGCAAAATCAGAGATAAAAACTGTTTCCTATCTCCGAAATGTCAAAACTGGCGACAGATAGATTTTAGGGACCGGCCGTTTTGGTGAATGAGCTATCTATCGATTCCTAATTGTAGTCCGGATATCATAAGCTACTTATTGTCCAGAAAGCTACATGGCGAATGCTACAACAATATATTGGGTTACTTCTGCAAAAAAAGTTTGCAGTCAAAACGAGTATCAAATTAATGTAATAAGACAAAATTTTGTGTACAAAATGTTTAAATAATAGCAAATACCTAATATGAAAATATAATAATAACCCCTCCACTGGCAAGGAGTCCGATTCGGGCCACGTCAAAAATCTAAACTTCTGGCACGAGGTCCGAATCGGGCTTCCTACTTAGTTGCGTTTTTCGTGGGAATTCCTACAGACGCGGCTGTTCCTATCCCTTTTGCACCTATATCGCTGTGTAGAAGAAAGACAATAATAATAAACAGCGAATATACAGGGTGGCTCCAAAATCATTGGCATTTTTGTAGTCGGGTTACAGTTTTTTAAATTATTTATTATTTCTAAAAGAAAGAAAGAAAAAAAGAAAGAAAGAAAGAATTATTTATTTTGACACAGATAATACAAGAACGAAACACAGCACATTGTTTAAAAACTCAGCATTAGTCGTGACAGACGTGGCCATCACGACGCCGATTTTCAGCGGGACCCCAACGCAGGGTACGTGCGACGCGAAAAGACTATAATAGCTGCTTCTATCCGTCCTGGCCTTGCACGATTTTACCAATGAAGATAATGCAAGCAAATGGTCGCTCTTTATGAACATGTTTAACACTTTTTATGTGTATATTTCTAAATATATATATAATTAGCGAACATTATCTTCCTTAGAAACCTTAGACCATTACGTAAGAAAAAGATTCATCTAAGTTAAGTCGATCTGAAGCTATGCATATACATTTCGGTACTTCATTTATATTTATACAGACGGTAGATGAAGATAGATACATAGGAAAAGATTGTACAGAGTGTCCAGTAAGTACCACAACAAACTTAAGGAGAAGCAAGGTGTAAGGGTCAGCTATCATACAAAAAATATTACCTCTGTAAAGTGATGCAATACTTTTT
Organism: Anania crocealis; assembly: GCA_949315895.1. Classification (NCBI taxonomy): domain Eukaryota; kingdom Metazoa; phylum Arthropoda; class Insecta; order Lepidoptera; family Crambidae; genus Anania; species Anania crocealis. The sequence continues at coordinate 13,030,076 of OX438872.1, forward strand.
TGAAATCCCTATCCATAATAATCCCCTAGCAAATTTATAGGGCTACTTGGATAGTTCAATGCATTATTTTTTCACCACCGTTGGTCAAAGTTATCAGAGGATAAGCAGTATCTCGAAAACTATGACACTATTACACAGGTTATTTTTTTTTACCTTGCTTCTCGTTAAGTTTGTCTTGTGGTACTTACTGGATTCCCTGTGTAGATACACAATATTAAGCTACCTGTTTTACGAAGGCCGTAACATTTCTCTTCAATGCTTTATTTACTGTTATAACAAATATCTCTTTAGTCCTTCAAGGCATATCAAATATTCAAGACAGTCTCTCAATTACAAATCTGACCTTTCTAAAACACGGTAAACTATCAGGGTCTAATACTAAAAGGCATTTGTGGTCGAAACTACCATTTTGCCTCCGGCAAAGCCAAAGGTCTCAACAGGGTACGTAGGCCATAGCATAGCTTGAACAAAAACAGCTACACCATTTTTTTTTCCTACTAATAGAAGTAAGAAAACTTTACTATGCACAACTTTCCGCTCTCAGGGCTACTGTTTTAACCACAGAACACGGATAAAAGGTTAGAAAGGCGACGTAGGCAGGGCAGGCGCGCCACATAGATGCTGAGAAAATGCTCAGACTTCTGCCCAAACATGAATGTAAGTGAGCACTGTGATTGGCTTCTTTTGATGTCGCGCAACCCTATTGGTCGCGCGACGTCAACAAAATTCGCTTGACGTCCTTGGAACTCGTTTATGTGTGCGAAAGCTTGTGTTATTATGAGCACAAGTAGTAGTGGGACGCAAGCGGCGGCAACGGTTCTTTCAGCGACTTCTCATAAAAATTGCGCAAGACAGCCTTTCTAACCTCTTTTCATGTTCTAAGGTTCTAACCGTTAAGCTGCCTAGACATTTGGAGTGTCAAAGAGTTTTTTTAAGGCTTAACGCTGTGAGTTTTATAATTTTTTTTGGTTAGTACCTCCATCATTTCAATTAACCCTAGCAATTTATTGGCTTACAGAACAGTTTTAAAAAGCTTTTCCTGTAGATATCCTGTTAGTGGATGATATTTAATTTGACTTTAATGAAAAGAGTAACATATTTTGGAACATTTCCAACAATAATTAGTTCTACAGTTCCTTGAAACTAAATTTGACTGCCCACATAAGTCACTTGTACCTGCAATCTTAATTTGCTTACCACACGACTACGGCCATGTTGTGTTCCCACGAAACTACACGGAGTTTGTAGATAAATTAATTTGCATGGTCCTTTACATCTCTATCAGATGATTTTAAAATGTTACGTCCAATCCGAAAGACAACGTTTCTGATGGCTATACAAGCTAAGGCTGCGCGCCCACGTCCGATAGTCGGTGACATACTGATTGCAATAGTGCTAACACTCGTACCTACTATAAATAATCGGTCAAAAATGTATACGCTGCTGTCTACTATAGAAAAGTCGCTCCGACTATCGGTCCTACAATAAGCAGGACGTGGGCGGGCCTAATGCGGGAGTAGCATGGTCTGCTACAGAATTAAACAGCATGTTACTTATTCTGTTATCTTAAGTATATAGAAACTGGTAAGCTTTATACTTTAACAACTATAGTACTTATAAGTAGCGATATTCTCAAATACGAGTAACTAATATTGGAACAGAATGTCTGTTCTTTCACGGTATGTGGTTGTACTTAGGCCAAGCAAGAAACCGTTGACTTTCATAATTACGAGGGTAAGGCCGTGGGATGGCACGGTCCCGCATTTCAATTGTTACTTCAGCTATTTGGGAGGTTTTTTTAGGGTTACTTATGGTAAGTATCCCCTTTAGCGGAGATACGGGTTTGAGACTTGAGTAGTGCAATGTGAACCGGGGTGAGAGGATAAATCTTTAAGGGTCCTGTTTCAGAAAATCTTTATTTTGCACTTTGAAAATAGTGTGCTATATTTTGGAGATCGCTTAAGGAAAAAAATCTTCATAGGAATAAATTATAGGATTACTTGGAGCTAGCAGAAGCATAGTAGGGCAAGTTAAACATCTCTTTTAGTTTTTTAGACTTTTAGATAAGGACGTATCTGCACAACTGTTTTATTTAAGTTGCTAGAATAAATTATTAATGATGCTTTGAATAAAAATTTCGACTGCCATAGATGGGAATCGAACCCAATTTTTCGTTCACCGAGCTCTACCTACTCACTTTACTTAAAGTGTACCTAAGTTTAAAATTTAAAAATAATAGCACCACTCTTTATCTCTCCCTATGGGTCTCGTAAGAGGCGACTAAAAGAGTACTGCCAGATGAAGACGGGGAATGGAGTCTTTTCTCCACCATCGGTCAAATGAATGTTAACTAGAAAAATATAATTATGTTTTTTTTTAATTATTTGTAATGTTGGTCACATTAAATTTTATATTATTAACTAGCTGTTGCCCGCGACTTCGTCCGCGTCAATTTCTGTTATTATGATCGCGATTAATATCAATATTTTTTTCCCGTTTTTGCAACGTTTTTCACTGATGCTTCGCTCCTATTGGTTGCAGCTTGATGTTATATAGCCAAAAACCTTCCTCGATAAATGGACTATCCAACACAAAAATAATTTTTCAATTCGAACCAGTGCTTCTGGAGATTAGCGCGTTCAAACAAACAAACAAACAAACTCTTCAGCTTTATAATATTAGTATAGATTACAAGTGCATCTGCGTCTGTTACCTCTTAACGCCTAACTGTTAATTGGGTTGATAAATGCTCTAGTGTGTTAGTTATCACTTTATAGTATAAGATCCCACCATACAACGTCCTTCACCGAGCTGGTTATTGGATGAAAAGTATTTTATATGCAATTAAATATGCCAATAAATATACCTATTGCAAATGGGTTGACTAAAAAATTTCAGTCCAGAATAGACTTTTTAAAATTTGACAACCGGACTTCAGGTCTGGTTTTTCGCATTCAACCCTATTCCACCGTATTCATAATTACATAATATTTATTTGCATTTAACTTTATTTAATTAAATAGTTACCAGTACCATATACCATACCATAATACCAGTAACCAGACCACGCAAGTTACTAGTATCGATTTACCTGTTTATACCTGCCTACTCAAGGGTTGTGACGGGAAAAAAATAGTCAACCTAACGTTTGCATATGTATGGGCTTCATACTTTCGATTGTTATGGAATTTGTCTATTAACCAAACCAGTGAAAAGTTTAAAAAAAATTGTTAATTAATCATACTCTGGACTCATTTTTTTTAGGCAACCCATTTGTAATATATTTATTGGCATATTTAATTGAATAGAAAATACTTTTCATCCAATAACCAGCTCGGTAAAGGTCGTTGTATGGTGGGATCTTAGACCCAACCCGCTTACAAAGCGCAGCGATTTTGGTAAAATCCTCTTTAAACCCTAGTTCGCATCAGGCTGGGCCAGTATTTTAGTCGAGTGACTCACTTTTCACTCGCTACTAACCAAAAACCATTCGTACTTTCGTTCGAGTACAGTTCAAAATGAGTGTGTTTTGAATGAACTCGAATAAATCGACAGATTCGGACTTGTTTAGCCAGTAAGCCAGTGAGCAGGGACGCGTGGTGGGAGGTGCTACTTGCCCGTTAAAAATATAACAAAATACTCGACTACTCTCGACTTAATTTTACGAACCTTAATTTTACGAAAAATATTTTACAATACTACCAGAATGACTTGTAAGATCGCAATTGCATGAAACCCCGTAAGTGTTAAGTGTTTATTGTAAAAACAAATCTATTAAAAGTTAGCAAAAAAAACTGCGAGTGCTATCAGAATTAGTTTTAAGGTTACGATCTACCAGAAGTTATTGTTATCTGTACCGCTGTCTTTTATGAATTACAAGGCATATATATGCATATTTGACTTTAATAGTAAAAAAGCATTCATTAACAGAAACAATAGTCTCACATCAATGTATTTAATCTGATACGAATTACGTTATAATATTTTAGTACTAACAGTAAGTATTATTATACCTACTAACCAGAAAATTCACGTTACTAAAAACTAGATTTTTAAAATATATTTTCAAAATGTATAGTTGTCACTTATAGCACTATGCGATAGCACTATGCGTTAAAGTTAACTTCCTCAAATTCTGGTTAGTAAAACCATAAAACTAGACCTTTTTCTCGGTGCAAATTTTTGTTGTTCATACGCGTTTAGCTACAAAATTACTCGCTACTCGACTAAAATACTAGCATGATGCGAACTAGGCTTTAGATAGGTCTGTGTATGTCAAGGCTGATGATGATGATAAAAACCTATTATTTTCAGTTCAAAAATCACTAATGAAAAGTGAAGCCGTAAACTCACACTTGAAGACGATTAATAAAGAAAACGTATGACCATATAAATAACGACTTGGCAACTTTACTTCGCAGATAAAACTCAAAGCACGTGTTATTGCCGTTGGCAAACTTTAAATTACTTATTGATTTAAATTTTATCAATTTAAAACTCGGTTGGAGATACTTGGATAGTTGTAATGAGGTTGGAGACATGTTTGAAAAAAATACATTACTTAATCAAGTTGATGTGTAAGTGGGAGTATCAAAACACATCTATTTATAACGATGTTCTTAACACCGAAAACTTATATTTTCATCATCATCATTATTGCAGTCCACTGCTGGACATAGGCCTCCCCAGTTGCACGCCACTTAGGTCGATCCTCGGCTTCTCGCATCCAGCTCCTGCCAGCCACCTTGCGCAAATCATCACTCCACCTGGCCTGAGGGCGTCCTACACTACGATTGCCGAGACGCGGTCTCCACTCAAGAACTCGTCATTTCGATTGAAGATTTTCATAGTCCATTTTTTCCGACTAAAAAGCCAATCATCAACGATTCATACTGTCGAATAAATCGTAACTTTTTTATATTGTTTTGATTGACAGAATAACGGTGCATCGAATTGTCATTTCATATCCATACTTAATATTAAAATGTAATATCAGTATATAAACTTGAAAAATCCCGCTCGGCATGCGCGAGGAGATGCGGTTTCGAGTCCCGCCTGAGACATAATTTTTCAAGTTTATATACTGATATTATAATTGCAATTTAATTGCTAAAATATCAAATAATGTATTAAAATGTAAGTTTGTTTGTAACGCTTTCACGCGAAAGCTACGGAACCGATCGTCATGTAATTTTGTGCACATATTCTTGGAGGTATTAGAAATAAAATAGGCTATTTGGTATCCCACTGTTGGGCACAAGTTTTCGCATGCGCGATATAAAGTATAGTTCACGCGGGCAGAGCCGCAGGTAAAAAGCTAGTAGGTAATTAATATGTTGCTGATAAAACTATTCATAAAAACATGTACACTAAACGGATAAATAAGAATATTTTTTTTATCTGAGACTCAAGTGGAATCCAAGCTATGGGAAACAAAACATCGAGCTTAGCCTATTTGGGCGAAATTCATGAAACTAAAGAGAAACAACGTTAAAGTGATTTGTGTTTAATAACTATTCGGAAAATGTGATATTACGTGATTCTAGGAACTGTTCTATATGATAGAGGAGAGGAAGGTCTTCGCTCGCGGCTTTGCCCGCGTTAACTCCACGTCATATCGCGTGGTCGGAAACCTGTGCCTCGCGGTATTGAAGAATATAGAAAGATAGATTAGGTAGGCTTAATACATTCGTGTCAGTAAAAACATGGAAATACACATACAGAATTTCAACCCAATCGGTCAAGCCGTTTAGTGGTTGACATACCGACAGCAGCGCCACCTACCGGGTCCCGCGGTAAAAATTAACCTATATAAATTAATTTTTCAAATCGGTCCCGTAGTTTCAGAGCCTATTCAATACAAACAAACAATAAAAAAATTCCACTTTATAATATTAGTATAGATTTTAATCATTTAATTGCAATCATAATACCAGTATTAAAAAAAAACCGTTTTAATTATTTACTGATTCTTAATATTGAATAAAAAGGTCTGCAAATAGTTGCAAAAGAAATTTAATGTATGAAAAAATAAACTATCACAATTATAACCATAGATTTAATATATTCTATGAATATAACAGTCGTATTTAATTGACGTTTCCTTTGACATAAAACGCATGTAGGTATTATCAAAAATTAAATAAAAATATTTTTAGAGGGCAGTTATGGACGAAAAAAGTGTTTTTAGTGTGTGTTTTTTTGCAAGTAGCTGTGTATCGCTTCGGTAAAATGAAGATACAATTGGCCTCCACGTGTACGTAGGTAACTATCTACTTATTTACTATTTTAATAAACAAACTTTATCAATAAAATTGTTATAATATCGTAGTAGTGTAGTGGTGTTAGTGGCCGCTTTCAGGGGCCTATTACTGGAGTATGAAAGTCTATCTATTCTATCTATGTTAATACCATTTGTCAGGCAGGGCCATAATACTTCTATAGTCCCAGCCATTTACCCAGAAGACTAGCATCCAAACCCTATAGCCTAGTATACATGCATAAAGATAGTAAAACAAAGAATAAAGTTAATCTTATACCATAATATTTCTTGACCTTCCGCAGCATCCCATTTACTTCTGTGCTGGTGAAGATTTTGGGCGAGTATGGTAAGTTTATTGATTTACTTGTCTATTGGCACTTCTTTTTTTTTGTGGTTTGCATCAGTACATATAACCACAATATAACCAAGACAATGGTAAGGTAAAAATGAGTTGGTTATGATATGCTACATCCAATGATATTTAAAAAGTAATAGATATGTTACATGCGCTCTCAATATGCGTCCCTAAAACGTCACAATTGTGACGTCTTTTCAAATCCATGAAAGAGAAAGTAATTGTTCTTTTCACTAGTATGACAAGGACAAAATAAGAATAACGCATGTGTGCAGTTGTTCGCAAGCGGCACATATATTTCGATAGTTTTGTAAGGGCATAACCTATCTATACTTTTTAAATATCATTGGCTACATCTTATTTATTATTTTTAAAGTAATTTTAGGTTATAATAACAGAAACAATAATTAATTATGTAAAAAACACATTTATAAAATAAATTAAACCATTTAATAGATTTAAACTATGTAGTGACTAAAAGAGTCAGTAAGAAATAAATATGTAAAATAAAGTTTATATAAGTATGTCAGTATAATATAAACTTTAAAAATTTTGTCTCAGGCGGGACTCAAACCCGCATCTCCTCGCAAGTTTGAGTCCCGCCTGAGACAAAATTTTTCAAGTTTATAAACTGATATTATAATTGCAAGTTAATTGCTAAAATATCAAATAAAGTATATTATTTAGGTCAGTTCATTGGGACACAATATAATGTAGTGAAGTTACAATTAAAATAAAAATAAAATAATAAAAATTTGCTTTAAAAACATTTTAGAAAAAAAATTCAATACATCTTAATATATTTTTTTTCGAATTTAGAATCAAAACTATTATTTATATAAAAATATAAAGAAACATAAAATAAAATAAGAATTAAATGTAATGTTTCTACATAAAGTAGGTAGGTATATTGTACTTTAGGATGGAATGACATATTGTACAGTTATTACTAAGTAAAATGATATTTGACTTATGTGAAAAAGTTATACCTAAATATATTAAATTCAGGTAGTTAATTTCAAATTATAGGAATTTATTTACTATTGAGCTACTGTTCAGGAAAACCTGTACCTTTCCCTTTATTGATTCTTACAATTTTACCTTGCATTTCTCGCGGAATGCCATGTCTTTCAGTCAAATGTCTCCTAACAGTCTCTGTCTTAGCATAAGTAGTATCACATTTATGACATAAATACACATACATCCTTTCATGAACGCTATTAGAATGAGCTTGCATCTCCGCTATTCTATAAAATTTTCTCGGACACTGCGGACATTGAACACTCTTCTCTTTGTGATAGATCATGTGTTTGGTCCATATAGCTCTTCTCCGGAATGTCAATCCACATTTATCACACGTGTATGGACGCTCACCAGTGTGTAAACGTATATGTTCAGTTAGAATAAACTTTCTCGGTGCTTTGTAAGGGCAATGTGGGCATTGCAAGTATGGTCCAGTACCATGACGAGTAACATGGTGCATTTGAAGTTCGACTAACAATGGAAAGCCTTTACCGCAGTGTTCACATATGAAATTGAAACCATTGTGGCGTTGCATATGATATTTATATGTATGTTGATTGGCCAATACTTTCTGACATATTTTACAAACATACCTTTCAGATTTAGCTGTCACTTTAATATGCTTATTTAATGGTTTCTCTTTTTTTTGTGAATTTTGTCCAATTTCTCGCTTCACAAAGTCATTGTAGTCACTTCCTGAGTAGTTTGAGAATTGAAGCACTCTTTTTTCCAGTTGGTCCAAAATCTCATCAGCACTGTTGCAATCTGTGTCCTCCCCAACATCATCACAATTATTTTCATTTTCGTAATTAAATTCTACATTATTGGTATCAAAGTTTTTGACTACCTTGTCTTTAACACATTTAGATTCTTCTTTATTGCTCACTGATGTGATATTTGATAATTCTTGAGGGAAAGTATTACTAAATAGGGCAAAGTCTACAATCATTTCTTTGAGGTTAGAGTCGTATTCTTTGTACTGATTATATAAGTTTAAAAGGTTCCTGTCGCTTGATTCACACTTCAGTTTGAATTTAATAGCTTGTTTTAACATTGCTAAACAGTTTTGGCACATAGAATGCGGTAATTCATCGTACATTTCGATAGAAACATTCGCGAACTTTTCGACTGCCTTTCCGTAACAACTTAGCCCGTCTTCACTGTTTTTGTCTGTGAGACAAACCATATTTTCATTTCTTTTAAAAGATAAACAAACTCGGCATATAAGTTTGTAGCACTCATCATAACTATCCATTGTTATTTAGTATTTTCGAAATCGTAAACACACACAATCCCTTTGTTTTTATCAACATGAAGTTTGACAGATTAGGTTCCCACACTTGACATTTTTACTTTTAAAATAGCGATAAGCGCGTTCCGTTTTACCAGAAAAGTCATAAAGCAAAATTGTTGTACAACAAACAAAATATTAATTTAGTTGCTAACTAGTTTTCCATATTTACGTATTTTGATTATACATATTAACTTAAGCATTACTAGCTGTTGGCCGCGCCTTCGTATGCGTCAATTTCTGTTTTTCAAATTATGATCGCGATTATTTTTGCAACATTTTTTACTGATGCTTCGCTGCTATTGGTCGCAGCGTGATGTTATGAAGCCTTCCTCGATAAATTGACTATCCAACACGAAAATATTTTTTCAATTCGACACAGTACTTCCTGAGATAATATTAATATACCTAGATTTAAACTAAATGAAAGTTTTATTAAAAGGTAAGTAAAGGTTTGTTTATGTTTTCTGTAGTTTTATTAAACCGAACTACATGAATAAGTGTGTTGTGATTCCAGGCTTAATAATATCTCAGCGACACCCGATTTTGTGTGTCATAAATAAGACGATATGTAAGACAGACGTGTGATCAAACAACAATCAAAAAGACTCCGGATTTAATTGAGCTAGCCACAGCCGTTTGGTTGATGATAGTATTGATAGTCCTCGTCTGCGTCAACTTTCAACATAGATTTAATATACTACTGATAGATTGGCAATGAAAAGAGACAGAATACAATGCAGCTATACGATAGAACGAGATAGATCACAAGGCCGTTCACGTACACGCTAAGAACCCGTAGCGTTTTTCTGAGTTCTGACGTCTGTCACGCGCAACACAATATTCCCTTTAGTTTTACTAGTTTCATTTTTATTATTGTAAAAAAGTGTCGAGTTGATGTATTTTCATTATGGTTACATGTTCAGTACCTGGAAGTAACTCATCTAAAAAAGGGAACCAACATAATTGTACATTTCACCCGTCAACACACAATCGCGATTATCAGCAGCAAAATGCAATGTTTCAGAGCTTTGACTAAAGTTTTGTATACTAATTGATAGGGCATTTCATTAGAACAAGGATTTAAATTCAAATGAATTCAATTAAAAATAATATCAAATACGTGAATTTCAGCAATTACTAACGTCACTTTTGTATTTTAGTGATTGACGTTGTCGATGACATCTTATCGACATTTTATTAGCTGACATATTTCACATTGTAAACCGCATACAGCCTAAATTGTTGAAATACGTTAGAAATGGTTGAAATTGCCTAATAGAAAAGAATGTTCGCCCAATAAATATTCGAGCATTTGCAGTTTACATTTGGACCCTAAGTGTTTTTAACACAGAGGCTGAAGCCTGTAAAATTACGCTCTAGATCAATCTCCATATTGTTCAAGCCCCCATCAATCCCCATTACTTAAACATTAAATATATGTATATTTAGTGTACGTTTGTAATGTGTAATTGAAAAATAAATATCAGTTTTATTTCAACTTTGGCGATCGCGATCACAAAATGAGGCAAAATTGTTAAATACTGGCAAGTAAAGCCTACGATATTTTTTACAATAAATTGATTTTGTTTTATTATACAATAAAAAACATATCTAGGTATTTACTTGCAGTTTTTTGGCGTTCTTTTAATAATACTAAAAAATAAGTCACCTGCGTCAACGTAAACTGTGTCGATGGAATCGATATCGAAAGCAAGCAGACAATGCAGTACCTGCACTATTTATCTCACGCACATGCTCACTTTATGCACACTAGCGTAACATAGTTTTGGTCTCGTTTTCAGGATTCAATTGCCAATCTATCATCTATATTAAATCTATGACTTTCAATAATCAATTTCATGTAATAAAATATTATTTAATTTTATTGAAGTTGTTATTACTTAATATTTATTTATTCTCTTCAGTTCTTTTCTTTTTGTATTGATTATTTATGTAAGTACGGTTTTTGAGTAGTATTTTCTAGAAAATAAAAACTAGTTACCAATTACTTAACATTAACTTACTAGGTACTGTTAGTTTAGTATGTACCAACCACAGAACATGGAAAAAGGTTAAAAAACCGGCCAAGTGCACGCGCACGAAGGGTTCCGTACCAAAAAGGGTTTGTTGTATGGGAGCCCCCTGAAATATTTATTTTAGTATTTGTTGTTATTGCGGCAACAGAAACACATAATTTGTAAAAATTTCAACAGTCTAGCAATCGCGGCTCTTGTGATACAGCCTGGTGACAGAGCGACGGACAGACGGACCGACGGACAGACAGCGAAGTCTTAGTAATAGGGTCCCGTTTTTTCCTTTTGGGTACGGAACCCTAAAAAGCAACGTAGGCGACCATAGTGGTCACGCGACGTCAAGAATGGGGGCTATCGCTAGTGAATTTGCCACTAGAGGCGCTAGTGTAGCGTGAGGTCCAATATCATTCACTTTGTACTGGTTTTTGCGGAATTTGTCGCATAAATTATAATTTCTTTAATTTACCTGCTGGAAAGTGATCTTTTCGTAAAATTATCGCAAATATGGATTATTTGGCGATTAATGTGAACGCTTTGAAAGCGGAATTAAGAAAAAGCGCAAAAATAGGCGCCCTCAAAGAGCAACTATTTTAGAAGTTAGTTTGTTGATATCAAGAAGTTATTTATAAATAATAAACTTTAATTAGATTCAAGATTTATACTTTTTTTCGGCGCCGATCGCCTTTTACAGCTTTAACTCCGGACCTCAGTCTACAGTGGCGCCAACTGGTGAGCAAAGAAACGGTAGTCCCCATTTGCTTGATTGGCGTTCTTTAAACTCGTTGGCGTTGGTGTGTAGTGGTGCGCAAGCGGCGACATCGGTTCTCATACAAATGGTGCAAGACAGCGTTTCTAACCTTATTCCATCCAATTATAATACAAATTCAACTTTCCTTTTTTTTTCCTTATAAGACTTATATTTAAATTTAGAAAAGGTTCTAGAAGAACACACAGACCAGCGTTGCCAGACGTCCCAATTTTAGCGAGACGTCCCGATTTTTAAATCAAAATTAAATGACCCGCGCGGGACAAGCTCAGTCCCGCTTTTCTGGATTAACTTGACCGTGCGAGAAGAAGAGAAAAAGGATACTTTAAAAGAAGTTAAATCTTCACAGAAATATTATGAATATGTAATTATTATAAATAAAATTATTCTCTTATTGGAAGTTGCAATTTGAACACTCACTTCTCAGACTATTATTTGAAATGCCATATTTTTATAAGAAACAAAACTTTTTTGATTTCTGTTTTTTTATTTTTCTTTTTATTTAGAAGACGAATAAGACTCAACTTTTTAACTATCTGATTTAAATTATCATATTTTTATTAAAATACATTTTTTATGGACATTTTTACTATCTATTGTCACGTTAACGTAATTTGAAGTCAAATAAAAAGATAAATATTCTAAAACTTTTGATAAGTTTTTTTACTATATCCCGCTTTTGACGATAGAAATCCCGCTTTTTTCACTCAAAAAGTTTCTAAATCCCGACTTGGCAAAATAAAAACTGGCAACGCTGACGCAGACCTACGGGTGGGTGGTGGTACGTACGGGTGTTCATTTATTGGTAAGAGCGTTTTTCTGTCAGTAATTGCGTATAGTAAGTTTTAATTAGACGTTTCTTGGCTACTGTGTTTTTTTTAAATAATTTCTTCGATTGGTTATTAAAATTGATATTTTACGGATGTGTGCCGTGCTGTGATAGCGGGATGCTTACAACTGGTTGTGGTTTTAAAGCCTCCCGTATTAAAAGCATAAGTGGGGAAGACTGTCAAACGTTTTTTCAAACTAAAACAAGCATAGGTAATCATAGAGCAAGTTCAATAGGAGCTTGTTAAAATGTTATAACGAAGGCTGCCAAAAGCGAAAATAAAAAAAGAATTAAAATGATAGATAAAATAGGTACTTCAAAAGTTCAAAGTTCCATTAAGTTCAGAGGGCGCAAGTTCTTTGTGATAATAATTCACGTAATATTACTAAGCACATCTATGGGATTATTCAGGAAGTTTTTCCTTTTGCCAGCCACTAAGTCATTTTTAATGTCTCTTAAAAAGTTAATTGGCTTCATTGGCAAATTTCTAGCAGTCTTTCTTTTGTAACACAAAGCTTGAAATAATAATTATAATCTTACTTGTCAATGATTATGCTTCTTTTAAAACTTAAATAGGATTACTGAAGTGCGGATTTTGTGCGAACTTTTAGTATTGTTTGAGACATTTTATTAATTATATTCTATTTATAATTTAAGTCAATAATATCAGCCTGTTATTGTATCCAGCACGTATGTTGCCAGCACGTTAAAGAGAAGGCAATTAAAAGAAAATTGCCGAAAGAAGACGGGCAGCAACGTGTTTTTCACAATTGTTCGAACAGTGATCGCCATCCCGCCTGCCAAGTGTGGCGATTATGGCAAAGTCAAAATTCTCATATTAGGTACCTTTTTACAAGATTGACCAATTACAATAAACTGTTTTATTTTCGACAGTTGATCACCAGTTTGTTCCAAATAAGTTTAAACATGCCTAAGAGCAGGAAATTAGATTCAGACAGCAAAGTTTTATAGGTGTTGCAAGGGGTCGCGAAAACGGTATCATTTAGGAGGCAAGATAAATACATCATCATCATTCACTAGCCCTGTTCCCAGGTCATCTGGGGTCGGCGCAGTATGTTTTCCTCTTCCATACAATCCCATCAGTCGTCATCGAGTCGTTTACTCCCTTCTCAATCATATCCTTTCTAACGCAATCAATCCATTTCTTTTTAGGTCGCCCTCTACCCGTCCATCCATCAACAGTCATATTCATCACTCTTCTTGTCACGTACCCTTCATCTCTTCTCATCACATGTCCATATGATAGGCGATTTCCTTTCAACTTTTCTACTAATGGTGCTACTTTCATACTTCCTCTAATATATTCATTTCTTATTTTATCAGTTTTTGTCACTCGACACATCAACCTTAACATTCTCATTTCTGCTGCATGCAATCGTCTCTCATCAACCTTCTTTACGGCCCAGCATTCCGATCCATAAATTAAGGCAAGATAAATACAAATCTAAAAAAATATATTTTAGACAATTGTAAGTATTTGGAGTTACATCTAACGTATTTAAGGTTAGAGTCAAAAAACTTGCATGTTTGCGATCGTAAACAATGTTAAAACTTACAAGACTTTTTTAATAGCAAAGGTTTTATGTAACTATTACTAAACTTTTTATTTTATTTTAGAAGATGGCAAATAAGAAACTATTTTAATCTCGTCAGAACTACGCAAAGGAATAAAACTCTTAAGTCTAAAGTCATGTTCTAGATAAGTTACGTTTGTCGCTATTTTAAAGTTACGCCAATAAAAACATAATTATTATGTCTGAGGCGTCGTTGTTTAGAGAATATGATTCACACGAGGTATATTTTATGATTATCTGTAGAGAGATGATCTTACCTTCGTTCTTCTTTCCATAAAGTAGAATGAGACAGTCTTCATATTATATTTAAGAATGTTGTAAAGTTTGCAATTTGCAATGTTATCCTCTTAAAACGGCGCATATCTCTGTAATAAGACGGAACAGCAATACTATGTTAAATATTTTAATGTTATTTACCTACTAGTTTAAATATTTTAAAACTTAATCAACTCGGAGATTGTTATTATTATGTTTGTTGTTATTTTATTATTATTATTATTATTATTAGCTAATATTAACCCAAGAGTGGGCGCGTCTTTCTACGTAACGTCAGTGGGCGCGTGGGGAGCATTTTGCCGCCACTTTTTATTCACCATTTTAAGTAGGAATGTGGCGATTTAATTAATTAATTTTCTCATGATTTAAATAATACATAAAATTTGTAATGAAAAATCAACACATTTAATAAATACTGTTTTAGGATCTTTGGTTTACATAAGATTTTAGAAAATTTAATATTTTTAGGGACTTTTTTCACTTATCCTGTACAATACTCTTTAAAACTGAAAATAAGCGAAATAATGAAACATTAACATATGTTTTCTGAATCTACAGTATACGTTTATTCAATAAGTCTTCACATAGGTTTGTCAAATGTTCATTGCACAGTAATTTTGAGCCTCTGCAACACCCTTTTTTCGTGAGCCTATTTTTTCTGTAGTGGGCATATACGGCATTTGTCTCTATCTTTGAGGAAGATATTTTATCAATAAGCACAAAGAGAGCAAATGAGTTGCTTAAAAAAATTTAAGAGGATAGAATAGGCAACCTCATTGGCCATCTGCAAGTTATTCTCTTCACAGAATAGTCTGCTATCATTTGGTCAACAACGTCAACATCTTCTTTGGTTTCATTATAAAATGTTATAAAGTAAAACTTTCGTCGCGCTAAACCTGAAAAATGAGGACGAAGGCATTAAATCCTGAAATTAAGCCTTTTCTTAATTTATCAAATAAATACATCAGAAAATATAGTCTTCATTTTAATTTACTAAAAATATATGACATAATTTTACCTACGTGAGTGGGCGCGCGGTGAGCAATTTGCCGCTCGGCAACACCTGACAGCATCAACCTCCTCCTCAAGCAGCTCCCCAACCACCAGTCCAGCTTTAAAGCATATTGTGAATATAACTGGGAGCAGCTACTAAAAACCACAAGCCTATTGGGCAATAATTGTACGATTAATTAACGTTTTATTAGCGCGGGCGGCAAAATGCTCATAGCGCGCCCACTCTAGGGTTAAAAAATCTTTTTTTTTTTTTTTTTTTTTTTTTTTTTTTTTTTTTTTTTTTTTTTTTTTTTTTGAAAGGACCTATGCTGTGGCAGAAGGCCGTTACAGCTTCACCGGGCGGGTTTTAGGCGAGTGCGGAAGGCACTCAGCCCAAAAGCGGCCTGCTAGCGGGTACCTCGAGCGCGAGGCGAGTCCTAGGCTTCGCGTAGCGAAGCCTAGGGCTCGCCCGCGCAGGGGCCCCGTACTAGCGGCGCGATCGGACCGTGTCGGGTGCTGAAGGCACCCGGCCAAGAGGTCAACCCGACTAGTGGTTGCATCGCGTAGCTCGGCGCTGCAACACAGACTGGTCTGTGCATACAGACCGATCTACGCGAGCCCCGTTCTAGTGGGCCCGATCGAGGGGGGCAGACTAGGCCTCAAGGGCGCCTCTGTAGGCTCGGACCTCGGCTTGGGCCGTCGTCCGAAGGGCGGACTGGTGAGAAGCGGCCAGGTACATGTCTGTACCTGCCAAAATGATGCAAGGGTCCTCGCACTCGCCGGCGAGTGCGCTGATTCGATCTAGTGCTTGTCGGGTGTGTACTGTTGTGAGTGGTGAATTGTTTTACGAACGATGTGATTTCGTCGTCGGGATCTTCGAGAACGTTCCTCGGTCGGCGGAAACGGGCTTCGACATCTTTTTGGCACAAGTAGGTGGCGGCTTTGACTATGAGAGGATTCGTATGATTGACGGCTTTATCAAAGAAGTGTTGAGACGCTTCTTTCATAAAGCTGGCAATCGACGGAATGTTAAGGTCGCGATGCAAATTATCGTTACGCACATACCACGGGGCATCCGAGGCAGAGCGTAAGAATTTGTTTTGGAGGATTTGGAGTCTTTCTAGTTCTGAGGGGCTGGCATGAGCGAACACTGGACTAGCGTAAGTCATCACGGGTCGAATACAGGCTTTGTAAATTGTCAACTTATTTCTAAGTGACATTTTACTCTTCCTGCCGATATAGTAGTAGAGCCTTGAAAAGTAAAAGGCTGCAGTCTGACGGACGCGTTTTATGTGAGGTTTAAAGCTCATTCTACGGTCTAAGGTGACACCTAGGTATTTGACTGTCTTCTCCCAAGGGATCGGACGGTCGGTTAAAAAATCCATGTCTCGGAACTCAATTCTTCTACCGTGAAAAGTTGTAAGATCCATGTAATACCAAGTTGGGTAATATTGTCAGTCCTTGAATTACCTTCTGTGAACTAAGTTATTTTTAGTGAACGTACCAATATAATTATTATTAAATTTTTTAAATGATTGAATGAATTGGCTTTTGTTGAAAATAGCTTGAACTGCTTCGAGAAAATAATAGCTGTAAAGTTTAATAAAAAAAAAATATTATCGGATTATTATTTTTATTAAGTATAGTGCCAAACAAAGGACCTTCGAATATTCGCATATTTCCATAAAAAGCCATAAATGTTTTCAAAGATCTTTAAGATATGGCAACATTTTAACATCTCTTTATAAATTCATCAGAAGAGCAATACATTTTTCTGAATTGCGCCAAGCTAGCGTGTTTTCTTAACCTCTTTTACATAATCATGATGTAATGCTGTTTGAGCAAGTTAATGAACTAGACTCACTTAAGGGACAAACGACTCACTTCAGCTTCTGTACAGTCTTGAGAATCAGATGGAATGTGCCTGACATTTGTTTTTAACCCGCCATTTAGGTAAAGACTTTTTTGTATAGCTAAATAAAAGTTCGTGTTAAGACGCTGACTGCAGCCGATGACCTTGAGCAATGAACACGCCCACAAATTTATTCGTCTTTGAATTTCTTTGGAACGCGCCACAGCTATCACTGTCGATTCTCGTAGGAGTGACAGAGAAAAAGCGCATGGAATAGAAGGGCCTAAATGCCAAACAACAAAATTCGTTGTGCAATTTAAAATTGCCATTTTATTAAAAATCTAAATCAGCCATTTGCTTAAGCAACATGTAATATACAATATAGTAAAATTTTATTATCATTGTTATACGGACTGCTGAGAAAAATGGTAATATATGTATTTTCAGAGGCTACTTTGAGGTTTTTTTCTATCGAGAAAAGTTTTTAGAATCGTGTTTTGGAAACAGCCACCTGGTCGAAAATATGATCAATTACAACTACATAGAATTTGGCAACAATACGAGCCATAGGCTTAAAGCAAAACAATCTTCATTGAGCTCAATTTGGCTCATGTCAGCGTCTTCATTTTCTACCACCTGTAAAATGAAGCCAACGTTATGTTATCATCATGTTTAACATCTTGGCAGTGTAATTTCTTTTTTAACCATTTCTTTATAAAAATACCTATTAAACATTGGTCTTTGCCCTGCTGTGGGATGATTATAAGTTACTTAACTATTACTTACCTATTTGAGGACGTAATGTTTTATAAATATACAGGTTGTTAGGTAAATGGTACCTTTTTTTTATGAGGGAGAGTGTGGTTACGCACTTCCTGTGACGGCGGGGGCCGTTGCAGGGGTGTGTGCGACTCGTCCTTTCTAACGGACCATACCCACTTAACCTACCTCCGTGTACCTCACAACGTATGTTGACAGTGTATGGGCTTCCCTTAGGATGCGTTCCATGCACCGCCTACGTACGGCCTACGCCGGGCCTCAGGCATAAAATATGGGTGATTCTGTACACCAGAAATCACCTCCAGTCTGGCAAGCTGTGCAATGCGAGCGTTAAGCCCCCCGGCCCAACTCCTACTAGCCTGCTTGAGAGGGAAAGTTGAGTTCGGCGTATGCCTTCTCGTCCTCCCCCGCGAGCAACCTTGCCGACCCGATCCGTGGGCACCCTTTTTAACGACAGTGCATGTCGTTGCAAGGGGCCGCCAACGTCTCACACCCACTCGCCGCCCAGCATAGCTCAAACCATTCTGGGAAGCGAGCGACTTCCGTCCGCCGCGGGGCTGACGCCCCAACGGCAACACCGCCGTCGCGCCCTCCAGCGCGAATGGCCACAACAGGCCACGGGCCGAAGCCCGCTACCACCGTCTGGCGGAGACGCATTCAACAGCGGGCTGCCCAAGCCTACTGGAAGCGCCTCCTGCCGTTCCGCCGCCTCCGTGTGGGTTTTGGTCCGCGAGCCGGCCAAAGGGCCGGTACCCTCCATGTCTGGAGGGCGTTCCCCTATCCACCACCTGGGGACGCTCCCGGTAGGAGACCCAAATCTCCTCGGTAGGAAAATGGTACCTCTATTAAGCCAAAACTACCCTATCTTTTCATAATAATATACATATAAATAGTATACAGGATGAAATTTTAACCACCTTCCAAATTTTAATATATCAATCTACGAGACAAAAAACAAATGACGTATTTTTTCTTTTGGTATAGCCCAGTACAAAAATGTCGAGATAAAGCACTTAGAAAATGATAGCCAAAATTCTAAAATTTTTTATAAGGCCGCCTAGCAACTCTTTTTTTACGCGTTGCGCATCTCATTCATTCATTATCATCCCAGGTACATGACTTATTAAAGTAAGATTAAATTAAATTACGATACTATTCATAAGTTTTTTGCTTTCCCTTTATACTTTAACAGGTCTAGGACCGTAAAAATTAAAAACTATATCGCGAAAAAAATTTGATTTACTTTTTTTACTACATAAATAGCCTCTAAATACGATACTGAACGCCTATAAAAATTTTGGAAAGTGGTTAAAATTTCACCCTGTATAGTGAAGTCAGTTTTTTTTTCTTTCATAAAAACCTAGATTACGATTTCTATGAATTATTTTTTTCATAAATGATGATATCAATTTCTGACTTTACCATAGTATTCATACATTGTCAGTTACGGCTTGATATACAATTTACCTAAAACCCTGTTTAAGTGTTTTGATTAGTTACTAAGTAGCATTGTAAAAGCACATAGGGCTAGTCCAGCAAACTCAGAACAATTTCTGATACACACTCGCACCCCAATTCCATAACAAGCTCGCGTTTCAGCTGAACTTGTTTGGAAGCTTTCCAAAGCTTCGAACGTAGCATTCGCTAAAACTGTACTGACGAAGCTAAATAACTTACATTACCATATTGCTATGTTTTGGAAATAATAAGCAAATTAGATTCGTGTCGTATGGTGACAGCACAAAATTATATTAGCATCAGTTCCTCTCGTTCTATGGGTGTCTTAAGAGGAGACTAAAACCTGTCGGGGTCCATAGAGATACATTAATAGTGTACCACTTTTATAACTTAAAGAACGCGATGAGATTATCGAGTATTGAAAAAAAGAGTAGGTACTGGCTGAAGAAGCCGGGCGTCTGCGTTTTTTCAAACGTCAAAACCAATAGTCAAACTGCCAAGTGTATCTTTCTTTTTTACCACATTTATGATGGGTACATGCATAATCACCACGCTTGCAAAACGCTGGTAAGTGATGATAAACCGAGCAAGTTCCAAAAATTCGTCCACTAGACTAACGGGGCGTTCAATTAATAATTAATTATTTAGATGAAAACAAAATAATCAGAGCGAAATTGTGATAAAACATTTGAGCTCAAGGGTACGTACTTAATCCAAGATCAGGTAAAAGCTGAAATATAACTGGGATTCGTTTACTTTGCATAAAACTTAGGTTGTAATCGATTTTATAATCACGGATAGCTAACAAATTGTCGCAAATCCCAAGGGTTGCCAATAAACAAAACTACCCTTACCGTAGGTGGCGAAATTATTGCAACGGTCCAAATCCAAAAATCCCGCCCCGTTTATCTGTTGACCTTGCTTGGAGCCTGGCATATGGTTTAGTGTTGTGAACGTATCGATAGATTTAATGTCGATTCGTATTAAATAATGTATCACTCTGTTTTATGTGTTCACATAGATACAGGCTCTTATTTGATAACTTTTTTATCTTGTAGTTCACAAAAACTTTAATGTACATATTATTATTTTATAGCTTCAAACAATATCTAACATTAACAAATTTTGGGAATTCCGTTCGTTAATCAAACACAACCAATTTTAAAAGGGCCCTATCAATAAAAATAGTTTCCTCATTGCTATTTCGTTGTTGGTTCCAAACAAGGCATAGTTGTGTGCGTGCATTACAATTGTGCCCTGGGAGGTTTTTTGTTCTTTCAACTACTGTATTGTACCTTACTGTAGTAAGGATTTCAGTAATCGAATTAATTCATTTTTTACCTTTTCGGCGTTTCGATCTAATTGCACGAATCATGGTCGCTATAAAATTTTAAATTTCAAGTGTTAAAATGCAACATGAAAGTTTAAAATCCTACTTAAGACATCAGTCGAAATAAAAAACATTTATCGATAGTCGATTTTTCTTTTTTTCACATCACTGTTTTCCCTTTTTAAGGCAATACCTCACGCTACTACGTTTGTTATTGTTGTTAAAAGCTTTCCTGGGTTTGACAAAAACAAGCAATAAGTTACGAAAGGATATAATTATCTTTTTAGGATAGTATTTTTTTTCTTACCATATTTTTCTTTTGTTAAATTAAAAAATGGTATCCTCTTAGATTCATATAACGTATGATTTGGATGTTGTTAAAAATTCTACGTGTAAGAAGTCGCAGAATGTCAGTTGATCAAAATAATGTCGACGACTTCCTTAATCCAATTATTCCTAATCCCCATAGAATGGGATAAGACAAACCAATTCCTTAAAAGTAGAATAACTCACAAAAAATATTACGATACTCAAAGGCCATTGTCAACATGACAAGTAGTTTATTACAAAATCAACAGATGGCGTTGCATGTATGTTATACCACAATGGCGTTTGGAATCCCTCAAACATTTTGTTCCTCAGTGCAACCTGGTTTATGAACCAGGTTTATGGGCTTAGGCCCAAATTGATACAGTCGTATAGCTTCCTATGGTAATAAATGGTTTATTATTGTGATGATTATACTCAGCTAAGCAAGAATGTAGCAACTTACTTAACTTCACTACGAGGTAAAACCGTATCTTGAATGTGCAATTAATTTTATTCGTTAGATATTGTTAGGTATATCAAATTCGTCTTAAATGTGCAGTAAGGAGAAATTCTTAGTATTTTCTTGTTCTGTTATTGATGAGAGCTATTGGATTGGCCTGGTAGAAATCCTTTGTAAAGTTTGCTAACTAGAACGTTGTCGCTCAAAGATGCCAATTCATTTAGTGTAGCGTATTTTCAAAGAAGAATTTGAAAATTGTCTTTCGCATTTAGGTACCTATATTATTACCTATCCTTAGATGTAATATGCGAATGCGTACGTGTTGTAATCTTTAAATACCACGGGAAACGTACATTATTCTACTATTAACTTCGTGCTCAATTTAATGCAGATACGTTTATCTAGTCTTGGGAGATTTAGTAACAACCACCCATACGAGCTTTCGCATTTATAATATTGGTAAAATAAGTAATTTTTTTATTTATTTATTTAAATCAGGCAACAAAAGGCCCATACAATATATACCTTAAAGTCTAACATACATAATATACACAACAACAAAAAATATTACTATTTTCTGTCTAATACACGTAGAGAAGGCGGCGACGTGTCGCGCAATGTAGTGTCAGGTCCGACCGCGGAATCGTCGAAATAAAACACCTCTAGGCCAAAAATCTTCTTTCACGAAGGTCGACAGATGTTCGGTTGGTACTCGTACTCTCACCACAAATGAATTAAAATTCACATTATGACGGGAAACCAGCCGCTCGACCCTCAGAGTAAATTTGGCTTTCAGTAAAGGTTATAAAGTATGACTAAGATGTTAGGTAAGATTCGTATTGTAAAAAAAAATTTTTGAAGTAAAAAGATAATAAAATAAATACGCCATCCCTTTTCGATCTATGAATTTATGAATTTCGTAAATAACAACATTCATAAATCGGATTCACTTACAACATGGTTTGAATCTGACCTAATTTAGGAATCAGGTCAGGTTCAAACCATGCTGACATTATCTTTAAATTGTCCTAGCTCGCATTGGCATATATCTTATGTAAACATATTTATTTAAAAAGAGGCTGACAATAGTTAGACCGAGTTTCTTGCGCTGCTCCTTCTCGGCACTAACCTACATTTGTCCCGAAGCAGTGGTAGGTTTAAATATTGGGACGTGTAAAAGCGTCTCCAGGAGCCTTATCACATGAATAAATATTATTGCTGAAATAAAACAGATCTTACTGATTCAAAAATTCAAGAATCGAAAATGGGTGGCGCATTCATTTTATTATCTGCTTACATCAAAAATCTTTTTTCTCCTGAATTTCTCTTTATATGGGTGTCGTAAACTAAACGTGACAAGCAGCACCGTCATCTTTTTTCCATTGGTCTCCATTTTAGTTTTATTTCTTCATAAGTTTTATGAAGCCGAATGCTTACAATTACTTGCTAAGGGGATACAGAAATGTCCACAAAAAATAACAGAATATATAATCCAGTATTTAAACTTGAAAAATCATAATTTTTTCAAGTTTCCAGTCCCGCCTGAGACATATCTCAGGCGGGACTAGAACCCTCATCTCCATGCATACCGGGCGCGGCGCTATACCATTTGTAATTAAATAACTAAAATATTATATAATGATATAGTCAACACATAAGTACTTATTACTTACATTGCTTTCAATCGCCATCTGGTATTCTCTTTACGGAGTTAGAAATTATTGAATCCTCATACAAACCACCTTTCCATTTTAATCCCTTAAGGAATATGTTAATAAATAATATTCTACTCTGTAATATTCCAGGATACATACCATCTTTACCAAATTGTATCTAAAAAAGTTAAGAAACTATTGATTTCCAATACAAACTTACACCATGCATAAAACCCTTTGGTGGGATTATTTCAAGAACAAAATTATTCTTAAGTAAATTGCAAATTACACAATTCCCGAAATCAATTCATTTTCATTATCCACCGGCAATTTACTTCCCTAAATACAGTTTCAAAACATTTAAGAAAAGCTGTTTTATCTTAAACTATTGTAAAATAATTGTAAAATATTCCCTTTTGATGTTCGAGGTAATAACTAAATACATTCATAAAACTTGCAGTTGGTCTAGTGGTTTAAATACCAGGCCAAGATCTTGGGGCCCCAGGTTCGATCCCCGGGTCGGGCAACAAAAAGTTTCGAATTTTCGAACGTTCAAATAAATCAGCATAAATCAACCCGCATTTGGCAAGCGTGGTGATTATTCCAGCTCCCTTTATTGCTGTGGTAACTTGAATTCAATGATGGAGGCCTTTTCTCTGCAGTGGGATGATTATAGTAGGTTGTTAGGTAGGTTAGGTAGGTAGGTATCTTCCAGCGCAAAGCCATGAATAAATTGATTTAATCGAACAATGTCTTTGTGGTTAAATTGGTTAGAGCAGTCACCCTGCAGCGGACGGTTGCTGGTTCAAAGCTGGAAAACAGTTTAAAAAATATTGTACCTATGTAATTTTATGATACTAAAGTATACCGGATTTCAGGTGAAGTAAGAAATCTCTTTTTATGACAGTAACTAAAGCCATACTTAGTTCATTATTTTATTAATAAAACATAACTTTATTGACACCTTTGTCGCAAATTATATCCGCCAGTATTTTAGTTTACAAAACAGGTATAAAGAATTAAAAAAATAGGTGGATAAATGACTTTGTTTCTCCACAAGATACCTACATTGGTACAATTCTTAATTAACTACCCGTAAAAAGACTTATTGGGAGTTTACACGAATCACTTAAGATTTATTATTTCATCAGTCTGACCTCATCACCCTAGACTGATTGTGCAACCCATGGAAATACGGAATGACGTTCCAGTGCAATAAAATTCAATATTTCCGTCATTGTGTATTATGTAAATACTGATAGGAAATTGTCAGTCTTCCATCTTTTCGTCTTAAGTGTTTGCAGACATGAGTCATTACTAGCAACACGCCAAACACTTTCGTCTTTTCGATTAAAGTGTGTGCGTGAAGCATAGTCGTGAAAATGGTCAAACATTGTCATAGGTACCAGGAGTCCAGGACTAGGTAGCAGTAGCGCAGGAAGCCGCCGCTCTGTGCAGGTTGCATGGGACCGATCGTTGTAGAGACCCTTTAAGGAGCCCTATGTTTAGCGGAGAGCGTACTTTGCCAGTGATGATACTCGTAATTATGAAATTGTTAGAGAATTGATATTGAAACTATTTCTAATGAACCGATTTACAATAATTCAGCTCAGCTCAGCGAGCTACTTCGCTCAGACTGATAGGTCAGACTGAAGAGTACCGATAGTGTAACCTCCCACTTACATTGTACGACAAATAAAGTAAGCTGAGTTCGAAGTAAAAACATTGAACAAGAAATCCAGTGGAAGCTGAGATCTCACTTAATCGGGAGACAAACAGGAGCGCTAATTAAATAACAGAACTTTAATTTAGTTGACAATTCTTTCTCGACTGTACTTCTTAGATAGTGTTGTAGCTGCAACAGTCGATAGTAAAGCTAATTACAATTTCCACAGGTTTTATTGGCAGCCCAAAATTTTTTTTACTTTACATCAGTTTACTGCTGGACTAGGCATTTTCAAATTGAGGATTTTTTCATGGTTTGGTTTAGCGGGGATTCCTCCGCACTTAGCTTCTCTATTGGATCATTGTACGTAATCCTCATCTTCTACTCCAACCATCTCAGGCGACTCCAGAAGACCAAAATCTTCCCTTCTCCTTAAGCTTTTGATACCGATGATGGTGATTTGAGAAACCGTGCCCTATGTTTCTGAATATAATGTTGGCACTATCCAACGTGGTAATTCGCCAGTATTTTGAGCACTATACAACGAGGACCATTTCATAGTGTTTTAGTTTTATCTATTTGTCTTTGAAAGTTGTAAATATTGTGTTTTTTTTTTGTATACCTATTACTTCTTTTATGCATATCTACTATCTATCAAACTCTAACAGATATTATTATTATATTTTGTGTTAAATGTAGCTATCAGTAACGTGTTGGCAGTTTTTATTTTGATATAAAGGCTGATTTTTAAAAAGTTTGATATAAGTTATCTGTAGGATAAACTTTGAGATGACCGATTTGCAAACGTCAATCATTTATGGATTCGTAGCATTTCTGGTAGACTTTTCAAATTAGTCGTCTTATATTTTAAGCAATGGATAACTTTAGGGCTTCTTTCCAGAATAATCTAGACATTGAAAAATAAGCCCTATGTGAAATAAATAAGGCCGCGTCTACGCACAACACTACCCTGAAGTTGATTCAAAATGGCTGCAAGTAAAGATAATTTGTAGTTAGTAGGTAATGTATTATATTCTCATTTGTTTTAAGTGTTGACTTTATGATGGTGTGATGTGGGAGGAAAGATTTGTTTTGCTAATAGCTTAATTGTTTTATTAGGTCTTCTTTGACTTTAAAATAAAGCAACGTAAACCACTGCTAGGATAATCCTTCATCATTGAATTAAGGAACCACAGCAACGGTGGGTACAGGCATTATCACCACGCTTGCCAAATGCGGGTTGGAGCAAACAAACCTGAGCCCTAAAAAGTGTTCGTAAATTCAAAACTCTTATTACCCGAGCCGGGGTTCGAACCTAGGACCCCGAGATCTTGGCCCGGTGTTTAAGCCAATAGACCAACGGGTTGTACTTTGACTTTAATTACTAACTAATTACGTCATCGCCTACTATGAGGATCGCTGAGTTGCTGCCCTACATTTGTGTAATGGGTCTTAATTGCAATTGCAAATGAATGAAAGAGATGTCAATCGATATTATGCCCAAAAGCCATAATTCCTTATTAGAAAATTTTATAGTTATACTTGTATTAAATCTCTCTATAGCTGTAGGCAAGTAATTAATGTAACTTCTATATAATTCTAAACATATTTTTTTTAATAATTTTTTTTAGGACTTGTGATCCGTTGATTGAATTAAACTAAATTAAGAATACTGCTTCGCCTACGTCTTCATGTCGTTTCGAATCCGAGCTAAATAGATTTCGGAAGTTGATATAGATTGATAATTCTAAATACCTCTCGTACGAAGTCACGGTCAGAAGCCACTTTGTAATATTATTCTAGAAAAACTTGAGTGTCCTTATTATGGAAAATTGTTAATCCATTCTACTTCACAATGCCCATTATCTTTTAAGAACTTAATTAAAACTGAACTAATTATAGCTTTGCTAAGACGACACTTGCAAAATGTAACTAGACGCGTTCTTACCCCCGTATTTATAAACAAGTAAAAGTAATTACTTGACTACAAGTAATTACTTGAGAGACAATTTGTATGCCTTAATCAAGAAATTACTAGAAGTTATAACTACCAAAAGTTAGCATTTTCAGTCAAATAATATGACTATTAATGGTGACCAATTTCTTTCACTTAAGCTCTAGGTATGAACACTTTAAGTTATGACTTTCTTAAGCAATAAGTAATTACTTCTTTATAAATACGGGGGTTAGTATCTGCAAAGGAATACTCTTAGCAGAATCGGCAAAAGGAGGTCCTCAAAATAGGCTGTAAAATCAGGAAATAATTATACAAACAATCTTTACAGCTCAATGTTAGAGCATTTGCCCGGCAATCTGAAGGTTGTAGGTTCAGATCTCACTTAAGACAGACTAAATTTATATTTTAATTAAATCTATAACGCCCTGTTGGGTTAGTGGTTTGAATAAAGAGCCAAGATCTCGTGGTCCCGGGTCCAATCCCCGGGTCAGTTAAAATCAGTTAAAATGTTTCGAAATTCCGAATTGCTCGGGTTTGTGATCACCAACTCGCGCGATTTGGCAAGCGTGGTGATTATGTCTGTACCCATGTGGTAACTTAAATTCAATAGTGAGGCTTTTGCCTTGCAGTGGGATGATTATAGGCAGTTACTTTACTATTTCACTTTTTAAAATCTATGTCTTTTACGTGTAGCGGCACTTCGTAGTCTGCAAATTATTTCGTAGCCGTAGCAACCGTAGCAGCGCTTCGTAGCCGCATTAACCCCTCATAGTCTTATACACGACCTTGCGGGTACTTTCTTCATCTGCCTATTTAATTGGAATCAACATTAATCTAATTTATTGTGAACACGCAATACGAAATCTTTACGGAAGACGTAGTTTCATTTCCTGAATGAAATCACCTAAAAAGCTAAAGAAAATACCCACCATAAGTTTATTACGTGTTTAAGAGTAACGGCCAGCAGTTAACACCGACTAACACAATCTTAAACATTTCTTAAACTTAAAGTAATTTACCTACTTTCTTACACAAGCTGCAATGCAAATTCTCCTTAATCGCATCAAGAACTTGTTTACAGGAAGGTATACTGCCATCAAAGTTCCAACTCGATGTCTCAACTTAAAGCTAAAGTAGATGTGTTTCGTTGAGATACTTTTCTGTTGCACTTGCTACGTGAATTTTTAAAGTTTATAGCGAGTTACTGGACGCTGAATACTGTTGTGAAATTTAAATTTATCTTGAAGTACATTTACGTCCTGGCTTTGTCGCGAGCTTACCAATAAAGGCAATGCTAGCAAATTGCCCTTTCGCATGTAGATATTTCTAAAACTGTTTTTTTCATTCAATTAAACATTTTCGTCCGTACCTACCTTCTCCTGGCCATTACAAATAAGACCAATAAAAAAAAGAATCTAATTTGGAACAGTCGCTGTAAAGCTATGCGCGTACATACATTTCGGTAATTGATTTTTATTATCTAAATACATAGATATACATATAAAACATATACAAAAATAACGCCCCGTCGGGCAACAAAAAGTTTCGAATTTCCGAACGATGCTCGGGTTTGTGATCACCAACCCGCATTTGACAAGCGTGGTGATTATGCCAGTACACCCATCATTGCTGTGGTAACTTGAATTCAATGATGGAGGCCTTTTCCCTGCAGTGGGATGGTTATAGGTTGTTACTTTTCTAGATATATACTTACCAGATCGAATTTGAAACAGTAGAAATAGTCTTTAATCTGCTGCTAAACTTAAGCCCCTTCAAAGGGAGGATTAAGTCATAGCCTCCATGCTAAGCAGTACTTACGTTCAATAGCTGAGTATTTTTATTACGTAATAAATACTTAACAGGCAAATAAAACAAAAGATCGGATTAAAAAAACTTGCTGCTTAAGAGGAAACACTAAGGTCGAGAGAATTGAAAAATAGGTATTTGTACAATGTATTGCTATCGCGTGTGCCCGAACGCCTCACCGCAGAGCGTGGCAGAGACAACTGCATCTTGGACCGAAAATACCTAGTAAAAACACACAAAATCAACGTTTCGTAGTCCCCCGATTCCTTTTCTAAAACTAGACCTATTTAAATACTTTTTTCATTTGAATTTAAAGAAAGGCTTTATCCGTGTTCGTATAATTTGCTTTTTATCTAAAAATTAGCCAAATTTGTTTTCTAGATGTTTGAACATAGCGGAAAAACCGGCGAATTTTTTAGATTTTTGGAGGCTCATATCTCTTTTATTAAATAATTTATGAAAAAATAGGAAAACATAGAAACATGCTTATAGTGGCCATAGATTTTTGTAATAAAAATTATTGCTCTACTGGCATTAACCAGGGAGAAATAGGGGACTACGTTTGTATGGAAAAACGGCCCTTGTGTTTCCTCTTAAAATGTGATCTAAAAGAAGAACAAATTATATACAAACTTATTTCTTTTAGAAACTTTTGCATCTTCCAATTTAAAGGTTTAGTTTGGTGAATAAAACTATACTATCGTAAAAAACCAAAACACTGTACTTTCAAAATGGCCGTTTTGAGATAATGGCACTAAAAGTTTTATTAGGTATTTCCTAATTTTTGGCTTTCCTAATGTCTTTTATTTATTAATAGCTATCTCAAACATTAGTTATTATCAACACCTATCTAGCTAAATAAGTTTTAGTACAATTATTAAGGTAGTTATTTAATAATACAATCAAACTTGTTTTACTGTGTTAACACTAATTTAATTTAGGTTTTAGTGTATAGCCAAGACACTGTATTGCGGGAAACATTGTAATGGCTTTACAAGACTATATGTGTTCACAAATTTAATGTAACTATATCATTGGTATCATTATTCATCTTTACATTATTTATAAGGGTTTTGATAAATTAAAAGTGACATTGTTATAAAATAATAACTTTATTAATTTTTATATTATTTTGTATAAGGAACATGAAATCAAAGGACTAGGTATCAGTGGTTCTTAAGAATATTAATATTAATAGGATTGTTAATGAGAATTAAATATCAGGTCATAATTATTTTGTTATACATCCGAATCAACATTTGTAGAGAGGTCTTGAACGTCTGATACAAGAAGATTCTCATAAAACAATCGACGTGATTGTGGCATACTTTTGCAAAGTTCAATTAATTCCTTTTTTTTTATTTCGTTGACTCCTCTTGGCTGAGATTCTTTCTGAATGTTATTAAATAAATCACCAGTATCTCCTACTTTCATCCTTGTACTTAGCTCTGTCTCGATTTTCTTCTTTAAAAATTTTATCTCTTTGAACTCTTCATTGTAGTCATTTTTCGCAAATATTGATATCTGACCTCTTCTAAATTCAATTACCTTTAAACTTTGCAGATTCCAGCCTTTAGGAAATTGAACTCTTGCATCATTGCCAACCAAAAACATATCGTTGTGGTCGACAACGTCTACATCCAAATTTTTTCGGGAGATTTTTATTTTGTTTACGAAATCGTCAAAATCAAAAATATCTCCGGAAGAAGCTAGTTTTTTTGCGATAGTGGCATGTACTGCATCTGCAGCCATATATGTGTGTCCAGGCTCAAAGTATTCCAACACGATTTTATCGATCAACGTGCTTTGATCATTAATCAGTCTTATTAGCGTTGAAAGCAATACTTTATTTTTATTTTGAGCATTACAATTGTCTAGAAAAAAATAGATGCATTTTTTATCTCGGCAATATTTTCTTAAAACGTGAATGAATGTGGAAGCTATGTTATAAGCTTTTCGGCCACTTTCACCTTCATGCCAAACTATGCATATGGCTTTCTTATTCTTACCCGGAGGTACGAACGACTCGTTGAACAAAACAAGTTTTCTGGAAAAATAGCTATCTTTGATGTTAATTATTGGCATACATATTGCCTTTTGCATATCCACCGTAAACAAAATATCTTTTCCTTCCGATGATTCACAAATCTCTTCAGCAGCCTGAAGATCTCTTCTCGAATTTCTTTTATTTTCGAGATGTCGGCCCAAATTTTGACAATTGTCACAGTTGCATGGTCTAGGAACATTTTTGTGTTCTTCTTCATGCTTTCTACATTTTGTGCAAATATCTTGCGGCTGTACAGTAGTCGATAAATTGAGTTTTTTAATCATTTCATGAAAATGTGGCCAACTGCAAATCTTCAAATTGTTTTCTACACAGTGTTGTTTAAAGTGTTTAAAGATTTCTGAAAATGTTATGCCTACCGGTAGATACTTTCTGTTAGGTGCATGGCTTATGTTGTAATGAGATGAAACGGGTTTATACCTCAGTATGAAATTTTTCAAGTCTTCTTGGTATGCTTCGGAGAACGCAGTGGAAGGTTTACGGCGACCTCTTGAATCAGGAGCCGCGCTTACATGAGGGTTTTTATTGCCAATGGCATAATTACTTTTCAATACAGATTGTACGGCTTCATCATTGTTAAAGCCTAAAGTATGTAAAAAGAAAACTTTACAGACTGAGACCTTGTTAAGTGACCATTTCAAAGTATTATTCCTTCGAGAATTCCTTTTTGCACGTAACGTAGGCACTCTTTCTACTTGTCGAGATATGAAATCACGTCGTCTTTGTCTATCCATATTCCAAAACTGTCTCCATATTTCTCCTCTTTCAGATTGCGTCATTTTTTCGGAGCACTTTTTAGCACACTGACATGGTCCTAAGAGAGGGTGTTTATCACGTTGAATTTGAGTCATGGTAGTTGGGTCTCTTGCTCTCTTCTTTTTCTTTGGTGGCTCCTGTTTTGAAGTGTCAGCCTCGGACGATTGTGATGTGTTCGGCATGGCAGAAACATTAAAGCCAATAGTCTTGTTTCATATTGTGGGTGGTGAACAAACTATTTCTGTTGGCGATGGACTGGTAGGAGCGATGTTAGAATTATCTACTTCTATGATCTCGGTAGGAGTAATCGCTTTGGCTAGAACTGTCTTATTTTCTGGCACATATGCGGGCCTGATCACTTCATCACTAATAACATGGATCCTATTTTCAATCAACTTTAACGGTTGGATGCTTAAATTGATAGGGAAATTCTGGTAACTTGGACCCGGTTTTGGTGAATGAACGAGTGCAACAGTTGTAATCTTGGCGATTGCACTTTCATCTTCCGAATCCGAGGTGTCGCTTTCAAATCTCGAATACTGCCGACTTTCTTGCCAGGGAAACAATTGTGTGTATTCTTTTTTTTGTTCAGCTGTTGCTTCTAAGAAACAATCCTGAAGTAAAGATTCACTCAAAGGTACCATCGGTATGGGACTCAAGTCACGTAAATCAAAATCATTGATATCTTCAAAGTCTTTTTCAGAATTTAACTGATTTAACTCAGAGGCATTCGTCATATGGCTAGAATCATTGTAATACTGTTTATTAGTTTGTGATAACTTGATTAATAATTTATTCCGTTGATTACTCATTTTCACGTATTCAAAACAAACCGTCACGACTAACGTAAACAATGCACTGACTGACCGGGCGACATTCAAATGTTTGAACCGTCACGATATCCCCACACCATCCGCACGATGAGAGAAACAATTACTTATACGGTAAGTGCAAGCGAGACAGCAATACGACGAGAGCTACGATTATAGTTCTAACAAGACTGGAGACGCGCCGTAGGTGGCAAAACACTGTATTATTTACGCGCCAAAATGTTTGTAAAGTCAAGACACTGCAAGAATGGATACAGATACAGGTGATATTCACAGTTTAAAAAATTAGCGAAATACACTTTATGCCCTTCATTTTAAGGCACAGAGGTATGCATTAGGCTAGTAGAAAACGAATAAGAGCTATAGAGACAAAACACTGTATGTGACTTTACAGTGTCATGCTTTTACACGATAGTATAGCCTAAATACCTAAAATACTTGTCAGGGCTTAATCAGTTAAAAAGCCTGTCTTAAATAATTTATTCAATTCCAAAATATTTTTAATAATTTTTATATGGTTTTAATCTAGTTGGAGATTTCCTTTAACAAATTTTCCCTGCCGCCAGAGCTTTATAAATTTTAAGAAGTTGATTGAGATCGATGAGCTTTGCTGTCTTATAGGCTTTATTGGCTTATAAACTTTGTAATGCTCCAAATCTTTATTGTCTATAAGTTTTACTGATACACAAGAATTAGCTACTTCTGTTGAATGATCTGCTTTTTCTCGGCACTAGCTCACACTTGTCCCGAACTAAGGGTAAGTTCAAATATTGGGTCGGTCGTCGTTAAAAGCGACTCAAAGGGCCTGTTTGCAGAAAAAAAACTGATTTTACTGATGATTTATGGTTTTTACTGATCATACTAAATTCATCTTCTTATTGTGAGATTATCTTTTGAGAATGATGATACTGAATTAAGAAATTTTAAGTTAAGATCGTAAAATTATCACATCGCACCCTGTTCAAAAAAATCACCATTTGTTTTAGTGATAACTTAACCTTTTCAAAGTAATTTTTCCATAGTTGAACCGAATCAGAATAACTAATGACATAATTCATTTAAACTTTAATTTTTCCATTGCAAAATCTATCTAGCAATATAACTCTATGTCTCTGGTTCGTGTGTATTCGGCAGTCAATACCTTTAACACATTTAAAAGCTTACTCAAAACTTATTTTCTTCATTAGATAACACCTTAGATAACACCAGCTAAATTGTACAGTTATATTTAATTTGTTTAATCTGCAATAAAGAGAACTAATCCGCCTATCTATAATTTATTAAATAAATTTATTTTTTTCCTTCTTTTTATATATCTCACATAATTTTAGCAAAAGTTTCGTTATACGAAAGTGATGGTGGTAGGGCCCAATGGCTAGGCTACGAGTCCCATTACACGGAGAGACCTTAATTAAATTCCATGGGACCTTTCAGGCCGTGATGAGTCAACAGAAACCGGAACTTCACAGATTTATAGCCATACTAAGGCGGGTTTGTGTGAGACTTTGCAATGGCTAAATCTATTGGTACAACACTTACAATTGGCATGTTATAATAACAGTTTGAATTTCATCTTATTTTGGGAAATGTTTATATTAAGCTATATACACATATATTTTGATTTAATATAAGAAGTAACGGCGTATATAATCATCCCATTGGAGGTCAAAGGCCACTACGCTTGCTAAATGCGGGTTGGTGATCACAAACCCGACCAATATTCAAAAATTCGAAAATTTTTGATGCTTGACCCGGGGTTGGATCCCAGGACCCCGAGATCTTGGCCCGGTATTCAAACCACTAGACCAACAGGGCGTTATATAATATTATACAGGATGAAAATTAAACCACCTTCCAAATTTTAATATATCAATCTATGAGACAAAAAACAAATGACGTATTTTTTCTTTTGGTTATAGCCTAGTACAGAAATGTCAAGGTAAAGCATTTAAAAATGTCCGCTAAAAATCAAATATTTTTGATACGGCCCTAGCAACACTCTTTTACGCGATGCGCATCTCATTCATTCATTACGATACTAATCATAAGTTTTTAAAATTTTCTCTATTATACCTTAACATGCCGAGGACCGTAAAAATTGAAAACTATATTGCGAAAAATACCTAATTTACATCGGCTCTAAATTCGATATTGAACGCCTATAAAAATTTTGGAAAGGGGTTAAAATTTCATCATGTATACTCAGTTACAATACGACGACCATTTGGATCAGCGGTAGTTAACGCTGCTTCTAAGCCATGGGTCGCGGGTTGGATCCCCGCACAGTACAAATATTTGTGTGCATGAACATGTCTGTTTGTACTGGTCTGGGTGTTTTCTATATATTATAAGTATGTATTTACAAAAAAAACTTATATTAGTAAGTTTATCGGTTGTCTAGTACCCAATACGACAGGGTACTTAATAGTAGCTTAATTTGGGACTAGAATGGCTCTGTGTGGCCCAGTGAGGCATGTCCTAAATATTTATTATTATTTACAATCTTATCGGACATAGCATCAAAACTTTTTTACAGCATCATCAGCAGTATATTCATGTATGACTCCATATCAGGTCTACCAATTTCAATGTTTTCGTTCTATTATAGGAATTTAAATTTAAAAATAAACGCACTAAAAGGTAAAACATTAAGGTCCGACAGCTTTGAAAAAGTAACATTTTACAAAAAAAATGCTAAACAAGTAATCATTGAAAACCAGCTGCTGCGGGCGACTTTTAATTTGAAAGTTTTTCTTAGGAACCGAAAATTTTTCCGAGACAAAAAGTATCCTATGTCTTATTCTAGTCTTTAGTCTATCTGTGTGCTGAATTCCATTTAGATCCATTAAGCTGTTTTGACATGATTGGGTAACAAACATTCCTACTTATATTACTAGGTGTTTTCTGTGAATTTTTACTCGTAGTCATTTGAATTTTAAGCTATCTCACGGATACTGCAAATGTTTTCAGGATACAAAGTAGCCTAAGTGCTATTCCAATAATAGTCTTCCTGGAGAAAATAAATAAACATCCATCCTAACTGTCGTTGTTCTAATGTAAGTAAGTGTCAAACAATAAATTAATATGGCTCCAGAGAATGAAGGAGCTAAGATTATCAAGCTCCCAAAATTACGCTTTACGCAATATAATTTTTGTTCAAATAGTTTTATTATGTAACCTACCTAATTCCAACCAACCCATAGGTGAAGGTTTCCCAAAGCACTGTAATCCCGGACCCGGAGTATATTAAATGGGATTAAACTATCACTTGACGTTGTTACCCTTAGTGCCTTGAGAAACTAGGAATATTTACACACAGTTAAAAAGGATGATGAACAAATTCTTTGGTATTTTTTCTATAGATAGTTACATACAGGATGAAATTTTAACCACCTTCCAAATTTTAATATATCAATCTACGAGACTAAAAACAAATGACGTATTTTTTGTTTTGGTATAGCTCAGTACAAAAATGTCAAGATAAAGCATTTAGAAAATGTCCGCAAAATATCTAAAATTTTTTATACAGCCGCCTAGCAACACTTTTTTTACGCGATTCGCATCTCATTTATTCATTACGATACTATTCAAACGTTTTTGATTTACCCTTTACACCTTAACAGGCCTAGGACCGTAAAAATTGAAAACTAAATTGCGAAAACATATTTTCGGGTGACAGCTTGATTTACATGTTTTACTTCATAAATGGGCTCTAAATACGATACCGAACGCCTATAAAAATTTTGGAAATTGGTTAAAATTTCACCCTGTATATTCAATTGAAAAATTTTCTTTCATTCTTTTTTATTTTGAACTTTGAAAACAATATCGGTCATGTTATCACGTAGTTGGGATCTAATCAAACTTAATGAAGGATCTTATGAGTAACCTTGGTGTGCTTTGACAATGAGTTTTACGAACCAAGTGGACTGAGTACGTGTCGTGCGGTGACTGAATTCAAAATTCATTTATTCAAGTTACTGAGACTCAATTTGTTAGTATACATGTGCACTTAAACTATGTTAGTAAAATAAAATAAAATAGGACAAATACAATTAAAATTATTTTGTGAATCTGCCTCTAACCACACCACCCGAAATGGCACAGGAACGATTCACGTAAATGCAGTCAAATCTATTTGCAATCATGCTCAGGATGCTGTTGGTGCTCCCCCGAACCCTGCGCACCAGGGACGCGCTCCGCTTACGCATGATAGTGAAGAAGCAATCTATCCTTGCTTCTGCGAACATCCCGGATGCACTACAGTAACGAGGCAACCCCACCCCTGAACGCGTTAGTATATTGCACTCGGAGGGCACTGTAAGCTTTTTGAGTATAACTGGCCCACAGGCTACACGTGTAGAAGGATGTAAAGAAGGCTCTAAATAGGGTAATCTTTACTTGTCGCGAACAACGTGCAAACCTACGAGCCAGCATGTTCGCTCTCACTGACATTGCCCTCCGTTCTCTCTCTATGTCATCATCGTCTTTCAGGTCGGGAGTCAATACATGGCCGAGGTACTTGAATTGATAGATTCGCTGCAGCTTACTATTATTTAATAATATAGGCGGAATCTAGTCATAACGATTTCCTTCGGCCTGAAAGACCATGACTTGGCTCTTGCTTACATTGTAAACTAACCCATGGGACACAGCGTAAGCTTCACATATGGACACTAGTTTTCTCAGGCCACAGATTGACGCGCTCAGCAGCACCATATCGTCGGCGTAACTGATGTTATTGACACTAATACCGTCTATGTAGCAACCAACTCTGGTGCCGCTGAGCTCGCCAATCGGTTCATTAACATACAGATTGAATAGCGTGGGTGAGCTCAGTCCTTTCTGCCTGACCCCGCACTCCAACCCATACGACTTAGATGAGACCCCTCCCCATTTTACATTATTGACCTGGTTTCCATACCAGTACTTCAAAAGATTTATAAGCTCCATGGGTAGTTGGTTTTTATCAAGTTTTTCCCACAGCACATCATAGGAAACCAGGTCAAATGCCTTCGAAAGGTCCAGAAAACACGCAAATATTGGCGTCTTACGCTTTGTATAGTAAGTGATAGTTTGCTTAAGACACAGCACAGCCGATTCGGTTGATAAATTTGGCCTGAATCCAAATTGATTGTCATGAAGTTTTATATATTTATTTAGCTGTGTATTAATCAAACCATCCAATACTTTCGAAATTACCGTCGCCAGTGATATAGGGCGATAATTATTCTTATCAGCCAGGTCGCCCGTTTTATTCTTCACTATAGGAACGACCACAGTACGCATCATATTAGACGGCATGTAGCTATGCCCCAGGCAGAGATTAAACAACAAGAACAATACACGGGGTAGGTGTGGACCAGCAAACCTCAGATGCTCGATACTGAGCCCGTCGTGACCTGGGGATTTACCTCTTGACATAGATTTAATTACTCTATCAATATCTTTGACTGTAAAGGTTATTACCCTTTTCAAGTCGGGCCCAGATTTCGGCTTATATTGTGACGGCCCTAATGGTGATTTCACTGTAAAGTGCTCAACAAATAAATTTGCGATTTCCGTAGGTTCACACACACCACCGACACTCACAGGAAGACCTGGCCTGCTTTGTAACCTATTGGTGTGCTTCCAAAAGGAGCGAAAATCATTTTTGCTATGGTGAGATGCCAGAATATCCATTTTAATTTGATTCTCGTTATCCTGACACCATTTCAAGCGGGATTTAAAACATTTTCTCGCCACACACATGTCTTTATAGACAACTCCAGACGTAGGTTTACCGTACGACACCCACAGGTTGAACTTCAGCCTAGCCCTCCCGTGTGCATCAGCTACATGTTTGTTCCAACCTATGACTGCCTTTTTTGTGCGCTTTTTGTTATTACGACTAACTATAGACGCCGCCCTTAGAGCCTCCACAATATCATTATACAACTGATCAATGACCGCACTGTGACCAGTATCTATACACATTCCATCACTACAATTTTGCAATTCGCATGGGAAGTCAATGTGCCTTAACATTTGATGACATTCTCTTTGGTAGGTATCTACTTGTTCAGGCGACCTTTCCCCCCACGCGATCACACTGAGGTTTAATAATTGTAAAAACATTAATCCGAGTGCTACTGATACTTCTTCCTCGTTTTATTGATACGAACAAACATGGACGTTAGATTCGTGAAGGTAGTACAAATTTGTACGTTGGTTAAATGTTTTGTCCCGTATGACGTCACAAAACAGATAGTCTATTAACCAGTATGGCCTGCAGCGTTTTTGCCAGTGTTCGAAAAGTGGACTTTAAAAATAAATGGTTTTTTAATCACTAAAAATATTGGGTGTTACTTTTTTTCGTCCAATCAGGCAGAGACAAATTCTTTCTTTCTTTCTTTATTTCTTTCATTTAAAACCTACTTAAAATGAGTGAAGTAGCCTATTTAGGCAATAAATTGCTTCTTAGCTATAAACTCAGTATGTAGTGCAAGGGTCTAGGTTGGTGTATTGCTCCTTTTGCACGGATTTGCCTCGTGCGTATTAATTAATAAGGTGTGTCGAAGAACCTTCTAATGAATAATTAATAATTTAACCTACACAAATTGTTTAAAATTAAGACTCATCTTTTCCATTCAATAGGCTGGAAATTAAGTACTAAATAAATTCAGAATTGGTAAATATCATAACATGGTTCTATATCGTTAGGTTTCGCTTTACTTATATACTTTTTGTTCTTAACTGTTTTTAGGAAATGATTTGTAGGTGTAAGTATGATAAAATAATTCCTGGAATATTTTTTATCGACTGTCTTAGATATGACTTGAACCGTAACCTTACCAGTCGACTGAAATAACCAGTTTTTACAAATTGAGCGAAAAAAGATTTTGTTTTGGTTCATTTTACAACGCTGCCTTTATTACTAGTTCGTGTAGGGGTAAAGTTTTTGCAACATATAAATACAGAATAAGTAGACTTTATTTAGGTAGGTCTTATTTCGAACTGAGTACTGAACTGTGGTCCGGCCACAGAAAGACACACCCACAAATGATAATATTAGCATGATCAAATACACGTCTTATTTAAATAAAACACATAGCATATAAAATACAACTACTTATCCACGCAAAACCCGTCAGCAACAGATGGCTCCCAATTCCGCTAATTTAGAAATGGCTCAATAGAATCGCAATTGTATAGTTTGACACATTTAATATGGTAGTAATGTCAAAATATACAATTGCGATGCCATTGCGATTATATTGAGCCATTTGTAAATTAGCAGAATTGGGCCCCTCTTAAATTTCAAATAAATTTAAGTGGGGCGGTAATCATTTTCAACGGATAAAGATGTATTACTTCTGGTACTAAAAGAAATTCGATTGAGAAAATTTCATTTTATTGTACATGTAGTTTGGCTTAGAATGGCGAGTAAAAACAGAAATTGGAAAACTTACTTTTTTGTCATCGTTTAAAAGAATTTGATAAATTTCGGAACTGGTTTACGCCAATAGTTTCTTTTAAGCCCAAAAGAGGGGTTAAACAGTTTCCGATAAGACACCCTTCAAATTGCAGTTTCAACTCTTGTGATAGCACTTTCGAACTTCGAAAGTAGGCGTTGTGGGCTATTTGTGGTAATGTTGGGGCTAGATAAAGTTTGCCAGCTTTAGAAGTCCTTGTGTATGGTTAAAAAAAGGCGAAAGAGACTTTAAGATGAGGCATGATGATGATCTTTGATTGTTTTTTTAAGTCACTCTTGAAGAATAGTTATTTGTTACACGAGTGCAAAGTTCCTTTTTAACCGCGTGCTCAACTTTGATGACCGAGCAAGTAAAGGATTCTAAAATTGAATCACGAGTGCAGCGAGTGATTCAAAAGAGCACAAGGTGAAAAATCTTTGCACTCGAGTGCAACACGTAACTTTTCATCCCTCATTAGCGAGGAAATGACTTAATGCAAAATAAAACATTTACAATCACAAGATACTTTTATTTCAGTTTAGGTACATATTTACTACAACATTATGATATGTAAGTGTTAAAATAAACTTCTTCGTCGCTGGAATCACTCACTTTCGTTTTTTTACTTGTTTTCAAGTTTCTTAATTATAACAATAGGAATTCAAAACAAAATGGCGAGCGCAAAGCAAATTGAAAACAAAAGTACACCAAGGAGGTTATGAGTCTGAGTTTTTAACAAATAAAAAAAAGTTGTATGATAAATACGGCACCATGAAGATGAAAGTAAATAGGTTTAATGATGTTTTGAAATCACATACCTAGTGAACTTGATGTTCTAAATTCAAATTTACTTTATCCTCTAGCGAATAAAAACCGCTTTTGCACTCAGATATCGAAGAGCAAAAATACTCTTTCCGAGATGGTGGGATGAAAACACTTTTTTTTTGTTTCAATTATTACTTTTACACATTCGTTGAACCTTCATCTTGTATCAGTCAACCTTTACAATTAAAAAAAAATTTGCTGTCTGTGAATTTTTGTTAGATGTTTAGCTGGTAGGATGAGACACTACAAAGTTTCAGAGTTTAATATCTATCATCGCCATATTATTTATTCACGCTTATTTACTCGTAGTTAGAGCATTGCTCAGTAAGCGAAAGGTTGTAAATTCATATCCCACCTAATTCAGTCCAAATTTTTATTTAGGAAATTGTATTTTCAAAGTTTTATCAAATCAAAACGTTTTTATTTCCGCACGTTTGTTGAAATAAGATTTCTTACAATGTCACTAGGTAAGAGTGAATGAGACAGGTGTAAAATGAGAACTATGGCAGACAAAGAGTGCTGTTGTTCACGGCGCGGCGCTAACAACTTCGTCCGCAGCGCAGAATAAACAAGAAGAAAAACGCCGTGGAGTAGATACTATTTCAAGCGACGGGAAAAACGGGAAGTTTTTAAATTATCGTATGCATGCATTTACTTATAAGTATACTAGCTATTACCCGCGGCTTCGCTCGCGTTAAATTCGTGGTAACAATAACATTTCACCCCTCTTTCACCTTTCATTTCACCATTTTTTTGTTAGTCACAAATAGTTACTCTCCGCATAAGGTGCATTGGGGTAATTCCGAAAAAGGGTATATTCCGAATATTTAAAAAATCTGCCAATCCTAGCGATATTTTTTTAAATGGTATAATTATTTAAGACGCCATCTTTATTGTCTAGTCCGCACTAGTTGTCGTGAGTCGCCAGTGACAGCAACACCTGAGTGGTGTCAAATTTTCTAGAACAAGTGTTTTTCGCGCCATTTTCGTTGGTTCGTAATAACCCCAACACAGTTTTTTCGGAATTCTGGTAAGTTATTTAAACTTGTATACGTTATTTTTATAGATTATCGTTTTTTGCGATTGTATAAGAGGAACACAACGGTGTGGCTATGTTTTGGTTATTTTTTCGAAAATACCCCTTAGGGGTTATTCCGATATCGCAATAGCCCCAGCCAGTTTTCTCATAGTAATGAGCAGTGGTTCTCAATCTGCAAGAAAACTAAAATTATGTTTAAAACTTTTTGTTACAGTTTTACTTTTACATAGAAAATTACTTATGTTCTTCGCTTAAATTTTAATTTAATTAGTAAAAAAGATAGGATAAGGGTTCAGCATGGTTAATTAATATAGTTCAACCCTTATGTACCTACCTATAGTATACGGTCATGCTGCAGGTTTATAAGATGTTAGTGTATGGTATTGTGTACGTATGTATGGTATGGTAGATTATATTATCAAAACCTATATCAAATAATATTTTTTACGTCATTTGCACTATTCCAGTAATAATATAAAATAAAGTAAGTTTGTTTGCTAAGTTAATAAAAGTAATATCTGAAACTAGTCATCATCGGCCTATAGCAGTCCACTGCTGGACATAGACCTCCCCCAATTCGCGCCATTTTACCTTGTCTTAGGCTTGTCGCATCCAGCTTCTGCCAGCGACCTTTCTCAAATCGTCGTACTACCTTATGTATTATATATTTTAGTACATTATTTAATATTTTAATGTTGTTTGAATGTGTGCATTGACAAAATAAAGTAATAGTGCCATTTACCTTAACCTACTCAGTGTTTTTCTTTCCTTATTATATATTATAAAGATAAAAGTAAGAACACTTTATAGATTCCTTCACCGTACATTAAGTTAAGTACAATACGAAGTAGTCATATGAGCCTGAAATGTTGAGAACCATAATCTCCTATTGGGGTAATTCCGAAATAAGCAAGGAATTTAGCGATGCCATTAACCAAACTGATAATATTTAGAGTAAGGGGTAATCATGGTTGAAAAATAAATTTAAACCTACAGTCTAAGTGCATGAAGATCAAGTTTTGAATAATGTCGGATTTACCCCAAGATGGTTCGTAATTTCCCTATTCAAAAAAAAATATGACTCAATGTTTCAAAATCATAAATTGAAGAACCCAACAACATGTTCCGAATTCTAACTGAAATAATTAATAAATCGTTTTCTTGAGTTAATGTGCGTAAAATAATATTGGCCGAAAATATAAAATAACTTTAAACATTTAATCGAAACTCAGACCTCTAGTCATCTCACATAAATTTCATTCGAAGTTACCCCAATGCACCTTACTAATTTCTAGCTTTCTACGAGTACCTTGAAAATTGCGAAATGCTCCATACAAACTTCCACCACCCATTTAGAGAAGTGGGGGTTAGAAAGAGACAAAAAGTAGCTTTTGTCACTCTCCATCCCTTCAACTATCTCCACTTAAAAAATCACGTCAATTTGTTGCTTCGTTTTGCCGTGAAAGACGGACAAACAATCAGACACACACTTTCCCATTTATAATATTACCTAAGTATGAATAAGGAAGACCACGGCTTACAATACGAGTAGTTTAATGTTTAGATACAAAAATTGTTATTAAAATCTCTTAATGGGTCCATGAAAGTAAAGTAAAGTCAAGTAACGTACTATAATCATCCTACTGCATGGAATATATCTCCATCATTGAACTCAAGTTACTACAGCAATGGTGACCGGCGATCGCAAATTCGTCATAAATCCTTCGAGAACTCCTCCATAACCGTCGGTTTCAGGTACATCTTCGCTCAGACCAGAGTCGTTGGAGGTCACAAAGGAACGGCTTTCCTCAGGGCAGTATCCTGGCGCCGCTCCTTTTTAACATCTACACCAACGATCAACCATCCAGCATAAATACGTCCCGCTTCTTATACGCCGACGATCTGGCATTAACATCACAAGGCTCCAAGTTTGAAGAAGTTGATGCTAACCTCACTGTAGCTCTCAATAATTTGAGCAGCTACTACGAGGCGAACTCACTGAAGCCAAACCCGAGTAAAACGGAGTCTTGCGCATTTCACCTGCGCAACAGAGAAGCGAGACGTAAACTCAATATTGTGTGGCAAGGGGTACCAATCTCGCACAACAACTACCCGAGATATCTTGGCGTTTCGCTAGACAGATCTCTTACTTATAAGAAGACCTGCGATAACGCCAAGAAGAAAGTGCACTCGCGGA
Organism: Anania crocealis; assembly: GCA_949315895.1. NCBI lineage: Eukaryota > Metazoa > Arthropoda > Insecta > Lepidoptera > Crambidae > Anania > Anania crocealis. The sequence continues at coordinate 13,073,941 of OX438872.1, forward strand.
ACAACTTACTGCGTTGCCTAACTACCACCAAATGGGGAGCTACGCCGCACGTGCTGCGGACGACAGGGCTAGAGCTCGCCTTCTCAGCTGGCGAGTACGCATCCCCTGTTTGGAGCCGCTCCGTTCATGCCAAGTTGGTGGATGTAGCCCTGAATGACACCTGCCGGGTCATCACTGGTTGTCTAAAACGTACCCCAGTGTCAATGCTATATCCACTAGCTGGAATAGCACCTCCGGAAGTCCGCAGGGCTGTAGCTAGCTCCACTGGAAGGGCAAACGCAGATCGCGACTCACGGCACCCTATGCACGGCCACGTCTCAGTGCCGCAAAGGCTTAAAAGCCGTCGCAGTTTTATTAAGTGTGTCGCCCCACTTTCTACCAAACCCGCACAGGCCAGACGTGATCTTTGGCGCGAAAAAGCTTCACTGCCTACTCCCTTTGTCCCACTTGCCGAGAATCTCCCTCCTGTACATGATCTACCATGGCTGATCTGGAAGTGCCTAAACAGGCTTCGGACTCAGGTCGGTCGAAGTAAGGAGAACATGGCCAGGTGGGGATTTTCGGCAAGCTCTGATGTGGACTGTGTTTGCGGTGCAGTGCAAACTATGGCACACTTAACATCGTGCCCGGCGTACTCCAACACCTGCACGCCAGCGGATTTAATGAACTGCAGTCGATCCGCAATACAAGTGGCTGAATTCTGGGCTGCTACGACGTAATTTCTCGTGTTCCATCGACACGCTAATAAGAAGACAGCAATGGTGGGTACAAATATAATCACCACCCTTTCCAATTGCAGGTCGGTGATCACAACCCCAAGCAATGTTCGAAAATTCAAAACTTTTACCCGGGTATTGATCCCAGGACCAGATCTTGGCACTGTACTTAATCCACTATAGGCGTTATTTGGATCTATCGATATGGAAATCCATAGCATGTAGCATCACTAGCAAATCGATACACCATACGTTCTCCTAAAACCACAGCTTAAACTTTGTCGCTTACTTACGAACAGTATTGACATGGGAAGTCAAAGTTTAACCATTTAGAGATTCTTACCCAATATAGTTTGGAAAGACACACATTATTAATTAAAGGATGTTTATTGGTTGTTTAAGAACCTTATTTATAGTGATGTAGGTTATTATCTTTTATGTGCCTATGTTGGCTGAAAATATATCGACATCACCTCTTCTCATCCTATGGGTGTTTTAATATGCATATAACAATTTGGACATGCTAGCTGGCTGTTCTGTGGTTTAGATTTTAAGAGATTATTTGAAACTCCGAGGTCACTATAAAAGTAACAAATGCGTCGATGTCATGCAGACTATCGAAAGGCTGTTAAAAGAGTATTTTATCTAAGTGCAAAAGCCGTTTATATCCGATAGAGGATAAAGTGAATTGAATTTAGAACATTGTGTGCACTAAGTTTCTGAATTTAAAACATCATTAAACCTATTTACTTCTACCTCCATGGGGCCTAATTTATCATACAACTTTTTAATCTGTTAAAAACTCAGAACCTCCCTTGGAACCTCCTTGGTGTACTTCTTTTTACTTTTTGAGTGATTCTAACAACGAAGACTAAACTTTATTTGATATTTTAGCAACTTAATTGCACTTATAATATCAGTATATAAACTTGAAATATGAAAACCCGCCCGGCTTGCGAGGAGATGCGGGTTCGAGTCCCGCCTGAGACAAAATTTTTCAAGTTTATATACTGATAACGAAGACTAAACTGAAGCAAAGCATCTTGTGATTGTTTTTTTTTTTTTTTGCTTTTAGTCATTTCCTCGCTAAGGTGATATGAAAAGTTACATATTACACTGGCTAACGCTCAGGAAACTAATTTCTGAATTCTTCGCTTGCTCGCTCGTCAAATTGAGCAAGCAGTTAAAAAGCGCACCTTAGGAGACTAGAGGCCTATGTCCAGCAGTGGACTGCCGTAGGCTGATGACGATGATGATAATGATCATGGTTAAAAAGCAACTTTAAACTCATAACAAATAACTTTGGCTGTACCATTCATAGGTGTTAAACTATGGACGCCAATAAATATCAGTAGAACATTAAAATATCTCAACCAATTGCTTGCGCCTTTTTTACATTTAATACATTTTGAGATATTCTAATTCCAGATGTTTTTAACACCTATGGACACGATATAGGTTGGACACGATATAGGACACGTAAAGATGTAAAGTGTTCAAACCGTCTAGTCTGGACCAATTATGTTGACGTTTGGAACATTTTTACTGTGACCAATGACCATAAACGCTGTTATTTATTCAAAACGCGTCGTCGGGATTGATTGTCCTGGCGTTCAGAACATCTCTTTCGTGACCACGGACATAACGTGTCAAATTAAAATGGACGCAAGTTAAATCAGCAAATATATCTGTCACATGTTTTACAATGTGGACCGACGATCTGGTCAAGGTCGCGGGAAGTCGCTGGATGCGTACAGCACAGGATCGGTCGTTGTGGAGATCCTTGGAGGAGGCCTTTGCCCAACAGTGGGCGTCTTTCGGCTAATATGATGATGTTTAATTTTAGGGTAAACTCAAAACAATTATGTATCTTTGTCTAAAACTGGTACAACACTTCCTTCGTCGTAACAATAGCAATGTCATTAAATGTCCCAACTCAACAAGGACATTTGCGTATTGTCACATAAAATACTCTTTCCATGTAACCCAAACCATGAAAACGATACATTCAATCATTTTAGAGTTCTATAGGATGGCAAAAAGACCCTTAAAATATTGTTTGTTAGCGGTGGGTAAAAAAGTTTAGTAGATTCTTAGCTAAAAGTTTGAATTATATTAGGGGTTAAAGTATGAAATTGCCGTTTTGTATGGACGAAATCGAGAAAAGTCATTTTTCCATACTAACAATTTTTTAGTTTTTTTAAAAACGCCTGAACCGTTTTCGATGCAATTAAAGGTGAAAGTTAGATGGTTATAAAGCTACGCATTATAGTATTTAAATTTCTGAAAATCAAAGTATATAATACAAATATACTTAATTGAAGCAAGAAGGTCAGCTGACACATTGTAAGGGGTCTTTTCAACGACTTCCTTTGAAGTAATAGGCACTAGTATTGCAGTTTTTTTTTAGTCAAAAGTTACTTTATTTAGTATTTGATACAATACAAAGAATTACGCAATAATATGACTATACTTAAGAGCTATAAACAAAATAAAAAGTGGGAAAATAATCGGCAATTTCATACTTTAACCCCTATTAAAATCTCAAGTGAGGTTTTAATGCGGTGTACTCGTATGTTACGATTATTGTTTGTTTGAACCGACCCAGATTAAAAGCAAATTTTCTTATAATGTCTTTGTTGTCTTGTCAGATCAAATAGAAAATCTGGTCTGACAATTTGAAATCTTCTCGTGATTGGTTTTTAAATTCAACCGTACACTTATTTCTTCAAACTCTTAAAAATATTTGTGAATGATGTAGATATCTAAGTGTATTATTTCTTGCACACTTATTTATTGATGTTCAATATAATTATAATCAATTAAGCACGCAAACGAATAACTCTAGAGGTGTAGACAGATTTTTTTTTCCTGGACCATAAAGTAAATTCAAACATCTTTACCCAGCTGTCAAAACTCGGTAAAAACACCGAAATATTTAACGCTATAATAGACCATTGCCGACAAACTGTTTCACAGTTTGGCAGAATGTCAACTTGTTGTATACTTTATTGTTATTGAAAATAATTAAAAAAAAAAAGAAAAGATTTAAATTTATTATTATCATGAAGCTAGATAACACAACGCGTAGAGAAATAAATTGCAATTGCTAGATCTAGGAAATGCTAGTCCAGCAGTGGACTGCTATTAGGTTGATGATAAAAAGATTCCATATAAACAGGACCCAATATGTGAATACGTTACTCCCTTGTCCTATTTCTTGCACTGTCACGTCGTGACGCGCGAGTTTCGTATAGCTCGCATTCCCCACGCATGACGTTGGCAAAAGTTTAAGTACTCAAGAAACAGATTTACATACCTATATTGTATATGCATACAAAGATACCTAGCATTATCAAACCCATCTTTTGAAATCGGGGTCATGAAAGTAGAGGTATTCTGATGCCGACCCAAAATAGAATAAGACTCGTAATCTTCGTCTTATCATCTTATACTTTTAACATGATCCTGGTTTCAGAGTATTCTTATTCGGATCGGTCACTGCTCGATTATATTAATAAGCTTATGGCGTTATGTCGCCCCGTTGGTCAGTGATTTAAATACCGGGCCATGATCTCGGGGTCCCAGGTTCGAATACCGTCGGGCAATAAAAAGTTTCGAATTTTCGAACGTTGCTCGGGTTTGTGATCACCAACCCGCATTTGGCAAGCGTGGTAATTATGCAAGTACCCATCATTGCAATAATGGAGACCTTTTTCTTTCATTGGGATGATTACTTATAAAGGCTGATACTTAACTTTTTTAAATATTCTGTGAATCGTCTGATTGTAGATTGTTTTTTTAATATTGTTGATATGGAATTTGATGCCATATTATATGCCAACAATCTAATGAAATTCTCGTGTCACATTTTTAACTAAACTCCTCTGAAACGGATAGATTTTTTTGTAACTTTTTGTTTAAAATATACGCCCAGGGTAGATCTGAGTTTGGATCAAAACCCGAAAAATTTACAATTACCGTGAGATAGCTTCCACAGCTAACTATAATTAAATTCACGCAGTCGTTAAGGTCGTAACATGACTATCTTCTGTGCCTTTGTATAGTCCGCTGTTTTATTAAGAAAGAAAAGAACAAGAAAGAAAGAAAATACATTTATTAAAATAAAATGTATAAATTTGGACATCACCAAATTATGAAGTAAATGGACAAACATAACCATGAATAAACTATAGATTGTAGGTTTTTTATCCACAGCAATGAAGTATATGGCACTGAACTCTGAAAATACATAAATATCAAAACACTTCCGTCTTTCATAATTATTCAGCAAAATATTATCTTTAAACCCTACAGTTGAGTGGCCCAACGGACATTTTGAAAGTTAGTTGTTCCTCTTGTTTAGCGAGGGTCGAGTTTGTTTTTATGATGTCAGAAGCAGCGTTTAACATAACATATAAATACAGAATGATTTATGTTTTTTGATGAACACACGAGTCGTTAACTACTAAAGCGTATAGTTGTAAATTTCTGCTCATTGTTTGTTGGTCTCCATATTCTTTTCTGGCGCATAACACTTTTTCTGCAGAGACTAAATGTAGTACGAAATTTGGGATTTATTGGAGAACACATTTTCTTAGTACCCACATACAAAATTGTTGACTGTAAGTAAACTATGGAGGCCAACAATATTATATCCCATACCGATTGAATGTTTTTTTATTAAACTATTTTTTTTAGGCTTTGCTAATTTAGCATGCTATCGATACCGATAGGGCACTATCGAATCTTAACCTACGGTCAGCTAGGCACATGACATTGGCTGTGTTCCTGAGTGAACCTCCTTTTGTATTATTTCATGCTTTTTTATAACTTTGCTGTCTATTTTATGTTTGGCTGTTGTAAATAATTGATATTCATTCATTCATATTCATTTAATCACACGTAAAATTTGTAACAAAAGATACAGTAATGTCGGTACTTTGAGGTCAATGAAATTGGTTACAAATTTACCTTTTCTAGGCATTGTGAATTTTTTGATGTCAACGATTATTTTACGATTTTCATTTTCGAAAGCATGCAATCATTATTAAGTATGTCAATGTCAACACCTATTACTAAATACAATAATTAAGTCATTTATTATTTTCAAAAAAAGGAAAACAACGAATTAACTTTAAGAACTATAATAAAAATAAATGTCAATAAAGAAATAAATTGTATTGAAGTATTTTATTAATTATAATTAGTCTTCAAAATATTCTTTGATGTCATAGTATGTTTTTTTGATTAGTAACATCTTTGAATTTTGAATTGAATAAAGTTGTTGGTACGTCAGTGAGCTGCTGTGTACGTATTATGGTTTTTTCTTCCTTCCATTATCCGAAAATTCCTAGTCATCCCAGAATCAGTAGTTTACAGGCTGCATAAACTAGACAGTTGGATGTGACACTTTTCTATAGGACAAAATGTACAGCAACGGCAGGTCAACCTACCCAAAAAGTTAAAGGTCATTGAATTGATTTTCAACTTTAAGTCCAACAAGTAGAGATCAATATCAATTGAGAAAATTTTACGTTTTGTGGTAGGTTTACGTGCTGTTGTGTCTCTATTTCACAATATCCCAATAATAATATATTAACCCCAACAAAATGTTTTGGCATTGAATATTTTGTGGGTTTATTCGGCATTAAAATAAATAATAAATTTGTATTTATTACCAACCTTATTACATTTAATTAAGTGTCAACGTTTTTCAAGTCTTGAAACAGCTTTTATGCTGATTGTATCAACAAAGAGATGGAGTACTTAACTGATGACATAAAGTAATTACAGACAGTAGGTATATTATAGCGCCACCTCTTCTGAATTTAGGCGCTTGGAAAATAGCGGGGCGGGGCGGACCGGTCGATATATCGAATTTCACTGCGAACGATAGGGAAAAGGAAATCCTATACCACCAACGCAGATAGAGAGCAAAAAGACCACGCACAGTACCAGGTACTGGCGTCTTTATTGCTTCACGGTTAAAAATACTGGCCAAAAATTTCGACGACATCCATGGCGGAGTGGCGTACAAACTGGTTTTCATGGTGTCGCCTGCTCCGAGTTCCCGGGTTCGATTCCCGGACGGTTTAATATAGAAAAAAATGTGTTTTTCTACATTTTCTCGGGTCCGGGTGTTTGTGGTACCTTCGTTGTTTCTGGTTTCCAAAATACGAATGCTTTAAATAGTTATTAAAATTGGGATCAGAACAATGTGTGTGATGTTGTCCACATTCATTTATTCTACCGTTTGCAATACGACGAATATCCTATTAATATTATAAATGCGAAAATTTGTAAGAATATATGGATATTTGTTACTCTTTCACGCTAAATTACTCAATGGATGTGAATGAAATTTAGCACGGTGTAAGTTTATTGGCTGAAATAACATATAGGCTACTTTTGTCCCGGGAAAAGGTGGAAAAGGTAACGGATCCCCTGGGATAATTTGAATACACAGTTTAAAATTTAAAAATCCACGCATATGAAATTGCGGGATACAGCTAATTAAATATAAATAGAACTATTAAAATCTGAAACAGCTGTCCGTCACAGCTTTGAACGGGCTTACCAAAGAGGATAATGAAACCATTTCATACAATAACCAAACATTTTATTAGGTGTTATGGCCATCAAAAACGTATAAAAAAAAGAATAGAGCAATGTGCTATAGTAATCAAATGTTATGCCCATTGGTTGTTAATTTTTGTAATAAAAGATTGGTAACATGCCTCGACCAAATCTACGAATATCTTACTGCAATTATCTATACTGTGGAAATGATTTTGGGCGAAAATATCTTTGTTTACGAGAATTACGTCCCACCCATTCACGGTTCGTTTGTTACAGTCCATTACGGCTGATCGGTTAAACAAATTGTTTCTTTCGTAAACTTTCACCGCTTTCACTGTATATCACATAAAGAAAATGGTTGATGCCCTGGCCTAAACACGCCTGGCCTGGCTTGTAGATCTCCCCACGATTTATCCCTTCAAATAATAACGGCCTATAATCATCCCACTGCAGAGAAGGCCTCCATCAGTGAATTCAAGTTATCACAGCAATGATGGGTACTGGCATAATCACCGCGCTTGCCAAATACGGGTTGGTGATCATAAACCCGAGCAATGTTCGAGAATTTGAAAGTTTTTTTGTCCGAACAGGGCATAGCACCCGTGACCTCGAGATCTTGGCCAGGTATTTAAACCACTAGACCAACGGGGCGTTATCTCTTTATATACATTTCATTCTGCTACACCTGCTAGCTTTTCAGCCGCGGCTCTGTCCACGTAAACATTTTATCACACGTAGAAAGCCTAGGCCCTTTTTTAAGATCTAATCTATCTTTTTTACCAAAATTCAGCAAAATTAGTTTAAGACGTGAAAACTTATTTTCTTTCTTTGTGTGGTTTTTAATCAAACGGACATAAGAGCGGAGTTAATTTCGCATATAATATACTAGCGGACCGCGCGAACTTCGTATCGTCTCAAAATAGATTTTTAATGTTGACTTCTTAAACCTCATTGTCATCATATATGGCGTGATCGGAAATACACATCAAGAAACACATTTCAAATCCAAAAACACCAAAATCGGTTTAGCCTTTCTCGAGTTATACCTAAGTGGTGTAACTAACAAGACTTTATTTTATAAAATAAGATGACACTGCTTTAAATCATTCGAATAGTCTCTTAGTTGAATACCAGTCGCATGTATAGTGAAAGAACGTTATTTCATGTCCCATTTGATGACAATAAAAACTTACTCAAAGAAAATTTGCGTAATTTTTAACGTTGATAAAGCTCCACTTGGATGCACCGTAATTCCACGTGAGATACCTAGTCAGGACATTGAATAAATGAATGTATTGTATTTTTTAAATTTGCTTTACCATTTATATTTTTAAAAATGTACCTACTGGAAAATAATCGGACTGAAATAATGCAATATGAACGACTTACATATTCAGTTTGTGCATGAAATTATTGAAAAAAGAAACAATAGTTGGACGTGTTTATTTGCAACTGACGTTTAAATTGTTTTATTTTTCTATCATTTGGGCAGGTTAAAATTTTGTAAAGGCTTTTTGTTTTAACATTTTTTTTCCACTTTTGTAGCAGATTTTGTCTTCAAATTAAAATAGGACCCCAAGCTATAATCTGTCGTATAAAGATATATTAATAGAAATAATAATAATTTAAATGAAATGAGTCAAATTAAAAAAATATATATAAATAAATAAATAAATGTGGACAACATCACATACATTGTTCTGATCCCAATTTGAATAACTATTTAAAGCACTCGTATTTTGGACACCAGAAACAACGAAGGTACCACAAACACCCAGACCCGAGAAAATGTAGAAAAACACTTTTTTTCTACATTGACCAGTCCGGGAATCGAACCTGGGACCTCGGAGCAGGCGACACCTTGAAAACCCGTGTGTACGCCACTCCGCCACGGAGGTCGTCAATATATAAAACTGCGAGCCTTGACTGAAAAAGAATTGTAATTTTAGATATATCTTAACAAAAGTTACTCAAATTAAACTAGTAATATCATACAATATAGAAAAATCGTGAATAAATAAAACCTGTTGACAGTCATAAAGTTACGATCGAGCGATTGATCACCATAAATAAATATTTAAATAAATATTTAAGACATGCCTCACTGGGCCACACAGAGCCATCTAGTCCCAAATTAAGCTACTATTAAGTACCCTGTCGTATGGGGTACTAGACAACCGATAAACTTACTTATATACTATTTTTTGTAAATACATACTTATAATGTACAGGATGAAATTTTAACCACTTTCCAAAATTTTTATATGCGTTCAGTATCGTATTTAGAGCCTATATAAATACATACTTATAATACATAGAAAACACCCAGACCAGTACAAACAGACATGTTCATGCACACAAATATTTGTACTGTGCGAGGATCGCACCCGAGACCCATGGCTCAGAAGCAGCGTTTACTACCGCTGATCCAAATGGTTGTCCAATATTAAATAAATTAGCTAAGCTGCTATTATCTTCTGTATGACACCCATACAAAGAGAAGTAAGTGGTGATAAATAGAAAATGAAATACCTTGAATAATATTTTTTGGACTGTCTTAGATGGAACTTGAACCCACTACCTTCCACTTTAAGGGGGCGTCCATAAATTACGTAAGGTGTTTTTTTGAATTTTCTGTCCCTCCCTCCCCCCCCTGGTGAGATGTTGTGAGATTTTATTCAACCCCCTCCCCCATCCCCCAATCTCACGTGAGATATTTTTCAAAATGTGGAATTCTTACGTAAACGCGTTGGATTAAATTGTTACTGTAAAAAGAAAAAAAAATTGCTTCGTGCTTTTATTTACGACTAGTTAAGACTAGTAAATAAAAATTCAACAATACGAGTAGAATACCTACTTAAATTGTATCTACTGTGATTAAAAAAAGAATATCTACTCTAATTCAGTCCATGGGGAATCATGCGCGGTCTCAAGAGAGACTATTGGATCTTAAGCATGTACAATCTGGATTAAATGAACCAAAATATTTTTTTTTGTTTCAATCAGAAAAAAAATTGCGTGATATTTGCCGAGACCCCCCCCTTTCTCCTACGTAAGATTAGATGAGATTTGACTCGACCCCCTCCCCACCTTAAACATCTCACGTAATTTATGGACGCCCCCTTACCGGGCCGACTGCCTTAATTATTTGAGCTACCATATTCAGGCACCAATAAGGCAACTTATCAATTATTCAGGGAATACTTAAAATTTGCAATAGCTATTTATTTTGAAATTAAAGATATATTTTAACGGATTAAGGTACGCGTTTATTTTTGATTCTAGCTAAGGAAAACCACTATGTACCTAGAATGATACGTGACACAATAGAATTTAAAAACATTCTAATTTCAATAAAGGAGACGGTTGGAATATACCAGCTGCTTGGAACCTCGTCTTACCATCAATGAAGTCCACAAACCATGGCAACACTGCGAAGACTCCGGACACAGATATTGTGTGAAAAGTACCATAACGTAACTTAACTCAAGAAATATATTTCTTATAAGTAAGCTATTTATTTAAAAACAATAACAAAGAATGATTATTCTATTTTTATGCTAGCTCAACACGGCACTTCAAGCCTTATAATAATAACACTTCGAAAGTATAAAAGAAGCAGTAGTCACTAGTTTATAAAACCAACAGCTTTGTGTACCTGAGTCTAGAACGTGGTTCCTTTACCTAGTAATTAAGACAGCGTCTGAGAAATTTCTGCGGCGCGGAACAGTAGCGTTTGTGGAGTCGGCGCAAACTTCAAACTTTTGCAGTAATAATTACTGGAATGGTTTCCTGATTGGGATAGTTGGAAGAATTTTGTTTTATACAGGTAATAGTTTGATTCAGTATATTTTTTTTTCCAGCGGTAAAATAAACCCTTACAAGTCTGAGCATGGTTTGGGCATCGAGACATATGTACAATTAAAAGTGGCGGCCTGTAGTCATCCCACTACAGGAGAAATGGCTCCATCATTGAATTCAAGTTACCACAGCAATGATGGGTAAACTGTTTCGCAGAACCCAAATATCAAACGAATAATGGAAAACAATATAAAGTCAATAATAAATATTAGTAATAGTACTAAATATATTTACATTATTTTTATGATAATCTTACTTAACTTTATTAATATTAGCAAGATTTATAATAATAGCGTTTGTCCACGGCCCTGCCAGCGTGTGAAAAAAGCTATTCTCAGCAGCTGTACTTACGACATAGCCTATGCCCTTTTCAATATATTTAAGAATATTTAGTTTCGTGATGATCAGTTGAATAGATGCGTGAAAATGTAACAAACAAACTATGAGTTTGTTTGTTCACAATAATATTATTAAGGATTGGTATGATGAGTGAGAAGTAAGATCTCACTTCTATCTCTATTTAGGATTTTTTACTTTATTTATCACTAATTAATATTATAGTAGATAAAATAACAATTTCCGAAATCATTATTCAGGTAAAAACATTTACAAATAATATTTTTTTGTAAATGTTTTTACCTGAATAAAAGCAGCAGCCGTGTATTTTACTGAAACATCAAACTTGTCTATAATTTACTTCCGCCAGATCATGAATATTCAATGAGATACAAATTTAGGTTGGATTCACTGTACATTGAGCCTCTGTTTATTTATTGAGAAATTAATTAAATTATTTCAAGTAGGCAAACGGTTGTGTTGTTTGAGAGGAAAATCCTTAGATAAAATTAACAGCGGGAACGATCAATTACCTACTTTTTAACCGACTACGGCTAAGCGTACAGGAAGGGTTATGAGTTTAGCCACAGAACATTTTCCATGTTCTGAGAGTTTAGCAGTCTTTGTACTCGTATGAAACAGGATGATGATTGATGATTTTAACCACCTTCCAAATTTTAATATAGCAATCTACGATACAAAAAACAAATGACGTATTTTTTCTTTTTGTATCTGGCTCAGTACAAAAATGCCAAGATAAAGCACTAACGGCCGGTTCCAATAACCTATCTATCTTCAGTTTTGGCATATCGGAGATAGGAAACAGTTTCTATCTCTGTTTTTGCCGTCCAGAGAAACAAAGACAGAAATTGTTTTCTATCTCCATTATGCCAAAACTGAAGTTAGATAGGTTATTGGATTGGCCGTAAGAAACATTTTAGATTTTTGGCGGACATTGCTTAAAATCAAAAATTTTTGGTACGGCCTCCTAGCAATACTTTTTTAACGCGATACGCATCTCTTTTATTCATTACGATACTATTCATAAGTTTTTGATTTTCATTTCATACCTTAACAGGCTTAGGACCGTAAAAATTTTAAACTATATTGCAAAAATATTTTCGGGTGAAGACTTAATTCACATTTTTTACTTCATAAATTGCCTCTAAATACGATACTGAACGCCTATGAAAAATTTGGAAGGTGATTAAAAATTCACCTGTATGTAGGTAATTAAGACGACCATTTGGATCAGCGGTAGTTAACGCTGCAATTCAATTCAATTCAATTCAATTCAATTCAATATTTTTATTGCGTTCTATAATGTTACAAGGATGTTATAAAATATGATATAAACAGTTCATTATAGACCCTGTTCGGGCACAACAATACAATTAGTAGTAGACAGAGAGGATGACGCCATAATTACTTACATAATATTAATATTTCAGTACAAAAGATTAAATAATAAGAAGTGTAGGTACCTGTATATACTTTCTAAAATTGACTTTATATTCAATTTATAGATATCGATTAAATTTGTGATATGTATTAATTTATATCAGTAGTCTCATATTTTTATTAGATTATATTATTAAACATTTTTATAAATTAGAATTTGAAAAATAAAATTAAATAAATTGAAAGTAATATTTCTTGTCATTGTATTAATTATTTTTGATTATATATTTTTTAATTTTATTAGATTTTTGTCATTTAGGTATTCATTTATTGTATAGTAGCAATTATTTAAAAGAATAGATTTAATTGATTGTAAATATTTAATTTTATTTGATTCCTCTTTTATAAATTCCGGTAGTTTATTATAAATTTTTATTGACATGATTAGTGGGCTTGATGAATGAAGCTTTAGATGGACAGGCGGTAACATTAATTTGTTCTTACGAACACTTCTCAATGAATGGTTCGAGGGTAAATCCGATCGCTTCGTATAAAATTCGGGGTGTTTTCGGACGAATTTACATATTTCCAAGATATACATACATGGAAGGGGAAGTATGTTAAGTTTTCTAAAATATGGTTTGCAACTTTCTGTCTGTTTTGTGTAGGCGAGAATTCTAATTAGCTTTTTTTGCAAAATAAGCTACTTCTGAGCCATGGGTCGCGGGTTCGATCCCCGCATAGTACAAATATTTGTGTGCATGAACATGTTTGTTTGTACTGGTCTGGGTGTTTTCTATGTATTATAAGTATGTATTTACAAAAAAAAAAGTATATAAGTAAGTTTATCGGTTGTCTAGTACCCCATACGACAGGGTACTTAATAGTACCTTAATTTGGGACTAGATGGCTCAGTGTGGCCCGGTGAGGCATGTCTTAAAAAATATTATTATTATTCTAATGCATGGTCAAAAACCACTCGCCTTATAGGCGGTTAAAATTATTATTATTATGTATGTAGGTATATGGATTCTCATTTCCGGCTTAACTACTAAACCGATGTTGCTGAATGATGTATCAAGCGATTCCTTATTGCAGTCCGGGTAACATGAGCTATCTTTTGTTACAAAAAAAGCTACATGGCGAATGCTACGACGGTAAATTTAGTTATGTACTTTGAAAAACAAAAAAGGTTTGCAGTCATGACGAGTAAGGTATCAAATGAAAGAAAACAAAATTCTGAGTACAAAAATGTTTAACAATACAGCACATGTACAGGGTGACTTGGAATCATTGCATTTTCGGAGTCGATTTACAGGTTTTTAAACTATTTATAACCAATCATAATTATTTACCAACTTAACGTGAGATCTCCTAACATCATCGTCATCACCAAACTATACCAGCCTCTTAAAAAGGAGAATTTTGTCATGATTGCTATCAATGCTATAAGGGTTGTCGATCGCAGATGTCCAATGGATGAAGATGACGCTGCTTGTCTTCTGTCAGTACCCTAATGACACATTTGATTGTGCACTCCATACATGCCAATAAACACTGGCTTTAAAAAAAAACAATGGGCTTGTTCTTGACTACATACTTAACTCTACGGTTAAGAAGAAGCCTAAGATGGAGCGAGCTTACCCAGAGGCACTGGTTCTTCCACACAACAGCGGAACACAGAAAAACTGTTTGGCGCTGGACTCCGGCAGGAGGGTAGTAGCACATGAGTAAATGTGGGAATATTTATTCATGTGGTGGTAGCGTTCAGGCAGCCTATTACGAAGTCTACCACTGCAGAGGGATCTGTTAGCCCTCATCATTGGTTAGAAAACTAAAGATGCCGTTGCCCAGGGTGGACCACTAGGAGGTAGATCCCACCACCCCAAAAATGACTGCCCTGCCAACTACGTCTTACTAAATACAATACAATTCCTGCTTTTCTCCTATAGTTACGTTTTTTTAAAACTTAGGTACTGCATACCCTACTTAAAATTGCTGTACCTCTACCCATAGGAAGATATAATATAGCCGCTTACTCGTCTTTTATTATTTTTTGTTCTACGCTTTTGAGCAACATACAAAAAAAAGCATTGTGATTGGAAAATCTTGTAAAAAGTTTAGGTTTTATCCTAAAACACTTCTTTTATACTTTTGTTATATTCTCATATTGTTATGATATAATTTTGACGACATCTAACTATGGCGTGGTGAATACACTATTCAAAATGGTGCTTGATCTGAGGTTCCGGGTTTCATACCCAAATGGGTTAATATAGAAAAAAGTATTTTTTTACTTATAATATCTCTAGTCCAGGTGTTTGTGCTACCTTCGTTGTTTTTAATTTCCACAGAGGAAGTGCTTCAATAATTCCATATTTTGGGTTTCCATAATTAAGGATTAGAACATTGTATGATGTTATCTACATAGAAATGTTTTACGTCTAAGCAAAAAAGGAAAACGCTTTTATACTTATATTAAATATCTTATTACTTTGAGTCGTGTACATTAAGGAAATTAAACGTCAGTCATCTCAGAGAAATTAAATGTCTCCTTAATAAAGTAAGCGTCCCTTGAAATATAGTCAAGGTTTTCCCTACTTAGGTTTTAGTTTAAAAAAATATGTCCGATGTCAACTCGTATAAATGTATGCGATAAGTTGTTCCGAGAATTCTACCATTGACATTTTTTTTAATTTTTGGCTCTGTGGCAAGATACATAATCACGGAAGCAAGTATTAACTTATAAAATTGTTTTGTGTTTTTTCTATGTACTATAAGTCTAACAGCTAACTTATAAAATTGTTTTGGTATGTAAGTCAAGCAGCATTCCGCTTTTGTCTTCGGAGCGCAGCAAAGACGACAACATCTGAAGATGCCTCGTGAAGTGTCGAAATGCGTTGAGGCTTTTGTTACTACACACGGTGCATTTTAAAACCGCTTGAAAAACGAAACCCACTTATGTATAACATTATGGTAGTGACATTTAATTTAATCTATTCATAAAAATATTTTAAATATTTATTCTTTAATATTTATTCACATTTTAATTTTCTCACACTCCGTGGCGTGCACAGATGTATTATTTTGCTACAGCAGGGTCCCGGATAAATGGACCTTACACAGCCACAACAGTGCTCGTCACAGCGTGTTTCAAAATAAATAGCTGAACCATGTTTTTTATGAAGAAATTAAAATAGCACTGCCAATATGTTATACATAATGGTATATAACGTGTACTGTGGTTAAAATTGCACCGTGTATATCATTGTTGGTGACGGACGGATGGACAGCAAAATAATACGTGCTTTGACTAACCAGATTTGTTACGTAGTCCCCAGAACGGTACATCGTCGTGTATGCCGCAAAAATAGACTGTTCTTTATTAAGGCTTGCAGAACTAGTGCCGGCAAAAGATCGCCTTTGCGCAGATTAGTAGATATTTACAATACTCGTAGCATATTTGAAGATATAGATATATTTGCGGTTACGGCACCTAAGTTTAAGGAATTGGCTTACAATAGCTTATAAGCTGAGCAATTCTGTCTTAAAATTTTTGAAGGTACACCACATTGTATTGCCTATTTTGCTTTTTCTCTCGTTTTGTAGTGTTTTATTACAACTTCTTTATGTTGCAACACCTAGTACATTTAATTAAAATGTGTATATTAATCTGTGGATAACGTAGTGGGTTATACATTTACTATTTTTAAGGTTTTTTTTTCTTCAATGTTTAATGTGTAACTGTTTGTTATTCCTTAAAAAAATAAAGGTTTCCCGTTTTTAATTGAGGATGGACTCTAAAAATTCGCCAAGGCCGAGTCGGACTCGCGCACGAAGGGTTTCGTACCATTGACTAGGTAAACAACAGTAGGTACCTACATTAATTTAGTTAATGTAGTGCCTACCTGTTACCATTTTTAGGGTTCCGTAGCCAAATGGCAAAAACGGAACCCTTATAGTTTCGTCAAAACTGTCTGTCTGTCTGTCTGTCTGTCCGTCCGTATGTCACAGCCACTTTATTCTGAAAGTATTCGCATTACACAGTTGAAACTTAGTAGGTAGGTGTATCCTGTTGACCGCTTTACGATTCTCATACAAAATATAAAAATAATGATATTTAAGAGGGGCTTCCCATATATAGAACTAAAACAAATTTTTTTTTTACTTTAACCTATGTTTATGGATAGGTCTTTTAAAATGACATAGATGTTTCCAGAACCATTTTTTCCAAAAGTCCAACATTTGGAAAATAGACGCTTTCAAAGTGGTTAAATGGCTGTCCCCCCTCTCTATCTTTTAAACTAAGTATGTGAAAATTAGAAAAAAAATACTTAATGTAAATCTTAACACATACTTTCAACGAAAATTAGTTTGAACTAGATCAAACAGGTAGTTTTGGAATTCTAGCGCATTTTGAACAACCGCAAATAAATCTTTCTCCTTCATACAAACACTATGAAAAACAAAGTTATTTTTGCAGTCAACAAAATATTGTGGTATTTTAGTAAAAGTTGGTACGGAACCCTCAGTGTGCGAGTCCGACTCGCACTTGGCCGGTTTTTGATATCGAGCAAAAATAGGCATTAAATGGCATTTTTAGTATAAGAGCCCCCCTTAAATATAAATTTTATTTTAATTTTATTACTTATCATTAAAGTAAAAATTCAACTGAGTATTTCTTAAATATTTCAAGTGCCTACCTGTTGCCATTATTAATATCGAGCAAAAATGAGCAAAAAAATCGCGTTTGTTGTATGGGAGCCCCCCTTAAATATTAATTTTATTTTGTTTTTAATATTTGTTGTTATTGCGGTAACAGCAATACATAATTTGTGAAAATTTCAACTGTCTAGCTATCGCGGCTCTTGAGATACAGCCTGGTGACAGAGCGACGGACAGACGGACAGGCAGCGAAGTCTTAGTAATAGGGTCACGTTTTAACCCTTTGGGTATGGAACTCTAAAAATGAGCTGTTTGGCTGCCACACAAGCTCACTGAGAGAAACCTAATCAATAAACCGAACCATTCTGGAAACAATAAATTCTTACTTAGAAAAATGAATCTCTTTGTGTCAACAAATAAACGAACTTCCAAATTTTACACAGGCTGCCTAAATACTTCGCAAATTCCTAAAATAATACACTTTGTTTTGCGCAAACTCTACAAACTAGAGGCCCATTAATTAGCTGGCTTGCCCAGAGAGTACGGGGGGCACCTAAACATCTAATTTATTCGGAAAGTTGGGCAATACGTAAACTTTTAGGTTGTGCGTATAAATTCTGTTCGATGGATTTCGGATGTATGGCCATCGCCTAGGAAACACGTGTAGGGTGCTAGGCGGTTAAAGAGTTTTAGGATACTTTAAATTCAAATTCAAATTTAAATTCATTGTTTATTTGCTACAATACAAACATGCAATGTTCGCTTGGCAGATCTTAAAAGGTATATTAGTCTATGTATTCAGCCTCCGTAAAAAATATTGATATTATCATATTAATTAGATACTAATATTATAAAGCTGAAGAGTTTGTTTGTTTGTTTGTTTGTTTGTTTGAACGCGCTAATCTCAGGAAGTACTGGGTCGATTTGAAGAATTATTTTTGTGTTGGATAGTCAATTTATCGAGGAAGGCTTTAGGTTATATAATATCACGCTGCGACCAATAGGAGCGAAGCATCAGAGAAAAATGTTGCAAAAATAATCGCGGTCTTATTAACAGAAATTGACGCGGACGAATATGTATTCTTCGATTCCTTAATAGTAAGTAATTATTTATTTGCACAAAACACGGTACATTTAGTTATTATCTTCAGGCATAGCACATACATGTTTTATCGATCTATCGATAAGCAAATGTTTGCTATCGTCGTGCATTTAACATTAATATACGGACAAAAATTTAAAATTATAAGCAATTAAATTAAAATTACATTGATTTCAAAAATATTAGTTATTATGTCAAAAGATGTGTTACATTTAAAAAAAATCAGAATACTGTAAAAAACAAAAAAAAAAGGTCAATTAAAAATTATACTTAGTCGTCAATGTCAATCGTGCAATAATAAAATACAATGTCAGGCGATAGAACCAGGTCAAACAATATTTAAATTATTTGCTATTTTCTTAAAATGTCCGTCACGGCAAAACCTTATAAACTCATTTGTGTCATAAAAACAATTTTCAACCAAAACTTTAAGTATGGTCCTCCTGAAAACAGGCAATGGTAGGATTTGGACATTATTTGGAAGTAAATTGAATAACCTTATACACATGCTATAACTATTTCTATGAAAACAGGTAGTAGCTGATGCTGGTACAGTTAACTTGTTTGGATATCTCATAGAGTAGTGGCAATTCTCGTTATTTTTAGTAAAAAGATGTGAGTTTTTCTTCGTAAATATTAGAATTTCAAAAATATATAATGATGGCAATGCAAGTATATTCAAGCTTTTGAAAAGAGGTCTACATGATTCTAACTGCCCGACACCACAAATAGATCTGACACATTTTTTTTGTAAGATAAAAGCACGATTCATATTTGTGGAATTTCCCCAAAGCACCAGACCATATCTTAACAAAGAACCAACATAACCATGATATGCCATCAGAGCTGTATTTATGTTAGTTAATTTTGTGAGACGATACAGAGCATATACGAAACGGCTTAGCTTCTGACATACAGCGTCAACGTGGTTATGCCACGTTAGTCTCGAATCTATGACTATGCCTACCTTTCTCGATAAATGGACTATCCAACTCCAAAAAATTTTTAAATTTAAAGCATTACTTCCTGAGATTATCGCGTTCAAACAAACAAACAAACAAACTCTTCAGCTCTTTAATATTAAGATTAGTAATTACTAATTAGTATGGATTACCTCCACTTCTCTTCCTATGGGTGCCGTAAGAGGCGATATAGTCTGCCAAACGATGACGGGCAGCAGTATATTTTCCTCGCCTTTAAGTAATTATATGCAGAATTCTTCCGTGATCATGGCACTTGCAACAAGGCCGAAAAAACCGGAAAATAAAAAATAACCATTTGGATGGTAGAAATCTCGAATCAACTAGCTAATGTAAACCATATTTAGCAAAAAATAAGGCATTCTTTAAAACAGGAAATATTCCAACAGGGGATAGATTTTAAGAAATAGAGAAATAGTTTATTTTTCCACTTTTTAGAAAATACAGCGATATGAACTATTTTTGTCACTGGCATTTAAGTTAGTAGCTTCGAGACCATACAGTAAAATTCATAAAAAAAAGTAAAAATGCAAAAGTAACTAATCTATTTCTATGAAATCATGGAAATTCATTTACAGAATTTATAAATTACCAAAATTACTCAGGACGTTGTATAAAGTCACAAAAGGTACAGGAATATGACTGACCAAGTCGAGAAGATAATTAAACCGAACTATTAGACCGACAAAATCAAAGTTTGAACGACAGACGTGACGAGAGGCCTCTTGAGATATGAATAACTAAAATATACAGAAGCGACAGACCATAGAAACTTGGGTGCTCTTTTATTTATGTATTTAAGGTTGAATTTGCATTATGGTTAATTTAAGATTAAAAAAAAATACATTTTGTGGTTAGTTGGACTTTTTTCGTCGATATACAACAGATTTTACGCTGTAAATTTACAAACACATTTTATGGAATTCGATAAAATAGTTTTGTTTCTGCAAAAAGGCCTTAGAATGCTTGTTACGTCCAAATATTTTACCTATCATTGCTTCGCGACAAGTGTTAAGTTTGGTAGTTTTGTCTGTACAGTAGTCTTTGTTAGTCTGGCAAATGATTTATGACTTCAGTTTGTTAGTTGCTTTGACGGTTAGCGTGTGTAAGTAAAATGCGTAGGTGAAGTATAAGAATAAATATAGCTTAAATTAACTGGCTTTTGCAATAAAATTGATTTGATTGGAAGTTTAGTGTTCGGTACATACATTTCGGTGATTCATTAATGTAAATAACTAGACAGATACATGGGAAATGCTTGCTCAGTTGCTTAAAGTAACTGTGTTTTAAAATGAAAAAATATTAGGACAAATCCTTGATCATAAAAAATAGTGGAATATCGCGTAAACTGACTGCTTTGCAATAAATCGATTTGACAAAATAAATGTCAGTCCTAAAGATTCGGCATGTATGTGATAAACATCTATTGTGATTGTTAGATCCAATGTACAATGTGCAGGCATGACGCACATCAGGTAACACAATTTTGTTGCAAATTGGCACCTATTTAAAAGACCTTAAGATACCAAAGTTTGTGATATTATACCGTGTGATAATATAGATGCCCACAATCAAGAAGTAAATAAAACAGTAGAACTCGTAGTAAATTGGCCTAAAAGGAACTATCTAAAAGTAAATCCAGACAAAACAAAAGCTATACAATTTACAAACAGAAAAGGACATTAAAAGGATGCCCACAATCAAGAAGTAAATAAAACAGTAGAACTCGTAGTAAATTGGCCTAAAAGGAACAATCTAAAAGTAAATCCAGACAAAACAAAAGCTATACAATTTACAAACAGAAAAGGACATTAAAAAGATCTTATAATAGCTTATGATAATCGACAAGTCAAAAATACAGAAGAAGTCACTTTCCTTGGATTAACACTAGATGATAAATGCACCTGGAAAAAACATATAAACAATTTGTGTAAAAAAATTAACTCATACATAATGCCTTGTGGAAACTGGGGAAATTTGCGATATGGTACAGTTTCTCATTGCACAAAATATTCGTGCTATATATGACGTGCACATTTGGTCTCATGTAGACCTCCATTCAAGGAACTTAGTACTTTAACTGTGCCCTGTTTATATATTTATGAGATATGTGTATTCATTAGGAATCATCCAGAAGTTTTTAATTTGAAATGACATTCCCCGGCCCTACAGTGGTAGACGTCCGAATTAATTAATATTTTTATCGATGCAAACGCCTCTGGGCTCTAGGAATAGTCATTCGATGGCTGTTAGAATATACAACAAATTGCCAAATGATTTTAAAATGCTTGATATTAATCAATTTAAACAAAAAATTATGTGTGATTGTAATGATAAGATTTGAGATTATTAAGATATGAAATTATTTGACATTTATTAATGTAAATTGTGTAATTAATCTCTTTGCAATTGGTTTAGTTTTGGATAAATATTCAACATTACTAACTTTCGATATTTTAGTTTTATATAGTTTGACTTGTTATTCATTATATTGCATTTAAATAGTGAAATTATTTTGATTATAATATTGTAATTTTTTGACTTAAACTCAAATGAATTGCATGCCCAAGCTAGGTGAATGTGTCCTGTACTTGCGATGAAACCAAATGTAAAATTTTTGTTGGGTACCACATTATTGGGAAATAAAAATATTCTTATTCTTATTGCTTGAAGTGCTGTCGTTCGCAAATAGCCTTTCTGTCGTTGCTTATTCTATGTCCCGGGACAATCGTGTCCCATTAATTCCGGCACCTCACTGCGCCGGTTTGATTTATACACCCCATTTAATTACTTGCAGTGAACTTCGTTCTGTATTTAATATTGCTTTTTGATTTACGGTCTCTATTCAGACAATAGAAATGATAACCATTGACTGTTTCCCTTTATTGGTATTTGTTATTAAGGTGTTAATTTTGAATATTTGAACTGAACCGGTAGTGTTGGAGTAAAGGAGTTCTTATTAGTGACTGCGAATCAGTAGGTTTAGTGTAGGATGCCTGACTCGGTATATCAGTAAAATCAGTTTTATTTCTGCAAATAGGCCCCAGAAGGCGCTTTTAAACGTCCCAATATTTAAACCTACCACAGCTTCGGGACAAGTCTGGGCTAGTCAGTGAAGATGACGAAGGACTAGGCAGAGATATTATCTTGGAAGATGAAAGTTGGCAAGAATTTTGATAGGCGGCACAATAAATGTAAATCGATTATTCTGATGGTGATGAATTAATCTGATGAATAAATGTGTACTTTGCTGCTGTGTCATGATGTGATTAGTCAAAAAGAAATGTCAAAACAATTCGAGTTGTTCTAGTGGCGTAAAAAATGAGAAAATTTATTTATAAAATTATTTTGCACCTAACATGTCATAAACACAAAAAGATTAACTGTCAATATCATTCACAAGTGGTTGTTATAGTACAATTTACGATTTCATTGATGATATTATTATATTGGTCCTAAAAAAAGACAGAAATCTCTTTTATATTATTTTTAATTCCTCTTTGATAGAATAGACCAGAATCGATAATTTTTGAAACCAAAAAAAATAATAATAGTAGGATGAAACCCGTTAAGAAAGGACGAGAATATAACAAAAATGAAAGGAAAAAGTTTTTTGTTCGTTGAAATCTCTTCTTTCTAATAATTAAAAAAATATATACATTACTATGGTAAATGTTCTCAGGAAATGCAAAGAAAAGAAAAAAAAACGAATCCGAATTTTTTTTAATAACTATGTACAATTTATATAATAAATAAAATTTACATTTTAATTACTTGAAAAACGTAAAATTCTATGTTACATTGATAAACTTGCATTTTTCACATAAATTTTGAGGTTAAAAAAAGTCTAATTACAAAAGTTATAGGTCTCTTTAATACCTACAACTTTGTCATTTAATTTTTTTCCATAGGACTTGTAGTTTTGCCAAAAATCAAGATACACCGTTTTTTACCCTTAAAAACTCAACCCCATCCACTTCCCGATCTCAGATCGCCCGTTAATTATTTTTCCTTTCATTTTTGTTATATTCTCGTCCTTTCTAAACGGGTCATCCTACTATATTTTTTTTTCACTTTTTACCATTTTCAAAATTATCGACCCTGGTCTATAAGTGTACACTAGTCGTCTGCCTGCGGCTTGAAAACTAGAGATAACCCGAGAAAATGTGTAAAAACACGTGCCTAGGATGCCTATACACGAAACTAGTGTTCAAAAATATACTAATATAAAAAAATCGGAATTGTATCTTAGTACACTATGTTTTAATTTTTTTTATACAAAGTTAAAAGACACGTAACAAGCGAAACTAATGTAGTACAGACAAAGGAAGGTCAACTACCCAAAAAGTTAAAGGTCATTGAATTAATTTTCAACTTTAAGTCCAACAAGTAGAGATCAATATCAATTGAGAAAATTTTACGTTATGTGGTAGGTTGACGTGCTGTTGTCTGAAGGATTAAGTAAAAAATTACCTACGTGTGCTAACGACAGTAAGGTATGTAAAACAGAAGCGAGAGTTCATTTCCGAGAAATCAATTTATTAAGTAACAAATAAAGTAATATTTGTGTATTTCTTAAGTTAATATTATTAATACTAAGGTATACTAGTTGTTACATGATAGCCTAGTTGTGAACACATGTTTTGGGATAACTCCTAGCCTTAAGTTTTACCTACTTTTGTATATAAATAAATAAATTAAAAAATAAAAATAAAATAAATTGTTAATGCCTCGATTTCCTGAAAACAGAAGAATATGAACATGTATCAGCAGAACATCAAAGAAAATATCCCGAAGAATTCTCGGAATAAAAGAGTGTTTGGAACATGCTTTGTCACAATCTCGGATTATTTAATAAATACGTAACAAATTATGTAACTTGTTAATAGATAAATACCAACGTTTTTACTCGA
Source organism: Anania crocealis (assembly GCA_949315895.1). Taxonomy (NCBI): domain Eukaryota; kingdom Metazoa; phylum Arthropoda; class Insecta; order Lepidoptera; family Crambidae; genus Anania; species Anania crocealis. Next base: position 13,098,497 of record OX438872.1, read on the forward strand.
AAGATTGTATTATACAGTCAATTATATATCGTCGCTTCATTCGAAGATATAATTATTTACAAGGTAGTCCCTTTAACCTACAGGCAACTTCGCACGTCTTTAAAGAGTATATAGTTGAAAAAAAAAATAGCGATCGAACTTCACTTGGAAGTTCGTTTGATCATCTATTATTGACTACATAAACGTAACGGACTATAATCATCCGACTGCGGGGAAATTGCCTCCATTATTGAAGTCAAGTTGCCATAGCAATGATGGGTAGAGGCATAATCACCACGCTTGCCAAAAGCGGGATGGTGATCACAAACCCGAGCATTGTTCGAAAATTCTAAACTGTTTTCTTGCCCAACCCGAGTATCGAACCAGGGACCCCAAGATCTTGGCCAGGTATTCAAACCACTAGACCAATGGGGCGTTCATGATTACTTAAAAAACAGTTAATAAATATCTATAGAAAAGAAGCTCGTTGTATCGTAAGTAATGGTTCAATATTATTACAAACATATCTTTCGGATGTTAGTGAACTAACGTATTTCAAATTGGGTGTGTGTGGCACCTTCGTTGTTTCATATTTTAACAAAACAGGTGCTTTATTAGATTACTTACTCGCTTTGGGATATAAACACACACACACACGCACGCACGCACGCACGCACGCACGCACACACGCACGCACACATACAAATTTGTTCTTATATTTTATTACTATATTTACTGTTTTTCATGTTTGTTTGCTTCTAAAATAAAACTAAAATGTATGCCTAGATAAGAAAGAGTGGGGTCGCCAAACACAGGCAATACTTGCTTAAATGGAGACCCCAATCAACTATGTTATCTAAACTTAAGATTGCCATTGAAAATATTATTATTTTTTTTTTTTTTTTTTTATGTTGTCCAGATTAGTTTTTTTCATTAAATGTGCTACTAGCTATTGCCCGCGACTTCGTTCGCGTCAATTTTTGTTATTCAGATCGCAAATACTGATAATTCGCTTCTATTGGTCGCAGTATGATGTTATATAGTCTAAAGCCTTCCTCACTTAATGGACTATCCAACAAAAAATATTTTTTCAATTCAAACCAGTACTTCCTGAGATTAGCGCGTTCAAACAAACAAACAAACTCTTCAGCTTTATAATATTAGTATAGATAATATCAGTATTTAAACTTGTAAAATTATGTCTCAGGTGGGACTCGAACCCGCATCTCACCAATTTAGCCACCGAGACACTACGTCGTCACACCACAGGCGTCAATTTTTCAAGCGCATATTCTTATCGCTGCAAGCCAGCGTTGTTTCATTAAATGTTAGAAGTTTGCACCCTTAACACCCGAAAGAAACATATTTGCAGATGTTTGACAGTTGTGCGTTTTAATAGTCCTAAATCTAAATCTGTTTATATGTACTAGTAATGATCATCTGGATCTGATAGGCGTGATCTAGTAAAACGTCCATCCTAACTTATGAACTCTTGATATGAGTATGATTAAAACATTAAACTACTTAAATCTCGTTAACTTTGGTTTAACCCAAGTTAAACCAGAGTTAACGGGATTTAAATAGTTTAATGTAAGTTAAAATCCGTAAACATTTTTATTTTCAATGTGTAGTGATCGCGTAAACTCAAAAAAACAGTACTTGAATCTCTACAACGTTAAAAAAACATTTAAAACTCCTTTCATTTCGAATAGCATCCATTCAAGATCTAAGCAAATAATCTACAAACTGAATAAGTTAAAAATAAAATTGGACAATAGTTTCTATCTCGCCGCCGGCACCGAGTGATCGTTATCTTCGTTAGCCACAGCTCTCGGGAACTGAACCCAGGGCCCTTGACTCGTTTGTGCCATTCCTCCTTGGGAGAGCTTTTGAGAATGCTTTGTGAAGCAACGGTCAGTTAAGAGTTAGATAGATGTTTGTTTGTTATACAAATACCTAGCACTGGCAGAAACTAGTCTGGCTTTCGTAATGCTTGCACTCAAATGGTACTTAATACCTGAGCTTAGCCGTACTAACTAAATTAATACTAATATTATATATGCGAGGGTTTGAATGGATATATGCTAGGTAATAGGGGTTAAAGTATGAAATTGCCGATTATTTTCCCACTTTTTATTTTGTTTATAGCTCTTAAGTATAGTCATATTATTGCGTAATTCTTTTTGTATTGTATCAAAAACTAAATAAAGTAACTTTTGACTAAAAATAAATGCAATACTAGTGCCTATTACTTCAAAGGAAGTCGTTGAAAAGACCCCTTACAATGTGTCAGCTGACCTTCTTGCTTCAATTAAGTATATTTGTATTATATACTTTGATTTTCAGAAATTTAAATACTACAATGCGTAGCTTTATAATCATCTAACTTTCACCTTTAATTGCATCGAAAACGGTTAAGGCGTTTTTAAAAAAACTAAAAAATTGTTAGTATGGAAAAATGACTTTTCTCGATTTCGTCCATACAAAACGGCAATTTCATACTTTAACCCCTAATATTTAATCATGGCAGAACTGTATACAGATCAAAATAATATTGGGCTTTTATATGGCAGCCTGAAGTAGCGCATTGGCTACATATAATCCATAAAAAAAAAGTTACCAAGAAATGATTGAAAAATAAACATACCCATCAACTCCCCGTTGGTCTAATGGTTTAAATACTGGGCCATGATCGCAGCGTCCCGGGTTTGATCCCCGGGGAGCCTACCGGGCAACCTAAAAATTTCGAATTTTCGAATATTGCTCAGGTTTGTGATCACCAATCCGCATTTGGCAGGCGTGGTGATTATGCCAGTACCCTTCATTGTTGTGGTAACTTAAATTCAATGATGGAGGCCTTTTCCCTGCAGTGGGATGATTATACGCTGTTACAGTACAGTAAAAAATCCTGAAACGACAAAGCCTCGGCCACATCTCTCAAAAGAACTATTTATGGAAAACTTTGGATGGGTATTAGTAATAAAATATATTACTACAAGTCAGATCGTTTCGATTAAATTCAACAAAATTAGAATTCGAGATAGACACTACTAATCTTCATAAGTCTAATAGTTTTTGGGGAGATCTAATTAAATCAATCAATTTAAATCCATACGCTATACCTGCGTTGTATTTTAATTAACACTTTATTTATAAAAAAAAAAACTACTGGATAATGTCTGCGCAGGTTAAACACTATGTGACTACTTCCTTTATGTGTTAGTAAGTAATAATAATTACTTTAAGACAGCAGTCGGCATCCCGCGGCCCACGGGTGTCTTACTTACGGCCCGTAAATATTTTACAAATGAGTTGTAAATATCAAATTAAATGCATGTACGAACCATGATGAGAACTTGAGTGCCATTCTACGAATTGCAACTACAAATCTGTCAGCTAACATACAAAAAATTATAGTTTAAAAAACTAAAAAACCACGCTTTTAAAACAGATTGAAATAAAAAATTAAAAATAAAACTGTAGTAATCAATTGAAAAATTCATATTATTGTACAAAAAGCGTGGGGTGCTTGTTATGATATCCACAGATATAGTAAATTATTGATAAAATATTTACAACAATCTAAATCAAGCCCCCTACGCTTTTTGTACAATAATATGAATTTTTCAATTGATTACTACAGTTTTATTTTTAATTTTTTAGTTCAATCTGTTTTAAAAGCGTGGTTTTTTAGTTTTTTAAACTATAATTTATTTTTTACTTTTTAGTTTAGTTTATAAGATTTGATTCCTTCTTTACCGACTGTAAGTCCAAACCTATGCAGGAAACATAATTGATACAGATCGCGCGCTAGCTCTATCTCTTTTACTCCCTCTTACAGAGGAAAACTGGGAAAACTGTTATTAAATTATGGCATTGTCATCGGTCCTTGATACGTGTGCAAAGTTTCAAATTAATCAAACTTCTGGAAATCGGTCAAATTTATGCTCAAAGATTCCATTACATACATAGATACATAGATAGATACAACCCAAGCTAATAAAAGCGTGGTAAAAATAGCCTGCATTGCGTGCGAGATCTCAGACATCACATTAATTTTTATTTTATTTTTTAAGTTTTTTACTTTTTTTCTATGGGATATGACCAATTATACGTTTATATCACAAATGCTGCCCGCCATTAATTTATTTCGGCACCTTATAAGGTTGCCGACCGCTGCTTTAAGACTAACCCCCGTATTTATAAACAAGTAAAAGTAATTACTTGACTACAAGTAATTACTTGAGAGACTAGATCCCACCAGATCTACCTCCTAGTGGTCCACCCTGGGCAACAGCATCTTTGGTTTTCTAACCAATGATGACGGCTAACAGAGCCCTCTGCGGTAGTAGGCTTTGTAAGAGGTTTTCTGTGTTCCGCTGGTGTGTGGGGAGAACCTGTGCCACTTTCTGGGTAAGCTCGCTCCATCTTAGGCTTCTTCTTAACCGTAAAGTTAAGTATGTAGTCAAGAGCAAACCCATTGATTACAAAAAAAATATACGATACATTTCTAGTTGCATCTTATGATAAATAGGAAGAGAATGTGGGTGGGTTGCGTGGATTTCATAACAATATCCTTCTTTTGAAAAAAACAAGTCTAGCAGCAGACAGTGGACTGATGCAGGCGAGTGAATGATGATGAAGCAAACACGAAGATTACTTGATGTAATTGGGATAAGAAAGAACTCCTATGAAGGTAGTTAAAGGAAGCCCTACAGCTTCGTCCGAAGTCACATGATTTAAGGAATATAGGTAGGTATCATTTGAAGACAGACTCATAAAAACAAAAGCATCACCCTTTTTTCCTGTAAGTACATACCTATCATACCAGACAATTAAAGGAGTTCTGCCAGAAGAAGATGAGAAGCAGCGTCTTTTCTCAAATATTAGCCGTATTGAGCCAACCCGCTCGCCAAACGTGGCATTCAAAGCAGCTAAAGACGGCCGTGTAAAGAAACCATTTATAAGTTCTGTCTACGCAGCTCAGTATATCATATGATGTCCTCTAAACAAGGCACGTGGAATGTCGTTATATCGTCAACAGTATCGATGAGCGTGCTGTATCGGGTTACTCGTCGCTCGCTGGTGCTATTTGCTGCCGGGGGTGGTAAGTTCTGAACTGAAGCGAGTTGCAGTTGATCCATAAAGTGAGCCGTTTGTCTTATGTCTCTTTCAGACCAGACATGAAGCTAAACTTGACAGATGTCAGGATTCAGACTGCATAAAGTAGTGAGTTCGTTCCTGCGTAAATGGCATTTGCATTTTCGCCACTATTTTATGTTCTATATTTGGTTGAAATAACGATGACAATGAAAGTCGTGAATATTCATTTGAATTTTCAACATTTACGAGTACCACAATCTATAGTTGAATCACATGTTTGTTTCATCAAGCGATTATCTTTTAGCAAAAACTTGACAAAAAAACCCTTGTTATTTGTCGATTAATCGTATTATTAAAATTAGCTACTTACCATCCATTTCCAAACCGCTATCGCTGTCGTCTATTCCTTGCGACGCCACCACATAATCAAGCAAAGAGCGCTCTAAAGCGAGGCGCGCGCTAAATTGTCAATTTGCTTTGCCGCAGTTGTGGCTATCGGTGGTCGCAGCGATTTTGGTATTCAGGCCTCGTGTGTCTGCTTTACATACCAGAGCATACTTACCCTTTGTACTGTTAGTATCTTTTAAAATCTAGCTAGACCGTTAGACTGGCGTTAGACGAAGCTTTCCTCATCCGACCCAATCCCATTGTGATGCGAGATGAAGTCAGATAGCAAGAATTTGGTGAGAAATATCTTTTTAGATCTACAGTTTAAGTAGAAGAAAACGTAGCCATTATCAGCGTTATTAAATCTGCTGCGGGGTAGCAGTGCGTACAGGAGGAAAAATAGTGGAATAATCTTGAAGATTTTGCAAAAGGTTTGACAATGGCACTTTTGCCTACGGTAGAGCGATGATCCTGCGGCCTGTTTTCTTTTAACAATATTATTTATTTATTAATTAATTATTCATTTATTTATTAATTATTCATTAATTTATTTATTATTTATTTATTTATTAAATAACAATGATTAGAATTAGATTTTACAGGCATTTAGCTGACTTGTAGGCTTGACTGTGGGTTCTTTTTACATCGTGATATTACATTAAAAATAAAAGCTTTGTCCGTAATTAAGTTAGCCGTATTTTTTTGCGCTGTGGCGGTAACCGGCTGTGCTGCGTTTATCGCCACAACTCGTTTTTTGCAAGTAAAATACATTCGCTCAGTTAATGTGCGTCGTGCGGAGTCGAACAATTGCTTACTCGATAATTTTTTTCTACATCTACAGTTAAGTCTCATTTACATGTTATTCAGATGTGTGTGGTTTTGTGGGGATGATGGTACTTTGGTGTTTATGAAAAGGTCTGATAATTACTTCATTTTTGAACATGAACATGGATACTTCTTTTTTCAATTTCAATTATATATACATGTATATTTCCATAAATTGAGATTATTAATTTTTAATAATAAAGTATTTTTAAGACTTACGTTTGGTAACGGATTTCCGCTTTTTAACAATCATTTACTACATGAGCAAAATATCGCACATTTATTCTTGGATTATACTATACTACTAATATCTACAAAGTCTTCGGACTGTTGTTGTCGTTTGTATAGACGACGTAATTTCGTAAGGGTAAATCCTATTTCGCACTACCTTCAAATCGAAAAATATCGACTCAACTCGTCATCAAACTATTTCATTTTGTTATTTCACATTATTGCCGGTTGTATTTATAACATTGCGTTCGCTCTGGCTAAGTGTAACTTTGCACGATTCATCCATTGCTTTGTTCGCACGACGTTAAGATATTTGTATATTAAAGTGACATCCTTTAAGTGTCTTAACCATAATAGGGTAACTAAAGTGATTGCGTTATTGAATGTTTGGCTTTGTTTTATTATCTGTTATCAGTATAATCGCTATCGGAAGTACTACTTGAAAGATGGCTAGTAAACTGTTAAATATTTATTACCAAAATGTACGTGGACTCAAAACTAAATGTTTAGAATTTCAGCAAAATATTTTACGGAACGATTACGATATAATTATAATTGTAGAATCTTGGCTTAATAGTAGTGTTTTCGACGGCGAGTTGAGCGATGATAGGTATGCCGTGTTCCGAGCCGATCGCGACCTACTAGCCTGCGGCAAGAAGGACGGCGGTGGGCTGCTGGTACTGGCGCGGCGCTCGCTGGGCGCGGAGGCGCGCGCCCCCGCCGTTCCTTCCCTCGTGCCCGCGCGTCATGAGCTGCTGTGGCTTACGCTCCCGGCGCGAGCCACAGGCTCCTCTAATGACCTACATTTTTGTGTCGCGTACGTCCCTCCCGAACCTCATAGTATTCCGGCCGATCTTGATGTGATTACCCGGATATTTAAAAGCGAATCCGCACTACATCCTAGTGATAATTTTCTAATGATAGGAGACTTTAATCTTCCTTGTTTATCGTGGGACGTTAATGGTTACACTTCCATTAAAAAAGGCACAGTGGAGGTTCAAAACGCGGCTGCAAAATTCGTCGAAGAGCTTACACTGTTAGAGCTACAACAATATAATTACCTAGAAAACCATGCAAGCAATACATTAGATCTAGTATTTTCCCGTTTGCCTATAAAATTGACTGCTTGCACTGTACCTCTTGTTAGACCCGACCGCGCACATCCGCCGTTTTGTTTTAATATTTTAGATCTTTCTGCTGTTCCATTGCGTGAAGCTACATCACCAAAGTATAACTTTAGAAGAACTGATTTTGATAAAGTTAATTTATATCTTAGTAAACAGGACTGGTATGCTCTTTTGTGTAAGGGAACAGTTGACGAGGCCGTTGATACATTCTACTCGTTTATAAATAACTCGATTAAATTATATGTTCCGTACGTTAAAAAATCCGGAAGTCGAACTTACCCTAGTTGGTATTCCTCGCCTTTAATCAAAATTATTAAAGAAAAAGCTAGGGCTCATTCGCGGTGGAAGAGATACGGCAATCATTTGGATTATGACGAGTTCTCTTTGTTGAGGTCTAGAGAACGTCGTATCCAAACTGAATGTTTTAAAAAATTTACTGAAAACTGTGAAAAGAACATAAAACTTAATGCAAAATCTTTTTGGTCTTACGTCAAAGCCAAACGTGGTGGCTCAGCTTATCCCCATTGCCTACGCCTGAATGGCGTCGAATATAAAGAGGGGAAGGATATCTGTGATGCGTTTGGATCTTTTTTTCAGAGTGTGTTTGGTGTCCCATGCACTAATTATACAGCCTTTAGGGAGTGTCCACCGGGTAACGATGTCGTTTCCAACTTACAAACCACTACCGAAGCCGTCGAAAAATTATTAAAGAAACTTGATGTTAATAAATGTGCAGGCAGTGATGGAGTGCCTCCTTTATTTTGGTCCCGTTGTGTTAAGTCGGTGGCGATCCCTTTGACTATTTTATATAACCGCTCACTTCAAGAGGGAATTTTCCCGGCGCGATGGAAGTCCGCTCATATAGTGCCTGTATTTAAAAAAGGTTCAAGGATGGAAATAGCTAATTATAGAGGCATATCAATTCTTAATACTATTGCCAAATTATTGGAACAAATTGTGTATGGCAATATATATCCCATACTAGCTAAGATCATTCCATCTCAACAACATGGTTTTCTTAAGGGTCGATCAACCACCACTAATCTAGCTTGTTTTACAAGCTTTGTTCTTGAAAACATGGACGGGGGTGGGCAGGTTGATGTGATCTACACTGATTTCGAGAAAGCTTTTGATCGTGTGGATCATATCATCCTGCTTCACAAGCTACAAGTTCTGGGTATTCACGGAGACTTGCTTCGGTGGACAAAATCATACCTTTCGAATCGTTCGCAGGCAGTAGTTGTTGGTGGATATTGCTCTGACTTCATAACAATTCCTACAGGTGTCCCGCAAGGTTCGCATTTGGGACCATTGCTCTACAACGCTTATCTTTACGACATCGGATGCTGTATCAGTAACTCCAACTTCCTCATGTACGCGGATGACACAAAGATATTTTGTAAAGTTAGCTCGAAACGGGATTGTTTTTTGTTGCAAAAAGACCTAGACTGTCTCTACAGGTACTATGTTCAAAACATGATTACTGTTAACACAAGTAAATGTGAGTGTATTACGTTCACGCGCAAAAGGAAGCCTGTTTGCTTTGAATATAAATTTGACAATACTTCTATAGCTAGATCGCACAAAGTAAGAGATCTAGGCGTTTATTTAGACAGTAAAATGTTATTTAGCGATCATGTTGATTATGTGGCTAATAGGGCATACAAAAATCTGGGTTTTGTTCTGCGTGTTTGTAAGCCATTTGCTGATAAATTTGTAATCAAGGCAGTGTTTTTCGCGTATGTGAGGAGCATACTTGAATATGCTTGTAACATTTGGTCCCCACAGTACGAATCATACAAGGATAGACTGGAAAAAATTCAGAAAATTTTTATCAACCACCTTAACTATCGCGATCGCAAAACTTACGATACGTACGAATTGAGTTGCAAAGAGCATGGCCTACTTCCTCTTGAACTTAGGCGAATTTCCCTCGACATGTCATTGCTCTTTGACATTGTTAATAATAATTTGGACTGCCCGGACCTAGTTTCAAGAGTAATTTACAGCACTCCTAAGTACCGCACACGCCACACATCTTTATTAAATTCTCCTAGACATCATACTAGATACTACAAAAATGCTGTCATGCTTCGGCTGGCTCGAACGTATAATTCTGCCTTTAATAAAATTGATATTTTTTGCACGAAAAGATGTAAGTTTAAAAATGATGTTTATGACATTCTCACTGAGCGTTTACCTTTACCTTGAATTAATTTAAATCAATTTAATTTTGTCTTGATTTGCTATTATCTATCTTATATTATTTATTATATTACTAGTGATTCCTCGCCCGTGTAGGAGGGGTCTGACGTATCACTTTGTGGAGTAGTTTATCTAATATAATGTTCATAATTCTAATAATGTACAGAGTAAGCAAGTTGTTCGAGCCTAATCAATCAGTCTGTCTGACGATTGCCTAATTGCCTAATGCTGTATTTGTCCTTGCCTTTTGTAATTAATTATAATTATCAAACATATTATTTCTCATCATCCAACAACATTTGATTTTTTTAACTTATGGAAAGCCTATTATTGGCCTTAATATTTGTTTAACTATCATTGTTACATGCTCATGTATTCGCTGTTGGTTTTCATATAAAATAAAATAAAAAAAAAAAAAAAAAAGGATAATAATTTACAATAATTTAAAAAAATACTCTTCTTTTTATATACTATGGAAGATAAGGATGATGCTATTTTTTTGTGATTACGGATTTCCCCATGTCTAATTTTATTACGCAGGCAAATACCATGCATTGCTTTCACCATTGCCCGGTGTGTAACCTTGAACTTTCTTATGAAACTCATATTAAGCGAGCACGTTTCAGTTCTATGAGCGATCACTGGCAACACTTATGAACTGTGGAATTCTAATAAAATTGTTGTTAAATTAAGAACGTTAGTAAAAGTATCTCTGGTCTTATTAATTTCGTTCCATGTTTGCTATTTTAAACCCCTGTGCATAATACCAGCTGAGCTCAGGTTACGTGCTTCTAGTTAGCCGTTGCGACTTGAAACTTGCATCCCAGTAATCTGTTTACAAGGGATAAACTCTTACACAGATTATTGTAGGTTTAGGAATTAATGCTGTGAGGTACAGCGTTTGGGAATTTCATTAGGAACTATATAATAATATTTTTACTATTTTGAACACACTGTTTTCTTGAGTTTACGCGAACACTATACATAAAAGGAAATGTGGACAACATCACATACATTGTTCTGACCCCAATTTGAATAACTATTTAAAGCATTCGTATTTTGGAAACCAGAAACAACGAAGGTACCACAAACACCCAGACCCGAGAAAATGTAGAAAAACACATTTTTTCGGAAAACGTCCGGGAACCGAACCCGGGACCCCGGAGCAGGCGACACCTTGAAAACCGGTGTGTACGCCACTCCGCCACGGAGGTTGTCATACATAGAAATGAAAGATAATTTTACAGATTTAGATCGCGTTTATTTTTGATTTAACCCTATACAAAAACCTATTTTGGACACGTTTGCTGATATTATTTTAAGGCAGGGCAAAGGCCTCCATCATTGAATTCGAGTTACCGCAGCAATCATGGGTGTTAGCAAAATCACCAAGCTTGTCAAATGCGATCTGGCGATCGAACCCGGGACTGGTTCAAATACCGGGCCAAGATGATCTTGGTATCTTGGCCCGACATTTAAACCACTAGGCCAAATAGGCGTTAATATTTTTTTAGATTAAAACTGAATTACAAGAAAAACTATGACATACCTTTCGCAGGATTGTCTGAACCATGAAGAATCTAGCTGCCAAGACGAAAATCGGAATCATAATTATCATCAGCTCAGACCACTGCTGTCCAGGGGCGTCTCTAAAAGGAGGATTTGCCATAACCGCCACACTTTGTAGGCAAACGGGTTGGCGATTACAGTTTGGCTAGTGGTGAAGATAACACGCTGATACCTGTTTCTTTTATTGTGTTTTCTTTTAAATAACATGTTTTCTTTTCTATCTTCTTCTGGCTGCTCTTTTAGTCACCTCTTACGACACCCATAGGAAGAGAAGGCAATTTCCAACCGGAATGGCTAGGTACTAAAAATCGAAGTTTACGCAACGTAGGTACTTCACGAGAGTTCAAAACATCAGGCCCACAATTCCGCTAGTTTCAAATCGCAATTGCATCTCAATTGTATATTTTGACACATTTATTATGGCAGTAATGTCAAAATATGCGATTGCGATGCAATTATTCTATTGACCCCTCTGTAAATTAGCGGAATGGGGGCTATCGCTAGTGAATTTGCCACTAGAGGCGCTAGTGTCGCGTGAGGTCCAATATCATTCACTTTGTACTGGTTTTAGAGGAATTTGTTGCATAAATTATAATTCCTTTAATTTACCTGCTGGAAAGTGATCTCCTTCGTAAAATAGCGCAAATATGGATTATTTGGCGATTAATGTGAACGCTTTAAAAGCGGAATTAAGAAAAAGCGCAAAAATAGGCGGCCTCAAGAGCAACTATTTCAGAAGTTAGTTTGTTGATATCAAGATAGTTATTTATAAACAATATAACCTTCAAGATATAACACTTTTTTTCGGCGCCAATCGCCTTTGACAGCTATACCTCCGGACCTCAGTCTACAGTGGCGCCAACTGGTGAGCAAAGAAACGGTAGTCCCCATTGGGGCCCAGGTCTTACATGGTTTTGATCTCATAATAGTAAATTAAAGGCCTTGTTTGAACTGTGTCATTTCATTAAAAACATCAGGATAAAACAATTGAATTTTTTTAAAATTAACATTCACTATTTCATGGTTGCCATTTGGTCTTTAAGAGTCTCTGATATTTTAGCACGTTAAGCGCCATGATCTCGGAAGAATTTATGATAAAAACCTAGAAATAATTATTATTATAATAATAACCATTGACGACCTTCTTGGTCGAGTGGCGTACACAGGTTTTAAAGATGTCGAGTGCTCCGAGATGTCGATAAAGTGATTTTCAACATTATATCGGGGCTGGGTGTTTGTTGTATCTTCATTGTTTCTGATTTCCATAATACATATCTTATATTCCCACGAATCCATTCATTCTTTCCTAAGTTAATTCATGATCGATATTCCGAAGGGCGTATTCTCATTTCGCCCAGAACAAGTTCGCTAATAAATCAAGCATAAGCCGCGCGCAAACAGCTGTGTATCTGAGAGGTTTAGCGCTCGCTCAACTTCGCTCGCTCGGCTTAGCTGCTCGGCAAACACGGAAACATTCTGTGCGTATTATAAACTTACGTGGCTAGTTAGTTATGAGGTAGTTAATTTCAGTGGCATTTAATGCTCCTCCCAGAGTGAAGATACAAAAAAAAGTGACGAAGTGATTCATCATCAACGACCTCCGTGGCAGAGTGGTGTACTATAGTGTCGCCTGCTCCGAGGTTCCGGGTTCGAGTCCTGGATGGTTCAATATGGCTAAGTGTTTTTTTTTTCGTTTTCTCGGGTCTGGCTGATTGTGGTACCTTTTTTAGTTACTGAGTTAACAAAGAAAAAGCTTGAAATAGTCACGTGCTTTGAGATTAGAATATTTTATGAGATGTTGTCCACTGTATTTGTTTATTTATTATTAAATTCAAGTTTCTACAGCAATACTTTATTTGATATTTTAGCAACTTAATTGCACTTATAATATCAGTATATAAACTTGAAAAATTTTGTCTCAGGCGGGACTCGAACCCGCATCTCCTCGCATGCCGGGCGGGCGCCTTACCATTAGGCCACCGAGACACTGCGACACGGCGCGAATTTTTCAAGCATATTCTTACGCTGTGAGCCAGCGTTAAGCGCTGTGACGCTGTGATGATATGTATTATGGAAATCAGAAACAATGAAGATACAACAAACACCCAGCCCCGATATAATGTTGAAAATCACTTTATCGACATCTCGGAGCACTCGACATCTTTAAAACCTGTGTACGCCACTCGACCAAGAAGGTCGTCAATGGTTATTATTATAATAATATTCTTACGCTGTGAGCCAGCGTTAAGCGCTGTGATGCTTGAAAAATTCGCGCCGTGTCGCAGTGTCTCGGTGGCCTAATGGTAAGGCGCCCGCCCGGCATGCGAGGAGATGCGGGTTCGAGTCCCGCCTGAGACAAAATTTTTCAAGTTTATATACTGGTGTTTCTACAGCAATTATGGGTAAAGGCTTAATAGCTTACCAAATGCGAGTTGGTGATCACAAACTTGAGCAATATAAAAAAAAAACTTGTTAGCCGACCCGGGAATCGAACGGGCCCCGAGATCTAAAACCCGTACTTATAAACAAATAAAAGTAATTGCTTGACTAAAAGTAATTAATGTGACAATGGGTATTCCTTTATCAAGTAATTACTAGAAGCGGGAACTATCAAAAGTTTGCATTCTCAGCCAAATAAAATAATATGACTATTAATGGTGATTTCCTTTACTTAAGCACTAGGTAGTAACACCTAAAGTTATGACTTTCTTAAGCAATAGTTATTACTTATTTATAAATAATAAATAAATATTTAAGACATGCCTCACGGGGCCACACTGAGCCATCTAGTCCCAAATTAAGGTACTGTACCCTGTCGTATGGGGTACTAGACAACCGATAAACTTACTTATATACTTTTTTTTTGTAAATACATAGAAAACACCCAGACCAGTACAAACAGACATGTTCATGCACACAAATATTTGTACTGTGCGGGGATCGAACCCGCGACCCATGGCTCAGAAGCAGCGTTTACTACCGCTGATCCAAATGGTCGTCAATGTCAAATGACCACTTTCAAGATTGACCACCAAAACTGGGAACGGCTCGCAGAAAATAGAGCAGATTGGCATGAGCGTGTAGTGGAGGGTCGCAAGTTATGCGATGACGCCTGGTTCCAAACACTTGCCAACAAGAGACAGAAACGTCACCTATGTGGATTGGCATTAACCACCGCTGTTTTTTCTTGTCGAGCCTGCGGCAAGGCATGCCGCTCTCGCATTGGTTTATACTGTCACGAAAGGAGCTGTTTTCACGGCCTCGCCACAAATCGTCTGCAATAGACATAAAGGCCTCATAATAGGGGTTAAAGTATGAAATTGCCGATTATTTTCCCACTTTTTATTTTGTTTATAGCTCTTAAGTATAGTCATATTATTGCGTAATTCTTTTTGTATTGTATCAAAAACTAAATAAAGTAAATTTTGACTAAAAAAAATGCTATACTAGTGCCTATTACTTCAAAGGAAGTCGTTGAAAAGACCCCTTACAATGTGTCAGCTGACCTTCTTGCTTCAATTAAGTATATTTGTATTATATACTTTGATTTTTAGAAATTTAAATACTACAAAGCGTAGCTTTATGACCATCTAACTTTCACCTTTAATTGCATCGAAAACGGATCAGGCATTTTTAAAAAAACTAAAACATTGTTAGTATGGAAAAATGACTTTTCTTGATTTTGTACATACAAAACGGCAATTTCATACTTTAACCCCTAATATTATATTATTATAAGTCTACTTAAAGCACTCGACCGATGAACGTTCGTAAAGTTCGTTCGTTCTTGAGTATTTTAAGGGAGGTAAAATAGTTTTTTTTTATTGTGACGTAAAAAATACTTTTCTAATAATTTTCCGTTCGTTAACACAGAACTTAATAGTTACCACAGAACATGAGAAAAGGTTAGAAAGGCTGTCATAAGCCATTAGTATGAGAACTGACGTCACCGCTTGCGCACCACTACACATAAACAAGTTCAAAGAACGCCAATCAAGCGAATCACAGCGCTCACTTAGTGCCATGCCACACTGGCGGATTACAAGCGTTTTCAAAGCGGAGCTGCCACGCAGCGAACACGCCGCGGGTGCGCGGCGAAAACGTCGCGGCTGTGCAGCGAACACGCTGCGGACGCAGAGCGTACGCGTCGCGGATTCGCAACGTTTCCGCCTTGTGTGAGCGGCGATCGATACACTCAGTAACAGAATGGATTCCGACGAGGAAATACTGCTGTTAGCTTTGTTACTTTGACGACGCAAGAAACGTAAACCAATACTTCGAAGATATTGTTAGGATCCAATAACAACCAATCAACTGAATGAAAGCGACTACTATGTGTTGTTTTGCAAAATAATAAAAAATAATCCAAGACAATTTTATTCTGACCTGCGTATGTCAAGACCTACATTTTATGAGTTGTTACATCTGATTCAAAGTGAAATAAAACATAAGGATAAGATTTCGGTATGCGAGTGTACAAAATGGCGGCCTCACTGCTCTCCACGGCGAAATCGTTGCGCGTCCGCAACGTATTCGCTGCGCAGCCGCGACGCGAAGTTTTCGCCGCGCATACGCGGCGTGTTCGCTGCGTGGCCGCTCCGCTTTGAAAACGCTTGTAATCCGCCAGTGTGGCATGGCCCTTACAAGCATTGGCTCATAACCTCTGTGTCGCGACTGACCCGCCTACATCGCCTTTCTAATCTTTTCCATGTTCTGTGGTACTCACACTACACTACCTACACCAAACTCCCTCTGAAATGCATCACAGATAATGCAATTATATCCTGAGGTCGGCGTTAAGTGGAAAAACGCGTCGTAGTTTATTTGTATCGATCTTGGGCACTAATACGTATAATTGCATTATCGGTACTGCCTACATTTTTAAACGAGTGCCGGCGATTCTCTTGCATGCACTAGTTTTAATAAAATTGTTGGGCTTATCAAACGCATGACCGCGGACTGCAGATTTAAATACACGGATAAAATAAGCTAAAATGTTAAATATAGGTACGCGAGTTTCAAATCCGTAATCTATCTTTCATTTTAATGTTTATAGAGTGTTGTAATGGATTGGGACGTAGACTCTAAAATGATACAAGTCTTCCGTGGAATATACTTCTTTATTGACCAATGATGGCTCGTCTCATATACTAATATAACAATACGTGACAAGAGAGGCAAGCGTGACTATCTTCAAGGAAGTGATTGTTTTTAGTTAATATCATGTCCCATAAGTACGTGAAGAATTTTTCAACAACATATTTCAGTGTTAAATTGTATTACAATAAACAGTAATTATTTATCATCATTTATTGATTTAAGTACGCCTGTACTCATCTATTCCTTACCCCAAACAATTACGTATCCTGTGGGATAGGTTCAAATTAAAAGCGTACCCGTGCAAAGTCGCAGGCAACAGTTAGTCTAACTATATAGGTAGCCAATGGATCCTATACATCACTTTGACCAAGTCTCCTCCAATGTGGAAGTTTTAAATTCGTTTTCCGAGTACACAGCGATATTTGAACAAAGTTGAGGCGCCCGACCTGCGACACGGAAACTTGGGACCTTTCGCAATATTGACTTTGTGGTTAATTTAGTAGGCACGATTGTATGTGGGTATAACTTTTTGAGAACCAATAGAAAGATCTTAAGTGTTATTATTGATAAACGATCGAAAAAATTATAAAGTCGTTAAAGTTTCCTTGGGTTTATTAAGTCGCTTTAAATCAGACTCTGGTTCGATGAGAAGGTCAAATCAAACTAGATTTTTCCCGAGACATTTTCCTTTCGGACTTTTGTATTGGATTCTGGGAGAAATGAAAAATGTTAGCTTATTTTTTTTTACGTTAACGGACCGGCAAAGCTAGCTATCGCATGTATCAACGTTATTTATTGTTTGTCATCGTGTTTCACACAAAACACGATGACAAACAATAATATAACTGACAGTCAAACTTAGGTTTACAAAAAAGGTAAAAATATTGTAATCACTGCCTTTTTTCAGTTAGATCAATTCAATTCAAGTTAATTTATTTATTCCAAAATAATATAACATTGTGTTGAATAATGCAAGTATTACAACCAATTATTTGAATCATATAAATAAATAAAATAAAAATAATAATCAATTGAAAAATTCATATTATTGTACAAAAAGCGTGGGGTGCTTGTTATGATATCCACAGATATAGTAAATTATTGATAAAATATTTACAACAATCTAAATCACGAAACGACCATTTGGATCAGCGGTAGTTAACGCTGCTTCTGAGCCATGGGTCGCGGGTTCGATCCCCGCACAGTACAAATATTTGTGTGCATGAACATGTCTGTTTGTACTGGTCTGGGTGTTTTCTATGTATTATAAGTATGTATTTACAAAAATAAAAGTATATAAGTAAGATTATCGGTTGTCTAGTACCCCATACGACAGGGTACTTAATACTACCTTAATTTGGGACTAGATGGCTCTGTGTGGCCCATTAAAAAAAAAAAAAAAAAAAAAAAAATCAAGCCCCCCACGCTTTTTGTACAATAATATGAATTTTTCAATTGATTACTACAGTTTTATTTTTAATTTTTTAGTTCAATCTGTTTTAAAAGCGTGGTTTTTTAGTTTTTTAAACTATAATTTATTTTTTACTTTTTAATTTAGTTTATAAGATTTGATTCCTTCTTTACCGACTGTAAGTCCAAACCTATGCAGGAAACATAATTGATACAGATCGCGCGCTAGCTCTATCTCTTTTACTCCCTCTTACAGAGGAAAACTGGGAAAACTGTTATTAAATTATTGCATTGTCATCGGTCCTTGATACGTGTGCAAAGTTTCAAATTAATCAAACTTCTGGAAATCGGTCAAATTTATGCTCAAAGATTCCATTACATACATAGATACATAGATAGATACAACCCAAGCTAATAAAAGCGTGGTAAAAATACTCGTACATTGAAATAGCAATAATCGCATTAAAAAAACAGAAAAAAATATTAATTTAGTTATCAGTCACTATGATCATTTTGATTGATGACGAGGTTGGTGTAGAAGTGCGATGGTCTTCCTGCTATGCAAGAGCTCGATTCCCAGGCGGCTCGACTCCCTTCTTATCGTCTTTAAGGATGATCTTAATATGTAACTGAAATTATATTCAGTCAAATCGGATAACTTTCAAATATGATTTTGTTTTTCCTAGCAGATTTCTCCTTTATTTACTCAGCGGCCGATGAGTTGATTCTAAGACGATCGATTATATCAGCTAGTGATAGGCAAAAATATTTTGTAAAACATGTTATGTACCGTTTTGTATGAAACAACCTTACTGTTCTGTTTTTTGGGCAAATGATAATTGAAAATGCTGGACCCAATAAAACCAATGAAGGGAATAATCCTAATGAGGAGCCAAGGTCCTTTGTTAATAAATACTGACTTGAGATTCCTTTTTGTTGCTGTTTGGACCCTCATGGTTAGTGCTCAAGGGGCTATGGTGTATTAATAAATATATCAGGCAAAAATGTGTTTTGTTAGTTATACTTGAAACCCAATTTAGGCTAAAAGGTTTAATTTGCTTTCTGTTTATTGTGGTGGTATGGAAAATATGATAGTAAAAAACCGTACAGTTTGAGTCGAAAGTTCCGTTTATAGTTTGTCTGGTAAGTGATGAGACCACCTCATTGTACGGATTTTTGTGAAGTTTTCAATTCGAACCAGTACTTCCGGAGATTAGCGCGTTCAAACAAACAAACAAACTCTTCAGCTTTATAATATTAGTATAGATATAACTCTTAAGAAACAGTGTAAAAGGAGATGTCCCAAATTGTATGGAGGCCAGGCCCAGAACCTGTACACCCCACCAAAAGATAGACCAATACACCTACAAGATTATTTACTTATCATACAATAACAATATCATACAAGTTAAGTGGTTCAAATAAAGAGTTAAGTAAGAAAATAGCAATACAAAACAACAAAACCATCATGGCGGAAGATGACATTTTGATGACGTCTGTCAGTTTTGGCAGTTTCAAAATCGCGCATCTAGGAGTCGAGTGCCATCGCTTCTTGTAGTAACAACACACATTATGAAAGTAATGTGCCGATCAAAACCAAATCCAGAAATCGAAAATGAGGTCGTTATAATGAACTACATTTAAAACGCGACAAGCAGAACAAAAACTTGAAGTGAATGATTATGCCAAAGTGACATGGGGTATCTGACAGCTACTGACATTTAAAGTTTTTTTAGATTGTTGCCATCTTGGAATGCCTAATGGAGTTTGATAAATTATTCGATCTTATTTATTTTTGAGCCACTAAATTATACGTTATATAAATTTACATGTATATTTCCCAGTAAAGTTAATTTTTCTTGATTTTTGAAAATAGTGTACTATGGGACATCTTCTTTGTATATTGTATTGTGTTGTAACCCTAAGACCAGCCCAGCTACCGTCTGAAGCTGATGACTGTCCCCTGGACCGCAAAACTCTCTAGAATCTCGCACCCGTATCACGTATGCTCCCGAACATACCCGTATTGAATTTTGGTCACGTAAAATCTTTGTATTTTCTCCATCTCCTGTCTCTTATTATTATTAGGGTTCCTCAACTTATTTACTGTATCGATGTATTAGTTTAAACTAAGAGGGGAGGTACGTGCCTGCGTGAACAGGTGCATTTGTTTCGCATAAACGAGAGGTTTTGTGTTTGGATGTCTATTTGCTTTCATATAAAAACTTTGGTGTTTTTTTTTGTTTTTTTCAAACTATGGGGCATCCATTTTTTTGTAGTCTTAAATGAGCTTACGATTCTTATAAAAATTTACGCCGTAAAAACCAAATTAAATAAATATATATTTTTTAATTTTTGTTTTAACCAATCTCAAATTTTGTTTCGCGTTTATTAGTTTTTTTTATTCATATCAAGTGTTTCTAAGGCGTCAATTCAAGAGGCCAATTTATTACGTACATTTAGCTGGATAGAAGTTTATCTGGGACTTCGACATTGAAATCTTACTATCTAAGACAAAAAAGTAATAACTATGCTAAAAAGGTCCACTCAGCATTTGTTGCAACAGCCAAAGGCTTAAGCTGTGACTTCGATTATCAATGGAGAAAAGAAAAAAAATATATCACACCAAAAATGAGGAAAATAAATAAAATATATTATAAATGAGGCTTTGACTTCTCTGTATAAGTTTTTCTTACTTCTCTAACGTTCTTCACTGACATGTGTGATGTGTACAATCATATTATGTGTAAGTAGCTATGTATATTACTATGATATTATATTATATTTGGTATTTAGTAAGTAATTATTGTTATTTATGTGTTCTTCTATTTTATTGATGCATTGCTTTTTTATTTCTTTTTTCTTCTATGCACCGCCCGTGATATTTCTGTTTGGCCCAATGGTTGACTGGTAGAGAATGCTTTAGCGTTAAGTCCGCCATTTCGTACTTGATTTTGTCTGTGCCAAAAAGTGTAAAAAAAATAAATAAATAATACATATATTATTATTATATCTACCTAAAAAAATAAGTAATAAAATATTATAAAACCATGTAGGTATAGGCGAAGCCGAATGCTCAAGCTAGTGTAACACCGTTCAGTGATATTAAATGTCGCCGCTCTGTCGCGCGGATAGATGACAAAAGCCAATAAAGCTTCGTTCAGCGACGTCGCCTCGATGACAAATTGTCGCGCGCTCATCGTCGACAACTGAGTCGCTCTCGCTGCGATTTTGTGCACGCACAGATTAACCCTTTGAAGTCTTGACGCGTTGCATTAAAGTTTGTGGCAAAGCGTTCTAGATTAAGTTCCTTTTAATGTTGCCATGATAAGGAATTAACTTATTTAAAAAAAAATAGATTAGAATGGAATGTATTGTTATTATAGACTAGCGGATCCGACGTTGTCCTCTTTTAACTATGAAAAATTGATTTCAAATTGGTATAATTAATTAAAAATATTACAGATACAAATTTATTTATCGACAGCACACGCATTCTGACAATTTTATGTCAAACACCATTGTATTACATAAAAAAATTGTCAAAGCGATTAAATTACAAATAATTTAGTATGGTGATAAAATATTCGAATTTTGCGCGCAACTTTCTCTTTTTTTTCTTTCATAAGAACATTCTCCTGACAATAACAAGCAAATCAAAAAAGGGATTAGCAAAACCGCTTCAGCCGTTCACGCGTGACGCGATGGCCAAGGAAAATTGGGATTAATTTATATATATATATATATAGATTAGATAGATATATAGATTTTAATTGATTGATTGATTTATTACTATTAATGCAACAAGTAAAAGATAATCAAATCATCATTTATATGCAAGGTGCAATTTGTAGATACCTACACTAAAAAAATGTAACCTTTCTAATTGGTACTCGCAGTTTGCTGGGTAAAAATGTTATTCAGATTTAAGGCTCAAACAAAAAGGTTCGCTTTTCACTTATCTGGCTTAACTGATTCTATATCGGTTATAGAATCGATTCCTCAGCAAAATTAGCCATACCTATCCCTGGTTGGGCAAAACAATGATTTACGGTTATGAGGTCAAGAAGCCGGGGCTTGAGTTCTAGCGGGTTTAGAGTAAAGTGTTTAACCGACGAAGAGTAAGAGAAGGCAATGTTCCGCGATGTCTTGCTTTTGTTTTTTGACTTTTGGTTTTTTTTTGTCGCGTTTTTGAAGGTCAATTTCAATTGTCAGGAGTGAATTTTCGATTTTAATTGAAGTGCAGTTGTAATAAAAACTAATTTTTTAATAAATATACCTTTGGGCGATGACTGTCAATAGGGTTCTGAAGCCTATTTAAATGTTTTCTCAAATACAATAGTTTGACTGCTGGAAGGCTCTTGGCAGATGGAGTAGTGCTGCAAAGCATTTCTTCGTGACCCTGGCAATATTAAATCCAGTAGGATTTTCAGTATTGCTAACAGTCATAGTCATAAGATTACACCAATATAGACTAGTGTCAAACACCAAGATAGGTCAAATTATGTCATGATAACTGATCTAAATATTTTTATCAACAGGAATCGTTATTTACGATTCATTTGTTATTATAATTTGTAAATGAATATTAAAAGCTCACAATACTTTTTCTCGCCATGAATCAAACCCCAGCCTTCGCTACGTAACCCCAGACACGATAAAAGATATTTTACACAAGCTTAATTTTCCGGCCCGCGTGAGAAATTGAGATTAAAAATTAAACCGCTTTACTAGGTTTTAGTGTAAACATGATGCCAGAATAACCGTAAAATATAGACGCCTTGTTATTATTTGTGGGCCATAAAGGTGTTAACCTACCTAATAAAATAATAAATTCATTCAATAAACATATACATCTCACCAATAACTACGGAAAGCTTACACATGCTGTGGTAACTACAAAGTCAGGCAATAAAATTAGGTATATTCGTTGCCTGGGGTCAATCCCCGGGTGGAGTTATAAGAGTGTCAAATTTTCGAACAATGCTAAGGTTTGTGACCATCAAACAGGATTTGGCAAGAATAGTGATTATGCTTGTATCCATCGTTACTCAGCTAAAACTGTTCTTAAAACCAAGTCTAAGGCCCGTATTCTAGAACGCGCATTTTGAACTCAAATCATCCAATCATTGCTTGAGTGAAGAATCAACACTCGAGTACGTTACTTATTCTAGAACGCATTTCAAACTAGTATTAGTTGAATCGAGTTTCAACCTAGATTAAGGGAGAAATTCCGATTTGTCTATGATACAAGTCTGTTTTCGTGTACGATTTTTTTTTCCGAAGATACAATCATAATGATCAATATCCTCGAATATATTAAATGGATCCATTGCAAAAACAGTCAAATTTAAGTCAAATCTCTACTCAAGCGTGGTGAGGAGGTCTCTTGAGTAAACTCAGATCAAATGTCAACTCAGCGCCGATTGGCGCTTGAGTGACGTTTTAGAATAATCATAGGTAATCTGTGATCAGCGAATCTATGCTGAAGTACAATTTTAGAATAAAAATTTCGTCTTAAATCTAGTTTTAAGTCATGATTTATGCTTGAGCGATGTTTTAGAATACGGGCCTAAATGTACTGCGTTTTAAATTCATAAATTCAAATTCATTTATTCAGACATAAGTCCATTCGTGTTAGTAACAATCCATTCTTAAAACTATGTTAGTATATATAATTATTGCTGGGTACTGGTGCATGCAGTGACATCCAGTGCCCCAAAAACGGTTTTAATATTTAACTTTAATACGCATTTAGTACATTTAAACTTGGTTTCAAAAGCTGTTTTAGCAATGTTTTCCTAGTGTGAACTGAAAACCGATTATTGAATGCATGAAATGTCTCGAACCCACAATCTTCCACTTACGGGCTCTACTCTTCATTACATACTTCTTAATGTTTCTGCTCTTGCCATTTCATGATCGTCGTCTAAGCTAAATGACGCGCATTGCTGATGCCTTACTCTGCGGTTCTAAGCTCGTATTTACGGATATATCTGTGTCTTTCAGATACTTTAAGATATCGGTATGAGTGATAGGGACAGATGGATCCAGAGGGACAGGTACGGACATTCTTTTGCGGAGTAAGGCCTCTGGACATATGCCTCCCCAAGGTTACGACGATTAGTTACCACACCACATTTACCAAGACATTTTTTTTATCGTATAAAAGATACAAACTTCTTAGCGTTCCATGGATTCACCTTGCGGGTGCCGGGTCCATCGTGTGGTAGAAAGAGAAACTCCGAGTAGCTCCCGGGACTTGTGATATTGGTGTAGGTTTAAGGAGCCCCTTTCCGATGTACATCAACGCTCACCACCACTTCTTGTGTTTCTCTGCCCAGCCAAATCTGGTACGAACCTGCTAATGCAACTTTAGACACTCACTCCAGTATAGAACTTACTGCAGTTCTGGCCAAGCCAAGGTCTTTCAACAGGTTATAGAGAGATTTTGCTGGTATGCCTCTCGTTTCTACTTCTACAGCATATAGACTAACTGGACTAACTGGTCTGGATGATGAAACACCCACATCCTCTGTGATTTTATGGTGCTTTTCATACGTGTCCATTAAAATAGTCCAGTCAGGTGCTACCAAAGAATAAGTTAATGAATCCGTAAAAACTTGTCTGCTTTAATGAATTTGTAAAAATAATATATCTTTCATTTTAATATTTTAAGATAAGAACTTTGTTCACATTTACCTCCATCAAACAAAACGAAACATATTTGAATGCCCATAAAAATGATTTTTACCGTGCTTTTATTGTCAGCTGGTTGACTCAGTGTGTACAAATGTACCTACATATACCGAAACACTCTCTTTCATGTCGCTGTCGAGCGTGGGCCTAATTGGCTAACGTTCGTACGAGCGTTAGGTGCGATTTTGTCAAACGACACACGAGCCTGTGAAATATATTCGCATTTTTCAAAAAACTATAGATTTTAACATATACGAGAGTGGAGTGTTTAGGCTGCTACTGGGAAAGCTCGCTCCATTGCAGGCTTCCCCTCAACTTTAGGGTTCAGTGTGGAGAGTAAACCAATTTACAAAAAAAAAAATATATATATATTTCGCACGGGTGGACATAAGATTTATTTATAAGGAACCCTACTATTTTTTAGCAATAAAAAGGCTAAGTAGTTTTAGAATTTATTCATTACAAACATACACACACACAAAAGTAAAAATCTTTCCTCTTTATAATTAGTGTAGAAAAGAAAGTCGTGTAAGTTAGGTACACCACTTGTAACTTAAGAACGGCTGGCCCAATTACTAAGATTTTTGTGTATTTCGATATGTCTTCTCATTTATATACAGAATGAAATTTTAACCACCTTCCAAATTTTAATATATCAATCTACGAGACAAAAGACAAATGACGTATTTTTTCTTTTGGTATAGCCCAGTACAAAAATGTCAAGATAGCACTTAGAAAATATCAGCAAAAAATCTAAAATTTTTGATACGGCCGCCTAGCAACACTTTTATTACGTGATTCACATCTCATTCATTCATTACGTTGCTATTCATACGTTTTTGATTGTCCCTTTATACCTTATCAGGCCTAAGACCGTAAAAATTGAAAACTATATTGCGAAAAATATTCTCGGGTGAAACCTTGATTTACATTTTTACTTCATAAATGGGCTTTAAATACGATACCGAACACCTATAAAAATTTTGGAAAGTGGTTAAAATTTCACCCTGTATATAAAATTGGTAAGAATTACTCCGATATATTAACGAAAGTTATGTAATTTTTCCAGTTTTTAAAACGAATAGTATTCCCGTTAAAATGTTTGCAACAATTAAAAATTTAAACCACTTTTCACAGTTCGAAACGTGGAGGCAACACATCTGTACTATGCATCCGACCCGTTTAGGCACCTTGATCGCGGTCCGAGCGGATGCATTTTATCACAAAAGTTCCATTTCGATGCGGTCTACGAGTGGGGTCGTAGGGGTAAAGGTACGTCGATGAAATAACTATATCGATATTTTTATTTTATTTTATTGATACACACAACAAATTACAATCTTAAAATGTTTCAATCAAAAATTTACAATCAAGATATAAACAAGACCGTAATTTTTAAAAGTGTGTACACATTCAAAACCATATTACAACTCAAAAGAAAGCAAAATGAAGGAGAATTAACTTACAAGGAACAAAACAAACCATTTAAACAACATATCAGAATTTCATCACAAATCATTAAAAGAGAATAATATAATAACTACATAAAGAGAAAAAAAAGTAAATATCAAATTTAAAAAGTAAAACATACAGATCAAAAATTATGATTATTAATTAGCTAGTGTAGCCTATGTTGCGAAAGTAGTTGCGAAATAGTCATTAAAAATGTTATGTTGCGAAAATCGGCATGTTATGTAAAATATCCACTCTCATTATTGAAAGAAGATGTTAAAGAAGCCGTAAAGCACCTTTGATAACTTTAGGAAAACTTTTTAGTTAGTTAGACACATTTACAATAAGCCCTAAATAATGATACTTGGAAAAACAATGTTAAGCATAATATATATGTATTTGAAGTCAGCATAACAGTCGTAAATTGTGACTCTTCTTCAATATTGTGTACAGATACTTTTGCCAAAACCAACCTCATTGAAATCTTATATCTCAAACTGGATTTCGAATATTCTCGTACCTAGCATACTCCAATCATATATGCTGAATATCTTCTATTTATGTAGAAGATACTGTGTGTGATGTAGAAACTGTATAGCACCACAGTTAAAACAATTAAGGGTTTAAAATTTGGTTTATCATACATTTACTTAGAAACCTTTTTACAAGAGGTATCCCACTTTTTTGCGTTATGTCACAACTCAACGTGTCACGTTATGTTTTGCGACAACATATTATAACAACTTGATTCCCTTTACACAAATAGATACCCCTTTAAACCCTTGAATTAATGACTTCTGACGAAAATTATATCATTTTCTCGGATCTCAAATTTAATTCATAATTAATCTGTACAAAATTTATATAAATAGAGGAATTGGTAATATTATATGATATTATTTAGTTATAGTACCGATCTAATTCATTCATCCAACTGATTGTGAACCCAATAATTTACCCTCTTTTCCAGAAGGAGGGTTCTTTTAAGGATGATTTCTGAAATAAAAACCACTTATGGCCTTTCCTAACCTCAAACCTTTAGACCAAATTTCACATTGAACGGTTTAGCGATTCAAGCGTGAAGGGGTTACAGACCAAAACACACATATACATAATATAAATCAAATAAAATAACACAAAATATAAGTACGGATTCACAGCTGAACTGAGGTGAGACCGACCATGAAACTAAACCGCTTTTATATTTTCACTTTGGTTTATAATGAAAAACTTTATTCATTGAATTGGTTCATCGAATTACGAACCTTTTAGTTTTAAACTCAATCGTCCTCTAACGATCATGTTAACTATACGAATACTAGGTTTTAAACGATGAATGAGTTGTACGAAGCGTTCGGGCGTCAATCGGTAGATAGTAAATAGCTTGATTATTGCGAACTAATGGCTGTGGTCGCCTCTCACTGGAAAGATAGGGACGTAATGTAGTCGCTGATATCGATACTTTTGAAAATGTTATTTTTTTATTTTGCTTTTAGTTCAGCAATACCGCCTGCATATTTGAATGTTATGTAAATATGAAATATTTATTCAGCTAATAAATACCTAGTTGATCGAATCATAAAAACTCGTCTATAAAGAGAGTGTTGCAAGCTGTTAAAGGGACTACTAGAGCTATTTGCTGCACCCAACTGATTTAATTTTATTACTTCTAAACAAAATCAATTCTCAAAAAATTTGCATAGTATTATTTTAGCAAATTACCCCTGATATTTATTGAATCACTGTTAACTGTTTTTCATTACGGCATTCTTTCGTATTGTACATTATTGCTAAAAGCGGCCGCTTTTGGCGTTAGCGACAAATTCAACCTTATAAACAACTTAATGAAAAGTTTACTGTGATTAAATAAATAGTAGAGGTTATTTGCTAAAATAACACTGTTCTAGTTTTTGATGAATGGTTTTGTTTAGAAGTAATAAAATTAAATCAATTGGGGGCAGCACATAGCTCTAGAAGTCCCCTTAATATTATAATGCAATAATGTTGGCTTTAAAACCTTTTTTTTTCCCTTAGAAATGAGTCTTTAAATTTTGATAATATGAGGTCTTACGTTTTACGTTAATTAATATATTAACAATGATTCTTTCTGCTTATAAATAATACCTATTGGTAATTTTAAAATTTACGTAGTAACGAATCTGTAATTTATTTAGTAAGCCGTACAATTTATCAAAATTTAGCTTGTAGGGATTATGTGTCATATTTGCGCAAAATAAAATGGAGACTATCGATTACGTAAGTATAAAATAAAGACCTAAAATCAGGAAAAGCTTAGTGTTACAACGTTGCCTACTTACATTGATTTCGTAAATTATAATTCAATGAATACTAGGTGACGGGCATACTTCTTTTTACCTCAGAATCAGTGTAACGTTCGCAGCATCGTAAATAACAGAATTACTACCAACACGACTTTGTACTATTGTATTAATATCACATCAATATCGACAAAGTTACGCGACGTTTTATCCCAACCCTGTGTGAATACAGACCGTTCAGTCGAGCATATGATCTGTGGCTCCGTTGCCTATTCGATGTGACTGGACTACCCAAAGAAATAGGTATAGGCTATTGAAACTCGGAATCGGTGATGTAAATTAAATCGATAGAATCGGTTGCGGTCACAGTGTTTGTGCAATGGCTGTGTTGTGGGCTGGTAACATATTAATAACTTTCAGTCAATGATCTGACACGTGTATGCTAATCGTCAATTTTATCGTTTTCATCAGGTCATCATTTAGTCCAAGCATATCAAGAGAAGTACTTTGCTATACTTCCAAGCATTGGCGACATTAAACTATGGGACCTTCCAAACCTTTCTTCGTGTGGTTCAACACGCAGTTAGCCGGTTTCAATGAGTATAACCACGCAAAATATACCACAAAGATTGCAAAAGACTAAGTCGTCCGAATCAAAAGAAAAAAAAATTGTGTTCTTAACATTAGGTCATATTAGTTTACTACTGGAAAGAACAGGCCTCACCCAAAAGATGATTTAAAATATCCAGCTACATACATTATAGAAAAAAAAACACATCACGAGTCATTTTTAATACAGCGCCATCTGTGATCCAGACGAACACGTCATTTTGCTTAACACAATTTTTTTATCATTTGAGAAGAGATTTGAGAAAAGTCAAACATACTCTTGACCTTTAAGAATACGTTTACTACCTTGAAAAATTAACCATCCTATTCAGAAACGCATTCTAAGACCTCAATATCAAAACGTTTGCTGGCACTTGTTTAATCATAACTGCACTCATGAAATCAATCAATACTCCTTTTTTTTTGTTTCACATTATACAATTATACATAGTAATATGTTACTGAGCAGTAACGCCCCGTTGGTCTAGTGGTTTAAATACCGGGCCAAGATCTCGGGGTCCCAGGTTCGAATCCCGGGTCGGGCAACAAAAACGTTTCGAATTTTCGAACGTTGCTCGGGTTTGTGATCACCAACCCGCATTTGGCAATCGTGGTGATTATGCCAGTACACCCATCATTGCTGTGGTAACTTGAATTCAATGATGGAGGCCCTTTCCCTGCAGTGGGATGATTATAGACTGTTACTTACTTAAGCAGTATTTTAGCAGTCCTAAAAATCTTTAACTACATCTGCTACGAAAATACAAAAACATAACGCAAATTGTTTGAAACACAGCACAATCTATTATGAAGTAAGCGAACTACTTTTTCTGAAAACTCAATTTGTTAGCTAAACAGTCACAGGACTCGGAGGTCAGATTATATTTTTATCTTCTCTTTGCCTTTCAGGATGCATTTATTACCTTGAAAAATGCATCATCTAATCCAGTGGGGCATTCAAAGAGCTCTATCTCAGCACTTTGGCTAGCGAGGCCGTTTGTGCAATCAAGTCTGCACTCTGCACTCTACATTGAAGCGTCTGGCATCGTTTTCATTTGCATAATTTGATTTTTGATACGCCGCATGCGAGGAAGAAATTTCGGTGAGGTTTCTGAACGGAGTTGGGGCTAGATTAAAGTGCAGGTGGATGGAGTTTTGCTGATTTTGTGAACTCTTGGGAGCATTCGCTGTAGGAAGTTGTAGAAATTTCTTGGAAACAACGTTGGGAATGGAAACAGGAATTTAGTTCCATGTGTCTTTAATTTTTGGAATGAGATCGCATACCGGATGACGAACTTTGGACGAGCCCCTTTACATGAGATTAAGATGATGATCATTAAATATTGACTAAATAATGCTAATGTACGTTACTCTTTACAGTGCTAATTACTATCAAATAGATGAATAAATAATAATTATAAGTCGATGGCAATTTCATATAATCAATCAACTTGGTAAAAGTTAACGCGTGGTACATATGCGTCAACCGAAAACGGTATTTTTAAATCGGTTGAAATATAAATTTACAAGTTCTTCTAAACTTTAAAGTATCCGTTGCTTTGAAATCAAAGAGTTCCGAATGGTGCGGTCCACCTGCTCTATATTAGATAAGATTTGGCACACTGAGAGAACTATTTCATCATCCTCTAATCACCATCTGATTATCCTACGTAAGACGCAATGCAGGACGCGTTCCATCGTGTGGTGCGGCACATCGGCCGCACTGATGCCAAGGAGCTTTGTTCCGCTAGCTAACTAACCTGACATACTAGAGACTTTTTAAGCTCTGTTTAGGGCTGACCAAGTGTTGCTGTTGTCTTGGCACATTAGCTAGGTGGTAATTTCTAGTTATTTCATATTATGTTGAGTATTTATGTTGAGAGAACTCTCAGCCTCCAGCCCACCTTGGAACAAAGACAAGGTGGGCTAGAGGAACAACATGAGATAAATATACATAATATTAAGCTCAGGGTCGCTTACAAAGATTCTGAAAGGGGAATATCATGTAGGTACTTACAGGAATTCCTCCATAGCTGTGCTTGAGCAATATTACGACTTCGCTACACCAGTCCAATACGTTCAGATCTTTACATGCTGCCAAGCCTACGAGCAAGTCACCCTTCGAATCTCGTCCTTTTGTCTGATCTTCACCAATTCAAAATCCTAGTCATTGTCGAAATGTCAAATCATCTATACAAAGAGTATAGATTATGACCATAGACTAAATCGATTGCTAATCGAATTAACTCGATAACGTTGAATGCAAAGACGACGCAAGTTTGCATCGTCACACAACGTTACTTTCATCTTGCGACAAAAGCCAAGACCAATGTATTATTAGTACTTTACTGTTTTTTTTATTTTTTATTCTTTATTATTTACAGGACTTTTGTCGATATATTGACATGTCAGTCCTATCATGACCTAACCTTAACAATTAACATAATTATTATGATGATGACACAAAGTTTTGTCGACAATACACTAGTTCGCACAACATTCTTGCCGATTTAGAAAGAGGTTCACACAAAATACTTTGGAAAATACCTATATCCAAACGGTTCAAATGCAATTCAGCCATAAGTGCTTGCCGCTGATTTTCGTTTTTTTTACACTCCATTAACACATGTTGGACATCTTCAATTGTTTCACACTGTTCACAGTTTGGAGAGTTAATTTTTTCCAGACCTGAGTCGATGGAGTGCAACAATCATATTTTTACTATAATTAGAATTATGGAACCAAGGAATTGGCAGAGGCTCACACTGAATAGTCCTGTACCAAATGCCTTTACTTTTAGACTTTTCAATAAAATGTTCTCTCCACTTTTCAAAACATAAATTTCTATACTTTTTGAGATTTTCAGAATAATAAGGTACTCGTAGAATACAGTAATCACTCCCTTCTGTCACAGCTACTTTAGCCAATCGGTCAGCCTCTTCGTTTCCAATCAAACCAATGTGGGATGGAACCCACTGTAGTTTAAGGCGAAAACTAAGATTATGAAGCTCGTGAAGCTTTGCGAGTATTTTGTAGGCTATCGATAGGCCTCTAGTACCAGAGGCGCATCGAGCCAGGTGTTGCAAAGCGCTTTTGCTATCAGATAGAATAACCACATTTCTAGTCTCTACACTGGTTGCATAAAGAATAGCTTCGTAAATAGCAATTAATTCAATGGTCATTATAGAAACGTTAGCTTTTATTTTAAAACAAGCCTGGTAACGACTATTAGGGCAAACAAATGCTGCACCCCTCCCCTCGCAAGATTTTGACCCATCTGTGTAAATTCTGTGGCAACCGGAATATTTTTTGTTAATTTCTTCTACTATATTATATTTTAATAAATTTTTGTCTAGGAACCTTTTAGGATTTGTAACACTATCTAAATTTGTAACAACAAAGTCCTGTATGTTAAAAAACGATGTCCATACATTTAATTGAAACATAGGTAGAGGATATGCCGAATCAATAGCGTCTCTTTTTGTTATATTAAAGGTCGATACTAATAAAGGTTCTCTTTTATTAGTCCAGTAACTTCCTGTACAAAGTTCGCTTAAAGTACTAAGTAGTTGTACCGTAACATTATTACTCCAAGACTGTGCTTTAAGACAGTATTTATTTGCCAAGAATTAACGTCGAATGTTTAACGGAGGAATTCCAGTCTCACTTTCCATTACATGGATCGGAGAGCTTTTAATGAAGCCACCGATAATTCGAAGAGCTCGGTTCTGTAGTTTATCTAGTTTTGAAAGATGAGTTTTCACACTATTGTCGTACAAAAAACAACCATAATCGAGTCTACTTCTTATCAGAGATATGTATAATTTTCTTAGATATTTAGGATGGACGCCCCAACCCGATCCAACCAAAACTTTTAAAATGTTTAAATATTTTTGGGCTTTTTCATCAATTTCATTTATTTGTTTTCTCCATACAAGGGATCTATCCAACCAAATACCTAAATATTTGATGCAATCCGCTTTCAAAATAAATTCATTTACAATTTTTAGTGTTATGTTTTGTCGGTTATTACGTCCTCTACTAAATAAGCAAAATTTTGATTTCTCAGCTGACAACTTTAAACCTATTTCCTCCAAACACAAAATCATGGAATTAATACTCTTTTGTACGTTTTTTTCGCAAACTTTTGGGTTTTTGTGACTAATGTAAAATATGAAATCATCAGCATATTGGCTCATGACAACATTTTCAACCTCTTGGCATATTTTATAGGTTACAATATTAAATAGCAAAGGAGAGATTGGGTCACCTTGAGCTAAGCCTTTGCTAGTATATCTACACATGTTTTGTACCTTCAGACATCTATGGCTCAGAAAAGCCCAAAGATATTTACAAATCTTGGAGCCGACCTGTAATTCATCGAGAACTTCAACAATTTTACCTACAAGAACATTATTGTATGCGTTCTCTACATCCAAAAAACAGGCCAACGTCGGCATATTTTTGGAAAATCCAATCTGAATGTAGGTGATTAAGCGAACTAAGGAATCCATACAACATTGGGCCTTTCTAAATCCAGTAGAGTAGATAGACAGGATATTTTTATTCTCTACATACCATTCCAGGCGTTTCGCAATCATTGTGTGAAAGATTTTACACAAGCATGAAATTAACGATATAGGTCTCAATTTGGGTTCAGACCTATTGTCAGTACCTGGCTTTGGTATGGGTACGATATTTATGTTTTTCCATTGTTTAGGTACTACAGCCGTGCGATATATGTGGTTAAAAATATATAATAGTATGTTTAAACCTACTTCTGGTAAATGAAAAATCATGGAATAAGTTATGTCATCCTCGCCAGGAGCCGAATCTGTCTTTTTTAAACAGTTTTTAAGCTCCTGTAATGTAAAATTTGATTCTAATTGTGTGTTATGAGATCTAAAAGCAGGTGCATCTTCTAGAACCGTATCAGGCGCGAGAGAACATAATAGTTTTTCTAGTTGTTCTTCGGATGGGTAGTGTTTAGATTGTTTATAACCTTTTACCCAACGCATCTTTTGCCACATTTCGGGTACAGAAGTGGTCTCATCTATCTCTGTACAAAACCTATGCCATGATTCTGACTTAGCTTTTCGTATCATTTCTTGAGCTTTTTTCACTTTACTTTCTAATTTAGATAGGTTTGCAGGTGTGGGATTACGACGAAACTGTTTTAGCGCTAATCTGCGTTGTGCCACAAAATGTGAAAGTGAAGGATTCCAAAAAGGTTTTGGTTTAAAATTTCGTAGTGGATTAGAGCATATTTTATAAAAGGGAATATTGTTTTGTGCTGAATGATTTAAGCTATTTTCAAAATAATCATATATGTTTTGAACATCGTCATTATTTTCATAATTATATTTGGAGAACAATATTTCTAGATCATCTCTAAAGCCTAACCAATTCGCTAACCTATAGTTTCGTTTTATAACGAAATTATGGGAATCTAGGTAATTCGTCGAAAACTTGATAATGAGATGATCACTGCCAAACTGTTCATTGCTAGTTTGCCAGTTAAAAACAGTGGCTATATCAGATGACACAAAAGTTACGTCTGGGGAGGATTCTTGCAATGAGAGGTTCACCAATTTTATTCTTGTAGCTCGGCCATCATTTAAAGAGGCATATCCATTATCTAATATAGAATCAAACAGTTGGTATCCTCTTGAATCGTTTTTATAGGACCAATTCTTGTGATGAGCATTAAAGTCTCCGGCTATTATAGTATTTCTATCAAAAATTGAAAATAGATGATCCCAGTCAGCTTGCGAAGTACGCACGGAGGACGGACAATATACGGATATAACCTGATGAATATGTTTACAGTTAAGAACCTTTATACAAATGATTTCGATACCAGGGTTGCGGCTAAAAACTTTACTGTTGATGTTAATTTATCATATCGGCGACCTCCGTGGCGGAGTGGCGTACACACCGGTTTTCAAGGTGTCGCCTGCTCCGAGGTCCCGGGTTCGATTCCCGGACGGGTCAATGAAGAAAAATGTGTTTTTCTACATTTTCTCGGGTCTGGGTGTTTGTGGTACCTTCGTTGTTTCTGGTTTCCGAAATACGAATGCTTTACAATAGTTAGTCAAATTGGGATCAGAACAATGTATGTGATGTTGTCCACATTTATTTATTTATTTATATTATCAGCATCATCAGTCTATGACTCGCAGTCCACTGCTGCCGGTCTCTCCTCAAGAACTCGTTTACCCCAGCGGTTGTCGGTTCTGCGGCTATATGGCAAGCTCATTGATGTTAATTGTGTAACTAAATAACAGCGCTCCTACTTGTATAAGAGAAGTGTATGGATTACTGTCAGAAGAAGATAGACAGAAGCGTCTTTTCTCTACTAGACAGCAATCGCCAATAATCGCGAAACCCTGTTCAGCATAGCGTTTATAGAAAATCTTTTGGAGGTGCCTAGGCGTCTATAATTGCTGGCAGAGGTGATTCTAATGCGATACGAGCTTACGATGAAATCAGAATTTACTATAACGTTAAAAAAATTAAACTAGGAATAACTCAGTGTGCCTCAAACTTTGCATGGACGGAACCCTTTGGTTATTCTAAAATGAAACTCAAACGTTTGAAGTCCGCCGAGTCTTCGTCCCGATAAAGAGGGCTAAATATTCCATCGCAGTTTATTAGGTATAAACGTTTTTGATTCGTTGAGTGGCTTCGATGGACAATTTGTTGGGGTAGACGAACGATTAATTTTATAAATAAACTAGCTGACCCCGGCAAACGTTGTTTTGCCATAAAAATGATTAAATTACTAAAATGGCTAACAAAAAACAGGGGTTGGTGGTAATAGGGTAAAAATTTAGGGTTGTATAATATATTTCATAAAATTTTAATATTTTACTACCCTACCCCTACCCTACCCCTACCCTATCCCTACCCTACCCCTACCCTACCCCTACCCTACCCCTACCCTACCCCTACCCTACCCCTTACCCTACCCCTACCCTACCCCTACCCTACCCCTACCCTACCCCTACCCCTACCCTACCCCTACCCTACCCCTACCCTACCCCTAACCTACCCTATTGTGAATCTAAATCATTCCCAGGTCCCCTTGAATACACACAAAAAATTTCATAAAAATCGGTCCAGTCGTTTGAGAGAAGTTCAGTAACATACTACACACTCACAGAAGAATTATATATATAAAAGATAAATGTGGACAACATCACATTCATTGTTGTGATTCCAATTGTGGAAATCAGATACAACAAAGGTACCACAAACACGCAGACCCGAAAAAAAAAGCCACTTTTTATCTTCATCGATCCGTCCGGGAATCGAACC
This sequence comes from Anania crocealis, assembly GCA_949315895.1. NCBI lineage: Eukaryota > Metazoa > Arthropoda > Insecta > Lepidoptera > Crambidae > Anania > Anania crocealis. The sequence goes on from OX438872.1 coordinate 13,134,792, forward strand.
TGGGACCTCGGAGCAGGTAACACCTTGAAAACCGGCGTATACTGACGCCACTCCACAACTGAGGTCGTCGAAAATAATTTGAGCACAAGATTCTGACTGAACAACATGGTAGTAGTAACAGCCTATAATCATCCCACTGCAGGGAAAAGGCCTCCATCATTGAATTCAAGTTACTACTGCAGTGATGGGTACTGGCGTAATCACCACGCTTGCCAAATGCGGGTTGTTGATCACAAACCCGAGCAATGTTCGAAAATTCGAAACTTTTTGTTGCCCCACCCGAGGATCGAACCCGGGACCCCGAGATCTTGGTCCGGTATTTAAACCACTAGGCCAACGGGTCGTATTAATAATAAAAATAAGGACTTTGTGGATTTTAAAATGAGTTACTTATTTATTATTTTGACATTGTATTGATATATTTTATTTTACTCGTTGAGCATTATAAAAATGTGCAAAGATATTGGCAGGTAAATAATAGGGGTTAAAGTATGAAATTGCCGATTATTATCCCACTTTTTATTTTGTTTATAGCTCTTAAGTATAGTCATATTATTGCGTAATTCTTTTTGAATTGTATCAAATACTAAATAAAGTAACTTTTGACTAAAAAAAAACTGCAATACTAGTGCCTATTACTTCAAAGGAAGTCGTTGAAAAGACCCCTTACAATGTGTCAGCTGACCTTCTTGCTTCAATTAAGTATATTTGTATTATATACTTTGATTTTCAGAAATTTAAATACTATAATGCGTAGCTTTATAACCATCTAACTTTCACCTTTAATTGCATCGAAAACGGTTCAGGCGTTTTTAAAAAAACTAAAAAATTGTTAGTATGGAAAAATGGCTATGGCAATTTCATACTTTAACCCCTAATACTAAATATACTAACTATGTTCTAGAGTAATAACCCCCGTATTTATAAAGAAGTAATTACTTATTGCTTAAGAAAGTCATAACTTAAAGTGTTCATACCTAGTGCTTAAGTGAAAGAAATTGGTCACTATTAATAGTCATATTATTAGACTGAATACTTCTAGTAATTTCTTGATTAAGGCATACAAATTGTCTCTCTAGTAATTACTTGTAGTCAAGTAATTTACTTGTTTATAAATACGAGGGTAAGTAATTTTTAGCACTCTATTTGCTTAAAAACAGTCTCTAAACATATTGTTATATTAAGTTTTAAATTGTCTGATGTTTTGAATATCAATCCAGTCTGATGCGTTTGTCTCCGTGTCAACATTCTATGTACACACGGCTGCACATCAGACTATACATGTTGACCTTGAGACCGCCTTTATGCCTTACGTAATAAAAGCTGTTATCGCAGTTCAACTGTTTAACTTTATGTACTGTCGAGTGTACAAATTAGCCTTGAAAACTTTAAATGCTAATGTCTCATTAATTAGAATGCACTTTTAGAGCTGCTGATAAGAAAATTCCAATGTTTATTACCAATGTACATATCTCTGCTACAGAAAAAGACATTAAAAACCATATTTATAATAGGACAAAAGAAATAGTGACATTAGAGAAAATAAATATGAAAGTTAAAAGAGAACACAAAGCATATAAATTTTTAATATCCGAGGCTAATTTATCGAGATACTTGGACGAAACGCTATGGCCCGAAGGTGTCATATTCCTCCGTTTTGTGAATTTTAAGTACAGGGAAACGAACAGAATCGGCACAAATAAACCAAAGAATGGGTAGTTATAAACTTAGACTTGCCTCGTTTAACTGTAAAAACATAAAACGATCAATAGACGATATCCGAGTGCTATGTCGTTCTTGTGACGTGGTATGCCTTCAGGAAACTTGGCTAATGTCACACGACATACCTTTCATCGGCACCATTGATAGCGGTTTCGGATACACAGCGACATCGGCGATGGATACGTCTGCTGGCATACTTAGAGGACGTCCGTATGGAGGAACTGCAGTGTTGTGGCGATATAGTGCGTGTCAGCAGGTGACAGTATTGCAGTGCGATAATAGCCGTATTTGTGGGATAAAAATAATAACGTGTGATAGACCGGTGATTATAATGAGCGTTTATATGCCAACAAATACAGTAGATAATTTACCAGAATTTATAGACTGTTTGAGTGCGGTGAGTGCGATTGTTGACGAATACGGAATTGATGCGGTATTTATTTTGGGAGACTTTAATGCGGACCCGGGTGAGTTGTTTTACAGTGAACTTATTAATTTTTGTAATGACCAGCTGTGGTCATGCGTGGACACAGAGATATTAGGATTGAATTCGGGCACTTTTACTTTTATTAGTGACGTGTACGGGACCTGCAGCTGGCTGGATCACTGTATTTCTACTCAGTCGGCAAAGCAATCTGTGATTAATGTGGATGTAATGTATGACACTCAGTGGTCGGACCACTTTCCTCTTGTTATACATTGTGACTTAAAATTACTTACCGCTAAGACATTGCCTAAAATTATAAATGTAAATAAAGATATATTGTGGGGTGAAAGAAGTGCTGAACAAAGCTCTATTTATACCAATGAGTGTCATAAGAGGTTAAGATTGATTGACTTTCCTTTGGATTGTTTGAGCTGTGCAGATCGTGCTTGTCATGACCGTGACCATTGGCATACTCTAGAGACGCTTTACGCTGACATTGTTGCTGCCCTTCGTGACGCGGCGGTGGCCAGTCGAGGTACTCCTGGGCGGAGGGGGAGTGGCTCGTGTATTGTAGGTTGGAACAGACACGTCAGTGGGGCTCATGGGGAGGCTAGGTCTAAGTTACATGTGTGGATTATGTGTGGGAGACCAAAATCTGGTCCTGTTTACCGAGATATGTGCGAAAGTAGACGAGTTTTCAAGTCTAGATTAAAGTGGTGCCAAGACCACCAAGAACAACTAAAAATGGACTCTCTTGCAAAAAAGCATTCAAATGGGAACTTTAAGGGCTTCTGGAAAAGTACTAGTAAAATTCATGTACGGCCTGGCCTGCCTGTGAGCGTTGATGGCGTTAACGACCCCAAGGCCATTGCGAATGTCTTTAGGGAACATTTTTCCGTAAAGTCGTCACGAATCCCGGCTGGCGGGGTGCTCAATAGTAACAAGAGTGGTCACAAAGTAACAACCGCGTTCCTAGCAAAAGATGTTTCTAAAGTCATAAAAAGTATTTCCAAAGGTAAGTCACCGGGACATGACGGTCTTAGTATTGAGCACCTGCAATGCGCCGGGCCACATATCGCGAGAGTGTTGGCTATGTTTTATTCGCTGTGCGTGAGCCATTCTTACTTACCGGCTGATTTCATGAAGACAGTGGTAGTACCTGTAGTGAAAAATAAAACGGGTGATCTTACCGACAAAAGTAACTACAGGCCTATTTCCCTTGCCACTATCATTGCAAAGGTTTTTGGCGGGGTGCTTAATGCACAGTTAAATAAACACGTGACACTAAATGATAGTCAGTTCGGGTTTCGACCGCGGCTGTCAACGGAAAGTGCAATATTGTGTTTCAAGCATACCGTAAAATACTATACAAACCGCAAAACGCCTGTTTACGCCTGCTTCCTTGACTTGTCCAGCGCCTTTGATTTAGTCCAATATGATCGTTTATGGGCTAAGCTGCGAAGCATAAACTTGCCTGAGGAACTCATCAGCGTTTTCCAGTATTGGTATTCACAGCAATCTAACAGCGTACGTTGGGCGGGAGCAATGTCGGATCCTTATCGGCTTGAATGCGGGGTCAGGCAGGGTGGATTAACGTCTCCGACACTTTTTAATTTGTACATGAACGATTTGATCGTCGCGCTGGGCAGCCAACGCGTCGGCTGTCATGTAGATGGTGTATGTATGAACAATTTGAGTTACGCTGACGACACGGTTTTGCTGAGCGCATCGATCTGTGGGCTTAGAAAACTCATACGCATTTGTGAGGAGTATGTGAATGAACACGGTCTAAAGTACAATGTAACGAAGAGTCAATGTATGATTTTCAAGGCTGGTACCGGGTGCCTCCGGAATTTGCCACCGGTGTTATTAAATGGTGTGCCGCTAGATGTTGTCAGCCAATTTAAGTACTTGGGACACATAATAACTAATGACCTTAAGGACAATGCGGACATTGATCGGGAGCGGAGAGCGTTGTCCATTAGAGCTAACATGATAGCCCGGAGATTTGCGCGATGCTCACAGGAGGTAAAAATCACACTATTTAGAGCTTATTGTACATCACTCTATACTTCCAGCCTGTGGGCGCACTACAGTAAACGAAGTTACAACGATCTCCGCATCCTGTACAATAACGCTTTCAGGGTGATATTGGGGCTGCCCCGGTTCTGCAGCGCCTCTGGCATGTTTGCGGAGGCGCGCACTGCCTGCTTCTACGCGACATTGCGTAAGCAGTCCGCGTCCCTGGTGCGCAGAGTGCGGGCCAGCTCCAATGTTATTCTGAAAATGATAGGAGATAGATTGGACTGTCCCTACCTCCGGCACTGCTGCGATAGACATGTCCCAGTAGCTGTGGGGGTTAGGGATTACTAATTGAATATAATCTTAATTTTGTTTTTGTTTTTATTATTTTGTAATGGCATATTTATTATTATTATCTATTGTAATTTAATCAATTTTATTGTAAGACTATGGATCTTTTGTTATCTGAAATAAATTAATTTGAATTTGAATTTGAATTAAGTATAAATTTAAGCTTATTGTAATAAAATATAGCTGGTGGATTTCGAACTTAACAATATTTATTAATTCTAAATAGGGTAGTCTACGCACTTAGCAAAATGCCTTATCCTATCTTCTCCCATCCTTTTCCGACATGTACACTTTTATATAGTGCCGTCTCACTGCATCGGCCGCTAAACGGTGCAGTCAAAAACTGTTTTTCTCTTCTGCTTTTGTGTCTTCGCTGAGACGGACGCTCGTGTGATTTTGTGCTACTTTTTGTGATCTACTACCAGCTACTTGTGAAGTACCAAGGGAACAGGACTATTGATGAACGTGGTTGGCGGCTTAGGTAAGTGTGCATGTTTTCCTGCCAATTTCCTCAGTGCCTTAACCTGATTTCGTCGTCCATTTTTGAAGAAGGTATTTTGCAAGTGCTGCCATTTTACCACGCTTTTATTAGCTTGTTTAATTATCTTTATTAAACCACCTAAATACAGTCCACTCATATAACCTGGCCTAGAGGTTGTCGAAACCATTAAGTACTTATATTTATTCACCCGCACCCAAATGTTGGTGGTATAGGCGCCACCATATTTTTTGGTCACTTCGACCCAAATTCCAAATTGTAGATCACGTTAATTTAATACGTACTTCCTTATAAATTATTTATATACAAACCGCAAGAAATAATACGCGTTCGTTGTGATACGCAAATTAAACATTTTGTCAATTAATTTTAATATTTTACCGCATTGGCAACTGTTTTTATTTTTATATTCGCACCGCATTTGTGTAGTACAACATATCGTGATTATTTCTAATTGTTTTATGTTTGTGATGTAGGTATTTCTATATTGAATACATCTTCGCATTCCATTACTCGTTCGTTGTTCAGTTAACATTCCCGCTAACTCGATCACGAGCTCAGCGTCTCAGCGTTCGCTACCCGCCATTATTTTTACTTTAAATAACCTCCATTATTTTTATTTTCAATAACCGCCAGTTTAATCTTTTGACAACCGCCAATACTTGTTAAAAACGATCACAAATTTAATAATTACCCGCTATCTTATTTACTCGCTACAAACTTTAATCAATTATTACCCGTTATTTTATTTACTCGCTACAAATAATTATTTGTAATCCATACATTTATTTTCAACATAACTACAATGGGCAAATCTAAGAGAAGAGAAAGTGAGCCTTTTGTAGAAGAAACTGTTAATACAAATCAAAATCAGCTAACTTTATATATAGTCAAACGAGATGTTATTTATAAACGTTTAGAGAACATTTTTCAACTCGCACAAAAAGCCGAACAGAATCCACAAAATTATAAGGTGTTTTGTGCAAATGCTTCAAATATCGAGAAATTACGTAATGATTATCAGGACATTTTGGATTCGTACAATATGCTAAATTTACAGTTAAACCCGCAATCAGGTATAGATTACGATTCATGGACTTCTTTTGAAGAAATGTACTCATATATAAAACTAGTTTTATTCGATATTGAGAAATGTAATGACAATAATTCTCATTCATCACCGCAAACTTTTACGAATTGCAAGCGTCGTCTTCCACCCATTGACTTGATGTCATTCAATGGAGACATCAAGAATTGGCCCTTATTTTATAATCAATTTAAAACTATGATTCATGATAACGAATCGCTTACTGATACTGAGAGAGTATTTTACTTGGTAGGTAAATTGACCGGGCAGGCGTCGTGTGTATGCGCTGGGCTGGCTCCCACCGCTGAAAATTATATTGTTATTTGGGATGCGCTCGTGCAAAAGTATGACGACCCTCGCTCGCTCGCCTGCGCGTACCTTAATCAGTTGTTACAATTCAAACCGCTAACTAACACAAGCTCAATAGGTTTAGATTCATTCATTAATAACTTTGACTCTTCCGTCGAAGCGCTTAAACAATTGAAGCTTAGTGATTTAACCGATTTTATTTTCTTGCATTTAGCCCTTCAGAAGTTAGATACAAATACAATTAAATTATTTGAATTATCATATCGGAAAGAAAAAATACCTACTTATTATAACCTTACTGAATTTATTAAGGAGCAAAGTAAAGTTTTATCTCGTTCTATGAATAATAATAACAAATCAGCTGCTAATTATTCTCAGCCATACAAACAACACAATAAACCTAACTCTTCACCGTACACAAAATCTTTTGTGAATATGGACTCAGGGTCGGGTTCAAATAACAGCGATAATTGTGATTTGTGTAAAAATAATAAACAACACGAACATTTATATTCATGCCCTTCTTTTATGAAGTTAACTCCGCACGACCGTTATATTTATATCAAAAATAATAATTTCTGTAACAACTGCTTAAGTGTCAAACATAAAACTTTTTCTTGTACCTCCAAACATAATTGTTCTCATTGTTCTATGCGACACCACTCATTATTGCATTTCAATGCAAATGTTAAGTCAAGCCACTGTAATATGAGTGCAGAGGTGGTGTCAGACCGCACTACGATTCCCGCTACCTCTCATGGCTCCGCTCGCAGTGCGTCGAGCAGTCATGCCGTCGAGTTATCTAATATGACTCCTTCCCGCGCCGCTATCAATTCACTGCATCCATTTGAAAGGAATGCATCTGTTTGTACAGTTTCGTACGATCATGCTAATCGCTCCCAAACAACTACTTTATTAGGAACCGCTAAAGTAAAGGTTATTGATTGTTATAATCAGACTCACTACTTGAGATGTCTTGTGGATCCAGGCTCTCAGAGTGATTATATTTCTGAAGATTGTTGTAAGCGCTTATCGCTTCCCATTCATAAACAAACTCGCTATACGGAAGTTCAGGGTATAGGAGGAGCTACACAAAAAATTATAGGTATCACCGCACTGAAGTTCACTTCTCGTTTTGATAGTAAGTGTGAATATTCTATAAAGCCCATGATAGTAAACCAGATTACGTCACTGCTGCCCGACTCATTGGTTGATAGGTCAGCTATCGATTTTGTTGATAAACTTCCACTCGCTGATGACGAGTTTTCACATCCTGGACCTATAGACGTACTTTTAGGTGTTAAACTTTACTGTGAAATATTATTGCATGATAAAATAAAAGCCGTAAATGATCAAACGCCCTCCGCCTTTGAAACGACCTTAGGTTACCTAATTATGGGTGATGCTCCTATTGTTTTCCCGCCACTCGCTACTCGCACACTGTGTGCTTTTAGTTCTGACCCGCTACATCAGATTGTCGAAAAATTTTGGGCAGTCGAGGAGATACCCTCGCGTAAGTTTTTAAGTCCTGACGAGCAACAATGTGAAAATATTTATGCCACAACAACTGTTCGCAATACCGACGGCAGTTATTCTGTTGATCTCCCATTTAAGGATGACCCCCACAATTTAGGCAATTCATATACAACCGCCAAAAAACGCTTTTTACTTCTTGAAAAGAAGTTCGCTAAGGATCCAGATCTTAAAAATAAGTACGATAACATTATTCTTGAATATTTAAACAATGGTATTCTTTCTCGTACCTCGCCTGAATCATGTGAATCTCCAGGTTTTTATTTGCCGCATCATCCAGTAGTGCGTGACGATAAGTCGACCACTAAAGTTCGTCCCGTTTTAGATGGCAGTGCCAAGACTGACACCGGCCTGTCACTAAATGATATCTTGCATACTGGCTGTAATCTACAGACTGATATTTTTCACATTATTTTGAATGTTCGCATGTTTCGTATTGCCTTTTTTGCAGACGTAAAACAAATGTATTTGTGTATTCACACAAATCCTCCGCACCGCAAATATCAACGCATATTATATCGTTTTTCTAACACTGACCCGCTCGAAGTTTTGGAGTTCACACGTGTGACGTTTGGGCTCCGATCTTCTCCCTTTTTAGCACTCCGCACTTTGCGTCAACTTGCTAGTGACGAAAGACAAAAATGGCCGAAAGCAGCGGCCATTATAGAAAGGGACATATATATGGATGACTTAGCTTCTTCTTCTTCTTCTCTGAATGAAGCAGTCAAGATAGCTCATGAGTTAATCCAGCTTTTCAAATCTGGTGGGTTTGACTTAGTCAAGTGGACCTCGAATTCACTTGAACTTCTCGAGCACATACCTAAGTCACACCGGCAGTCTGAATTTATTTCCCTTGATGATGGAAATACATTTAAGATCCTTGGTTTGCGCTGGTTGCCTGCACAAGATGACTTTGTTTTTGAGATTTCCAGCCCTCCACTAATTTGTACTAAACGCGCCATTCTGTCCGCCACCGCACGCCTGTACGATGTTTTAGGACTCGTCGGACCAATTGTTCTTTATGCTAAATTAATTATTAAAGAGCTTTGGCTTCTCAACCTCGATTGGGACGATGTGCCCCCTTCCCGCATTATTAATATATGGCAACAATATTTGTTTGAATTACCGCAAATATCTCAAATCACATTTCCGCGCCATGTAGGCATAGACGATGATTCTAAGGTTTATCTCGTTGGTTTTTCGGATGCCAGTGAAGCTGCATACGGCTGTGTCATATATTTATACGTCGTAAACGGTAGTTTGCCTCCTATTATTTCGCTTTTATGCTCCAAATCACGAGTTGCGTCCGCTAAACCCAAAATTACTCTTGCTCGTCTTGAACTCATTGGCATTTTATTACTCTCACGGCTTCTGAAAGAGGTCCATGATACTTTGTCAAAAAGACACAAAATTATAAATGTTTTTGCCTTTTCAGACTCAGAGGTCGCTCTATGTTGGTCAATTGCATCACCACATAGATTTGACACTTATGTAGCCAATCGAATTTCGCTAATACAGGAAAATATACAACCCGCAAATTTATATCATGTCCCTGGTGTACAGAACCCCGCAGACTGTGTATCCCGTGGGCTTACACCTTCGCAATTAGTTCAACATGAATTATGGTTTAAAGGACCATATTGGCTTTCTTTGCCTATGGAGGATTGGCCTGTTAAACCCTTTAAACCTAATAGATTATCGTTGCCTGAGGAAAAAACTGTTAGTCATGTGACGAAAAATGTCGCTAATTTTGAAAATCCGCTTCTCACTCTCGCTTCTCGTTGTTCCACATGGAATAAACTTCTTCGAGTAACTGTTTTTATACTCAGATTTATAAAAAAGCTACCGCGAAATAATGTCATTACCGCTGACGACTTAAACACCGCCGAATTAGAAATAATTCGTGTTGTGCAGTCTGCATATTTCTCTCAAGATATTAAAAATATTTCTGATGGTCAGTCATGTTCCACTAAATTAATAAAACTATTTCCATTTTTATGTAATGGTATCTTACGCGTCGGAGGTCGTTTATCGAATTCGACATTGGATTATTCGTCAAAGCACCCAATTTTATTGCCTAGACATGGACATGTTACTGAACTTTTAATTGATTCGTATCACCGCGATAATTGTCACGCTGGACCACAGCTTTTAACCGCCATCTTAAAATCTAAATATTGGATTATATCCAGTAGGCGCGTTGTTCGACAGCGCATACATAAATGTAATACTTGTTTTCGTTTGAATCCGAAGTCTATTTTCCCGCTTATGGCTGATTTGCCGAAGTGTAGATTGGAACAATGTAAAGCATTCCTACACACGGGCGTAGATTACGCGGGCCCACTGTACATTACTCCTTATCGTAGGCGCGGCGTTCGTAGTGTGAAGGCTTACTTATGTCTTTTTATTTGTCTTGTGACAAAGGCAGTTCATCTTGAACTTGTTCCTAATTTAACTTCGAACTCATTTATAGACGCATTTAAACGGTTCATATCACGGCGTGGCTCTTGTACATTTTTATATAGTGACAATGGCACTAATTTTGTCGCTTCTAAAACTTATTTTAATGAACTTCACGAGTTCTTGCAAACTGATGACTATAACCGAACGTTTGGTAACGAGCTCGCGAAGCATCGCATCACTTGGAAAATGAATGTGGCTACGGCAAGTCATTTTGGAGGAATTTGGGAGAGTAATATAAAAAGTGCCAAGTCCTTATTATTTCGTGTTATCGGAAAACAAATTCTGACTTTCGAGGAGATGTCGACCGTTCTTACTCAAATCGAGGCAGTGTTGAACAGCCGACCTCTTTATGTTCTGAGCTCCGACCCGTCCGAGCCGCTTGCGCTTACTCCTTCGCATTTTTTATCTACCGCTCCGCTCGAGTATTTACCTGCGGCAGATTTAACTGAACAACGAACTAGTTTGCTGTCACGCTTCTCATTAATGGATTCGCTTGTTCAGTCATATTGGAAACGATTTAAAGCTGAATATTTACATAATTTGCAATTGCGTCAAAAATGGAATAAACCTACAAATCCAATTAGAATTGGTACCGTGGTTTGTTGAAAGTTGATAATGCTCCGCCCTTACAGTGGCCTATAGGAATAATCACAAACTTATATCCTGGTAAGGATGGAGTTATTCGCGTTGCGGAAATAAAAATGAAAACTGGCCTATATGAGCGCCCTGTTGTGCGGCTATGCCCGCTTCCGACTCAATAGTCTCACAACACTCTTAAAATTACTTTATTATTCTTTTTTTTTGTTTCTTTTTATTTAAATGTATTTAAATTAACCCGCATAATTTTGGTGCCTCACTCTTTGAATTTTTTCTTGAGGTGCTTTCCTATTTCCTTTCGTTTTGAAGGGTTTCTTCAAGGCCGGGGGGATGGTGGATTTCGAACTTAACAATATTTATTAATTCTAAATAGGGTAGTCTACGCACTTAGCAAAATGCCTTATCCTATCTTCTCCCATCCTTTTCCGACATGTACACTTTTATATAGTGCCGTCTCACTGCATCGGCCGCTAAACGGTGCAGTCAAAAACTGTTTTTCTCTTCTGCTTTTGTGTCTTCGCTGAGACGGACGCTCGTGTGATTTTGTGCTACTTTTTGTGATCTACTACCAGCTACTTGTGAAGTACCAAGGGAACAGGACTATTGATGAACGTGGTTGGCGGCTTAGGTAAGTGTGCATGTTTTCCTGCCAATTTCCTCAGTGCCTTAACCTGATTTCGTCGTCCATTTTTGAAGAAGGTATTTTGCAAGTGCTGCCATTTTTAATTATCTTTATTAAACCACCTAAATACAGTCCACTCATATAACCTGGCCTAGAGGTTGTCGAAACCATTAAGTACTTATATTTATTCACCCGCACCCAAATGTTGGTGGTATAGGCGCCACCAATAGCTGTATCTTAATAAACATAAAATAAAAATTAATTGATTAATATTGTTCAGACCCACATCAGGCACATCTAATTTTTATTCAATGAATTGTAATATCAATATAGAAATACTATAACCACCAGGCTATATCACTGCACTGCTAAACACGGGTCGTGACAAAAAGAGGATTTTACCACAACCGCCACGCGTGGCACAGGTTGGCGATCGCAGTTTGGCCAATGCTGAAGAGAAAAAGCTGCTGCCTGTCTTCCTCTGGCAGTACTCCTTTAGTCGCCTCTTACGACACCTATAGGAAGAGCAGGGGTGGTGCTATTCTTGTCATGTGCCGACTGAATAAGTGCAGTGATTAAAAAACATAACAACTTAACCTAACTGACAGCAGATTTACTATCTGACAAGTTACCACAAAGATAGTTACGGTCGGTCCCAATAACCTATCTATCTTCAGTTTTGGCATATCGGAGATAGAAAACAACTTTAGTCTTTGTTTCTCTGGACGGCAAAATCAGAGACAGAAGATGTTTTCTATCTCCGATATGCCAAAAATGAAGATAGATAGATTATTGGGATCGGCCGTTAGTTAGCAGTGATTGAGATTGTTTCGTAATCGTAGTCGTTATGAAATTTAAAAAAAAATTTGTATGTACCGCGCCTTCCTCCTTTTATTGACACAAGCTAAAATGGATGTTACATTCGTGAGGACAGCTAGTTCAAGTTTTAATGTAAGTTAATGTCAAATGCTTGTTCTGACCCGTATTAAGATGTATTTAAAAACCAATATGGCCGACAGTGTTTTCGCCGGTGTACGGAAAGTGGGCTTCTCAAATAAAGATTTGCGGTTTTCTAGGTACATAAAATGTAAGTATTTTTTTCGTCTTATCAGGCTATAATTAATCATTTAAGGCCTTTTTCAAAAAAGATTTACTTGCCTACATCTATCAAAAATGTATATCAAAAAAGTATCACGTCTGCTCGTTTCTAAAAAAATATAAGGCCATTGAAAAATCGGCCATTTTTCACTTGAACCAGACAAAAAGTAATCTAAAGATATATTTTCTTTCACAGTCTCCTTTGAAGTCGATCTGCCGATCACAGACCAATTCCAGTAATTGATGTTTTGTTTACGCGTTTTTAGGAGAGCAAATTTCACTGATTTTTATAAGTTTATATGCTAAAAGATTGTAATCTTTTAGCAAAAAGAGAAGATGCAGTTAAACGCGTTTATTATTTGCGTCAAGTATTACATTTGAAATACAATTCATTGTCAAAAGCGGTAAGGTTACATTAGAAATAATTTGATATGGTGGTTAAAGTATTCTTAATTTTTTTAACTTTCCGCGCAATTTTCTTATTTTTTTCTTTCATAAGAGCCTTCTTCTGACTAAAAAATACAAAAATAATTAGCGAAATCGGTCAAGCCGTTCACGCGTGATGCTATGACCAAGGAAAATAGGGATTCAGTTTTATTTATACAGATACAGATACATGACATTTTTGACCGCCTACTATTTTATTTTGTTCAGTTTAATATACTTTTTTTGTTCAGTAGTTAATTATGTGCCCGTAACACAACATGTCGCCTTTTCTGACGCCCCTAAAAAAGAAAAATAGAGCCATATACTTTTATACCGCAACATTATAACACGTTTAGCAGACTGATAATAAACACAATAATGTTTTCCGATACCACACCATTGAAAATGTCCTCCGAAGCTAAAATAAAACTGTACTTCCCTAAACATGGATAGAACGAAGCCCTCGTTAGCAGAGACAATATTGATGACGATAAAAGCGTAGAAACTAATTTCATTGCAACGGTGAAACTACGAGCATAATTTGAATCACATACATTGTTCTGATCCCAAAGTGAGTTACTATTTAAAGCACTAGTATTGTAAAAATCAGAAACAATAAAGTTATATATCTCACACATGTTTTCGTAAATAAAATTAAAAAAAAAAATTAAAAAAAACCACAAACATCCAAACCTGAGAATATGTGGAAAAACATCTTTTTTTTTCTACATTTACCAGTTCGAGAATCGAACCAGGGACCTCGGAGAAGGCGACACCTTGACAACCGGTGCTTACGCCAATCGGCCACGGAGGTTGCCATATATTGGTACCACTTTACATACCATGAATTATATCCTGTCTTATTTATGGCATGCGAAGCCTGAAGTCCCAGTCAGCCAGCCAGGTTCAGTGATTGGACTACTACGTCAAGGACCTAATTTGGTTCTTGTTCCCGGTCGTGATTAAAGATTTAGTTCCCGGTCGTGTCAAATTAGGAAACTTCTTTTTCTAAACTTGACTTCGGTGGGTTGTAGCTGTACTTTGGAAGGCACGTTTCGCCATTGGTCCCTGTTTCTGATGCAATATGGAAGTGATAACAAGTCACGTAAGAAAGCTGTTACAGGTGGCTTGAAAAACCATGACACCATCATCAAATTTCACGATAAAAAGAAGAAGCAACTGCTCACTCTTATTAGGGGTTAAAGTATGAAATTGCCGTTTTGTATGGACGAAATCGAGAAAAGTCATTTTTCCATACTAACAATTTTTTAGTTTTTTTAAAAACGCCTGAACCGTTTTCGATGCAAGGGTGAAAGTTAAATGGTCATAAAGCTACGCTTTGTAGTATTTAAATTTATAAAAATCAAAGTATATAATACAAATATACTTAATTGAAGCAAGAAGGTCAGCTGACACATTGTAAGGGGTCTTTTCAACGACTTCCTTTGAAGCAATAGGCACTAGTATTGCATTTTTTTTTAGTCAAAAGTTACTTTATTTAGTTTTTGATACAATACAAAAAGAATTACGCAATAATATGACTATACTTAAGAGCTATGAACAAAACAAAAAGTGGGAAAATAATCGGCAATTTCATACTTTAACCCCTAATAATAGGGATATAAATCCGAACTACATGATTAAGATATTACTTTAGATATAAAATTACTTATGGCTATTTCATTTGAGTAAATACATAATACTGTAAACTTTCGTGTTCTCCATCACTAGTATTCATTGATTCAGGATTTGGACCATGTACTTAATTTTAATGAGTTTTCGATCCCGTTGCATGATGCACGATCTCGGAAAAACTTATAAACTTATCATCATCCTTTCACCTCTATTTCGGGCAACTAAAGATTCCCTTTTTTTTGATTGTGCGTTGCTTCGGTGTTTTTTTCGTTTGCTGCGTTAGGATCACTATTTCTAGACAGTTCTCGTTATGTAGCACCCAGTTCGTTCATTATGACATTTCTCTCATGTACAAACAACACCAGGCTACAGCATCTTAACATCTTTGAAATAGGGACATGTTTGCAACGAAATTATATAGCTTGTGCGACCACGACTTTATTATTTCGTATAAGGTTTGACGGTTATGTCGACGAACGATAGTAAATCAAAATTATTTTTAAAGTTTTTGTAACACTTGAATGCACTCTTGAAGACTGAACCTGTCGTTGCCTGCTCCGAGGTCCGAAGATTCCTGGACGGATTAATGCAGAATGAAAAAATATGGTGAAAGAAGAAGATGTAATTTTTATATTATGGATATGAAACTAAGAAATCCTGAAATGTTAATTAATTTATTTGTTATTATTTATTGAGGGTTTGAATGTTTTTAATTTCCACAAAACAAGTGCTTTACCTTATTAGCTACTTACTCTGGAGTCAGAACAATAGTATGTAAACAGTAATTATGTGATGTTGTCTATAATCTACATTTGATTGAGAAAAATATTAAACAACACTGCTTGTTTTCATACAAAGTAGAAAAACGACATTTTAAAATAAGTACCCACTGAACATTTGGGTGCTCTTAGTCTCAGTTGCATTCATCTTTTTTGTATGTACGTAAGGTGTAAATTTTCATTACGGTAGTTTTCACACAGCATTAGCTGATTATACCTTTAACAGTTTGAATTGTAATTTTTATAAAGAACTGTGCTTGACAGTAAATATATTTTCTCGAACCCCAAAATCTTTGGCTCCACCAAAAAGCAATACCAAATATTATTTTAGCGCCCGCATGTGACTCATACTACTAACAAAAGCTGATTGGGACCCGTATTCATAAATAATTATCGCATTGGTCACCGAAGCGTGACAATTCAGCAAGTCATGGATCAGTTTTTATGTTGATTAGGTTGGGATACAAATAAATATAGGGTCCAAATAAACAGTCCTAAAGAAAAATATAACATCTCTTATTTTGGCGAAGACGTTTTAATGATTCTGATCTGAACTGACTGTGTCTAGGTTTTTTATGTTATATCTATTAGGTTGAGACTGAAAAAAATTAGTTAATGCATAAGGCTACCAATTTTAAGTCTATAAATATCTTTTGACTTATTATAAAATGCATTTTTTATTTTATTTTCTTGAATATATTGTTTTTTTAGTAAATGACAAAAAAAAATCTATAATATAAATTATAGATAAATTTATGGATAGATCGGAAATAGATAAAAAGAAATACACAGATTTCTTATAATCTTTCAAATATGCAGGTTTCCCGTAGGATTATTTACTTACAAAGTTGGAATAGCTTGTAGGTATATAAATAAACTGTGAAGAAATTAACCACAATGCATTTTCTGCTAAGGTTTCTAAGGTTAAAATTAACAATGTAAACTCGAAAAGAGGCAATCAGACGATCGAGCTTTAATTTTACTATTCCCTCAGGCTCTGAGGCTTCTATCTAGGACGGAGAAAACTGTCAAGTGTAATCGTGCACCAATGCGGTAAAGGGTTCGTCATATAGAAAGAAATAATACATAAAAAAAGATTTGACTGAATTATGTTGGGTTTATTGGATTGAACTCACGTAAAACTTATCACTGAACCGGGATTTTCAATGCAATGTTATAATTTATAGGTAAGATCGTATTTACCTTCCCGACGTTTCGATCCGATTGCACGAATCGTGGTCGCGGGCAGACTGGAAGCGTTCGGCCCGGTTAAGAACGTGTTTGCAAATAAATGTTATTACATAAATTAACGTCCGTGGTTTCGGTGATCCCGAGCACGAAAATCGGGTCGGATAACAAGAGTTTTGAATTTTCGAACATTGCTCGTGTTTGTGATTACCAACCTGCATTTGAAAAGCTTGGTGATAATGCCTGCACCCATAATTGCTTTTCTCTGCAGTGGAATGAGTTTAGGCTGGTGCATACATTAATTAGCTTTTTCACTCAAAATAAAACCGAAGAAAAACTTTATACATAAACCATCAATTTTGAGACGGTATTTTTTTATTTAGTATCTACCCATAAGTTGATGCTTTTCGTGTACCGACCTAAATCATGATAATAATGAAAAATATATTTGTGGATTATACACACGCTTATAATTTATTTAAAGATAATAGAATTGTTTTTATTTAATCATGGATCTCTAAAACTAATAGAAAGAGCATTTCAACCTAGAGCTGCGGGAAATTTTATTTGGTGGGTACCGTCGCGATGAAAAATGCTTTGTACCAGTTACTAGAATTCCTTGCATGGCTATGAACCCGCATTTATAACGCAAACCAGGTAGTGATGTTAATCTTTTATAAGACATATAAACAACGATCATAATTTAATTAACTCTGAAACAAACAAAGCTTTATTCTCCGTTAATAAGCTGTTCATAGGATTTTCAAGTTACTATCAAATAAACACATTACGAACATTGGAAATAAGTAAATTATAAAATCGAAACATCATTACTTTTTTGACGAGTTTTTTTTATTTGGTTGGCACTAGTAGGTACTTCAGAGCTTTTCTTATAAGAACAATACTTTTTAACCCTACATTTATTACTCGCGATATTATTGTCATTTTACGAAGAATGTCATTGACATAAAATGTCGAATCACATTCACAACTCAGTCTGCATTTGTTACATTCATTTGACAAAAAAAAGTCGTGTTAACATCTTTTTTTTTCATGACAAACTGTTGTACATACTCTGGTTTCAAAGTCCCAAGAAACGTTCTCAAGTACTTGATTGGACCGGTATATGCATACTCGTGGCATTTATACGCTGCAGTCTGATTCCCAAGAAGCGTTCAAAAGGACTGGTTGGGAGTTGGGACCGGTATATATAAACTTGTGGTGTGTAAAGTTGTGCTCTGAATCTCAAAAAGCATTCTCAAGCACTTGTTTGGACCGGTATATGCGTACGGGCAGACAACACGACAAGAGGGGTGGCATCTAATAACTGCACCCATCTCAGTGTCGCGCAAACGGTCCTGCTGCCGATATTACCGCATACTAGAACAAAGGCGTTGTTTACTATGTCGATACATCACTTAAACCGAAGGCCAAAAACAGTTTGGTTTGAATGTGTAAAATAAACCCTTTACTTCCCGGTTGTGACGTAAGGGGCGACGGAGTATTGCCGAAGACGGGCAGCAGTGCCTTTAAACCACTATTATCTAACTGCGATAGCCAACCTACCTACCGAAGCGATTATGACAAAATTTTCTTTATGCAGAGGACTACATCCAGCAGTAGACTAAAAGGGCAATGTTCATATTTGGCTTAGCGTGAATATGTCGCTACCAAAAAAATAATTTTACCAATAATTATTTTATAATTAAACAGGCATTCCATTTTTTTATTTTTGTGTCAATCATCCTTAAAGAAAATCGAATAATTATAGTAAACACGTTGACTATCCTAGCATGCCAAAACATAGTTTACCAACAGTTCAGTCCATAAAATCGATTCAAATCGATATGTGTGTCCCGTGCAAATGAAAATTATTACTCAATGTTTATTCGTTCTAATGATATAAAAAAAATGTTTTATTTACTGTAGCCAGCTAACATTACATTAAAGTGTTCATAAAGTAGTATTTTGCAAAAAAATATTAATAATAAGATTATGCAATCGATTCTTCTTCTTTCTTCGTTCATTCTCTATTTTATGAATATGTGTGTGGACAGCACGAAGTAATAAAGAAGTTAAATGTCAAACTGTCATTCGCTTTGTATTTTTATATCGTGAGTGTTGTTTTTGTAAATTCTGTATCGAAGACTTCGTTTTCTCAGTACGGGCACTGATATTTCTACTTCCAACGACTCTGACGCACTTTCAGATCTTATCGATCGCATCTTATTAACAAATCTCGCTAAAACGTTGACCGAGGCTCACCTTTGTTGTTGTAAGTAACCTTCTTTTAGCACATGTTAAAAAAACATTTTTTAAGGATTCTGATACAAAATAAAGTTTATATTTTGTACCTTCTTATTATAAACTAACAATACAACTACAACAAAAACGCTCAATCGCTTGTCCACGCTAGGCCAAAGCCACTATGGTAAGTGAGCAATGCCCTTTGTTTGGTAATGATGAACATATGGAAAAATCAATTTTTCCTCCACACGCTGTGATCGCTAACCCACTTGGCGATTATACCAAAACCCTCTTTTTGGAGCGGCTTGAGTCCAGCAGTGGACTGAAATGAACTAGTGATTACGAACATGATGTGTAAAATTTCACATTGACGCGTGATTAAACTAACTCAGTTCATTACGCCGACGCTTCAGTCCAAAGGAATAAGTATCCCGTGGTTGTGACAGATGAGTTATCTTATCTGTTAAAGTAAACAATCATTATTTATTGTTGCTTTTTAACACGTTTACCTACTGCTTGGTCAGAATTAAGCTACCCATTAACCAGTGCGTTACAAGGTGTATAAAAAGTCTTTATTATCTTTTCCGAATTACTTAGCGAGGTTTTTTAAATATGCGTTTGTTGCAATGTTGAACTGCAATGGAGGCCTTTACCCTGAAATGGGATGATTATAGGCTGTTACTTTGTTTTTTATTTTTAACAGTTCTAAAGTGTTTAATCATCATACAATATTAATATTTGTATAATGTTTAAGGCTTATTTTTATACAAAAGCCGTGCCATCTTAACCGATTGTTAAAGATTTATTTAAGATACTTAGGAACATTGAACAATAATTGTCTTAGTAGCGCAATGGTTAAAGCGGTCACGTCGTCAATTCAAGTCCCACCTAAAGCAACCAACAAACACAGTACAAAAACATCAACCGTTTTAATAAATCCAGCCTTTATACGTATCAAAAACAAATACAGACTAAAATAAATTGTACCTACGCCATCAAAATGAACAGGCTAATGTCAAAACGGTTAAACAGAAATATCTCAAATGAATTTCCAACGAACGCGAGCCGCCCGAGTTCAGTGCTTGTATTTTTAGAGCAAACTTTGCATCATTAATCAATTGGACCGAGGCGTTGATACGTGAAAAGTCTTAGTTTTTCTCTATAAATGGTTCGTTTGAATGCCACGATTAGTGTGAGACACACTGGCTTAGGGAATGATAAATTGAATGGCAAGCAATTTGATTAGAATTTGTTTAGACTACACTTTAAAAATAAAATAAAACTAGGTAATAATCAGTCACAGAAAAAAGACCTAACCAAATGAGCAGTTACGGAATATTTGGGTGCTCTTTTACCTTATTACGAGGGCGGGTCAATAAGTCCGTGACTTTTTGAATTTCTGACCTCTTTACTGAAAAAGCAACACTACTCCTGTCAACAGGTATCTGTCAGTTGATTCCTATCAAAATTTGAACTTGCTGCGTCAGTTAGTTTGTGTTTGACAGCTATTTTTATCAGACTACCCAGTAATTTGAGGAAAAAATGGAAAAAGGTGAATTTCGTGTGCTTATTAAGCATTATTTTTTGCGAAAAAAAACTATTACCGAGACCAAGGCTAAGCTTGATAAATACTATGGGGACTCTGCACCATCGATTTCAATGGTAAAAAAGCGGTTTACTGAATTTCGTTGTGGCCGTAAAAGCACTGAAGATGCCGAACTTCCTGGACGCCCAGTTGAGGTCTCTACACCCGAAACAATCAAAAAAATTCACGATATGGTGTTGGCCGACCGAAGATTGAAAGTGCAAGAGATTGTGGAAGCCGTAGGAATCTCAAAAAGATCAATTGGGCATGAGAAAGCTTTCCGCAAGATGAGTGCCGCGTTTGCTCACAGTCGACCACAAACGCAATCGTGTAACAACTTCACAGGAAGGTTTGGCGTTGTTTAATTGCAATATGGAGGAGTTTTTGCGCCGTTTTGTAACCATGGACGAAACATGGATCCATCACAACACACCAGAGACCAAACAACAGTCAAAACAGTGGGTTTCTAAGGGTGAATCGGCGCCAAAGAAGGCCAAGGCGGGTTTGTCAGCCAATAAAGTTATGGCGACTGTTTTTTGGGATGCACGTGGGATAATCCACATTGACTACCTTCAAAAGGGAAGAACAATCAATGGGGAATATTATCCCAACTTATTGGACCGCTTCAATGACGATTTGAAAAAAAACCGACCTCATTTGGCCAAGAAAAAAGTTCTTTTCCACCAAGACAATGCAAGGGTGCACACATGTGCAGTTGCCATGGCAAAAATCCATGAATTGGGCTATGAATTGCTCCCTCATCCACCCTATTCTCCAGATTTGGCTCCGAGTGACTACTTTTTGTTCCCAAACCTGAAGAAATGGCTTGGTGGAAAAAGATTTGACTCCAATGATGAAGTCATCTCGCAAACAAAGGCCTATTTTGAGGACCTCGACAAATCATATTTTTTGGAAGGGATAAAAAAATTGGGGAAGCGTTGTACAAAGTGTATAGAGCTCAAGGGAGACTACGTAAAAAAAATAAAATGATTTGTTTATCAAAAAATCTGTGTTTTATTCCAAAAGTCACGGACTTATTGACCCGCCCTCGTAGCATTCAATCATGTACGTTATTTTAATATACTGTTTTAAACTTTCATGGTCACTATCGTAAGAGTTAGTTATTTCGAGATTTCTACCATGTACCTTGTTTTTTATGTGTTTCCGATATTTCGGCACTGTTGCAAGCACCATGATTGTTGCGATCTCTTACGTTATTTTAATTACCGTAAGAGTGACATACCGAACCCAATCAGACTAAAAAGTCTACTTAAAGACTTAACCCGGTGTAGCTTCAAGAACACAATACAGTCCACTATCCTTCAAGCTGCAATCGCCTTGTCAACATATACCAGCGTTTTATTCACTTATTTAGCTTAGGGGCCTTAATTAGCTATTTAAAT
Source organism: Anania crocealis (assembly GCA_949315895.1). Classification (NCBI taxonomy): domain Eukaryota; kingdom Metazoa; phylum Arthropoda; class Insecta; order Lepidoptera; family Crambidae; genus Anania; species Anania crocealis. The sequence goes on from OX438872.1 coordinate 13,156,785, forward strand.
TGGAGTTCGATCGTGATTAAATTGGGCGATTTTGACATTTAGCCGATACTAGAACTATCAAAAACCTGCGATTTAATTACGATTATGATACGATTTGGTTACGTGAATTAAGGGCCTGGCGTCCTGTTATCTAGCGCAATCCAGCAAACATTTTTTTTACCTTTTTTTTACAATAACTGGGCTTGCTCTTGACTACATACTTAACTATACGGTTAAGAAGAAGCCTAAGATGGAGCAAGCTTACCCAGAAAATGGCACTGGTTTTCTCACACACAAGCGGAACAGAGGCACTGTTTGGCGCTTGACTCCGGCTAGGAGGGTGGTAGCATCCAGGCAGCCTCTTACGAAGCCTACCACCGGAGAGGGATCTGTTAGCCGCCATCATTAGTTAGAAAACCAAAGATGCAGTTGCCCAGGGTGGACCACTAGGAGGTAAATCCCACCACCCAAATCGAGTACCAACGTCACGTCATCCAATAATCTTATAATAGGGTGGAGTTATGACCAACATAACATAATGTACTTGTGTATAAATTTGTACAGTTAAATAGGTTATTATGGGTTCGATTACCGGTGGAGAGTCTGTTCAGGGAACGATCCCGGTCTCGGCTTCTGTCAAAAAGTTGAAGATGACAAAAACCATTCATATCAGAGGCCTGTAATTAGAATAAGAATAGTCTTTATTACACTATCAACATTTACAAAGGTCTCGAAAACTTAAATTCCCTGAATCTCAGTAGTCAGATAATAAATGAATGAAATTATTTTTAAGTCATAAATTTATAACAATATGTGTGAGTTGTGTGTATGTGAATGGAACTAGAGGATATTTAAAGTATTTTCATAAGGTCTTCTGTTTGCTGGTGACTTGAACCTCTCTTGGAACTCTACCACCAGTACTACCACTACTTTGTAAAAATAAGAAGCGATGGTGCCTACTACTTCAACACTGTCGCGTCATTATATTAATTGAACATTTTCATACAATCTGTGTGTCCCGACCGCCGCAGATTCCAAGTAATAAATCATCCAAGTTAATCCGTATTCATGGTGCTAGGTGTTTTTGTTGAGTGTCTAAAATGGCGGTGAAAATTAGAGGCAGAAATACAACGGTCTTTGTACGGAGCGAAATTTAAATACCTAACAAAACATTTACGGTACACTGCTAATGGTACAATGCAAAGCGCTTTAAATAATTCGACATTAGTAAAACCTCTGTAGGTCTTAAGCCTGTATTCTTGAAGCGCTTGCTCAAGCGCAGTTTGAACTAAAATCACCCAATCATTGCTTGAGTGAAGAATCAACACTCGAGTACATTACTTATTCAATTCTAGAACACATTTCAAACTAGTATCGGTTGAATCGAGTTTCAAACTAGATTTAGGGAGAGATTCCGATTTGTCTATGATACAAGTCTGTTTTCGTGTACGAGTTATTTTTCCCTGCAGTTTGTTTCGTTACTTGCAGTTGAAAACTATTTGTTGCTTAGGACAAATAAGGATAAATCTTCGTTTACGATTATCGTTAATAACAATACATATAAAATGCGTCGCGTTTTTGTTAAAAAAATATGTTTTATAAGTGACGGCCTTTAAATCGAGTGTTTTATTATAGGCCGTTTCTTTACTATTTTTTAAATCTGTGTGCTCTGTCAGTCAATCATTTGACATCAATCAAAACTATATAATTGGCTGCGACCGGGCATTAATCTTTGACTGACAGAATAAGTTTGTAAAAGCAATAATTCAATTATTTATTTAATGTAACTATTAACAAGAAAAATATATGAAAACTTTTAAAAGTTAGATAAATTCGTAAACAAAATAAGAGAAATTGTTATCTTATGCTTAAAATTATTTTAAATCTTACGAGTCGACGAGTCGAGTCACCTGAACAGTATTTATCAAAAAAATTGAACAAACTTAAACTCATTACAATATTATTTTAACTACTAACAACTAAACAGTTCGAAGTCGTTGCCGAGCCAAATAGAATAGGTTTATAATTATCTAGATCGATCTCTTGATTGCCGCTCGCCAACATAAGTGAACAACTTTTGTTCTACAACTTTCATGAAGCCCAAAAAAATCCTGGGAATGTTGTAGAACAAAATTTGTTCAGTTTCATGGACTAAGCTGCTACCTAAGAGTATCTACATTGTATATCTGTTGATTGATCCACTCAAATCTCCCATTTATATTTTTAATAAGATAAGATTTACTAACGCAAAAAAAACCTGTGAATCAGAAACTCTTTAGCTGAAATTGATCATTGTGATATATTTTGGGAAGGTTATGTTTTGTTTATTATGAGAACAAAATGAAAAGCCAAAATGCTCGTGATGAATACAAATACTTTAAACAAACCTGCTAATTAAAGATCCATGTAAAAAACACCCAAAATATAACCATTTACCCAGTTTAGTGCTTATAAAACCAAGCACACTGTCATGAAGCGAGCTTCAACTTAACAGCAACTTAAAACGCAGTTTAAGTTATGAACTTAAGCTTTGTTTGTGGCAGTTTCCAGCGAGCTTTTGTGTGTTCACGTACATTGTCCTTTTATGAAGCTTTCCCGAGCTTTCTTTTATATCGGCATGTTTTTTTCCGATAAACGGCGTTTGGTATTTTACTTCAGCTTTTGAAAGAAAAGTTTTGTGTAAAGTATTCTATAGTTTTTTTTTACGAGCACGACTTTAGTTATATTATAAACATGCCTGCTTCATGAATCAGTAAAATTATTTTTTAACTTAAATAATTTAGTAACAAAACGTTATCAGTAAATTTATAGTAACTAGAACTTACCACATTTTTATTAATGTTACTTTAAAATAAGATTTATTTTCTATCTTTATTTGAACCATCTGCCTCAAAGAAAATCGGTTTTCCATACAATTTTTTTTTGGATGAATTCATATTTGCACTTTAATATCAGTATATAAACTTGAAAAATTATGTCTCAGGCAATAAAAAATTTTTTCAAGTTTATATACTGATATTATAAGTGCAATTAAGTTGCTAAAATATCAAATAAAGTATATTTGCACTTTAAATTTTATTCTGGCAATTCCTATTGATTACTCAAACCCGGTCAAGCGTCTTTTCGAACCGATAGATGGTTACCCGAACCGAATAATTTAATATCGAATCATTACTATTCAAAGGTCTTAATACTCTCAAATCGCATGATATCATGCCTACATCAAAAGGCTAAAGGACTGCGGCTCGTAATAAAGGAAATAGAATCATAGGCCTACGCCTTAAGGCTGTTTCGTCACCGTCATCGCAATAAGGATTGTAGTGATGTGACATGTGTTCAAGTAGGCAACATATCCGATTCAAAAAATATGTTGATTATTCTTACATGTGGTATTTATCAAAATTTTAGAACAATGTAATTTTCTGCCCTAAAATTTGAATAGGCCTACCTAGTCTACACTAATATTTTAAAGAGGAAAGATTTCTGTTTGTGTGTGTGTGTATGTTTGTAATGAATAAACTCAATAAAACCGGCCTAGTGCGAGTTTGACTCGCGCACTAAGGGTTCCGTACCAAAAAGGCCAAAAAAGACCCCTCCCTGTATGGGAGCCCCCCTCAAATATTTATTTTATTTTGTTTTTAGTATTTGTTGTTATTGCGGCAATAGAAATACATAATTTGTGAAAATTTCAACTGTCTAGCTATCGCGGCTCTTGAGATACAGCCTGGTGACAGAGCGACGGACAGACGGACAGACAGCGAAGTCTTAGTAATAGGGGCCCGTTTTTCCCTTTGGGTACGGAACCCTAAAAACTACTGTGCCGATATGGCACTTGAGCACATAGCACCTGCAGTATTCCAAATGTCGACCTCCGTGGTGAAGTGGCAAACACACCGGTTTCCAAGGTGCCGCTTGCTCCGAGGTCCCGGGTTCGATTCCCGGACTGTAAAAAAAAGTGTTTTTCTACATTTTCTCGAGTCTGGGTGTTTTTAGTATCTTCGTTGTTTCTGGTTTCCAAAATACGAGTGCTTTAAATAGTTATTCAAATTGGGATCAGAACAATGTATGTGACGTCGTCTACATTATTATTTATTATTTATTTATTTATTATATACATTATTATAAGTAACATATTATTTTTCTCAGGTTACGTTTGGGGAGTATAATATTTGCATTTTCATTTTTCCCCGAAAACCACCTCTTGCTGCGCTTTTTATAAATATCTAAGAAACTATAATGTTTGCATACTACTAACTACTAAATATACGAGTACCTACGCTTCAAAAGTAAGGGATTCTGAACCAATCTGGGCATTTCTCGACAGTAAATAAGATGCAACAGTAAATTTTTGCAGTCGTCACAGATTGATATCGGCATGTCTTTCATCATCTGTTATGATAATAAATAAATATCTTATTGCCCTTTTGGTCTAGTGTTTGAGTACCGGGTAAAGATCTCGGGGTCCCGGGTTTGATCCCTAGGTCTAGCAACAAAATTTACTAATTTTCGAAGGTCGGGTTTGTGAATACCAACTCGCATTCGACCACGATGCCGTGGTAATTATGCCTGTACCCATCATTGTTATGGTAACTTGAATTTAGTGATGGAAACTTTCACCTAAAGTGGGATGATTTAGGCTTTTGTTTTTTTTCGCAACGCAGATTTAAATCTTTAATTTATGGACAAATGTCCTTGTTAATTTAAAAAATCAGATATTCTGTTAAATCTAATCTAGGTAGGAGTGGATTTATATCTGTTTCCACGTGTTAAATAAGTTGCACATGTCGTGGTAACCTTTGATTAGGGCGACACTTCAAAATAAAATTATATTATATTGTCATAGTGTATGCTTTGTTGGCTGTCCATAAACAAATAAATAAACCGTTGATACCGTTTAGTTGTTTTTTATAAACTGTAAGAAGCGGTAACTAAAATACCATACTTAGCTTGCTCAGCTGCCATTCAGACGAGTACTCAAACAGGATTAAGTGTAATAAACTGATCAATTTTTGTGTTTAAATAATGAATATACAGCTTAGTCATTGAGCTTTTCACAATATCGCTTTGTATTATTAATTTCAATGGAATACACAAATGGCAAAAGTTTATTTAAAACCATCCGAATTAAATTGAGCATTCTCATATTTTATGAAACAATGCGAATGACGCTTAAAATACTATTAATTACCAACAAAGTTTCATTAACTATATCTTAGCCGCCGGCTCGTTTATCAAAGTTATGACACCTCATTTAACAGCATAATGTACATCTGTCTTTCAAATTACTTTTTATATATAAATAAGTACGAAACTGCAGTCAACGTTATTATAAACCTTATAATTGTTCCACCAATTATCAACTTAATTTCAACGAAATAAAATTCAACATAATCTGTGTCGTTTTAAGGTATGTACCTAATTATATTGATTGAATATATTTGTATGCAACATTGGTTAGCTAAAGAAGAGGTTCGCAACTCTATGTAACAACTAAAATGTACCTTCTTCAAGGACAAATAAAATATTTAATTCATTCATTCTTTCATTCATTCTGTTGTTTGTCATGTAAATTACAATAGAGGAACCAAATGCTGGACAGATAAAGGCGGTGGTGATGTTGGCAGGCCTCTCCAAACATAGGATTTGGACAAAATCATCACGTTTGACGAGTAATTGGCGATCACAGTTTGGCCGGTGGTTGAGAGATAAATAAATAAATAAATATTTTCAGACACGCCACACTGGGCCACACGTAACAAAGCCATTTGGTCCCAAACTAAGTTGCTACTACGAAGCTTGTCGTATTGGCTACTAGACAATCGATAAACTTACTTATATATATATATATATTTTGTAAATATATACTTATAATACATAGAAAACACCCAGACCAGCACAAACAGACATGTTCATGCACACAAATATTTACTGTGCGGGAATCGAACCCGTGACCCATGGCTCGGAAGCAGCGTTTACTACCACTGATCCAAATGGTTGTCAAGAGAGGACACTGCTGTCCGTCTTTTTTTGACTGTACTGCTTTAGCCACCTTTTACGTCACCTGAAGGAACAAGTTGTGGTGCTATCAGGTGCTACTATTCTTTGTACTGGCAAAATCTGTCGTTTGACATTCTTCTTCTTCTATATTTATATCTATCTTCTACTAAGAAAGTTGTTTTAGTTAGATCACCTCTAACTCCATAGAAGAAATAGAATAAATACATAAAATGAGATTACCCATTATATATATAACTCTTTAGGAAATCTTTTAGTATCAGCGTGGTCGGACGATGATGATAATGATAAATTAAATAACAAATATTATTACATACCTAAAATTTTTGATCAGAATATTAAAAAAAACGAATATGACTCGAAAACAAACAAAAAACTTTGAACAAAATATACAGCAAAAATCGGTTGCATAAAAAGGAAATAAAACGAAGAGAAACAAACGACAAACTACTTTGCTCTTTTCCATTTAAAATGGCAAGTTGAGGAGAGTATTTACCGAGTAAACGTAGTTAAAAATAAACTTTCTAGTATTTGACTACCAAGGAGAATGGAAAACAAAGGTTGAGTGAACGAACAAAAAAAGTATCTGTAACTTATTGGTTTGGATAAAACACAAAAAAATATATTCGCTTGTAACAAGTAAGTATAATTATTCCTGATGTTTATGAAGTAGTTTCTGTGTAAAAGCATAACAAACAAACTAACATTCACATTAATAATATCAGTAAGGAAATAAGATAAGAGGCATCTATTCTGTCCTTTAAAGGTGCAGAACCCAAACGTCTGATACTAAGTTGTCAACCGACCAATAATGACAAACGTCCCATGGGTACGGATATTCCTAGTTTTCGGATACAAAGGTAACGATCGCATCCTTGTCTGACAGGGGTCGGGTCTAATAGATTTCCGGGATTTAAATTTGAAGCACACTTAGTTTTCGTAATGCGACCTCCATTGTTAAAGTATGTTTGTTATGTAAAATTCCATACTCTTATTAAGGTTACAAGGTTTTATTATATTTGAATTACTTATTATTTGAGAGGCTATGCCCAGCCATGGGCGGTTCCGATGTGGGCTGGGGATAAAAATTTGGTTAGGTACTTATTACATGCATGTCGGTCATGGTGTCGGCCCAAAAATATATGATAACTCCACCCTTCTCTCCCCATGGGTGTCGTAAGGATAGGCGAAAAGATTACTGTCAATGGCCAATCTACGACCACCAACCCGCTTATCAATCGTGGTGTTTTTTTTTATAAAGCTCTATCGCCTGTTTTGATTGTACGCCGATTTTATTTTTTTATGATCGATTCATTTAAGTATATTTCTTTATATAATTAATACATTTAATCGAAAATGATTTGAGTCTTCAACTGTTATACAGGGTGTTAGGTAAAGAGTACCTATAACAAACCGAAACTAGCCTTTGTTAAATATGCATATAATGATATAAATGCTATGGTTAAGTCAGAAATTTGAAATCATCATTTTTGAAAACAATATTTTCAAACAAACCAGAATCTTTTGTATTCAGTTTTTGATTTTTAATCATTCTTAGTGTCAACGTTGTGTGGACTGATGTGGGCTGATGAAAATGATGATGATGAAACAGTTTCTAGCGTTCGTGGTCACAGTGTTCGGTGACAATTTATTAACACGATAGCATCACTTAATGTAGTTTGTATCCGTAAATATGTACGAGTCGATACTAAAACACTTGCTTCGTAGAAATGACGAAGGTACCAAAAACACCTAGATCCGAAAAAATATTGAACTTTTCTTCATTGCCCCGTTTAGAAACTGAACCCAGGACCTCAGAGCTGGCGAACACAAGTAAACCGGTGTATTAGCCACTCGGAAGTCGTCAAATAACTAAATAAATAACTTAGACATCTTGTAAGACGCGAATAAAATTTCAAATAAATTTTATTCCAACGCTTATTGTTATAAATGTCAGTTTATTATCAGAAAAAATGAATTTCAAACAGTACGAAACGAAAGTACGCACACAAAATAATCTTGATTATTATTTACAGGCATAAAGCAAATATGTTCAGTAGCTTTTTTTTATAAATAATGGGCTTACTCTTGATTACATACTTACTATACGGTTAAAAAGAAGCCTAAGATGGAGCGAGCTTACCCAGAGGTAATGGTTGTCCTATACACCAGCGGAACACAGATAAACTGTTTGGCGCTGAACTCCGGCAGGAGGGTGGTAGCATCCAGGCGGCCTTTTACGAAGCCTTCCACCGCTGAGGGATCTCTTAGCTGTCATCATTACTTAGAAAATCAAATATGCCGTTGTCTAGGGTGGACCACTAGGAGGTAGATTCCACCACCCCAAAAGCTATGTTTGTTAAACAATACAAATAAGGCAATGTAGATATTGAAAATACATAGCCTTAAATACAAATTTTCCGTCTGTCTTAGGTAAGATTTGATCCCACAACCTTCCACTTGCCACCTTATTCAAGCCTTTATCGCTTATCTCCTACACCCGACTGAAATATTTTTACAAGTGCTTATGATGCAACAGCTTTTCACCTAACTTCAGTGAGCCTACTATATATTTGTTTGCTATAATTACTTTCTGCCTTACGTACTTTATTATTTACAGAACACGAGAAACAAAATTAAAAACAATACATCGTTACTACGTTAAGAAATTAAAGGAAAGTCGTATTTTTTACGTTTCAGTCGACTTTGTTAGTTGTTATTTGTTTGCCCGAAATGAATTATTTTTAAAAAGCGTTATGATTCTGCTTAAGTATATTTCTGGACGTGTCAGTTTTGCGACTCATTAATTGAGTGCTTTTATGATACAATTTATGTTTCTCAGAAATTCTTTTTATAGTTAAAAGAAAAACAAAGACAGCAGAAAATAAATAAATTACGGCAGGTTTTCTTGAGTTTATGCTAGTAAAATATACGACGTCGGGCTAAACCAAAATAAAATCGAATTAAAAACCGTAAACATATCTTTTATTTTTTGAGTATCTAAGTCAGCATTTGGGACGTACCTACAACTACGGTACCCTACACTCGACATGTACTTGGCCGGTTTTATCTGACTTGTTTTTTTGTTTAATTTTTATATGTATCGTGCTGGACATTTAATTTACTATAATTTAATTTATTTCGACATTTGATTGTATTTTGATATTTAGTTATGATTGTTTTGTTTAAATATTTTGCATGCTGTCTCTATATAGTTGAAAAAGCTGAACTTTATTATAAAATAAGATATATATTGTACCTTTTTTCATACGCAAATAAATTTCATTTCATTTCATTTATTGTTTTTAAAAATTTTAATTGAGCTTTCTTACCACCTTTCATTAGCCTATACTATCAGTCCACAGCTGGAAATGGAAAATTATCTTTTTAAAGAGGTTTAAAAAGATAATTTTGTCGTAAACGCCAAGCTTGGCAAGTAGGCTGGCCATAACAGTTTGGCCAATGGTAGAAGGAAAGCGCTGCTGTACGTTTTCTTACGGCAGTAATCTTTAAGTCGTCTCTTACGTCACCCATAGGAAGAGAATGGGTGATGAATTATTTGAATGTGGTGATACCACACGACACCAAATAATCCATAAGGAGCTTGGTACGAGTATAACCGGAATTCACACAAGCAAAGTCACGAGCAGAGTGCCAGTTCAAAACAATTTAAGCTATCTGAACAAGAAAATATTTCTCTAACATCTATTTTCAGACATTACATCTCTTACGTTAGAAGTACTTTTAATGTTTAATTGCATGAATTACTTTTATGGTTTTGCTTTTTAGAAGATGTAATAGAAATTGTGATTAATTAACATTAAGTCTTCGTCTGTTTAGACTAATTTAGACCCATTACATTTAACATCGAATTCCAAGTAAAGAAAGGCTTTTATAACGATGCAATCAATTCTGATTTGCACCGGGCATAATTTTGATATATATTCATATATCTACCTTTATTAGGTCCATTTTATTTCCCATTTCAAATTGTAAAGTGGTTACAGTTTAAGAACTAAAGTCTACAATACTACATAAAAGAAACAGCCTTCATCCCACTGCACGGAAAAGGCCTCCATCAATAAATTCAAGTTACCACAGCAAAGATGGGTACTGGCATAATCACCACACTTGCCAAATGCGTTTGGTGATCGCAAACCCGAGCAATGTTCGAAAATCCGAAACTTTTTACTGCTCGACCCGGGGATCGAACCCGGGACCCTGAGATCTTGGTCCGATATTTTAAACTAGACCGACGCGTCGATCATAGTACTCCATCATTCTCTTGGCCATTTTCCCAGTTTATCTGGGGTCGGCGCAGTATGTTTTTCTCTTCCACACCATTCTATCACTCGTCACTGAATCATCCACACCTTTCACACTCATATCTTGTTTCACACAGTCCATCCATCTCTTTCTCGGTCAGCCTCTTCCCTTCCAGCCTTCCACATTCATACTCATTACTCTTTTAGTTACATGACTTTCTTCCCTTCTTATTACATGACCATACCAAGACAGACGATGCCCCACCATCTTCTCGGTAACCGGTGCCACTTTCAGACTTCCTCGTAAATACTCATTCCTTATCTTATCCATTCTTGTAACCCCACACATCCATCTTAACATTTTCATTTCTGCTACATGCATTCGCTTCTCATCCGTCTTCTTAGCAGCCCATAACGTCGATCATAGTACTATACTACATATACTACTTATATTTATTGCGCCTAATATGATATGAGTCAAGTGGCCTATTGCTCAACTTACTACGAGATTTACATCCGAATTTATAAACCTGTAAAAGTAATTACTTATGTGACTATAACACCCGTATTAATGAAGAAGTAATGACTTATTGCTTAAGAAAGTCATAACTCAAGATGTTACTATCTAGTGTTCAAGTGAAGGAAATGGGTCACCATCAAAAGACTTATTATTTGGCCGAGAATGCTAACTTTTCATAATTGTAACTTCTAGTAATAACTAGATTAGGGACTACAAATTGACACCTAAGTAATTACTTTTAGTCAAGTAATTACTTTAACTTGTTTATAAATACGGGTGTTAGTATTCCTTAATCAAGTAATTACTAGAAGTAAAAACTATGAAAACTTAGTACTCTCAGCCAAATAATATGGCTATTAATGGTGACCCATTTTCTTCTTTCAGCACTAGGTAGTTGCACGTTAAGTTATGATTTTCTTAAGCGAAAAGTAATTACTTCTTTTTAAATACGGGTTATAACGCAGCCTTGTTGACTTGCCAAATAATGTTTTCTCAAAATTCGTCCTTCAACCCACGCAATATCATAACAATACCGAGGCAATTATAATTTAAAAACGTTTCACCTCGCTCTTTGTTTTAACAATAAAACAAAGCATCAATTTTAAGGCTTTGCCAAAATTTTAATAAGTACTTAACGTAGGACGATGGGGCTACAATGGGTAATCCCTTTAGGGCGTAAAAAATAACTTTTATGAAGCGTACCCATTTTTGTAGGCGTATTTTAATGAAGTTCACTCTGAAATTGGACCTTTCATTGTAGGCACTCATTTATCTTATACAGGGTGTAAGGTAAATGTCATAACAAGCTGAACAGCCTTTGTTAACATAATTATGCATATAAATACTACGAGTATCAATGGTGAAGTCAGAAATCTGATATCAACATCAGTATATAAACTTGAAAAATTATGTCTCAGGCGGGACTCGAACCCGCATCTCCTCGCATGCCGGACGAGCGCTATACCATGAAGTCCCGCCTGAGACATAATTTTTCAAGTTTATATATTGATATCATTATTGCAATTTGATTGCTAAAATATCAAATAAAAAATATTGATATAATTTTTCTTTTAATTTCATTTAATCGGTCTCTATAAATTTAGATCAGGTCATAAATGAAAAAAAAAAAGATGTTATTAAATTTCTGACATCACCATATTTTTAACATGCATATATTATATCATTTACCTAACACCCTGTACATAAAAAAGTCGTTTTAGTTACACCACCTTAAACTCTAGAGCCGCTAGACAGAATTTTGTTATTTTTGTAACGAAGTTCCTCATCGCCAGTTGCGAAAGGGAGCTAGACGGAAAAAATTAATACCAAATAAGTTGTAACGATACTTTTTGCTATAGTTGTAAGCCGTGCGGCGTGCGCGTGTTTCTCTCTCTCTCTCTTATTTATATGTTTACGAGTACTTAACATGTTTTATTTAAAAACAAATTTGAAAACAAAATAAAATTTTATTACAATGGGGGCTATCGCTAGTAAATTTGCCACTAGAGGCGCTAGTGTCGCGTGAGGTCCAATATCATTCACTTTGTACTGGTTCTAGCGGGATTTGTTGCATAAATTATAATTTCTTTAATTTACCTGCTGGAAAGTGATCTCCTTCGTAAAATATAACAAATATGGATTATTTGGCGATTAATGTGAACGCTTTAAAAGCGGAATTAAGAAAAAGCGCAAAAATAGGCGGCCTCAAGCATCTATTTCAGAAGTTAGTTTGTTGATATCAAGATAGTTATTTATAAACAATATAACCTTAATTAGATTCAAGATATAACACTTTGTTTCGGCGCCAATCGCCTTTGACAGCTTTAACTCCGTACCTCAGTCTACAGTGGCGCCAACTGGTGAGCAAAGAAACGGTAGTCCCCATTCCTTCACTAAAAAGAAACTTCTTTCCATCCAGGTGTCCCTTGACACCTCTCAAGTTTTTTGTGTATTTTTAATGTAGGTACATAGTAAAAATAATAATATTATGGTGGCGGGTATCTTAAGCTAGGGCACAAGTTTGTATTTTCGAGTCAGTTTGAAATATACTCGGTTAATGTACGTTCGTGTTGTTATTTCCACCGGATCACCCAGAACTTTCCATTGGCGAACGAGGATAATTTTAAAATCAGGCGTGCAGTGTTAATAGTGGTGCTTATTAACAATGTCGATCGGCAAAGTTAACGAATTTGACGTAAATACGGGAGTTTGGTCATCGTATATCGAAAGACTCGAAATGTATTTTACGGCAAATAGTGTAAAAACGGAACTGAAACTGCCGACTTTAATAGCTGTAATGGGTGACGTGACTTGTGAACTGCTACTGAACTTATCAAGCCCTAATAAACCATCGGATCTCACTTATGAAGAAGCGGTAAATGTGTTACATAATCATCTACAACCGGCACCATCGGCTTTAGCGGAAAGATTTCGGTTTCGACAGAGGAGACAGGCGGTCGGAGAGAGCATTGCCAATTACGTAGCGGACCTAAAGAAGTTAACACGACATTGCAAATTGCGAGGTGATGCATTAACCGAAAATCTAAGGGATCAGTTCGTGTGTGGGCTACGGAGTGACGTCATTCGTCAACGGATGTTTGCGGAAGATGACGTAATAACTTTTGAAAAAGCGGTTAAGATTGCAACCTCACTAGAAGCGGCAGAACGGGATGCAGCGGCGGTGGATGAGTCAGCGGGAAATAGCAGCGGAGAACCGAGTTGCGGATCCGGGGTGTATGCGATGAAAGCAGTAGACGAGCAGAGGTGGTGGACGGCGGGTCAGGGCGGGCGCGGAGGGCGCGGATACCGTACAGCACGCCGTGGAGAATCATCGCAGACTCGTAAAGAAACACTGAAGGAACAGAATTGTAATAGTGGTCGTAAATGCGTCTGTTGCGGAGCGTCGGGTCACGATAGTGAAGCCTGCCGATTCCGGGACTACATTTGTAGTAAATGTAGGCGTCCCGGTCATTTGAGGAGAGTGTGCCCAGGACAAGGCGCTAAGGAAAGGCAGTACGGAAACGCGACCGGTTTGCACTACGGAGATGCAAGAGAGAAGAACGACAGCGACGGCCAGGAGCGGGATGTCGAGGCAGAATTTCATCATCTTTGCCTAAACGATTATAAGGCAGTGAGTATACCGATACTTATCAACAATAAGTCCATAAGTATGGAGGTCGACACGGGGGCGGCCATATCGTGTATTAGCGATCGCATATATACCTAATACATATTTTAGACATATTAGCCTAGATTCAACACCAATCAAGTTAAAATTTTATGATGGGTCTGTGTTGCAACCTTTGGGAGTTATAAAACCAATAGTTCGTTATGGTGAAGTGGAGAAGCAATTAGACTTGTTTGTGATCGCGGGTGGAACAACATCATTATTGGGCAGACAATGGTTATCTGAATTAAATATTAAGTTACCCTGGTTCACTAACTGTAACAAGATAGAAAGTAAGGTAGGATTAGTCATTGAATTAAAGAAATTGTTTGACAGATTTAAGGAGTTGTTCAGTGGGGGCTTGGGGCGGTACACGGGTGGGCGGGCTTCACTGCGCTTGCGCGAGGGCGCGACGCCCGTGTTCCACCGCGCGCGGCCGCTGCCGTACGCGCTGCGCGAGCGCGTCGACGCCGAGCTCGACGCCATGCTGCACGACGGCGTCATCGAGCCCGTCGACTGCTCCGACTGGGCCTCACCACTGGTACCCGTTAATAAAGCTGATGGCTCCTTGAGAATTTGTGCTGATTTCAAAGCGACGGTAAATCCTGCTTTAATAATTGATCGTTATCCCTTACCTAGGGTAGATGACCTAATTACAAGGTTGAGCGGATCTAAATACTTTTCAAAGATCGATTTGTCTTAGGCGTACAACCAAATTGAACTCGATGACTCTAAGAACATCACAGTAATTAACACACACAGGGGATTGTATCGCTATAATAGATTAGTATACGGGTTAGCGTCGAGCGCAGGTATTTTTCAGCGTATAATGTGTAACTTACTAAGTAATATCCCGAATACTGAAATATTTTTAGATGACGTAATTATTGGGGGAAAAACAAGGCAAGATCATTTGCAAGCGGTGGAGACGGTTTTTGATAGACTACATAAATATGGTTTAAAATTAAAAAGTGATAAGTGTGTATTTTTAGTGAACGAGGTACGATATTTAGGATACGTGTTAGGTAAAGACGGCATTAAAACTGACCCCACTAAAATAGAAGCTATAATAAAAATACCTAGACCGAGTACTGTCACAGAATTAAGATCGTTTTTGGGTTTAATTAATTGAAGTGAAAACTTCTTTAGCGGCGCTGAGCACTTTTTGTTGGATGGGTAAAAACTTCCAAACTCGCGTCAGGGTCACGTGATGCTGATCGAAAAAGCGTAAGATCGAGGGGAAGGGAGAGGAACTAGTATCTCCCACTCTTTCTACCGTGCCTGAGTGTGCTGTTTTCTATTATTTTTGAAGTGAAACTTCTTTATCGGCGTTGGAAAAAATTTACCGTCAAGTTTTGCGTCAAATTTTCGTCACATTTTTCGGTTACGCGCCATCTTTTTCTTGCCCCTACCACGGTTGGTTCAGACGATAGCAAAAAGGTAAAGTGAAATAATATTTAACCAATTTAACCAATTTAACCAATTTAACCAATTTAACCAACTTAACCAACTTAACCAACTTAACCAACTTAACCAACTTAACCAACTTAACCAACTTAACCAACTTAACCAACTTAACCAACTTAACCAACTTAACCAACTTAACCAACTTAAAATCAGTTAAAATCAGTTAAAATCAGTTAAAATCAGTTAAAATCAGTTTTATTTCTGCAAATAGGCCCCAGGAGGCGCTTTTACACGTCCCAATATTTAAACCTACCACTGCTTCGGGACAAGTCTGGGCTAGTGCCGAGAAGAAGCAGCGCAAGAAACTCGGTCACTATTGTCAGCCTCTTTTTAAATAAATTTTTACAAGGTAAGGTAATTTTTACAAGGTTTAAGCAAGTACGAGCTGGGACAACTTAATGCCATACATTTCTATCATTTAAATAATCATTAACAGTGTAATAGCCTTTTTTCATTAAAATAACTTTAACATACGATTTAAGTTTATGTACAGGGAGTTCAGCAATATCCTTTGGTAATTTGTTGAAAATACGGATACAATTTCCCATAAACGATTTTCCTACTTTTCGCAGTCTGAAGCCTGGAATGGCGAGTTTATCTTTATTTCTCGTATTAAAATTGTGTACGTTACTTTTCTTAAGAAATAAATGTATGTTCTTACGAACGTAAATAATATTCTCGAGAATATATTGAGAAGACACTGTAAGTATATTAATCTCTTTGAAGAGCTCTTTCAGCGAGTCACGGGGTCGAAAGCCGTAAATAGCCCGTACAGCACGTTTTTGCAATATAAAAATTGACTCAATATCTGCCGCTGAGCCCCACAATAGAATTCCGTATGACATTATGCTATGAAAGTAGCTAAAATATACTAATCTTGCCGTTCCAACATCAGTCAATTGCCTTATCTTTCTCACAGCATAAGCAGCAGAACTAAGTCTTCCAGACAGCCCCCTAATATGAGCACCCCATTGCAAATGAGAGTCTACAGTTATACCCAAAAAGGTAGTAAAATCTACAGAGTTTAGTGGTTCATCTTTAACAATAATATGAGGGGCAGCTAACCTTACGTTTGGCATCGTAAATTTAACACATTTTGTTTTATTTGCATTTAGTAAGAGATTATTTGTTGTAAACCAATGCAATAATTTAGAGAGGGTATTGTTAACATCGTCAAATGAAGATTTGCCCCTCTTGGTTTTAAAAATCATTGATGTATCATCTGCAAACAATACCATCTCACAAAGATTATGTAAGTAACAGGGAAGGTCATTTATATAAACTAAAAATAGCAGGGGTCCTAATACTGATCCCTGTGGGACACCCATAACAAGGGCCGACCCTGAAGACTCAGCTCCATTTATGCAAACCTTTTGTATCCTGCCTTTAAGGTAAGAACTTATTAGATCCAAGGAATCATTCGATGCACCATAATGTTTAAGTTTTTTAAGTAATATTTCATGGTCTACACAATCGAAGGCCTTTGAAAGGTCACAAAATACACCTAAGGCATCTAGCTTACTCTCCCAAGCCTTAAACACATGTTGTAGGAGAGCAACTCCAGCATCGGTAGTATTTCTACCTTTTCTGAAGCCATATTGGTTGCTATTTAATAATTTATTTACACTAAAGTGAGATAAAAGCTGATTAAACATTATTTTCTCGAAAATTTTACTTAGCCCTGGCAATATAGATATGGGTCGAAAATTGGAGGGGTCACATTTTTCGCCAGACTTAAACAAAGGAATGATTTTGCTAAACTTCATTAAAGTTGGAAACTGTCTATCATCAATACATTTGTTAAAAATAATAGCGAGTTGAGGGGCTAATGAACTTATGATTGTATTGATAATATTGACAGAAATTCCCCAAAGATCCTCTGTTTTTTTCATATTAAATTCTCTAAAAGTTTTTGTAATTATATCAGGGTTTATATGTCTAAAATTAAATGAAGAATTGCACTCTTCGACAACAGACTTGAGAAGGGATTCAGCTAGATCAGCAGAAGAAGCTAGCCCTTCAGTAGTAGAGGGAGCTATATTTGAAAAAAATGTCTCAAGTGTGTTTGCAACCTCTGTGTTCGTGTTTATTAGCTTATCCCCTAACTTGAGAGAGTAAGTAGGATTATTTGGTTTTACTCTACATGTCTCTTTATTAATAATATTCCAAGTGGTTTTTGCCTTATTTTTGGAAGCCGAAATTAAATTATAAAGATATATTGACTTCGCTTTGGCACATACTAATTTAAATAATTTAGAGTATTTTTTAACATGTTCTATAATATGTGGGTTTTGAGAATCTGCCTTTAAACTATATAAATCATATAATGTTTTTCTGCTTTTATAAATACCAGGTGTAGCCCATTCATTAAACTTACACTTCTGTTTGTTTATTTTTACTTTTTTCTGTTTAAAATGTTTATCAAATTCCTTTTTTACTAAACCAAAAAGATTCTCATATAATTCATCAACATTCTGATCATTAGGCTTTAGCAAATTCACACCCTCTTTAATTTTTTCCTTAAACTTTTCTATTTTATTAAAAGTGAATTGCCTATACACAGAATCTACTTTGTTAGAGACATAATGGTGTTCGAACGATGCTTCTTGTCCGCTGTGGTCCGAAATAAGACAATTTAAAATCGTTTTTTTTAACACTTTACCATCACAAAAAATATTATCTAAGCAAGTAGCTGACGTGGGCGTCACCCTGGTGGGTTCATTAAAAAGATTAATTAGATTATAAGACTTAAAGAGATTAAGAAACCGGGTGGACAACTGCGTTTCTTCTAATATATTAACGTTGAAATCCCCACATACCACTACTTTCTTATTCGATTTTGAGAGCTTTTTCAGAGCCTCATCCATAACAGATTCAAAAACGTGGTAATTAGCTTTGGGGGGGCTATACACGCTAATTATGATATATTGTTCCAGCTCAGCACACGCTAGTTCAATAGTTCGTTCAACCGAGAGCGACACAATGTCTTTGCGTTCTTTACATTTTAATTCATTTTTAACAAGAATAAGTGACCCCCCTCTTGGTGCAGACTCCCTTATGAGCGAACTAGCGACTTTATAATTTTCAATGTTTAACATTAGTTGGTGTTTTTTAATCCAATGTTCTGTAAGACATATCACATGAACGTTATAATCTTGAAGAAATAACCCTAAACCTAACTCTTTGCCGGCCAGGCCTTGTATGTTTTGATGAACAATATTGAAATACATATCAGGCCTAGCTTTTGTCTTTCCTCTCAGTTTAAAGCCTCCAAACCAACTTAACAAACTTAACCAACTTAACCAACTTAACCAACTTAACCAATTTAACCAATTTAACCAATTTAACCAATTTAACCAATTTAACCAATTTAACCAACTTAACCAATTTAACCAATTTAACCAATTTAACCAATTTAACCAATTTAACCAATTTAACAAATTTAACCAATGTAACCAATTTAACCAATTTAACCAATTTAACCAATTTAACCAATTTAACCAATTTAACCAATTTAACCAATTTAACCAATTTAACCAATTTAACAAATTTACCCAATGTAACCAATTTAACCAATTTAACCAATTTAACCAATTTAACCAACTTAACCAACTTAACCAATTTAACCTACTTAACCAATTTAACCAACTTAACAAACTTAACCAACTTAACCAACTTAACCAACTTAACCAACTTAACCAATTTAACCAATTTAACCAATTTAACCAATTTAACCAATTTAACCAATTTAACCAACTTAACCAACTTAACCAATTTAACCAACTTAACAAACTTAACCAACTTAACCAACTTAACCAACTTAACCAATTTAACCAATTTAACCAATTTAACCAATTTAACCAATTTAACCAATTTAACCAATTTAACCAATTTAACCAATGTAACCAATTTAACCAAATTAACCAATTTAACCAATTTAACCAATTTAACCAACTTAACCAACTTAACCAACTTAACCAACTTAACCAACTTAACCAACTTAACCAACTTAACCAACTTAACCAACTTAACCAACTTAACCAATTTAACCAATTTAACCAATTTAACCAATTTAACCAATTTAACCAATGTAACCAATTTAACCAATTTAACCAATTTAACCAATTTAACTAATTTAACCATTTTAACCAATTTAACCAATTTAACCAATTTAACCAATGTAACCAATTTAACCAATTTAACCAATTTAACTAATTTAACCAATTTCTGGAAAGTTGCATGTAGATCATTTTTCGAAAAATAAGGCCATAAAGAAGTTTCACTTCTTACGTGTGTACACTAGTACACGCACAACTTTTTTTTTACGCAAAGTTTGTTAGGAGTATGAGCAGTAGATTAGTGCCATTATATGAGTTACTCAAAAAAGGAAAACAATGGCTGTGGTCTGGCGAATGCGAGCGGGCATTTGTAGAAGTAAAACGGTTATTGACTAGTGCTGAGGTGTTAGCACACTACGATCCGAAGCTACCCTTGCTAGTGACGTGCGACGCGAGCGGGCGCGGGGTGGGCGGCGTGCTGTCACAGCCGAGCGGCGCGGGCGGTGCGGAGCGGCCCATAGCTTACGCGTCGCGCACACTCAATGACGCGGAGAAGAATTATTCACAAATTCATAGGGAGGCATTAGCAATAATCTTTTCCGTAAACAAGTTTCACCAGTACTTATACGGGCGGCGCTTTACGTTGCGAACGGACCACAAACCGTTAGTATCAATTTTGGGCCCGCATACTGGTATACCCACCATGGTGGCGAGCCGTATGCAACGTTGGGCGATAATTCTATCGGCATATACATTCGATATTGAGTATGTGCACAGATGAAAATGGCGCGGACGGGCTATCTAGGCTACCAATGTCACAGGAGAATCATTCAAAAAGGGAACGATGGCACCCGAACAAACTTTTTTACATTTCGTTCAGCAAGAACTATTGTTAGATTACAATGAAATAAAGTTACGTACTCGAAGAGATCCTTTGCTTTCTAAAGTAATTTTGTACTTACGTGACGGTTGGCCGGATGAATGTGAGATTACAGAGTTAAAACCATTTTTTAACCGTAAAAAAGAGTTATACGAAGAGTTAGGTTGTGTGATGTGGGGTCATCGTTTGGTAGTCCCGGAGGCATGTCAGGAAAAGGTTTTGAGAATGATCCACGAGCCCCATATGGGCATAGTAAAGTCTAAGGCACTGGCCCGCAGTTATGTATGGTGGGCCGGGGTGGACGAGGCGGTCGAGCGCGTCTGCAGGGAGTGCGTGGCGCGGCGGCGCATGCGGACGCGCCACTCATGTGGCCGTGGCCTAACCGCGCTTGGTCCAGGCTTCATTTGGATTTTATGGGGCCAATTTATGGTAGAACTTACTTAGTGATAGTTGATGCGCGGTCAAAATGGGTGGAAGTGTTTCCTGTTTCGAGTACGGCGGCCACTGGAGTCATTGATAGGATTAGTGAATTGTTCAGTAGGTGGGGTTTACCAAAGCAAATAGTTACAGACAACGGTCCCCCATTTTCTAGCAAAGAGTTTAGTAATTTTACACGTATTCTAGGAATAGAACATATCTTCACAGCTCCATACCATCCGGCTTCGAACGGGTTGGCTGAAAATACGGTGAAGACCCTAAAGCGAGTAATAAAAAAGCCGTAATTAGCAATCAGAATGTCGATCGCGCTCTTTGGACATATTTGTTACATTATAGGAATACGGAGCACTCAACTACTGGAGAAACGCCGGCTATATTGCTTTTAGGTAGGAGATTACGCACAAAGTTAGATATTTTAAAACCAGATAGGGAACAGAAAGTTTACAGAGGTCAGATGCGTCAAAAGGAGTCGACTAAAGGGGTCAATAGGGAACTACATAATGAGGAAAACGTATGGTACAGACAGTTTTTAAAGGGGGAAAAATGGCTTCCGGGCCAGGTGTTAGTACAGCTAGGCCCAAGTAATTACAAAGTTAAGGGCAGAGAAGGAGAAGTGGTACATAGGCACATAGATCAAATAAAACGAAGATCGGAAAGGGCATCCCTTGCTTATCCGTCGTCCGAATCAAACCAACCTAGCAGTACAAATTCTCAAGAAAGTCGCGATTTATCGGCAGTTTGCGTTTTACCTGGGGAGGGCCAGACGGAGCAATCACCTATTAAACTGATAGGGCCATCAAGAGTTGCTAGGGGATCGCTAGAGGAAGAACAGAGTGTAAGTACGACCCCTGACTCTCCGATTTTTTGTGATGCAATGCCCAGCCCCGAAAAGTTGTCACCGCCCCAAGCCCGTCCAGTAAGACAATGTAGGAAAAATAAAATAGTTAATTATAAGATTTAATATTAGTAAGTTTTAGAATAATTTATTAATGTTGTTGTTAATGAAAGGCGTATACTATATTTAATAAACTTATATGTTATTGATTGGTAGGGAAGAGTGTAATGTAGGTACATAGTAAAAATAATAATATTATGGTGGCGGGTATCTTAAGCTAGGGCACAAGTTTGTATTGTCGAGTCAGTTTGAAATATACTCGGTTAATGTACGTTCGTGTTGTTATTTCCACCGGATCACCCAGAACTTTCCAGTATTTATATTTGTCTTTGTCCGAATTAAAAAGATAATTTTCTTTCTTCCTTTTCTTTATTCATATTGCCAATTGCAACCCCCATCATTGCTGTGATAACTTGAATTCAACGATGAAGGCCTTTGCTCTGCAGTGAGATGATTAAAGGCTGTTACTTTACTACTGTCTAGTGTTTTTTTTTAATTTTTTTTTTATTTATTTAAATCAGGCAACAAAAGGCCCATACATAATACACATAACTAAAAAATTACTATTTATTGGTTAATACACGTAGACAAGGCGGCAACGTGTTGCGCATTGCAGTGTCAGGTATCCGACCGCGGAATCTTTGAAACAAAACACCTCTAGGCCAAAAATCTTCTGTCACGAAGGTCGACAGATGTTCGGTTGGTACTATCACCACAAATGAATTAAAATTCACATTATGGCGGGAAACCAGCCGCTCGACCCTCAGAGTAAATTTGGCTTTCAGTCTGATGTAGTCCACAACATCTTCTGATTTCGATGCTGTCCAGAATCATCAGGAAATCATCAAGAAACCTTCAACCGTCGAAAGGACCCAAGTGCTAATTTCAGTGTTTTATCGTCCGGCACGTTGTCAGAATTTGTTTCTGAGACGGATATTTTATTACAGGCTGGGTTTTCACTAAATTGGACGAAACGGGAGGGCCGACTATAAATCATGTTTGTAGGGAGATAAGATATGAATTCGATTGATAAGCGGTGGCGAATAATTCTTGCTAACATTGATAATATTATACACCGTTCAATTTTAACTACCTGTGGGTCTAGCACAAAGAACTATCGACTTCGAGTCGTTTACGTATCGAAAGCAAACAACACAAAGTTCGTGCTTTGTTTTGTAGTTCTCGTTTTGACCGCGCGAGCGCTGTTTAAGTTTTCATACTAAATATTTCGATGGCGATACGAACACGCAAATGATTCGAATTCGATAGTTTGTCGTGCTAGACCCACTGAAAAACGAAGTACGCGTTATGTAACGATAATGACTAATATCATGGCAATGTTATTAATTTTATTAATAAATTAATTTAATTTAAATTATTATTATAAATATTGATTCAGAATTTTAATTTTGAAATTTTATTTTGCGCACCGTCGTATTATTTTGATGCGGCGGGGCCCCGGATTAATGAACCTTACACAGCTACCTCCGTGGCTTTCACAGCGTGTTTTAAAATTAACAGTTGAATTGTTTTTTTTTTATTATTTGAATTAATAAAAAAAATAATAAAAAAATAATCAATGGTAGCAATCACGAAATAATTAACTCTTTCGATAGTAACCATGAAAGTTTAAATCAATATCTTTTTGGCCTATGTCCACAGTGGGCGAGATGATGATGAGATCTTAACGCAATTTTATTCTCTTTCAAAAATAAATTAAGAAAACGGTAGCGCTTATACCTTAACACGCTACTCAATAAGGGCAGCCAAGCCTTAGGGACTACGTTAGCGATATGATACCGAAAACCAGGCTAAGATTTCTCTGGATTCCAGATTAGGATAATGGCGGCTAGTTTTTTTTACAAGTGACTATCAGGCAGGCTTATTTTTGACAGTAGACTCAATTAAAATCCATTTCCAATTATTAATTTTACAAACACCCTAAAAGCTAACAGAAGATCAACTTAAAACGTTTACAACAAATTAATGTTAGTACAATGTTGAGGTCAAAAATAAGACCAAAATAAAAAAAAACTAAGCATTTTTCCAAATAAATTTTTTATTTAAATATTTCAATCAAATATTTGCAGGCTTACTTTCAAAACATGTTACTAACAAGCTAAAATTACAATCTATTGAGAAATATAGTAACAATATCTAACTAAAAACATTTTTCACGAAAATGTAACTGACGAAAAGCGCAAACGCCACCAGTTATAAGTCGGTGTCAAACAAGGCACCGACTCTAATTCGTATGATTCGTTGCTTATTATTCAATTTTCGCCTGTTTTTATATCCAGACAGAAATGTAGGTTAAAAAAAGCTATTGTCCTACTTCTCTTGATGTTTTCTCTTATTCAAATTCAAAATCAACTTAGAGCTTTACCCTATCGGATAAAAAATCATCAAAATCACTCAACCTAGTAGGAAGATATACGTGGCGTTAAAACTGAATTCTTTTTGCGTTGCTTAAAAATAACAATAAGTAATTATATTCACATTTAACCTAGCCTAGATTTCATATTTGAATTTTAGTAATACTAAATTAAAAACTCTCATAAAATAATCATGTATCCCCTCACACTTGACTAAAAATGTCCTATCCGTCATAGACAGAAAACAAAAAAGCCAACGAAACTGCTTAGTAGACCATCTTTTATCTACTCTAAATATTTACATCCAAAGCCTAGAGTTTGCGAGAAAACCGAAACAAACTCGATCAATCAAAACTTGGTTATCCACATGAGAACAACCTATTCAGTCGCCTCAAGTTATTTTACGATGTTGAAAAGCATAACACAGAAGAACGCAGAAGATTTACTTCCTTAAACATAATGAGGCTGACCTGATATTCACATTCAAGATGTACCATCAACTAAATTCTATACTGCTTCTTTTTTTCTGATTGTACTTGTTTTTATTTTTTTTTCGAGGTGAAAAAATAAGACTTTTTTATGAGGAATTCTTCTAGTGTTGAAATTGGATACATTAAAAAATTTATAACAACGTATAGTAGGTATAACAACAATAAACTAATATTTATGTAACTCAATGGTTTTAGTATTATTACAAACTTTTTTCAATGAATGCAGAGAAAGTACATTACGATTTTGTATGAAAAATGAAAGACCTTCAATACTGATTATATTTTTTGCTTTATTTAATGCGGTACAAGAAAGGTTTTCTTTAAATTGAACTAAAGATAGTTACTACTTCTCGTTCGTAGGGTTTAAGGGTCGTACCTGTAAAAGAAAAACACTAATTATTGTATAATTACAGCTTCTTGTAGATGTAAAAAAACCAAACTTGTAAATTAACGTAAAAAAGAGATACGGTCGCTAATACCGCTTACACATCTTTTTTGAACTGACTGTAATGAACAGCTCAAGTACGAGTAATTAGGTTGTGTCCGAATCGGTAGTGAAAAAATAATAGAAAATAAAAAAATACAATTCGGACACAGTGTCCCAATATAAAGTGTCCGAGTCATCAGTTAGTCTATATTTCGACACTCTCAAGAGAATTACAATTCATACAGGATTAGTTTTTTAGTTGGCTTATGCAAGTATAGGGATAAATCTGAACACTGTACACTTGTAATAAATAATATTTATTTAAATTAAGTCATCAATCTTTGAGGTAAAACAACGGTATGGGCTCGTAATAATATCACCTAGAAGCTTGTACAGAACCCTTTTTGATATGTTCATTACAATGTATAAAAACGAAGTCAAAAACAGTAATCAAAGGTAAAGTTATCTGGAGCGGATATTAAATTCATTCGTTTTCGTTCTACCCTCACTATCTCTTAGATCCTTTAATCATAGCACTTACGCACCCCTTAGCTGTCTTATCGTCTCTTTTCATTCTTAAGGGCGTAACTGACGTTAAGTGAGTTGTTGAAGATAAGATTTTTTCGCTTTTGCTGTCAACACTTCGCTAGTGAGCATTGCATTTATAATAGAACAAAATGTTGATAGTTACATTGTTATTTTATGGATATTTTGTATATTACCACAAAATTACAACATCACAACATCTTAAGGACTTAAAAAAATCGGCCAAGTGCGAGTGGGACTCGCGCACGAAGGGTTCCGTACCATTGACTAGGTAAACAACAGTAGGTACCTACATAAATTTAGGTAATGTAGTGCTTATCTATTACCAGTTATTGATATCGAGCAAAAAAGGGCAAATAAATTGCGGTTTTTGTATGTGAACCCCCCTTAAATATAAATTTTATTTTAATTTTATTATTTATTATTTAAGTTAAAATACAACTGAGTTTTTGAATATTTCAAGTGCCTACCTGTTGCAATTATTAATATCGAGCAAAAAAGGGCAAATAAATCGCGTTTGTTGTTTGGGAGCCCCCTTAAATATTTATTTTATTTTGTTTTTAGTATTTGTTGTTATTGCGGTCACAGAAATACATAATTTGTGAAATTTTCAACTGTCTAGCTATCGCGGCTCTTGAGATTCAGCCTGGTGACAGAGCGACGGACAAACGGACAGACAGCGAAGTCTTAGTAATAGGGTCCCGTTTTTTCCCTTTGGGTACGGAACCCAAAAAAATGGTGAAGTGTGAATCTGCTGCCTGTCTTTTTCTGGCGGTAAGTACTCCGCTCAACTGCTTCTCGGGATCAGTAAAATCAGTTTTATTTCTGCAAATATGCCCCTGGTGGCGCTTTTAAAAGTCCCAATATGTAAACTAGTGTGGGCTAGTAAGATACTTTTAAGACGACAAGGTGTGCTATTCAATATTTGTGCTGGCAACACACAACATAAACCCAGTAAGGTTTCAAATCTCCATCAATTACGTCCTGTAACTATGCTAGCACTCACCACACTACTGATCGTAATATGTACTGTGGTACAATTTAGTCGTTTCGTAGAAGCAAAGAGACATTTTTTCGGTGTTAAAAAGCGTGCGATGGCCGAAAAAGTTTTAATTGCTGTTCAAATTAATGCCTACCGGTGGAATGAGAAAATACACGGAATATGATTTTGTTAGAATGCGTAACCGTTTTTAAGAAACAAAAAAATTACATTGTTAATTTAAAGGTACAGACAAGCACGTCAACCTACCACAAAACGTCAAATTTTCTCAATTGATAATGGTCTCTACTTGCTGGACTTAAAGTTGAAAATCAAAACCTTTAACTTTTTGGGTAGGTCGACCTGCCGTTGTCTGTACTTGAAGATGATTCATATTCCTATTGTTTTTATTTTGCTACCTATTTTTGTACACCTTTATCGGCCTACCACTCTGGGTCTCGACAAATAAATGTTTCTTTCTTTCTTTCCTTCATTCAGCTGTTATTTACTTAAAGAAAGTTGAAGTTTATTCTTTAATTAGGCATCATTATTGCAAGATGCAAGCAAGCCTATATCCCTTCTATTGCAGGCCACACGCCGCTCCACAAAAAGGAAGCCATAGTCATCACGATTGGCAGACGGGTTGGGAAATAGGTATACTTCGGAAGGTACTTTAACGGTCGGTCCCAATAATCTATCTATCGCCAGTTTTGACATTTCGGAGATAGGAAACAGTTTCTATATCTGATTTTGCCGTCCAGAGAAACAAAGACAGAAGTTGTTTTCTATCTCCGATATGCCAAAACTGAAGATAGATAGGTTATTAGGACCGGCCGTAAGTTAGTTCCGGCTTCCATCGCAAGATTAAATGTAACGGCATAATATAATCATTTTTTTAAAGATAAAGATAAAGATATATTTATTTGCACAACCATGTGTGAGATTTTTTGATGTTATGGTGGTGTTAGTATCAACATGTCTGGCCGATATTCGGCATGCACATTTTTACAAAAGCTTCTCTAATTTCAATAAATATTAACAATGTCAACTTATACTTAATTATTTAATTAATTCATTGCACTACAGCGCAAAGACTTTCATCGTTGAAATTAAGTTACTTCATCAATTATGGGTACATCACAAACCCGAGCTGGGGATCAAACCTAGGACCCCCAGAACTTGCCGTTACTTACCACTAGACTAACGGGGCGTTCTTGAAAATATGAATATAATAAGTATGATTTCTATTTCAGTCAATAACCTACGCGTACGAATTCACGGGCAAATAGCCGACGTGTTTATTCACAATAAGAAGCCCTATGTTTTCAATGAAACAGATTTTATATTGCTGTAGCTATGAAGTTGACATTTTTATTTATTACAGCGCTCAGTCCACTCGGCTTTTTAGATTAGAGCTATAATTCTAGACAAGCTGGTTTATTTATTCAAGAAACGCATAAATAGACGGTTCTTACGCAAATAAACGTAAGGGGTATATATCGGATTGCCGAATTATTTGTACTCCTAATTGTCACTGGCACACAAACTTTAAGCCTAAATTTTTTTCGCACATTTTCACTCTTCCTAAACGTGCGTAGCCTATATTTAATACGCCTTACTGTATATCGCCGTATTATAATTTGCCAAATTCGACATTTAGCCGAATATATCCTAATACCTACCATTTACAGATCCAAATTTTTATTCGCAAAAAGTTAAAACTTTATCAATATTTTAAAGAAGTAAGCATGCATGCATGCATGCAAGCAAGCAAGCAAGCAAGCAAGCATGCAAACATGCATGCAAACAAGCAATCATGCATGCATCCAAACAATCAGACTTCCGTGACGGCTTCGGTGCTGCGGGGCTCTGGCGGTCCCACGCGTGCTAATCGTCGCAGATGGCTTACACTCAGCACCGCAGCTTCGGCTTTCTGGCCGGCTGCGCCGGCCAGCCTCAGCCGCGGCGCCTCGCTTACAGCCTCCTGCTCCACAGCCCGCGGGCCGCCTCGCCCCTCCGCGCCTACGCGCTTTTAAATTACACTCTAGGGGTAGGGCAGACAAGACTGCTTGGGGTCGGTTTGTGAGCGATTCGTTTCTTTAATTTTTCAGTTTTAAAAAAAATTATGGCTTTCATTACTTAGCGTTATGCCAAAAGAAAGATGCGAATATATTTTAGTGCATTCGATATTAGACATACTAAAATTAGGATTTTAAATTTTTAGACCCAACTATGATAGTGCGAAAACAACTGTTAGGCTAGACAATAATTATACGTTATAAGTTTAGGCCAATACGGTTCGGCCAAATGAAATTAGGACTTCAAATTTTAGGCGAACCGAAGGGCACCCAAACGTAAGTGTAAAAGTATTTTACTTCTTTCGTTAATTGAGAGTTGTTTTAGTAAAAAAAAAAACTTTTGTTTTGTTTTTATTAGCAGAACACAACACAATAAGGTTTAAAATTTAAACTTTTGTCTTTAATAATTTTAATATTTTGTAATTTTTAATGAGTTTTGGTTAAACGACTATGTATATCTATTGCGTACCTACGGAACGCGATCCCAACGTATAAAAATAAACCAAAAATATGAGATGATTTGAAAAATTTCATTAATTTACTAATTTTACTGGAAATTGCATTGGTTTTTATTATTTTACTGGATAATTATTTCTTTACCTTATGAATTATTGTTGCCAATGATCACATGAAACTGATACATGATTACTTAAAATTGGTCTTATTTAGATGATAATAAGATGGTATTACCTGCCAAATTTCATAGTTATAGGTAAACAAAAACTACGCTATGCTTAATTTTTTGATTCTCTTGAGAAACTGTTACGTGTACGTGTGTTTTTACGGCATAAATGGCCTTTTTAAACTTAGATTTTTTTCACATCTTCAAGGGACTAAAGACTTCACAGTAGGTATAAATTTTAATTTCAACTTGCATTTCTAAGATAAACGGTTTAACATACAGACGGAAAGGCAACAAAGTGATCCTAAAAGGGTCCCTTGTTTTGAGTTACGGAACCACAACAACTTATTTTTTTAAGAGACTCCAAAATAAACAAACCTCAAGTGAAAAAAAGTCACTGGCTAAACGCTATTCAAGTAAATAATACATAATATTACTTGATTCTTAGCCCTATCTCCGTACGAGGTTTAAAACTCGATAAAAACTGTTCATAGCTCCAACTTAACCCTGCGAATATCGCAGCATTGTTAAGCCGAACCGTCCACAGCTACAGGCTTAACTGGAAGCCGAGATTAGCCCCAAACTAAACCTAGACATGGTCTAGGTTTCAACCCGCTTGGAGATTGAGCCAGGAGATGAGAAATTTTCATGTGCATGCATTTCAGCTTAAGAATTTCCATCATCTTACAATGTCTGATACTATGTTTTGCGCGTGACTTCGTTTACGAGGTATAGACTAACGGCCGGTCCTAATAACTTATCTATCTTCAGTTTTGGCATATCGGAGATAGAAAACAACTTCTGTCTTTGTTTCTCTGGACGGCAAAATCAGAGACAGAAGATGTTTAGTATCTCCGATATGCCAAAACTGAAAATAGATAGATTATTGGGACCGGCCGTAAGGGTAGCTTAAAGATAGATAGATAGATAACAGTTTATTGCTCACATTAGAATTAGTACAATTATTTTACTTTACTAAAATTTATCGCTGTAAGCGATCTCTTCCAGGCAACCCTGCAGGACAGGAGAGATACAATTAATAAATAAATAGCAGGTAACAGGAAAAGTCAAGAATAAATACATAAGAGCAAGAACAGTTTACAGTAAAGATATAGTTAATGGACATAAGCCAAGACATTTATTTGATTATATTTAGGTATATGAGAAGTAAACAAAAGCAAAATTTAGATAGAAATACTTCAATTATGTCTTTTACTAAGGTTTTTTCTATCAGGGTTGCAAACGTTAAGTCAGTAGTGGTTTAAATTTTCATATTTTTTCCATACATTTGAGATTGATAATTAACATCATCTTACTATATCTGATCTAATACTCTAATACTATTAGGGGTTAAAATATGAAATGGCCGTTTTATTGTAATAGGTTCTTTGAATTGACATAGAATCTTCATGGTTTGAGGTTTTCGAATGAAACTTTTTTCACATGGTTTCTATGATGTTCTTCTTTTAAAAAATGTGAAACATTTGAATATCGACTTTCAATTGTTTTTGTTATTTAACTTAGACAAGAAAGATGGATACTGCGAAAATTCGAGTGATTTTTGAATACGAGTTCCGACGCGGAAGTAACGCGGCAGAAACAGCCCGCAATATCAATGTTGCGTTTGGAGAGGGATCTGCTAATGAACGCACCGTGCGATTTTGATTTAAACGCTTTCGTGATGGAAACTCCGACTTGAAGAACGAGCCACGAGGAAGACCGCCCACACAGGTGATTAATGATGAATTAAGAGAGATGGTAGAAGCCGATCTAGTCAAACTACCCAGGAATTAACGGCATGGTTTAACGTAACCTTACCCACAATATTGACTCATTTGAGTCAAATCAATAAAATAAAAAAATACGAAATATGGGTGCCTCATGATTTGACTGATGTGCAGAAAGAAACGCGTGTTGAAACTTGTGTTGCCTTGTTGAATCGGTACAGAAATGAAGGAATATTAAATCGAATTGTGACATGTGATGAAAAGTGGACTCTTTATGATAACTGTAAAAGAAAAATGCAATGGCTGAACCCAGGTCAAACGCCACAACAGTGTCTTAAAGCAAAACTTACCAATAAAAAGGTAATGGTAACTGTTTGGTGGTCTCAGCATGGTGTTATTCACTATAGTTTTCTCCGATCTGGTCAATCAATAACGGCAGATGTCTATTGTGCCGAACTCCGAACAATGTTGGCAAAACTAGCAGTAAAACAGCCCCGACTCATGAATCGATCTTCACCATTATTGCTCCATGACAACGCGAGACCTCATACAAGCCGAGAAACCGTTTTGATCCTTCAGGAACTGCAATTAGAAACCATTCGACATCCTCCGTATTCGCCAGACCTTGCTCCAACGGACTACCATTTTTTTTCGTGATTTGGACAATTATCTACGTGACAAGAAGTTTTCTTCCCAGGAGGCAGTACAAAATCCTTTACACAGTTTGTGCAGTCTAGATTCTCAGAGTTCTATCACAAAGGCATAAATGACATTGCTGTTAGATGGCAGCAATGTATAGATAATAATGGTAACTATTTTGATGAAATAAATTTGTTAAAAATTATAAAATAAACAATTTTGATTTTCAGTACAAATCGGCAATTTCATACTTTAAACCCTATTATATTTCGGCGGTGACTTTGTCCTCGTGAAGTAGTTATTTTGGATAGCTTATTTCTCTTACTAAGGTCTAAGGTCGTTTCTGTCTCTGGTGCAAATTGCGTCATGATAGAAATGATTTATCTCTTTATTGCTCAAATTAAAGTAAGTACAATCAATTGACTAATAATAAAACAGTTACTTTTACATTTATAATATTACCTACAACCAACCCTTACTTCGCACCGGTTCCTTAAGAAAAAAGTAGTATTAATAACTCAAAAGGTTTAGGTGATAAAGCTTCCAGACAAATTAATGTATACAAAGACTTTAGCTATATAATATTTAATGTTAGTCTTGATTGTAATATTAGTGTAGATAAATAAATAAATTAATTAATTAATTAATGGTAAATACAAAAATAAATGAATAAATAAATAAATGAATAAATAAATAAATAAATGAATAAATAAATAAATAAATGAATAAATAAATAAATAATAGAATAAATAAATAAATAAATAAAAAAGACTTGATAATAATTACATACCTGAACCTTTCTAAAAAATCAGTCAGTCTGGTGGAATAAGCTTGAACATTCGTGCATTTGTTTTAAGTTTATCGCGAATAGAGCCGCTGCTTTTCGAGAAAATTGACGCTGTTAAAAAATAATATGTCACATTAAACTATTACAAAATTATCAAAAAAAAAAAACCTATAGCAATTTTACGCTATTCCTACAGGGAACGAATGTTATATAACCTAGTATCAACTATCATAAAAATTTACATAAATATATCGCGAGTTTTCCAGAATAAAAACGACACTAAAAGTTACACCTCACATGCATCTTTGTGACAGACAGACAGACGCACCCGAGGACATTGTTTTATAATATTTAGTAATATGCTAAAGTCCTCCGAAAAGACTTATTTTTATAATTTTTGCTTGTATATCAACGACGGCCACCGTGGCGGATTGGCGTACACACCGGTTTGCGAAGGTGTTGATTGCTCTGAAGTCCTGGATTCGATTCCCGAATGGGTTATTGTAGAAGAAAGTGTTTTTCTTATGTTTTCTCGGTTCTGGGTGTTTCTAGTAGACGCTCTATAAATAGGAAAGAAAAAAATTATGATTTTCTTTTAAAACGAGAGCTTTAAAGTAGTTACTCACTTTGAGATAACACATTTGTTCACATTTTATTTATTTTATTTATCTGTAGTAAGTAAGTAAGTAGAACCGTAAGATATAGTCTCAGAATATAGTCGAACGACGACCTAACTGGACTATCTGTCCCAGGTAAACATAGTGGTCAACAACTTCGAGTGCAATGTTCCCAACGTTAATTGGAGCGGGCGCAACATGGGCATTTATCATGATTTTCGTTTTGTCCATGTTCATCCTAAGACCCACTTTTTGAGAAGCATTACCAAGATCTTCGAGCATAATGTTCAGGTCTTCCAAGGTCTCAGCCATAAGAACTACATCATCGGCAAATCGCAGGTGTGTTAGGTATTCGCCATTGATGTTGATACCGCGTCCTTTCCAGTCCAGAAGCTTGAAAATATCCTCCAACGCAGCTGTGAACAGTTTCGGAGAAATAACGTCTCCCTCGCACTCTCACGCCTCGCTGTAGTTGGATCGGATTAGAGCTCTGATTCTGTAATCGGACCGACATGGTGGCGTTTTGGTATAAGTACTTTAGCACCTCGATGTACCTGTAGTCTATTTGGCACCTTTGGAGAGACTGCAGCACTGCCCAGGTCTCAATCGAATCAAAGGCTTTCTCATAGTCTACGAACGCTAAGCAAAGTGGCAAGTTATACTCTTCGGTCTTCTGTATAACTTGCCGCAGCGTATGAAGGTGGTCTATGGTACTATAGCCTTTTCGGAACCCGGCTTGTTCGGGAGGTTGGAAGTCGTCGAACCTGCGAGTGAGACGATTCGTAATGACTCTCGAAAACAACTTATAGATATGGCTCAGAAGCGAGATGGGTCTGTAGTTCTTCAAGAGAGTTTTATCACCCTTCTTGAAGAACAGCATCACATCGCCTCTGCCCCATGCCTTTGGCGTTTTGCCCTCGAGGATGACAGACTTAAAGAGCTTCTGGAGGACCTTAAGTATCGGCTTACCGCCCGCTCTAAGGAGCTCTGTTGTGATTCCGTCATCACCCGCCGCTTTGTTGTTTTTAAGTTGCTTGAGAGCCATTCTAATCTCGCACAGGCTGACGTCCGGGATATCTTCAGAATAGTGTCGGGTAAGCTTGGCTCTAGGGTCTTTAGCCTTGCTTTCAACAGGTGTTTTCGTGGAATATAACTGTCCATAGAAATTCTCAATCTCCCTCAGGATTTCAGGTGTTGACGCAATGATGGTACCTGTCTCAGTTTTCAGCCTCGTTAATTGGCTTTGCCCAATAGACAGATCTCTGGCGAACACTTTGGAGCCTTTGTTCCGCTCAATGGCCTCTTTAATACGTCGGGTATTAAATTGACGAAGGTCGCTCTTCAAAGACTTAGATATCTGTCTATTGAGTTGCCGATAGCGATGGGCATCCGCTGAGTTCTGTAGCCTCATTTCGTTTCTCTGATCCATGAGTAGGAGAGTCTGACTGGAGAGTTTCTTTGATTTGGGACGGCGGGTTTTAAAGTACTTAGACCCTACCGTATGGACAGTATCCACCACCATGTTGTATAGATCGTCCATTCGATGCTGTTCTCAAGGGCTTCGAAACGGTTTTGAAGCTCAAGCTGAAAGCACTCGGGGTTTTGAATTTGAGCCGTTATTGGTCGGAGCGTGGATCTTATCAGTCGCGCTCTTTCAAGCTTTACGTTGATATTCAATGTGCCTCTGACCATGCGGTGATCGCTTCCTGTCTTAACAGCGTTGATCACAGCGACATCATCGAATATGTGCTTCTTCGTTGACATGATAAAATCGATCTCGTTTTTGACTTTACCGTCCGGGCTGATCCAGGTCCATTTGCGGCTTACGAGCTTCTTGAAGAAGGAGTTCATCATAAAGAGGTTCTCCCTCTCCATGAAGTCTGCCACCGTCTGGCCCCTTATGTTCCGTTGCCCAAATCCAAATTTCCCCATTCTCAACTCATTACCGCAACGTTGCCCCAACTTCGCATTGAAATCCCCCATCACAACCGTGTAGTGGGTTTTTTGTTTTGAGGTCGGAGCGTAAACCTGAATGACATTCAGCGAATATCGTTTCGATATTCTGAGTATCAGGTACGCTACCCTGCTCGAAATTCTTCCGATAGTAATCACGTTGTTGACAAGGGACTTGTGGACGATGAACCCGACACCACCTAGGGACTGTTGGTCGCCCTCCCGGTAGTATAGTAAGTTACCGGATTGCAGGGTTATCGAGTCCTCCCCCTCTCTTCGGACTTCAGATAGCCCAATGATATCCCAATGTAACTTACCAATTGCCTCTTCCAACTCTACGAGCTTCACGTCAAGCCTCAGTGTGCGCGTGTTATATGATGCCAGGTCGAGTCGTCGTTGTTGGCAGCCGGACCTTACCCGGGGATTCTTAGCACCCCCTGCCCCGCCGTTACCATAGCCGCTGCCATAGCTAGGACTAGCGGGGCCGCCGGGGACTGGGGGCCGAATTTTTTGCGGTGTATTCATATTTGGGGGGGTTGCCATAATCGCCACGCTTGGCAGGCGGGTTGGCGATCGCAGTATGGCCTGCTGCTTCTAGGAGACGCTGCTGCCCATCTCCTGATGGCAGTTTTCCCTCAGTCGGCTCTTACGATACCCACGGGAAGAGAGGGGGTAGTGCTATTATTTTTATGTGCCGGCACTACACGGTTACTACTCGTATAACACTGGCAAAAAAAATTTTTTTCCAGGATAAAAAATTGCCTACGACCTTTTCTCAGACCTACCAATATAAATAAAACTTAATAAAAATCAGACAAACCATTTCGAAAGAAAGAAAGAAAGAAAGAAAATAATATTTATTTGACACAAATTACAGAAAACACATTGTAAATAAAAAAAATAAAAAATATATATACAGCGTGTCTTGAATGAATTTCGAAAGGAAATCCACCGAAATGGTTTGTCTGATTGTGATGAGAGTTTTTCTCAATTAGAAGCCTTAATGATAAAAAACTTTATAATCGTTTAACCCCTTAGAATTTATCTTAATCCCTCGATCGTGAGTTATTCCAGACACAATTCAAATCAATTGTTATCGCGGCACGCGCATGCCTCCTGGGGGTTGAGGGATTAACCTTAAAAAATATTGGTCGTACATACATTGAAAAACTCCTCATACTTTTTGTCGGTTGATTAAATATTTAACATTAACAGAGTTATTCCACACAAGAACGCTTAAAGTAAACTCAAAATGTTTGTTGGTGATTCGCAAATGAATCTGGGTAATGAAGCGAGCGAGGGTTAGCTTAAGGGGAAGTAGTACATCTATATTATAATATTGTAAAGCTGAAGAGTTTGTTTGTTTGTTTGTTTGAACGCGCTAATCTCAGGAAGTATTGGTTCGAATTGAAAAAATGTTTTTGTGTTGGATAGTCCGTTTATTGAGGAAGGCTTTAGGCTATATAAAATCACGTTGCGACCAATAGGAGTGAAGTATCAGTGAAAAATGTTGCAAAAATTGCGATCATTACTCGTATAACAGATATTGACGCTGACGAAGTCGCGGGCAACAGCTAGTAATAAATAAAAAGATAAATTATCATATTTTTAATGCTTCATTGGTCTAGAGGTTTAGATACCGGACTTAGAGCTCGGGGTCCTTGGTTCGATCCCCAGGTTGGGCAACAAGATTTGCAAACGTTGCTTAGGTTTGTGATAACCAACCAATATTTGTTGTCTCAAGTATAGTGTGGTAACTTGAATTCAAAGATGGAGGCCTTTGCCCTGCAGTCAGTGGGATGATTATAGACTGTTATTGACGTGACAACGTCTTAAATTAGGTTGCGGCTGGGAGTCACTTATGAAAAAGTGTAACGCTCGGTAACGTTACGATGAGTCACCGAACGAGAGAGAGGCCCGCCGAATGCCTTGCGTCTCTCTCCCACTCAACTATGATCGGTCTGCCGCGCGCGCAGCACTAGAGAATTAGGCGCATTGAATCGGCGCATGCTTGTGTCTCTGTCTTTGTCTTTCTCGAACGTTCTTGGCGTTGGAAAAACAAGAAAGCGTCATAATACAAGTTCACACGTGTGGTTAAAGTATCGTCAGCTGTGTCTGTAGTGAAAAGACGTTGTCACGTAAAATCTTCGCCCGTAAAACCGACTTTGCAGGCAACCATTTTTTTTTCATATTTTGTATTATCCACGGTAATACACATCATTGTCATTAAGTATGGGTGTATCACACTATTTCTATTATGTATTTCTATTGATAGAAATACTGGGACAGAGTGTACCATTATTTGCTTTGCGGGCGGCGACAAAAAACGCTGCATCGCCTCTTATGACAGCGTGCACATTAATTAATTTATACTGTAAAGTATGTGCTGGAGATTTATTCACCAAAATGGAAGATGATTAATTTGTTCATATATTATACAGAGTGAAATGTTAACCACTTTCCAAATTTTAATATAGCAATCTACGAGACAAAAATCAAATGACGTATTTTTTCTTTTGGTATAGCTCAGTACAAAAATGTCAAGATAAAGCACTTAGAAATAGTCAACCAAAATTCTAAAATTTTTGATACGGCATCCTAGTAACACTTTTTATACGCGATGTGCATCGCGTTCGTTCATTACAATACTATTCATAAGTTTTTGATTTTCCCTTTATACCTTAACAGGTCTAGGACCGTAAAAATGGAGAACTATATCGCGAGAAATATTTTCGGGTGACAACTTGATTTACATTTTTTACTTCATAAATAGGCTCTAAATACGATACTGAACACATATAAAAATTTTGGAAAGTGGTTAAAATAAAATAACCCTGTATAAAACGAGAAGTTGTGTTTTTATTTTATTCGATTGATCAAATTCTCAATATCACTTAAGAATTTTATTTATCGTTCATTTAACAGGCCATCAAAAATATTAACGTGGAAACAGATTCTCAAATAACACAACTGGGGTTTTGTTCCCGCAATAGAAATAATGGGATATAATTTTGGAAAAATGCTAGTCGCACTTTTTATATTTTTTATTTCCATGGAAATAATGGGACACATCCGTCATTATCTTCACTAACCTGTATCAGTCCATAATCACCACACTTGGGTAGGTATTAGCAGTTTAGCCAATAGAGAAGACGATGCTGATTATCTTCTTAATTATTATTCTGGCAGCTGTACTGACTGAGTTGCCTCCTTCGTTTCCCAGACTGGTGATGCTATTCTATTAAAAACCAGGAACACAAGGCCGTTAAGAGGAAACACTACGGGCGAGAGAATTGAAAAATAGGTCTTTGTAAAATCTATTGCTGTCGCGCAGTGCCAAACGCCTTCACCGCAGAGTGTGATAGAGACAACTGCTTCTTGGACCGAAAATACCTACTAAAAGCACACCAAATCATCGTTTCGTAGTCCCCCGATTACTTTTCCAAAACTAGACCGATTTAAATACTTTTTTCATAAAAAATTAAGGAAAGCTTTTGGCCTTGTTTCTAAAATTTAGTCAAATTTTTTTTCTTGATATTTGAACACAGCGGAAAATCTGGCGAATTTTTTCGATTTTTGAGGGCTCATATCTTTTTTATTAATTAATTTATGAAAAAATAGAAAACATAGGAACATGCTAATAGTGGCCATAGATTTTTGTAATAAAAAATATTGCTCTACTGGCTTTATCCAGGGAGGAAACAGGGGACTATGTTTGTATGGAAAAACGGCCCTTGTGTTTCCTCTTAAATATTTCTAGTTAACTTGAATGGAAAACATTTTCATTACTTACTAAACGCATTTCAATTTTACAGTTCAGTAAGAAGGAAAATTATCAGCGGGTATTTTGTTAATTAGCGATTATTGGAAGTGCCTACGGAATGTAACATTTATTAATTAAAATTACATTAATTTTATCCTCAGATCCATGTAACATTGAAAATATTTAATTGAGTAATATTTCCAGGCAACGCTTCATCGTCAAATTAATTATGGTGATAAAAATAATGCCATTAGCCAACGATCTTGTAAGACATCGAGGAGTAATTGTCCATTCTATTAATGCTTTTTGGCTGAAAACGCTGTTAAGGATAATTCAAGGTTTTTTATTTTACTTTTTTTTTATAAGATAAGGCGACAGGTTAACCCTTTTTAGGGCCGGACCCTGAATTTGAGATGTAATGCACGTATAACGTTATTGTTCAAACAATCATTATTATTAAAAAAAAAAAAAAAAAAACAACTATTTCTCGATGTAAGTAAGTAATCTCACTCCATAATTTTATTCAAGTTACCATAGCATGTAGCATAGCATGGAAGTAGTAAAGTAACAGCCTATAATCATCCCACTGCAGGGAAAAGGCCTCCATCATTGAATTCAAGTTACCACAGAAATGATGGGTGTACTGGTATAATCACCACGCTTGCCAAATGCGAGTTGGTGATCACAAACCCGAGCAACGTTCGAAAATTCGAAACTATTTTGTTGCCCGACCCGGGATTTGAACCTGGGACCCCGAGATCTTGGCCTGGTATTTAAAACACTAGACCAACGGGGCGTCAATGATAAGCAATGATGGATATAGGCATAATCACCACACTTGCCAAATGCGAGATGGTGATCAAGAACCAGAAAAATGTTCGAAAATCCGAATCTTTTTGTTACCCAACCCGGAAATCGAATTTGAAATCGAATTGGCCGAGCCGGGTATCGAACCCGGGACGCCAAGATTTTGGATCAAAGGGGCGTTATTTCTGCAAGATTTAGATAAATTTAAAAACCACGAAATTTAGGACTCCGACAGAACGCATTCAAAGTAACCACAACTTTCATCATCATCATCAGCCTATCGCAGTCCAATGCTGGACAAGGCCTCTCCAGTTGCACTCCACTTAGGTCGATCCTCGGCTTCTCGCATCCAGCTCCTGCCAGCCATCTTGCGCAAATCATCACTCTACCTGGCCTGAAGGCGTCCTATCAGTCACAATTTTATTTCAGTAGAATTCTGATTTCATAATTTGTTATAACATTTATCCTTGTTCAACATCGTTAAAATTGAAGGTAGAAAGGTTGTCCAGTGTCAGGATTTTTCATGCCGTATATTATAGACTTCCGATATGAAATTTTATTACTTCCAGCTATAGAAGCCTGACTTTAGCCAATTTATAATAAGGTTAGTGTTTCGATTGTTTCGATATTTCCTTTTTTCTATAAATAATACTTTTGATCAGCGGTCGGCAAACGTTTTGTAAGGTTGTAAATATCAAATTAAATGTATGGACGAACCATGATTACAACTTGAGTGCAATTCTACGAATTGCAACTACAAATATGACAACTAACATATAAGAAATAGCCTGCATTTGGGATCTCAGACATCACTTTTTTTTAATTGGATATAATACCAATTATACGTTTATATCACAAATGCGGCCCGCCATTTGTTTATTTCGCCACCTTATGGCCCTAGCCTGTCATAAGGTTGCCGACCGCTGCTTGAGATGACAAAAGCTGACACATAAAAGTAAAACCTTTCCACGACCAAATTAACCATCCTGAGCTGAACGTAAGGTCATTTAAATTAAAATCAATCAACTACAACAACTGACAAAAGTTATATGTTTTTACTTTTTACTATAAATATGCTCAAAAAGAGGTCTTTTTAAAAATAACACGACAAATCACAATCCAGAAATACCTAATGTCCAAATTCAATTCAATTTTACGAGACAACCCATAAAATGAAGGCACCAGTCACAAATGACTTTATCTAACAAATTAATAGCCTTACAGAATTAACCTTCCTCACACAAATAATACCATGGATCGACAGTTATTTATTCTCTA
This sequence comes from Anania crocealis, assembly GCA_949315895.1. Taxonomy (NCBI): domain Eukaryota; kingdom Metazoa; phylum Arthropoda; class Insecta; order Lepidoptera; family Crambidae; genus Anania; species Anania crocealis. The sequence goes on from OX438872.1 coordinate 13,197,557, forward strand.
AATTAACGGCAGGGCGATAAAAATAAAGCTATTACACGAGGCAGGCCCTTTGGGGAGCCTATCAGATGAAGTAATTATTTGTTTCAACGGGGGAAAGCGTAATCATTTCAATGTACATTCCATTTTCCGCTTTCAAATATTTATTCTTGCAACAATTTTCTTGTGAAGACGACATTGATATTTTTTAAACGGACAGGAAAATAAAAGAATTTTATTTTTTTGGGGTTTTGGAAGTTTATATTGTGTGTGTTTTTGCAATTGATAAACTTGACACTGTCGCAATGTTAATCAAAATGTACGATGTTGATAGATACACAGTACGTCATTGCCCATTTTTAGGGTTCCGTACACAAAGGGTAAAAACGGGACCCTATTACTAAGACTTCGCTGTCTGTCCGTCTGTCCGTCTGTTCGTCTGTTCGATTGAAATTTTCACTAATTGTGTATTTCTGTTGTCGCAATAACAACAAATACTAAAACAAAATAAAATAAATATTTAAGGGGGCTCCCATACAACAAACCCGTTTTTTGGCCTTTTCGGTACGGAACCCCTTGTGCGCGAGTCCGACTCGTAATTGGCCGGTTATTTGTTAATTCCATGAAAATATGACGACCTCCGTAGCGGACAAGCGTACACCCCGGTTTTCAAGGTGTCGCCTGCTCCAAGGTCCAGGGTTTTGCCGGACAAGTCAATGTAGAAAAGGTGTTTCCCTACATTTTCTCGGGATTGGTGTTTGTGGTACCTCTTGTTTCTGATCTCCACGATACGAGTGCTTTTCTTACTCACTTTGGTATCAGAACAATGCATGTGAATGTTGTCCATATTTATCGTAAGAGTCAGAACTTGGTGTATAATCATTAATAAAATAATGTTAATATTTTCGAGTTCCAAGTATTAACGAGATCTTGCCGAATCATATTCAATATTGACCAAAGCTTGTCAAATTCGCAGTTGTGGTCAGTTTGATCAGAGAAATTGATATTTAGCTTGAACAAAACGTACTCACAAAGCTTATTAATTCTTTGAAATGGCCGACCATGTTATGGACCTACAAGTTTTAGCTATAGTGTAAGTGACATAGAAATTACTTAACCAAAAAATAATAATATGAAAGACGGCTTATCGTGTTTACCTATCGTAAATTATATCTTTTCTACAGTTAAGTTGTAATGCTACCATTAATTATTACCCCTTAACCATTAACTTTGAAATATAACTCATCTATCTTTTGATAGTGTGTTCCTTTAGAATTAATTTATTGAGAAGTTTATTTTAATCGATAAATGAAGACCCAGATACGGAATGATTTTTTCATCGCCTTCCAAATTTTTTATAGGCGTTCAGTATCGTATTTAGAGCTCATTTATGAAGTAAAAAATGTAAGTCAAGTTTTTACCCGAAAATATTTTTCGCAACGTAGTTTTCTATTTTTACGGTCCTAAGCCTGTTAAGGTATGAAGGGAAAATCAACAACTTATGAATAGTATCGTAATGAATGAATGATGATGCGCATCGCGTAAAATAAAACCGGCCAAGTGCGAGTCGGACTCGCGCACGAAGGGTTCCGTACCAAAACGGCCAAAAAACGGGTTTGTTGTATGGGAGCCCTCCTTAAATATTTATTTTATTTTGTTTTTAGTATTTATTGTTATTGCGGTAACAGAAATACATAATCTGTGAAAATTTCAACTGCCTAGCTATCGCGGCTCTTGAGATATTATATGATAATAGTAATAGGGTCCCGTTTTTACCCTTTGGGTACGGAACCTTTAGAATTTTGTCGGACATTTTCTAAGTGCTTCATCTTGACATTTTCGTGCTGGGCTATGCCAGAAAAAAATATACGTCATTGTTGTATTAAAATTTGGAAGGTGATTAAAATTTCACCTGTACATTGCGTGAAAAGATGTAAGGAGTTCGATCCCCGGATCAGGCAGCAAGACTATTGATTTTTCGGTTTGTGATCGCCAACCCGCTTTTGGCAAGCGTAATGTGGCAACTTGTAGTTATTATAATAATAATATATATTTTAATTACGCTTCCCCTTAACAACTCTTTATAATTGTGGAGTGAATGCACACGACGCGTCTCGAGTCCAAGTTGATGGATTGTTGCTCATAATAAAACTTCGTGTGCTATACGCTAATTATTCTGGGGAACCGTTTTTGCTTCATTTACCCAATTGGGAAAAGTTAGATTGGGTTTTTCGAGTGTTGGGGTTTACCTACAGTCGCTGTGGCCTCGAATATTTGACCGAAATAAGTATAATTTATTTCGGTACATTGATACTTTCAAAGCGATAAAAAATGTATTTTCTCAATTTTGAGAAGGTATTTGGCCTAATAACGCAGCATTATAATTCGTAATATGATAGTAGTTTTTTATTTATTTATATGGATACAAAAATAACTAGTTACAAAGAAATAATTAAAAACCTAAATACAACATTGAAAGTTGAGTTTCAACCTAGATTAAAATCCTAGAATGGTTGATAAATAATTATGAATGCACAATTTCACAGAAGAATTAAATTCTAAAGTGGAAGAGGCCATGTAAAGTGGAAGAGACCATGTAAAGTGGAAGAGGCCATGAAGTGATTCTAATTTAGTAGTTGCTATATGGATTAACGTTGGGAAAGCAGCTTAACCGCTTTCATGGAACTCAAAATATGGAAACAAGGATCAAATATTAGATATACATATTTGATCCTTGATTCCATGTTTTGAATTTTGCACTGAATTGTAACTGCAGCAGGAATTTCATGAAAATCACAAACTATCGGCGATATGGAATCCGGTGTTTGACAATACGGAGCGTCGTTTAGTATAAGTATATGTATTATAAAATGGTCGTGGCAACTGTCTTGTAAAATCTATACAAATATTATAAAGCTGAAGAGTTTGTTTGTTTGTTTGTTTGTTTGAACGCGCTAATCTCCGGAAGCACTGGTTCGAATTGAAAAAATCTTTTTGTGTTGGATAGTCCATTTATCGAGGAAAGCTTAAGGCTATATAACATCACGCTGCGGCCAATAGGAGCGAAGCATCAGTTAAAAATGTTGCAAAAATAATCGCGTTCATAATAACAGAAATTGACGCGGACGAAGTCGCGGGCAACAGCTATTGAGAACATAAGTTAGTTAGTAGGTAGTTTGTGACGGTGTTTTGAGGATTAAAAATTTGGAGTAAATTCACTATCTTTAACATGGAGTGAGTGCATCGCTGTTCCAGTCAGCCTGAGTAGATTGAAACTTAATAGTATGAAATGATTGCTTTCAATTCCCGCTAACGTTCAAATAATTAAACATGTAATTCATTTTTTTTTTCTGTCTTAATTGCGACTTGAACCTACACCTTTCATTGTTTGTTTCGACGAATATATTAAAAGGCTTTTTACGTTGTAAGCCAGGGGAGTTTTATCAATGTTTTTGGGTGCACCTTCAACAACCTAGAGAATATTTTTACAAATATTTTACAATCGATTAACATGAAATAGCTTTATAGAAGTTATGAAACTGTTTTTCAAACAATAAAATTGCTGAAGTAAATTGAAAATACAATTCTTCACAAAACATTTTTTCTATTTTTATACTAGGTTTTTTTTATATTCTAGGAATAATAATTGGTTTTTGAAATTAACGTCACGTTACGTAATTGCTTCAAAAACATTGTTCAAACAATGAAATGACAATTATTGTATTTAGTTTCTCGAAGGCCTTAAATAATTAGTCCTAACACTTATACTTCGCCCATCCAATTTCTAGGCAAAAAAGGGTCCAGTAACTTCCATATTATTTGTATTTCTTTGATAACTACAATGCAAGCTACTTAATCTAATTAAACTGTTACGCTTCGTACAATAACCGCGCTGAAATAATGATATAACTTCAGCTTGTGTTTGGATCTTTGAGATATTTATTCACGTTCCGAGTACCATTCCTTTCTGAGTATCCAATTATGCTGGGCTTCGTCTGAAAGTAAACAGCACTTGAATAAGGACCTCAAATCGCGGTCGGTACCACAGAACATGGAAAAAGGTTAGAAAGGCTGTCATGCGCCATTTGTATGAGAACCTCAGATCATATAAAGAAGGTAAAGAAGGAGATATGAAATTGCTCGTAAATCCTTAGCGAACCCGTGCCTCCGAATTATTTATGTTTGCAACGCAACTACAATAACACTGTTGTAGCAAAAGGATCACACTATATCAATTTACAACGCTCATTGGTGCGCACTCGAACATGGACCCAATCACAGCGGCTACCACTTACTCGCTTACACAATGCGTCATTTGGTGTGTGCAAATTAGTGTGTCGCTACAAAATGTGGTCGCGACGCACATTTCAGGCAATGAACGCTTCGATTAAGCCTCGATACGTTGCGCAGTCGCATAGTACTCACAACACAGCTAGTTAGTATCAAGCCTTCAATGTATATTGTGCCGATACAATTATCGTTACATGTATTTTTTTTTATTAAATATTTCGCCGCAGAGTGCAATAGTTCTGTTTGCCCATATTGGATTCGCACGCGCCACGCCCCCATTTCGTATCTATTTCTTTATATGATCTGAGATGAGAACCGATGTCGCGGCTTGCACCCCACTGCACTTAAACGAGTTTAAAGAACGCCAATCAATCAAGAAACCAATCACAGCACTCGCTTACAAGCATTTGCTCGTAACCTCTGTGGCACGCCTGTCTACATCGCCTTTCTAACCTTTTTCCATGTTCTGTGGTCGGTACAGCTTGTTTGTAAGTTACGTGCACGTCCACGATGCTCTTTGATCGAGTGTTTATTTTCAGTTATTGAGATGCGGATATAAACGAATTGCAATAACGAATTTGAAAGGCACCTAATAAGTTTTAAAAAGATATTGGATGTTCAAAATATAAATAAAGATTATAGTTCTAAGACTGTATCTAAGCGGCTTCACAAACCACAAATTAAAAGCTTTATACGGTGTATCCTTTTTAACAAAACATCCTTTTTCTGCATTTAGTAATTAAAATGGTTTATCTAGATGTTTATTGTCACGTTCATAAAGTAAGTAGCGGCGTAATTCAGCTGACCTCCCGGGCGGTCCACAGCGCTCGAGTGAATCCACGCATCTTGCTTAGCATTTTTGTTGTAATTGTTATTATTTAACGGATCCTAAAGAACACGATGGAATTCGTATAATTTTATTAATTTAACTACAGTTTCGTTGTCCATTGCGACCTGAGGCGACACGCCCGTCTCCACCAAGTGCACGGCTCGGACTGAGGCTTCTTTGAGCGCGCCAAAAAAACCGACAAAATATGGCTCGGCTCGCAGCAACGAATTTGCCTCATGGCGCGGCGTGCCTCAAGTTGAGGCAGCGTCTCCACTTGTCCGGCCTCGGATCGAGCGGCTGCCTCGCCACGAGTCTGCCTCAAATGGATACGCACCTTAACAGTAAGGCCTCAGCCTCGAATTTCGCGGGCCGGGGTTGAAGCGGCGCGGGCACTGCAAATGTATGCGCCCGCCGCTTGTCCGCGCGAATTGTCCATACATTTGCAGCGCCGCGCGCCGCTCCCGCCCCGCTGCCCGCGAAATTCGAGGCTGAGGCCTTATAGTCCGACGTCGGTGTGGATGATTAGATTAGAATACTCTTTATTGCACTCCACAGAAAAAAAAAACAGGAAATGTTACAGAAAGATGTACAACTTGGGCGGACTTATCGCTTGTAGCGATTTCTTCCAGACAATGATTGTAGGATCTGAACAAACCTGTCGATTCTATAAGCTATGAGGTCAGTGGCATAGATGCCATACTAACACAATGAAATCGAATCATTTCTTATTAGTAACGCCTGAAGTAATAGTTCAACATATGAGCGTGAATACACACACACCACACGCGCACACGCACACACACCGTACATTTCTTAAATAATATGTTGATACTTCTGACTTAGTCATATGGAAGAAATTGTAAATATCTATAAGAGCGAGGTTTTCTACTACAGGCATACATTTTTCTAAAAGAGAACCTAAAACACACTGTAAAAGTATATTTCTGTAAACGAAATAAAAATATTTTATCTTTATTACCATAACTATGTGTACTCTACTTGGTATAGCTACAGTTGTATAAAAGCAATCTTTTGATGACGTCCATGGACTTTTGGATCGTATGGTTAAAACGCCCGGTTTTTGAATAGAAGCAATCTTTTGGCAACGTCAGTGGACTCCGTGGTTGAGTGAGTAGCAGCCAGCTTTCAAGGGGTCGTCACAGCTGGTGACGTCTTAAATTCGATTCCCGGGTCCTCAGTGGACAGCCTAACGATATTTAGTTAGAAGGTGCGAACCACGTTGTTGGAATGAAATAAAATACGTTTAAGAAACTGGTAACATTAAGATTTTAGCGACCTCTCGTGGCAGAGAAATTATTTATGATATCCAGAAAAAGTAATTCTTTTGTCATCAGCTACAGGGTGAAATTTTAACCACCTTCCAAATTTTAATATATCAATCTATGAGACAAAAAACAAATGACGTATTTTTTCTTTTGGTATAGCCCAGTACAGAAATGTCAAGATAATGCACTTAGAAAATTTCCGCCAAAAATCGAAAATTTTTGATACAGCCGCCTAACAACACTTTTTTTACGCGATTCACATCTCAATCATTTATTATTATACTATTCATAAGTTTTTGACTGTCCTTTTATACCTTAACAGGTCTAGGACCGTAAAAATTGAAAACTATATCGCGAAAAATATTTTTGGGTGACAACTTGATTTAGATTTTTTACTTCATAATTAGGTTCTAAATACGATACTGAACGCCTAGAAAAATTTTGGAAAGTGGATATAATTTCATCTTGTATATTTACTTTGAGATCGAAACAATGTGTGTGATGTTGTTCACGTTAATTTGTTTACTTTGGTATTGGTACTTAGCTTTGTTAGTTGTTGTTTGAAGTCTCATAATCAATAAATTCTTCAAAACATATTCAATTTTAATATCGTGTTGCGCCATTCATGGTTTAGCTTTGATCAGTGATTCTCGGTATTATACACACAGAGCTTAAATTGGCTCTCAGCAGAGCTTTTGTTGGAAACATTGCAATGACAGTTCAAAAGCTTTGAAGCTCTCGAAAGTAACTAACGCAACAAAGTTTTGATTTTGATTTCGAGTTGCCTTCGCGATTCGAACATTTGTTCTCAGACTAGATTCAAGGGCTGGTTATATTTAAATGGTAAAAGTTAAAAAATAATAGGCATAGGTTCATCAGTATTTAAACTTGAAAAAATTTGTCTCAGGCGGGACTCGAACCCACATCCCCATGCATACAACCCGGTATGCACCGCGCCCGGTTTCGCCTGAGACAAATTTTATCAAGTTTAAATCATAATATTATAATCGCAATTAAGTTGCTATACTAAGTATCATTAAAGTAATAGGGGTTAAAGTATGAAATTGCCGATTATTTTCCCACTTTTTATTTTGTTTATAGCTCTTAAGTATAGTCATATTATTGCGTAATTCTTTTTGTATTGTACTAAAAAAAATGCAATATCTTTTCAACGACTTCCTTTGAAGTAATAGGCACTAGGCCTATTACTTCAAAGGAAGTCGTTGAAAAGACCCCTTACAATGTGTCAGCTGATCTTCTTGCTTCTGTAGTGACATATACTACATTAGTATTATCTTCATATAAGTTTATTTTATTATTAATTATTATTTTATATCGATTCACATATTTGTATTGTATTAATTTCAAATCCTATTTATTGCTTTGTATAATACCAAACCGTAGCAATGTCTAGCCCCGAGCCTAGTTACACAAACTGCTGACGCCTGTGGAATGCAGCCTATTGTTCGCCTCCTGCGCGTAGCCACAGCGGATAATTTCTACAGTTCGATTCTGTAACTGACGGCGAATGCACGCTCGATCTCTGACCGCTCATTACTCTCGTACGCGCGCGTAGGCAACATCGCTCCGTTATTTAATATTTAATTATTCTCAGTACTTAGCATATCTGTCCCCTTAGTATCGTATCTTATTAAATTACCTTCTGTGCGCGTCTAACTATTTTTCTTTATGTTTTTATATGTGGAAACTCTGTGTTGTGGAATAAGACTATAATTTATTTAAATCGGACTTTAATTTAATATTCCCAATAGGCCTTTCCCATACTGGTGACCCCGATATTAGAAGCACGCGATAAATTCGGTACATTCTCGAAATTTCCTACCGCGACGGGCGTATTCTACCCTCAAATAAGAAAACAATTTTTTTCTGGAAAGTTCGAGACCGCGATGGAAGAGGCTAGAAATCCAGCAATTCCTGAGGCAGTATTCAAGGTTGGCGTAAAGATGCCTCCATTCTGGGCTCAAGAACCAGCACTATGGTTTGCCCAAATTGAGGGGCAATTTCATATAAGTGGAATAACGACCGATAGCACGAAATTCTACCACGTCATTGCGCAACTCGACCACCAATACGCTGCCGAAGTTAAGGATATTATAACTTCACCACCGAGAGAGGGCAAGTACGAGAAACTTAAATGTGAACTAATTAAACGCTTATCGGAATCGCAAGAAAAGAAGGTGAAACAGCTATTAGTTCACGAAGAGCTAGGAGACAGGAAGCCATCGCAATTCCTGCGACACCTACAGACGCTGGCAGGGCAAAATATCCCAGATACTTTTTTAAGAACACTCTGGTCAAGCCGACTACTGCACAATATTCAAACGGTAATAGCAACTCAACCGGACACGGCGCTTGAAACTATTGCAGAACTGGCAGACAAAGTGTACGAAATTGCACCACCTACCCCTGTCTTGGCTAGCATTAGGCCAAGTACGAGCACTGACGTCATCGGCGAAATGGCTAAACAAATTGAAGAGCTAACCCGGCAAGTATCCTCATTACAAGGGCAGGTACGTTGTAGTTTAAGAGATAGGCTTCCCCGAAGAAGAAGTGAAACGCCGAACCGAAGTCGCAACCGGTCAAATTCAAATTTGAAAAATAACGGCCATTGTTGGTACCATAACCGATTCGGCGGGAAAGCGCACAAATGTACTTCGCCATGCACGTACACGTCAGCAGCGTTAAACATAAACGGCAGCCGGAGGTAGCGGCTAACGACTGCCCCAATAGACCAGGCCGCTTATTCGTAGTAGATAGTGAATCTAAAATGTCTTTTCTGGTTGACACAGGATCGGATCTCTGCGTATACCCTCGGTCAGCACTTAGAGAACCACGCCCAAGAGAGGACTACGAGTTATTTGCTGCCAACGGATCCTGCATTCATACATATGGCTGGATCCACCTTCAGCTCAACCTAGGTCTTTGCCGCGTATTCAGGTGTAGATTTGTTGTAGCTGACGTATCCAAACCCATCATAGGTGCAGATTTTCTCCGATTTTACAATTTACTTGTAGATCTGAGGAACCACCGGTTGGTCGACGGCCTTACCACAATATCTACAATTGGCCAATCTGCGGAAGGAACGGCTACAGACGTCGCCTCGGTCAAAGCTGTTACTGGAGACAGTAAATATCACCAGCTGTTACGTGAGTACCTAGATATTACTAAGCCAGCCGGCACTCAGCGAGCGGTGAAACATAACACCATCCACTACATTAGGACGACGCCAGGTCCGCCAGTCACGTATCGACCCCGACGTCTACCTCCTGATAAGCTGAAAATAGCACAGAACGAGTTTGAAGATATGTTAGCAAACGGTACAGCACGTCGTTCAGAAAGTCCTTGGGCATCACCTCTCCACCTCGCGCCCAAGAAGGATAATGGCTGGCGTCCCTGCGGAGATTATCGTGGCCTGAATGCCCGCACTATTCCAGACAAATATCCAATTAGGCACATTCAAGATTTCACTCATCAACTGGCGGGTAGTACGATATACTCTAAGATTGATCTCGTGAAAGCATATAATCAGGTTCCCATAAATCAAGAGGATATAACGAAAACAGCCATCACAACACCGTTTGGACTCTTCGAGTTTCCATTTATGACGTTTGGTCTGCGAAACGCAGCTCAGACATTCCAACGTTTAATAGATGAAGTACTCAGAGGCCTACCTTTTTGCTACGGATTCCTTGATGACATTTTGGTCTACTCAGAATCTGAAAAAGTCCACTTTCAGCATCTTCAGCAGCTTTTTCAGCGATTAAATGAGTACGGTATGGTCATAAATACCGCTAAGTGTGAGTTTGGGCAATCACACATTACCTTTCTCGGACATGAGGTGACGGCAAACGGCGTTAAACCTCTTACAGATAAGATAAAGGCATTACAGGACTACCCAGTACCTAAAACAGTGAGAGAGCTGCGTCGATTCCTGGGTATGTACAACTTTTACCGTCGTTTTGTGCCAGACGCCGCACGAATTCAAGGCCCATTGTATGCTCTTATCTCAGGCCCTCAGTCAAAAGGTACGGAAAGCATCACATTAACACAAGAAATGCTCGATGCCTTCAACAGCTGCAAAACTAGCCTTGCAGAAGCAGCTATGTTAGCACACCCTGAATCTAATGTCGAGCTAGCAATACACACTGACGCTTCCGACACTGCTATCGGAGCTACACTGCAACAACGAGTTGATAACAGCTGGAAACCATTAGCATTCTTCTCCAGACGTTTAACATCGGCTCAACGCAAATATAGCCCTTACGACAGGGAACTACTGGCTATATACGACGCAATAAAGCACTTCAGACACATGGTCGAGGCCAGAAACTTTACCGTTTATACTGACCATAAACCACTTACCTACGTATTCGAGCACAACCGTGAAAAATGTTCTCCAAGACAATTTCGTTACCTGGACTACATAGGACAGTTTACCACGGACATCCGGTACGTAACAGGTAAGGAAAACGTTGTCGCAGACGCTTTCTCCAGAATAGAAACCATTACAGTACCAATAAACTATGATGACCTTGCAAGAGCTCAGAATGTCGATCGGGAACTGCAAGATCTACTTCAAACCGGTAACTCGTCGCTCAGGTTAAGTAAAGTCAGACAACCCGATTCTAACACAGAGATAGTATGTGACACCTTAAAGAATCCACGACCATACTTAACAACCGCCTTTAGGAAACCCATGTTTGACGCATTACACCGATTGAGTCATCCTGGTGTCAAAGCTACTGTTAAAATGATGTCGAAAAGATTCGTATGGCCTGGAATGAAGAAAGATTGCCGAAATTGGGCCAGAGAATGCACAGATTGCCAAAGAAGCAAAGTTTGCCGGCATACACATTCTCCCATCTCCCATTTCCCTATTCCTTCCCACCGCTTTTCTCATGTCCATATGGACATAGTAGGGCCATTACCATTTTCATCTGGTTACAGGTACTGCCTAACAGCTATCGACCGATTCACCCGGTGGCCGGAGGCATACCCCCTGGCCGACATCACTGCAGAGACATGCGCCCGCACCTTCATCGCTGGCTGGGTGTCTCGCTTCGGCTGTCCAGTGAAGATCACCACTGACAGAGGCAGGCAGTTCGAGTGCGAACTCTTCCGCACTATGACTGCCATACTCAGTACGCAGCACTGCCCCACAACAGCATATCACCCGGCCTGCAATGGTATGGTGGAGCGCTTCCACCGTCAATTAAAGGCAGCCATCATGTGCCATTCCTCCCCGACCTGGACTGAAGTTCTACCCCTGGTGCTGCTGGGTATCCGCAGCGCCTGGAAGGATGACGTGCAAGCATCTGCGGCAGAACTGGTGTACGGAGAGCCACTACGACTCCCTGGCGAATTCTTCCACCCTGCATCGAACGTCAGCCACGACCCGACGAGCTTCATTTCCAGACTTGGACTTCACATGGCGCAGCTAACCCCAAAACCGGTAAACCATCACGACAAAAAGACCTTCTACGTACCCAAAGACTTGGCTACTGCAGAATTTGTGTTCCTACGACAAGACGCATCTAGGCACTCTCTGGAGCCTCCATACACAGGGCCGTACAAGGTACTAAGCCGGCAGGAAAAGACCCTACAATTAGCTGTGCGAAACAGGAAAGTCACGGTGTCAATTGACAGAGTGAAACCAGCCTACATCATGAAAGACGACTCAGCACCCACCGAAGAAAACTTAAACCGCAGAGAGGACACACCAGGTGGCACTGCAGCAGCAAATCCACCTCCCACCCAAGATGACCTCATAAGGAAGACGAGGAGCGGTAGGATAGTTCGCTTCCCGGACTACTATCGACCTCAGTAAGCTTCGGTCTCAGCAGGGGTGTAGTGTAGTGACATATACTACATTAGTATTATCTTCATATAAGTTTATTTTATTATTAATTATTATTTTATATCGATTCACATATATGTATTGTATTAATTTCAAATCCTATTTATTGCTTTGTATAATACCAAACCGTAGCAATGTCTAGCCCCGAGCCTAGTTTCACAAACTGCTGACGCCTGTGGAATGCAGCCTATTGTTCGCCTCCTGCGCGTAGCCACAGCGGATAATTTCTACAGTTCGATTCTGTAACTGACGGCGAATGCACGCTCGATCTCTGACCGCTCATTACTCTCGTACGCGCGCGTAGGCAACATCGCTCCGTTATTTAATATTTAATTATTCTCAGTACTTAGCATATCTGTCCCCTTAGTATCGTATCTTATTAAATTACCTTCTGTGCGCGTCTAACTATTTTTCTTTATGTTTTTATATGTGGAAACTCTGTGTTGTGGAATAAGACTATAATTTATTTAACTCGGACTTTAATTTAATATTCCCAATAGGCCTTTCCCATACTTCAATTAAGTATATTTGCATTATATACTTTGATTTTCAGAAATTTAAATACTATAATGCGTAGCTTTATAACCATCTAACTTTCACCTTTAATTGCATCGAAAACGGTTCAGGCGTTTTTGAAAAAACTAAAAAATTGTTAGTATGGAAAAATGACTTTTCTCGATTTCGTCCATACAAAACGGCAATTTCATACTTTAACCCCTAATATTTAGACATAGATTTTGTTCAGTGGTACGCAATGCGGGCAATAAGACCAACAGTCGCGAGTCGGAATCCCGCAAGGAACAAACGTATGTATTACGATTCTTTTAGGGCCGGTTTTTAAATAGCCAGATCAACAGTTAGATACGGTTTACTTTACAGTTAACAAGATTCTCAATTTTTCATCGGTTCTTTTATTTTTTATGATAGCTCGATATTTTGTCACAAACTCAGTTAGTTATCTCACTTCACTCTGATTAAAATTCGTTGCATGTTCTCGTTTCTTTAAATTTTCCATAGTTAGTACTAAAAACAACGATTAAGGAAGAGAAAAATATACAACACGATATTATTTACGGCGCCAAACCAACGAAATTGAGGTTATGAATTCTGTCATTTTGTGACACACGCTGTTACCAAGATAAGTTGACTGTCTCTTTCTAAAAACTGTGAATGTACTTATGTGCATCCCGCTCTCGCAGTAGTCACAAAATCAGTTGGTTACTTAACTTTAGGGCCTGTTTCACAATCGCTGAGTAAAGTTCTGGGTAAGCTAATTCGACCCTATCTGCTCAGTAAACAATTTTTCACGTTTCACAATCCCTGAGTAGGGTTAATCACCACTTTATCTGCTCGTTAAGTTAATCACCGGATGCACTGCCAAGTAGCCTTTTACTTGACAAGTAAATTTAAAAAGATAACCTCAAATACGTCATTTCCAAATTTTCATCAACAACAAGTTATTTTATTATTTAAATGGACAGTTTTGCAGTGATTGTAAAATAACACAATGTTCGTAATGGTAAATTCAATGCAAACAAAATCACCACACAAAAAGTACCAAACGTCGGCAAATAAGACATTTGTCATTTACTGACTAACCGACGTTGACTCGACATAGACTTTTTGTTGAAACCTCGTTGCGTTCCATACTTACAGAAACATTGATTTTAGAAAAGGTGAAATGACTCATTTACATTACAGTGTAAACATTTTTTGTACAAATTTATTGTTTTTATTACTTATAATCATAACGAAAAATATTTTTAATGATAATTCTGTGATTACTATACTTTATAGAGACACATAATTATTCTTACCTTGAAACGAACCGTAACTTGTAAGTAAGTATTAATTATATAATCTTTACTTTAATTTACTGAATAGATGATTGTGAAATGCAAAGAAAGTTAACGAAAGGATTTAACCTCTATGTAATTAACTCGTTGAGTAACTACTTAAGCCTTTACTTAATGATTGTGAAACAGTGTTGAGTTACTGAGGATTGAAAAATTGAAATATTTTATTCGTTTGTTAAAACGTCAGATAAAGTTATTGAATAGTTAACTACCTAACGTTTTATCTGACGATTGAAAAACCTGCCCTAGTGTTAGTGTCGTGTGACGCCGGAAACTTAAAATAATAGTGCTTCTCTTTTAATCCGTTACAGTGCTTGATAATTCTTGTCTGTTACCGACCAAATAAGTGGCTTTTGTCAGGCCTTTTGTCAGTTAAGTATAAGTGGAAAATGTTTATTTGCTTTCATTTAAAAGTACCAAGAGTTTTTCTTTAATCTTTAATAAGCTGAAGTATAAGCCTGAAGTATAGGGAGATTGGTTTAACGCCGATTTCCATATATGCATAATATACTCCTGTATTTTTTTAGTCAGTTCAAAACATAATTTGCTTAGGGGCTACGTAATTTAAGAGATTTTAACATGAATTTATATTTATTTAGTGTTTCAGGTCGATCTTAGTACAAATAACTTTAATTGTTCTTATTTTTTTAAAGTTATCAACAAATTTTCCTTCCCTTAACATTTTTTTTTCAAATTTCAATAACACCTTTGAGATATACACTAACTAAGAAACTTAATTAATATGCTCGAACAAAAAATCGCGTTCAATTAGTAAACACAACTTTTTTTCGTAGATCGAAAAACTGAAAAACCGTTTACGTAAGGGTAGGGACTAATGTACATTGCCCGTCAATCAAGTATTACCTCACTTCCTAACCCACGTCAACCCGCTGCGCAGAATCGCTATTAGGGTTCCGCAAAAAAAAACATTGACATCGCAAGTCCTGCGTTTTCGTTTTATTAATAAAATTAAAAAAAAATTGTTAACAATTTTTTTATTCCAACGTAAGTAACAATTTTAATCTTTTTTGGAAAAAAGGATTTGTAAAAAGAAATGTAAAACAGTCTATAAGCATCCCACTGCAGGGAAATGACCCCATCATTGAATTCAAGTTACCACAGCAATGATGGGACCCGGCATGATCACCACGCTTGCCAAATGCGGGTTGATGATCACAAACCCGAGCAAATTTCGAAAATTCTAAATTTTTGTAGCCCGACCCGGGGATCGAACCAGGTACCCCGAAATCTTGGCTTGGTATTTAAACCACTAGACCAACGGAGAAATCAGAAAAAACGAAAGTATCACAAAACACCCGTGGAAAAACACCTTTTTCCTATATTGACCCACCCGAGAATCGAACCCAGGATATCGGAGCAGGCGACACCTTGTCAAACCAATATGTACGCTACTCCACCAACGAAGTCATATTCGATAACAAAGCGACGGAATCCCTAAATCGTTACTGCATTCGGCCTTGACAGTTTTCTTATCATAAAACCTAATTTCCCTGAATGACGTGAAACAAAAAAACGCAAAAACGGGACCCTTACGCAACTCGCGGCTTATTATCGGTGTCTTCATGTTAATGCCTTTGAGACAAAGCCGTAGTGATACCACGAGACAGGTGAGAATGAGGGCAATGTCGATAAAAGTATCGATATGTTTAAATTTTAAACAAGCTGTCCTAACCGGCTTTGCACGGGTTTATCAATGAAGATCATGCAAGCAAATGCTCTGTTTATGACCAACGCGACAGGTGAGAATGAAGAGCAATGTCGATGAAAGTATCGATAGTTTTTAAATTTTAAACAGGCAGGCAGGAAATGAGGTAATCCGGCAGAGAACTAAAGTTACCGACATAGCCCACCGGATTAGCAAGCTGAAGTGGCAGTGGGCTGGCCATATTAGCCGCAGAACCGACAACCGCTGGGGTAAACGAGTTCTTGAGTGGAGACCGCGTCTCGGCAAACGTAGTGTAGGACGCCCTCAGGCTAGGTGGAGTGATAATTTGCGCAAGGTGGCTGGCAGGAGCTGGATGCGAGAAGCCAAGGATCGACCTAAGTGGCGTGCAATTGGAGAGGCCTATGTCCAGCAGTAGACTGTGATAGGCTGATGATGATGATGATGATGATGATGATGTCCGAACCGGCTTTGCACAGGTTTATCAATGAAGATTATGCGAGCAAATGCTCTTGTTTACGCTTAACACACTTTTCGTGATGGGGTTTCTTAGTTTTATTCCCCAAACAAATATCAAACAATTAATATTTAAAACAAAACTTTCTCCTGACCTTTGCAAATACAATTATCGTCATTTGTTTTATGACATCTGATTAGGACACTCAAACACGTGTGTCAGGGTATTTCAGCTTAATAATATGCCCCTTTTTGATTAGTTTACTTCGCAAAAATATGGTTACTGATATGAAAAGTGTGGGTCAGACCACTTCTGCGCTGTCGGCCTCAGATTTACAATCTTTACTCATATTACAAACGTATGTATGGATATTTGTTACTCTTTCACTCAAAAACTACTGGACGAATTTTAAATACCGTAACGGTACCGCAGGAAAAGGGCATAACAGTTGTATTTTGCGTGAAATCACGTAACACAGACATAAGATAGCGCTACCGGTGGTTACAATATAATTTTTAAAGCAAACATTCGTTTCTATTAATAACCTAATACTGTCCATGAGGATACGGTTGTGGTCAAAAGATAATATTTTCTTTCGACCTTAAACGACATATTGTCCTTTAAAAATGCTAATGTTTTATCGATATTTTTCCTTTCACTATTATGCGTAGATACTTAAGTATGCTGGCTCAGATGCCCTCTCTCATTTGTAACGCGTCAAGCACACAGCATGTAGATAAGATTTCTTAGTCCCCAGACTCCAGAAATTGAATAATTCACACTTATTTTTTACGTTTCCGCAAGGTGAAGGATGAGTCAGTATTTCAGAGAATCTCGGATTATGTAACAGTTGAGAGGGGTGGGATGAGGTTGGCCGTGCGCAGATGACGCCAAGTTTGATTCCTGTAGAAATTATTCGGTGGTCCAATAACTTAAATTTGCATTTTTATTATGTTTTTTGAGGTCTGTGGAAGATGGCTTGGATTTATATTGAGATTATCTTGTATAGTTATGCCTCGGAAAGAACGAAGCAATTGGCTCCTACAATTGGCAAAGGCGACATACGCACATTTTCACATTTCATTTTCTGTGTGACGCACAACCTTTTAGTAATTAAATCGATTTTATCTTCAATCTTAAATAATTAAGTCTTTGATAAAGTATAACTCAAATGGGACCATCCATTTCAAATTGAATGAAAAATACCATATTAAAACAATACGCATTAAAAATATAAATAAAATTTATTCACTATTACTTGAACCGATTTTTCTCACAAAATAATCTAATATTAGGTCGGTGCCAAACAAGTAACTACTGACAATCATCAAACACCTCAATATGTATGGCTTATTTCTCGCTAATTGTCGATACTACTTACGAACGCACGTTATGCGTCGACGATCAACCTGAAGGAACCAGATCGTCGGTGCACCTGGCGGTAACCTACCCACAGATCGTCGTCCAGCGCGCGGTCGCCATTCCAGAACCTTTCCACCCACTTGGCCGACGGTTCTTCTTACTATGATGGTTGAAGTAGGGTTATTTAAATCAAAAATGCAACTGCCTTACATGGGACTCGGACCCACTGACTTCCACTTCCAGTCGCAATTTTAAGGTTTCGTATTTTCAGTTTAGATATTTGCTTATTCAACAAATACTTGGTACTCACATTCCGCACGAGCAACGCCGTGGTCGGTCGCCAGTGCTATATAAACACACCCCGGATATTTCATAGGTAAAGTACGTGAGAAGACTTTTAAGTCGTGGTCACCTAAGGCAAGTTCTCGGAGTTTTTCCATATATATGGAAATTTAATCGAACCTCCCACAGGAAATACGGCATGACGTTGTCCTTTGAAGATTTTCTTTGATATATCATTATGTTGAAGTAAATTATGATTTAAAAAGTTTGTAGTTAAAATTTGAACTTATTATAATTTAATGAATAAGGAATCGAATTGGCTGTATGGTGCTTCGAATACAACCATCGTTTTTCGTTCGATCCAACGCCCCATTAGTCAAGTGGTTTAAATAGTGGGCCAACGTCTAGGTTCCCTGGATTCGATCCTGGGCTGGGCTACAAGAAGTTCGAGTTTTCGAACATTGCTTGGGTTCGTAATCACCATAATGCGTTCAGCAAGCGTGGTGATAATGCCTGTACCCATAGAACCAATGGACAAAGGTTACAAAGGCGATGTAGGCGGGGCAGGCGCGCCACAGAGGTTATGAGCAATTGCTTATACTTCTGCCTTAACGTGAGCGCTGTGATTGGTTCCTTTTGACGTCGCTATTGGTCGTGCTACGTTAAAAAAACCGCTTGAGTCGGGGTCCTTTGAACTCATTTAATAATTTCGGGGGCCCATTTAACGAGTGTGCGAGTCACCCCCTGCCATTTTATCCGTGTGAGTAACATAGGTCAGGCAGGGGCCATAGTCCTTCCATAGTCCCAGTTACCCAGTCCACTAGCACCCAAACCCATAGTACAGTATCCTTTGTATCCGCTTTCTACACATTATTATACATACATCATATTATAACAGAAAAGTGTTAAAAGACATAAACGGTGTATGACTCAGTGATTGCGGAGATAGTCCACAAACCCTGTTATTCTGTCATACCCTTTCTTTACAGATACATGATTTTAGATTGAATAAATTAGGGTACCTAACTAACACAAATTTTAGTTTATG
The DNA here is from genome assembly GCA_949315895.1 of Anania crocealis. NCBI lineage: Eukaryota > Metazoa > Arthropoda > Insecta > Lepidoptera > Crambidae > Anania > Anania crocealis. The sequence goes on from OX438872.1 coordinate 13,216,505, forward strand.
TGTAGTAGGGCGCAAGCCGAAAAGGCCCGCCTGGCTGTGCAAGGAGGGGTGTTAGTTCCAACACTGATGTACGGGAGTGACAGTTGGGTGTGGCAGAGAAAACATGAAAGCAGAATAAATGCAGTAGAAATGAGAGCGTTAAGAAGTATGATTGGAGTCAATCTGAGTGACATGATTAAAAATTGTGTGATAAGGGATCGATGTGGTGTAAAAGAGGATGTAGTGACCAGTATTGAAAAAGGAATGCTTAAATGGTTTGGAAATGTTGAGAGGATGAATGAAAGCAGGTTGACTAAAAAGATATATATGGCGAGTATAAATGGAAATGTTGGAAGGGGAAGGCCTCGACGAACTTATCTTGATCAAATCGGGGAAGTTCTAAAGAAATGTTGGTCAAGAGTACCCGTGACCGGCGAGCGTGTATAAAAAGATTAATGAATGTGGATGAAGCGAAAGCAGTCTGTAAGGTTCGTAGTAAGTGGAAGGATGTGGTCTCTGCCTACCCCTCCGGGAAAAAGGCGTGAGTGTATGTATGTATGTAAGTACCCAACATTGCCATGGCATTTACATGAAATCAATGATGAGGCCTTTGCCCTGCAGTGGGATGATTATAGGCCGTTACTATAAAAAAGGGACAACTGACTAGGTTAGTAATAAAACCCGGGCTCTTTGCATCGTTGTACCGTTGTTATTCATCATTTTTATTAAATAGACTGATTTAATTCATGTGGCCACAACATACATTTAATATCAGTATTGAAATTACAACAAAAGCCAAGCAGTATTAGTTACTTCGACTAATTTGCAAACTGAACTATGTTGAACAATGTCAATCTACCAACTGAATGCAGGCCGACGTTGACCAATATTTGTACAAAATATATTGTAAGGCTGGCTACAGACTTGCAAATGGTACAGGCAGATAATTATTTATCAACAAAATTTATTAGCATTTAGAAAACAAATAATGGATAGACCTTTGTATAACCATATGACTGACGTATTTTTAATTGCATCAGCAAACCTATCATAACCAATGTGTTGAAACTGTTACTTTGCAAACATAAACTTAATTAATATACAATGATAAGCACAAGATGGTAAAAAAGCTACTGTAATCGGTAGTAAAATGAAATTAAAATTATTGACAAGTTGGTTTCGTGTGTTACCGGTACATAAAAAGAATAGCTCCACCCCTCCTCTTCCCAAAAGCGTTGTGAAAGACGACTGAAGAAATGCTAGGAGAAGATGAGCAATTTTTTGATAACATGTATGTGCAGTAGTGGACTGAGATAGGCTGGTAATGATATCCGGATGATAATATTTGTTAACAATTATTGCTTTGGCTTTTATAATATTTGTTAGCTACAGTTTTAATAACGTACAGATTTTGCTATCAATTTATTTTGAAAAATTCTATATTTTATTTTTAATTGTTACTTTCATGCTAACATTCAGCATGTCAACTGACTAAATCTAACTGACTAATCTTTTACTCACTCAACAACACTCTCAACAAGCTTCCTCTCGTCGACTAATCGCATTTCATAACAATGTCATAGTCGATCGTTTGCGGTCTGCCCATTATCCCGTAAACAAGGTCCGTTGACAATTAATCTATAGTAGCCGTGTCCCAAGCCTCACGTTAATCGAGTTTGCTCGTCATTAATGACATCAACAATGTGAGAGGAGCCCCATAGCCGCGGTAATTACATTTTTGAATAGCTCCTTCCTGCGGTTTTGTCTGAGTTTTATTTGGTTTAAGCTGTCACCGGAGTTAATTAATTTGCGGTTTCTCAATAAGTTTTAAGATGCGCGATCATTTCCGTGCTATGATTATATTATGATTTTAAATTTGGCTTCACTAAAGCACTTAAGATCAAATGATTACAATCAGCGCTAAGGGAGTCTGCTCCATCTCGAGCAACAGTGTTAAGATAGTTCAGAGAATTTAAAAGGGGTTAAACAAACCTCGTAGATGACCATAGAAGTGGTTGCCCAGAAACGGCAGTAATTAAAGAAAATGTGTGGACAACTAAAACTATGGTGCGAGAAAACGTTCATTTCGAAGCTATAGCGTGGTATGAGGCGGCTACACCGGAAGTACCGATGGCCCCTTTCCGCCAAAGGCGTCGTCCAATTAGAAGGCCCGCTCGCTACAAAACGTAAGCGCACCGAAGATGCCGCGCTCTGATTCGTTTATATAACTGTATAGAGTTTTTAAAAGAGAATTTAAAATAGCTGCTAACAAAGTGGTTTGTATTTCACTGAGCTCCCATAATAAATAAGAAAACTCCTGAGAAGACTGAGTCTGGCCCACGCTGAAAAGTTTATTTTTTTACAGCATCAGCTCCTCCCTCAGTAATTGGTTTTTGACGGACATAGTGAATCTGTAAGGGTAGCGTTTTTTTTCCTTTTGAGGTACCGACTCGTAAAACTACTAGTATTTATTATTATTGTACACTAGCAGACTCCGCAAATTTCGTGCCTATCGCCTCAAAATAGTATTTGGGGTTGACGGCTTACATGTCATTGTCATAAAATATGACAAACATGGAAAAAAAAACAATTTTTTTTTAAATATTTTTAAACGTTAACTTTTTACTTATTATCCTATTCTTGAAATAACATAAAAATCGGTCCAACCGTTTTTGAGTTATAAGTGGTTTAACTTACACAAATTTATTTTATATTATCTTGTATAACGCCCCGTTGGTCTAGTGGTTTGAATACCGGGCCAAGATCTCGGGGTCCCAGGTTCGAATCCCGGGTCGGGCATCGAACGTTGCTCGGGTTTGTGATCACCAACCCGCATTTGGCAAGCGTGGTGATTATGCCAGTACACCCATCATTGCTGTGGTAACTTGAATTCAATGATGGAGGCCTTTTCCCTGCAGTGGGATAATTACAGGCTGTTACTTTACTTTTTATCTTGTATAATTGTAAATAACTTGCAACAGCCCCACTAACCTTCATTAATTAAGCTAGCTTAGCTAAATTTAGAGTTAAACTAGACAGAAGCAGTGTTGAGATTATCCATAAATATCTAACAATATGAACCGAGGGTCCGGGCCTACCTCACATAGACATAAAATATAACTTCAAATAAACAATAGAACGCGCATTCTAATGTTAATGAACCAGCCTCCTAAATAAAGTCTTCTATTACACAGAATTTTAGAACAAATCTTCAGTTCTTGGATGAAGTTACTGTGGATACACTGTCCCCCTTATTCATAATAAGGCAAACAGTCTAGTTCTTTCTTAGCGCTGTCATCATTTGAAAGAAACTGACAACACAGTGTAATAGAAAGAAAGAAAGAAAGAAAGAAAGAAACATTTATTTGACACACATTAAACAATTACACAGAAACATTACAAATAAAAAAGTGTCAAAAAGGACTCCCGCTCAGCATATGTCGTGGTTGCTTAAGGCGTGCCAGGACGCTGATATTCTGCGGGAGCCTAGAATTTAAATAATAGCTAAAATAGGTTTATTAGACTGTTTGTATGTTTATGAGTAAGGGGGGTATTTTAATATCAGTTTTAATCTAATTCCATACCAGAGGCATAATTTTTCAAGTTTAAATATAAAATTGCAATTAAGTTGCAAAAATGTCATATAAAGTATTTAAATAGCTGTTTCATCATTTAATTTTAACTGAATGTCAAAAATCCTTAAAGATGTTTCTTTCGGGTGTTAAGAGTGCAAAATTCCTAACATTTGATGAAAGTACGCTGGCTTACAGCGATAAGAACATGCTTAAAAAAAACATCGCGACGTAGTGTCTCGGTGGCATAATTGGTATGCATGGAGATGCGGATTTGAGTCCCGCCTGAGACATAATTTTTCAAATTGAAATATTGTTTCTTTTAATTATTCCATGGGCTTGCTTTTGACTATACATACTTAACTCTACGGTTAAGAAGAAGCCTAAGATGGAGCGAGCTTACCCAGAAAGTGGCACTGGTTCTCCCACACCCCAGCGGAACACAGAAAAACGTTTGTCGCTGGACTCCGGCAGGAGGGTGGTAGCATCCAGGCAAACTCTTACGAAGCCTACCACCGCATTGGGATCTGTTAGCCGTCACCATTGGTTAGAAAACCAAAGATGCCGTTGCCCAGGGTGGATCACTAGAAGGTAGATCCCACCACTCCAAATATTAAAGTCTATTAATTTTTGCGGGAGACGAGAAGATGCTCCATTAAAACAAGTAAACAAAAAATAATAAATTATTGTTAAAATATTTTTTACACACAGTTTTCGTAGTTTAGAAAAGAAACCCATTTAGTTAAGTCAGTCCAAAATGAATAGTAAAGGCTATCATTACTAGAAAGTTCCTACTTTACAGGTTTAATACAAACCAAAATAAAGTAACTAGCTACTTTATTTTGATTTTTCTAAAGTGCAACTACTGGTCCCTCCTTACACTGCGCAGGATCCGACATGTACTAAGCCAGTGCCCGGTTTTTGAAGATGTGTATTTACCGAGGCAATTTAGCGAATGGCTTCATCAAGACCCCGGGATATTTAAATAAAAAATTGAATTGCAAAACTGAATGTGCCCTCCAAACGTATTTTGTACGACTTCGTTAGTTATTATTAGCCAACTTGGGACATTCCAAGCTTGGACTGCTGGCGTTCTGCCAATACAGAGTCGATTTGTGAAAATGAAGCCATTTCAGTTTGAATACCTTTTTAAATCTACAAAAAGTTTAAAGGAACAAAAATGTATCCGTATGTCATATGTCAGTTTAAAATCCGTTTTGCATCGTTTCCGATATCGTCAAAGATTTTGTACGCTTAATTAAATGATTTCATTTGTTATAACGGCCATCTTCTAAGCCAATTGCTATTATTTAAAGTAGAAAAATTTAGCAACTTTTTCTGCAATTTTTTCGTACACAGATGCACAATTTCAATGCTACGAGTATCTTTAAGAGTTTCATAGAAGTTGTAGCAAACAAAAAATATATAAATGGACGAAATTTATAAATATGTACTTTTGAGTTAGCTTCAAATAATCAATTATCAATTCAATCAACACTTAAATTTTATCCTACCGTCCTGATTCTTTACATAGTTCAGTTATATACTTACTCGTATGTACAATAATGTAGAACACCTTGCAAACTGACAACCAATAATTTAAACTAAGCCGTTACACTTCGGTGTAAAAGCCGCCTCCACAAACAATACAAACAAAGGTATTACCGCGGACAACGCTGTCAGTATTGAGCTGAACTTAAAGATAAGGGAAGCTTTAGGGACTTTAGAACTGTAAGTTAGTAGCGTTTTGAATGCTTAATTGGCTCGAGACGGGTTTGGCACTGGCAGTTATTATAAGTTGAATAAGGTCGGATATAGTTCAAGAAAGCCGTAAACCGACGCATAATATGAGATATATTGAGCTGTATGATGACGCCTTGGAATTAAATTAAGACCATTTCTTATGTGCACATGTGCATACATGTGTTGCCTTTGTTAAAAGGACGTCGACTGAGAGGACGTACAGCAACGTATTGTAGTTGTCAATCATATTTTAATGTATAGGTATGTCACTTACTTGTTCATTCGCGTATTAAATCTGTTCCGAGCAATCCAAAACTGCACCATTGACAAGTTTCACTAATAAGCAGGACAAAAGATGCGAAATAGCACACAAATGAAAGATATGGCTATAAATTTTAATGATTACCGCTCGTGACTGCACTCGACGTGGACGTTAGGAAAAACTTATAACATATTTGCTTTGTTTTAATATGATGTCATTGGTTGTGGGAGATTAAAAATACCGAGGAGAAGGTGGGTAGTGGCATATCTTCCAAACCACTCTTTAAACTGCGATTATACTAACACCTGCTAAGCGAGGCGAAAGTAAGATCTTCTTTTGGAATTACAGCAAAAGTAAAGAATAGCAGAATTTACCTATATTCAACAGTAGCATGTCAAACCTGATGAATTCGTGACATTAAGGCTGATTTTAGAGTTACGCTGATCATCGGCGGCGATTTAAAATTACCAAAAATCTTAATATAATTTTTTTTTATCTTAAAATTATGTTTATTTTAGGAAATAATTGCTAATAAGTAGTCGAGCTATTTTTTTTTTCAAAAGGAATCAATTGTGATTCGTTTCTTTTCGTATTCTTCGGTCAAAATCTTTGATCATTCAACTATAGTTTTTCTTCTTTTGTTCGTGTCATTTTTCAGAATAATGTCTTACATCGTCATCCCAATCATAATATGATTAAAACATTTTTTCATTCCTAAAATTTTTATATTTTTCCTTTTAACTGTACTCTTACTTTTTCCAATTAGCAAAAATGAAATCGGGTCTAGATGAGATTTTTTGTAAGGTAATTTTAAATCGGGTATAGTGGGGACGAAGCCACTTGAGCGCCGACCGGCGGTCAGCGCTGACAGATACATTTCGGCGCTCGGCGCTGATGGTCAGCGTGACTCTGAAATCAGCCTTAGTGGATTCGTTGTCAAATATGACGGAAAGACACAAATTAAATAACCTGATTGTTGGTGCGTATATTTAACATACATACGTGCGTACATTTCGATAAAATAGAGAGTTAAAAATATAATATATTTATGTATGTGTGTAAAAGTAATAGCTAGCCATCGAGGTAGAGTCGATTCAAGTGAGAAGTCAAAATTGTATGTGTTGAGACAATCTTCAAATTCAAATTCAAATTCAAATACTTTATTTGCCATTAAACAGGGTATAGTACAAAAATATGTCGATGTAAAGTAAAAGATACAGTAGCACCTATTTAGCCATATACAATAGCATGCAAATATAAAATTAACTAATAAATAGATTGGTAGTGCAAATAGTTCTTATTAATAATAATAGTTATAAGCTTCGATCATATCAACATTGAATAAATAATATAACATTCATGTCTTATCTTTCAAAAAATCGTCAACGGAATAATATGTCTTTTCTAAAAGCCATCTGCGCAAAGAATTGTTAAACATTCTGACCGGGAGCTTTTTTAAATTTTCGGGTATTTTATTATAAATTTTTATGCACATTGAGTAACTATTTTTTGAAAGCGCTTTGTTTTAGGTACTACGTCAAGTACTAGTCTGTTAGGGTTTCTTAAGTTTCTATTGGTCACATTCTTTAATTGAGTGAATAGGTGAAAATTTTGTCTAACAAATTTACCTATCTCAAGAATATACAAACAGGGCAGTGAAAGTATATTGAGGGTTTTAAAATACGGTTGACATGATATATCTGGTGCTAAGCCACATATTGCCCGAATGCATTTTTTTTGAGCTACAAATACTTTGTGTATGTTGATGTCTTCTTAACGTTCCCGGGACTTGTGACACGGGTGTAGATTTTGTTATATTACTAGCTGACCCCAGCAAACTTTGTATTTGTCGCCTCAGAATAATATAATTGGATTTTGATGTAAGATGTCACACAATGTCATTGGCATCAAATATGGCGTTAGCTTACCATGTTACACAGAAAAATTGCAATAAAATAATATTGTAACTATACATTGAGATGTAAGCTATCCTATCTTTCAAGTTGGATCAAACTGCACACGGTGTGCAAATTTGATTAAAATCGGTCAAGTAATTTAGGAGTCCATCGCGGACAAACAACGTGACACGTAATTTATATATATTAGAAAAAGATATGATTCCTCACAAGTTTCTGTTCCAAATCAAATTCAAACAATTCAAAAAAGCTCACTATGTAGTTTCTATCAAAAGTTATTTATAGCTCTAAGAGTGCATTAAAAATATCTCAATCGTGTATGAAAAGTTTAATGAATGTGGATGAAGCGAAAGTAGTCTGTAAGGATCGTAGCAAGTGGAAAGATGTGGTCTCTGCCTACCCCTCCGGGAAAAAGGCGTGAGTGTATGTATGTATGTATGTATTTAAAAATATCCCTAAACTAATTTAACGCCAACTACTCCGGACTTTATCTCGGACACTATTTAAACAGAGTGATGATTATATATCACATAGTATTTAAACGCATTGTTTGTCAACGTCACCCTTTTCTGCAGGGTCCACTTAATATCGTGACACGACTGTGATTTACGACCCCTGGTACTGATATTCAAGCACAGATATCACGTATCAGTGACTTTTCATTTAGACTGTTATTATGTGACAAGCATTGATAGAATACAAAAAAATATACACAATCAGAGTCACAAAAGTGTTCCAACTAAATGTACACTCATTTAACATTTCACTTTTAGTACAATCTATATCAATAGATACAACTTGACATAAATATCAATAATAAACAATTAGTAACATTTTTTTTTATCAAACCATTTCGTAATATACATTCATAGTTAAGACAGGACAACGTCTGTCGGGTCCACTAGTTCTTGATAAATATCGATTACGGTACTGATTAGACTTTGACAGTGACTTGTAAGTAGATGACAGCTAGATATATTAGCTGCAAGACTTACAAAGACTGAATTTGCCGATGCGTTAAGCTTCTGATGGGTGTGTTATTCCAAAATATTATGTAATTTCAGATTAGCTTAAGTATACTTATCGTGTGATGTCGGCAGATTAAAAGAATAATACCACCCTTCCTCTTCCTTTAAATAAATAAATAAATATTTTCAGACATGCCACACTGGGCCACACAGAGCTTCGATCTAGTCCCAAAATAAGCTACTACTAAGAAGCTTGTCGTATTGGCTACTAGATAACCGATAAAGTTACATAGATTTTTTTTTGTAAATATATACTTATAATACATAGAAAACACCCAGACCAGTACAAACAGACATCACATACATTGTTCTGATCTCAAACTGAGTAACTATTTTAAGCACTCGTTTTGAGGAAATCAGAAATCACGACGGTGCCACAAGCACCCAGTAAGAGGTGGAGGTGAAGGAGGAGGGGTCTCGTAAGAGGAACACTGCCAGAAGAATGGGCTGAACTGCAGCGTGTTTCCTCTACCATCGGCCAACCCACCTGAAGCGTGACGATTATGGCAAAGTGAACTGTGGATTGATTAGGCTGGTTAGGCTGATAATTTAACTAACTGTTAACCGTGACTTTGTCCGCGTTATTTTCTGTATTATGATCGCGATTAAGAAGTTTTTAAAATAATATAGACTAAATGCCTTCCTCAATAAATGGACTATCTAACACCAAAATATTTTTTCAATTCGAACCTGTAGTTCCAGAGATTAGCGCGTTCAAACAAACAAACAAACTCTTTAGCGTAAGAATATTAGTATAGATTACAAAAGTATTCATAAAATTATCTGCCAAGAACAAAGTAACATTTTACGTAATTCCGGCTTTATTTCGATAATATGGGCACATTAAGTTCCGCTAAGCGAGATCATACGGGTTAGTTCCGCTTCATTAATATGCCATTTGCTTAATCCTTCTTAAAGCAGTGTGTGCGTAGATGCGCACTACCGTTTTGCGAATATCTATATAATAGGGGTTAAAGTATGAAATTGCCGATGTGTACTGAAAATCAAATCAAAACAATTGAAAGTCGATATTCAAATGTTTCACATTTTTTAAAAGAAGAACATCATAGAAACCATGTGAAAAAAGTTTCATTCGAAAACCTCAAACCATGAAGATTCTATGTCAATTCAAAGAACCTATTACAATAAAACGGCAATTTCATATTTTAACCCCTAATATATAAAAATGAATCCCTGTTTCCCTTGCTCATCGCATCACGCGTAAACGGCTGGCCCGATTTCGCTAATTCTTTTTTTGTTTTGTTTGTTATTGTCAGGAGAATGATCTAATGAAAGAAAAAATAATAAAAAAATAATAAAAATTTAAAAAAACTTAATCACGTCACTAAATTATTTGTAATGTAACCTTTATCGCTTTTGACAATTTAAACTTTTAAATGAATGGCGTTTGACATAACATTGACAGAATGCGTGCTGCAAATATCGTTACATAGGAGGTAAAAAAAAACTGAATTTTGCACATGGCCAGTAATGTCGCCTGTTCCCATATCGTAATACAAATAAAACTATTTATACGCCAGAAAAAACAAACAAAGAACGTTGTGTATCATAAAGCATAATTAATAATAATAAACACCTGGGAATTTTTTTTGACGTGACAACGTCTTAAATTAGGTTGCGGCTGGGAGTCACTTATGAAAAAGTGTAACGCTCGGTAACGTTACGATGAGTCACCGAACGAGAGAGAGGCCCGCCGAATGCCTTGCGTCTCTCTCCCACTCAACTATGATCGGTCTGCCGCGCGCGCAGCACTAGAGAATTAGGCGCATTGAATCGGCGCATGCTTGTGTCTCTGTCTTTGTCTTTCTCGAACGTTCTTGGCGTTGGAAAAACAAGAAAGCGTCATAATACAAGTTCACACGTGTGGTTAAAGTATCGTCAGCTGTGTCTGTAGTGAAAATGTGGAGTGCTTAGATTCGTCATTTACAACAACTACAACAATAAAGGTAAAAATTGTACACTGATATTTCATTAGTTAGTTAAGTTTAAGTTTACATGTACAATGTTTTAGTAAACAAAATATATTTCTATAGTTAAAATTTGTGCAATTCTTATTTTCATTCAATTCCTTGTTCCTATTGTGCAATTTAATTGTATTCATATCAATAAATATTCTACCGAGAAAAAGACGTTGTCACGTAAAATCTTCGCCCGTAAAACCGACTTTACAGGCAACCATTTTTTTTATTATACCATATCGTAATCAATATTATAGTTTAGACAAGACAACGTCTGTCGGGTCCGCTAGTAGTCCATTAAATATAGCTTCATTAGAATGACACCTGTCAAACCGTAAATGCTAGGGCTGTTACTCGACTGATCAAACGGGAAAAAACAGTTTTGATAAAATTAAAATAATACAAAAAAATAAAAATTAATGAACAGTGTGCATCCTAAGTCAGTAACGTGATCATCACCAGAATCACTGGAACAATCATGAAGATTAATTAAAAATTCTTCATCGCATATAGAGTCGAATAAATATATGAACCTTTCTTTATCAAACAAACAATTTATTGTCATTACCAATGCTTACTAAATCATTTGTAACATATAATGTTGTTATCTAATCTGAATTATCCTTTCATTCAATTAATTTCAAGTTGTCGATTTACCTCATCTCTAGCGATCATGAAACATTACGTTATCACAACGACATTTTTAGAAAGGACTTGCCACTTGCCTGGAAGAGGTGGGTGGGTCAGCCGTGCGTGCATTGGAAGGCAGCAAAACGGAAAACAAAAACAGAATCGTTTACTCTTTGTTACAAAAAAATAAATAAAGTAGGTGGTACTTATTATTAACTAGCTGTTGCCCGCGACTTCGTTCGCGTCAATTTCTGTTATTATGATCGCGATTAATATCAATATATTTTCCCGTTTTTGCAACATTTTTCACTGATGCTTCGCTCCTATTGGTCGCAGCGTGATGTTATATAGCCTAAAGCCTTCCTCAATAAATGGACTATCCAACACAAAAATATTTTTTCAATTCGAACCAGTACTTCCAGAGATTAGCGCGTTCAAACAAACAAACAAACAAACAAACTCTTCAGCTTTATAATATTAAGTATAGATTGGCAAGTGTAGTCTTTAAAACCAGACACTCTATTAAGTGTCTTAATGCTTGTAGGTATACATGTATTATCTATGGCCTGTAGTAGTCGCCTAGGAAAACTTTGACATCCATTTGTTATGATATTTTATGATATTATTGTTATATTTTTTATTTAGTTTACTTACTTAAAATGAGGATTAATAGTTATAAATAGAATAGACCTATCTTTTTATATATTTTTTTAATTATTGTTAATTATTATCCCTTTTATTTATAATTTTAAACTAAGAACCCACAGTCAAGCCGACTAGTCGGCTTTGTGGGTATAAATGTTTGTAAAACCAATTATAAACATTGTTTTTTAATAAATAAATAAAATAATAATTGAAGAATAATCATACAATGAGAAAAGCGAACATCCTGCACAGACTGTGATCAAGCCTACACATAATTATTTTTAGCTGAGATTACAGTTTTATAAGATTATAATTAAATATTATCTTGTCAAAGGCAATAATCTTCAAGTTTAAAGCCAATGAATCGCTACTGTGCGAAAATCAATTACCAAAATTTTCTAACTTTAGCTTTTCGCCCGCGGCTGTGCCCGCGCGAACTACATTTAACGCGAGTGCGGTATCTTGTGCCCAACAGTGGTATACTAAATGTTACTTCTAATACCTCTAAGAGTATGTGTACAAAGTTTTATGATAATTGGTTTAGTAGTTTTCGCTTAAAAGCGTAACAAACAAACTTACATTCACCAATAATGTTATAGTAAGGATTATCGATATTAGATTTGAAGCTCAGTTCTAGGAATAGCCTGTCATAATGGTAATCGCTTCAAATCCTATCTCAGACAGTAATTGCATAAAATTTGTTTAAAAAGATTTGGCTAAAAGTTTTGTTTGGAAATTATTTGGATTGCAATGTTATTTTCAAGTGTTATTTGAAGTAAGATAAACTTATGGATTAATTTCTGAATTTTGATAAACATAAATAAAACAACTAAAACTGACTCGTCAATTAATAATCTTGAACTAATTTAACTTTGTTTATTAGCCCCTAAAAATTAACGATTCTGAACATTTCAGAAACTAAAATTTTCGGTTCAGTTAATTTCTCAGTATCTATGGTACTTACTACACAAATTCACTTTTATCCAAACTATGTTTTACAAAACCAATTTGAACCTTATGTCTATAACTTGTAGAGTATAGAATTATTTGCCAAAAGTTTTATTCAATTAAAGGTTTAACATTGTAAGAGCCTTGTTAGTCTGTATAACGGTACATTCTAATGGTTTCAAAGACTATGGACTTACCAGGGTAGTATTTAGGACATAATATTATGTCTTTGAGGTTATGTAAAATCATCAGTAAAATCAGTTTTACTTCTGCAAATAACCACAGGAGGCGCTTTTACACGTCCCAATATTTTAACCTACTGCTTCGAGACAAGTGTGGGCTAGTGCCGAGAAGCAGAACCAAAACCCTCGGTCAATATATTCTGTTTAAAAAGTGCTAGCTAGAACAACTTAGAGCCATACGTCTTAAAAAATTAAGAAAATTGCGCGGAAAATTAGAACATTAAAGAAAACTTATTCACTATAGTAAATTATTTGTAATGTACCCTTAGCGCTTTTGACAATTTCAACTTTTTTTAAATTAACATTATGGCGTTTAAAATAACATTGACAGATTGTGCGCTGCAAACGGTTACAATTTCCAGTGCGGTTAGCATTAAAACTTGCAATGTCGATAAATAAATTTGTATCTTTCATATTTTTTTTTATTAATATACCACTTTGAAATTGATATTCATAGTTAAGACAGGAAAACGTCTGTTAGGTCCGCTAGTGTCAGATAAATTTACAAAATCACATAAGTAGTTAACTAAGATTGAATATTTCAACAGTTACAGTATCCGAAAACTAACACATCTATTTAAAGTTTATCTTACTCACCTACACAATATAATGTCTAGATAGTAGATATATATAACAAGTGGCTAATAATTGTATGTACTAACCCACCTTTAAACAAATGTATAAATATACTATATCTTTTTATCTGGACAATGCTGCAACTTTGTCTAAGCTTATGTTTCAGAACTAATTTAAGTTTGTTTGCTTAAACCCTTATAGGGTTTTGTTACACTTATTTTGTAAACAAAATGCAATAAATAAATAAATAAATAGATACCTGTTAAAATGTATAGTTTATAACATCAATCAAACCAGTAATGCCATCTATTGAGAATGTTATGCATTATGAATATGATCACTCAATTCAGTCTTATGTTCTGAATGATTGAATGATTAATTACATGTATGTAATATTTACCGTTTCATTCAAAATATACACTTCACCGTTAGCCATCGGTTAAACAACTCGTTTAATTTTATATTAATACCTCTGCAGGGCCAAGGCCTCCATCAGTCACTACAGCAATGATGGATGTGTACCGACACGCATGACCACGCTTGCCAAATGCGGGTCGATGATTGCAAACCCGAGGAATGTTCGACAATTCCGTGCTCTTGTTTTCCAGGTATTGACACCAGAACCCTGAGATCATGCATCTCCCAGTACTTACACTCGACCAATGGCACTAGTTTAGAAGGGTTTAATTACAGCAACATTGACACAGGGAAATTTTTCATATTAAATGTCGCCTGGGCCTTAAATCCACATTAAAACTTCTAAATGAACCCCTAATTTATAAAAGGACCAAAACAAACTCGGAACATAAACAATAAGTTGGGAACATTAAACATTGGGAAGGGACAACGCTATATTTTTATACCCGTATCCGTTTGAGTGGGTTTATATTTTGGTTTATTCTTTCGGTAAAGCCCCATTAGTCGAGTGGTTTAAGTACCGAAGACTTGGTTTGATCCCCGGGTCGGTCAATAAGTAAAGTACAGTCTGTAATCGTCCTTTTGCAACGCAAAGGCTAGAGGCCTTTGAATTCAAGTTACCTTATCATTGAAATAATTATGTTTACGGATTTAGTAAGCGTTTATTTCTGATTCAACCCGGCGTTTCAAAAACTTTACAGGTTCATGGTAACGGGCAATTTTTTTTTAAATCTTCGTACAGACTAAAATGTTAAGTTTTTTTACAATGATGATAATATCATTTTTCTGACTTCACCACAGTATTTATATGCATTATGCTTACATAGGCTGGTTTCGACTTGCTACACCCTTTGCCTAACACCCTGTATTGAGTCTCAAATTAAATACAATAGTGTTAAAATTCAATACACGTAGCTCATACATATTTATAACAGTGCTATAGCTAATGAAAGGAGTCCTCATTAATTTCCTTTGTCGACAAGATTAATAGGCGTTCGTTGTGTCTCCGTAGCGGTCGTGGCTTTGAAACCGAGGCTGGCTTAGACGAGATGCTGGCGTTTCTATTTTTTGTAGGTCTACACTCTACATAATGGTTGAATAAGATGAAACGGTTGGGCTGGTCATACTTGAGTTGAAACCGAAGTCGAGTGGTGTTATTAAGGTTGCAAATGCAGCATATTATTTATCATCATCATCAGCCATCGACGCCCACGGCTGGACATAGGCCTCCCCTGAGGATCTCCTGAACGATCGTTCCCGCACCACCCGCAACCAGCTGCTTCTTGCTACCTTCCCCAAACCGTCGGTCCTCCTGGTGGGGGGCGTACCCACAGATCGTCATTCGGTGCGCGATCGCCAGCACATAGCGCTGTGTCAATATCAGCCTCAAGCTCTGTGTCAAGTCGAACTTTTTCAATTTCAGTTAACTTCGGTCTCGGGTTCAGAAAAAAACAAAAAAAATATATTTAAAATAATAATATTATTTAAAATATATTATATTATATAACCAACTGGCAGGGCCATTTGTCGTCTGCATCACGTAACTTTATATCAAACAAATACAACTTACAACTATTATTCCGTGGGAACAACACGTAATTTCAAGGAAAAATGACCACATTACATATTTAATATGTTGTTCTGGTGTAAACGCTACATAACAAGAAGGAGCATTAAAATCAGTTTAATTTTTTGCGTGAAACAGTAACAAAATCAATACAAAATACATTCGTGTTTAAAATAATAGGGGTTAAAGTATGAAATTGCCGATTATTTTTCCACTTTTTATTTTGTTTATAGCTCTTAAGTATAGTCATATTATTGCGTAATTCTTTTTGTATTGTATCAAAAACTAAATAAAGTATCTTTTGACTAAAAAAAAAATGCAATACTAGTGCCTATTACTTCAAAGGAAGTCGTTGAAAAGACCCCTTACAATGTGTCAGCTGACCTTCTTGCTTCAATTAAGTATATTTGTATTATGTACTTTGATTTTCAGAAATTTAAATACTATGATGCGTAGCTTTATAACCATCTAACTTTCACCTTTAATTGCATCGAAAACGGTTTAGGCGTTTTTAAAAAAACTAAAAAATTGTTAGTATGGAAAAATGACTTTTCTCGATTTCGTGCATACAAAACGGCAATTTCATACTTTAACCCCTAATATTATTAGTAGCGCGATCTTCAAGTTTTTGTTTTCTACGAGTAGTGTCAGAGCTTTACAAGATGCCTACCTATTAAAGGCTTCTGAGGTGATTCGTTTTCAGGACTTTCATCTCGCGACAAAGCCTAGGACCATCGGCTCTAAGTGACTTTCGAAGCACTACTATGGAGAGTAGACCTAAGGCAGTTTGAAATTTTTTTTTTAAGACATGCCTCACTGGGCCACACAAAGCCATCTAGTCCCAAATTAAGCTACTATTAAGTACCCTGTCGTATGGGGTACTAGACAACCGATAAACTTCCTTTTTTTTTGTAAATAAATACTTATAATACATAGAAAACACCCAGACCAGTACAAACAGACATGTTCATGCACACAAATATTTGTACTGTGCGGGGATCGAACCCGCGACCCATGGATCAGAAGCAGCGTTAACTACCGCTGATCCAAATGGTCGTCGAAAATATTTTATTCGTTTTGAAACTAACCAAACCGCGAATCGAACCACCACATAAACTGAATCGTTTAGGTGATCTAGGGAAATGTGTCAGTAATCTTATTTTTCCGACAATCATATCCCTCTCCATAGTAATTCTTAACTCCATTTAAGGGTCAACCGTTAAGAACAATTAAGAGTGCTCAGTATTTAAACTTGAAAAATTATGTCTCAGGCGGGACTCGAACCCGCATCTCCTCGCATGCCGGGCGCGGTGCTTTAACCATTTATCCACCGAGACACTACGTCATAGGCGTAAATTTTTCAAGCATATTCTTATCGCTGTAAGCCAGCGTTGCTTTATCAAATGTTTTTTAGCAGCCAAGCAAGCCAGCGTTGCTTGAAAATTCGCGCTGAGTCGCAGTGTCTCGGTGGCTTAATGTTATAGCGCCCGCCCGGCATGCGAGGAGATGCGAGTTCGAGTCCCGCCTGAGACATAATTTTTCAAGTTTATATACTGATATTATAATCTATACTAATATTATAAAGCTGAAGAGTTTGTTTGTTTGTTTGTTTGAACGTGCTAATCTTAGGAAGTACTGGTCCGATTTAAAAATTCTTTTTGTGGTGGATAATCCGTTTATTGAGGAAGGCTTTAGGCTATATAACATCACGCTGTGACTAATAGGAGCGAAGCATGAGTGAAATGTTTCAAAAATAATCACGATCATAATAACAGAAATAGACGCGGACGAAGTCGCGGGGAACAGCTAGTTGCAATAGAATTGCTAAAATATCAAATAAAGTAAATATGAATAATCCCTGATATTGTAACATTTTTCACTGATGCTTCGCTCCTATTGGTCGCAGCGTGATGTTATATAGCCTAGAGCTTTCCTCGATAAATGGACTATTCAGCACAAAAAGATTTTTTCACCAGTACCTCCTGAGATTAGCGCGTTCAAACAAACAAACAAACTCTTTAGCTGTATAGGTAATATTAGTTTTGATTTTATACATCGCTAGTGACTGTATGAAATATAGTATGCTCTACAAGAAAGATAGGTCTACGGATGTAATCTCGCTTAGATTTTACATTTTAATTTGGTTATAATCCTACTCATGACCAACCGTCCTTTTAATATAACAGCGTCACAATTTATATATTCCTATGTAGGTAGTAAAGTATCCCACAAAATTCTAAAAAATCGGTCTTAATTTTAACATGAAAGTAGTATTTCATCAAAGTAATAAGTAACATAGGACACGTTTCTATCATCAATAGCGAATTCGGAAAAATATTATTTAAGTACTAACTTTGTTCTTATTTCACAAAGCTTTTACGTAATTATTAAATCATATAATAACTTCCACGAACAATTATGAATAATTTAAATTAAGAGTTCCGAGAAAAAAAGGATTACCTACAATTACTCTTTATATTATTCAACAGTATTTGGTTTTACGATAAAAAATATGAAAACTACGGCGTTACTTCGAAATATTTAATTACTTCTGAAAGGTTTCCCGCTATTTAATATTGATAGATTACCAGGTACCATATAAAAGATTTTCCGTTTGATCAGGGTTTTAATGTTATTGAGCTTTGCAGCAATAAAAGAAACTGACTTTACCAGAGTATTTATAATATGCATATGTTAAAGGCCAGTTTCGGCTTTTTTTATTCACAGCTCTAAGTACAAATTAAACTTATCTACATAGCAAACTAACAGCCAATAACAAATTTACTTTATATAAACAGAGCAAGTAAATCAAAGTTTACATGGGCAATCAACTACAAGCTTTATAAAGGGCTTGATATTCATTTACCTAACAGCCTGTATTAAGTGGTGGTTTCCGTCCATAACTAACCAACGACCCATTACTATAATATTAGGGGTTAAAGTATGAAATTGCCGTTTTGTATGGACGAAATCGAGAAAAGTCATTTTTCCATACTAACAATTTTTTAGTTTTTTTTTTAAAAAAGCCTAAACCGTTTTCAATGCAATTAAAGGTGAAAGTTAGATGGTTATAAAGCTACGCATTATAGTATTTAAATTTCTGAAAATCAAAGTATATAATACAAATATACTTAATTGAAGCAAGAAGGTCAGCTGACACATTGTAAGGGGTCTTTTCAACGACTTCCTTTGAAGTAATAGGCACTAGTATTGCATTTTTTTTAGTCAAAAGTTATTTTATTTGGTTTTTGATACAATACAAAAAGAATTGCGCAATAATATGACTATATTTAAGAGCTATAAACAAAATAAAAAGTGGGAAAATAATCGGCAATTTCATACTTTAACCCCTATTATATCCAATTAGAAAAAATACTCGCGTCCTGCATCGATCTAAAATACAATCTTCGATTTCAATCGGAAATTGCTAAATGCTCATAACAATTAGTAATTGGATAAGCTTTTTATTCAGTCAAACGAATCTTGTTTACATCGGAAATCGGAAACAGTTCGAATAGTACTTTTGTTTTTGAAATGCCCTTTAACGATTATCGAAAAATAAACAAACTGAGCGAGCTAAATTAAAATGTTTAATAAGTGGGCTTTGAATATACCAGTATCCTTTCTAAAATTATGAATATACTATCTGTTATCCGTGACTTTTTTACTCGTGGAGCTTTATATAAAAATATCGTACGGGAACTTTATTTTATCCTTAGGATAAAAAAAATGCCTATGTTATTGCTTAAATTTATGTCCGTGCCAAAAACCCAAATTCCAAAAATTTTGCAACTTCAATAAAGTGAGTAGGTACCTACTTTGGACAACTTGGAAATCACCGACAATCCACACACCGACTCAAAATTTGGTATCGTTGGTTTCACGCTTTTTTCGTATTAAATTATTGTAAAAAAATATTAACTTAATCAAAAAATTTCTATTTTTAACAGACACATATCGCACAAAATTTATCATCAAAGCAACTACGCTTTGCATTCGCCAGCTTCGCTTATATCCAACACACCTGAGCCGTCAAATTTGGAAATCCTTAAGAAATGTTGAACATAAAAGACTCTACCAAATATGAAGTCCGCATTCTTCAAATATTATCCGACAAGATGTGAAAAATAAGGTTTCAGAAGTAGATCGATGCCCGATTTAGAGCAGTCTGCGATTTCGCACGCGCGCGACAGTAAATCACATCTGTGAAACCGTCGATGACTATCTTGCGCGGTCCAAGTTCGTGTTTTAATTGAATTTCTTACAAAATACGTTTATTCAATACTTTATATGATATTTTTGCAATGTAATTGCAATTATAATATCAGTATCAATCAATCAGCCTATTGCAGTCCACTGCTGGACGTAGGCCTCCCCAAGGGCACGCCACAGCTTGCTACACTTTTGAATAATGTCCATAACTTTGGTCCTCTGCCGGATAATCTCGTTACGGATTTTATCCCGCAGCGAAATACCGAGCATAGATCTTTCCATAGCTCGCTGAGCGACATGCAGTCGGTGGGCCAGCCTCACCGTCATGTTCCACGTTTTGGCTCCGTATGTCATGACGGGTAGGACGCACTAATATCAGTATATAAAGTTGAAAAATTTTGTCTCAGGCCGGACTCGAACCCCCATCTCCTCGCATACCGGGCGCGGCGCTTTACCATTTAGCTAAATAGATAATAGAGATTCTATCATAAATTATATTTTATTAGGGTTCCGTACCCAAAGGGTAAAAACGGGACCCTATTACTAAGACTTCGCTGTCTGTCCGTCTGTCCGTCTGTCCGTCACTCTGTCACCAGGCTGTATCTCAAGAGCCGCGATAGCTAGACAGTTGAAATTTTCACAAATTATGTATTTCTGTTACCGCAATAACAACAAATACTAAAAACATAATAAAATAAATATTTAAGGAGGGCTCCCATACAACAAACCTGTTTTTTGGCCTTTTTGGTACGGAACCCTTCGTGCGCGAGTCCGACTCGCACTTGGCCGGTTTTTTTTTTCTATAAATTCCATGCCACCCAGTCTAAAGTCAATTTAAACATAGGAAGATACTATTTGCCAATTTTGAATTATTAACTTTTTTTAAATAAATAAATATAAGTAGAAAAAATAATAACGATCATTCCCTAAATTGACTCAAACGGGAGCGAACTCGGGACCCATGCGTACCAGGCGTACCATAGAACCACTACACCAACCTTGAAAAATATCATGTAAATATTTCAACCGAAACTTGCACCATACACCAATATTTTCTCCAGAGTTTAAAGGAAATTGGGTTAGGACCGTTAATCACCGGAAGTGACACGGGCCCGATGCCCGCTTCCGGTCGCGAGGCTTTGCGGCCGATTACCGAAAGCTTCCAAGTTTTCTTTACAAAACTTCCAACATAGTGTGTGTGACTTATGAAAGTAAAGGTAGAACTACACAAAACTAGGAACTTTTTAATTCGTTTTACTGAAATTACTATCTAATTTATCTAGGAGAATTCTTCCGAAGATTTCTTGAGTATCCAATAGCCTTGATTGATTATAATTATTATACGAGTGATTCAGTGCGCTTGCCCAAACGCCGACGAGCTGCCGCAGCCATAGACTACCATAGTACTCACACCTGAGAGTTCACATTGACATTGACAGGTGACAAATGACATTATCTCTGACAGCTCCGGCTACTGATCCATGGACATTGAGCCAACGGTGTCTTCATCTTTAGTCGTTAGGTGTCGCTACATCTAACTTCAATCCGTCATATAAAACACAATTACATAGTCAGGTCATAAGTTCTGTCACACAATAAAAACTTTTGAATTTAGAATGCTGGCCACAAAAAAGTTTATTTATATTGAATTCGAATTTCGAATTTTTCATGAAAATAAAAATGTGTACTTTTTAGAATTTTCCTCATTTTTAAATATGGAGTGGACACTTAAAGAAGACCGTGTCGCGGTTATTGCGTTGCATCGTTGCGGTTACGCGCCTATTTAGATTTTCGACTTACTGAAAAATTTGAATATAACCAAAAGATTCGTTTATCGTACCATAAAACAATACAATGAACACTCTAGTGTAGATGACAGGTCAAGAAGTGGTCGCCCTCGCTCTGTTAGGACTCCAGCAGTGATAAAAGCTGTGAAGGCACGAATTCAAAGAAATCCCATACGTAAGCAGAAACTGTTGGCCCTTCAGATGAGGTTAAGCAGGATCACGGTGAAAAGGGTGTTAAATGAAGACTAAGGGCTTAGGGAATATCGAAGAAAAACAGGACATCGTTTGGACGCTCGTTTAATGGACCTGAGACT
This sequence comes from Anania crocealis, assembly GCA_949315895.1. Lineage (NCBI taxonomy): Eukaryota > Metazoa > Arthropoda > Insecta > Lepidoptera > Crambidae > Anania > Anania crocealis. Next base: position 13,238,322 of record OX438872.1, read on the forward strand.
GAAGAGATGCCGCGCTTTGTTGAAGCGGTACGCGGGAAAAAAACATCGGGAAATTCTTTTTTCGGATGAAAAAATTTTCACCGTGGAAGACAAAATGATAAGGTGTACGCACACAGCAGTGAAGAAGCGAGCAATCGTATTCCGCGTGTCCAACGAGGTCATTTTCCATCCTCGCTCATGGTTTGGTTGGGAGTCTCTTATTGGGGCTTAATTGAGGTACATTTTTGTGAGAAAGGCGTAAAAACGAATGCAGTTGTGTACCAAAATTCAGTCCCCAAGAACCTTGTGGAACCTGTTTCTCATACCATGTTTAATAACAGGCACTGGGTATTCCAACAAGATTCTGCGCCAGCTCATAGAGCGAAAAGCACACAAGACTGGCTGGCGGCGCGTGAAATCGACTTCATCCGGTACGAAGACTGGCCCTCCTCCAGTCCGGATTTGAGTCCGTTAGATTACAAGATATGGCAACACACTTGGAGGAAAAGGCCTGCTCAAAGCCTCATCCTGATTTGGAGTCATTCAAGGCATCCTTGATTAAGGCAGCCGCCTATATTGACATGGACCTCGTTCGTGCTGCGATAGACGACTGGCCGCGCAGATTGAAGGCCTGTATTCAAAATCGCGGGGGTCATTTTAAATAAACTTTATTACCGTATGAATCTATATTTTATTACGTTCATTTTGCTATATAAATGGTTACATAAATAACAAACACGTCTAAATTATTTCATATTACACATGTGAGAGAACTTATGACCTGACTAGGTATATTAATAAAAAGCTTTTGCCTACGACTTTGTTTGGGCTGAATGAACAGTATTTTTATAAAATAAAATAAAAAAGTCTGCGTGTTTGTGTTACCTTAATGAGTTTCATTTTTTCTGATTTCCACAAAATGAATGTTATAAATAGTTACCCAATTTGAGATCCGCATTTATTTATTTAACTAGCGGACCCGACAGACGTTGTCCTGTCTTAACTATGAATATTGATTTCAAATTGGTATAATTAATAAAAAAAATATTTCAGATAACTGATTTATTTATAGTCATTGAAAATGCACTGGAAATTGTAACCGTTTTCAGCACGCATTCTGTCAATGTTATGTCAAACGCCATAATGTTACATTAACAAGTTTAAATTGTCAAAAGCGCTAAGGTTACATTACAAATAATTTAGTATGGTGATTAAGTTTTCTTAAATTTTCTAATTGTTCGCTCAATTTTCTTAATTTTTTCTTTCATAAGAACATTCTACTAACAATAACAAACAAAAGAAAAAAGAATTAGCGAAATCGATTTAGCCGTTCACGCGTGATGCGATGACCAAGGAAAATAGGGATTCATTTTTATACAGGGTGTAAAACAACCTAACGCAGATCCTGAAGCTACGTAATTTGAACATCCAACCAAGTCATATTACACAATATTATCGCTGGGAAATGATTTTTATTTTTAGGACTCAAAAAAATATTACAATTCATGGCACGCAATGTGCAGCAAAATCACCACTGTACTACTGTGTATACGTGTGTAGGTATGTATAAAAGCGTACGAGTTAACGGCCGCGGCGGCCGGCCACGCGAGCCGCGACGCTCGAGGCCGGCGACATACACAACGTTAGGCGGGAAGACAACTTTTATTGCAATTCAAACTGATAACTTTATACAAGAATGATAGGTTTTTATACGTCTCAATCACTCTAATAATCCTTTCCGAACTGGTCACTATTTTAAATCTTCAAATCCGCCATGATAACATTTTCACGATAAGAAATCTTACAAATCATACTAATTTTCTTACAAATTATTTCCGCATGCAAGCCTTTTTGATTTGATTGGTATTAACAAGGTTATACCAAAATTGGGTATAACCTTATTAATAACCTTGTTAATCACCTTGTCTCTTAGCACCTCCGTGTAGTTGTACCTTTATATAACTTAGGGATAGCTATGTCATGAGCTTTCAGAAGATAGTTTTAGTGAGGAGTTTGTGGATAAAAAGCGCTTTCAAAGCTTTTTGGGTCGCGTAGAGATTACTGTTGTGTGAGCTTTACGTCTTTTTATTGTACACTAGCTATTCCCGCGACTTTGTATGCATTGAATCTAATATTATCCTACGAGACGGTTTCCCTTTTTTTTCGGAAAAATTACACCAACCAGGTAGGTCTGAACCTTCTTGATACACATATAAAATATCGGAATAATTCGGTTACAAACACTCTGACACGAGAATTTTAAATTAGACGGATATATGAAATATTGATTGAAGACAAGTGACCTCCTTAAAAATTATTTTTTTCAAGATAATTCAGTAACTTACCTACACAATAATATAATTAATACATAGTATAAAACAGTCTCTTACCCATACGTGTCTGTCAGTAAGCTTATAGCTTTTAAACTATGCAACAAATTTAATACAAACACTTTTCGGAATGGAAAGCTATTTAATATATAATATTATCTCTTATTCGTTTGAATTTAAAGGGTTTATTCGAATGGTCATTTACAGACCTTTTGCTTTCATTCATGTTATATGGATAAAAAAAGTAAAGTAAAGTAACAGTCTATAATCATCCCACTGCAGGGAAAAGGCCTCCATCATTGAATTCAAGTTACCACAGCAATAATGGGTGCTGGCATAATCACCACGCTTGCCAAATGCGGGTTGGTGATCACAAACCCGAGCAATGTTCGAAAATTCGAAACTTTATGATGCTTGACCCGGCATTCGAACCCGGGACCCCGAGAGCTTGGCCCAGTATTTAAACCACTAGACCAACGGGGCGTTATTAATTCATTTTTAAAATAATGAAAACAATTATATTTCTTTTTGTTTTAATATGTTAACTTAAAACGATAATTTGAATAAACCCTCATTTGACTTAACATATTTACGAAATTCTGATTTGAAGCGGCCATTTTGCGTTTTCAATTAAAAATAATCACTGGCCCCAATCCGCTTAAACACTTTATTGCGAAAATAATACCCCAATAGTATGGACCACCGCTCATTCGAATTTCACGTACGATATTTTAAAGACCTCATATTTTTATTATCATATCTCAATGGTATAATAAAGATAAGTTTTTTTTTGTTTTTATATTTTTATAATCAACGGGCTTGCTCTTGACTCCATACTTAACTGTACGGTTAAGAAGAAGCCGAAGAAGTGGCATGTTCTCCCACACACCAGCGGAACACAGAGAAACTGTTTGGCGCTGGACTCCGGCAGGACGGTAGCATCCAGGCAGCCTCTTACGAAGCCTACCTCCGCAGAGGGATCTGTTAGCCGTCATGATTGGTTAAAAATCCAAAGATGACGATGCCCAGGGTGGACCACTAGAAGGTAGATCCCACCATCCCAAAAAAATGGTTGCCTGCAAAGTCGGTTTTACGGGCGAAGATTTTACGTGACAACGTCTTTTCACTACAGACACAGCTGACGATACTTTAACCACACGTGTGAACTTGTATTATGACGCTTTCTTGTTTTTCCAACGCCAAGAACGTTCGAGAAAGACAAAGACAGAGACACAAGCATGCGCCTATTCAATGCGCCTAATTCTCTAGTGCTGCGCGCGCGGCAGACCGATCATAGTTGAGTGGGAGAGAGACGCAAGGCATTCGGCGGGCCTCTCTCTCGTTCGGTGACTCATCGTAACGTTACCGAGCGTTACACTTTTTCATAAGTGACTCCCAGCCGCAACCTAATTTAAGACGTTGTCACGTCAAAAACCAGACAAATGCGAATCGAACTCGTGCACTGGAGGTTTCTAACACAATCCTGAGTCAACCGGGCTCAGGACCGATGTGAGTTACAGATCTGGCAACCTTGTAGTTAGGCCTGCATAGTCATTTTAACTTTTTTGGTTTTATCTGTGTCTTTTGCCTAGCAACATAGTTGTATGTAAAAAGTTTTGATTATGTTCTCGTTTGGTAGCCATCACCTTGTAATATTGTAAATAGTAATTCTAATACATTTATTCTATCTGCATAACGTGGTTTCTTTTGCGACGTCACACCCCCAATTCCGCTAATTTACAAATGGCTCAATAGAATCGTAATTGCATCTCAATAATTGCGTATTTTGACACATTTATTAAGGTAGTAATGTCAAAATATTCGATTGAGATGCAATTACGATTCTATTGAGCTTTTTGTAAATTAGCGGAATTGGGGCCCTGATCTCATATGTCCTGAGTTCGAAGTCCGGTTCGGGAAACAAGAATTTCGTATTTTCGAACATTGCTCGGGCTTGTGATCATCAACCCTCATTTGGCTAGCGTTTTGCCTGGTACAAATCATTGCCGTGGTAACTTGAATTCAATAATAGAGGTCTTTGCCCTGCAGTGGGAAGATAATAGGCCGTTACTATTTTTACTTGTCAAATGTAAAATGAAAAAACTAGACCCACTAGACAATCAGTAAAAGAAAAACTTTCTAACCACTGAACAATTGGGAGCTTCTTACTTGAGTCATATTTCTCTTCATGGTATTACATAAATATGATTAAATAGGCATGACGACATTATCAAAAATTCGACGATTTAATAAGGGAAAATACATCTTATTAAAATACTTTTAAACATTGGTTTATCTATACTTATATTATAAAGCTGAAGAGTTTGTTTGTTTGTTGGTTTGTTTGTTTGAACGCGCTAATCTCAGGAAGTGCTGGTACGATTTGAAAAATTATCTTTGTGTTGGATAGACCATTTATCGAGAAAGGCTTTAGGCTATATAACATCACGCTGCGACCAATAGGAACGAAGCATCAGAGATAAGCAAAAATAATCGCGATCATAATAACAGAAATTGTCGCGGACGAAGTCGCGGGCAACAGCTAGTATTTAGTAAAATAATTAAGATAATTATAAGATTTTAAATATTAACATACATTCCTCAATCGGCCATTTTGACTGAAACACCAATCAAAGCGGATGACGTCACGATCACATAAACTCCACTGACAATACTGTTATTCGCTTGTTGTGAATACTTACTACTGATTACGTGTTCTTGCACAACACTTTGGAATTCATTTTAATCGCACAAATTATTTAAAAGTTTGTTTACTTTCTTCGCTACGCATAGACACAATGACATGTTTACCTCATCGTGACATCACATCCGACGCCATGACACCTGTGAGTTATTTTACCGCAATATTGAAAAATTATTTAAAATAATTGCTTTCAACTTCGTTAAATCCACATAATTAAAAAGCAATTCAAAGTATTTCGTCACGCCTATTTGCATTAAGTTAAGCATGACACATGGCATTAGCTGCTTTATTTAAACTTTGACAGTTCGAAGTGTAATTTTTAGGGTTCCGTACTCAAAGGGTAAAAACGGAACCCTATTACTAAGACTTCGCTGTCTGTCCGTCTGGCCGTCTGGCCGTCTGTCCGTCTATCCGTCTGTCCGTCTGTCCGTCTGTCCGTCTGTCCGTCTGTCCGTCTGTCCGTCGCTCTGTCACCAGGACTGTATCTCAAGAACCGCGATAGCTAGACAGTTGAAATTTTCTCAAATTATTTATTTCTGTTACCGCAATAACAACAAATACTAAAAATAAAATAAAATAAATTCTTAAGGGGGCTCCCATACAACAAACCCGTTTTTTTGGCCTTTTTGGTACGGAACCCTTCGTGCGCGAGTCCGACTCGCACTTGGCCGGTTTATTTTATGAGATTACAATTATTATCTATGCCCGTATAGACAAGTGGCTCTCTAATATCGTTTACGCTAGACGAATAGATAACAAATGTATGGAAATGACATCAACAAACGATCGAGCGATCATAGACTTATGTCATTTTCATACATTTGACATTCGTCTAGCGTAAACGATATTGGATAACCACTTGTCTAACGGCCGGTCCCAATAATCAATCTATCGCCAGTTTTGACATTTCGGAGATAGGAAACTGTTTCTATCTCTGATTTTTCCGTCCAGAGAAACAAAGACAGAAGTTGTTTTCTATGTCCGATATGCCAAAACCGAAGATATATATGTTTTTAGGACCGGCCGTAAGGGTGCTGGTTCATTATCTTTATCGAAGTTACGGGTGTAATATTTTGACAATCAAATCGTCACAACTCTTAAGATGGACAGATGTTAGCCAAATCTCTTCTCAAAGTCTTTACCGGATTATAGCCGAAAGATAAGAACAAACATAAAAGAAATAATAAATGACACTTCCCGGGTCCCGGAGGGGACCCGTTCGAAAATCTCAGACGAATTATGACGTCATTTTTCGGGACCCAAGCCACAACGTAGGAGAGTGACGAATGGTCGCTTGAGTATCCCATTAACTATTATTATAATTGTACAATATTTAGGTTGTAACACACATTGTGACTTATCTGTTGTGGGAGATATTAATACAAATATATATTTACATTAAATTAGAATAAAGTAAAATTAAAATATCAGTATATAAACTTGAAAAATTATGTCTCAGGCGGGACTCGAACCCGCATCTCCTCGCATGCCGGGCGGGTAAAAAAAATTATAATAAAAGTACTTATTGCTAAACAATATTTCGGTGACTTTGTTTTTTTTTATGCTTACGGTACTTCATGGACTGAACTGTTATTACTTATTATAAACATTAGAATATGTAACTTATTTAACTAATCTCAAAAAGAAATTTTCCTAACCTTAGATTTTAATAATTCCTTTGCGTGTATTTGATAGCTTGTAATTTTATTTATTTAACAACGTTATCTGATATACTCGTATATAAATATTTTGAATAGATAAATTTGGACGACCATTTGGATCAGCGGTAGTTAACGCTGCTTCTGAGCCATGGGTCGCGGGTTCGATCCCCGCACAGTTCAAATATTTGTGTGCATGAACATGTTTGTTTGTACTGGTTTGGGTGTTTTCTATGTATTATAAGTATGTATTTACAAAAAAAAAAGTATATAAGTAAGTTTATCGGTTGTCTAGTACCCCATACGACAGGGTACTTAATAGTACCTTAATTTGGGACTAGATGGCTCAGTGTGGCCCGGTGAGGCATGTCTTAAATATTTATTATTTATTTATTTATTTATTTATAAAGTTTATTATGACATTTTGCCTTAACAAAATTAAAAGTATACTTACTTAATTGAACGACAAAAATGAATAACTTGCAAAACTAATCAATATTTGTGTCGCTAGAAAACAAACGTTGCTCGTATATTTTAATACCAAACTCTGATATTTAAAACAATGCTACTGTTCATATCCATATTACGTCGTCACCAAGGGTTGTAATGTCAAAAGGTTCAGGATATAACCAGATGGAGCCTTTTAAAAATAATTACCTTTGTAATATGATATTGTTTTTTTAAAGGAAATATAGAATTACCTAACAGGAATATTTTTTATTAATAGCTCTTTTAATGTTAAAATTTCTTAGATAAGATTGTCAAGTAAACGAATTTTCTATTGGCATTTTAAGCGCTCAGTTGTTGCAGTGGTGCGGTGGCCCGTCTACGTACCTAATTATCACGGGCTCGATTCCTGGTAGAGACAATTAAGGAAACGACGAACAACGAAAAAAAATCTATATAGTTCTCTAAATGGTTAGTAGTTAATTAAACGTATACATTTAGATTGTAGAGAACTTAAAATAAACACTTATATTGATACCCCATAAAACCAATCCATCGGTCAATACATTGATATATTCACGACAAACACACAAAAAACTCCCCCATAGGCTATACAGCTACCATTAGATTCATATCCATTTGCTTCTTATTCATTTTTTATACCATGACCATCTCCTGAAATGCAATGGCTTTTCCGCCTTTCTTGTAAGCTATATTTCATGTCGACATCAGATATTCAGACGTAAAACAACTGTGCCTCTCTTTCTGACTACATTTGTTTATTCGGAAAAGAAATATACTGAGACATTCAGATAAAATATACGTATCTGGAATTGTTAGGGCGCATTGACATCACTACAGGCGTCAGCGGGGGTTTACATGGATCGATTCGAATTAAATTAAATTATTTAAGTACTTTTTTACTGGATAATGAAACAGTGTTAGAAGGTTATTGATAATTTGATTTTTTAACTGCACGTATACAGCCTAAAAGATTGCTAAGGATATAATATTTTAAAATATTATTTGTTCAATTAATTTCATTTACTTAATGTTCGTGAGCTATATTTGCTCCGTAGTAATCTCTGTATCTCTTTACCGTTTCTTTGTGTTTGTATATTCTTTAACTTGCCTTCAGTGCGGGTGTAACTATTTTTCTTCTATTTTTTATGCGGTTGTTCTGTGTGATGAAAGAACAATAATATTTATTCAAAGTAGACTTTAATAAAAATGAATAATATAAAATTATTAATGTCGGTTACAAGAATACTTTGAAATACGTTAGTATTACTGAAGGTATTTTTTGTATTAAATTTATTAATTTTTAATTTAACATGTTATGTTTAAGTAAAAATATCAGTTTTATTGTAGTCTAGCCTTAGTAGCCAATTGCTTAAGCCTTAGCCTATGCCTTAGGTTAATTTTACGCTAGGATTTTGAAAATGTGTAAATTTAATATTTAATATACCCAATAGAGTATCCCATTAAAACAATAAAAAACTACAGACCATGGACCGCTAAATAAGTAGCGTTGGAATCGTAACATGTAAGCCCTATTTAACCTTTGCAGGAGTTACGAATAAAGTGGGAAATCGGGCGATATCATCAGTTTCCGCGATAAGGGTTGGAAACGATGGAATTTATGCCGCTTTGTAAATGGACTTTTTGGTATTGGTCCAGTCTCGTGAAGTATGTTTTGGGTTGTTACGGCGATACATCACTACAGCAAAGTGATACGTATTTGGTGTTCTGTATATCTATATTATAAATAAATAAATTAATGTGTACAACGTCACATACATTGCTCTTATCCCAAAGTCAGTTATTTATAGTACTCCTATTGTGGAAATCCAAAACAACGAAGGTACCACATACACCTAGAGAAAATGTACTCTTTTCTACATTGACCTGTCCGGGAAACGATCCGGGACCTCGGAGTAGGTGACATCTTTAAACCGGTGTGTACGCCATCACTCCACGGAGGTCGTCAAAGTTGATCTATATTATAGGAGAAGTCTGTTTCTGTTAATGCAATGTCCTCGACGACTACCGGCATAGTCGGTTTTCAAGGTGTCGCCTGCTCCGAGGTCCCGGGTTCGATTCCCGTACGGGTCAATATAGAAAAAAAGTGTTTTCTTTTTACATTTTCTTGGGTCTTGGTGGTGCCTTCGTTATTACTGATTTCCAACATACGAGTTAATAGTTACTCAAATTGGGATCAGAACAACGTATATGATGTTGTTCACAACTATTTAAAACACAAATTTTTTTTTATTTTTTTTCCTAGCTGTTCACTCTGAACAACGTCCCCACAGTCTGTATCGGTGTGTGAGTAGTGACGCATGAGTGATCCCTCCATCGGCGGTAGCATCAAGGGGCGAACATGATCACGGTAGAACATGGCGCTTGGCTGATCATTTCTCCCGTGATCATGGCGCTTGCAACAGTGCCGAAATATCGGAAACTCATAGTGGATCAGACCGGAATTAAATAATAATAACCAGCAAGGGATCAGATTAGGGGATCCGACCGAAAAAACTCATAAATAAGGTACGTGGTATAAATCCCGAATCAAATAACTCTAGTGATAGTGACCATGAAAGTTTAAATCATATATTGTTTAAATGTTTGTTCTTAGCAAACTAGCTAAATTAAGACTTATATTCAGAACGCAAATTGTACATTAACCGACTATTAATCATTCACAAACAAGCAACAAAGAGAACAATTCAATGTAAACCTATAAAAGCAGTATCGTGTATTGGGTGTGCAAAAAATAACGTTTCCCTGGCAAAACTACAATGAATTTCCGAAAGCGGCAATTACTTAGGGACGCGATATATTTGCTTAGGTGTAAGCCGCGTTAATACTCGACGAGACGGGGACGATGCGACGGGAAAAATCCTATTGGATCTGGAAATGTTATTTTAAGGAAACTCTGTCTTCCTAGTACCTAATACCTATGTATCTAAGACAAAGTTGTGTTTGTTAATTAAACTATGCACAATATTTAATTGACTGCAAAAAATACTTTGTTTTTCATAGTGTTTGTACGAAGGACAAAGTTATATTTGCGGCTGTTAGAAATGTGCTATTTCTCAAAAACTACTGGTTTGATAATACCGGTTTGCAGAAATAAAACAGATTTTAACTGATTTTAACTCGCGATCCTTACTCGAAGGCAGCGTTTATTACCATTGAGCCAAACCGGTCGTCTAAAGTGTAACATTGACAATATTTCGACTACTAAAGCACAAACGCGTATATCCGTGATCTAGAATATATACGCACTTGTATTGGGCGTATTCAAGTTTGTCCGCTGTCACTTCTGTCCCGTCTCTTCTACACAAGATTAACGGCTTATAATCATACCACAGCAGAGCAAAGCCCTCTATCATTGAATTCAAGTTACCACAGCAATGATGGGTACCTATAGGCATAATCACGACGCTTGCTAAAGTAGGTTGGTGATCACAAACTCGAGCAATGTTCGAAAATTCGAAGCTCTTGTTTTCCGACCTGGGGATCAGACCAGGACCCTGACATCTTAGTCCGGTACTAAAACTACTCGACCAATGGGGCATTATGTGACCCTTACACTAAATATTTACAAAACTCAACAGAACCGTATCTCCATTGGAAAAGAGCTAACCACGAATACTAGTTTCTAAAATTGTACGTTGTAAACCGTCCTTGCTAAGTGGCCAGGAGAGTGCTTAGCGCGAGTCAGTGACATCTTCGCTGCTGAAATGAGAGCTAGATAAATACGAACACTTACACTACACGCACTTAAGAGCAAGTGGTTTCTATCATGGGTAAACGAAAAGAAGTGTAAAAATAGTATTCGCTTAAAAATAAATAAATATTCTATTACTACTCTGGGGAGAGCCTTTACCCTAGAGAACGTGACCCCAGATTGGTGGATAGGAGAATGAATGAGAACAGAAGAAGGGTAGGAGGGAAATAAAATACCTACCGCGAACCAAAAAGGTTGGAGAAACAACTTCGTTACCAAACCCTGCCAGGGAGTTTCTTCGACATATTCGGAACAGAAATCCTGGGTTGTTAGGTCTGAAAGTTCATTAGAGAAGACGGTGAAGGAACCCATTGCGGTAAACAAAATTTGGAAGTGTATTAACTGTCAAAATTTAGGTAAACTAACTTTGTCTTCCTCTGCCGTGTGAAATAACCGCACCACCCTATTCCTTTACAAAGGTATCGCAAGAGGCGGCTAAAGGAGTACTACAAAAGACGGGCAGCAACGTCTTTTCTCGACTATGGTTTGGTGATTAAGGCAAGGCGGGTTTGCCTTTTGAAAACTGAAGCTTGGTCGCTAAATATTGGTCGCATAAGAAGGCTCACGGTGGGCGATGGAGAGAGCAATGCCTGGCAGTAAGTAGGACACATAGTAAGAAAATCCGATGGCCGTTGGGGCGGAAAGGTTCTAAAATGGCGTACTTGCACTGGACGACGATCTGTGGGTATGCCGATGATCTGGCGAAGGTCGTTGGAAGCCGCTAGATGCGGGTAGTGTGCGACTGATTGTTGTGGATTTCCGTAGGGGATACCATAACTATCCTCTAGCAGTGGGCGTCGTCAGGATTAAATGATGATGTTGACTTCATCTTCGTAATCACCGCTGGACATAGGCATTTCAACCAAACAAACTTTGAGGTACGTTTCTTATTCTATTGTACAAAAAAAATACCCTGCCTGACCTAACACTAAAAAGTTAAGCCCAGTTCAAAAAAAATTATGTAAGTCAAGAAACCATCCATCCACTGGGTCAAGAAGCCCCAATTTCCATCCACTGATGAACATCTCCCGAAAAATTCTAAATCACCTCCTCAGCTATAATCCTAATTACAAAACCGCAGAATTAAGTTGCGTCGCAAAAAACCAAGTTGATCGCAAAAACTTCACGAAATTCTGGATAATTTCCTCATACATACAAAACTCGCTAGCTATCGTGTCACGGTGCGGTGATTAATTTATAATTTATTGCCATTTTAACTTCAAACTTTGGTTTTACATCCTGAGGCTCTACTAAGCAACATGAAGCACATATTATACGGATATCTGTGTCTCTTTCCGATACTAAGACATTGGTATGAGTAAAAGAGGTAGATGTTCTCGAATAGTAGGACGTTAAGTTGCAGAGTTAGGTATCTGGTCACGTTGTTCATAATAGAATTCAAAGTATGTCAATTTCCCACCTACGTTGTAATATTACACTTTTTAGAATAGGTGTCAATAATCCAAATTGTGACATTGCCTGCAATAGCATATTTTTTATGAGTTACCGATATTTTAATTTATATTTTTTTAACTTTTTTTTGGAACAAAGTAGACACAGTTACCGGGTTTGATACTGAATATCAACAGTTATAATAATTAAAACACGTTTTTGCGTTGACACACCTCCACCACTCAGTAGGAAAAAAAGCTTACCACCTATTGTCAGACCTACTAAATAAAATTTGCAAAATACTAAGGTGAACTAACTGTATGTCTGTAGCACTCCCACTAGAGTAGCAATCTAATTTTTTAAAATGTTGAGATTTTAAACTTTGATCTTGTTAACTATTGACTTATTAAGCTGCTGACATTCTGAAGTGTTGAGATTTTGAATCGTTGGTCTTACGGTGTTGATGTTTGAAATGTCGATATTATAACTGTTGATATTCAGTATCAAATTCACAGGTACCTACACATTTTTAATACCAGGCAAAAAGATAAACTTTTCGTTCCAGGTTTCTGACTGTAAATCCTTTTTTTAAACATTATAATTGAATAAGGCTGATTACTAACCAAGTATCTTTCTTGCGCTGCTTTTTCTAGATACTAGTTGTGAGAAGAACAAGGAGTGTGGGTACCACAAGTGAGAGTAATATGTAACCTGCATGTAACTTAATATTAGCCTAACGCAAGAACGCCATGATATGTTAGAACATTGATTCCCAAACTGATTCAGAAGGGGGGACTCAACTGAAGTCAATAAAATGGGGATTCATACAATTCGTAAGAGAGGGTTCACAGAAACTTATCTTGTTTCGATACTAAATAACTAAAATGTTGGCAGGACTTTGCTCGTCAAACTAGATCGACAATACTTTTATATTTGAATAAATACGACAAGGAAATATTACCGTTTTTATTTTAATTTTTACCACTCCAAGTGGGACTTTTCTGAATAAAACAGTGTGAGTTGATCGGTTTCTTGTGCTGCGAGTAAATGTCATGAATGAAATTGGATAGTATAGTATTGGATGTCAATCGCTCGGATAACGCAATCAAATATTAATCAACCATTCCAATCTTACTTTGTGTTCGAAAAATATGAATTTGTGATTTGAACTCAGCCGCAACGCTAAATTCCATATTAAATTTAATCTTTGCAGTTTTAATGACTAAAATAAAACAGGTTCACCGGAATCAACCGAATTTTAAAAGTGGACCATTACAATGAAGTTTGGGAACCTCTATGTTAGAACGTAACATAGTAACAAAACAACAAGACTTTTATTACTGGCTATAACTTTAAATATAAGAATGGCTGGGACATGTTATTTATGATTATTGTCGTTGTAGTAGAGGTAAATACAGATGGTTCATTTCCTACACTTTTTCTTTGCATTATCTAGGAGTATATAATCTGATTCTATGGGCTTGCTCTTGACAACATATTTAACTCCAGGGTTAAGAAGAAGCCCAAGATGCAGCGAGCTTACTCAGAAAGTGGCACTGGTCCTCCCACACACCAGCGGAACACAGAAAAACTGTTTGGCACTGGACTCCCGCAGGAGGGTAGTAGCATCCAGGCGGCCTTTTAGGAGGCCTACCACCGCAGGGGGATCTGTTAGCCGACATCATTGGTTAGGAAACCAAAGATGCCGTTGCTCAGAGTGAACCACTAGGACGTAGATACCACCACCACCACCATTCTACCATCTGGTTACAGTCGTGCTTCACAAGGCATGTTAAGCTTTTGGTCTCGGCTTCTATCAAAAGATGGAAGTTGCAAGGACAAGTCACGTTAGAAACCTGTTACAGGTGGCTTAGAAAGCCCTGACATCAGACTATGAGACTATTCCGAAAAACGGCTCCAACTGTTTTCGTGAAAATTAGTATGCAGGAGGTTTTTAGGGCGATCAATCGATCTAGCATGGTATTATTTAAAGACAATGTTATTTTATCCATGTTTTTTGTCACTGAAAAACTTCTACAATATAGACCTGGTGCTATAATAAATGTAAAACATTTTTTTAGTAATTTTTCTCAAAAAATTCAGCTGAGTTTCTTTCACATTCATATTCCCGTTTAATATACTAGATCCTTAACTACTGTTCCTTTCATATCTAAGTTTAAACGGAGTTCAAGAAATATTCCATAAGTTGGGTGAGGATTCAGAGGCAGTGCGCGGTGGTGCGAGACCGAAAGGGGCAGATGGGAAAAAAGGGATTTGGGGTGTGGCGCTTGTGATCGCGATTAAGTTACACAATAAATAATGCTTCTGTTTTTAAAAATGTTCTTTATGGAAATAAAGTGCTAATGTAAACAGAAAATACAATTCGACAAAAATTTCGACAGCCCTACTTAAACCTACAACTTTTCGCTTGCCGTAAGACTGCTCTAACCATTGAGCTATTTGATTTAGACATTTGGTGTTTTGACTAACTATTGTGTCAATGTTTGACAACCTCCTAGTAAAGCGGCATACAAACCAGTTTCCAAGGTGTCATCTGCTTCGACTTAACGGACTCCATTCCCGGGTGGATCAATGAAGAAATAAAGGTATTTTTATATTATTTACTTGGGTCTGGGTGTTTGTGGTACCTTGTTGTCTCTGATTTCCTTCGTGTAACAAGTGCTTTAAATATATGTTATGTGTGTCCACATTTACTCATTTATTATTTAATGGTTAGGCAGACTTGAAACTTGAACGTTACTATAATAACCGACGTTGCTTACATAATTGTACAGCTTAAGTGGCAGTGGATAGGACACAGGTCAGAAAAGTCCCGAAATAGCGACCGCACGCTAGACGACGAATTGTGAGTTGGCGCTGCTCCTGATGCGTGGACGGCGTGTGGCTGACTTAATGATATACCATGTACCAAGAGAAAGGGCCGTCTCGAATTTTTAAGTTTTATCAGTCACTGAATTTATAGTTAGTCAAAAGGTGTGTTAGACAAAGGGTTCATGCATAAATAGTTGTTGTTATAATGTTTCAATTTCTGAAGGTA
Source organism: Anania crocealis (assembly GCA_949315895.1). Taxonomy (NCBI): domain Eukaryota; kingdom Metazoa; phylum Arthropoda; class Insecta; order Lepidoptera; family Crambidae; genus Anania; species Anania crocealis. The sequence continues at coordinate 13,253,686 of OX438872.1, forward strand.
TCTTAAGCTTTTTTGTCGCTGGAACAGAGGACACGCCCTTAGCACAAAGAGGGCGCAATTCGGGCGCTTTCGTTATTCGGACGCGGGACGGCAGTCACCTGATTACGCGCTCCGGTGGCTGAGTGGGCGGGGAAACAGTCGATATTGTTCTTATCGATATTACTAAGGAACAAGCCAGTGCCGTGTAAACATCATTATAAAATTGTAAACAAAAACAGCTTTGTCAAACACGATAGCAACGTTTGTAGACCGTGTGATGCAGACCCCTTCCTATCCAATGGGTGTCGCAACAGGCGAATAAAGAAGTATTGCCAGAAGATGGACAGCTTCTGCGTTTTCTCTTCACAATTTACCTAACTATAGTAGTGGTCCAGTTGCTGTTTAGCAGTTAGGCCATCTTTTGGCTCTTTTGTTATTTGGACGTAGGATGGCAGTCACCTGATAATACTCTCCGGTGGCCCAGTAAGCGCGGAACAGTCGACATTTTACGTATCGATATTACAATACTGACACTTTGCGACAAAACAGGGTCATGTTCCACAAAAATAGTAAACCACCACTCCTCATCTTATGACTCATCTTTAGACTAAGAGAGCGCAGCAATGTCTTCTCTCTACCAGGGGCCAAACTGCAATCAACACAGGCCTGTCCAGCGTGTGACTATATTAATGAATTTATAGTCAGGGATTTGCATTTTCTGTAAAAACTGTTAAATATTTGTGGAAATATTTCTTTCGGATGTCGGAGGTACATATCCAAAATCATTAACAGAATTGGATACAGCATTAAGTTATGAATAAATTCATCGACATCATCAGTGATTTTAAAACCGGTCATTAATCCAATATCTAACCATTACATTCACAATTAAGATTATTTTCAGTGAGGTAGGCGAGATATTGGATGTTGGATTGCTGACTTGAGATCGGCATTAACTTAGGAAATACATAATATGTCGCTTCCTAGCAAGTTAAATAATCATTTCGTGGCAGCTTAATTAAGGCAACACAGTAAAATTGTACAATTTGCGAACGTTTTTATGCTATTGAATGTATACATATGTCTTGTAAGCTGTCCCTAAATAAGTAAATAAATAAACTATTAAATGTTTATATTTTTACCAGTCACATTTACTTTTTCATAGTTACGTAGGGATTTTATCGATACCCATCTTAACCCCATCCTTAAAAGCATTCTGGCAGCTTTAAGTGAGCATTTGGTCCAGTGGCGACCTCTGTGCTTACATCTACAATTCTGAGTATATGTAAGGAGGGCGTTTAAACGCGAGCTTTTTCTAGCTAAAGATTAAGGTGGGAATTATCGGCATTTTAGATTTGAAGAGATTCTGAAAAGAAACCGAGGGTAGAGTTTTTGGGTCGACATCTTACTGCGACTGAAGTTTATAAAAAGTTAACTGTTTTTTTTATGACTTTGGGACAATTTCTGTTGAAAGACTTGAAGTTTGTAGATTTAGGCTAAGCCAAGCTTCACAACAAGTTTTCATTATGAAAATGTTTATCAAATTATATCTTTGGCGAAAACCATTGAAAGATAAACAAAAAAAAGGTTATTTATCACTAGTTGCAGGATAGTGATAACACACTCGAGCAATGTTTGAAAATTCAAAACTTTTTGTTGCCCGACGCGGGGATTAAACTCGGGACCCCTAGATCTTGGCCCGGTATCCAAACCACTAAACGAAACGTGGTACAAACCCCGAATCAATTAACTCGAGTAAAAAAACATGTACCACTTTGTAACTAAACCATGTCTGAAAGAGATCGCTTTCAGTGATAAGACGGCCTACATTTCACACCTCTAAATGTATCTCTTGTGGTTGTAGACCAACAATAAATATCGATCCATTTATCTACTTACCACGTACCACTTTGTTACTACAAATATCTCTCAACAAATTAAATCAAAGCTCAGCAGTGGTTTTCTTTGTGGAATTATCAGTGTGTTCAAAGCACAAAAGCTTGCCCAATCCAATGCATTCAAGACACGAATCAATGCGTCTTTGGTTCTGACATGATTGTGCATAAACCTCACCGCACACAGAACCACGTCAGAGACAAACACAGTTAACTGATTGTGAATGAATGAATGGTGGAATCTCTTAACAGAAATGCTAAATTTTCTATGCAGCTGTAACTAAAGCCAAGATGTGAAAAGTAAGAAAATATGTGACCATTCACATTGTTAATTGAATGAATGGATGAGTGAATGAACGAATGGATGGATGGATGGATGAATGAATGAGTGAGTGAATGAATGAAAGAATACTCCTTACTCACAAATCAAGAATATCACAGACGATTTTTTACTTTGAAATGTACAACAAAGGCGGTCTTATAACCAACAACGTTTTCTTTTAGGCAACTGACGAAAGTTGCGGGAAGCTGAGGGCGCGGGACCGATCGTTGTGGAGATCATAAGTAAGTAGTAATTAGAAATACTCCCACGCCCTTCCGAGATTTGAGGACCTCCGTGGTGGAGTGGCGTACATACCGGTTTTCAAGGTATCGCCTGCTCTGAGGTCCCGGATTCGATTCTCGGACTGATCAATGTAGAAAAAAAGTGTTTTTCTACATTTTCTCGGGTCTGGGTGTCGTTGTTTCAGATTTCCATAATACGAGTGCTTTAAATAGTTACTCAAATTGGGATCAGGACAATTTGAAACAAATACAGGTAGATCAACTTAAAACGAGATAACTACTCGTAGTTAAAATGCGAATGCAATTCTCGATATCTGACTGCAAAGTGGAAAGTTGGTTTTAACTTTCCACTTTATGCAGTTTGAAACCTAAAATGCGAAGTTTGTCTGTGTAATATAATATTTCTGACTTAAGTTATATTAAGTTAATAAGAATACAAAACTTAAGTGGAAATCAAGAAGTCTTCTAGAAGTTTCCAATGTGATACGATATACATATATTGTACAAGGACACGCAAAACTGTCTACCATGCGGACCAGTTTCGAGAAATATAAATTCTGGTGTTGATAGAAAATAGGGTTCGACATGAACCCACGACTTTTCGTTTACCGGGCGACTGTCTTACCGTTTGAGCTACCAAGACATTGCTGGTGTCGATAAATTTCTTAAAAACCTTACGCTGTTAGCCAGCGAAGTTCCATTTATTTCTTCGGTTATGCACCTCCAACATTTGAGAGAAATATTTTTACAATTATTAACCAATCTTGTTCAAGCGGAATAGAGTCTTATTTGTTTTGCACTTTGGAAGATAGAGCTCTCGTTCAAATGTAACAGCCTGTATGCTAGCCTCAGATCATATAAAGAAGAAGATATGAAATTGCTCGTAAATCCTTAGCGAACCCGTGTCTCCGAATTATTTATGTGTGCAACGCAACTACAATAACTCGATACATTGCGCATTCGCATAGTACTCACAACACAGCTAGTTAATATCAAGCCTTCAATGTATATTGTGCCGATACAATTATCGTTACATGGTTGTTTTCATTAAATATTTCGGTGCGGAGTGCAAATAGTTCTGTTTGCCCATATTGGATTCGCACGCGCCACGCCCCCATTTCATATCTATTTCCTTATATGATCTGAGATGCTAGCATTTTTTCTAACGAACGTCTCAAACAGAAAGTCGTCTTATTTTTACAAATCTCTTCTTTCATTTTCCTCTTATCGAAATATTCCTTCAGATCCTAAAATCCCTCATTTAATCCGGCCCTCCCGTTTGAAGGCTCTACTTATGATTATTTTATAGCTTTTTTATGTGGCTTTACTCGCGTTAATTTCAATATGTGACAGAAACATGTGCATAAGATGTACAGGGTTAGTCAAAATAATGATTCTAATACTAAATGATACTTTTCTTTTCCAGAATAATATAGTAAATAAAAATATATAAAATGTTACATACTGTTTTCTTGAGTTTACGCGAACATTATACATTAAAATAAAAGATGTATTTACAAATTTTAAATTCGCGTTTATTTTGGTTTGACCCTACGTGTCAAACACTAGGTACTTATACAGCGTTCATGGTCAAAGGTAGACTTAGTTGTTATTAATTGTCTTATATTACCTACTTGACGTAAATATATATCTTTATTACTTGTTTTATTTGACCCCGTTAGGACAACACATGTCCAGTTTCGCAGATTGTCCAATGATGGAAAAAAGACGCTGCTCGTCATCTTCTGATCATCGCTCATAGCTACCTTCTGAAGGAACATCTTTAGTTTCTTACAATAAAAGAATGAATTGGGTAATAATTCTACTCAATCATTCTGCCAGCATCACACGGCAAATACCATACATAGGTATTTGAAATTTGACTCGGTAACATTACGTTACGAAACATTTTCCTCACAGCAACGAAAATTAATTCAAACGAACTTAATACATGTCGATGTAATTAGACTCACTTTGGAGCTTCTAATTATGGCGTTATTTAGAAATAAACGACTGAATCTGATGTAAGGGAGATCGTAATTGATTTGGAGGCAGTAGGTTCGTTTCTTTAGATGTTTGTGGAGTAAGTAAAACTAATAGAGAATTAGTGATTAGTGCCATGGGGTGCCGGCTTAATAAAATAATAGCGCCGCCCCTTCCCTTCCTGTGGGCGCCGTAAGAGGCGACTAAAGGAGTACTGCCAGAAGAAGACGAGCAGCAGCGTCGTTTCTCTTCTATTGGCCAAACTGCGATCACCAGCCCGCCTGCCAAGCGTAGCGATAATGGCAAAATTCTCCTCTTGGAGACGCCTGTGCCCAGCAGTGGTCTGATATTGACTGATAATGAGATCATGTCTTGGTGGCAGACTAAGCGGTAGTGCCGAGAGTAATCGTTAACAAATAAACAATTTGAATTTGAATATTGAATTCTTTAAATACTTCAAAGGGGAGGGTTATAATTGAGTGGAGTAAAAATTGTAATGCTGAGGGGCTAATCAATTAGAGGTCCGTGATTTAAAATGTGTATATTCACTACACGTTACCATTGGCAAGTGCGGAAGACTGCCAGACAGTGAAGCCAACACAAATAAAATGTAACAATTGTACCAAATTACAAAATTTACATGTTGGTGTTGCCAACAAAGAGGAGGGAGAGGTTTGCAGCCTACAAAAAAAAACAAATGACAAACCAGCAATTTTAAGCTAGGGCTTAGCGAGGAATTACCAATAGATTAAATATTCAATGAAAATCGATTATAAAGTTACATCCTTAACATGCATAAATTGGGATAGTAAGGTATGTCCGTTTGTTGTTGTAATCAATAACAGCTTATATTAATAAAAAGTTTATTTCACAAGAGCGTACTGTTTCCATTTGCTATTAGGTATGACAAGACGTCCCATTAATTACATTTGCCTTGTTAATCTTTGATATTAAAATTTATTCAACAAATAATTTGTGAAATTTCGGCATATATTAGATGTTTTGTTTTAATGATGCGAACTGAATGGCCTTGAATAGTAACAATATTGACTTTAATTGACCCGTAGGACATTTCAGGAAATCGTGTCTTGTTAATTGAAAGGTGATTCTGAAGTTCGATAATAGAAAAAGAAATGATGTTTTAATATTAATTTAAGTTTGTTTATACAAAAAGATTTCATCGAGACAGTTATTTTGTGATTATTGCATATTTAAAAGATAAATCGACTATCAAAGATACAAAATTTCAATACCAACTTATTTAATTTTTATATTTAAACAAGTTGTGTGAAAATATGATATTGCTTGTAACTAAAAGGTAAAGATATCGCAATGAGAACCTGTAATCTCCATGATATTTTTTAATCATGTCTACACTTGGACTTCTAATGATTTGTACTTTTGTAAAATATAATGTGCAAAAAAGAATAAAATATTGTCATTATAGATGAATGAATGAATGAATGAATGAATAAATGTTTATTTGGCACTTCGAAAAAAAGTTTACAGAAAAAAAATAATTAGGTACAATGAATGTGCCAAAAAGGCCCCCACTCAGCATTAGTCGCAACAACCTAAGGCATACTGCGACGCTGATTTTCAGTGGGAGCCCAGTAGGCACTGGAAAAAAAAACATATATACAAAACAAATTAAAATTAAAATTAAATTATTTTACAAAAATTAAAAAATCAAAAATCAAAATTAAAATAAAAAAAAACAGTGGAATCACAGAAAAAACAATACAAAAAGAAAACAAAAAAAAAGTCATTGATGGGAAAAAAATAAATATAATATAAATATAATATAAGAAAAAAATAGATGTACTTTTTGTATAGAATTCAACATTAAATATGTTTTGAAAAAAAAAACTTGTATAATTTCGTAAGTTTTGGTCGTAGCTCAAAACTGATTACTTATTTCGTTTTGTTTTATATCTACATGTTTATCTATTGGTAACTTTCCTCATTATACACTCAGTTCTTACTGCCCTGTTTTTTAAATGAAAGTGCTTTTTAGTTACTTACAGTATGGTCCATTAAGAATAAATTTTCGTAATAAGGAGGATACAGCATTTTTTTCTAAAAAATCTAAAGTATCATCTGAATTTATCTAAGTAAATTGTTATAACCCAGGCTGCCACTGCCATTAAGAAGAGAAAGGTTACCGGCTACGGCATTTGCATACCCTCGGATAGCATGGCGGTTCTCAAAGCCCTGGAGAGCAACATCATCACATCCAGTCTTATGAACGAGTGTCACCCGGCTCTTGAGGATTGTAACTCTACAATGGATCAAAGGACACAGCGGCTCCCTGGGTAATGATGCCGCAGACCAACTCGCTAAAAGGATCGAATCTCACGGTATAAGTCCCACCCAAGCAACACCTGCCTATCCCCTTTAACTAATATAGGTCATGGCTGCGACATCAAACCCTAGTCAAACACAACGATCGCTGGGCTAACACCAGCAACTGCAGACAGTCCAGTGAGGCCATGCCGTCTCTTTCACCACATCTGGCTCGCAATTTATTCACCCTAAACAGGAACGACCTTCGAAGAGTAGTGGGATCACTGACTGGACACATCCCCCTAAATAAACATCTCTTTACCATTAATCCCACAGACAGCCCCATATGTAAAGGCTGCCTAGAACAGGCAGAATCGGCTGCCCATGTGATTTTGGAATGCACAGGGGTCTATCGGGCATCTATCCTCGGCACACCGAGTTCCCTTTCAGTAGCCTGCGAATCAATTAAAATCAGTTTTATTTCTGCAATAGGCCCCTGGAGGCGCTTTTACACGTCCCAATATTTAACCTACCACTGCTTCGGGACAAATGTGGGCTAGTGCCGAGAAGAAGCAGCGCAAGAAACTCGGTCACTATTGTCAGCCTCTTTTTAAATAAACATGTTTACATAAGATATATGCCAGTGCGAGCTGATACAATTTAAAGCCAAACGTTCCTATCATTTATATAATCATCAATAGTGTAATAGCCCTTTTTCATTAAAACAACTTTGATATATGATTTGAATTTATGTACGAGTACAGGGAGGTCAGCAATTGACAGTGGTAATTTGTTGAAAATACGGATACAATTTCCCATGAACGAATTACCTACTTTTCGCAGTCTGAATCCTGGAACGGCAAGTTTATCTTTATTTCGGGTATTGAAATTGTGTACGTCACTATTTTTGACAAAAAATTCGAGGTTTTTACGGACGTACATAATGTTTTCGAAAATGTATTGAGATGCAACTGTTAGTATGTTGATCTCTTTGAATAGCTCTCTTAGAGAGTCACGGGGTCTAAGGCCGTAAATAGCCCGCACAGCACGTTTTTGCAATATAAAAATAGACTCAATATCTGCCGCTGAGCCCCATAACAAAATTACGTATGACATTATACTGTGAAAGTAGCTAAAATATACTAATCTTGCCGTTCCAACATCAGTCAATTGTCTTATCTTTCGCACAGCATAAGCAGCAGAACTAAGTCTTCCAGACAGAGACCTGATATGAGCACCCCATTGCAGTCGAGAGTCTACAGTTATACCTAAAAAGGTAGAGGAGTCTACTGTGTCTAATGGCTCATCTTTTACAATAACATTTGTGGCGGAAAACCTTACATTAGGCAAAGTAAATTTAACACATTTTGTTTTTCTTGCATTAAGCAAAAGATTATTCGTAGCAAACCAATGCAATAATTTAGAGAGGGTATTGTTAACATCGTCAAATGATAATTCGCCCCTCTTAATTTTAAAAATTATTGAAGTGTCATCTGCAAACAATACCATCTCACAAAGATTATACATATAATATGGAAGGTCGTTAATGTATATTAAAAATAGCAAGGGTCCTAATACTGATCCCTGAGGGACACCCATGATAAGGGCCGACCCTGAAGACTCAGTTCCATCAATGCAAACTTTTTGTGTTCTACCTGTGAGATATGAGTTAATTAAATCCAACGAATCATTCGAAACACCATAATGTCTGAGTTTTTTAATTAACGTTTTATGGTCCACACAATCAAATGCCTTTGACAGGTCACAAAAAACACCTATAGCATCTAACCTACTCTCCCAAGCATCGAATACGTGTTTTAGAAGTGCTACTCCCGCATCAGTGGTATTTCTACCTTTCCTGAATCCATATTGATTGTGATGTAACAATTTATTCAAATTAAAGTGCGATAAAAGTTGACTAAACATAATTTTTTCAAATATTTTACTTAGTACTGGCAAGATAGATATTGGTCGAAAATTAGCGGGATCGCATTTCTCGCCGGATTTAAATAATGGAATAATTTTGCTAAACTTCATTAAAGTTGGAAACTGTCTATCATCAATACATTTGTTGAAAATTATTGCGAGATGAGGGGCTATTGAATTTATAATTGTATTGATAATATGAACGGAAATTCCCCAAAGATCTTCAGTTTTTTTCATATTCAATTCTCTAAAAGTTTTTATAATTAAATCAGGGTTTATATGTCTAAAATTAAATGAAAATTTGCACTCATCGACAGCCGACTTGAGAAGGGATTCAGCTAGATCAGCGGAAGAAGCAAGCCCTTCAGTAGTGGAGGAAGCTATGTTTGAAAAAAAATTCTCAAATGTATTCGCAACCTCTGTGCTCGTGTTTATTAACTTATCCCCTAATTTGAGAGAGTAAGCAGGATTGCTTGGTTTTAGTCTACATGTTTCTTTATTTATAATATTCCAAGTAGTTTTCGCTTTATTTTTGGAAGCCGAAATTAAATTATGAAGATAAATTGACTTTGCTTTGGCGCATACTATTTTAAATAATTTGGAGTATTTTTTAACATGGTCTATAATGTTGTGGTTTTGAGATTCAGCTTTTAGACTATACAAATCATATAATGTTTTTCTACTTTTGTAAATACCAGGTGTAGCCCATTCATTAAACTTACAATTCTGTTTGTTAATTTTTACTTTTTTCTGCTTAAAATGATTATCAAATTCATTTTTTACCAAACCAAAAAGGCCCTCATATAATTGATCAACATTCTGACTACCAGGCTTTAGTAAATTAACACCATTTTCAATGTTTGCTTTAAATCTGTCTATTTTATTAATAGTAACCGGCCTATACACATAATCTACTATGTTTGGGACACGATGGTGCTCAAATGATGCTTCCTGTCCACTATGGTCTGAAGTTAGACAATTCAATATGTTTTTTTTTAACACTTTACCATTACTAAAAATATTATCTAAGCAAGTAGCCGACGTGGGCGTTACCCTGGTAGGTTCATTGAAAAGATTTATTAAATCATATGACTTGAAGAGATTAAGAAATTGAGTGGACGTTTGTGTGTCTTCTAATATATTAACGTTGAAATCACCGCATACAACTACTTTTTTACACGATTTTGATAGCCTTCTCAGAGCCTCATCCATAGTGGATTCAAAAATATGGTAATTAGATTTGGGGGGGCTATACACGCTAATTATTATAAATTGTTCCAGCTCAACACATGCTAGCTCAATAGTTCGCTCAACTGAAAGCGACACGATGTCTTTGCGTTCTTTACATTTGAATTCATTTTTAACAAGAATAAGTGATCCTCCTCTAGATGCAGACTCCCTTATGAGCGAACTACCGACTTTATAATTTTCAATGTTTAACATTAGTTCATGTTTTTTTATCCAATGTTCTGTGAGGCAAATTACATGAACATTAAAATCTTTTAAAAATAATCCTAAACCTAACTCTTTGCCGGCCAGGCCTTGAATGTTTTGATGAACAACATTAAAATACATATTCGGCCTAGCTTTTGTCTTCCCTCTTAGTTTAAAGCCTCAGAGGATGTCAAAGGAAAAATACTTGGATTAGTACATTTACTAATCGGTTCACTACAAAAAGTTTTTGTTTTAATAACAAAACTGTTAATATTGTAAGCTAGCAAACTTGCTATTTGTTTTTTTCATTTTGTTAGGCAGGTGTATAGAGCTGCCAGTCATAACACAACAATTTTTTGTAAATTTGTTTGTGTCAAAAAACACAAATTTGTCATTATTTTGACAAATATTATATAGTAAAGTATTCAATATGTGAATACTGTTATTGTCATCGTTACTGTTATTTTTACAAAAGGGGAAGGCACAGAGGAGAATTTTTTCTATATTAATTTTTGACAAAATTGTACAATTTTTAATTAAATTTGATTTGCAAATTTTTTTACTATTTCCCACCATAAGAATGAGTGTTGAATTTGAATTTAAATTACTATTTTGTATGCAATCAATTATTTTATCAAATTTTGCATCCGGCATACAATTATTTATAATATTACATTTCAAATAATTATTTAATAAGGAACCGTAGCCAACTCCTAATCTATCTGAATACATAAAAACATCATTAGCCTTTACTTGTACACAAGGTATTACCTGGCTTACATCATTAGAAATTACATGTAAATTTGACTTTATTGATGACAACGGCCTGCTCACATCTCCCTGTTGGTAAGAACTTAATGTGGATTTATTGTAATATTTGGCAATGATTTAAAACTAGTTCCCTCATTACCAAGATCCAGTAATTTGTTCGCAGCCAGAATGTGTTCGTTAATTTGTTCTTCTGCCGAGTTATATAAATGTGTCATTGATTCCAAAGACTTATGCAACTTAGAGATGTCAGCCTGCAATTGTCCTATATCCAAGTCATATTTTAATCTACTTTCATGTAGTTTTTGGTTATATATTTCTAAGCTATCAACTAAATCTAAGCGTTGCTTCCTTAGTAAAACATTATTATAAAAGCATTTTTGTTTTTTAATGAGTTTGTTTGTTTTAGATATGTATTTATTTAGTTTAATATATTTTTTAATGTGTTTTTTTCTTGTTAAATCTAACTTGATTTCTATTGACCCCTGATTTTGTTCTATTACAAAAATCTAACTTTGCTGTAAAATCTTGATTACCCGGGGTGCCGATCAACTCCTCATACAGATTTTGAGTTTGAGAGTACTCTTGTTCCCTTTTATCTTCTTCCAAACGCAGTATTGTTTTATTGGCATCCCTCAGGTTATTTTCTAACTCATTATTGCGTATTAGGGTTTGTTCAAAGATATTGCCGCACTGGTCAAAGTTGCTAATTGTATTGAGTAACTCATCACGGTGTATCATGACCTCCTGGAGTTGGGCATGTATGGCAGCTAATTCTTTTTTTAAATGTGTGTTCTTAAATATGACAGCTTTTATTTCATCTTCACTATCATCTCTTTCCCTAAGTAGTTGGCTATAGTTTTCCCTACTGAGTTGTAATTCCTCTAGTGCCTTTTTTAATCTAATCTCAGCGTTCTGAGTGGTCATCTTCCGGGTCATAACACCAGTTTGGGAAGCCATTTTGAGTGGTAAAATTTGGTCTTAGTCTGTAATAATATAAAAAAAAGAGTGTACAACAAACAGCTAAAAACTTTTTCCAGATAAAACTAAAAGACTGCTGTGCTTCTGGAAGGAGTTGGAATGGTTGGACTAACCTATCTCCCCTACGCATAATGGGCCAAGTGGAGCCTAAACGCGGAAAAGGGAGCCCGCTACCAATACCAGTACCATTCATCTGAAATTTGAGCTCTTGACCCTCTAGACCTCAGACGACACTCCGAACCTTGACGATGTTGAATGAAAGATGATATTTAAATCGAAAAATTACATGTAGCAGTACAATTATAATAGCTAGAGATCGGTCTTGTCAGATTAGGACGAGCCTTATTAATAACTTGTGTTATTATATTTCAGTGATATTTGCTACTACTAACAAGTGGTTTTGTTAAATGCTTTGTCCAAAGTGGCGAAACGCGTCAAGGTTTTTCTTATAGCGGTGCTGGGTACTAGTAATTGCCTTATCTGTACTGCATGCCTTTTTGAGGGAGGGAAGGGGAGGGGCTTTTTACTTAATATTTTTTATTTATGTTACGGATTTTGCTAGATAATACCTGAGTTTATTGTATTTTATACATTTCTTTCTGTATTTAATTTGTTGTAATAAATGCTTAATCGTCGCTGCGCGTGCAACACCACGGAAGAGCAGTTTGTAAATACCGCGTATCTGCTTTTATACAATTTTACAAGAGGTTAACAAAACTGGACATCTTAGTCATTTGACAATATTTTACGGGCCGAACTGACTAGTAACTTTCTTATAAAGTAAGTCACAAAAATGTAATTACTTGGTTTGGTCCGTAAAATATAGACAAATGATTAAAATTTCCAGTTTTCTTAACCTCTTGTAAAATTGTATAATAGCAGATACGTGGCATTTACAAACTGCTCTTTCGCGGTGTTGTAGGCGCAGCGACGAAGTGTGTTTATTTTATTTACGTAGGTATATACTGTGCATTGTATTTTAGGTGTAAGTGCGTGTATTATCAATATTTCTGAATTTAACGTCTTAAATGATAGCCGTCTAATTCGCAGAAAAGGTATACCTATATTGACACGTCTTGCAATGAAATCAAAAATTATAGGACATTTGCCATTAAACTAGAGCTATTAGAATTGGAACATAAAACTGTTTTATTATAAATATGTAAAAAAGTTTGCAGTGAAAAAAATTAAAACGATAAAATTGCTAGACTCCATTCGTAAACTATAATGTAATTTCTTACAAAGGATATTGACCAAAAAACTATAGAACCTCGGCCCTCTTTGCGACAGCATGCTTCTTTACAAAAATATTGGGAAAAAATCGGAAATATATTAAAGAGTAGACACAAAAAATATTTCAGAAATATAATTAGGGGTGTACGAGAAATTCAATATCACTTAGTCCGTGCGTTACGCCGCTACGCTACAAGATATCAGATTAGGCATTTTGAGGTTATGTTTTGTGATTGCAGTAGTTAATGTAGGTACCTATCTCCCCAAGTTAATATAGCTAGCTATCGTTTTTAGGTATACCAAATAATGACCAGGTACTAGAGCTGATGAATACAAGTTAGAAGGATTGACGAGAATGACTTAGGAAACAATTAAGGCGAAATTATGAGGCACGTATAAATTAAGTCTGTAAAAGCTTGAATTTTGGAGCCAGATTTTATTATACATACATTTCTTTAAGTTGGAGTCACAGTCCTAAGCTATGTTATGCTAATGTAGAACTCTATCCAACTCACACCAAAATCAAGCTATACTTTACAAAGTATGTGACAGGAGAAGTAAAACAAATAGGTTATAGGTTATTCAAAATATAGGTATTTGATAGTGTATGTCTTACATTTTTATTATTTAACTAGCTGATGCCCGCGGCTTCGCGCGCGTGGTATTTGATCTGTTACAAAGTTTTCGTCATGACTCAACCACCTCTCCTCCACTCTTTTGCTCCACTTCCTTTGCCTACGGTGCCGGGGGTGGCCATCACGGGCGAGGTGGTGGTGGGCACTTAGTGGGAGCCAATACGTCGTTGCCGGCTTACCGGGGCCCGTTGATACAATAGTTAATCTAAAAGGGGCCGATTTGTACTATCGTTTTAAGGATCCGGTGTTGGTTCTCCTAGCGTACCGTGGTCCAATCGAGCTCGCATCATATGTGTTTGTATTTACATGAAATAATTTGAAGCTTTAAAAACTGTCAATGCTGTAGTACAACAAACCATTCAAAGCAGCTTGCAAGGCTTTATTCGAATATGATCAACAGAAGCGTAGAGCCCTGAAAGAAGTGCCCCTGGTAAAAAACACATTCTTAGTTTCCAGTAGGTAAATCCATTTTTCTCGATCCTTATGCGTTAAAAAGGCGATTTTACAAAGACAATTTGCTTGCTTACTACGTTTGGATAAAAGACCTAGATCGGACGGTGGACGACGACCTAGAAGGGGTAGTACCAACATCAACCAACACAAATAATAAACCACACAATTTTTGCACCGTTTTTCACCCCCTCAAATATTAAATTATTAAAAAAACATTACAAAATATATACAACATCTATACTAATATTATAAAGCTGAAGAGTTTGTTTGTTTGTTTGAACGCGCTAATCTTAGGAAGTACTGGTTCGAATTGCAAAATTATTTTTGTGTTGGATAGTCCATTTATCGAGGAAGGCTTAAAGCTAAATATAACATCACACTGCGACTAATAGGAGCGGAGCATCAATGAAAATTGTTGCAAAAATAATCGCGATCATAATAACAGTTGTACAACCAACACTAATTTTATTCTATATACTTTTTTAGATTTCCCTACATTTGTCTCCGTATAAACAAAAATAATTAAGTTCTAAATAATACCATGGTGTTTGTAAGCACTGATATTTATTTTCTGAATATGTAAATATAGATAAGACAGCCAATAGGAATATTCAAGTTTTGTCAAAATTTTCGTTACATAGCCTCCTTATTTTTTCTTCGTCAACTTTGTCCTTCAGGGCGTATGGAATACGTCGTGGCTAGATGAAAATTGGTGTCACATTTTCTTGAAGCACTAATTGAGCTTTATAGTTTGATATGCAAACAAGAGTTCCGTCATTTTTCAACAATTTTGAGTTGTAGATAATTATTTACTAACTGAATTTTAACTAACTCCTCAAATTCTAACTCACAGGGATCCCGTGGAGCACATACATATAATATAATACGTTTTCCGATGTAATTCTGGGCTCAAAGATGTTATAAACGTGTATTTCCTTGTATCGATAATATCATTATATCTGTTCAGTTTTTTAAGTAAGAATCCAACCGTTAAATGAAGTTTTTGAATGTTTCGTCCTTGTTTAATGGTACTGAGTTCAATTTAGATGTCCTAAGGTTTGTTTGTGACCGACCTTTGCTCCTCAGTACCTCCTGCATACATGCTGGAATTGTTTCGTGCTGTCGAATTCAAACTCTGCAGTTTTAGTTTAAGCTGTGTTGTAATTTCCTGAAAGTTATGTTTTTCTTCAATCTCATTTTCTAACTGCGGGTCAGTGATATTTTTTTATTTTTAGTTGTATCTCTTCAAAATTATTCTTGGTAATTTTGTACACTTGTCACACACTAATTAGAAATTTCTCGTAGGGTTTATATCTGGCTGCCGAATTTTATATAATGCAGCCTTAAATTGAAATTCGTGTACGTTTTAACTTAGTTAATTCATCCATTTCGGCGCCTATTATTAAATTCTAAAATAATACCATTCTGTGTAAGAAATGATATTTAGTTTCTGATTGACACATTGAATGTCATAACAAACTAAGTGAAGTACAAATATGTAAAGAGTATGGATATGACGCGGAACCGAACAAACTTTGCCCCTATTTTTTATCCCCTTAAAGATTAAACTTTCGAAAATCCTGAAAGACGTTATTCATAATTTCTAATCAGGTAGCTGGATACCAATTTTCATCGACTTAGCTTCAAAACTGACGGAGTTTCATACAAACTTATGGAGCCCTATTTACCCCCTTAGAGCCGGAATTTCCAAAATTCCTTTCTTAGTGCTCACCTACACTATAACAGGAAGCACGGCGAAAATTTTCGGATTTTAAATCCCAGTAGTTTGGGCTGTGCGTTGATATGTCAGTCAGTCAGTCATTAAATCAGTTTTCATTTTTATATATATAGATAGATAGAAGATAACAATATATACCCTAATCAAAAAAGTTAAATCTAAAAATGGAGCAGGAGCCTGGATGTCATTAAAGCGATCCTAGCTCAGGTAACAAACCACTGTCATAATGTGTGCGGCGTGCGCAACAACCTGTTGTTGTTGTTAAAAACGGAATCGGGAGACAGAATTATGCTTTGCTCGAATGACAGTGATTGAAACATAGTATCATAGTATGACAATTATTACAAATCGGCATAACTGGCGCTTCGTTTCGAATTTAATCATTATCGATTTTGACGTACATAAAATAGTTTCCAAATTCATAGTTCCCTGTCTTTTATCCCGTGTGTACACGATAATATCGATTTTGGCTCATTTCGGAACTACACCGGAAATGTATTTGCAACTATTTAAGTGTTTCTTTTAAACCCCTATTTATTTAATATAAGCAAAAATATCAGTACAATTATAATTTGAAAAGAGATTTTTAAAATATAAACTACAAAGACGCAATCTGGGCCTGGTTTTGGTCATTATCTTTTTTACGGAACTCCCGGTGGCCGAGTCTAACCCTCACTTGTCAAGTCTTTTGCTTATGGTACCCTAAAAAGTGTCTCATAGCAGAAAAAGCATTATCACTGTGAGCCTTCGCAAAGATAATTCAATTCCCCCACGCCCTACACCGCATCACATACATTAACGGAATAAGCGCAAATTCGTCGAGAGGCGGAAACGGAAGCGGATGAATCGCCATTAATATGGCGTCTGCTGGTCTAATACCACTTACCGAATGATTAAATACAGAAGCTTCTGGGTTTAAAACCTCACTCTCACAAGTAAACTAGCTGTTGCCCGCGACTTCCTACGCGTCCATTTCTGTTATTATGATCGTGATTATTTTTGCAACATTTGTTACTGATGCTTCACTCCTATTGGTCGCAGCGTGATGTTATATAGCCTAAAGCCTTTCTGAATAAATGGAATATTCAACACGAAAAGAATTTTCCAATTCGGACCAGTCCTTCCTGAGATTAGCGCGTTCAAACAAACAAACAAACAAACAAACTCTTCAGCTTTATAATATTAGTATAGATATAAATGAAACATAGCATTATTAAGTGTTCCTTGTACTGTCATGATTTTACAGACAACGGCAGGTCAACCTACCTAAAAAGTTAAAGGTCATTAAATTGATTTTCAACTTTAAGACCAACGAGTAGAGATCAATATCAAATGAGAAATTTTAACGTTTTGTGGTAGGTTGACGTGCTGTTGTCTCATCAGGTACCTTTTTTACTACAACTTAAGGTCGACATGTGGAGCTTGCACAAAATTATAATAGCAACACCATTATCGTTCTATTGGTGTCGTATTAAGCGGCCCGAAATTAAAGGAGTACCGAAAAACTTCGATCATCAAACCGCTTGCCAACGTAGTGATTGGAGGAAAATTTTTCTGGAGAAGCTTTTGTCTGAATGCAGCATAATTAGATATATATTTGGGGTGGTGGGATCTACCTCCTAGTGCTCCACCCTGGGCAACGGCATCTTTGGTTTTCTAATCAATGATGACGGCTAACAGATCCCTCTGCGGTGGTAGGCTTCGTAAGAGGCCGCCTGGATGCTACAACGCTCCTGCCGGAGTCCAGCGCCAAACAGTTTTTCTGTGTTCCGCTGGTGTGTGGGAGAACCAGTACCTCTGTGTAAGCTCGCTCCATCTTAGGCTTCTTCTTAACCGTATAGATATGTATGTAGTCAAGAGCAAGCCCATTACTTATAAAAAAAAAGAACTGTCGCAGTCAATGATATTATATTAAAACGAAGCAGATTTGTTAAGTGCGTACATTGTGAAGACTCAAATACGCTCTAATTAGGCCGTTTTTTACAACGTCCACGTCGAGTGCAGTCACGAGCGGTAGGCAATCATTAAACATTTTATCTATCTCTTTCATTTGCGTGCTATTTCGCATCTTTTGTTCTGCTTATGAGTGAAACTTGTCAATTTGTGCAGTTTTGGATAGCTCGGAACAGATTTAATACGCGAATTGCTATGAAGGTAACATATCTATACTTTAAAAATAATATCATTGGCTGCAGTGTTTTAGCTTTTGATTTAGAATTGAAAATGTTTAATTTAAGAATTATATAACGGCGTCACTAAACGCAAACGGAAGCCAAACGCGATTCTAGCGCCGGAAGAGGGGAGATAATGGACGGCCGAAAATGGCGGCGAAATTTTCAAATTGTCACATGCATTCGGTGTTGCTATTCAATTGAAAATACAATAGTTCACCATATTAAATAATGGGAAACAATTAAACATTTTTAATAGGAAAATGAATATGTACGTAGTAATGTATTTGTATTCGTTTATTTGCATCAGTAGGTAATCTTGCCCAGGAATAACAGACATATTATTTTAAGTACTGACGTGAAAATTTTTTGTATTTTATTATTGAGCTCACTGTCAGCGCATAATTTTAACCGGATTAATTTCTGGTATTTGTTAAATGAGATATTATAGTCATTTCTATTTTGTTACTTTAAAAGTTAAGTGTTCAGAGTTGTTGATATCTGAATTAAAACATATTAAAAGACTACAGTGCCGGCCGGTTCAAGACTGCCGTAGAAAGACATAGTACATTTCGTTCTCACGAAAATAGTTGACAAATGAGAAATATGAGAACCTATTGTGTAGTTACATTACTATTTTATTAAGCAAGTACCCCATAATAATATATCCTCCTGCAGGGCTCTGTCCTGCATCATTCAATTCAAGTTACCACAACAATTGTGGTTACAGGCATAATCAGTTAAATTAAACCTACCACAGTAAGGCATAATCACCACGCTTGCCGAATGCGGGTCCGTGATCACAAACTCGAGCAATGTTCGAAAATTCAAAACTCTTGTTGCCAGTTGGTCTTTTGGTTCAAATATCTGGTCAAGATGGGTTGGCCGGGGCGTCAAAGTCATATAAAATGTACAACCTTCAAAATATTTTAAACATACATCAATAGTTGTGAGTTGTAACATATAATAAATCATTTAACTACTAACTGCCTAATCCGCGGTATTAAATTAACTAAAACGACGACACGAGAGTTCGCGCTAAATCTCGCAGCGGAACCGGAAGAGACGCGTTGATAAATATGGCCGCCGACTCGGAATGCGCGGGAAAATCGGCTGTACCGAATGGTTGTTCAATTTTGCGCCATCTCTTATTAAACACATTCATCTATATCTATATATATATAAATGAATTCCTATTTACCTTGGTCATCGCATCACGCGTGAATGGCTGGACCGATTTCCCTAATTAATTTTTGTTTTATTTGTTATTGTCAGGAGAATGACCAAGCCGACGCAGACCAAGCAAAATGTCGGACTCATCGGACGATGATTTGGTTTTGTTTTGTCGCAGTTGTTTATTAATTTTAAATGGCAGCGTCCAGCTGACCAGCGCGTGTTAAAGCTTGTCGAAACTTGTCGGCACCGTTCAGTGCTTATCGGCGCGCGTTCTTATATTTTCCTGCGCAGGGTTACCAGCGCTGTCAAGCGCCGGTAAGCGCTTATAAGTTTCCAGCTTTCTTTCTGTATACGGCCTAATGTAACCTTATAGCTTTTGACAATTTATTCTTTTTTAATGTATGGCGTTTGACATAACAATGACAGAATGCGTGCTGCAAATATCGTCAAATAGGGGGTAAACTGTTACCGTGTCGGAATACTAAACTATTTATATACGAGTACTCGCCAGAAAAATAGCATAATAATAATAAACAATTGGTTTTTTATTTTATTTAATCATTTCGTGATCAATAATTCATAGTTAAGACAGGACAGCATCTGTCGGGTCCGCTAGTTTGAAATAAAACAAACTATATACACAATCCCACTAAACATTGTCCCCATATTATTATGTCAAATGTGTGCACTTTTAGTTGGGACACCTTATTGACGCTTTTTGTGTATCTGTCGCAGGGAAATGAGGATATCAGGAATTTTATGAAATCCCTACTAGAGATATGACGAAGTCCCGGTAAATGCCGAATATTCTAGTTTATTACGTCTTTTTACTAATTATCTAGTGATATGACAAAATACTAATATAAAGTCAGAGATATGTCATTTACTAAACTAAATGTAGTGAAATAAAGAATACTGTTGTAGACACAGGCTGATTACAATTTTGACATGAATGGGCGCCATTGGATTCATTGTTACATACCTGGAATGATTACCACCTGGGATATTAACTTTTCTACAATATTAAAATGTACAAGTGATTTGTGACTGAGCGATCGTATTTTTAGTTGAAATTGAATTTTACTAAACCACTCGAAAAATCCACTAGCCACTAAAAGTAATATTCCGCCACTAAATGGGGTGTTAAAACCACCAGTTTTAGTAAAATATCCACTAAGTTGGCAACACTATACACGAGCCACGCCAGCTCGAGCGAAGCATTTGTTTCGCTTCCACTAGTGCCCCTATGGGTACTAGAGCGAGTGAGAGAAATGCATGGCTCGATTTTTATTCGGCAGTATCCGCTTTTAACATTGACATTTTACTAGATTTAGTTTAGTGGAACGACATATCACGGACGATAATTTGGTGTTTTGTCATATCACTACATACTTTTAGTAAGAAGACTATAATAAACTATATAATAAACAAGAAATTTAGACATCTTCCGGTATTTCGTCATATCCCTAGGGATTTCATGAAATCTCTGATATCCTTATTTCCCTGCGACATATCTACTTTTTATATTATGTCAATTACTTACTAGATTAATTTTAAATTCGGAACAAACAAAATTTTATTTCAAACTCTAAAATATGAAATAGTTTAAAAACTCCTTCCTTGCTTTTATAGGTCGTTTTCTGCAAAGAGGTTGAATGCAAACGTTCGTTTCTACCGAAACAAAGTATGCGTATTTTCTTTGCTGACGTGTCTTTCCTACTTCGAAGTAAGTAGCCAAAACCCTCGGTAAGCGGAGAGGAATATATACAGTTACAAGTGTTGCTATGGCTCAAGAACAACTTAGTTGCTATAGGGCTGTGTATGGTAAACGGTCCGAAATTGAAAAACGTCGTAATTTGGGTTTCAAACTCGAACTTACTACTTACAATTTTTAAGATGTGAATGTTTTTTATTTATTTATTAAAAACTATAGACTTTTCAACGACATCCATGGTTGAGTGGCGTTCAAATCAGTTTCCTTTGTATCACTTGCTTTGAGTTATCGAGTTCGATTCCCGGGCTAAATGAGGTAAAATATATGTTTCTGTATGTACTTTCTCAGATTTGATTTTTATGGTACCTTCGTTGTTTCTGTTTTTATTTAAAGTACATTTTATCGATTAGAGCTGTTAAAAAAATGATAGAATTTTAATTCAATAAATTTATTGCATATTGTTTCATTATATTTATAAAAGATAGATAGATAGATGGATAAACACTTTTATTGCACTAATTACAAAATAACACAATATAACAAATCCAGGAGAAAGTACAAATTAGGCGGTCTTATCGCTTTAAGCGATCTCTACCAGATAACCTAAGGGTAGATGAAATTATATTTTAGTGGAGTAAGGGTAGCACAGTGCAAAACAAGCGATGTATGACAGATTCAATAACATACATATAACTAGAAAACAATACACATAATACATATGTGGACACTGACGGTACGGCTAGTCCACAAGTTCAAAGTCGCTCAGCGGGCTATGGAAAGAGCTATGCTCGGAGTTTCTCTTAGGGATAAAATCAGAAATGAGGTGATCCGGCAGAGAACTAAAGTTACCGACATAGTCCACCGGATTAGCAAGCTGAAGTGGCAGTGGGCTGGCCATATTAGCCGCAGAACCGACAACCGCTGGGGTAAACGAGTTCTTGAGTGGAGACCGCGTCTCGGCAAACGTAGTGTAGGACGCCCTCAGGCTAGGTGGAGTGATGATTTGCGCAAGGTGGCTGGCAGGAGCTGGATGCGAGAAGCCGAGGATCGACCTAAGTGGCGTGCAATTGGAGAGGCCTATGTCCAGCAGTGGACTGTGATAGGCTGATGATGATGATGATGATGAATACATTATACCTACATAAGATACATAAACCTACCAAATAATAGCACATTTATATACAAATATTTAAAATAATTAACAACAAATAAAATAAAATATAACCATCTACACCAACACAAACCGAAAAGCCTAAACTAATGCCATTAGCGCGACAGGAAAAGTGCTTTCAGTCTGGTCTTAAAAATGGGAAGAGACTCAGATTCTCTAATAGTTTGTATTATATATAAAAGTTATTTGTATTTTAAACATATCACGCCCTGCGTTAGTAACTATTTTATGAATTTACTAATTTTGAGTTAACCATACCTACAGCGCAGCGTGCAAAGGTTTACTTTTAAGGAGAAAAATATCAGTAAAACATTGTATGTATACTTTATTTTTACAATAAAACAGTTAACACTTAAGGACTCGCTAATGGGTCCAGTGGACCAGTCCCATGTATTTTGTTGAATTACTTAAAAATTAAGTTTTCGACGTTACCGTTCTTAGTACCTTTCGACCATAGTGTAGAGTATGTTGAAAAGATTTGTGCAAACTTTTATAGCTTAGTTTGATGAAGAAAATTGTAGAATCCTGTTGGAAAGTAATTTTATCTCAAAAATTATAATCCTTAATTTGTTGATTTTAAAAGCTGATTTTGCTTGTTCCTATGATGATTGATATATTTTTAATTTTTTTTTAGTAGATACGTTATAGTAGTATATTAAAGTAAAGAAGATTTAGTTTTAAATATATCGTTACAGTATTTATTTATTTATTTATTTTTATTTTTTTATTTATTTATGTCACAATAAAAAGTCTTACAATAAATATTATTTGCGATGATTCCTACTATAAGCTAGGCCTGTCCCGTAGAAATCATCTTTCAACAAAATACATAAACTTATAAAAATAATGTAGGTAGTAACTTGATAAGATTTAACGACAAAAAGGAAAAATAAAAATAAAAGTAATTGTGTGTGGACGTGTGTGTGTGTGTGTGTGTGTGTGTGTGTGTGTGTGTGTGTCTGTGTGTGTGTGTGTCTGTGTGTGTGGCTGTGTGTTTGTGTGTGTGTGTGTGTGTGTGTGTGTGTGTGTGTGTGTCTGTGCGTTATTTATAATATTAGTCTAAGTTTAGTCATAAAAATTCCTTATATTTTTGTACTGACCATTTGATTAAGTTTAAACAATAGATATTCGTATTTTATTAAATATTTGTTTACTTTTTGACATTATTAACGATATTAAAAGATACCAACCACTTTCATCAAGCAGTTCTGAAATAAACGACAATGATATTTTCGGGGTCCGCTGGACCCGGTATAGCGAGCATTTGTGTTGCAATTTGAAGAGCGGGTCCTTAAGTGTTAAAATAAAACGTTAGTTGTTTTCCATTTATTTTTTAAATAACGGTAGTTACACGCATTAATTTCTATAAGCGATAACACGTTTAACAGTCCTGTTGCCAACCCTACTTCTAGAATGATAAAATGGTTCCAGGGATATTTTTATTCCATGCAGTTTACGCGTTCTGTGAATATATTGTTTATCTTCTGTCTTGAAAATGAATTTAATACGAGATCTTGCAATTTGACTTGGTAAAATATAGTAACAAAAATCCATTAAAACATTCAGATGTTTATTTCTTGGAACCGGTTAACGGATCTAAATAGAATTTGACAAAGAGCTAGATTATTATTTATTAAAATACTTATAACTAATTCTGAAAAACGTATTTCATAAAGGATTGAAATTTTTTTGTGCATCCTCTCACAGGTCGTTTTTAGCTTGTAATGAGATTAACCTAACACCCTGCATATGTAGTTAGGAATGAAATATTACCTATGCTGACCTCCACCTCATTCTCTGAAGAGGGACAGACAGAAAAGCCATCCTTAATAGCTGACATTTCAACCTTCATTCTCAAAAACGTCTAAACTAAATTTAGGTGACCGTGTCTCGGTACCAGGGACCCATATTTCATTTGATACGTGCTCCGCATTTAAAGGCCTGGGCCTGAGGCCTTACTTTGCAACACAATTTCCGTTTATTCGTCTACTTGTCTCTCTCACTCATACAAATTTCTTAAAGTGTCTGAAAGAGACAGGTAGTTTCGTGGATGCGGACTTTGCGTTAAGTAGTAGGGCCTCTGGCTCAAGACTTACACTAATTTGGGTTCTGCTGTGTCCCATTAGGTTGTGGAATTGCTTGAGATTTTGTCGTAGATCTATCGCATTAAATTTTTGAAACGTATTTTTTTTTAAAAAAACGTAATGCACTAAAGAATGAATGAATGAATGAATGAATGAATGAATAAACACTTTATTGCACAAAACACATGAACATAAATTAATACAGACGAGATATAATTGTAGGTACAATAAGGCGGCCTTATTTTCGAGACGACCGCAGATTATCCTGACCCTCAGTGGACTGCAGAAAATCGAAACGCTCTTTGAGGTAAAATGGAGTGCGCGGATCAAATAAAACAGAGTAAAGTAAAGAGAGGATATGAAGGTTACGGCGAAGACGAATGGGAAGCCAGTTAAGCTGTGCGCGGAACTTCGAAACGTGGTCGTACTTCCGTAGACCGAAGATAATTCGGATACAAAAATTTTGTAGGCGCTCAAGCTTATCCAACGACTTTTCACTAAGGTCAAGAAATCAGCAGTCAGTCAGTCAAGAAAGATATACACAGTGCATTTTCAACCACCTGAAAAAGGAAGCCTACGTTATTTAAGCATTATGTATAAGATACTCTAGAAACACTAACATACCTACAGAATTCCACTATAGGATATTCTTAGTTTAAAACGTCTTAAATCATGGTTTTATTTTTCTAGTGTTATTCCCACGAGTTGAAAGGAAGTTCTAATGGCGAACAAACCGAGAGGAGCAAACTGAACGGGATTACTGCTCCGATGACATAGCACAAATAGTTCAGACAGACAGAGAGTTCTAGTAATTTAAGTACCGGGCCAAGAGACACCCGAGTTTTGGGATCTACCTCCTAGTGGTCCACCCTGGGCAACGGCATCTTTGGTATTCTAACCAATGATGACGGCTAACAGATCCCTCGGCGGTGGTAGGCTTCGTAAGTGACCGCCTGGATGCTACCACCCTCCTGCCGGAGTCCAGCGCCAAACAGTTTTTCTGTGTTCCGCTGGTGTGTGGGAGAACCAGTGCTTCTGGGTAAGCTCGCTCTATCTTAGGCTTCATCACATTGCTTGGGCTTGCGACCACCAGCCCGCATTTGGCAAGCGCAGTGATTAAGTGTGTACGATGGGTACACTTGCTGTGGCAACTTGAATGCAATGATAAAATACATAAATATTTAGGACATGCCTCACTGGGCCACACAGAGCCATCTAGTCCCAAATTAAGCTACTATTAAGTACCCTGTCGTATGGGGTACTAGACAACCGATAAACTTACTTATATACTTTTTTTTTGTTATGATGTAAACCTTTGCCCTGCAGTGGGATGATTAATGTCTGTTACATAACTTTTTTTTATAACATCCCAACCAAACCCCTTTCCCTTAGGATAATATCATATTCCATGCGTACACAATTAATACATTATTTTGAACTGACAGATGAAAAACCATGCGATGTTAACGTTCAAGTGATGCACCAAGTTTGGTATTCATGACCATGCAATGCTCTTTATAAAATGAACTAGCTATTACATTCAGGCTGTGGAGCATACTTCAGGAGTGTTCAAGACGCGTAGAATTTATGCGGGTTTTTCCCCGGCCCACTACTATTTGTTATTTTTGAACAGCTTCAAATGACAACCGATTTTTCAATTCTTTTTAGAAATATCTTTCTCTTGTGTGTTTTAAATGTATTTATTCAGACGAATACGTTAATATTAACCGTTGTAACCCTTGTTTTTAAATAAATAAATAGTAATAAAATATTTTGTAAACAAACTAGCGTTTTACCCGTGTTTCCGTATGTGTGGGAATCGGCAATATTGTACTATCGGTTTTAATAGCTATTCTTAGAGATGACTAGCAACTTTTGAAATCTCAAATTAAGAAAATATTAATCCCTCACCTTCACACTTCCTTTCAACCCCCATAAGAGATGATTTTAAGAACAATGTAAAATAATATTTTCAGACATGGCACAGTGGGCATCACAGGGCCATCTAGTCCCAAACTAAGCTACTAACTACTTTATTTGATATTTTAGCAACTTAATTGCACTTATAATATCAGTATATAAACTTGAAAAATTTTGTCTCAGGCGGGACTCGAACAACGCTGGCTCACAGCGTAAGAATATGCTTGAAAAATTCGCGCCGTGTCGCAGTGTCTCGGTGGCCTAATGATATGGCGCCCGCCCGGCATGCGAGGAGATGCGGGTTCGAGTCCCGCCTGAGACAAAATTTTTCAAGTTTATATACTGATATTATAAGCTACTAACTACTAAGTAGCTTGTCATAATGGAGTACTAGACAACCGATAAACTTAATTATATATTTTTTGTGAATATATATACTTATAATACATAGAAAACACCCGGACTAGTACAAACAGACATGTTCATGCACACAAATATTTGTACTGTACGGGGATCGAACCCGCGACCCATGACTCAGAAGCGCTTACTAACACTGATCCAAATGGCCGTCATTTGGATCAGTGGTTACTATCACAAGTACTATCCCATTTGATTTTCAGGGTCACATACTCCATAATAATATCAATCTTGATATACATAGATTGGTTTAAAATATATGTATAATTTCCCCATACAAACTACGACTTTCTTTGCGTTAGAGAAATGGGTTAAGATATTATTAGGTATGTTATTATATTATATGCTTGTTATTTCTGTCAGTTCAATTTTTGTTACAGAAGTTTAATTTTATGCTGATGTCTGCCATGTCTGTTATGTTTGAAACTTAAATGTTTCCATTCTTTTATTTGCCTTACAAATTGCTCGCAGCAAACTCATTCTAATTTAAATGCATCGCATTTATTATTTAGGATTTCATTCTCAGCCACAGGCTAAATCAAGTTAAAACAAGATAATAGGGTAAAAACTTAGACAGCTTTAGAAAAATACAAATTGCTCGCTAACCATGTATTTGTCGCTCCTAGTTTTATCTTCCTTCATAGGATATTCAGTCTTGTAGCCTGGTGTTAGAAGCTGAGATTCGTTGAAGGGTGATTGTGTGAGGCGACGAGTAAGGAATGTAATATACTCGGCACTCACATCCTACTGCCTTATCTCAATGACTGAGGGTGGGAACGTAAATCGCTGTACTTCGGGGTACAAAAGTTTTTGAATTAAATACAAAAATAAATGTTTAAAAAACATTGGCACCCGGTCCTTATCCAGTGCCCTTGTAAAGCAAATGCCGAAAGCACTGTCAGATGGATTTTACCACAGAACACAGAGTTAGAAAGGCGATGTAGGAGGGGCCAGGCGCGCTACAGAGGTTATGAGCAAATGCTCATACTACTGTCCAAACATGAATGTAAGTGAGCGCTCTGATTCGTTTATTTTGACCCGCCCAGTGAAGCTGTAACGGCCTTCTGCCACAGCAAAGGTCCATTCAAAAAAAAAAAGTTTATTTTGACTTTCAAAAGAATTCGTTTGATTGGCGTTCTTTGATCTCGTTTATGTGTTCGAAAGCTTGTGTTAATTATGTGCACAAGTAGTAGTAGGGCGCTAGCGGCGACATCTGTTCTCATACAAATGGCGCAACACAGCTTTTCTAACCTCTTTCCATGTTCTATGGATTTTACCAAAATGTAACCTACCTATACCAATCACTCAGATTACCTTTCCCAGCAACATGATGGATCTTACACGTGCATGGTCAATCCATCGATGTTATGAAGTTTGAATAAGTGATAATGTATAATAATTTGGTGTCAGATTTTCCCAAGCCACCTAATACATGCCTGTGACGTGCCTAAACTTGTTTTATGATTTCACTGCAGCAGATTGAGCTATAACCTACACTGAGACGGTTAAATGCAACCGTATAATTGTTATCTACAACCGAGTAAATTTGTTACTATATAGCTTACAGTATAATTTGATAATAGCAACCGTGTTAACTCTGTTACGCTGATACGGTTAGTTCTAACAGAGATTCTGCTATCATTATAATATACGAGTACTTTGTATTAAGTCCTTTTAACAGATAAACTGTTAATATTAACAGAGCTTAACGGTTGTTTGCACGGTTGATTCTAACAGAATCGGTTGGTAGATATTAACAGAGTATTATAAGTAGTTGAAATCGACAGTTTTACCTGCTAGATTAGCAGTGTTATGCTATTTTTACAGTTTTACAATAACCGTATCGTCTCGGTTGTTACGAGCAGAGCATTTTTGGTAATTTTAAACGAGTATTCGGTAGGAAACAACAGTTTCGCCACTAGCAGAGTAAAAATCGCGTTTTGCTAACTACCCGTTTTCTCAATGATACGACCGTATTTATACGACTATTCTTTCAACTAAAGTTTCGACAACATTCCTATGTTTTTTTGGTTACGTACTCTCATAATTTCAAAGTTAAAATGTAACCAATTTACTGCCTAAACCTAAATTATATGACCACAAACGTTGTTCAGTCTGAAAAACGTCTGAAAAAAAAAGGGAATTTAAATTGTATGAAATTATATAATCCGTTTAAATCCTTTAACTTAATAAATCATTAATAATGTCGTATGTCGCCGGCACATTATATAGCACCAGGCCTTCCCTTCCTATAGGTGTCGTAAGAGGCGACTGAAGGAGTACTGCCAGAAGAAGACGGGCACCAGCGTCTTCTCTCTTCTATTGGCTAAACTACGATCGCCAACCCGCCTGGCAAGACGGTAATTATGGCAAAGTCCTCAGTTTTAAGAGGCCTGTATTCAGCAGTGATCTGATATCTAATCAGTTAATGAGTTGATATCCAATTGTAATGAAATTCTGTAATCTCGCATACGCAAACTAACCTCCCCTAAATACATATTACACACACAAACACTCATACACACACACACACACAAATTGATAGAATATTAAGAGAAGAGAGTATTATACACACACACACACGTACACATAGGTACATACACACAGAGAGAAAAACACACACAAACAAACAAAAATGTATAGAATATTAATAGAAGAAGAAATTTTAGCAAAAAAAACCCTCCGCTCTTGTACCCCATAGCTCGTCCCATTAGGGGTCTCATTAACCTATCGCGGCTGACCGTTTAGCAGAGCCAAATTACAAGCGAATAGTCTGTCTGTACGACGCTAGAGACCTCTGTTTTATGTTGGCAAGGTTAGTTCGACCTACTACCAGCTTTATCAACGTTATCTATCATGAACTGGGTCTTGGCGCTCTAGTTTTCGGACTGCGAAGAGAATTTATTTATGTGAATTGCATTTGAATTTTCTACAAATTATTACAATATTATTTTTCTGACCAATAATAAACTAAAGTACAAAATATGGATTTAATGTCATATGGCTGCTAATCGACTAATGAGCTAAATAGAAATGTTATGTAGACGATGAAAAAAAACTTTTCTCACAAAAAAACAAGATGCCACCAATTTTGAAATACATTTGCCATGAGAGTGATTTCTTGTTTAGTAGCGACACGAAATTAGTGCCTTATTCCGTGATTTTTGTCAGTCGATTTTTACCAAAAGTTATATTTTGTTTGTAATTTATACGCTGTTCTATTATATAAAATATAACAAATTGTGAAAAAAGCAGTCCTAGCAACATTTTAGGTGATTTCTTGGTTGGTACCTACTCCTGATTGGTAATTTATATCGAATTGGTAATTGATCAGAATACACACGTATTATCGATATAAATTGAGAATATCGCCATATTAACAAAATCTTCGCACAGCAAATTGTATTTACAAGAACAACACGAACAGTCAAACTAACTCGTTTGATTAATCCGCACACACAACTAAGCTAACTTTCTTTAGCTTTTCCTTTTTTTTTTGGTGCGCGAACTTTCTTTAGCTATTTTCTTGTTCCTACTAGGTTTGCGCTTGACCACAATCCGAGATTCAGGAAGTCAAGTTACCTATTACTTGTTCGTATGCATAAATGAACGTGAATAACATCATGTAAGGATTAGTGATGCTATGATACTATTTCGGATATTATATGAAGTGATATTAGACTATCTTATACTTTTGGATAGTGTCGGTTAACGATTTTCGACTTTGAAATATTTACTATTAAAAAATAAACAGGTCTACGACTACATTTTATTTTATTTTATGTTTTGGATACATTTTAATAAATAAATATTAAATCTAGACACCGTCGCGTACATAGTTCTGTACAAAAGTAAATTTATATCCAGGATGAATTTTGAACCACTTTCCAAAATGTTTATAGGCGTTCAGTATCGTATTTAGAGCCTAGAAGTAAAAAATGTAAATCAAGTGTTTACCCGAAAATATTTTTCGCGATATAGTTTTCAATTTTTACGGTCCTAGACCTGTTAAGATATAAAGTGAAAATCAAAACTTATGAATAGTATCGTAGAGAATTAATTAGATGCGCAACGGGCAAAAAAAATGTTGCTAGGCGGCCGTATCAAAAACTTTAGATTTTTGGCGGACATCTTCTAAGTGTTCTATCTTGACATTATTGTACTGGGCTATACCAAAAGAAAAAATACTTTAGTTGTTTTTTGTCTCGTAGATTGATATTAAAATTTGGAAGGTGGTTAAAATTTCATCCTGTATATAAAAGAAAATCTTGTTATTAACAGCACTTGTAAGTCGAGAACGGCTGGACCGATTTTTATTATTTTGTTTTTATTAGTTTGTCTTGGTCAGAAATAGGATAACAAGCGTTAAGAACATTGGAAAGTTTACGTAATGTAACTAAAATATAAACTGTATTTCATCATACATTCTCTTGTCATCGAATCGAACTAGCGACCTCGAAGCAGGCGACACCTTGTAAACCGATATGTACGCCACTATGCCGTAGAGTTCGTCACTTTTTAGTACTCAATCAGTAGTAATAAACACTTAAAAGAGTTATTTTATATGATATCTAATAAATTTAATTGCAATAATAATATCAGTATTTAAACTTGAAAAATTATGTCTCAGGCGAGACTCGAACCCGCATCTCCTCTCCGCGTCCGGCATTCGAGGAGATGCGGGTTCGAGTCCCGCCTGAGACATAATTTTTCAAGTTTAAATACTGACTTAAAAGAGTAATTTTGTATTTGCTCAGCCGTCAATCTACGACATGTCTCATCTAGCTAAACACTGCCCATATCCGAAACTTTTCCCGATTCGGTTACGATTACGGATATTTTTTTTGTATCCGATAATTTTACTCACAAATTACGGAGCTTCTTAGCACCCTTAATTTATTCTTCTAATTTCTTTGAGTAAGTAGGTAGGTAATCGCTCAGTAAAAAAATATGTTCTTATGTAACTCAATGTCGTCAATGTTACTCCAAAAAAAAAGGTACAATGTAAATGCACCGTTATAACTTAACCCATAAGGTCTTATAATTTGATATTAATAAAACATAACACAACAAAAATATTTATGCAATACGACAAGGAACTTATTTTTCCAGTGTGCGCAATTTCATGGCTTTCGCCATAAAAATAAATATAACGATGACAAAAGCAACTGATGCGGAAACAATTTATTTCCAGTATTAAGCTGAACTCACACTAGGTTTGGTTGTAACTAACATATATTTTTTTTTTACTTTTTTGGTAATAGAAAATTAATGAAGTAGCAAAATCTTGTCAATTATAAATTAGCTGGCAGTTTGCATTATTTTCAAGTATCAAGTCTACTCTAGTTGCCCCCTAAGCGTAAGATTACGGGTTCACGTTCCACCTCAATTCTATTTTAAATGTCTTTTCTAAAATAATTTTATCTACTCGTATTTTCGTATTGCCAGGTGAAGTGATTTGTATTTCTGTGTTTTTTTATGTTTGGAGCAAATAACTCAAAAACTAGTTATTGGATTTAGATGAAATTTGTCATACAGATGCTTTGAGTCCCAAAAATTTACAAAATATTGTATGCATTTGCAGGACTGTTGCATACACCATGAAAACGACTGTAAAGTAACGGCCGTTGTAACTTTGTCAAAACGTCAGGCAATAAAATAAGGCATGTTCGGCTATTAATCCCGTTTTACTTTTATGAAAGATTAAGAATTTAATTAGTAACAACGCAATGTGATAGCACCTTAACTTTGCTTTCAGTTCTTGTTATTTATTTGCAGACAAACAATGGAAGTTCAATGGGCTATAAAATTGTAGATAAATAAGTGTAGCAATTATAAAAAATATTTGCTTTGTGATATTTAAAATACTTATACATTTTTATGACTTTCTGTGAGTTGGTCGACTTTGTTTTGATTCGACGAAATACATTAGGTTTTACGTCACTAGTAAAACTATGCAAATGTATCAGATTTGTCATTTTACATACATATTTTCAGTTTTAAAAAAAAAACTTAATTTTAAATTAAATCTATTTCGATAAAATATATTCACAAAAATGTTTGTACGACCATAACTTTTTAAGCTATTGCATAGCTTCTATCGCGGGCCTTGAGCGTGGAGACCGAATCCAGAAATTCCGTAACGAAAATAATCTAACACCCACACCCACACACTCGGAGCGAGGCACGATCGAACAATTTTGAATTTCCGAAATTTAAAAGAATTTAGAAGAAAATAAGGATTTTGACAGTATGGTTGCCTATGGTAACCATATCTGCCAAAATAACAAAAAAACTTTAATTACAAAATTCAAAATTAGAAAATACATAAAATTAAGCTATTGCATAGCTTCTATCGCGGGCCTTGAGCGTGGAGACCGAATCCAGAAATTCCGTAACGACAATAACCTAACACCCCCCTCTCCGACCGGCACAGCGGTGATACTTTTTAGTTTTATAATTGCATAAGTTGATAAAAAATGCTATGCAATAGCTTTACCGCGGCAGTCTCCGGGTGCCACGCGTCTTTTTTATGGATTTTGTAATGGTAATGACATGATTTGTACAGAAGAACGTTAAAAAAAATACTAGGAGTTAACAGGTTTTTTATGAAGTGGCTTAATAGAATTTTGAAAAATCCAAGTGATTTTTATTATTATTTACTAGGAGTGTTAAAAAGTAAATTCACAGCCTATAATCATCCCACTGCAGGGATAAGGCCTCCATCATTGAATTCAAGTTATCACAGCAATGATGGGTGTACTGGCATAATCACCACGCTTGCCAAATGCGGGTTGGTGATCACAATCCCGAGCAACGTTCGAAAATTCGAGACTTTTTTGTTGCGCGACCCGGGATTCGAACCTGGGACCCCGAGATCTTGGTCCGGTATCTAAACCACTCGACCAACGGGGCGTTACCCACCAGGAGTGTTATAATTCTCCGTGGCTGTACACCGTGGCAAGCTGATGCGGGCATAAATACTTAAACAAGTTTTACGGAAACTTATAACAATTACATACATACATACATACATACACTCACGCCTTTTTCCCGGAGGGGTAGGCAAAGACCACATCTTTCCACTTGCTACGATCCTTACAGACTACTTTCGCTTCATCCACATTTATTAATCTTTTCATACACGTTCGCCGGTTTAGGGTACTCTTGACCTGACCTTTCTTTAGAACTTCCCCGATTTGATCAAGATAAGCTCGTCGAGGCCTTCCCCTTCCAACATTTCCATTCATACTCGCCATATATATCTTTTTAGTCAACCTGCTTTCATTCATCCTCTCAACATGTCCAAACCATTTAAGCATTCCTTTTTCAATACTGGTCACTACATCCTCTTTTACACTATAACAATTTCACGAAATAATTATTTTTATGGCGGTACGAAGTTCACAAGCTAGTTCTAAATAGTTTTATGATACTCTGCTATCACATGTAACAGTGTGACAAATTAATGGCTGGCACTGCTACGATAAGCTCATATAGATAAAGTCTGTAGCAGGCTGGAGCGATACATATATGCTTTGAAGCGGCTAAGGCAAACTATATCACAAGAAGCCGCGTTGACTGCCTATCATGGATACGTCACATCCATCCTTAAGTATGGCCTAATCATCTGGGGAAACTCAGTTGATGTTAATAGGGTTTTTAAATTACAAAAAAAATGTATCCGCGCCATCACCAATGCATGGCATACTGACAGCTGTAAACCCTTATTTCATAATTTACGCGTCCTCCCCTTGCCATGTATGTATATAAAGGATATATGCTGTTTTGTGAAACAGCACCCGCAATATTTTTTAAAGTATGCAGACGTTTCTACTAGACCACTTAGAGGTCAGTATAGATTAATGCTGCATAAACCACCATCCCATGCTTTTATTTATAAACAAAATGTGTATAATATGTGCATCTTAATATATAATAAACTGCCTGACTCTATTAAACTATTAGAGGGGCGTAAATTTGAGGTTACTTTGTCGAAAAGGTTAGCTGAAAAATGTTTTTACAATGTTAATGAGTACCTTGATGACCTCTGTTAACTATTAGCTTTAGCATAGTGCTTAGTTTATAAATAAGTAGCTAGCTTTTAAGGTAATTTGCACGTCTGTTCACAGACTGAATACGATGTCTAGTTAAATACACCCAACACCATCAATCTCAAATGTATTCTTGCAAATAAATGTTATTCTATTCTATTCTATAAATTTCAAACTCGACAATAATGTGATTTTTCTGATTGATGACCAAATAAACACTAAATCTATTTCTCTTCGTCCCAAGCTATTAATTATTCATTACAAAATAAACAAAGCTTGGCTATCCAGGTGTTTAATATCTAATTATGCTTATTTGTGGAATAAGACTCAAACATAACTGGTCTCATAAACCCATTTAAATATTATCGGACAGCACTAGAGTACTTTCTCAAAATATGACTTTTTCAAATTTATCAAATATAATTTTTCAACCGCGGCTCTGCTCGTTGGATTTACACGTAAATAGCGCAGGCAGAAACCTTTGTCCAACAGTGGGATACAAAATTATCTGTATTATCAATATTTAAACTTGAAAAAATATGGCTCAAACGGTTTCGAGTCCTGCCTAATACTGATATTATAATTGCAATTAATTTGCTAAAATAACATAAAATGTTATTTATAAAATATCAAGGTCAAATAGGTCTAATCTGTTTTTATACAAAACTTTTTTTATTTTTTTTATTTAATTGGTTCACCAACAACTTATGCACCAAAACATTTCCACTTATTCTAGATTAAAGATAAAAACTAAGTAAAAAGATAATTAAAGGTAAACACTACATGCATTATGTACTTTAAATACCAGGACTACTTAACTTTTAGGTATAAAGGTAAACTTAAACTTACTTAACCTAATTAGTGTTTTAATAATAAGCTAAAATTGATAGAACAGCAAGATGTTTAATAAAATAACTCAGAGAAGGATAAATCTAGATTGTTTCAGATACTTACGAAACATACCCAATGAAACATGGTTAATATCGACGATATCGTTAATTTCGTTATAGAGTCTGCTCATCTTACAAATTGGAGAATGTGATCCCAAAACAGTAAGTCTTGATAAAATCACTCTTATATTGGTCTGAAATCATTGGTCTGAAATCGTAGCAGACAGACAGACAGAATTACTACCACATTTTATAATATTAGTAGGTAGGTACTAGTAATAATTTTT
Source organism: Anania crocealis (assembly GCA_949315895.1). Taxonomy (NCBI): domain Eukaryota; kingdom Metazoa; phylum Arthropoda; class Insecta; order Lepidoptera; family Crambidae; genus Anania; species Anania crocealis. The sequence goes on from OX438872.1 coordinate 13,289,445, forward strand.
AAACGCAACACCAGCTAATTTTTTTAACATAAGCAATGCACAATGCAATAGTTCAGTACGTACTGGAAATGTACAGCTTGATTTGAAGATATGCGGAAAATTCCCGACTAAATCCTAATACCTCACGGAGAAAAGGCGAACGTTCCTCGCCGTATATTAGATTCCACTCCTGACACAACGCCAGGATACAGTAAGATTAATTCCTGCTTCTGTGCTGTAATGCTTTGACTTCACTGGATTTTGGATTATATGTAGTCTGATGATTTGGGTTCTGTATCAGAAAAGGAGGTGACCGGTCATTCGCCTATTTTTTTAATCCTGTCTTGTAATTTAGTTGACTCGGTGGGTTGAGTATTGCGGTAGTTGGCGTACTATGAAAGGAGTCTAAGTTCTTTTCCCGATTCTTTCAGTAAAGGAAATTGGCTTGGGTCCGTAACGGTTGGGGGCTCTAGAAGTTCTTCGAAGGCACTTAAAGCCGTTGATTTAAAATTCCTCTAAATTTAATTGAGTCTCTATTGGGCTTTGGGCTGCTCACAAGCTTTTTTTTTAATGTCATGGACAAATTTATATAAATAAAAATATTTAAACATTATTAAAATTTACCACCACTATAATCTATACTTGAACAATATCTTTTCCTTATACAAAATTAAGCTGACGGAAAATAAAAAGCAATATCATACACACTTTCTGAAAATACCTAAATTAATTTCGCGCATCACATTTTAAGATAATTATTCAACTTAAAAGACAGCGCAAAACATTTTTGACCAGACAGACCTACATCCTGTATCACTGTTTGAAACCGCAGTCCTTTTATGTCGAGAGGTCCATTTAACTCTTAAATGCCAACAATTGCTGGGGCTCGCAAATGCATAACTTTAAAAGCTATTGTACTTTCTGTTTGAAATATCGATACTGGAACATTGAGTATTTTTCTGATGTTGAAATTTTAAGAGTTTTTTTAAGTTAACATTAAACGGTATTCAACATAACAAGTCTATGTTAGTCCACTGCTGGACAATGGCCACTCCAGAAGGAGGATTTTGCCCTACTCACTAGGCTTGGCAGGTGGGTTGGCATTCGTAGTTAGCCAATTGTAAAGAAAAGACACTGCTGCCAGTCTTTTACTGGCAGTACTCCTTTAGTCGCCTCTTTCGACACCCAGAGGAAGAGATAGGGTGGAGCTTTCCATTTAACGATTTGACGATCTCCGTGGCGGAGTGGCTTACACACCGGTTTTTAAGGGGTCGCCTGCTCCGAGGTCCCGGGCTCGATTCCCGGACGGGTCAATGTAGAAAAAAAGTGTTTTTCTACATTTTCTCGGGTCTGGGTGTTTGTGGTACCTTCGTTGTTTCTGGTTTCCAAAATACGAATGCTTTAAATAGTTATTCAAATTGGGATCAGAACAATGTATGTGATGTTGTCCACATTTATTATTATTATTATATTATTATTAATGTACCGACTTCACACGACGCAAAACTAAAAACGGTATTAATTAAGAATATTATTCTATAGAATAGTAGTTCTCTCTTAGGTATTAGAAGGACACTTCTCAAGTTATTTCATACATGTTTAGTTATCTTGATAATTGATAAGTCATTTAATTTGGACGACCATTTGGATCAGCGGTAGTTAACGCTGCTTCTGACCCATGGGTCGCGGGTTCGATCCCCGCACAGTACAAATATTTGTGTGCATGAACATGTCTGTTTGTACTGGTCTGGGTGTTTTCTATGTATTATAAGTATGTATTTACAAAAAAAAAAGTATATAAGTAAGTTTATCGGTTGTCTAGTACCCCATACGACAGGGTACTTAATAGTAGCTTAATTTAGGACTAGATGGCTTTGTGTGGCCCAGTGAGGCATGTCTTAAAATATATTTTTTATATTTTTTTAATTCCGTGAATACAGGGGCTTCCCGCAATCGGGATAGCGATTAGTTCAGTCGATATCTCGCTTGACACAAAACATTCGAGGACTCCCATACATTCTCATACAACCTCAGATGTTCTATCTCATCAGTCAACTCGCTGCTGCTCAGATGATGAAAACAATTTGTTTTTAATCGCATAATATAAACGATTTTGCCAGCTAAAAATGGGTTGTACATTTACAGGAGATTTATTTCCAAAGCTTCATTCTACAACGCAGTGAAGTCGGGTTTTAATTTAGCGTTTGTCTGAGATTCCGGACTGCATTGGGTGTAAAGAATTCCTTCGCATCGTACACTTGTTTGAATCTCAATAAAATGCTTTTCATTTAATGAACGAGGCCTTAGTAACGTTACCAATTCATATTAAAGCTTACATAACAGTATTTTTATAAAGGTCTACCCTATCTAATTTCGTAGCCTTCCTGGTATGATAACATAATTTCAGTAACGTCGTTTATTGGTGATAATTAACGATATATGACGAAAATAAACGGTAATATTTCGTTACAAGGTGTTAAAAATAACAAATATCTTTTGAACTTACCCATTTCGAGTTAGTTAAATAGTAGGTAGGCCTTTCAGTTTTAATAACGAAAGTATAATAAAAAAAATATTTAGAACTATAAAACGATTTCAAAATGCCTTTTAATATCCTTAATTCTTTTGAATTCTGAAAATTAAAAGATCCCTTTTATCGTTCTGTTTCCATTTTAAACCAATAATTATTGATCTGACTAATAACATTCCATTTTGATTAACAAGTACCAAAGTTTCAATGTCCTTAATTAAGCGATGGTAGTTCCGACATTAAGGTGTTGTTCGTTTTACAATCTGATAAAAAAACTTAAAATGTCACCTCTTTATTTGTGTATACCTATTCAATATAAGTTAACAATTGACGACCATTTGGATCAGCGGTAGTGAACGCTGCTTCTGACCAATGGGTCGCGGGTTCGATCCCCGCACAGTACAAATATTTGTGTGCATGAACATGTCTGTTTGTACTGGTCTGGGTGTTTTCTATGTATTATAAGTATGTACTTACAAAAAAAAAGTATATAAGTAAGTTTATCGGTTGTCTAGTACCCCATACGACAGGGTACTTAATAGTAGCTTAATTTGGGACTAGATGGCTTTGTGTGGCCCAGTGAGGCATGTCTTAAAATGTTTATTTATTTATTTATTTAACTATGTCTTGGTATTCATGCAATGTTGTTATGATTTGGTGGACTACATTGATTATATAACGGGTCCCAAGCAGCTGATAGCTTCCTATCATTTAAGACTTCGAAAGATGAAATGGTATTACTGTACCATGGCAGAGTTACTTTTTTACCCTAAAGGGCGTTTCTTTTCAAATTTAAATAATTATTGTACCATGTCAAAGGTCAACTCTACTTCTTATCTAAAGGATAGGCTTTTCATATTTAAATGGGACTTATGACCAAACCAAACGCCCCGTTGGTCTAGTGGTTTAAACACCGGGCCAAGATCTCGGGGTCCCAGGATCGCATCCCGGGTCGGACAGCAAAAAAGTTTCGAATTTTCGAACGTTGCTCGGGTTTGTGATCACCAACCCGCATTTGGCAAGCGTAGTGATTATGCCAGATACCATCATTGCAGTGGTAACTTGAATTCAATGATGGAGGCCTTTGCCCAGCAGTGGGATGATTATAGGCTGTTATACTATACTAATACTATAATATGACCAATAGTATCAAAACCGATAGCCGCTGGTTCGATTTGGTTCAAAGAATGGCGACCAGTAGGCTTACTCTTGAAACTCGATTTCAAGCAGTATTGGAGATTGGAATCGAAATCTTGTCGTTTGGCACTCTTGAATGCTACACTAGCGCCAAATCGTACCTGGATTGGGTGAAATTTAAAGGAACTAAATGAAATCGACTTTAAGATTTTTCGGCACTCTTGACGTAATTTTGACATTGATCCATCGAGTTTGGATTCGTGTTTAGGATCGAGTAAACACAGTTACAAGAAACTAACTTTTTTGAGATTGAGAGTGATATTTTGACGATTTTATCTAGTTTTATTTATTTAAAATGGCACGTTTAGGTCTAATAAATGATATTTTAGACATCGGACATAGATTCGATGTGAGACAAAGGCGGAATTTGAGAAGAATGACAAGTTATGCAGACAACGCATTTGATATGAGTGTCGATGAGTTTAGGAGAAATTATAGAGTATACATTTACCTATCTATTTGACGTAATCTTTTTGCGCACCGCCTAACGCATTAAGCGTCAGCGAAATTTTATCCCACTCCACTATAAACAATAAATTCACACTGAGTCGAAACTTACTTAAGCATCGATCCTCTTCACCTTACAATTTATTAGTATTGCTTTCAAGTTTTTTACACTTTCATAATTGGAGAATGTGTTGAAAAACATCGGTAACATTATTTAATTACAAGTACAAGTTCATTGTTTAATAAATAAATCGTCCAGCACAAAGTTATTTTTGACGTGTGATTTCGGCGTGAAGTTTTTTTTTTTCACACAGACATTCTCAATTAGCCACTTTAACTAACAAAGTCAGCTGTGAAATATAGTTGCACTAAGCAAAAATGGGAGGACAGTACATGTTACAGTGAATAACATTATATTGAACATTAAAATAATAAATATGGCAAGATTTTACGTTTTGTTACGATATTACATTCTCGGTAGTTTACATTTTTTTCTGTATGGTCACCCAATTTGATCGACGGTACTCGATCGTAATGTCGAATCCGATTTCATAGTCGATCGTGTTCAAGAGTGCCATATCTTTGGAGATTGGGATTGAAACTGGTTCGGATTGGAATCGGATTGAGATCAAGATTGGTTTCAAGAGTAAGCCTACAGGTACCGGAAGACGATCTGTGGGTTGCGCCCGCACAAGATGGACCGGTGATCCGACAAAGGTCGCGGGAAGGCGTTATCTTAGTCCTCCTACATGTTTCCCCATGTTTGGTTGTATGACTCCAATGCCCGCTGTGCGACCTTGAGTCTTCTTATGCGACCCTTATCAAGCGACTACGTTTCAGTTCCATAAGTCATCAATAGCAACATTTATTTCTTAAAGACTTTCGTCTTAATTACTACATGGGGGAAGATAGCTGTGACGAACATCTATTTATTAAAACAAGCAAAAAATACTCGTACCATAGATATAAATAATCACACAAAGATTGGGGAACCAATTATTTTGTCAGCTCGCAAAATGTTTTTAAATAGCGAAATTCATAAAATACATTTGATTTAAGCTTCAATAGGCAATATGTACTGTGGTAGGTTGTGCAAAAAAATCTCAAACAAAATGCTGCATTCATTTTATTTGGTTTTAAAAGCAAAACAATGAGCTGTGTGTTAATTCAGCGGACACAACTGAACAAAATTTCGTGATTAATGCGTATTATGGCGTGCATTGTCGCACGATTCGTAGTTTGCAAGATAGGGTGGCATGTATTTCAGCAAAACTTATTTTTAAATATTTATTTCTTAATGTGGTAAATAGTACACTTATAATTAAAAATGTGTTAATAACATTTTTTTAGGGTTCCCCGCCTCAAAGGAAAAATGTGTATCGAATTAAAAAAAAGGTATTTTCCGTCATAATTAATACCTACGAATCTGTACGGAACCCACGGTGAGCGAGTCCAACAAGCACTTGTCCGGTATTTTTATTAAACAAAAAAACTAAATACTTAGCGTACTTTTTTGTTGTGTCCATCGTCTGTGTTTATGATTAGGTATCTGTTAATCTTAATACATTTATTTCTCTGCTTTTAATCATGCTTATTTTTACCTAAGACGGAACGGAGAAGATATGCGTTCAGGGTGAGAGATTACTAGTAGCTTAGTTTGGGATTATATGGCTCTGTGTGGCCCAGTGTGGGATGTCCGAAAAATTATTTATTTATTTATTTATCTTCAAAACTTATAATCTAATTTTAATGATGTTTTCAGTAATGGGCTCGTGGTTAATTGGTGCGTATTCTTAGATAGGTGTTATTGTTTGAGTTAGTTGATAATACTTCAAGTAAAAGTCTTACTTACTTTTGAATGACGAATAACGTGAAAAGACGTGTTAACATAACTTATATTAAATCACCAATACAATTCATTGGTGGCTTGTTAAGCATCAAATGTTGGTTACCGCTATATCGCAATTCGCATAGCTACAAATTGGGAGATTTATCGGTAATTTTGACTATCGATATAATTGTTTTTAACCATTGCGTGTGAACGTGTTATGTGACGAATTCACATTGTGGTAAACTATTTGCAATTTGTAACCCAAATTTGTGGATTCAAATTGATTCTTGTACTATTATAACGATTTATATGACACTACTTGACGACCATTTGGATCAGCGGTAGTTAACGCTGCTTCTGAGCCATGGGTCGCGGGTTCGATCCCCGCACAGTACAAATATTTGTGTGCATGAACATGTCTGTTTGTACTGGTCTGGGTGTTTTCTATGTATTATAAGTATGTATTTACAAAAAAAAAAGTATATAAGTAAGTTTATCGGTTGTCTAGTACCCCATACGATAGGGTACTTAATACTACCTTAATTTGGGACTAGATGGCTCTGTGTGGCCCAGTGAGGCATGTCTTAAAATATTTATTATTATTTATTTACTGACATTTTAACAATCATTGAAATGGAAATTACATATGTCACAAACTGTAATGTTTACTTTATTAAGCCTTTAACTGCCGAAGTACTAGACACAATTAAAATTTTATTGTTTGGAGGTCACCGGTGACCCCCATGGCGCTCAATGTGTTAAACAAATAATGATTTATTTATTTTTATTTAATTACACTTTAATGCACATATAAAGCTATACAAATGGCGGACTTAATGCTAAAAGCATTCTCTACCAGTCAACCATAAGGCCAAGCGGAGAGGTTACAGGCGGTGCGAAGTACAAAGTGAAAATAACAAATATAAAGTAAGATATTAATTATTATAAGAGTGCTTACAATGATAATAATGTCATTTTGTTGATTGGCCAAAAAACTATTTACCATTCATTTAACAACAGGTCAAAGTGAAAAAACGGACAAGTAGATACTTACATAATAAGCAGAGAATGCTGCTATGTCATGGTCTAGTGGTTTCAATAACGGGCCAATATCTCAGGGTCCCTGGTTCGATCCCCGGTCGGACAACAGAAAAGCAAAAACCTACATTTGGTTTTAAGGAAAAAGGCGTCCGAATTTCAATACCAGACATAACGATAAATTTGCCATTCCAGGTTTCAGACTGTGAAAGGTTGGTTATCCGTTCATGGGAGTTGCATTCACATTTTTTGCAAATTATTACAGTCTCTTACAATAGTGAGCTAATCAAAACATGATATATTTCAAGTGAGACACTTAAAACCATTTAGTGTAAATAAATTTTAAAATATCAGTATATAAACTTGAAAAGTTTTGTCTCAGGCGGGACTCGAACCCGAATCTCCTCGCATGCCGGGCGGGCTGGTATGGCGCCGCCGTGATATTATAAGTGCAACTAAGTTGCTAATATATCAAATAATGGATATAAATAGCTGTTTCATCTTAACTGACTGACAACATCTGCAAAGATGTTTCTTTCGGGTGTTAAGGGTGCAAACTCCTAACATTTGATGAAACAACGCTGGCTTACAGCGTAAGAATATGCTTGAAAAATTCGCGCCGTGTCGCAGTATCTCGGTGGCCTAATGTTTTGGCGCCCGCCCGGAATGCGAGGAGATGCGGGTTCGAGTTCCGCCTGAGACGCAATTAAGTGCAATTAAGTTGCTAAAATATCAAATAAAATTTTAAAATGTTTTAACCTTAAATATAAATATTATAATTTCTAAAATTATGAAAAAAGCTTTTAGTCTCATGTACGAGTACTTATCTCTTACTTACCAAACTACTTACAATCAAGCTTTTAAGAACAATTTCATTAAAAGTATACATAATACCTTATTTATTAGGTATGATTAGGTTTAGATTATTGAATTTCGTGTCGTAGTAACGGAGACGCTACGATCCTATAGTATGCTACGACAGCGTAGTAGTCGAACTACGAATCGTACAACTTGTAGCATCGTAGCATATCAGCGGCCTTAGACAACTTGTAGCATCGTAGCATATCAGCGGCCTACAAGTGGCTCTCTAATATCGTTTACGCTAGACGAATAGATATCAAATGTATGAAAATGACAGTTAAAAAAAATCAGTTAAAATCAGTTTTATTTCTGCAAATAGGCCCCTGGAGGCGCTTTTACACGTTCCAATTTAAACCTACCACTGCTTCGGGACGAATCTGGGCTAGTGCCGAGAAGAAGCAGCGCAAGAAACTCGGTCACTATTGTCAGCCTCTTTTTAAATACATTTTTACAAGGTAAGATAATTTTTACAAGGTTTAAGCAAGTACGAGCTGGGACAATTCAATGCCATACATTTCTATCATTTAAATAATCATTGTCATAAGTTTACGATCGTTCGACCATTTACTAATGTCATTTCCATACATTTGGTATCTATTCGTCTAGCGTAAACGATATAATAAAGCCACTTGTCTACGGGCACAGGTCATTCCTTGCAAACAGGTAATCCTTACTTACTGATATTATAAATAAGAAAGTGACTCTGTCTGTTTCGCTTTCACATCTAAACTACAAAACCAATTTTTGAGGTAGGTACTTAACGAAAAAAAATATGAAACTCCGCTGGCTTACAGTGAATGCTTGAAGCTTTGAATAAATGAAAGGCAAAGGCCTCCATCATTGAATTAAAATTACCACAGCAATGATGGGTACAGGCATAATCACTAAGCTTGCCCAATGCGGGTTTGTAATCACAAACCCGGGCAATGTTCGAAAATTAGAAAAAAAACAGAAAATCTGTTTTTATTTCTGCAAATAGGCGCTTTTGCACGTCCCAATATTTAAACCTACCACTGCTTCGGGACAAGTCTGGGCTAGTGCTAGCTTTTTGTTGCCCGACCCAAGGATAGAACCCGGGACCCCGAGATTTCGGCCTGGTATTTAAACGTACCGTTGCTCTAGTGGTTTATATACCGTGCCTAGATCTCGGGTTTCGATTCCCGGGTCGGACAACAAACAGTCGGTCTAGTGAAGGCTCTTTTGTGTTTTATTGAAACATATTTTTTCATCCCTACTCGGAAAACATACACGAACACATCTTGAACTTAACGAACTGCGTCAGTTATTGCATCTCCATCCGCAGTTAAAACCGATGCAATTTATCCGCAAGGAAGCGTCACGTAATATCCTGGACGCGTGAACGGGACGCCTCCGTCAATTTCCCGCCTCCCACCCGGGAAGCGGGAAGCGGGAAGCCCGGGAATAATGCGGGAAACCGATTACTGTCGCGGTGTTATTTTTCCATCTTCGTATCGTCTCCGTATTGATGAGTTTTATTATTGAGATGGTGTGCATTTGCGTTATGTTGGCAGATTAGAAGGTCTTCCTTTATTTAAACCTGGTTTTAGACATTGAAAGGATATATTAACGGATTATTTTACGGATTACGGACGTTACGAACGCTGTAAAGTGTTTAAGACGTCTGGTTAAATCAAAAATAAACGCGTACTCATCCGTAAACATATCTTTCATTTCAATGTATAGTGTTTGCGTAAACTCAAGAAAACAGTTTATTTTAGACAATCTATACTTCTGTTTTCTAATATTATAAAGCTGAAGAGTTTGTTGTTTATTTGAACGTGCTACTCTATGGAACTACTGGCTCGAATTGAAAATTATTTTTGTGTTGGATAGTCCATTTATCGAGGAAGGCTTTACGCTGCATTATTTTAAAAACTTCTTGATCGCGATCATAATAACATAAATTGACGCGGACGAAGTCGCGGGCAACAGCTAGTTATAAATATTGATAATAACATGTACATTATTCTGATCCCAATGAAATCAAAGGTTTTCCCAGATTAATATGATATACTTGTAAGACGTGTAAATGACCAAGTGAAGATGTTAAACGATGTACAATAGTAATATTGTATAGTCTGACTGAATTCATATTGAATTGAGATTTGAAGTAGAAGAAGAAGAAGAAGTCAGGGCCGTACATTATAACAAACGGGATGTTTTATTTTACTCTTCAAATGAAAAGTGTTCATGTGATTCATTCGAAAAGTAGCATATAAAAATGTTATTTTCTTTTATAAAACCTTATTCTTTTAGCCTTTGCATAGCTTCTATCGCGGGCCTTGAGCGTGGAGACCGAATCCAGAAATTCCGTAACGAAAATAACCTAACCTAAAACTCGGGGCGAGGCACGATCGAACAATATTGAATTTCCGAAATTTAAAAGAATTTAAAAGAAAATAAGGATTTTGACAGTATGGTTGCCTATGGTAACCATAGCTGCCAAAATAACAGAAAAATTTAATTAATAAAGTCAAAATTAGAAAATACATAAAATTATAAAATTAAGCTATTGCATAGCTTCTATCGCGGGCCTTGAGCGTGGAGACGGAATCCAGAAATTCCGTAACGAAAATAACCTAACACCCCCACTCCGACCGGCACAGCGGTGATACTTTTTAGTTTTATAATTGCATAAGTTTATAAAAAATGCTATGCAATAGCTTAACTGCGGCAGTCTCCGAGTGCCACACGTCTTTTTTTATGCTGAACCGGTCATTAAAAGGAAATCACCTGGCAAAATTTTTTGTGTCTTTTATGACATTTACATAAAACATTTATATCCAAGTATCCAAACCCTTCTTTCTTCTTTTTTCTACATGCAATCATACAGTGATAACAGTTAGGTTTGATTTCTATTCGGAGCAGTAAAAAATTAAAGTACTTAACAACCCATTTACGCTTACTGTTAAGCACGGGTCTCTCTCCTTTATAAAGAGAGGGGTTAAGGCCTGTACCACCACGCTGACCTAGTGCGGGTTGGTGGACGGCAAAGGCGACGCTGTGGCAACATAACCCCGCCGTTGAACGTTTCTCAAGCCGCCCGAAGGCCTTTGACAGGGTTTAACGACTGTTATCTTGTGACAAAAGCCGGGACCGACGGCTTAAGGTGCCCTCCGAAGCACGGAAGCGCTCAAGATATGATGCCACTAACGGTCACTCATCCATTTAGTGACCGCTTCCAGCATTGCATAATAAGATAACTCATCACTAAGAAGCATTGGGCTATGAACTATGGGCTATTCGGGGCAGAACTATAAGTTTATTTCATGAAAAACCAACAATTAAATTTTACTTTTTTATTCATGGAATAAAAAGTAGTAAGTACCGCTTTATATCCATTGCCATTTTGACTTCATACATGCCACACATCAAAGAAACATCAGCTTGATGACCGACTGGGAAACATTTGACTTAACGACTGTCAAAGCAAATAAAAGTTTTAATTATCTGCCTGTCTGTTGCTTTATCGCCAATCCAATGTCGGCAATGAAACGGTGATTTTGTCGGTCACAAGTGGATATAAATACCGGCGCGAACGCACCGCGGTTTCCCCAAATTAATTACTCAATGAATATTAATCAGACGCCCCGGCTTTTTATAATGTTGTGGGTCAAGCGACAGAAAATGGGCGAGCTTAAGGCTCATATATAGAAAATTTGCAGTAGCCTGTAAAATCAGTAAAATCAGTTTCATTTTGCAAATAGATAATATGCTTTAAAACGCTCCAATATTTAAATCTACCACTGCTTCGGGACAAATGCGGGTAAGTGCCGAGAAAAAGCAGCGCATGAAACTCGGTCACTAATTGTCAGCCTCTTTTTAAATAAATATGTTTACATAAGATATATGCCAGTGCGAGCTAGGACAATTAAAGCAACACGTTTATCATAAATCAGAGACCCTTAGGCCTTGGTGTCGAAATCAGCAGGCACGGCATGGTAACGGGGTCTACGCTGAGCCTCCGCGCCGCCGCCGGCGCCCCCCCCCCCCCCGCCCCGCTGCCTTCGAGACCAGTTTTATTCAAATCTATTCATTGAAACGCGCCGCTCCCCGCGCTACCCCTGTCTCGGCCCAACGCCCGCTGACCAATCATCAGAAGTTATAACTTTGACAAAATTTTCACAGATCGCCACTTTTATTCAAGGGTTGTGCGGTGAAGCGATTCAATTTAGAAGCACAAAAATTTTAATTGGGAAGCCGGTTCCAAACTATTGGCTTATTAAAAAAATAAAGCCTTTTAGTAGGCAATCGCGTAAGTATCACAGTCTCGCGGAAAAATTACACGGTCAGTAGTAAGTAGCGGTTTTTGGAATAAAAACATTTGGAGGTAGATAACATAAATCTACCTTCTACATGGAGTGAGTTCATCGCCGTTCCAGTCAGCCTGTAGTACGATCAGTGTAACCTGGTGTAAGATTTATTTTCTAATTTATTTAAAGTACTTATAAAATTGTTCTTTTAAAAATTACCTTATAAGGTTTTCTTGGGAGTGTCGGAATCAACGTTTTTTTGCAGCATAAACGGCTATATTTTCTTTACTTCTTCTTTCAAGGGGCTATAGGCTTGTGTATATAGTTTTATTTTAAACTGGATGCCTTTTCTCGAAGATACCTACCTCGAGATAAACAGTCTTAGTGGACAAACGGACAGACAGTCTGATGGACTAACAACAAAATGGTTCTAAGTTGTGTGTTTTTGAGGTACGGTTGTTAAAGATTTTGCCATAAAGCCACTCTAGGCAGCCAGGTTGGCAATCGAGATACTTTGTAAATAATAATTGTCCCTCCCATTTTTAAAACTGTTCTCTAAACAAAAAAGACGTGTGGCGCTCGGAGACTGCCGCGGTAAAGCTATTGCATTGCATTTTTTATCAACATAAGCAATTATAAAACTAAAAAGTATCACCACTTTGCCGGTCGGAGTGGGGGGGTGTTAGGTTATTTTCGTTACGGAATTTATGGATTCGGTCTCCACGCTCAAGGCTCGCGATAGAAGCTATGCAATAGCTTAATAAATTTATAGTTTAAATCGAAAATACAATACGTCAGCCAGTAACTACCAGAGAAACTGAAGTTTGTGGAGTTTTTTCTTCAAGGAACCGTATTTTGCCGCTTCTGTTCCTGCATTAGACCCTACCCCACAACCAAAACGGAATATTGATGTAACGCGACGGTAGCCGCGCGCCGAGACATGTTTTAACGCGTTTTGTACGTCGCTTCGTGTCATCGAGGACGTGAATTTTAATTGGCATTTTATGGGACCGCCCTTGTCTGACTAATGGATCGGGGTGTTGTCGAAGGGTGTTTAATTTGTAGGGTAAATTAGGTTTGACCCCGAACCAATATGTAAAGGATATAAGATTCAAAATGCGGCTGACGTTGAAAATTTGGTGATTTTGTGCGCGTCAAGCCGTGCCGTACGTTTTTCTGGGGTAAAAAGTAGTGGTTCTTAGTTCGGCTGTCGGCTAATGGTGATGACGATGAATAGCATCGTAGATTTTGACAACGTTTTATATATTTAGATTTTCGCAAGTTACACAACACTGACTAGTAGGTTTTATTTTTAAAAACTAAGGTAGTAACGACCTATAATCAACCCACTGCAGCACCGCAGTAAAAAGGCTTCCAACATTGTATTTAAGTTACCATAGCAATAATGAGTACATGCATACTAATCACCACGCTTGCCAAATGCGGGTTGGTGATCACAAACCCGAGCGGTGACCGTAATTTTTTTTTTGCCCGAACCAAAACAAAGATAATTATGATATTTCTTTTAATTGCAATATAGGTATACATATTTATTATTAAAATTTAACTAGCTACTCATACAGGGTAAAATTTTAACCACTTTCCAAATTTTAATATAGCAATCTACGAAGCAAAAAACAAACGACGTATTTTTTCTTTTAGTCTAGCCCAGTACAAAAATGTGAAGATGAGAAGAAGAAAGCACTTTGAAAATGTCCGCCAAAAATCAAAAAAATTTGATAATGCATCCTAGTAGCACTTTTTTTACGCGATGTGCATCTTATTTATTCATTACAATAATATTCATAAGTTTTTGTGTTTCCCCTTACACCTTAACAGGTCTGGGACCGTAAAAATTGAAAATTATATCGCGAAAAATATTTTCGGGTGACAACTTAATTTACATTTTTTACTTCATAAATAGGCTCTTAATACGATACAGAACGCATATAAAAATTTTGGAAAGTGGTTAAAATTTCAACCTGTATAATCTTAATTGACATATTTCATATTGTTACCTTAATTTTACAGAATTATAATATAGATTGTAAAAAATTCAACATAACTATAAAATCTTATTCGTAATACATTAGTGTTTTAATAAATTTGAACTTTTGATTACTATGAAAAATGAGACGAAATAGCAATCACGCAACCATTTGGGTCGCGGGTTCGATCCCCGCACAGTACAAATATTTGTGTGCAGGAACATGTCTGTTTGTACTGGTCTGGGTGTTTTCTATGTATTATAAGTATGTAGTTACAAAAAAAAAGTATATAAGTAAGATTATCGGTTGTCTAGTACCCCATACGACAGGGTACTTAATACTACCTTAATTTGGGACTAGATGGCTCTATATTTCTAATATTTATATTTATATATATTTATTTATATTTAAAGCAATCATTTCGAGGAAAATAAAGACAACCTACAAGCACCCAGACCTGTGAAAATATAGGAAAATACTGTGCTATAAAAAACCGCAACATTTATTCCTATCGCTACAAGTGTGTTAACTTAACAAAACGAATAAATACTCGCAATGGGCTGTCATTTGACTTTTTCCAATCCCACGTAGCCATTGCCCATGAAATTGCTACCGAATTAACTTTAAATCGAGCTTAAAAACAGACTTCCAACTCGGATTGAGTCAGATATAACTGGTTATATCTGGATATAGCCACTTCGTTCCGGTGTAAACTGCTCATTTACATTTTGCAGGTGTGCAGCGGTGCCACAACATAATATTGATTCGGATGGCTCACTTGTTAATGATTTATAGTGTGTGTGGTGGCTGCTTCTCTTTCTAATGGATGTCGTACTAAACGAATACTGGGAAAGATATGAGACAGCGTCTACACCATTGGCCAAACTGCGACCGCCTGCCAATCGTGGCAATTTTGGCAAAAAAAAACCTTTTCGAGAGTTCTATGTCCAGGTAGCATGACCTAGGTGGTCTGATTATGATAGGAATTACTTATAAAATACCATATACGAGTATTTACCGAAGAATAGAATTTGGTGCTTAAATTGCTAACGTTTTTTTTTTTTCAATTAACGACGTGAATTTCTTTGAGACTGTAAGTGTCTTTTGTTATGATCTGTTTTTGCATGGCTAACACAAGGACAGAATCATAGTTGTCAACCACTTTAGTGTACTAAGTACCTACTTTGATTCGTTCAGCCGTTCTGGTGCGATTAAAAACAAACAGGATGAATATTTGTAAAAAATATTGGAATTTATTTTCCGTTTGGGAATCAAACCCAGGCCTGGCGACACCTTGTACACCAAATTAAAAGTTACTTTACCACGGAGGATGTTAACTTAAGTGTGTATACGTCATGATAAAAATACATCTGGTTTGCGTTTGCGCGCTTTTATATTTGCTTGATCCTACTAAGCGCTTTTGCATTATGCAATCTAGATAGACATTTTTACCCATATCTTTGATTGTCTCGTTTTCCGAACTAGATTGTTTTTAATTCACGTTTCTAGTACTAAAACTGCATTAAAGGGTCTCTAGTAAGAGTGTTTGACTAAGGCAATATAGCTCCAAGTGAACACTTTTATCCGACGTAATAATAAGATGCTTGTTTTTCACTCATAACTTTAATCGTCTTTATCCGATTACGGTGATTTTACATGGTTGAATTTCACCTCAGTACATCGAAAAAACAATAACTAAATATGCCGTTCCAAAATTGATACTTCGAAATGTCCGCGAATAAAACAACGTAACTATGACATCTGTTATACAAAAGGAATTCATACTTATACTTGAATGCTATTTACGTTGAAAGAAGAGGGAGAAAGAGCATCCGGCGTTCTCAAGAGTGCTTTTGGTGAGAACCAATGTGTCTCTTCGTCGATTGTGTGCTAATTTTTAATCGACTTCAGTAAGAAGGAGGAGGATCTCTGTTAGTCTATATCGTTCGTCATAATCACCACGCTTAAAAGAGTTCGTATACTGATCACACACACTAACCCAACAGACTACACATAAATAAACAATTCAGGGACATTAATTAAGCATTTGACGCTAAAAGCAACCGATCCGTTCCCAAAAGGGGAATGCCCAAAAATTTGCAAATATTTTTTATCAAAGTTAAAACATTTTTCCGTGGAAGCGTATATTTAAATATCCTATCTAAAGCAGCTGTTTTTTTTTCTACGAATCGTGTTTCAATATCCGCCCAAAAAATATTTACTTTACATTAAAGCAGGAGTCGTCGCTTTGTGAATCGGACAGGGTCTTTTACATAGTAAAAATAAAATGGCTTATCCCGAGATAGTAACCAAAACTATCGGATATTCGCAATAAAAAATATTCGTAACCTTAGCTGAATCCGAAACGTCAGGAAAAATAGTAAGGTATATGATCGCGTTAATTTCCCTTTAACGTTCAAAAAATTACGCAACACGAATATTTAAAAGTAATTATAGAACCGAATCCGGTAATTTAGGTGGGGCCTTGGAAGGTCTTTTGGAGGAAATTTTAATAGAAATTTAGATGAAAAATGTTCTGACAGGTTTTCACTGGCTAAGCTAACAGTAGCTTAGCGTAGTGACTTGTAATTCTAGCTGTTTTTTGCACAATAAAGTAACAATTCGACGACCATTTGGATCAGCGGTAGTAAACGCTGCTTCTGACCCATGGGTCGCGGGTTAGATCCCCGCACAGTACAAATATTTGTGTGCATGAACATGTCTATTGGTACTGGTCTGGGTGTTTTCTATATATTATAAGTATGTATTTACAAAAAAAAAGTATATGAGTAAGTTTATTGGTTTTCTAGTACCCCATACGACAGGGTACTTAATAGTAGCTTAATTTAGGACAAGATGGCTCTGTGTGGCCCAGTGAAACATGTCCTAAATATTATTATATTATTATTATTTCTTGTTCTTTTGTTTATCTCAGCACAAAGGCCGGTAATGTTTATGAAATCATTTACGGGCTGTGCCAAGTAAATGATTCCAGTTTTTATGCTAGGTTTGGTTCGTTCGTTCCGTTATAGCAGGCTTATCCTGAAGAAATCGTCTCACTATTCTACAGGTGTTTAAAATGGCTGCTTTTTGCATAGTGATGTAAGTGTGATGTGGTAAGTCCAGGAGTTTGATACCATGGTGTAAGTGTTTTGCTACTACCCCAGTGCTAGAAATCACAAGTGGTACAATGTATACTTTATTTAAGTTCCAGATCCTAATTATTTCTTCCTTTAATTCTGAATACTTATGTACTTTGTCTGATATTGTTTTTTTAATGTTGTGAGTATTGGGCACAGCTACGTCTACTAAATATGCAATTTTGTGAGTTTTGTCAACTAAATTAATAATGTATGTATTAGTCATATTTATTCGTCGTTATACCTAGTATTAAGATCTAATATGTATGTTTTTATAAAACTATCCGAAACTTTGTCCTTCATCCTCGTTTAAATTTGTTTTATTAAATATGCATATAAATAAATGTGGCCAACTTCACGTAACTATACTATTGTGATTCCAAAAAAAGGAACTATGAAATCTTTCATTTAGTAGAAAAAGCAAAAACTAAACAAAAAACAAAGGTACCGGAAACACCTATAATTGCGACAAAACAGAGATTTTTTTTTCTACATTGACTCTTGCAGAAATTGAACCTGGAATTGTAGAGCTGGTGAAATCTAGAGAACCGGTACACACGTGGATTAAGGGTGACCTCAGGAATCGGTTAGGTACAGATATGATATCCATAATAATTCCGAAACTGAAATAATTTAAGTCCTTTATCCGGATCCAAATCCGAAATGATATTAATCCATAACATATCTGTTTAAAAGCCCAGTTCAGTAATTCAGTCTACTTTTCATTAAATAAATACTTCTAAGATATAGCTTCTCAGAAACAGTTCTCTCCCAAACTGAAAATGTAAAACCATTCGTTATTAACCAAATCTGCTTTGCTAAAATGGGCTTTAATCATACTACCGCCGTTTGATCACTCAGTCAAATTGCTCTATAGTACGCAAGAACAATTCATCAGCTTTATTGACGGCACTCTTATTGATGACAGTGATTTGGACGTCACTGGTAATCATTCTTATTGTAATGTCATAGAGTTTAGTTTTAGCTGAAAATCGAACGACATGAATTCAGTTTTACGGCAAACCTAAAGTACCTGTCTTTAGTTTAGTGTGTACTTTTTCAACATTGCCTTTATTTTAGTTTTGCTACCTACTCTTGTACATTTTTGATCGGCCTAGTCGATCGCTCTGGGTATCGACAGATAAATGTTTCTTTCTTTATTCTTTGTTTCTTTCTTCCTTTTTTCTTTCTGTCTGCAAAACACATAAATTCTTAGACTATAACTAGTTTATTTGTTACTTTAGCGCTGCACGCACTTAAGTAAGTACTACTGCTTAGTCATTGTTGTGCTCTATCTAATGGGACAGATCAGTAAATTCCATACTGCAAGCATGTGCATTTTGGAATACAGGAGGATCAAACATAAACTGTGTCAGTTTTTTGTAAATAAATATTAATGTCTTATTTTTTACAATTATGGTAATGTCAACATCGCCAGGCGTGGCAGTTATATTGAAGCTGATAGTATAAGATGATATTCATCATCATCTTTACCAAACTTTAACAGAACACTGCTTGACGTAGGCCTCAGCCATGGACTGCTACAATAAGCGCTTCTAGGCCATTTACGTACTTACATAGTACTTTCTCATTCTAAAATTATATTGGAAAAAGAAGGAAGTATGCCTCATGTTCTATGGTTTTTATTTTCTTGCATTTGAACCCACTACATCAAATAAGTATCAAATCACTACACTGCCACTGCCACACGTAACACAAGTTTTACATACAATTGAAAATCCCATCAGAGTGAATAGCGTCGAATCAGCTGGCTATAACGCAAATGCCATTTATCCGCGAAAACCAACGCTCGCATAAATGTCCGTAAATCGGCTCACGAATCGACTGACGCAGATTATTTCGCGTATATTTGAATGGGTTACGAATGATAAAACTCTAGAAAATCTACTTTCTGACAATGACAGCTTTGCTTTTAGCGCACACATATTAACAGCAATTCCAACTAAACACTAAAACTCATAGTCAAAGCTGACGGGATATATTATTAAATAACTGATGCACTGGACTTCGAACTCATGATATTTAACAAACTGAAGCTATCCCATAGAAACCGCATATTTTTTCGGTATAAAAGGTAATCTATGTGCTTTTCCAGTCTGTAATCCATCTTCTTGCTCAATTTCATCCAGATCCGTTTAGCCGTCCTGGTGTGATTGAGTAACAAACATTTATTGTTCTAATACCAAAGTAAGTAATCATCTTAAAACACTTGTTTTGTAGAAATCAAAAACGACGAAAGTACCAGAAACATCCAAACCCGAGAACACAGAGAAATACTTTTTTACATTGACCCGGCCGGCAATCGATACCGGGACCTCAAAGCCAACACCACCTTGAAAACTGGTGTGTACCATACTCCACCATGGAGATCGTCAAATTAATCAATCAATATAATTAGTCTGCATTATCATCTTCTCATCTGAACATAATGTCTTTCGCAACCCGCCCTGGAGCCTTATTGTCTACGAAAAGAGTTTAAAGTAGGAGAATTTCTATCATTCCGTTGATATTTTTATGTATAACAATCAATAAATTTATGAAAGAAATAAATTACAAATAAAAGATAAATTAAGTAAGTCAGCATTTACAACATGCAATCAAGTAATTAAAAATAATTCATTCACTGAGTAATTCGTTTCAAACGTTCTTACCCTTTTATTTCTATCAAGCAACCAATCAGTATCCGTGCAGCAACGCAAATATGGTTTGAATTTTCAGATTTGCATTTGAAATGAAACCCATTACGATTCCCGTATCTCCAATACTCTTTACATAAAGTTTTGTAGAGTTTTTTGGTAATCAACCTATGTTGAATCAGATTGCGGTTTCGTGCATTAAATTAAGTAGAAGTATGGCTACATTCAAGTAGGAAAATTTTGCTATTAAGGGAAAGTAACAACCGAGCTACGAGTATAGAGGACTGCTTTTCATTCTGGTTTTATTTCGTGTTGTACATTATTGCTAAAAGCGGCCGCTTTCAACTTTATATTAAATAAATATAAATAAATAAATAAAATTCGTTTATCGCATGAAACATGGTACAAAAGATCACAATGTTAATAATAGGGGTTAAAGTATGAAATTGCCGATTATGTTCCCACTTTTTATTTTGTTTATAGCTCTTAAGTATAGTCATATTATTGCGTAATTCTTTTTGTATTTTATCAAAACTAAATAAAGTAACTTTTGACTAAAAAAAATGCAATACTAGTGCCTATTACTTCAAAGGAAGTTGTTGAAAAGACCCCTTACAATGTGTCAGCTGACCTTTTCGCTTCAATTAAGTATATTTGTATTATATAAATTTAAATACGATAATGCGTAGCTTTATAACCATCTAACTTTCACCTTTAATTGCTTCGAAAACGGTTCAGGCGTTTTTAAAAAAACTAAAAAATTGTTAGTATGGAAAAATGACTTTTCTCGATTTCGTCCATACAAAACGGCAATTTCATACTTTAACCCCTAATATTATATGAGTATCACATAGTTTCGCCAGCTTAACTGACATTATAAACAACTACGTGAAAAGTTTACTGTGATTCAATAAATACTAGAGGTAATTTGCTAAAATGATACTGTTCTAGTTTTTTGAGATTTGATTTTGTTTAGAAGTAATAAAATAAAATTAATTGGGGGTAGCACATAGCTCTGCCCCCTAATTCGCGTAACCGAATCGTATCACAATCGTAATTGAACGACAGGTTTTTGACAGTTCTAGTATGGGCTAAATGTCAAAATCGTCCAATTCAATCACGATCGAACTGCGATTCGGTTACGCGAATTAGGCCTCTGGTAGTAGAAATTAACGCACAGATAATTTCTTCAGAACAGCACTATATACCAAGAATGGTCAGAGAAGCGATTGAAATCACCAAATACAAAAATTTCAATCGTGAAGATGGCTTTAAATTATCTATTGTATGGAATCCAGTGGTTCGAATTTGCGGTAACCGAAGAAAACCAAAAAATACTGTGTCACGATCGGATACTCTAAGTGTTGTGTGTCGAGAACAAAAGTGTAAAAATAGTGAGTTGTCTAACAGTGGTACCAGTGTTGTGTAATAAAAGACTACGACGGAGGGTAGATCGATTTGTCTGCTCCTAACAGCTACCCACCCGCAGATACAACAGTTCTCCCGTGATCATGGCGCTTGCAACAGTGCCGAAATATCGGAAACTCATAATAAATAAGGTACATGGTATAAAGCCCGAATTAAATAACTCTAGTGACAGTGACCATGAAAGTTTAAATCAGTAGCTCTAGCAACGTCAAGTGGTTTAAATATAGTACCAAGATCGTATCAGGTCCTGAATACGATTCCGAGTCGCGCAACAAAAAGTTTCGAATTTACAAACATTGTTTGTTTGTGATCAGCAACTCACATTTGGCAAGGATGGTGATTATACCAGTACCATCATTGTTATGGTCACTTTCAGTGAAGGAGGCCTTTGCCCCGCAGTGGCATGTTTATAGTAAGTAACGACTTTACTTTACTTTTTAATAGCATGACAGTGATACACTACACCGCCCTTAGGCTAGGTGGAGTGATGATTTGCGCAAGATGGCTGGCACGAGCTGGATGCGAGAAGCCGAGGATCGACCTAAGTGGCGTGCAAGGAGAGGCCTACGTCCAGCTGTCCACTGCGATAGGCTGATGACGATGATACACTACGAACTTAGAATACCTTGCTAAATTTACTGCTCCGTCTATGTTTGTAAAATCTTAAACAAATAACTCCAAGTCTTCGCATGCTGGGATACCTACTATGCGTGTTTTGTTAAAATGTATCTTGCATATAGATAGATAGATAAAATCTTTATTTGCATGGCAATATGGCACACATCAAGAAAATAAAAGCACACATGCAGTAAATTACAAAGAATAACAACACTCATCAAATTAAAATAAAAATATATCATCACCATCATCAGATATCAGTCCACTGCTGGACACGAGCTTCTCATAAAGATCATTATTACGTTTTGAAAGACCTCCGTGGCGGAGTGGTGTACACACCGGTTTTCAAGGTGTCGCCTGCTCCGAGGTCCCGGGTTCGATTCCCGAACGGGACAATGTAGAAAAAACTGCTTTTTCTACATATTCTCGGGTCTGGTTGTTTTTAGTACCTTCATTGTTTCTGGTTTCCAAAATACGAGTGCTTTAAAAAGTTATTCTAATTGGGATCAGAACAATGTATGTGATGATGTCCACATAAAAAAAAGACGCTGCTGTCTATCTTCTGACAAGACTCCTTTATTAAGGCTTTAACTGCCGAAGTACTAGACACAATTAAAATTTTATTGTTTGGAGGTCACCGGTGACCCCCATGGCGCTCAATGTGTTAAGTAAAGAATGGGTGATGCTTTTATATGTATATTCACGCGACCAATGATTTCTTAAAGTATAGATAGTACCTTCATTAATTCGCGTATTAAATCTGATCCGAGCAATCCAAAACTGCACACATTGCCTCACTGATAAGCAGAACAAAAGATACAAAATAGCACACAAATGAAAGAGATGGATATAACTTTTAATGATTACCGCTCGTGACCGCAATCGACGTGGACGTTGTAAAAAACTGCCTAATTAGGGCGTATTTGAGTCTTCACAACACGCGAGCTTATATAACATTTTATGTCTGCTTCCTTTTAATATAATACGAGTATCATTGCACGCGAAACATTGTTGCATATAGGTCTTTGAAATAGTCTGGCCAGACTAAAAGTGACGACCTCCGTGGCGGAATGGTGTACACCGGTTTTCAAGGTATCGCCAGCTCCGAGATACCGGCTTCGATTCCCGGACGGGTGAATGTAGAAAAAAGTGTTTTTCAAAATTTTCTCGGGTCTGAGTGTCTGTGGTACCTTCGCTGTTTCTGATTTCCGCAATACGAGTACTTTGAATAGTCACCCAATTTGGGATCAGAGCAATGTAAATGATGTTGTTCAAATTTATTTATTAGGGGTTAAAGGTATGAAATTGCCGTTTTGTATGGACGAAATCGAGAAAAGTCATTTTTCCATACAAAATTTTTTATTGTTTTTTTTTAAACGCCTGAATCGTTTTCGATGCAATTAAAGGTCAAAGTTAGATGGTTATAAAGCTACGCATTATAGTATTTAAATTTCTGAAAATCAAAGTATATAATACAAATATACTTAATTAAAGCAAGAAGGTCAACTGACACATTGTAACGGGTCTTTTCAACGACTTCCTTTGAAGTAATAGACACTAGTATTGCATTTTTTTTAGTCAAAAGTTACTTTATTTAGTTCTTGATACAATACAAAAATAATTACGCAATAATACGACTATACTTAAGAGCTATAATAAAAATAAAAAGTGGGAAAATAATCGGCAATTTCATACTTTAACCCCTATTATTTATTAAAGCTCGATAATCGGATGCCACACAAGCTACGAGTAACTGAAAGAAACCTAATAAACCAATGACACCGGACCCTTTCTGAAAATATTGGTTATTGGTGATGAAAATGTATGAAGGTTAGTCCAGCTCCAAAGGCTACATAGCGAAGCCCAGATTAACTCGTAATAATCCAACTAACGTGGCGGTAATACTCTGAAAAGGCAAAATCCCGTGCAAGAATCCCACTTCGGTCTATATTTGTACGAATTAAAAAAATACTAAAGTTAATATAGTAGGAAAATAAGACAACATGTGTCGTTTATTGTTGACTTATTAAAAGAATATCACCACCTCTTCCCTTCTTGTGGGTGTCGTAAAAGGTGACTAAAGGAGTACTGCCAGAAAAGGACGGGCAGCAGCGTCTTTTGACACAGGCTTATGTAGGTACCTACACCACACTACCCGCACAAACACGGAATGAGCGAGCACTAGTACATGCAACTCGCCCTCCCTCAATAATGCATGCAGTACAGATAATGCAATTATTAATACCAAACGCCGGTAGAAGAAAAACCTCGACGCGTTTTGCCACTTTACGTGGCATCCTCAAGAGCCTTCGCTGCGCTGTGACGAATATCTTAAATTATAATACTTAGGTAATTAATGATATAATACGTTTGATATTTCTTCTCTTCTACCATCTAAGGAAGCAATATTTGTCATCTCCTGCGTTTAGTTTAATTTCCGCAGAATTTAAGTAAATTCACTTACCTTCTGAATCTCTTTTGAGCAAATTGTTTTATAACTATTATTATTAAATTGTTTTATAATTAGACTCACATTGAACTCTTGTAATTATATTTTACTAAAAGGACAGAAAAAAATCACATAACTCAAATTAAAGTGCTCATATTATTCAATGTGAGATCTACAAACCAATAGTCCGGGAGTAAATTTGATAAAATTCAAGTTATTTTATGATGGATATAATAGTCATATTATTATAGAAATCAAAATCAGCTAATTTTAAAAAGCTCATTTACGATCGCATTTTATTCCTCTTACACATCTTTTTATTAATAATATTTTTAACAAAGTGGAGTTTTTTTGAACATTTAAATAACTTTAGAACTGCTGGACCGATTTCAATGATATTCGAATTTAAATTTAAAAAAAAAAATCATATTTTTTTCTCTAACTACAATAAATTCATATTTGACGTCAGTGACATTAAAGATGACAAAATTAACAATATTATTTTGAGTCAGCGAGTGACTTAGAAATCTCATAGAATAAAACAATATTAATTAAATGCGAACCACCTCCCAGTCTACGGGACCTTTAAAAAAGGACAAAGTCAACACACGCTCATCGCATTTTCATTTCGCTTTTTGCATTTTAAAATTTCAGTTTACGCTTAACGCATGTGGAGGCATTTCTATTCAGATCATACGTTTGCGTCTACAGCTTATATTTTGTGATGCTATGTTTTAAAAGGAGTGTATATCTTCGTAACATACGAACCAGTGCTTATCCAGCAGCATACTCGAACAAAATTTGCCTTTACACAATTTAGTTCCAGATCTGTATGAATGTTTATCTTGTGTAGTGTGCAGTAGATTTATGCAAGCACAAAACACAACCTTAAGAGGATACAATGCGCTCGCTATCAACAAGATTGATTAATATTTGAAGACCATTTGGATCAGTGGTAGTAAACGCTGCTTCTGAGCCATGGGTCGCGGGTTCGATCCCCGCACAGTACAAATATTTGTGTGCATGAACATGCCTGTTTATACTGGTCTGGGTGTTTACTAAGTATAATAAGTATATACGAGTATTTACAAAAAAAGTATTTGTGTAAGTTTATCGGTTGTCTAGTAAACAACAAGACAAGCCTCTTAGAAGTAGCTTAGTTTAGGACTAGATGGCTCTATGTGGCCCAGTGTGGCAAGTCTGAAAATATTTATTTATATTTATTTATTAATATAACAAAACTTGATGGTAAGTACTCGTAGATAGACGATTTCGACATTTATAGTAAAGTAACTGATTAAGATCATCCAACTGCAGGACAAAGGCCTCCATAATTGAATTCACGTTACAGCAATGACGGGTACAGGCATAATCACCACGCTTGCCAAATGCGGGTTGATTTACATTTTACTTCTAAATGGGCTCTGAATACGATACTGAACGTCTATAAAAAAATATGAACATGATGAAAAAGTCATTCTGTATAAGTATCTACATACAGGATGAAATTTTAATCACTTTCCAAAATTTTTTAGGCGTTCAGTATCGTATTTAGAGCCCATTAATGAAGTAAAAAATGTAAATCAAGCCTTCACCCGAAAATATTTTTCGCAATATAGTTTTAAATTTTTACGGTCCTAGGCCTAATAAGGTATAAAGGGAAAATAAAAAAAACTTATGAATAGTATCGTAATAAATGAATAAGATGCGAATCGCGTAAAAAAAGTGTTGCTAGAGAGTCGTATCAAAAATTTTAGATTTTTTGCGGACATTTTCTAAGTGCTTTATCTTGACATTTTTGTACTGGGCTATACCAAAAGAAAAAAATACTTCATTTGTTTTTTGTCTCGTAGATTGATATATTAAAATTTGGAAAGTGGTTAAAATTTCACCCTGTAAATGCTGTGGTACAAAACACGTTCGCCATTAAACCCTCAATACCGGTTCTAACCCGAATTATCCGGTTTCGATCGGATGTTATTAGGAACTAACAGTTGGTTATCGATAGACCCTTAACCCTGTTCGTTATTGGGGTCGAATTGAATTCAACACTAATTTAAGGGTTGGACAAACATAAGATAAAGTTTAGACTATGTTAAAAGTATGTGGGGGTAAAGAACGAAAAAGTAACACAAACACCCAGAAAATGTGGTAAATACTCTTTTTCTACATAGACCCATCCGAGAACCGAACCGAAAACCTCAGAGGTGCAGACGACAATTTGAAAACTGAAGCCTTACTCCGCAACACATCGCCCGTATATTCGAATGTGTCTGTCCCTATCACTCATACCGATGTCTTAGAGTATCTGAAAGAGACAGATACATCTGTAAATATGAACTTCATGTTGCAGAGTAAGGCATCTGGTGTATGTATACGCTACTCAATCACGGAGTACGTTATTGTTTTCTAGTCTTTCTTTTCTTAAATTGTTGAAAAGGCTATTTTGCACTTGTGTACTACATTATTCTAATCTAAATAAAACCAAACTTTGTGGTAACGCATCATACATTCACCCAAGAGAACTAACTCGGAATTGAATTCTAGAACATTCACTGTCCTTATGAATATACCGATCATGTTTCTCGTCCTCTAGATTGTATGTAATTCCAGACACAATAGAAATCAGTTGTTATCGCGACCGCCGGGGGTCTTATGATCCTGTAGGAGTTAAAAATCTTTGAGCGGTATACAACGCGTCGGTCTTAGTCTTAGCCATCAGGCTGATCGTGTATTTCATGACGTCCTGATTGTCCAAATCGATAAGAAATTATATAACAATTAAATTATTAGTTTTTGATTTTATCGCACGGGAAAACACCAAGCATTGGCTCGTTGTGCGGCCTTCTAATGTGATCAGTATTAAGCGACCATAAGTTTTCAGTTTTTTACTGACAACACAAAGATTTTCGTCTTGAAATATTGAGGTCATTTGAACGCGATGACTTCAAAATTAGTCTTACTTAGCTGAATTTCTTAGATGTGGTTAGTAGTCAGCAACATCAAGTATAGTGTTTCTTATGTAAAATATCTATAGTACAAACAAAAACATAAAAAAATACAAACCATCCTATAAAATAGCTTACTGTAATATGCTATAGTAAAAGCTCAAGTATACAATATTAATAAAACAAGCAGCATTTTAAGACAGCTTTTAAACTTAAGCACGGAATAAATAGCAGCAAGACGGGTTTATAAATACAGCCCCTAATTTATCTTCGCTGTACCCACATTCCGTAGTTTCTTATGTAAAATATCTATAGTACAAACAAAAACATAAAAAAATACAAACCATCCTATAAAATAGCTTACTGTAATATGCTATAGTAAAAGCTCAAGTATACAATATTAATAAAACAAGCAGCATTTTAAGACAGCTTTTAAACTTAAGCACGGAATAAATAGCAGCAAGACGGGTTTATAAATACAGCCCCTAATTTATCTTCGCTGTACCCACATTCCGTACTGATTAGTTTGTTTTAGGGAAGCTTTGTCTGAGACATAATTTTTAATTATTTCATCCATACTAATATTACAATTGCAAAGTCAGATGTTATAATTTAATAATGTCTGTCTTCTTACATTTTTAACGCTTCTTCATGAATTAGTGTCAGAGTTTTCTTAGACGTAACTTGTAAATACAATATTTTGAATAAAGAAATGGAGTCGATGTGACACATACCTTTTTTTAAACTTGTTAAAATCATAACTACCCATAATTTGTTCAAAGATAACAAATATTTCTTTGGTGATGAATCGTAATTAAAACCACTGGTCGAGGACCTCCTCCGTAGTAAAATGGTTTACACACCTGTGTTCAAGGTGTCACTTGCTCCGTGGTTCCGGTTTAGATTCCCGCAAGGGTCAGTGTAGAAGAAGTATTTTTCTATATTGTTTTAAATTTGATAAGTTTTTATGGTATAAACCTATTTTAACTATTTTTATTTAATATGGTTTTGGCTTCACCTGCAACAGTACAAGCCTCTCGTTTGTTGAAAATTGTTAGTATTTTTTGTTTTAATGATAGGTCATAGAACTAGTCTTATTATTTTTTATGTTGTTTTTGTTTCTTATTTATAAGTTTATGAAAATGTAACTGAGCGACATGTTCACCTAGTGATCAAGTTCATAAAATAAAGATTTAAAAAAACTATTTTTATTTGTATGGCCCATATTGGTCAAATTTTACTTTGGCATTGAATATCCCACGCCAAAACATAACTAAACGAAAATAACTTTTAAACAAAGTTTTTGAAATTTTTAGGCGGTGTCAAACAGACATTTGATGATAGTCGTCAAATACAAAATGGTGGATTATTTCCAGCCTAATGTTTGTTAAACTCTACTTAAACATTAACGACATACATAACGGTTCTAATAGGCGTAATAATGCACTTACGAAGCGTGCCTCGACATCGTTCAAGACAAAATACCAATCCCTTGAGGGCCGTAGAAAGGTAATATTCATAACCGCGTAGTTTCCACTTACGATACGAGGCGAAAGGTCTCGCCGACTGCTCAAAAGAGGTGTTTTGTTACTCGCGACCTGCTAAACTGAGCCTCTCCCAACGCCTGTTATCGGTAGCTGCTTTGTTTGGTCCTAAACACTGCATTATATTCGTGTATGACGCAATGGGGAATGATTGAAGAATCGTTCGAAAATGTTGGTCTATTATGTATTTATTTCGAGTAAAATCAGTCTGGATTAGTTCACAAATATGACAGGAATGTAAAATACGAGTTTCTTAATCATAACCTGCTATAACTGCTTGCTATAGGTTATGATTAAGAGCATTATAAAATGCAGATAAAAATTTTGACAATTGATTTTTGTTTTTTTTGTTTCTATAAAAAAAAGGTGCCAAGGTATAGCTTACTTGGATAATGCTATTCGGAAATATTAAAATGACATTCAACTCAATGATCTGTCTACGATCGTATTAAATAAATATTATAT
This sequence comes from Anania crocealis, assembly GCA_949315895.1. NCBI lineage: Eukaryota > Metazoa > Arthropoda > Insecta > Lepidoptera > Crambidae > Anania > Anania crocealis. Next base: position 13,318,839 of record OX438872.1, read on the forward strand.
TGTTTTTAAGAATATTTTATCTGATAATGCGTGATTATGACTACATTAGTCATCACGTATCTTTGAATGCACTAAAACTAATCAACCTACCACCTAATGTATTTTTTTTAACGAATCTAGCATTAATGCCTTTTAGTCAAAGTTGAAAATCGATTAAAGAAATTTTACATTTGGACATACAAGATGTAGTACAACCAATACTGAAACCAATTTTATTATAATACTAGCTGTTGACCGCGACTTCGTCCGCGTCAATTTGTGTTATTATGATGGCGATTAAGAAGTTTTTAAAAGAATATAGCGTAAAGCCTTTCTCGATAAATAGACTATCCAACACAAAAATCATTTTCAAATCGAACCAGTTGTTCAAGAGATTAGTGCGTTCAAACAAACAAACTTTTGAGCTTTATAATATTACTAGCTGATGCCCGCGGCTTCGCGCGCGTGGTATTTGATCTGTTACAAAGTTTACATCATGACCATCTCCTCCACTTTTTTTCTCCACTTCCTTTGCCTACGGTGCCGGGGGTGGCCATCATTGTCATTCTCCCTTCATGATCGATAGACAAAGATTCAGGTACCTCAATATGATGTGTAATTAAGGTAACCACACAATTTTCCACCGTTCTACACACCCTCAAATATTAAATTATAAAAAAATCCTTATAAACAACATTACAAAATTTAAACAACATATAGCATAAATCTGACGTAGTTTCACAAAACTTTCATGTGGGATGTGGGTTCGAGGCATGGATGGATGGAGGATGATCAGCAGGATTAATAGTGTTCAGAAACTTGACAGGATAGAGAACTGGATTCGTCTGAACTGACCACTGTGTCTATAAATTGTTATTTATTTCTTCAGCTTCAAATGATGCCAGCGAATCATCATTAATTACTGCTGCTTGGTCATTAGTGGGTGGGTGGTGGTAGCTATTCCTAAGTTAAACAACACGGAATTATGAAGTGAGGTGATTTTTTTTCTCAACGTTTTATTTTCATGTTTTAAAATTTTTTAAAGTAGAGGAAATTAAATAAAAAGATAACTTGGTTGCGTTAGATAGGGAGTTTCACTAAACAAACTTTGCCAGGCCCTCAAAAGCGGTGCGTCCTAGAAAAAATAAATCGTTACTAAATGGAAGTTTATCAAATTATCTTCTAAATGGAAGCTTGTCAAATGGTCTACCAGTCTATATTGATTTAATCCACCAGTCAGCTGCTTAGTTGTTGTTGTTGCAACACACCTGTTACCTTATTCTGCCTGAGACACGGGTCTATGTCCAGTTTAGGAAGTATTTTTGTACTGCTTAATATAGTTGATAATGTCATATCAGTGTAATTCCATACACTTTTTTCGATTTCCCAACATTTGTCTCTATCGTATAAACAAAAATCGGCCAAGTGCAAGTCGGACTCGCGCACGAAGGGTTCCGTACCATTGACTACGTAAACAACAGTAGGTACCTACCTACATTAATTTAGTACCTACATAATGTAGTGCCTACTGTTACCATTTATTGATATCAAGCAAAAATAGGCAAAAAAATGGCATTTTTAGTATTTTTATTATTAAAGTTAGAAATATAACTGAGTGTTTTGTGAATATTTCAAGTGCCTACCTGTTGCCGTTATTAATATCGAACAAAATGGACAAAAAAGTCGCATTTGTTGTATGGGAGCCCCCCTAAAATATTAATTTTGCTTTTAGTATTTGTTGTTATTGCGGTAGCAAAAATACAACAGTCTGGCTTTCGCGGATCTTGAGATACAGCTTGGTGACAGGCAGACGGACAGACAGCGAAGTCTTAGTAATAGGGTCCCGTTTTTACCCTTTGGGTACTCAACCCTAAAAAATGATTAGGTTCTAAATAATACCATTCATATTATATAGTAAGTACTGATTTTATTTTCTGAATATGTACCTAAATATAGATAAGACAGCCAATAGGAATTTTCAATTTTTTATCAAATTTTCGTTACATAGCCTCCTTATTTTCTTCGTCAACTTAGTCCTTCCTGTATGGAATACGTCGCGGCTAGATGAAAATTGGTGTCACATTTTCTTGAATCACTAATTGAGCTTTAAAGTTTGATATGCAAACAAGAGTTCCGTCAAACACCATTGTTAAATCTTTTAGTAATCTGTCCAATTTTGAGTTGTTGATAATTTACTAACTGAATTTTATCTAACTCCTCAAATTCTAACTTACAAGGATCCCGTGGAGCACATAAATATAATATAATACGTTTTCTGATGTAATTCTGGGCTCAAAGATGTTGAAACGTGTATTTCCTTGTATCGATATCATCACATCTGTTCAGTTTTAAGTAAGTATCCAACCGTTTAATGATGTTTTTGAATGATTCGTCCTTGTCCGATGGTACTGAGTTCAATTTGGATGTCCTAAGATTTTTTTGTGACCGACCTTTGCTCCTCAGTACCTTCTGCATATATGGAATTGTTTCGTGCTATCGAATTCAAACTCTGCAGTTTTAGTTTAAGCTGTGGTGTAATATCCTGAAGGTCATCTTTTTCTTCAATCTCATTTTCCAACTGTGGGTATCAGTAATATAATTTGTAGTCCGTATCTCTTCCAAATTCTCCAATTCCAAAAAATTCCAATTTTCTCGTAGGGTTTGTATCTGGCTGCCGAATTTGGTAATGCAGCCTTTAATTAAAGTTCGTGTACGTTTTAATTAAGAAAAATTCACCCATTTCGGCGCCAATTATTAAATTATAAAATAATACCATATTAAAAACAATACAAATTTTGTAAGAAATGATATTTATTTTCTGATTGACACGTTGAATGTCATAACAAACTAAGTGAAGTCAGAGAGAACAAATATGTAAAGAGTATGGATATGACGCGGAACCGAACAAATTTTGCCCCCATATTTTATCCCCTAAAAGATTAAATTTTCAAAAATCCTGAAAGACGTAATTCATAATTTTTAATTAGGTAGCTGGATACCAATTTTCATAGACTTAGCTTCAAAACTGACGGAGTTTCATACAAACTTATGGAGCCCTTTTTACCCCCTTAGAGGCGGAATTTCCAAAATTCCTTTCTTAGTGCTTACCTACACTATAAAAGGAAGCACGGTAAAAATTTTCAGATTTTAAATCCCAGTAGTTTGAGCTGTGCGTTGATATGTCAGTCAGTCAGTCAGTCAGTCAGTCAGTCAGTCATTCAGTCATTAAATCAGTTTTCATTTTTATATATTTAGATAGTATAATTATAGAAAAGTTAGCGTTATAAATGTAACAATTTTTGTTGCATGTTTCGTGTCAACTTTTTTAATTAGTTAGCTGATCTTATAATAAAACAACAATTGACTTATAAATTGTGACACAAGACATGACAACAAATTTAATCTTTAACTAAAATACATATCGAGTGATATCAGAATATATCCCATGCTTACGTTCTTTCATAACACCCTCTAGGGGTCCGATTATTTACACGGCGTTTATTATCCCGCCACTATTTTATACCTGGCAATAACGCCCTCCCCGGTGTTGCCAGTCTAAGGTAAGATAAGCCCAAAATAATATTTCTTTTCAGTCGAAAATTCTGTTAATGGCGACCCTACAAGGTAAATCGCTAAAGATGTATTAAGGTGCTAGCTTTTTCCCGTGGTTTTGCACGTATATTTGAATATGATCATAAATTTGTTTATACATATATCGAGTTATTAAATACGTTTATGGATTTGACTTAAGACCGTGTAATTTAAAACTCTAACAAACGGGAGTAAATGTATCACCAATTTCAATGTACAGTGACCAATCTATACTAATATTATAAAGCTGAAGAGTTTGTTTGTTTGTTTGTTTGTTTGTTTGTTTGAACGCGCTAATCTCAGGAAGTACTGGTCCGATTTTAAAAATTATTTTTGCTTTAGATAGTCCATTTATTGAGGAAGGCTTTAGGCTATATAACATCACGCTGCGACCAATAGGAGCGAAGCATGAGTAAAAAATGTTGCAAAAATAATCGCGATCATAATAACGGAAATTGACGCGGACGAAGTCGCGGGGAACAGCTAGTAATTTACATAAAAGTCTTTTAGTATGGATGCATTATGTAAAAGTATCACTATTGCTTAAGGCCTGCAAGATCTTTCTTTGTCTTATCAATGTTTTTTTATGGTTTTGTAGTCAAGATAAAGAATCCAAATGTCAATGAGATTAATCTCAGGGTCTGCTAGTACTTGAAAGCTTTGATTCGGCATTGACACGCCAAAAAAGAAAAAAAAGTGTGTGAAAGTGAAGTTTTTTTTTTTTTATCTATACCGTAGTTTGAGATGGCTTTAAAAAGGTGTTATTAAAAATTTTTACTTATCTAAAATAATTTTTCGTTTCAGGGATGGGTGACATCCAGTTCACGCGTGATGTCGTGACCAGGACAAATAGGGATGATTTTTTATAGATTTCATCTTATATCGGTTCATTGACACGGGCCTCTCTAAAAGAAGGGTTTTGTTATAATCGTCTCAGATTAGCATGGTAAATTATTCTACTCAAATTTAATGGGGATTTAGTTCTAATGACTATACTCCTACTATCTACTATACTACAAAATGTAACAGCAATCATCGAAATCTCAACCCATTCTATGTTCTTCAAACTTAAAAGCAGCCGATTGAGCTGACACAAAAAATATCGACGTTAGTCTACCTTGTAAAAAATACTCAGAGCTCGTGACTACGTAAAAAATGTATACGTAAAGGAAATTCCTTTTTTTTTTCATCTAATGAAAAATGCACGCGTCCAAAGCTGAGCGACGCCGGAAAATTTTAATTTCGACCTTTCCAAAATCAATGGACGCGATAAATATTCAGACTGACTGACGCTTGCGAAAAAAAATCTATTGTGTACGGTGCTATGTGGGGACTGATTTTTGTGTCGCTCGAAACGATAATCCGATTCATCGATACTAAAAATCCGGGGCCAGATATTGAGACATGTTTATTTCGGAAGTAGACTTAATGATTTAGGTGCCTGTAATGAAGTTTTGTCTTTCCCTCTATCAAAAGAGGCTATGTATTTATGTAAAATTGTTAAAGAATGTTTAGATAAAAGAACATAGTGTATGATTGTTTGTAAATGGTATTGAGCGACATGTTCACTCAGTGAACATGCTCATAAAATAAAGATTAAAAAAAAAGTAACGGCCTATAATCATCCCTCTGTAGGGCAAAGGCATCATTGAATTCAAATTACCACAGCAATGGCCGTACAGGCGTAACACTACGCTCGCCAAATACGGGTTGGTGATCGCAAACCCAAGCTATCTTTGAAAATCGAAACTCTAGTTCCTCGACCCAGGGATCCAAAGTATATTGTGACATAAATAAATAAAATAAAAAAATATATAGGACCCTGAGATCTTTGCTCGGTACTTAAGCCACTAGACCAACAGGGCGTTGGGGAAATTTAAAAGTACCATTTGTAAACATACAAATGGTTCTTTTAAACATAAATTTTATTTTATTTGACAAACCCTTTTTAAACTGACATGTGACAGGAAATTACAATGTCTTCTAACAGCAATATTACAGTACCTTATAATATGCTGTTTAATATGTCGAGGTTAACGAATAAATCTATTAAAAACAAAAAGCATTTTAAGGATTTATTTTATTGTAGGAATAGCCAAATGTAGACCTTTTTTGTAATTAGTGGTGTCGTCCTTAACAGTGAAAATTGGTATTTTCAACAGATAATTTATTTCTTTTGAGATATGGATGTTGTATTTAAGAATAAGATGATAGATGATTTACTGATAGATGATGAAATAAATATTAATTAAAGTATTTGCTATTTTACACAACATTTTAATAATAAAATTATAAAACATAAGTTTTTAGCAAACGAATAACCGAATTCAATATAACCGTAAGGGACTTTGAAAGGATTTGTAAATACTTCGTATTTTTGTTGCTTTTAAATGCCTTATAAAGACATCAGACTCGACGCAAAACAAAAACATTTTCGTGCGATTTAAAAATAGCTCCGTATTCCGATCTCCTAAAACACCTGACAGCGCGTCTGGTCGGCCATTGTGATGGACAAATTAGTTTCGTCAGATACGCGGACTGACTGACCCCACCCGGTAGACCTATCTAGAGGTTTTGCTAACGGCTTTGTTTTCGTTTTAATTAATTCAGAGTTAATTAACATGCTGGGAAAATGTATCTAACCTAAAATATTTTTAATAAATTCAGTCAGAAATTATAATACAAGTTTACTAATTTGATATGAATACCTTTCATCACCCCTTGGTCTACAACGCCCCTTGGTCTAGTGGTTTAAATACCGGGCCAAGATCTCGGGGTCCCAGGTTCGATCCCCGGGTCGGGCAACAAAAAGTTTCGAATTTTCGAACGTTGCTCGGGTTTGTGATCACCAACCCGCATTTGGCAGTGGTAAATTGAATTCAATGATGGAGGCCTTTTCCCTACAGTGGGATGATTATAGGCTGATACTTTTTACTTTTTACATTTTATCCCATCATCCTTAAAGTCTATCATAACAGACATACCAGTATTAAAGTTATTGATTTAGAGTGACAACCTATAACCATCCCACTGCAGGGCAAAGGCCTCCACCATCGAAATCAGGCCATCACATTGCAGCAATGATGGGTGAACCGCAAGTAAAATCACCAGGCTTAATTCGAAACCGTAGTTGCCCGGCCGAACCCAAGGACCCAAGGGATAATTAATTTATAATTAGCAATAAATAAATGTAAACAATCGCATGAAATGTTACGATCCCAAAGTAAGTAACCATTAAAGCTCTTGTTTTTGTGGAAATCAGACACAATAAAGGTCGACAAACACAGACCGAGCCAACATAGAAAAACTTTGTTTTTACATTGACTCGTCCAGGAATCAAACCTGCTACTGCGAAACTAGCAGCATCCTGAGGACGTTGTGCGTTACGATTACCTTTAATGAGAAAAGTTGACGCCTATTTGTTCAACTCATTGGTTCCTAATCTTTTTTAAACCGCGGTGTTCTTATTTGTTTTCTGGATGTGTAAACACAGCGGAAAATCTGGAGAATATTTTAGATTTTTTGAAGGCTTTTTTATCTCTTTTATTAATTAATTTATGAAAAAAAGGAAAACATAGAAACATGTTAATAGTGGCCATAAATTATTGTATTAAAAATTATTGCTCTACTGGCATTATCCAGGGAGGAAAAAAAAGGGGGACTACGTTTGTATGGAAAAACGGCCCTTGTGTTTCCTCTTAAGAGCCGCAATAGCTAGACAGTTGAAATTTCCACAAATTGTATTTCTGTAACCGCAATAACATCAAATACTAAAAACAAAATTAAATAAATATTAAAGGGGGCTCCCAATTTCCAATCCCAAAAAACGCCATTTTTTTGCCTATTTTTGCTCGATATCAATTAATGAATCAGGAGGGACTAAATTAACTAAATTTATGTACCTACTGTTGTTTACCGAGTCAATGGTACGGATCCCCTCGTGCACTAGTCCGACTCGCACTTGGCTGGTTTTTCTTTCTATGGTGCACCAGGGCAATGCGTCGCAAACTATAGGAACATCTGAGTGTAACAGAAGAATAAATCAATAAGCCAGCACCTGGATTCGCATGTAAGGGTGTTAATTCTTCAATCGCACAAACCGTTGTGTAGTGTTGCGAAAATATCGATAAATTAACGTTGTAAATATTATGATGATCTCAATTTGAATAACTATATAAAGCACTCGTTTTTTGGAAACCAGAAACAACGAAGGTACCACAAACACTCAGACCTGAGAAAGTGTAAAAAAGGTGTTTTTCTGGGAATCGAACCCTGGACCTCGGAGCAGGCGACATCGTTGTTCTTTATTTATATGAATGACTGCCCGTCTTCTGTTAGCAATAAAATAGTTCTTTGGTCGCCTGTTACATCGGTAGAACAAAAGGGGTTTAGAGCTATTCTATAGAAACTAGTTTAGACAACTATTACTCGTATCTTTGTTTGTCTTTATTATCGATAGCAGACAATCAAGCGGCAACACTACGTTGTTTGAGGAATTTTCTTCGCAACAAGTATCTAGTTGGACTGACAGACGAGCGACTACTTTAATTTATTCTCTGTATTTGACTAGTTTTTTTTACAAAATTATTGACGTCAAACTATATTTACGAATTTTTTTTTTAATAAAATATTGTACCTGAAGATTACAGTGGTAATTCAAGACAATCCGTTTTTAACCGAAAAAAAAAATTTTGGTTCTGAATTTGTCTTATATACAGGGTGTTAGGTAAATGTTATAAGCCTAAACAAGCCTATGTTTTATTAACATATGCATATAAATATTATGGTGAAGTCAGAAATTTGATATCATAATTCAAAATTTGACGACCTCCGTGGCGGAGTGGCGTACACACCGGTTTTCAAGGTGTCGCCTGCTCCGAGGTCCCGGGTTCGATTCCCGGACAGGTCAAAGTAGAAAAAATGTGTTTTTCTACATTTTCTCGGGTCTGGGTGTTTGTGGTACCTTCCTTGTCTCTGGTTTCCAAAATACGAATGCTTTAAATAGTTATTCAAATTGGGGTCAGAACAATGTATGTGATGTTGTCCACATTTATTTATTTATTATTTATAATTATTTTTTTTATATTCTCATGCGATAAAAAAATTAAAAATCCTCTTTGTATGAATTTTTTTTTCAAAAATGATGATTTTAAATTTCTTATTTCACCATAACTAGATAATTTTATATAAATTATTGAAGATTACTGTGTTTAAATAACTACTTACAAAATACGTGAGCGCGCGGCGCAGCTCGTCAGGCCCGACTGACGCGCACTTGCGCTTACGGTGCGCATAGACGCTGCGTAATAGGCGATCGATGGATATCGATCCTTAAATGCCGACCTACTGGGCCTTAAGTTTACGCAATATACAGGATGAAATTTTAACCACTTTCCAAAATTTTTATAGGCGTTCAGTGTCGTATTTAGAGCCTATTTATGAAGTTAAAAATGTAAATCAAGTTGTCACCCGAAAATATTTTTCGCGATATAGTTTTCAATTTTTATGGTCCTAGACCTGTTAAAGTATAAAGAAAAAAAAACAAAAACATATGAATAGTATCGTAATGAATGAATGAGATGCGCGACGCGTAAAAAAAGTGTTGCTAGACGGCCGTATCAAAAATTTTAGATTTTTGGCGGACATTTTCTAAGTGCTTTATCTTGGCATTTTTGTACTGGGCTATACCAAAAGAAAAAATACGTCATTTGTTTTTTATCTCGTAGATTGATATATTAAAATTTGGAAGGTGTTTAAAATTTCACACTGTATAAAAATATCTTCATTCTTTCGTCGTTTGACAAAAAACATCTGTTATCTGGTTATCAAAAGTCGCCGGTGTAAGCCCTCCCTAATCCCTCCTCCAGTAATGAAATCCGAAGTTCCCTCTGGAGCCGGCTCTCTGGTAGCTAATATTAATTGTCCGCGACTTCGCCCTCCCCCGGCGGATGAGTGAGAGTTCTGGATTACCTATAGGGGAAAAATATATTTTCACTCGAAGAAATTGAGTTCTCAAAGACGAAATGGTTATTCAATCCAAAAACTCTAGAATTGACCAATGTTTATACTTAGTATGTGTCCCGCCCACTGCCACTGCAGTTCCGCAATTCTGCGAAAGATGTCGGTTATCTTAGTTCTCCTACGGATTTCCTCATTACTGATTCTATCACGCAAGGAGATAGAAGCGTTGCTCTCTCCATTGCCTGCTGTGCGAGTGCAACCTTAAGCCTTCTTATGAGACCCATAATAAGCGACCACGTTTCAGTTCCATGACTCATTTACTGCAATGTCAACACGCACTGGTTAAAAGCAATTATCCAATATTAATTAGATAAACCATATTATAAATATGTTACTTCTTCTAAGTAACATTACCTAAGAGTTAATTGGTTAGAGGTTTATACCAAAGAATTTTTGCACAAAGACATCTCAGACCTATCTTACAAACCATCCAATCCCCTTACAATTAGGTCCATTATAATAAAATTTTGCTATCAATTTAACTATAAAATAATATATTTGCTACCATTGTTTTTAGGGTTCCGTACCCGAAGGGTAAAAACGGGACCCTATTACTAAGACTTTGCTGTCTGTCCGTCTGCCTGTCACCAGGCTGTATCATAAGAGCCGCGATAGCTAGACAGTTGAAATTTTCCCAAATTATGTATTTCTGTTGTTACAATAACAAACAAATACTAAAATCAAATTAAAATAAATATTTAAGGGGGGCTCCCATACAACAAACCCGTTGTTTTGGCGTTTTTGGAACGGAACCTTCCGTCGGAGTCGGACTCGCACTTGGCCGGTTTTATTTTTATGACTTTCCGATAAGTATTTCGGCACTGCCGCAAGCGCCACGATCACGAAATAACTGAGTTTCAATCAATGAACACTTGTGGTAGTGACCATGAATGTCTAACGGCCAGTTCCAATAACCTATCTATCTTCAGTTTTGGCATATCGGAGATAGAAAACAACTTCTGTCTTTGTTTCTCTGGACGGCAAAAACAGAGATAGAAACTGTTTCCTATCTCCGATACGCCAAAACTGCAGATAGATAGGTTATTGGAACCGGCCGTAAATCAGTATATTATTAGATAGCTGTTACATACTTTTGTAAACCCAGTATATCAAACATACTTAATACAAAATGTAAACGTCAGATATAAAGTGTTATTGATCTAGGAAACGGAGATAGGCCATTCGGAAGAAAAATGAACGCGGTCGCAACTGTCTTAGTAAACATCGGAATATTTATCGTTAAATATGTAGGAAACCCGGATATTGGTCTATATTCAAGCTATATTGAGTCTATAACTAGATATTGCCTGCGACTTTTTACGCGATTAAGTAGCAAACATCCATGAAATATTTTAAAATCGTAGTAATTTTTTGACTCAAAATTCAATAAATAAATAATATTTGCCCGCGACTTCGATTTATGCAATAAAATATAACAAATGAGTCATTGAGTGTGCCAAACCTTAAACCATTAACAATCATCATTAAAGTTGCCAAAATATTTTCAAATCACACCTAAACCTATAGTTTACATTATTTTGTTTAGAGCATTTTTATGGCTATGATGTGAGGGTTAATACGAGTACAATTCAAATACAAATACTAGCAGACAAATTGAAAATGTGACATACAACTATTTTTAAGTCAACATTACCACTTTAGAACATACTGTAGTAGCATAAAACATTAGTTTCTGAATTAATTTTACCCAATTACGAGTACTTAAGTCAAAAGCGGAACTAGCAAAGACTTGAAAATTTTAGCGTTTACTTTTTTGTCTCTATAATTTTCAGTATATCCTCCTAAAATAAAATTCAGTGTCCTCACTATCTAGCGGCACAATTGCTAATTGAATGAACCAAATGTGTAGGATATAAATCTGCGGGGAACGAACCCGCCGCGGATTAGTTAGCGCGCTAAATCTCGGATTACCGCTTTCCGCAGTCACACCGTAGCGTAACGATAACCACATTTGTTTTATACAGATTATTCTTATACACACAGCACGTCAACCTACCCCAAAACGTCAAATTTTCTCAATTGATATTGATCTCTACTTGTTGGATTTAAAGTTGAAAATCAATTCAACGACCTTTATCTTGACCTGTAGTTGTCTGTGCTTACAGCATGACAATAGTATGACAATCCTTCAAGGATATTATGGTGACTGAATTTTGCAAGCCACCTTGGCTTGGGGTGATGGAATCTACCTCTTAGTGGTCCACCCTGGGCAACGGCATCTTTGGTTTTCTAACCAATGATGACGGTCCCTCTGCGGTGGTCAGTGGCTTCGTGAGAGGCCGCCTGGATGCTAACACCCTCCTACTGGAGTCCAACACCAAACAGTTTTTGTTCCGCTGGTGTGTGAGAGAACCAGTACCTCTGGGTAAGCTTGCTCCATCTTAGGCTTCTTCTTAACCGTATAGTTAAGTATGTAGTCAAGAGCAAGCCCATCAATTATAAAAAATAATAAAAGACCACCTATTCTGACATGACTTGTTCTTGCCTGGACAGAAGCCGGAATCGACAGCTTAACGTGTCTTCCGAAATACGAAATCTACATCCACACTAACATTATAAAGAGGAAAGATTTGAATTTTTGTGTGTGTGTATGTTTGTAATGAATAAACTTAAAAACTACTGTGCCGATTTCAAAAATTCTTTCACCATTGGAAAGCTACATTCACCTTGAGTGACATAGGCTATATTTATTGCTAGAAAAAATTAGGGATCCTTACAAAATAAATCTTATGTCGACCCGTGCGAAGCCCGGACGGGCCGCTAGGTGTTAAATATATTTCTTGTTTTTAAAATCTGCCGACGAAATCCCTTGAGGCTTCCTATTCTTTATTATTATTTTCAATAAGGAAAAGATTTAACCAAGCAAATTAACTATTTTCTTAAAGATCAGTTCAATTTAAACCAAAAAAAGGTCACTTCTTAAGTTACGTACGCGGGAACCGAGCCCAATATAAGGACCCCTTGCAGAGTTGATTCACCTCTGCATCACTACACCTACTAAGGCTGCGTCCCCAGTAGGCGAACAGTGAGCGGCTGACAGTTTGCTTCCAGTTTGCCTTTCTATATATTTTAAATGAAGTGTCTCTAAAGCGCGTTATACGCAGTTTGCGACGTTTCGCATGCCGACTCATTCTGTGTGCTCTGTGCACTCATTCATTCGAGTGGCGTGTATCGGGCAGGCCGATACACGCCACTCGAGAGTCAGTCAGCGAACAGTCAGCCGCTCACTGTTTGCCTACTGGGGACGCGGCCTAAGTCGTAATGGATTCAATTTAAATCTTAATAAAGTGATAGCAATTTTATTTAGTGATAAATTTGTGGCTCTATCCCGATCACTGTTAATCCATCAGTAAATGATATAAAAAATATATGGAATGCCATCAATTTTGAATAGGTGCATAATAATTGACGGGTGTTTTTGTTTGACACCGACTCCAATTGACGGTTCATTACACGATTTTTCTATTTAATTTTCTAAATATTTAACAAAAAAAATCTTACTTTGCGGAAATCCATAACTAAATATGAATTTTTAAAAATATTTTGCTAGTAATTTCTGCTCTTTATAACAAGTGTTATCTTTTATATATTTACACTTTTTGAAATTTAAGAGAGACGAACTTATCAACAAAAACAATCGCCAAAATCAGTCCGTTAGTAAATAAGGTATACTTGTTACACATAAAAAAAAACACATTTTTACAGTTTCATAATACACATCGGTGTGACATCCTTGGCAGCGAGCTTAAACAACGTTTTACACTGCCTGAATTATTGAAGGTTTAACAGGTGACGTAATGTGCTGGAAAAACAGGCGCTCTCACTCTATCTTCACTCGTTAGAACGAGACAGAGAACTTGGCGCAAAATATATGGACCAACTGACATTTTAGAAGCTTAGCCCGGCTGGAAGAAACGCGTAAAAAACAAATGTACGCTCTTTTGTACGCCGATAATAATTAAACACGCCTCCGGTAATAGATTTAGGGATTGTTACGGCTTATTTGAAAGGATTTGTGGCTTTTTCCTTGTGGCCCTATTAATTATAGTGGTTGTGTACGCTTCGGAAGTAAATCTGTTTAGAAACAAGTTTACGGTCTGTTTGTTTCGTTAACAATACAGGATGACCTTTTATCACCTCCAAAAATTCTTATTATAGGCGTTCAGTATCATACTTAGAGCCTATTTATGAAGTAAAGAATGTAGGTCAAGTTTTCACCCGACATATTTTTCGCAACATAGTTTCCAATTTTTACGGTCCTAAGCCTGTTAAGGTATGAAGGGAAAATCAGAAACTTATGAATAGTATCGTGATGACTAAATGAGATGCACATCGCGTAAAAAAAGTGTTCCTAGGAGGCCGTATCAAAAATTTTTTGCGGACATTTTCTATGTGCTTTATTTTGACATTTTTGTATTGGACTATAACAAAAGAAAAAATACGTCTTTTTTTTATGTCTCGTAGATGAATGTATTAAAATTTGGAAGGTGGTCAAAATTTCAGCCTGTATGTTTGGTCATTGTCTTTGATGGACGACATTGTTCTTATTTCTATCCGACTGGAAGAAGTGGTGGTCATATGGTAAGCTGGGTAATATTACTCACCACTTAGCTATATCCCGTGACTCCGTACGCGTTTAATTTTGAATAATTGAAACTATCGCACAGAAACTTAATTTTTTCGAAATAAAAGGCAGCCTAAATGTGCTATGCCTATATCAGCCCATAATTTTATTTATGTCTGTGCAAAATCAATAGAGATTCGTTCCACCGTTCTTGTGTTATAGAGTAACAATTAAAACAAAAAATAATTAAATTATTTTATTGCTTAGATTATTTGAGAATAATATCTTAGATTGATCCTTTTATTAAACTTATGTTTTTTTAAAGTCTGTGCATTTGCTTTACTTTCCATAGGGGAGATTGAGAACAAAATTAACAGAGGACATTGTTAACATTAGCGATATGTTCGAATTCAAATCCAAATTAAAATTTATTTGTTTTAACCTTAAAACAAGAAGTATACTTCTATAAAATATAAAACCTACAAATATTAACTGTTTAAAAAATAACCTAAAAACCTTGAACTAGGTTTCCCTGTATTTAAGGCTTACAGTCTAAAAGTAACAAACACAATGAAGCCTCTTTTTCATTTTCTGGATTCAGTATTGATCGACACATTACATTCATAATGTTTGTTGTTACTAAGTACAAGCAAGCGATGGCACTCGACTCCTAGATGCGCGATTTTAAAACTGCCATAAAACGAAACAATAAAGACTCTAGTGTAGATGACAGGTCAAGAAGTGGTCGCCCTCGCTCTGTTAGGACTCCAGCAGTGATAAAAGCTGTGAAGGCGCGAATTCAAAAAAATCCCATACGTAAGCAGAAACTGTTGGCCCTTCAGATGGTGTAAAGCAGGACCACGGTGGAAAGGGTGTTAAATGAAGACTTAGGGCTTAGGGCATATCGAAGAAAAACAGGACATCGTTTGGACGCTCGTTTAATGGACCTGAGACTGTCGCGCTTTGTTAAAGCGGTACGCGGGAAAAAGACATGGGGAAATTCTTTTTTCGGATGAAAAAATTTTCACCGTGGAAGAGAGCTACAACAAACAAAAAAGGTGTACGCACACAGCAGTGAAGAAGCGAGCAACCGTATTCCGCGTGTCCAACGAGGTCATTTTCCATCCTCGCTCATGGTTTGGTTGGGAGTCTCTTATTGGGGCTTAACTGAGGTACCTACATTTTTGTGAGAAAGGCGTAAAAACGAATGCAGTTGTGTATCAAAATACAGTCCTCAAGAATCTTGTGGAACCTGTTTCTCATACTATGTTTAATAACAGGCACTGGGTATTCCAACAAGATTCTGCGCCAGCTCATAGAGCGAAAAGCACACAAGACTGCCTGGCGGCGCGTAAAATCAACTTCATCCAGCACGAAGACTGGCCCTCCTCCAGTCCAGATTTGAGTCCGTTAGATTACAAGATATGGCAACACTTGGAGGAAAAGGCCTGCTTAAAGCCTCATCCTGATTTGGAGTCACTCAAGGCATCCTTGATTAAGGCAGCCGCCGACCTCCTTCGTGCTGCGATAAACGACTGGCCGCACAGATTGAAGGCCTGTATTCAAAATCGCGGGGGTCATTTTGAATAAACTTTATTACCATATGAATCTATGTTTTATTAAGTTCATTTTGCTATATAAATGGTTACATAAATAATAAACATGTCTAAATTATTTCATATTACATGTGACAGAACCCTATGTGATGACCTGACTAGGTATAATTTTTTGAGGCCACCATTACGACAAAATTGCATAAATTCATCGACGCTATAAAAACAACTCCTTGCTAAGAACAGTTGTTTTGTATTGCTATTTTATTACTTATCTCTTTATTTGAACCACTTCACGAAGCCATTTTAAAAGAATTGGGTAATAACAAAATCTTGCAGGTGTATTAGTCTATCTTTTGTTTGGATTTACAGGTTCTGGGTCTGGCCTCCATACAATTTGAGACATCTCCTTTCAATATCATTTTCATGTTTAAATTGGATTTTATTTTTAAATCTGACATTAAACCCATGTGGTGCCAGCCTGAAATGTAATACGAACAAAACCACACCTTATGTCCTTGTGTGGCAACACTCCGTAAGTCGCGACTAATGGAGTAGGTTCTATTCTATCAGAAGATAAGTAGTAGCGTATATTCTCAACCATGCTGAATTTGGACCCTGTCAAGGCTAGCTTTTATGGCAAAGAGCTTCATTTGGAATAGAAAGAGGTTTTGTCTAGCCGTGATGAGTGTGGGCTGACTATGTCAAAAGATATTTAGCTAGCGGTATTACAATCAGACATTAAATCGCCGCAGACGAAATTTATCTATATAAATAAAAATAATCCATGAACATGCACAAAGGCCTCCCCCAAGGATCTCCACAACGACCGGTCCCGCGCCACCCGCATCCAACGGCTTCCCGCGACCTTCACCAGATCGTCGGTTCACCTAATGGAGGGCCTACCCACAGATCGTCGTCTGGTGCGCGGTCGCTAATCCAGAACCTTCCCGTCCCAACGGCTATTGGTTCTTCATACTTTGTGTCCCGCCAGCCATTTTAGGAATATCTACATGAAAAGTGTTGCCTGCTTATTTCATTATTAAAGTCGTACAAAGCTGGGACGGACAGCTAGTTAGTTACGTAATCATCACAATCGGATTTGACAGTCGTTGTGTTATTAAAGTCGGCAGACCGTTTTTTTCTTTATTTTGTAACACTATAAGGGACAATATAAATAGTTTTAAGGCCGGGTTGTAGTCTGACTACTGAAACTATACTACTCAGTCAAGAGTGATTCTTCTGCATTTTTCCCTTTTGTGGCGTTATCCCGACGGTTAGCGGGATTTAGCGTGAAATTCTCGAGCAATTTTATTAGTATTGTACATAAGGGCGGGTGCAAGCGAGCGGATATTCGACAGTTCAGAGGCCTTACTCCGCAGGACAATGTACGTGTCTATATTCGACTTTAACTGTCTCTCTTATACACACGAATGTCATGAAGTATGTGACAGAGATAAAGTGATCCGTATTGACGGGCTTCACATTGCTTAATAAAGGCTTCAGTGTTGAAAACTACATTTCTATATCATCTCGTTTCCATGTGTTGTGCATATTATTATGAGAGTACATTAGGCTATACACAGGGGTGTCTTAAAGTCATTGACATAAGTGTAAGTTTACAACAAAAGTATGTAGCCTGATGTGCAAACAGTGGCTTACTCGCCACCTTCGCTGCTTCCGATTCCCACAAACAATTGCTAGGTTTATTGGCCACTTACTTTAAAATCAAAAGAATCTTTCCTTACGATTTTCAGGAGTATCAGTCTCGCACCACCAGCATTTAGCATCGTCCCGCGATAATTAGCAGATGCATCATCAAAAAAATCATGCACTGTCTTAATATTGGGAACTCATTTTATAATTTTATTTGATTAAATTATATGTTTCAAAAGATTAATTTACCAAAACTGACGATTTTAAACTGCAAATATATTTTTATTGCAGAGACTACAAGAAAGCTATGTATGATATTTTTGCCTAATTAGTTTATGGAATAAAAAAATAACAAATTGTCTTTGCTTTGTGTTATAGTTTACCCTTTTTCTCTCCAGATAGCGCCTCTTTGTACCAAACTTGGAGTGTTGTTTAATTTTTTTAAATTTTATTGTCGTATCTTTTCATCATCAGCAGGACTTTGCTGGAACACAATCTTTTATCCGATACATAATAATTGTTTTCTTGTAATTAATGCAAAACGGTTATCTCATAATGACTGAATTTAAGCCATTAATCGCTAGTGTTCACCTGCCCTAAACTTCTAACACCCCATCTTTTTAGTTCGCAGGAGCGGTATCTCCTTATCTGATAAATTGTTTCGGTTTTCCTTCTTGTCCCTTATTTGGAAAGCATTTGAACAAATCGCACCTTGAAAATAAAACTGATGCTATAAAACAAATCATCCTAAATAACCCCATACCAGGCAAAGCTTTGTTAGAGGTACATTGACAAAAGTATACTTGCTAAGAGTCCAAAGCCTTGAATAGAGTTGAGACTTTTCATGTCTATACTACTAAGCATATCTTATAAAGAATAGTCGCACGGTAATCAAAACGTAGAGAGTAGGTTCGAGTCTCAGTTAAAAATAAAACTGTCATGGTTTGATCTCATATCATTTCAATAAAGAATTGCTAATTAGTGCTCGATTATTTAAGTTTCTTTCAGTGGGTTCGTGTAGCATACAAATCTATCATCAGTCTTTCGTATAGACAGACTTATCCAAATTTATCAAAACTGTTTTATAGTCAATCATCAGTTTTTAGGATATGTCGTTATTGCTAATATGCCGATCTTGCTCGATTGTACCCAAAGTAACATCGACTTTATCCGTATAAGGGCGACCAGAAAGAGCTGCATTTTTGACTACTAAATTTCCTGACTGGAAATGCTCAAACCTACTTTCTGCTCTCTAACTTTGACTACATTAGGTTTTGAAACATCGCATTTATTTTCCCGACTTTAAAACGCAATTTTCCCTTTTGTGTAATTAAATTCAGAATGTATCGAATTATCCTTAGCTTTTATTGACGGAGAATAAAAAACTTGAAACACAATCAATGACAAGACAAACTTTTCTTTTTCTAATAGTTTTTATAAACTTATTTCACGACTTTATACAGTAAAATTATTGTAAAAGACCGACATCTGTAGACAATAGATTTGAAAAATTAATAGGTAGGTAGGGGCTTTACAGGGTAACAGAAAGCAAAACAATACTTGTCACCACCATCATATGAGACCACAGCTGAACTCAGGCTTCTTTAAAAGGAAGATTTTGCCATTATCTCCCCTAGAGATCTTGACGACGATCAGTCTTGCGCCACTAGTATCCATCGGCTTCTCGCAACCTTCATCAGATGGAGCATCAGAACCATCATGCACTGTTTGAGAATTGGAAGCTCATTGCTTAACTTTAGTCGGTAAAATTTTCTGTAACATAAGTTTAGTTTACAAAAACTTACTGTTTTGAAGAGAGAGAGACTACAAGCTGATTATGATATCCTTGCCTGAGTAGTCGTTTAAATAATAACTTGCCAAATTGTCTTTGCTTTGTACAAAGTTTACCATTTCAAACACAGGCTTCTTCAAAAGAAAGATTTTGCTTTAAACTCCACGTTTGGCAGACGGGCTATCGATTGCATTTAGCATTATGGAGAGAAGACGATGCTACCCTTCTACTTCTGAAAGTACTTAAGTAGGTGTTTTATTTTTTATTTTATTTTATTTTATTTTATTTTATTTTATTTTGTAGGAAAACAAACAGCTTTTAACAAGACAATATAAGTTACAAAATAATTGATATTTAGCCTTTAGTTTTCACGTATGTGTAACTAAGAAAAGTAAAATAATATATATCTAGAAGCAAAGGCTGTATACTAATTTATACAACAAAAATAAACATCAGCTAAAGTATGGCAATGCTATAAGAGTGTTAATTGCTTATACTTATATCAACAATTGTGGTCAGCGCGGACATCAGTCAGTTGGGCACATGAAATCGCTCGCGATCAGTTGTTTTACTGTATTAGGGGAGGTGCAAAACAAATCAAGATGCGGGTGAGCGCTTATTAATTTGTTGAGTCTTACACCTACCCTGCAGAAGTACGAGTTTTTACGATAGTTAGTGTGACACAGAGGCAAGTGTAGGCAAGGACGTACTCGATTCGGTTTTAAGGGAACCCTGAGATTTATATTTTTCAGAAGCGCAGAGTTGTCGATGTGACCGTTTGCAATGTTCATTAAATATATAATATACTTGTGGAACTTCTGGAAGTCCTTAAGGTGACTTAGGGAGTATTTCCAGTAGACAGTACTTCCTTTGGTTTAAAGACAATTGTTCTCATAAAGACATACATACGCCACTTAAATGATACGACTAAGAGTCGACTAAAGGAGTACTGCCAGAAGTACACGACATCCATAGGACTTTAAAAGGGTAGTCCTATTCTGCAGGGCAAAGGCATTATTTATTGAACTCAAGTGATCATCACAACATTGATGGATACAGGCATAATCACCACGCTTTACAAATGCGGGTTGGTGATCACAAACCCGAACATAGTTCGAAAATTTGGAGAGATTCGCTGAGATCTCGGTCTGGTTCATACCTAAAATACTAGATCAATGTGGCGTTAAATCCTTTAAAGTGTGTGTTATTATAGCTCTTCAATAAAGAAGACATATCTTTCTAACGTAAGCTATACTTAACAGTACCTAGTCAAAACAAAGCCTCATCCAGCTACGATTGCCCTTATCGCCCGCTTTGACGTTGCGAACAAAACAGGCCTACAAAGGAAATACTCACTTACCTTCTATTTGTGGTCAGGCTGCGGGCGGGACGCGATATTTTTGTCACTAGTACAATCAGATAGTTCTTGCATTTGTCACTTGATATTTTTGAGTGATAAAAATATAGAACCGTTTAGAAATTAACTAAACTGTTCTGCATTTAATTAAATTGGAAGTGTCAATTGAAAATACAATTAGTAGTAGTAGTAGTAACAGCCTGTAATCATCCCACTGCAGGTCAAAGGCCTCCATCACTGAATTCAAGTTACCACAGCAATGATGGGCACTGATGGGCAATGATTATGCCAGTGCCCATCATTAAAAATTAAAAATAAAAATAGTTTATTTCGTTAACCATAGTTTACACTTTTCTTTTGTGGCCAAAACTACCCAGGAAACATGTTATAATGCTTGTATTGGGTGAGTACTGCTCCTCCCTAGGATCACTCGTTATAGTTTAGGTAACTAGATAACTATAACTATTTTTCAAATTACAACATAAGTTTAAGAGAAATTAATTAAAGGTAAACATATAAGTACTGGTTTGTGTGTGTGTGTGTGTGTGTGTGGTGTGTGTGAGTGCCTATTTACTATTCCTAATCCTGATTCTAGCCCTGTGTTAAACAGTAATCTTGGAATCGGTAAGTACCACTAGAACAAGGTATACTACTTACTGCCTAATATTCCCTCCTAAACAACGAGTTCTTAACGTCACAGTACCCAAGCCCATGAACAATTTTTTTTTTACACTCATGGAATTGCAAGTTGTATATTATATATTTGTCATGAAGCTTATTATAAAGGTAGGCAGAGTGGGGCTTTAATATAAAATAGGAGCCAACTGCATTTTCCTTCTACTTGTTTGGATTTTATGTTCATAAGGTAAGGTCTTGTGTATCCTGGGTACTGAGTTGACAACATAAAGTTTTCTGAGTGACAATATTTTATGAACTAAATATAATTCGTCAGTGGGGAATCTAACTGTCTTCAAGAACATTGTCTTTAGCAAACATCTCTGAGCTCTTTCTGCTTCTAGGAATTTAATTTTAGTGGCACCGCCTCAAATCGAAATGCAGTAGCTCATAACTGATTATGCCAATGTGATGTAAATTCGTTTCAAGAGATTCTGAGAAGCGACGTGTCTTAACTTTTTAAAGACCCATATGAGCTTACGTATCCTATCGTTTATTGCATCAATCTGAGGGTGCCAGGATAGTCTGTGGTCCAGAATCACTCTGAGATGTTTGGTAGATTTAACACATACTATCATTGCTATGGAAAATACAATTACTTGAATATAAATTTCGTCTGCCTGGGGTGGGATGCGAACCCACAATCTTCCAATAATTATTGGGTGACTGCTCTAAGCATTGATCTACTTATACGTTTTATGTTTCGACAAATCTATTTTATTTATTCAAGGCTTTACACTTTAACCCATTGAAGTTAAAATAACATATCTTACTGATTACGCGATATACAAAATTTTAACAATCCCAGCTGAAATTTCCTAACCATCATCAAAGTAATTCTAATTACTGTCTTATCAAATATCAAGACTCTCATTAATCTTGACCCGACTGAAACATCCCAGCTGATATCTTGCCCTCCTAGACCACAATCATACCCTGCATGTATATGTCCCGATATGTTGGTACGTTCTTAGTCCCTTGTAGTGATGGGGAGTTGTAAGTGCCTAAACAATCTATCGATATTGACACTCTCCCTCATAGAGACACTCTCTCTCATTGAGACACTCTCAGATCAGCAGCCTTAGACAAATGGCTTTCTACTATCGTTTACGCTTGACGAATAGATAACAAATGTATGAAAATGACCCCTCCGGACCACCTGTACCATTAGACAGTACCATTGATGGTATAAATGGTACTGATTTATCCTATTAGTACCAGGGAAATAAATACAAGCGTGACACTCGACATTACTTCAATAAAAACGTGATGGTACAATTCAATTTATAGTACTTTTTTTTTCTTTTTTTTTATTATTATTATTATTATTTTTATTTATATATTTAAATATTTTTCTTTAATCTATTTTTTTTTATTATAAATAATTTGCGGCCAACAAACAATAAAATATCATTGAAATGAAAGATAGTTTACGGATTTAGAACGCGTTTATTTTTGATTTAACCCGACGTTTCGAACCCTTTACAGCGTTCATGGTCACGGGTAGACTAAGGTGTTATTCGTCTTTAAGATGGTAATTTGAAAAAATGTTTAACTACCGCCTCTAAATCTGTAAATCTCTAAATCCGTAAACTATCTTTCATTTCAATGTATAGTGTTCGCGTAAACTCAAGAAAACAGTATAATAAAATATCACTAAGAAGGATGTAGTTTTACAGTTGTACTAGTGGGATAAATCAGTGCCATTTGTACCATCAAATGGCACTGGCTAATGGTACAGGTGGTCTACCGGGATATTTTAGTATCATTTGTACAATCACTTGTACTAGTGGGATAAATCAGTGCCATTTGTACCATCAAATGGCACTGGCTAATGGTACAGGTGGTCTACCGGGATATTTTAGTATCATTTGTACAATCACTTGTACTAGTGGGATAAATCAGTGCCATTTGTACCATCAAATGGCACTGGCTAATGGTACAGGTGGTCTACCGGGATATTTTAGTATCATTTGTACAATCACTTGTACTAGTGGGATAAATCAGTGCCATTTGTACCACCAATGGTACTGTCTAATAGTACAGGTGGTCCGGAGGAAAAATGACATAACAAACGATTGAACGATCGTAAGAAGTAATTTTTATATATTTATCATCTATTCGTATAGCGTGAACGATATTAAAAAGCCACTTGTCTAAGGCCTCAGGACAGATTGAAAAAGTATAGATGTAAAGCAGTTTCTAAATCAGACCGTCTCTTACTCATGAGATTTGCCTGGCTCCTTACACGTGAACCAGCTTATCCAGCTTAGCCAGCACGTAATAGTTGTTTCATGGTTATGTGCTTAACATTTTGTGATAGTTAGCAAATTGTCATTGATGAGGAATCTTAGTTAAAAAAAAAAAATGTGGACAACATCACATACATTGTTCTGATCCCAATTTGAATAACTATTCAAAGCATTCGTATTTTGGAAACCAGAAACAACGAAGGTACCACAAACACCCAGACCCGAGAAAATGTAGAAAAACACTTTTTTTCTACATTGACCCGTCCGGGAATCGAACCCGGGACCTCGGAGCAGACGACACCTTGAAAACCGGTGTGTACACCACTACGCCACGGAGGTCGTCGAAAAGTTGAAAAAAATATTAAGTAAGGTTCAAATATTCTGATTAGTCTCTGGTTCGTACTAATAGTGACAGTTAAATCATGATCTAATGATTTGTACAACTTTATCAAATAATGCCTCTTTGTTATGAAATATAATAAAAATAGATAAAATAAGCCACTTCTTTCTAACAAAATTAGCCGAGACTAATTGATCAGTCTCAGCACAATTTTGATACAAAATAAATGTTAACAACTAATGCATAATTATGTAATTAGTCCAATATCTTAAACTATTAAAACCTCCAAGAAGGACTTATAACTCAGTAATACATTAATGTATCGATATTAATACCATCGACTACAGATAGGTATATGTAACATCACTTGTCCTTTATCTTGCCACAAACTAGAGTATGTAATCCATCACATAACAGACTAACAACCCTCGGTGATTATTATTATTCGAGTGAGTATACCAATTTGATTTAATTAAGGGATTAAAACCATTTCGCATTGAATTTAATTAATTGTTGGTGTCAAAAACGATGTATGCGTATGTAGACATTGTAACGTTCCATATAATAAATTAAAACTGTGAGCTAATGTAACTAATAATATGATATTATTTACAAATCATCCATCCAAAAATGATTCAAATTAAGCAAAGTAGGTATGTGTGTAGGAAACAGTTTTCGAATTGAACTCTGCAGAGTTTGACCTTGAATGTCCTTTAGAAATACGACTTCTTCATTACCTCTTCTCTTCATGTGGGTGCCATAGAGAGGTGACTAGAAAATACTTTCAGAAGAAGACAGGCAGCAGCATCCTATCTATCATTGGCTAAACTGTTATCACCAATCTGGTTACCAAGCGTGGTAATAATGGAAACATTTTCTTTTCGTAGGGATACTACGTCGAGCAGTGGACTTTATATAGATAGAGTGCCGATCCTGGTGCCACCCAGACGTGATGTTGGTCTTATTTCTGTAGTTTTTTTCTCCTGTTTATAGTGCTTCCAACGATGAGATTGTGGTCCTATTTCTGATCCAAGACGTGATGCCTTAAGCAATTAATAAATAAATAAAAAATAATAATAAATGTGGACAACATCACATACATTGTTCTGATCCCAATTTGAATAACTATTTAAAGCATTCGTATTTTGGAAACCAGAAACAACGAAGGTACCACAAACACCCAGAACCGAGAAAATGTAGAAAATCCTTTTTTTTCTACATTGGCCCGTCCGGGAATCGAACCCGGGACCTCGGAGCAGGCGACACCTTGAAAACCGGTGTGTACGCCACTCCGCCACGGAGGTCGTCAAATTTCAATTGTCAATGCTTATGCGCTTATTCTGTAAAAGTAAAGTAAAGTAACAGCCCACTTCGCTCCCTGTTAAGCACGGGTCTCTTCTTTTTATGGAGAGGGGATTAAGGCCTTAGTTCCACCACGCTGGCCTTGGACGTTTCTAAAGCCGCCCGAAGGCCTCCAACAAGACTTAACGACTGTTATCTCGTGACAACAGCCGGGATCGACGGCTTAACGTCCCTTCCGAAGCACGGAAGCGCTCATGGTATGATGCCACAAACGGTCACCCATCCAACTAGTGACCGGCTCCTAGCGTTGGTTAACATTATTGATAGAGACTGCTCACTAAGAAGCATAGGGCTACTAGAGCTTATCCAATACTGATGTAATAGTATAGGTATATAGTACGTAGAGTTAAGCCGACTGTTGTTGTTACATTATATTATTACTGAACCGACCAAAACAATTAGGTACATAATGACAGCCAACACGTCATTAAACAGGCAGGTGACTACCTCATAATAAGTGTAATAGAGATCTATTACTAAGTACATACTTGTGCTCTGTAATTAATACAGTTTCTAGGAATGGTGTGACTTTTTTAGAAAAAATATTCCTGTGTACTAAATTATTACACGTTTTTATTATAAAATACTTCGAACAACAAACTGACAAGTAAAACTACAATACTATTAAACTTTTCACGCCTGCGGAGAGCTAGTACATGATTTAGTGTCACCAGGTAAAAAAAAACCTAAAAAATATCATCAAATCCTAAGAGCAATAAATAATATCAGTAAAGAATACAAACGACCACAGCACCTACTGTTTTAGAATAAATATATCCTCATAATTTGATTGCACACAAGTAATTATATTAATTATACCGTTACATCCTAAATTCATCAACATTTAACATGGCGAGTATTCATTAAGCAAATACCATTTTGATTTAGCAAAGCGGTTCAAACAACGCGTTTGAATCGCTAATTTGATTTCATTTGACGGCGACATAACAGATGTTACGCTGTATATTAATATTGTTAACTGAATGGTGACAATTAGCGGCTAATTTGTCTGTTACGATGAAAACCGAAGATAGTTCTCAGAGATTCGACGACCATTTGGATCAGCGGTAGTTAACGCTGCTTCTGAGCCATGGGTCGCTGGTTCGATCCCCGCGCAGTACAAATATTTGTGTGCATGAACATGTCGGTTTGTACTGGTCTGGGTGTTTTCTATGTATTATATATATTTATCGGTTGTACAAATATTTGTGTACGTTACGTTTTCTATGTATTATAAGTATGTATTTACAAAAAAAAAAGTATATAAGTAAGTTTATCGGTTGTCTAGTACCCCATACGACAGGGTACTTAATAGTACCTTAATTTGGGACTAGATGGCTCAGTGTGGCCCAGTGAGGCATGTCTTAAATATTTATTTATTTATTTATTTATTTATTTAGAGATCATCCGTCAATTTTAGTCAATATACCGTCTGTTGTGGTTTCAACTATTCAACAACCAAACCATGAAATAAAAGATATGTTTACGGATTTAATTCGCGTTAATTTAACATTATATATTAGTTTAGCACAATGTTCCGAACACTGTCAACTTTGTCCAGAACCAGTTGTAGCGATAAAAACACTAGGCCTTTTAATGCGCCTTCAGTAACCTTTTGCTGCAATAATATTTATTTTTCTTACGATTGTTTCTTATCTGTTGTTGGGTAGGACTCTAGTGTGTGATGCCACATGTGTCGACACTCTAGCGCCACCTCATCTTTCATCTAACAACAGGGCAGGTTTCTGCAGAGCTCCTCAAACGGCGAAAATATGAGAGCCTTGGTAAAACTTACATATTTTTACCGTTTGGGGTCGACACCGTGGCACCATGGGGACCAAGCGCCCACAAAGTGTATCGTGATTTGTCAAAAAGGTTCATCGAGACATCTCACGATACTAAGGCTGGCCTATACCTGGCCCAACGAATAAGTTTGGCCACCCAGCGCGGCAATATGGCCAGCCTGCTGGGAACCTTTCCTTAAGACAGTGATCTCAAACAAATATTATCTTTATAGGTTACTAGCGACCCGCAACGGCTTCGCACGGGTGCAATGCTGATACTAAATACACTACAAAAAAACTGTGAAAGTTGTATATAAAAAAAACATAGTGGCCCGCTCCGGCTTCGTACGGGTATGAAATATGTCACTGAAAAAATGATTAAAATCGATCCAGTAGTTTTGATTTATTCATTACCGCCCGTGGCCCACACGTGTTAAATTTGGAGTAAAACAATTTCCCCTTTCCCTAATACCATAAAGTTTTCCTGCTGTCTTTGGAATATCTAAATTCTGCGCCGTCGCCGCCCTGGCCGGCCTACCGCCGCAAACGCTACGTCCCGTAATTTTTAAATCTGTAATATCTTCGAAAATATTTATTTAAATCATATTCTTTAAAGGGCTATATAGATCAATATTAAATCAACAATGTGTTTGAAGTATTTAATTGGATAAGGATTAATGCTGTATTGGTTAAAATCGCTTCGAAAATTAGCCATTATTTGTCGTAAAAAGTAAATGACAAAAAAAAATTATTGTGGGATATCCATAACAGATAGACATACACCATCACGGAGTTTTCTGTAGACCTTTTCAATATGTACAATACTTAGTACATTATTTTGATAAATTTCGTAGGGTTTAGCCTGCGTTTGCAATGTAAGCGGAAAAAAATGTGAATATTTACGACATCATATTAGAAACCTCAAAAATAACAGTATTTCTCCACTATTTAATGGATGTTATTATACATATGAGTAGGGGATTATTGGGCATTCTAAAACAGTTTTTTCACATCATCGATCTCACTATCGTTCGATCAATAATGTTAAAAAAACTTTTTTAGAATCCCCAATAATCCCTACGCATAAGCGTATTATGGCGATAAATACGTAAATCTCACTGCCGATCAAGACCTCACTCTGTGCGATAGATTGCTCAATAAAACAAATGAAAGTACATCGCGCTTGCAGTAGGTAAATGCATTTGATCATGTTTTGAGCTACACTTTTTAATCATCGACGCGAGAATACTGTAATCAGTTCGTTAAAACCCACTATTCACGACGGTCAAGTTAAAAAATCTGTTATGAAATTTCTAAAACAAAAAGATTCACTTAAATTAGAATGCATCTGTCCTACGACATTGAACGAGGCTAAGCGTCATGGGAATTTATTGCCAAACACTATACGCAGTATTGTGTGTGGTCCATCAAACTGTGGAAAGACCAATTTGGTTATCAGTCTTTTGTTACATAAGGATGGACCACGTTTTCGTAACCTTTATGTTTACTCTAAGTCTTTATACCAACCTAAGTACGTATTCTTAGAAAAAGTATTGGAGAAGGTTGCAGGCACATCTTATAACAAGTATAATCATAATACTGAAATTTTATCTCCACATGAAGCGTTGCCTGACTCAATTATCATATTTGACGATGTTGCTTGTGAAAACCAAAACAATATACGTAGTTATTTCGCCATGGGTCGACATAAAAATATTGATTGTTTTTATATGAATCAAACTTATACTAAAATACCCAAGCAACTAGTAAGAGATAATGCTAATCTTATTATATTGTTTAAGCAAGACGATATAAATCTAAGACATGCTTACGATGAACATGTTGGGTCTGATATGACATGGCCACAGTTTCGTGAAATGTGTTCAACTGTATGGAGTAAACCTTACAGTTATGTGGTTATCAATAAGGATTGTGAACGTAACAAAGGCTGTTATCGAATGAACTTTGATACATTCATAGTAATGGACTAACTAAACCCTTTAAATAAAGCTGATAAGTTACTAACCATTCAGTTTTATTAGACAAGTCAAACAGAGTGGAATTCTCAACAATGGAACGGAACCTCAAAGAACAAATTGTAAAATCTGCTGCAGCTGTAAAAAAAAAGGTAGAAATGATTAAAGACGTAAAAAATACAAATGAAATGACTTTGGATACAATATTTAAACCTATCGTTAACCCACTGACATTGTTGACAAACCAAACTGATAATAAACGTGTTACAAATAAAGAATCGGAACAAAACCCTAAAACTGAACCTAAAAGAACTAAATACGACGAAAGCGAAGCATTAAGTACTTCTACTGAAGATTTTGAAGAATCTGGTGATGATGAAATCAACTCGGATACTAATGTTTACAAAACATCTAACAAAACCCTGACCACGTCGCCCTCGGTGGATCACGATGTCCATGAAAACTCATTTAAATCTCTTCAATCTTCACCAAGTATAAACAACGACTCTTTAACATGGTCGGTCTCATCTGAAGTGATGAAAGATGTACCTTATGGTGTTAGAAATGAACGAGGGAAACTTTGGCTCGGCAAAACCCGTGTTCATGATGATGACCACATCCTGAAAATTGGAAATCGTAGTTTGAAAAAAACTCTAGGCTTAAAAGAATTATTGTATAAAAAGGTACCTAATTTAGATATTATTACAGAAGAAGACTTACAAAATTTTAAATTGTTACTTACGGATACTAATGCACATAAACGTAGTTATGATCCATCCAAACCAATAAACAGTAACAAAGGATTTAAATATATGAATATTATTAAACCTTTGTTTAAGTTTACAAGACATCATACAAGTAGCTTAGAAAGTCTTCCAAGAGGAGAAGGTATCGATGTTTTAAAAGAAGTTAAGAAAGACACTGATTTAGTCTACTGGAACGATCCAAACGAGTTAGTGGAACGATTAAAACTACTACTTGGATCCTGGGCAGCTGGTAACACCGGGGTACACAATGAAATTTATGCAATAATCGAAGAAATGCAAGAAGCTGGTATTATAAAAGACAAAAAATATATAAAGCTTCCATCAGGAGGATTAGGCAGTATCATTTCACTACAGAAACAGAGAAGACGGCAATGAATATAGATAAATTTGGGCATCACGTTCATAAGCGTTTACGATTGTCTGAATTCACAGATATTCTTACAAATACATTAGTAAGAACAGATGCAGGCGATTTTGATTTAAAATCATCAAGATTAAAAGGATTACAATCTCCAGAGAAAGACGATGAGGCTGTGAATAAAGAATACGTAGATAAATGTGTTCAAGAACTAAAGAATGAAATGAAAACAATTCAAAGTAATATCAAAAAATACCTCAACAATTTAGAAAAATTAACTACTATCAATCTGAGTACATTGTATTACACTAAAAAGGACATCAATCTCATGATTGCAGCGAAACCTTTCAAAAATGAGTAAACAAGACATCGTAAACGAGCTTCACAAAGCAGCGAGAAGAAATTTCTCTCGTAGGCATACTATTATAAAAGGAATAGATGATTTATGGCAAGCGGACCTAATGGATTTTCAAAAATACTCATCATTTAATAAAGGATATAAATATGTTTTAGTTGTAATTGATGCTTTATCAAAATACTTATGGGTTAGACCATTGAAGTCAAAATCCAAACAGAGTGTCACAAATGCAATGCACAATATATTAATAGAATCAGCACGAAAGCCTAAACATTTGCAAACTGATTTGGGTACAGAGTTTTATAACGATTCTTTTAAACAGTTAACAAACAATTATAACATAAATCATTATTCAACGTACTCGGTTAAAAAAGCAGCTATTGTGGAACGAGTAATAAGAACGATAAAATCTCTGCTCTACAAATTATTTAGTTTATGCGGTCGATATCAATGGTTTAGAAATAATTTAGATACCGTTGTACAGCAGTATAACAACACTTTGCATCGTATTACAAAATTCAAACCAATAAATGTTAATAGTTCTAATGAGACTGTTGTCAAATCTAATATTATTAAAAGCCAAAAGCAAAAAACGCGTCAACGAACAACATTTCAAGTTGACGATTTTGTTCGTATAAGTAAATACAAAGGAGATTTTTATAAGGGTTATACACCCAATTGGTCTACCGAAATTTTCCGTATCATAAAAGTCAATCAAACAATTCCTGAAACGTACCAAATTGAAGATAAACACAATCAAATTATTCTTGGTTCTTTTTACGGATATGAATTACAAAAAACTAAATTGCCAGACCTTTATCTTATTGAGAAAGTTATAAAGAGAAAAGGAGACAAACTTTTTGTAAAATGGTTGGGTTTAAGTGATAAGGAAAATAGATGGGTTGACAAAAGCAAATTAGTGGTGTAGGTATATAAGTAGCACATTATTAACCTCTAAAACTCACTTTATGATTATCGATGAAGGAAGGCAGTGGTATAATTAATAGCTTGATAGATCATTTACCGTTTGAGTTACATTTACCTGGGTACCAATTTTGTGGTCCTGGTACAAAACTTCAGAAACGATTACTTCAAGGTGAACGAGGGATAAACAAATTGGATGAAGCTTGTATGCATCACGATATTGCTTACTTGAATAAAGATTCTGGTGCTCGACATAAGGCTGACTTAGAACTGTTAAATATGGCTAAGAGAAGGCTTAAATCAAAAGATGTTGGGAAAGGGGAAAAAATTGCTTCATGGATAGTTAAAAATGCGATGAAAGCGAAAATCAGAGCAGGTCATGGCATAACAACATTTAAGAAAGCAATAAAGAAAATAAAATCAGGACTAAAAAAAATTTAATCCAAAGATAACCACTCTGCTATAAAATATGCCTATGCAGCTGCAAAGAAACTTTTTGGTGATAAAAAGGGAATACGTATACCTCGATTTATTCCTCTTCCAAAATGTGGAGGACTTTTACCACTTATTCCCATTTTTGCGGGGTTATCAGCTTTAGGTTCTCTTGCTGGAGGAGCGGCAGGTATAGCAAAAGCTGTTAATGATTCTAAAGCCGCACAAAAGAGTCTTCAGGAATCTGAAAGACACAACAGAATGATGGAAGCGGTGGCTCTTGGAAAAGGGTTATATATTAAACCTCATAAAAAAGGGACAGGTTTATATCTGAATCCCTCAAAAAACTAATTCAGCGGCTACCTAGACGTGCGCTCACTAATTTGGATATATTAGAACATGCCAGTAACATTCCATTCTTTCGTGGTGTATTCATGAGAGATACATTACCTTCGAAACCTAAAAAGATGGAATGTGCAATCATGAATTTGGACAGTAACAAAAATCCTGGTACGCATTGGGTAGCCTTTGTAAAGCAAAATAATTACGTGGAATATTATGACAGTTTCGGTAATTTAAAACCACCGCTGGAATTAGTCAAGTATTTGCGTAAAATACCTATATACTATAATTATGTACGACATCAAGCCTTTGGTACTGTAAACTGTGGTCATTTGTGTCTAAAATTTTTAAGGAATTATTGGAAAAAGCATTTATAAAATGAAAATAATTAATAAAATTGTCAGTATAATGATGTCTTTCACTGTGTCTATAACCGGGAGAGGAGCCTCCCTAACAACAAATTATTCACCAACGTTAGAACTTCGAGGAGACTATGAATGTGGTCTTCTATATTTTTCAACCTTTAATTCCATTCCTAACATTGATGAAAAAAACAACAAGTTCTATTATGGTGAAAATGAAATCATCGAAATTCCTGAAGGGTCTTATGAGCTTCAGGATATTTGTGACTTTTTAAAAAATAGCATCAAGAACACTGTATTGAAATTAAACTGCAATAATAACACATTGAAAACAAATATTTATTGTTCCAAAGACATTCATTTCGAAAAAAGTGACTCACTTGGTAAAATTTTAGGTTTTGGAATGGAAACAATAAATGCAAATATAAGTACCGAATCGCAGTATCCTGTAAGCATTCTATCTACAACCATAGTGCGGATCGAATGCGATGTAATTAGTGGTTCATTTGTAAACGGGAAGGCAAGCCATATAATTTATGAATTCGTGCCTAATGTACCACCTGGTTATCGAATAATTGAAATACCTAAAAATTTAATTTATTTTCCTGTTAACCAAAGTTCTATAAGCGCTATTAATATAAGGCTGTTGGACGCTGAAAACAAAGAGATAAACTTACGAGGAGAAGAAGTACAACTGTATTTACATTTCAGAAAAATATGATTAATTTCAATAAAAGCCCTTCTTCATCATGTACTCTGCTCAGTTCTAACAGAACATTGAACAAAGACAGATCGCTTCAGCTTAAAAAGAAGCTAACTAAGACCAATAAAGAATTTCTTAAGATAATTGGTTTAATAAAATGAATATTTTAAATATTTCTCAACAAACATCACATGATAACAGCATTGAAAGTTTCGAGTATCATTCATACAAACCATACGTAACAAGTTTTAACAAGAATGATTAAATACGAATACCTATCAACCAACAAGACCTGTACGTGCTACCTTCACTTAGTAGTTTATATATCGAAGGCAAAGTAAATGTGTTTAACAGCACCACTAAAGAAAAAATATCCAATGTACATTTCGTTAATAATCCAGCACTATTTCTTTTTCAAGATATTAGATATGAACTGAATGGAGTAGAAATAGATAAAACTAAGAATGCAGGTATTACTACAACAATGAAATCTTACCTATCCTTAAATGAAAATGAATCCAAATGTGCTCGAGTTTGGGATTGGTCAACCGCAGGAACAAAGAATGTTAGTGGTGGAACATTTTCCGCGTCCATTCCGTTAAACAAGATATTGGGATTTGCAGAAGATTATGAAAAAATAATTATCAACTGTAAACACGAGCTAGTGTTATTAAGAAGTAATACAAATCTTAATGCAATCAAGTTAAATGCAGGCGAAATCGTAGAGGATATTATAATCAATAAAATCATTTGGCGAGTCCCACACATTAAAGTATCAGATAGAGAAAGAATTAACCTATTAAAACATTTAGAGAAAGATCGAGCTATTCCATTAGCGTTTCGTAATTGGGATCTGTACGAATACCCTTTATTACCTAAAACACGTAAACATACTTGGTCTATAAAAACGTCATCACAAATAGAAAAACCACGATTTGTTGTCATTGGCTTACAAACCAACCGCAAGCATAACGCTGCATTGTCAATGGCAGAGTTTGATCATTGTCACGTACGAGATATAAGAGTCTTTTTAAATTCATCATACTATCCGTATGAAGGACTAAATGTCAGTTTTTCAGAAGACAAATTTACTTTATTATACGAACAGTATGCAAGATTTCAACAGTCGTATCACGGACGTCGACCAGAGCCATTGATGAGTTTAAAAGAATTCAAAGACGTTGCTCCTTTATTTGTTATCGACTGTTCACGACAGCACGAAACTTTAAAGGGATCGATCGATGTTAGAGTTGAAATCGAAACAGATCAAGCAATTCCAGATCAGACAGCTGCTTATTGCTTGATTTTAAACGATTGTATATTTGAGTACAAGCCTTTGAGTAATATTGTAAGGAAACTATCATGAATAAAAATTCAATAATCGTAGATCTGCAAGGATTTAAAAATAGTCTGAATGAATTTATAGTGAAAGAATTTGCTATAGCTACTCAAGAGCATACTCACATATTTTTAATAAAGCCTCCATACCCTTTTACTTCATTGAGTGCTGAAGAAAAGAAACAGGTTTGCTGGATCGAAAAGAACAGAGGCTATCGGTGGAGCGAAGGATACGTCGACTATAGAGAATTTCAAAGAATTATTAAATCCTATTTAAAAGGTAGAAAGATTTTTGTAAAAGGAGATGAAAAAATTAAATGGGTGCATGATCTATGTGATAACGAAAATGATATTTCAGACATAACTTCTTTAGGCGCTCCCAATTTAAATACTCTTTGTAAACTTTATTGTTTAAGCAACCCTATATTATATAACTGTTTTAATCATAAGAAAATATGTGCATTAAAAAATGTAATATGTATAAAGAAATGGTGTGCTGAAAATAAAGTAACTGTTTGATTTTTAAGAAAACTATTATGTTATAAATAATGATACCTAATAAATACATGCCAAATAAAAACTCTTTTATTATGAGGATTCCTTTTAGAAGTAAAACAAAGTGTTCATATAAAGTTTACATTTATTTAGAAAACAAACTTATCTAATACATAAATACAAAAAGCAGATTTCTTACTTAATAAAAAATTATGCATAATATTATTTATTTAAATTAAAAAAAAAGACTTCTCTGTAGGTTATGCGTGACTAAATACCTGAGAAAAATTATTTAATTTATAAAATATGACATTTTATTAAAATCCGTAACTGTAACCACATAATTTTTTTGAAATGTTATTTACCACATTTTCTGTTTGATCCAATATTGGATCGATGTCATCGGTCACTATGTACTGTGCACGAAGCCGGTCTCCATCTTCCTCCTGCACACCAGTTGACTCTAAATTAATTATTTCTATTCGAATCAATCGTCGTCCAGTAGCCGGTTTGCTCTTAGCCACAAACGATGTGTTTTTGTTGATTCGATGATGGATGTACGTCTTTTTCTCACTCGTTTTCTTCTTATTGATTGCTCGCCGCACTTTGTGCTGCAACGAGTACATTTGGTCAAACCCTTCCAGAGGGTCTTGCGCATCTTGCAAATACCTTAAAGGTACCTCTTCACTGGAAATGCCGTAGTAAGGAGTGTTGACTTGCTGTGTATTCTAAAAGAAAAAACACATTCCTAATTTAGAAAACACATAAATGGATTTAAAGCACTTGTGATAACAACAACAAAAAGACAACGAAAGTATTACAAAACTTGTCTCAGCAACAATCATTTTGCTACACTTTGCCGGAAAAGTGAAGTTGTTGTCATCATAAAAAAATCATACTTTTACTTACCATTTTGCTAGTTGCAGGAAGTTGACAGTTGTCTATAGATCGCTGACTCAAATTGAAACTAGTATAAAATAAACAAATTTTAATAGCTATATATACGTGTTCTAAATGCTGATACAGCAACAAATATTTGGATTTCATCATGTCACAGGTTTCTACAAGTTTTTAAATAAAAATGCTTATTAGTCAGTAAAGTAATTTATTTTCATAAGTATAAATATCTGTCGAGTACATGAAATCTGAGGCTCTTAACCTAATTAAACTAGTACATTATTACTTTAGCCACTCATACAATATTGCTGCCTAATAATATATTTATTTTCACAATCACAAATATAATGAAATATCTGTTATGTACAGGAAATTAGTTATTAGAACCACTGATTAAATTATTTCGTATTTACAAAAAGTGATCAGGTATCTACTGAGTATAGACAATTTAAAATTGGATTCCTACATGTTAGTTATACAAAAGTTGTCTATTAATTCAACCACTATACATCATATTACTACCCATGTTTTATTTTATTAATACCATCACCATTAGTATATAGTATCACAATGACCCCATGACATAGTGGAAATTTTGTTTTTTAAAATAATACGTTTATCATCATTCGCTGACAAAGCTATCTTGTTCTGTTCTTGTGTAAATATTTCATGTTTTAGAGATTTAAATATAACATTTTTCTTTCTTAAGTAAACATTTTCATTTAATATCCTGTAATAATCTTTAAAGTGTACATTTCTTAAAACTTGTTTCTGTATACCTTTTGCTTTTTTATACTCATCCTGAGTTGTTTTGATACAGTACAATTTCGACCTTAATCCGACAAATTCAGAAATTATATTCCCACCTAGCTCATCTTTGAATAGTCCTGGTACCTTTTTATTTAGACTTGGAATATTAAAGATGTTGTTATCAGGATAATTACTAGTGTCAAAATAGGGAATGAAATGTGACTTTAAATCTTTGTAAAAGTCATTACATTCTATTGAATAAAGAAAACTGTCAGTATCCGTATAACAAAGTTTTAACTTTTCCTCATAAAAAGGTTTCATAATAGAATAGTGAAAATCAAACATATGACTTTTAGATATTTCTAAAACGGTAAAACCAATGTATATAGGTTTATCTAGAGTAATAGTTTCAGGTTTC
The DNA here is from genome assembly GCA_949315895.1 of Anania crocealis. Lineage (NCBI taxonomy): Eukaryota > Metazoa > Arthropoda > Insecta > Lepidoptera > Crambidae > Anania > Anania crocealis. Next base: position 13,355,906 of record OX438872.1, read on the forward strand.
ATTTGAATAGCTACAAAATTTTCTGAAAAAATTGAAGCACTATGGAAATTTGGTCGAGCAATTAATTGCTCAGCACAGTAACTTTTTTTCGTTTTATTTTTATCATCACTCCATTTATTTACCAATTTAATACTAACTCTTTTTTCAACGTCTTCAAGAGTTTTACCAAATATACTATTATTTAAAAGTTTGAAGAAGTCTTGTTCAAATGTAGATTTTGCCTTTTTACGTAATTCAGTATTCATGTCAATGTATTGTTTTAAATAAGGACTTTGTTTGAATTGAATCACTCTATGTATTTTCTTTAACAATAATCCATGTTTAAGACATGTTTGCAGGTGAGCAATATGAATGACATAAAAAAATTTATCGTACAAATTTGGAATTAATTTTGAGGTTTTAGAACCTGGTGGAGTAAATTTTTGCACACAAAATGGAAAATCGTTATGAACATTATGCAGATGTTCGGGATACTCTAAGTCTACTTCTAGTATGTAACCAGTATCCCCGTCTATCGAGATATTTTTGAAATCAATTCTAGCGATTTCTAAATTGTTTAATAACTTAAAATTTGAATGAGGTAAATAAGCGCACATTGCATAACCATATAGATTATTACAATCAATATAAATTAAAAAGTTATTAATTTTTTTAGAGTCATGATTCTTTAAGTATTTGTTATTAGCTTTTGAATACCTTGTGGAACACAAACATATACCACCACGTATTCCTTTTTGAATCATTCTTATTATTTCCAAGTCATTTATTAACTCTAAATTAACACCCGTCTTTAATAACATCGCGTCAAAGCTGAGACTTGGAGCAGTAACGTAAAAAGTTGGATCTAATTTATAATTTGCCTTACAAGTTCGACGGAAACTTTCAAAAACGTCTGCTAGTAAAAGTACGTCAGATTTAAGATACAAATCAGTGTATTCGCCAAGGTTCGATAGTTTAAAAGTTTGCCAAACTTTTCTCGCATGTTCATAATCCATATCTGATATTTGGCAATTGTGTAATTTACTAAAAAAACAATCTTGGGAAGGAAGTTTATCTTCTTCATATGAACTCCAAGCAGTCATGTATTCATAAGGATACACTCCTTTGCGTTTTAATAAATTCAAATGCTCATTAGAAGGAAAAAAATATGGTAGATGTTTGAAATCATCGTTAATAAGGTTTGCTACCAGTTTTTCTAAACTGGTACCTAAAAATTTATAAGAATCGACAAATCGAACAGGTATTATGTCCTTTACATTAACTTGAAAAAATTTTGTAAACGATATATAATTTTCCTTATTTTTCGCGATCACTTGTATTCTACCAGGTAATTCTCCTAACTGACGTATAAAAAGATGACTGTCATAACCAGCTAAATTATGAAAAAAAATCGGTACGAATTTAGGCAAACGGTATTTTATATTGCAATAAGAATGAGCTGCACCGCGATACCGCCCAGTGAGATGGCAATGATCTTTTACTTTATCATCAAATAATATTTTATCACACAGAAAACAATTTTTAGCTTGAGAAAAATTGACAATATCTTCGTCTGTTAAAGATATTGGCACTGTTGACTGCAAAATGTTATGAATATCAGTTAAATCAACTAACAAACTTTCGAAAAACTTATCTACACAGTTAGGACCTCGATAGGATACGTATTTATTCCGCGAGTTATCATAGGAACATACAATATAATAAGCAAATGCAGCGGGTATGTGTTTTTGCAACGATACTGTGCAAGTTGTTCCAGTATTGGATTCAGTTGGCTGTAACAATGACTCAAAGTCTGCGTACAAGACAAAAGGCATATCTTGCATTCGTTCGTAGTGATTAAAACGTATATAAGCCCCTTCATTGGGTAAAATGGTTGCGACACCACTGCAAACATGAGCTTCTAATTTTTTATTGTTATCGAAAAATATCATACAATCCTCGCAAAAATATATTTTTGAGTGATGCCTAGTTAATTGCTTGCGTATTAATTTAGATAAATCTTTAATAAGGCAGTAATGAGTACGATTTCCATGTTCAAGATAAAGCATGTTTATGTGATGTTTTTTTCGCGATTCACTTCGGTATAAAGGGCCAACAACTTTGTTTTTTTTAAGACCGTAAACGTTGATACTTAGACGAGGGTTATTTTTCTCAAAAATTTTAATGTCCGCGAAACCCACTGGGAAGCGCATGTTTTTTACGTTAAGCACACTTTCAAAATGTGGATAAGCTGATGTTCGATGAGCGTTTTTCTTTGCGGGAAAAAGGGCTGCCACTACACACCACAAAAAGCAATAATTATCAGAATTTTGTATGTTTATACACGCGCGTTTATATTTAATAGTGTCAGGTAAATCTACGTAGCCCGAGGCTCTCAAGGGATTGTATTTATTTATATTTACTTCTAGATATAAGCTTCGCAAATAAGCCCAACCGCTATCTCGCTCTTCAAATTCTTCAATTTTTTTACAAAGCAAACGTATAACGTTTGAAAACATATCTTCAAAATTAAAATTTTGATACAAAATAATGTTTTCAGTTGCAAAAGATTTAATTGAAATCATATTATTCTTATGCTGAAAAAATTCAGAAAATAGCTCAAAGTTAACTTTAACATTAGTATAAGTTTCTATTCGTGCTGAAACTAATAGACGTACGCGTGTGCGCAAGTGCGATAAAAATTGAAAGGGTAGGTTCGCGACAGAGTTGTTGTCCTGGCCGACGTCCACGCCTCGAAAACGATAAGATGCGATACGACTGCGAAAAGCGCTATGAATCTTTTCAATGCCTTCGCTCTCAACAACCGAACTATTATTCTTGTGTAAAATACTTTTTAAGTGGGCAGAGAAAACTTTGTTATTTACGGATATATCGCAAACTGAACAGAAAGTAGACTTAACCATGATAATAATGTAGATAGTAAAGCGGCTTAAAATTATTAAGTAAGATCTACCTTATTAAAAGATATTTATTAAACTAGCTAAAGCATATTTTAACGAAAAAAAAGGAAATCATTAAAAAATGATTTATTTTTTCTTTTTGTGAGCTAAATAAACCCCGTCTTCGTTAAATTTTGTTTTAGCTAATTTAACAAACTTTTTTAGCGTATTAAATTCTGGTGAGTCCTCTTCGCCCTGCAAGCGGACCCAAACAATCGCCTTCTCACACCTGTCCAGACCTGTTAAGGCTCGTACCTCGTCCGCGTTGTAAAGACGGAGTTCCGCCAACAAACCTCCGTCTAGCTGTGCAGTCCGACGTGTCACTCCACCAGGAACTCTACGAGTCAGGCAACTGGTTGTTGTGATGTTAGCCGTCGTGTGTTGTGGCGGTAACTCGTCGTCAGATTCCGAGTCAAATAACCAATCTGAGCCGTTACTCGTTGATGGTTGATTTTTGACTGTCTTTTGGCGCTTGCTAGATTTTGCAGGCTTACTCGTTTTCTTGGAACTGAAAAGATAAAAACTTACCTAATTAACCTATCTTTAACAGACATATTAAGAATAAGTAATAACTTAACATAAGTTAATTTGTAATAATAATCAATGTAAATTGTAAATTACCTTATAATTTCCTCATCTGAATCAAAGTAAAGATTTTCACTGCTGCTCTTTGCAGACCTTTTAATTTGCTTGCTCTCAGCCCTGCAATAGATAGACACACCAGTACTGTTAGAGTACCAAAAGATAATTTTCACAAGAATATATACATAAATATGTAAAACATACTATAAAATGCAAATAATAAAGACAAAATAAGGTAAGAGTATGTTAGTAAAATAATTAATATGATAAAAAACTTACGAACATTATTTGGGCAGCGTTGAAGTTCCTGGTGATTTACTTGTGAAGATTTACGAGCAGTACCTTACTGCGGAGAACTGATACAATGCCAAGCATTTTTCACGTTTTTATTATAGAAAAACGCAAAACAAGCAATAATTTTTCAGAAGTAGTCAACCTAAAATTATGTTATTATCATCTACAGGAAAGTAATTGAAAAAAAATTCTAAGTAGAATGTGTAAAATTTCAATCAGCCGTTCAATAATGGTGTTAATTTAACTTATAGTTAAATGTATATAATAAATAGGTATTCACCACATAATGTATATAGAATAAATAAAATTTCGTTTTAGTTTCTTTTACTTATCGTTTTTCAGAATAGTATGTGTAAACTTATTTCAAAAAACATTATTTTGTAGAAGAATCAAATGCTATTATTATATAAAACCTCTCAAATATAACTATCATGTTTAAATCATATTAATTGCTAAGGCATTGTAAGTATTTGAATAGCACTTATGTACATTAATAATTAGGTAAGTTAGGATTCAGTTCGTATCTATAATATTAATAGAATATTTCAGAATTTCATAAAGTTGACTACTTCTGAATTTTACAAAATTCAGCATAATTATTTGTTTAGTTGTTCATACTTGTGAAACTAACCCCATTTGTAATAATTGTAAGCATTATTTGTATCCGCTGACTTACGCAACGCGAAAAAAACTCGGTTTACACTGAACATGAAAATTATTCCATAAATATTTTAAAATATCAACCGAATAAAAATATATAAGTATTGCATTAAACATACATTTATATTTACAACTACTAGGTATTAGTCACATAGAATCTTTTTTAAATAAACGTAAACTGACTTCAAGACTACATCTACGCACAACTGTTTTGTACTTAAACTATACTAAAATGCGAACTATGTGTTCAAAGATTTTAGATTTTCTCGAAAAGTATTGAATCGATTTCAACAAAGTTCATATGGGGCCGCTTCTAAAGTAGTATGTCTTATCCAACGAAAAAAAATCATCAAAATAGTCAGAACAATCGCAGGATACACATTTAAAAAACACACTCACGAATGGAAAACCCTCATTTTTGAAGTCGGTTTAAAATATAAATATGAAAAGACAACAATTAACATGGTTAAAATATTTACATTACCCCATGGCTAACGGGTAGAGAATTTGTTAAGGCATTAAGTCTGTCATTATGTAGTTTAAAGGCGTAATAAAAATTTAATTCATTTATTTATCCAATAACGATAGGTAATACCGATAACATTTTGTAACTTCTTTCATAACCATATGAACCAACCTTCATGTACGAGTATTAATGCCTAGTCAGACAACTCGTAACCTAATTAAGATGTATTGCGAATAATATATTGTGCAAACCAAATACAAAATTCAGCAGTATTTATTTAATTTTGACTTGATTTAATTTGATATTATTGATTTGGGGTACATTTAGCTTATATAAAACCTTTAGTAGAATGAGGAAACTATTTTATGATTCAATTAAACATAATGATCTGCTATAACGTCAGTTGTTTTTTAAGTATAAAAAAAATAACTTTCATAATTCACGTTTGATACTAAGTAATACTTAACTATAACTTTCCTATTGTTGCTTCCTAAATTTGCTTAAAATGTATTCGGTTTGTTATTTTATTGTTATACAAACGAGATTAATGATAGGTACTTAGAATATTATATAAAGTTAGATTGATAGTTTCATAAGTAACCAATAAATAAAATTATTACTAACTTCTAATAAAAAGAATAAATTTTTTGTAGAAACTTATAAGTAGATACCTATTTGAACGTTTGAGACATATGGTCTATGTACCTCATTACGTAAGGTAAATATATTTTACAATATAGGTATTTTGCAGGCATTTTTTGTACAGGCGTATTTTTTTATTATTATAATAGTTAGAACAACACACTTACAACACACACAACACACAAGCTTTATTTCCGTGTGTAAATTAACTATGACAAATTTTAGTTGCGTTAAAACATATGGAACTTTAATAAATATTTTTACTTACGAACTTGATGTGTGGCGCGTGACGTAGCTGTCGCATAGCGACAACGGGTATATAATGTTTGAACATTCACAATTAAAATCGGAGAACAATGTGTACCTCTGTATGATGTGCAACTTATTCGGGGATCCAGTCCTGGGAGGCCAGGAAGCCCCATCCAGCTTAAGTTGTATTATCTATAGGCGTATTCTGTTTCCCTACTTTGAAACGAAGTGTTAGCGCAAGTTGTACAGATTTTATTCGGGGATCCAGTCCTGGGAGGCCAGGAAGCCCCAACCAGTTTAAAATCTATATTCATATTTGTGCTGCACAACGTCGAAAAGTTAAAAACGTTTTATGAGTTTCAGTGAAACCGATTTACATCTTTTTGATGTGCAACTTATTCGGGGATCCAGTCCTGGGAGGCCAGGAAGCCCCATCCAGTTTAAGTTGTATTATCTTTTGGGTGTATTCTGTTTTCTTACTTTGAAACGAAGTGTTAGAACAAGTTGTACAGATTTTATTCGGGGATCCAGTCCTGGGAGGCCAGGAAGCCCCAACCAGTTTAAAATTTGTATTCATATTTGTACTGCACAACGTCGAAAAGTCAAATATGTTTTTATGAGTTTTACTGATACGGATTTACATCTTTTTGATGTGTAACTTATTCGGGGATCCAGTCTTGGCAGGCCAAGAAGCCCTATCCAGCTTAAGTTATATCATCTTTTGGGTGTCCTATTCTATTTTCTTACTTTGAAACGAAGTGTAAGAACAAGTTGTACAGATTTTATTCGGGGATCCAGTCCTGGGAGGCCAGGAAGCCCCAACCAGTTTAAAATTTGTATTCACATTTGTACTGCACAACGTTAAAAAGTTAAAAATGTTTTTATGAATTTCAGTGAAACCGATTTACATGTTTTTGATGTGCAACTTATTCGGGGATCCAGTCCTGGGAGGCCAGGAAGCCCCAACCAGCTTAAGTTGTATTATCATAAGAGTGAATTAGGTTTCCTTACTTTGAAACGAAGTGTTAGCGCAAGTTGTAGATACAGATTTTATTCGGGGATACAGTCTTGGAAGGCCAGGAAGCCCCAACCAGTTTCAAATTTGTATTCACATTTGTACTTCACTACGCTGAAAAGTCAAATATGTTTTTATGAGTTTTACTGATACGGATTTTCATCTTTTTGATGTGTAACTTATTCGGGGATCCAGTCTTGGCAGGCCAAGAAGCCCCATCCAGCTTAAGTTATATTATCTTTTGGGTGTATTCTATTCCCCAACCCAACCAGTTTCAAATTTGTATAAATTTTTATGTACTAAACTACGTTAAAAAGTTTAAAACGTTGATTGATCGGCAGTGAGATTTCAACTTTGCGAAGGGATTATTGGGGATTCTAAAAAAGTTTTTTGCATTATTGATCGAACGATAGTGAGATCGATGATGTGAAAAACTGTTTTAGAATGCCCAATAATCCCCTACTCATATGAACCTTCCTCTTGAATCACTCTATCTATTAAAAAAACCGCATCAAAATCCGTTGCGTAGTTTTAAAGATTTAAGCATACAAAGGGACATGGGGAAAGAAAAAGCGACTTTGTTTTATACTATGTAGTGATTGACCTATAGATAGAATACTGTTTGATTACAAGGAGTATAGGCTTTTTTTTAACTTATTTATATTTTTATTATTATAACTCCATTCTTTGTAAATTTGTATTAAATGAAATTTTTAGTTTTAAGATAGTTATAAAGCAAACACTGTTCTCTGAAATAGGTCCTCAAAATACTTTTTTGTCACTGGGATAGTGACAAAAAACCCTCAAAATATCGCAATTCAAACGTGATATTTTTCCACCCCATCACTAATTGATTCCGAGCGCGCTTTGAAGTCTCGAAACAGAATAAATGGCATGAAAAATCACTTAGGACTCTCGAAAACTGAGCTCCAGTTATGATCGGCTATTGAAGTCAATTATTGGTCATAGCCAATAGCCGTATCTGTGATTCTAGGTGGCCGATGTGTGTCAATGGAAGAGAAGTAATAGCGGTGAAATAAAAATTCAGTGCCGTATTTCTTTGAGTCAAAAATGTTTTTCTTTAAACTATTCTCATAAAGTAAAGTAAAGTGACAGCCTATAATCATTCCACTGCAGGGAAATCCATCATTGAATTCAAGTTACCACAGCAGTGATGGTTACTGGCTTAACCACCACGTTTGCCAAATGCGGGTTGGTGATCACAAACCCGAGCAACGTTCGAAAATTCCAAAATTTTTTTTGTTGCCCGACCTGGGCGTCGAACCTGGGACCCCGATATCATGATCCGGTATTCAAACCACTAGCTAGACAAACTATTCTCATGTTTTAATGCAATTTTGTGGGTTATTGTACGTGTTATGTCAATACTAGCTAATGCCCGCGGCTTCGCGCGCGTGGTATTTCATCAGTTACACAGTTTTCGTCGTGACTCAACCCCCTCTCCTCCACTTTTTTCCTCCACTTCCTTTGCCTACGGTGCCGGGGGTGGCCATCTTAAGCGAGGTGGTGGTGGGCACTTAGTGGGAGCCAATACGTCGCTGCCGGCTTACCGGGGCCCGTTGATACAATAGTTGGATGAAAGGGGCCGATTTATACTATCGTTTTAGGGATCCGGTGTTGGTGCTCCTAGCGTATCGAGATCCAAGCGAGCTCGCACCACATCTGTTTGCATTTACATGAAATCTGAAGTACAATATCATTTGAAGCTTAAAAAACTGTCAATGCTGTAGTACAACAAACCATTCAAAGCAGCTTGCAAGGCTTTATTCGAATATGATCAACACTGGCGTAGAGCCCGGAAGAAGTAGCCCTGTGTAAAAAACCAAATTCTTAATTTCCAACCAAGTAGGTAAATCCATTTTTCTCGATCCATAAGCGATAAAAAGGCTATTTTACAAAGACGATTTGCTTGCATACTACGTTTGGATAAAAGACCTAGATCGGACGGTGGACGTCGGACCTAGACGGTGTAGTACCAGCATCGGTGTAGAGCTCTAGAAAAGACAGTCCTATGTCATTCTCCCTTCATGATCGATAGATGAAGTTTTAAGTACTTCAATTTGATATTAAACACAAATAATCAACCACATAATTTTCCACCGTTTTTCACAACTTATAAACAACATCACAAAATTTATACAACATCTATACTAATATTATAAAGCTGAAGAGTTTGTTTGTTTGTTTGTTTGAACGCACTAATCTCAGGGAGTACTGGATTGAAAATAAAAAAATATTTTTGTTTTTTGGATAGTCCATTTATCAAGGAAGGCTTAAGGCTAAATATAACATCACGCTGCGACCAATAGGAGCGGAGAGTGAAAAATATTGCAAAAATAATCGCGATCAGAACAACAGAAATTGACGCGGACGAAGTCGCGGGCAACAGCTAGTATAGCATAAAGCTGACGTAGTTTCACAAAACTTTTATGTGGGATGTGGGTTCAAGGCATGGATGGATGGAGGATGATCAACAGGTCTATTAATTGTTACTTATTCTTCAGCTGACATCATTGAGTCAGCGAAGCATAATTAATTACTACTGCCACTGTCATTAGTGGGTGAATGGTGGTAGCTATTCTTAAGTTAAACAACACGGAATTATGAAGTGAGGTTTTTTTTTCTCACCGTTTTATTTTCATGTTTTAAAAATGTATTTTTTTAAAAATGGTGAAAATTAAATAAATGTTCCATTTGGATGCGTTAGATAGGAAGTTTCAATAAACAAACTGTGCCTAACCCTCAAAAGCTTTGCGTCATAGAAAAAAAAATCGTTACTAAATAGAAGTTTATCAAATCATCGAATCATTCTTCTAAGATACACTTTCCTCGTAGATACACTTTTGAAAAATCCCCGCTTTTGTTCCTGTAAGATACACTTTGGCCAAGTACAGCAAACCAGAATAAACGGAAGCTTTTCAAATGGTCTACCAGTCTATATTGCTTTAATCCACCGGTTAGCTGCTCAGTGTTATTGCAACACACTTACCTTATCCTGCCTGAGATACGGGTCTATGCCCAGTTTTTTGTACTGCTTCATATTATAGTTGATAATTTCATAAGGTACAACAGTGTAGTTTATAAGATTTGATAATTCATTACCTATTCCATTTTTACTTACTTTAAGTTTTGCATGCATATTGCATGTAAAGGAATTTTATTATACGTATATTGTAGCGTTGGTTGTACAAATAAATAAATTCACTCACCAATTTTATTCTATACACTTTTTTCGATTTCCCAACATTTGTCTCTACCGTATAAACAAAAATGATAAAGTTTTAAATAATACCATTCTGTTTGTAAGTACTGATATTTATTTTCTGAATATGTACCTAAATATAGATAAGACAGCCAATAGGAATTATCAAGTTTTGTCAAAATTTTCGTTACAAAGCCTCCTATTTCTTCGTCAACTTTGTCCTTCAGGGCGTATGGAATACGTCTAGATGAAAATGGGTGTCACATTTTCTTGAAGCACTAATTGAGCTTTATAGTTGGATATGCAAACAAGAGTTCCGTCAAACACTATTGAAAAATCTTTTAGTAATCTGTCCAATTTTGAGTTGTTGATCATTTACTTACTGAGTTTTAACTAACTCACAAGGATCCCGTTGAGCACATAAATATTATATACGTTTACTGATGTAATTATGGGCTCAAAGATGTTAGGAACGTGTATTTCCTTGTATCGATATCATCACATCTGTTCAGTTTTAGGTAAGTATCCAACCGTTGAATGATGTTTTTGAATGTTTCGTCTTTGTCGAATGGTACTGAGTTCAATTTAGATGTCCTAAGGTTTGTTTGTGGCAGACCTTTGCTCCTCAGTACCTTTTGCATACATGGAATTGTTTCGTACTATCGAATTCAAATTCTGCAGTTTCAGTTTAAGCTGTGTTGTTATTTTTTCCTTCAATCTCATTTTCCAACTGTGACCCACAGTAATTTAATTATTTGTTGTCGTATCTCTTCCAAATTAGTCTTGGTAATTTTGTACATTTGTCACTGGTCACCTGGTCACTCACTTATTTTAATTCATAATCAGAAATTTCTCGTAGGGTTTGTATCTGGCTGCCAAATTTTATAATGCAGCCTTTAATGAAGTTCGTGTACGTTTTAACTTAGTTAATTCATCCATTTTGGCGCCTATTATTAAATTCTAAAATAATACTATTCTATTTGTAAGAAATGATATTTATTTTCTGATTGAAACATTGAATGTCATAACAAACTAAGTAAAGTCAGAGAGTACAAATATGTAAAGAGTATGGATATGATGCGGAACCGAACAAACTTTGCCCCCATTTTTTATCCCCTTAAAGATTAAATTTTCAAAAATCCTGAAAGACGTCATTCATAATTTCTAATCAGGTAGCTGGATACCAATTTTTATCGACTCAGCTTCAAAACTGACGGAGTTTCATACAAACTTATGGGGCCCTTTTTACCCCCTTAGAGGCGGAATTTCCAAAATTCCTTTCTTAGTGCTCACCTACACTATAAAAGGAAGCACGGTGAAAATTTTCAGATTTTAAATCCCAGTAGTTTGGGCTGTGCGTTGATATGTCAGTCAGTCAGTCATTAAATCAGTTTTCATTTTTATATATATAGATTTGCACTCATTCTTAGAATCTCCAATCTAATATGGTCACGTCATTTTACAATAATAAGGTCCAACATGATTTTATAAGAAGCACGTTCATTAAAATATAGGAAGAAATGAATTTGGCGGCCTCCTTGGCGGAGTGGCGTACACACTGGTTTTCAAGGTGTCGCCTGCTCCGAGGTCCCAGATGCGATTCCCGGACCAATGCAGAAATAAATTTTCACTGGTCTGGGTGTTTGTGGTACCTTCGTTACTCACTTTGGGATCAAGACTATGTATGTGATGATGTTATCCACATTTATTCATTACTAGCTGTTGCCCGCGACTTCGTCCGCGTCAATTTCTATTATTATGATCACGACTATTTTTGCAACATTATTCACTCATGCTTCGCTTCTATTGGTCGCAGCGTGATGTTATATAGCCTAAAGCCTTCCTCCATAAATGGACTAACAGAGTTCTTAGACAAAGTAACATCGCTTCGTACCGAAACGATATCGAAAGTCGTCATCGTCTCTGAGATATCGAAAACAATTTCCTAGCCAACGTAACACGATTGTCGCGATCGTTGTGTCGAATTGTTTAATCGATAAGAAACAAAAATATTGTCTATGGTATCGAAAATTTAGCTGTCAGTGTCAGTCAAGAAGTGTCAAATCGGATCAAACTTATTTGTTGTTGTTTTCAAAAAGTATTTAATGTTAAGATTAAGTGAGTGTTGCGTTTAATCATTTTCAAATTATAATTAAAACAATATTTTGGCAAGTGGTAAGTGAATAATGTGTTATTACTTTTAGATGGTGTCCAAAACTTAATGGTATTCAAAATAGATTTATTTTTTTATTATTGTTGTATAGTATAGGTAAACTAAGAAAACGAAGATGCTTAACTCAAGTTATTACAAAATGCGACAACCAGCAACATAAGTACCTAGATGCCTGCATTACTTAAGATCAAATAATTGGTATGAATGTAAAATTTCTTACCTTTATTTCCAGGGGAATTTCAGGAGAACCTTTTAATCCGGCATGGCACTTTAGGTCGTTACATAATTTTCTAAATGTTCTTTTATTAAGCCTGAAATGTTGGATGAACAACAATTCCGGCATATCCTCAATTGTTTCCAATCGCCGACAGCGACGGTTTTCGCGCCTCTCCCAGGTGTTCTCATTGTGTGCAGCCCACAATAAACGTAAAGAATGCATTACAAACGATCTGCGATAAAACCTCTAGCACAGAAGAAATACTTGAAATGAAAGTAAATGTAATCACTCCGTGTCAAAAATCTGCTGTTGAATGAAATCCGGCCATATTGTTTCTTTAACGACAACGTTTTAACATGCGTTTCGCTATCTTTTTTGGCAATCGCGATCGAAACGAAGGCGAACACTGAAAGTGCTGCTTGTCTACGCATTTGTATGGGATAACTACAAAAACAATTCGTTACTTTATGGTTTCGTTACGAATTAAAACATTGTCTACCAACTTGCGATAACGATGTCGATTGACCACGTGATTTAACGCGGCTTATGTCAATCCCATACATTTTAGTCTTATCTAACTTCGTTATCGTTTTTAAATTGTTACTTTGTCTAAGCCCCCTGTACTTCCAGAGATTAGCGCGTTCAAACAAACAAACTCTTCAGCTTTATAATATGAGTATAGATTTTATTTATTAATGTCCTATATACTCGTACTATACCTACTTTAAGTGTTTAAGCAGCTAGCGCCATGCACCACCTACCGTAATTTAAATTGAAATTTAGACTCGGTCGATATCTCTTTCTAATGCAAAATGTGTGACAGGGATATATAAATTTGTATTTACCGCATCACGTTGCGTAGTAGGGACGCAGGTGTGAGTACACCTCAAAGGTCTCCAAACATTGCCACGTCATCCGACCGTTGTTCCCAAAATCCACCAAAAACAAATCTCCCCGTTTTTCCCGCTAATAGCATTATAATGAGTTGCCAGTTGCCTAACGAGGAAACAAGTTAATCTATGAGCTGTATTGTGCGTCACGCTCGCTAACAAGGGCGTAACGTGAGACGGGTATAGTGACGGTCGAATAGCGGGATACAAGCTTATAAATAACGTTAATACCGTTGTGTAATTACTTTAAGGTAACGGGAATTTATTTCTGGCTGTACTTATTTCGAATTGTAATTTAAATGTAATTTTATTAACACTCTCACTGACGAGTTTAATTGATTAATGCATTAGAGATAATAACTTACTTTTTGTTTCCAATATTCAGGTACCGTTGCAAGCGCCATAATCCCGGAAGTGAAGATAAGTACCTACCTACCAAGCATTGGTGTGGCATATTGATTTTTAAAATAATAACATTTAATTTTTGACTTACAGCGAAGTTAAAAATTAGATGTTATTATTTTAGTAGTAGTAACACAGAAACAAATTTGATCCCATTTACAAAAAAATTAAAATTATTTCTAGTTTCTAACTGTTTTTACACCCTTGAAGAGTTTTATACACAAAATAAAGAATATCAAACCAAAAAATAAAATAAAAATATAGTATAAGGTCAACTATTGTGTACCACTGAAAATCAGCGTCGCAGTATGCCTTAGGCTGTTGCGACTAATGCTGAGTGGGGGCCTTTTTGGCACATTCATTGTACCTAATTATTTTTTTTCTGTAAACTTTTTTCGAAGTGCCAAATAAACATTTATTCATACCTATAATAAATAAGTTCACTGTATAAATTAAAAATTATAATATTAAATTATCTTTACTCTTTATCCTTTAAGATTGCAACACCTGAATAAGGTAATTAAGTAGTTAAGCTCAATTGTCTAGTTTCTAAGATCTCTGTAAGATATACACTTAATTAGCAATAAATATATTTGAATTTGAATTTGTATTAGTAGTGTTTATATATTGGTTAACATATACATATTTTTTTGCTTGTAATACCATCCACCTAACACACTATAACGGGTGTAAAATACAGCCGTCATATACCATTACTGCATAGGTTTTTGACCGCGGCCAAGAACTATCTACGAGTATACTAATATTATAAAGCTGAAGAGTTTGTTTGTTTGAACGCGCTAATCTCTGGAAGTACTGGTTCGAATTGAAAAATTATTTTTGTGTTGGATAGTCCATGTATCGAGGAAGGCTTTAGGCTATATAACATCACGCTGTAACCAATAGGAGTGAAGCATCAGTAAAAAATGATACAAAAATAATCGCGATCATAAAAACAGATATTGACGCGTACGGGGAACAGCTAGTAAGTTATAACGCGCGGGTGGAAACCGGTGCCTGACTATGGGATATAGAATAGCCTATATCGTTTTTTAGGGTCTAATCTATATCTGTACCCAATTTAGAAAGAAAAAAAAGATTTTTTTAAATACAACAACAACAAACACAAGCTTAAACATTTAACAAAAGGTTAATTAGTGCCAAAAAAGATTCCCCCGCTCAGCATTAGTCGTGACTGCTAGTCGAGGGTCACGAGTATCACGACGCTGGTTTTCAGCGAATTTATCTTTTTATCAGTTCTGATGTTTAGGCGTGCAAACGTAACAGAAAGACTGACAGAAAGAGTTATTTATGCATTTATAATATTATTTAACACCCTATTGTTAGAGTGGTATAAATACCAGGCCAAGATATCAGGGGTCCTAGGTTCTATCCCTAAGCGTGGTGATTATGCTTGTACCCATCATTGCTGTTGTAATTTGAATCCAATAATAATTCTGGCCTTTGCCTTGCACTGGAATAGTTATAGACTGCTACTTTATAATATTTTTAAAGACTAATAAGGATATATCCCCGCTTCTCTTGCTAGCAAGCTCACACCCTTACCGTCTCTGCTAAGTCCCGACTGATCTCGCACGCGGAAATAGTTCGGGCATTCTTCAAAGTTTCTTAGTTCTAACGGCATTGTGCGTGCCGAGATATTGTTAGGAATGTTGGTGTGGAACATTATGATAAAGTTACAAGTAGGAAACCCAGTTTGGGAACGCGTGATCGCACAATCGCGGGATTTCATAGCTTTTGCGGGATTACTCGGGCGGGATCCAGTTTGTTGGTGGCAAAAAAAATCGCTGTACCCTTCTGGCGTAGTATAACAGTCAAGGTAAACACTGGACATAGGTGACATTTTGATTATCCGATCACGTGTTGAGGGGACACAATGGGATCAAATATTGTTATGCCGAATGCCACTCTTACAAAGACCATAAAGTTTTTGATAGACCCATGCTATCCTTACAGCTTTTTCAAATGATTTACACTTTTTTCATTAATTATGTGACTCTGTAGAGTTTGTATGGAATAAAATAAAATAAAGGTTTGGAACCACAAAACTAGCCTGTTCCGAATAAACATTTTCAACTATCAATACAAATAAAAAAATTTTAACGTTAATTGCTTTATATAAAACGTCATTCAGTTGTTAATTTGTAATGACTTACAAAGTACAATAATGCCTCTGTATAAAACAACAACAACATTATAACAAATCTACTTGTCTTTATTCATATATATTTCCTGCTTCTCATCATGTTTTTATCAATGGAAAAAGGATGATCTGATATCAGAATGTTTTAATCCGCCTAACAGTCTTAAACGAGCATTAAATTACACCACTTAAAATAGGAATTGTCACCTATGCACGATAGCTGTGCAATTTGCTTACCTAGTATAAATGTACATGCCCAATTATCAAAGCCGCCTATTACAGTCTTATAAGGTGATTTGTTTCGACTACTTGTATCTTAAGACTTAAACCAGGATCGACAGCTTAACGTGCTTTCCGAAGCTCGACCATAACTCATCTACCTATGACCGGTCATTGTAAAAGCACCACCGCACCACTATTGAAAACTAACAGTCTTTATTTCACACATGTAAATGTAACCGAAGATTAGATAGTACTGTGATCTATCTGACCAATACAACACAATCAAATCAAATCAAATCAATCATTTATTTCAGGATTCCTTAGTCCCATATTCATAAAAACATCTAACTCAATAAAAAATAAATAAATAAAAAGGAAATTAATATTAGAATTAAATTACTACATAGAATAAAAAATATATATAATTACGCCCTACGCACTGCGATGACATGTATGTCACCGCAATGTCTCATATAGGGACAATCTAGCCGGCCAGCTATCATTGCTAGAACGGTGTTGGAGCTATCCCGTACTCTGCGCACCAGCGACGCGCAACGCTTGCGCATGCTCGCGTTGAAGCAGTCTACGCGCGCCGCCGCGAACATGCCTGAGGCGCTGCAGTAGCGGGGTAGCCCCAGCACCGCCCTGAATGCATTGTTAAACTGGACACGAAGGGCGCTGTAGACTCGTTGCGAATAATCAGCCCATAGAGCACAGGTGTACAGTGAGGTGCAGTACGCTTGAAATAAGCTAATTTTAACCCCCACTGAACACCGCGCAAACCTACGTGCCAACATATTCGCACGTCGTGACAGCGCCCTTCGCTCCCTTTCCAAATCAGCATGGTCCTTGAGATCACTGGTCACAATATGCCCCAGATATTTGAATTTTGAGACTTTTTCTATAGCGACGCCATTTAGCGTGACAGTCGGAATAATCTCTGGACATCTAGCACCAGTGGTCTCAAACACCATGAACTGACTTTTAACGACATTGTATTTGAGACCGTGCTTTTTGGCATACTCTTCACAAACCCTCAACAACTTATTTAACCCACAGATAGAAGCGCTCAGCAACACCATGTCGTCTGCGTAACTTAAGTTATTAACACATACATCGTCAATATGGCAGCCAACATGTAAGTTGCTGAGCGCAACGACCAGCGCATCTAGGTACAAGTTGAACAAGGTTGGAGATGTCAGCCCACCCTGTCTTACCCCACATTCCATCTGATACGGATCAGACAGAGCCCCTGCCCATCTGACGGCATTGATCTGGTGTGCATACCAATACTGGAATATTTTAACAATCTCTTTTGGTAAATTAATGCTTCTTAGCTTCTCCCACAAGATATCATACACCACCAGATCAAATGCCTTAGACAAGTCTAGAAAGCAGGCATAAACCGGTGTATTACGAGTCGTGTAGTATTTGACGGTGTGCTTAAGGCATAGTATTGCACTTTCAGTACATAGTTTTGGTCTAAAACCAAACTGGTTATCATGCAGGTTTGTGTATTTATCTAACTGAGCGTTAAGCAAACCGTCAAATATTTTAGCTGTGATCGTGGCTAAGGAAATTGGTCTATAATTTCCTTTATCAGCAATGTCACCGGTTTTGTTTTTAACGACGGGGACTACAACCGTTCTCATGAGATCTGTGGGTAGGTAGGAGTGGCTCACGCATAGTGAGTAAAACATTGCCAACACTCTAGGTGCATGAGGACCGGCATGTTGCAAGTGTTCCACACTCAGGCCGTCGTAACCCGGGGATTTGCCTTTAGTCAAGTTCTTAATTACTTTCTTAACGTCATTAGCACTAAATGAAACCTCAACTTCTCCACTAAATCTCTCCGTATTGCACATCCCCGAAGGACCTAAGGCAGACTGCACAGTAAAGTGATTTCTAAATACATTAGCAATGACCTTATGATCACTCTCTCCATCGATGCTCACGGGAAGTCCAGGTTTAACATTCATCTTATTTGTAGCCTTCCAAAAACCTCGAAGGTCATCCTTGGAATGTCTTAAAGCTAGTTCATCCATTTTTATTTGATCTTGATGATCTTGGCACCATTTTAGGCGAGCTTTAAATATTTTTCTACTTTTACACATTTGAGTGTACATGATGCCAGTTCTAGGCTTACCGCACGACACCCATTCCCTAAAATCGGCTCTGGACCTCCCGTGGGCTTCGCTGACATGCTTATTCCAACCCACAACCCGTGATCCACTCCACTTAGAGCAGGGGCATCCCCAACTTGCCACAGAAGCGGCGCGTAAGGCATCCACAATATCAGCGTATAGTTTGTCGAGAGTACACCGGTGCCCGAAGTCAACACAATATTTATCTGCACAGTTTATAAAATCCGTAGGAAAATCTATACATTTTAAACGGTCATGACTCTCGGAGGTATACTTCTTAATTTGTACATCGTTTCTGTTCCCCCACACCAGACCCTTCTCAGTATATAAAGTCTTTTGAGAATACTTTACCGTTAACAAGTCTAAGTTGCATTCAACTATTAAGGGAAAGTGATCAGACCATAGGGTATCGTATTTAACGCTAACATTAACAACCGCTTGTTTTGCTGATTGAGTCACTACACAGTGATCCAACCAACTACAAGACCCGTGTGCTTCACTGATGAATGTGTACGTACCCGAGTTCTCTCCTAATAGATCAACATCAATACATGATAAGCGATATTCATTGCAAAAATGTCGCAGCTCGCAGAAAAATAACGCGTGTATGTCAGCATTAAAATCACCAAGTACAAATACCGATTCTACTCCGTACTCATCTACTAAAGCGTTTACCGTACTGAGACAATCAGTAAAATCAGGTAAATTTTCTTGAGAGTTCGTAGGCATGTACACACTCATCACCACCAACGGACGATCCCTTGTTATTATCTTAATGGCACAGATTCGAGGACTTTGGCACGGTAACACAGATACATGTTGAAAGACACTATTCTTCCACAGCAAAGCGACTCCGCCAAAAGGTCGCCCGCGTAGTATGCCTGCCGACGTTTCCACA
Organism: Anania crocealis; assembly: GCA_949315895.1. Taxonomy (NCBI): domain Eukaryota; kingdom Metazoa; phylum Arthropoda; class Insecta; order Lepidoptera; family Crambidae; genus Anania; species Anania crocealis. Next base: position 13,375,086 of record OX438872.1, read on the forward strand.
GCTGAGGTACCCGTGTAACCGAAGCCGCAATCGATGGTTCCCAGATACGGTATATCCTCTGGCAGTAACCACGATTCTTGTAAAGCTATTAAATCACACTCACGGCATAAATCCTGAATACTATCTACGGAACGTTTCACGTTTTTACAGTTGAAACTAGCGAATCGACATAGGTTTCTACTCATTGTTATTATTATCCAAGCCGTTGACAGAATCAGCTCTGTTCGGGTTACGGTTTTTAAAATGAATAAATCGTCTAAATACAATACCTCTAGGCCATAGATTCTCATCTAAGTAAGTAGATAGTTTCGATTCAGGCACCAAAAATTTATAGGCCTTGTAAACTTTTCTTTTTTTCATTATAATTTTTTCTAAACTCACGTAGTCATTGGTTTTCCCCCAAATATATTTTATGATGTTATCTTCGGTGGTGTCACTGTGAATATTCGTAATAAATATCGGAATTTGTTTATCAGCCGCTTTGAAGTTACATTCTTCATCCTTTGCTAGGCCTGATTTACCGTGGTACCGGTATTTATTTCTATTTTTCCGATATTTTACTATATTCCATTCTCCGTTGTCTATGTCTGAGGGTCTAATATCGCATTGCACGCCTAACATATCTTTATAGCATTCAGTATTAAAAGTCTCGGCCTTAGTCAGCTGACTCATCTCCACCTGTTTGGCTGAAAGTATGGACCCTGACGTCACCGATTTTGCACTCAGAGTACTTAAGTCGCCTTTGCTCATGGTCGGCAGACACTGTGACGTTAGGCAAGCACTGATAGCTGATGGCCATTTGCACTCCGTTGCTGCATCTCCCAAACCATTATTTCTACATTCGGAAACGTCTTTGTCGCTGCACGATTCGTAATCTAATGAGTTTTGAGAAAGTTCCACCGGGCCGCTCTCAGACAACCACGCACACCTTGTATTTAATTTAAAAGTGTTTGTTGAAGGCTGCGGATCACATTTTATTTGTAGTAATTCAGCTTTCAAATCCTTCACACTGTCTCGCGTAGCATACGTCGATTTTATTTCCGCTATCTCTGATTGCACCTTTAAAATATCTTTCAGCAACTTCGTGCAATCTAGGTGGTCGAAGGTAATAGGGGGCAGCTTTTCAAGCTGGTGTGCTACGAACACTGGAATTTCTTCGGATTCCACAGATTTGAACAAGTTTATGATATCTGCTATGTCACGCTCCTCCTTGCCTTTATTTTTGCGAACTATTTTACGCTGTTTTGTTGATATCGAGTCAAATAAAAGTGATGTAAATGTGATGTAGTGATGTAACAATGTACAAAAAAATCTTGCTCTCGTAAATCTAGCGGGATTGACAGCGTCGATCCTGCAGGCTAGCGGGATCGCGATTTCAATGCGGAATTTGAATCCCTAGTTAGAAGTTGTCAGTTAAGTGTCTTTGTAATAGTTTACTTGCTATCAAGTGATGCTTTTGTGTTATAACTTTTATTAGATAACAATCGCTTCGTGCTTTTGTTTTTGATTACTTTATATAAAATGCTTTCTTTAGCAAAATCTATTTTATAGATAAAAGATATTATTATGATATTTAATAAATTTTCTGCCTTGTTTAAAATATCGTCACTGTTTACAAAGCACCAAATGTACTGAGAAAATAGTACTTCTTGATTAAACTGAGAAAATAGTGGAGATATTAATCCAAAAATTCAGCAAATGGATATATTTTTGTGAAGGTATTTATAAACGGCTACTGAACTTTGCCAGTAATAAAAACAAATTTTAATTAAATGTTTAGAAAAACAAAGCGTGGGTTCTTACTTTGTTGACTCAATTCAAAACACAAAAGGATAATTTGAAGTAGGTTCGTTCGTCCCAAGTTAACTTCTTTAAACTAGCTTATTAAAAAAAACCTTGTGTTTGTACAACCCTCTGATCTTATGGTATAAAAACCGGGCCAAGATCACGGGGTCCCAGGTTCGAACTAAAAGTTTTTAATTTTCGAACATTGCTCGGTTTTGTAGTTTACCGCCAACCCGCATTTGGCAAGCGTGCTGATTATGCCAGTACACCCATCATTGCTGTGGTAACTTGAATTCAATGAAGGAGGCCTTTTCTCTGCAGTGGGATGATCATAGGCTGTTACTTATGGTATTAAAGAGTACTGAATCAAATTGGAAAACCTTGTAAAATTATATTTTCACTTAGTAGCATGTGTGTTATATTTTAGGATGCCTACGAAAGGAGAGGTCGTAAATAGTCGTAATATTGTATATTTGCGAAAACAATAGAACCAAAATCTTATGTTGAGTAGCCAGCACATCAACTGTGCTCAATCACTTTAATCGTTTTTGAACTTTAAAAATGACCCGGCTGGTGAAGTGATGCGATGGTGCGCCTAGTTCTCAAAAGACACTGATTCGTTTCCTTGTCACGTTATTTTAGGAAACAATCATTTCTAAATTGTCATAGGTCTGAATAGGGCGGATAGGTTATAGGTAGTCGTTCTTTCCTTACTTTAAAGACTACTTTTAAAACTATTACAGTTCCTACCACAAAAATGAGATTTTGTAGTCGATTGATCCGCACTATATTTTTACCACGCTTTTATTAGCTTGGGTTGTATCTATCTATGTATCTATGTATGTAATGGAATCTTTGAGCATAAATTTGACCGATTTCCAGAAGTTTGATTAATTTGAAACTTTGCACACGTATCAAGGACCGATGACAATGCAATAATTTAATAACAGTTTTCCCAGTTTTCCTCTGTAAGAGGGAGTAAAAGAGATAGAGCTAGCGCGCGATCTGTATCAATTATGTTTCCTGCATAGGTTTGGACTTACAGTCGGTAAAGAAGGAATCAAATCTTAGAAACTAAACTAAAAAGTAAAAAATAAATTATAGTTTAAAAAACTAAAAAACCACGCTTTTAAAACAGATTGAACTAAAAAATTAAAAATAAAACTGTAGTAATCAATTGAAAAATTCATATTATTGTACAAAAAGCGTGGGGGCTTGATTTAGATTGTTGTAAATATTTTATCAATAATTATAAGATTAAACGAACTTACCTTAAGTGAAGTTCAATCTTAATTATACGAAGATACTTGTCCGAGATGGATTTTTACATGTAGTAACGGCGAAGCACTAGCGCAGAGCCACAATTTTTTCAAAGCTAAAAAAAAAAAGAGAAACAGAACGTGTTCTATGGCAACCTATCAAATGTCATTACGTTTAAAGCAATGAGAACAACCCCTACTAATGGGATAATACTATAGAATTTAGTATTAGTGGGTGGGTTTTTGGGACTGCCATCTCGGACAAGTATCTTCGTATAATTAAGATTGAACTTCACTTAAGGTAAGTTCGTTTAATCTTATAATTATACTTAATACTTGTCCGAGATGGATTTTTACATGTAGATGTTTGAAGATGGGTTGTGAATCATTAGTACAATTTTTAAAGAATGAAAAAAAATATGTAATTTAGTATAATAATAAACCTTAAAACTTTGTAATTTATAAGAAACAATTTGAGAGAGATTAATAGTAAGTAAAAACATTTAATTTTTTCACTCTGAAAAATACTATTACACACTGTATTATTGAATTCTGCTACAATTTGAAATATTGGCCTAGAATATAGAAGAATTTTGAGATCATCCTGCAGTGTTTTTTATTATAAAATCATTTCTAACACGTGACCTCTGCTGCACAGCAGATGTTGTTGTATGTCTTGTGGTATATTCCAAGAATATATGTATCATTAATACCAGCTTTTCTCAAAATCTACTTAATCCACCAACTTATGACTGGATTTTTGATGGTTAAAATCAAAAGGTTATCATTTTTTCCTTGACAAGTTGGTCTTCTCTATATACGATTTTATTGTAGACACAATATTAATTTATTTTTACTGAACAAAGGTTTCTAATTGAAAAGAAGACTAAGGATTTTCTTTTCTTGAAGTATGTGTAATATTTTGAACATCAAGAACGTTTGCAAACGCCCACAGAGCCAAGTAATGCGTCCCGTTTTTCAATTAACTCTTTTAGTGACACATTCTGTCATCTGATCTAACTGTAGGACCAATCAGTAGAGACAGAGCTGATCATTCTCATAGATCTGTGTTTAAAAAACTAACAATGAGAGGAATGGGAACCTCCTGCATGAGTATCAATATTGTGCTTTTCTGCAAAATAGTCACCATAATTTTAAGAGTGAGTCATATCGCTTTTAGATACCCAAATGGAATACTCTTTATTGCACACCAAATAAAGGAATAACATACTATTTTATAATATTAAGATGTACAATTTTGGGGGTCTTATCGCAAAAGAATGATGTTTACCAGACTACCATAATTGTGTACAGGGAAAAAACTATGACAATATTTAGGGCATTTTAGAAAAGAGAATTGACCATTATGTCAAGTGCTAAGTTTTGAAGGGCACCACCTTATAAATTCTTGTCTGTCAACAGCCCTACAGCCAGGGTAAGCTGCTGGTATAAGTGATAGTAATCTTTGAAATTAAAATAATGTTCTATTAAGCTCAAATATATTTGCATAGCATTTTTGTTTAGCCCGATGGCAGAAAATGCCTCGTGGCATTAAGTCCACCTTTTGTACAATAACTGTTCGTTTGTGCAATAAAGCTTAAATAAATAAAAATAAATTATTTTAATAAAAATACTAATAAGTGTCGATGGCTTTTTGACTAGGGGAAACCATGGTTGTAATGGCCAATAGAGGAAAACTAATATTTTTGAGTCTTATTTAACTTTTCTTGATTCCTTTTTCCCTAGAAATTTTCTTCAGTATATACTTTCACATTATTGTCACATGTTTTTAGTGATACTAAAACGGATTCTGGCCTAAGATTTTTTATATCGGCCCAATAACACACCCGCATCCGCTTTCTCAAATAGGGCTCGTGAGAATACTAAAATAACTTAATTACAAGGTGAGGAGACTGTGTACCTATGTATCTATTTTATTAAAATAAGCTATTGCTGTTGTGTTATCAATACTCATTAAAATTTCCTAGTTAAAGTAAAACATTGTAGGTCCAACAGTGCAGCTTTTAATTCTAAATAAGAATAATAATAATACGAATTTATTACACAATTAAGATTTACAATGGTTAATATGATTAATATGATGTGTTTGTTCTGCACGGGACCAAGACCCCGAAGCCTTATTATGGCCCACATACAGCACCCCAGGTCCTGGGGTTGAAGCCTTGGTGTGTATTTCTATGAAACGGTTAAGTTGTTTACTTAATATATAATTTTTGAATTGCTAATTTTCATATTGTTTTTCCCCAAATTAATTATATCTTTATTTCCATAATGCTAGGTATAACTTAATCCAGTTTTCATGTGATTTCAGTAATTCTTTAAGTCTGTGTTTTTCCATTACTTTTGTATATAGCCATCTATACAACAGCTGGATAAATTGTCTTAAGTGTAGGTACCAAACAATTTCTCTGGATTCAATTTTTTCTTAAAGTAACAGCCTATAATCATCCCACTGCAGGGAAAAAAGGCCTCCATCATTGAATTCAAGTTTCCACAGCAATGATGGGTGTACTGGCATAATCACTCTTGCCAAATGTGGGTTGGTGATCAAAAGCCGAGAAACGTTTGAAAATTCAAAATTTTTTTTGTTGCCCGACCCCGGATTCTAACCTGGGACCCCGAGATCTTGGCCCGTACCTCAACCACTAGACCAACGGGGCGTTGTTTTTTCAAATTCTTTCTTATCCAACTGTATTTACTTTTTAAGAATAGTCTTGCTCTTATGTTTTTGTATTTTAGACTATAAGTCCAAAAAAAAATACAGGCTACTCCAGTTCAGACACAAAGGTTACTTTTGAACACTCTGTATTTTTAGATTTAAGTTAACTTCTCGACTGAAGGTTTAAATAAATAAATTTCAAATCAGTCTGTGGAATTTTAAAATAACTCATAAGTATTTGCAATTTTAATTAGGAACAATGCACTTTTCTCAAAGTTCATAACTTAAGATATGTAAGAGTTTGCATGCAACAATAATGTTGTCTTTGCAATTGTTTGTTTCCTTCAAATCGTTGAGAAGGTAAATACGATGTTATCTATAAATATATTATATTTAACATTACATTGGAAATCCCGGTTCAGTAATAAGTTTCTTTCAAATCTTTTGATGCCATATAACAGACATAAGTTTTGTAAGCAGTTATAATATTCTCAAAATCAAAATCTCTGTACCTATAATTATTTATAAAAAGTTTTTTCAAGTTCGAAATAAAACTGTAAGTACCACTGGGTTTTGCAACCAAGAATACCACAAAGTTGTTGAGAAATTATTCTGTACATACAGTATGGGCACACAGATTATGCTCCCTGAATTTTAAGTTACTTTATCTCATAGGCAATTATATTTTTCTCTATGAAAGGCAATTTCTGTGGTTCTAGGAAATCGGAGGGTGGAATGGTGCTGAAAAGGATTTCATATTCCCCATGATTCATCATCCTTTGTAATCTCAAGCCCTTTATAAATAAAATATTTAAAGCTGTAAAAAGGAAGGAGTTTGTATTTTCCTAGATATTGGAGCGTACTTCTTTACAAAGACCTTCTGTCATAACTTTCGCCCGTGTAGGGAAACTTCTGGTCTGATAGTCTATCCAATTTTTTCTTTTCTCAGAGCCAAAAAATAAACTTTTTTGTAAGAGGGTTGTCATCTCAAAGGAACAATTATTATTGTTCAGTACAAGGAAGCAAATTGCCTACCCGCAATGTGGTACCACTATGTGAAGAACCGGCATAAGCCCATGTACTATAAGGGTAAGCAACTGGCTTACAGCGTTAAGATTATGTTAGAAAAATTTTGCACTGAGTTGCAGTGTCTCGGTGGCTTAACGATACAGCGCCCGCCCCGCATGCTAGGAGATGCGGGTTCGAGTCCCGCCTGAGACATGATCTTTCAAGTTTATGTACTGATAACATGAAGGCGTTCTCGTCCCATCGTACTAGCCTGTGCCCTTAATGTAAGCATGTCTCATAGGCCTTCTCTCGTTATATTCGCCCCGTATAGGGAAAGAATCCGGCCTGATAGGCTTTCCCATTTCTGCTTTTCCTACACCCTCTTTTTCCCGAGCCAGCAGAAGCTCTTCTGTAAGATGATTGTCATCTAAAAGGAACAATTTTCATTGTTCTGTACAAAGAAGCAAATTGTCTACAAAAATGTGGTAGCTCTCATGCTCATATAATATGAAGGCATCTAGTTCCAGCATACTAGCTCTTGCCCTTAATGTAAGCATGTCTATCTTCGAGTGATAGCACTTGCCTAATAGAAAACTCTCACATTTAGCATGTCTAGCCATTGTTTGTGATTATTCAGAATATCTCGCACAAAATTAGAGCTTGTGGTTCTGTTCATCATACATGAAACTACCCTGACGTTTAAAGTTGTTATAGGGAAAAGTCATATTTGTTGAAATATGTTAGCCTCACCTATTGGTGTATGTGTAATCTTCTATGATAACACATTTAAGAGGGTGTGGTCAAAGATGTTTCCTCATATTGCTCTGAGAATCTTGAAGTTTCCTTTATTAGCTTCCATTTTTCGAATCTTCCTCTTGTTTCCTCATTTCTTTTCCTTTCTTGATCTTCTTTCTTGAATTTAATTTTCTTCAAACACTTGGATTTTAATGGTGAGATTTTTAAACAAGTGAGTAAAACGGTTACGAAAAGATAAACGTGCTCTCCGAAAAGAAATTATGAAAAGCAATCTTGTTTTTACCGTAATCTAACCGAAGGTTTATGCACTAGGAATAAATATTGAATCTGCAGAATGCATAGATATATCATTGCTTTCGTTGTAACGCTTTTAGCCCCAAGCGACAACCGGTTGTTGCGATAACAATTGATATTTAATTGTGTCTGGGAATATCCGAACGTCAAAGGTACAACGAAATGAAAACAGAAAAAATGGTGGAAGGTGATATTATAGGTTATGAATTTTTTCTGAAGTTTCAACTCGAAACCATCGTAACTACAACATTGCTCTATATGTGAAAGTAAGAATAAATTTAATCATACCTGTGATTAATGTTATAAATCCCTTCTATTTGCATAATAAGCCTTGAACTTGATTAGGCTTCTTCTTGTCATTTTCCCAAAAATCACAATTCGACATAAGTGTTGTAAACACTTTGCACCTTGACTACCTTAATTCTAAAGCCTGATTATAAACTTTTATGGTATATTTCTTAAGAGTAATAGATATTTTACCCTTCTTTTATAAAACGACGATGTGACCGCGCTCGCACAAAAACCGTAATGACATTTGATAGGTTGCCATAGAACACGTTCTGTTTCTCTTTTTTTTTTTTAGCTTTGAAAAAATTGTGGCTCTGCGCTAGTGCTTCGCCGTTACTACATGTAAAAATCCATCTCGGACAAGTATTAAGTATAATTTACTATATCTGTGGATATCATAACAAGCCCCCCACGCTTTTTGTACAATAATATGAATTTTTCAATTGATTACTACAGTTTTATTTTTAATTTTTTAGTTCAATCTGTTTTTTAATAGGCAAGTGACCCTTTTGCATCAACTTCCTATTATATAACGGCGTTTGCTATCTTAGGCTCGCACAAACACATAACTTAATTCATTAAAATTTTACAAATAAAATCGTTTGGAATCGAATTTAAAATAGACTTGTATCACCTTTTCATGTATGTACTATGAAAGCGCGAAGAGATTACTGAAAGAGGAACCCTAAAAGAAGATGGGCAGGCCCGTCTTCTTTCTATCGTTGGCCAAAACTTGCTAAGCGTGGTGAATCTTATCTGTCTTTTGAAATATGTGGGCTGAGATGATACTAATCATAATGGCAAGTAAGTATGTGTGTCTGTCAATTATTTGTATCCATATTTCCTCCATCGTTTCATAGGACTCTTTCTTTCCTCCTTTCAACATATGTAAGTATTTATATTACTGTTGGACATATGATGCCTCTTGATGATTTCTGTCCAGGTCTGCCCAGCCGTCTTTTTAATACAGCCCGACAATTTGGCAGGTGTTCTGCCTACACTTCGCCTTTTTTAGTCGTTCTACCCGTCTATTTACGCCAATAACCTTAGTGAGTTGGCAGATTGGAAGTTTCGTATTATTTTGTTTGTTTGTTGTCACAAGATACGATAAGATAATTTAACATGGTACAAGGAGATACAAAGCATTTATTGCCCTCTTTGTCACTCTAAGAAGATGCAATTGCCTAAGAGTAAGAGTATATAGAGTAGCTTGCTTAAGTCTGAAAGAACACACCGACTGAAGACCTGTTTCTTCAAGTTTTGCTGGACTTTTGATTTGAAGATATGTTCCAGTGATGAAGTAATTTGACCTGTTAATAACATTTACAGCTATATTCATCAGTTTCAAAAACAGACACAGACCATACTCGTACTTCTCTGCATAACTTAAATAAAACGTTGCTCGATCGTAAACTGGAGAGAATTGCTATCGGAAGCAAGACAGGAGGTAATCTAAATCAAATGGACAAGGAGCAGAGCTCCGTGAATTTATTGATTATTAGGGTTCTTTGAAAATATCGAAAAATTGTTTGTGTATTTTCTTATTGTTTTGTTTCCACTCAATTACTGCTGGTTGCCTTTTAACAAGTATCAGCTGTGTAGGCCTATGTGTATTTCGGTGTGATAATAGCCTCGTCATGATCAATGAGGATATTTTGGTGTCAAAGTTCTCCAAGCTGCATAATACAGGATTCTGACATGATTTTTTATCACGACTTCCATCAGACGACAGAAGCTAGGACCAACGGCTTAATGTCTTCCGAAACATCTCTTCTTCCAGACCTTAGCCAATTGACCTAAGATCGTTTTCTGGATTGACCTAGACTATTGGAACCGTGAGTTCAAGGATCCTAATCTTCAAGTATCAGATAACTTAAGCCACCACTACCCCAGGTCGTCAGCTTGTGATCTCCACTACCCGTCTCCTGAATTAAGTCTTGTTCTAATCGGGCCCCATACGGATATGATCAGGCCAGTGTGGAATGCAAAGCGATGGCCCATTAATCATGTGAGGCTCAAAGGGTAAAAAGAGACTTAAAAGGAAAGCCCCCCTTTCCTTTTATGTCTCTTTTTACCCTTTAGGTGTATTGAGATGTCACAAGTATTTGTCTTTCGCTGGCAGCGAGATTTTTAAGCCAAAAAGTAATGCTAATATACTACAAAGGAAGATTATATTCTGACATAATTGAATGTGTTAAAACTTTGATATTAACCCACCTGCCATGCCTGGCAATTCTAAAAAACCTTTTGAGGCAGCGTCTTCACTCTGACATTGGCCGAACTGTGATCGGCGTCCTGCCAAGTGTAGCTATTATTATGAATATCTTCCATAAAGTAACAGCAGGTAACAGCCTATTTAATCATCTTATTGCAGAAAGACCCCTATAATTTAATTCAAGTTACCACAACAATGATGGATACAGGCTTCTTCAAATACTAGACTAAGTTTATTCAAGGTTTATACCATGTACCTTGTTTTCTATGAGTTCGAGATATTTCTTTTTTCTTTAGAATATCTTCCTTATGGACAAGATAATGTCTAGTTTAGGTTGGTGATGAGAATACCAATATTTGTTATGTTTATAAATTAATAAAACATCGAACGCTTTGCTCAAGTTAGATTCGTTCTTGACCAGTTTTAGCGATAAATCTAATGGGGGGCACTGGGCCTAAGACGCGATTGTAATTCGGCTTATCGCGATCGGGAGAGGCGTCGGTGATTGTTATATGCGCGGTAGAATGAAGCAACTGACATTATTTCTTTGAACAATAACTTTTGATCCTATTATTTTACGGAAATTTAAAAAAAAACTTCAGAGGTTATCTGGTGTTTTCCAAGCTGAGTATTACAGGCCTTTGTCGTGTCTTTTTTTTACGACTTCGATAACGACTTGCAATTGCAATAATAACAATATTACAGACAACAGCACGTCATCCTACCACAAAACGTCAAATTTTCGCATTTGATATTAATAGAATTAAAGTTGAAAATCAATTCAATGACCTTCAACTTTTTGGGTAGGTTGACCTGCCGTTGTCGGTACATTACAAGCTCTCATTCACTATGATTGGCTCTGACATTTAATTGACATGTCGAAAGCAATCATTTCAGCAATCAAGAAATGAAGTCTTTTTTCATGTGATCATTTTTTTTAATAAAAATAATTAGGTGTTGCCAGCTACTTCTTACGCGTGTAATCTAATATTATTCTACAAGAACCGTCCTTTTTCCGGTATAAAAATAGTTTACCAGACCTACCGAATATACACAAAAAAAACATAAGAATACTTCGTAGAAGTTTGGAATCAAACACTGTGACACATTTTTTTATATTAGAACAAGTACCTATATCTCAAAGATTTTCCTAATTGAAGAGACGTGTATATTTATAAATTGATTTGACGCTAGTTGCTTCATTTTACACCTCGGCAATTGCCTCAAGTAAATCTGCCATTCAGAACTAATGGCCAAGCCCTTAAGATATAAATCTCCGATATCCTTTGAGATTTGTTGTAATTACTGACGTTGTTAATGTTTTGTTATTACATTGATATTAAGATTGATTGACTTCAACCCATCAATATAGAATATGCTGCACACACGTTTTTAATGAATAAATTTGTACAAAGTGTAATAAAATTTTAAAATAGTTTGTACTAACAAGTATTATGGCGTCATCCTCTCTGTCTACAAACATTCGGATGGCTGTGCCCGAACAGACCCTGTATACACCCTGCATGTAAAACGCTGTTTTCTAGTTCTCAGATGTGTTTTAAAAACTCAAAAATGTATGGAACTGACCGCCATCAGCGATCAAGTTCATACATTTTGACGGTCAGCGCCGATGATCAGCGTACAATCAGCGTGACTATAAAATCAGCCTTACGCAGCGCACGAAACGGTAGCCTTGAAATTTGCATAATTTTCCCGCATATGCAGCGTGATGTTATATAGCCTAAAGCATTCCTTGATAAATGGACTATCCAACACAAAAATAATTTTTCAATTCGAACCAGTGCTTCCGGAAATAAAGCGCGTTCAAACAAACAAAAAAACAAACAAACTCTTCAGCTTTATAATATTACTATAGATTTTTTGCTAAATTATGAAATTCTTTGACTGAGTACACTATTGGGTTCCAGCAATTGTATTCGAGACCTTTCGTATTACTTAATCAAGGAAAATATCGGTTTTATACTTGAAAGGCAATCAGATAATAATAGCATCTTCAATTGCGGTTTGTGTCGTAAACATGTAAATAAATATTGGTTCATATTTTCCGGTTTGTTTCTATACCAATACAAGACAGTTGTATGATATTATAACGATAGGTTTGCATATTTTAGTAACTTTCAGAGCATATTGTCATAATGAATAATGTTGTATCTATACTTAATATTATAAAGCTGAAGAGTTTGTTTGTTTGTTGAACGCGAAAGTATTGGTTCGAATTAAAAAATTATGTTTGTGTTAGATAGTCCATATAACGAGGAAGGCTTTCAGCTATATAACATCACGCTGCGATTAATAGGAGCGAAGCATTAGTGAAAAATGTGGCAAAATAGTCGCGATCATAATAACAGAAATTGACGCGGACGAAGTCGCGGGCAACAACTAGTAAAGAATAGAATTGATTAAAAATCTCACGGGAACCGTACGTTCTGTCAGGATAAAAACGACGCTACCACCCAGAGCCGAGAAAATGTAGAGAAACACTTATGTTTCTACATTGACCCGTCCGAGAATCGAACCCGGGACCTTGGAGAAGGCGACACCTTGAAAACCGGCGGCGTGGACGCCACGTAGGTCGTATGTAGTCGTTATGGTGTGTTTGCGAAACAAACTTTCGCATTTAGAATACTAGCTGGTACCCGCGACTCCTTATGCATTGAGTTTTAAATGTATTACTATCCCTTGGGAACCGTATACATATTTGAAAAAAAGTACTGTGTATCCTATTATAGTCAATGATTTATCTGTGTGCCACATTTCATATAGATCTACTTAGCCGTTTTAACGTGATTGTGTATCAAACATCCGTCTAAACTTTTGCATTCATAATATTATTTAGATTAGTAAGACTATTTATACGGCCAACTCATACACAACACCTACTTTACTCCGAAAAACATATCAATATATCGCTCTTAGTCATGCCAATGTTTGAGAGTGAAAGAGACAGGTATATCCGTAAACATGAGCATTGTAGTGCGTAGTAGTGTAGTCAGGTTCTCTTTAAAAATATTTTATCTTTCTTGCGAGCATTTGTCAAATACAAATACAGGGTTGTTTGAAGATTTCACTCTTATTTCCTCTCTTGAGCAGAAAACTTGCTCTGGAAATTATATTAAAACTAGTCTTGAGCTACACTTTATTATGGTTAGTAAAATTCGTCGATACCATCTTAGTAGCTTAATGGAGTATTTAAATGAATAGTCGCTCGGTATATGGAAGATTGTGGGTTCGAGTCCCACCTAGTATAAAGTAACATATTAATAAAGTTATATGCCAAAATGCACAATATTTTGTTGCTATTCGATTTATTTTTGTCATAGATTTGAACTGTCCGACGATTGAAAATTAAAATACACTTTTTTTAATACAGTTTTATTTGTCATTGTTTAAACAAATATCAGCCTTAAGCAAACTAACTGTCAGCCCTAACTTAATAGCTGAACTGTCATCCTTAATTATCAACCGTGAATCATAGTAAACGTCACAATAGATTTTTAAGTATAAACGTAACACATATTGAAAGTCAAAAATCACAAACAAAAAACACTTATAAAACATAGAAAGCAGAAAAAAAACTAGGTACCTATTATATTCATTAGTAAATCATAAAAGGATATCCGATCTCAGCCTATCATTTACCTAATATCTTAAGTATATAATTCACAAAAATATAAGTACTCGTAACTGTCTCATAATAGCCTTTTCTTATCACAATGAATTTAATAAAATTATCTTACTTTGGCATCACACTCATATGAACGAGAAGTCTGGACCACAGTTTTTTGCTGGGTCCAAAACTAGGTGCATGTAATTAAAGTCCATCAAATGTCAACTCATCATCATCATTATCAACCACCCATATAAGTGGACTGCTTGGCACAGACCTCTCAATAACTCCAATTTTGCCATAATCACCACGTTTGGCAGGTTTGGCAGGTTTGGCGATCGCATTTTGACCAATGGTGGAGAGCAGACGCTACTGCCCGTCTTCTTCTGGCAGTACTCCTTTATTCGCCTCTCACGACACACATAGGAAGAAATTAATGTCATTATTTCATGTGCCGACACCAAACGACCCTAAGGCTGATTTTAGAGTCAAGCTGAACGGTCATCGGCGCTGACCTTCAAAATGTATGAACTTTAGCGCCGACGGCGGTCAGCACTGACAGCTATTTCCATACATTTCGGCGCTCGGCACTGATGGTCTACGTACGATTAGCGTGACTCTAAAATCAGCTTAAATGTTAACTTGTATCACATAATTTATGTTCCATATACCCAGTTTTAGTTCCGCACAAACCAGACTGTAGTCACGAGATATTTTTCTACGTCACAACAATTCTATTATTGTCTGTTTTTTCAGTTTTTAATTCAACTACGTCGTCTTTTGTTTCATTGTCACTTGAGTTCTTATTGGCACTTAAATCACTAGCATTTGTTTCTGTAGTATCACTTACACTCGTATTTGCAATTTGATTGAGTTCTGATACATTTACTGCATTAACTTTTAATATATCTTCAGTCAGTTCATCTCTTAAGTCTTCTTCGTCCTTAAATACGGCGCCGAACTCTTCAAGTGTCTTCCTGGTGCTCGGATCATGAACGTTTAGCTTCCCTCTCAAATCATTAATCACATCTTCAATATCAACATATTCGGGGACATAAGTTCCATTGTCAAACACCATATCAACTTGAACCAGCCTTTCTTTGAGGTAGTTGTTGGAAAACGTCTCGAAAACGACCTGATCGTTTTCGATTCCGTCATCGCAGCATCGTTTGAAGAACAGCTTGATAACTGGCCGATCGTGTAGATAGTTTAGGACGACAATCAGTACGAATGTCACTAGAAGACAGAAAGTCAGGAAACGCCACCACATGATTGTCGCATATTATTCGACAGGTGTAATCGACTAACTGATAATCAATGTGTATCGCTTGAGTGACGCTATCGTACTAAGCGTAGAGGAAAAACGCAATAAAAAGATATCGACTTCGACTAGTAATGAGCGTTTGATTGTTTTAAGGCGTAGCGCGGAGTGGGCAGACGAGCAACTTTACATTTCTGAAATAATATTGTAATTAGAAAATTTTATCACTAAAATTTTTTGCTCAGAGCACATCATAGGTACATGCAAAAATCTGTAACTATATATACCTACTGTTCTCAAAAAATTGTCTGTCTAGATAGACCTTTATAAAAACGTGTCAATTATGTTACGATGCAAATGATTAATAAGGGTTTAATTTTTGTTCTTGTCAATTACTTTATCTCTTTATGGTTAGTCAAAAGGCAGGAATTGCAAAACGTAAAAAAATAATTACATGCTTTCAAAAATACTGACACTTGAGTAATCGATTTTCAATCTTAAATTTACTCTAAAAAGATAAATAAGACAGTATTTTTTACAACCTAGCTGAATTATAACACGTCATTCTTTAATCGCACAAACGAAAAGTCATTGTCATCAATCAATGGCCTTTGCGTCTTTCAGACGAATTATGGTGTCATGTTTGAAAGACATAGCTTTTCGTGACTAGATAAGCTAATGCGTATCTACCAAATGCGCGACAAGAGAAGTTTGGTTTGCAGTTGTGTCATTTTTTATCGCATAAACTCTAAACGGTCTTCCATTAAAAAAGGCCGTGCAGTCGATTTAGTAATAATTGCCCCTGGAGAGAAGACGCTGCTGCCGTCTACTTCTGGCAGAACTCATTTAGTCGCCTCTTACGAGAACCGTAGGACAAGGGATGGTGCTATTTTCTTATGAGCTAGCACCACACGACACAAACACAGCGAAGAGTTTTGAACATATACGAGACGACCATTTGGATCAGCGGTAGTAAACGCTGCTTCTGAGCCATGGGTCGCGGGTTCGATCCCCGCACAGTACAAATATTTGTGTGCATGAACATGTCTGTTTGTACTGGTCTGGGTGTTTTCTATGTATTATAAGTATGTATTTACAAAAAAAAAAGTATTTATGTAAGTTTATCGGTTGTCTAGTACCCCATACGACAGGGTACTTAATAGTAGCTTAATTTGGGACTAGATGGCTCTGTGTGGCCCAGTGAGGCATGTCTTAAATATTTATATATTCAGCGACTTAGTCGCACGTCTTAATCGCGCGTCTGTAAGCCACGCCCTATTGTCGCCACGGCCGGCACAAATGAAGTATATCGGTCGTTTGTATGCAGATGCCGATATCCTACCCCCAAGATGTTTATCCGATGTGCACCGAGCATATTAATGTGCGCCCACGCATACATACCGCTGGATGTGTCATGCCATTCGTATTAATAATATTTTATTGATGACTAGCTCTTCGCAAGCGTGATTTTGCGCGGGCGGAAACCTGTACCTAAAACCTGGGTCAGTAGAGAAGAAAATCGCTTATGTTCTTTCTCAAGGTCTATTAGTATTAAATTTAGTAAAAAAATCGGTTTAGCACCTAGTTTAAGAACTGTTTACTGAACGCTTAACAAATAAACAGACAGAGATCCTTCCCAATTTAAAATATTAGTAAGGATAAGTACCTAAGGATTAATCTAATAATCGATTTCGCCTTACAAAGTGAAACGCCGCAATACAAATACTTATACATACTCGTAATATATGTATAGACAAAAGATGTACATCACATCTATAATATACTAGCTGTTTTCCGCGACTACGTTCGCAAATATATATTTTCATTTAATAAAAAGTATCCTATGTTACTTTTAATACCTCCAAGAATATGTGCACAAAGTTTCATGATGATCGGTTAAGTAGTTTTTGCGTGAAAGCGTAACAAACAAACTTACATTCACATTTAATATTTAATGTAACCTAACCTAACCTAAGGTTATTTAATAACAGACGTACTACTGATATGTTTGTGCAATAAAGGATTAGATGAATAAATACATCAACTCTACATTTATTCAAAGCTCAATATAAACCGTAGTCCGGGACAGAAAAATTGTAAAAATATTTCATAGCAAAAACTGATTGGATGAAAAAAGACAACAGTTGGTATGAAACACATACATATTCAATGTTGGAATTGAATTTTTCATCTTTCAATTTCACACACAACAATCGTTTTTTAGAACCAATACTGATAGATTAGGTTTATAAATAAATTTTAATGCTTTATCATCATCATCAGTTTATATAAGTCCACTGCTGGACAAAGGCCTCTCCAAAGGAGGATTGTGCCCTAATGGTCAATCTTGGCAAACCGGTTGGCGATCGCAATTAGGTGCCAGCCAATGGTGGTAGGAAAACGCTGCAGACCGTTTTCTTCTGGCAGATATCACTTATATTTATTTTAAAACACACATACTTCGATTTTATTTATAACGTATTATAATAATATCGATACTTTGTATGATATTTAAGCAATTTAATTGCAATTATAAAATATATATATATATTTAAACTTGAAAAATTATGTTTTAGGTGGGACTCGAACCCGCATCTTTTTGCATACCGGGCGCGGCGCTATACCATTAAGCCACCGAGACTTGTAATGTATAATAATATCATTAATGATTAACACATTCCTTATAATCAAGACCGGAACAAAGGTTGTCTGGAAGAGATTGCTTTTAGCAATCAGACCGCCTATTGTATATCAAATATTCGGAAACGATCCTTTCTAAATTGGCTTTGACCTTGGGGGGGAGGGGGAGTTGATATCCTCGGGGGGGGCTTGAGATGCTTCGGAAGGCACGTTTATTAAGTAGTTAGTTCCGTCTTCTGTCGCCAGATGAAAGTTGTTAAAACAAGTCTCAACAGAGATTAGGTGGCTTGGGAAAGTCTGACACCAGATTACCCCAGACAATCATCACGTTAGTAAAAGAAGCTTAAATAAAAGAAAATACTCCTGAACTGTAGCGCATATAAATAAACATACATTATTTGAAATAGCGAAATATATAATTATTTTGACAAGATATCGCATTTCAAGACAATAGTGACCGTGTTTCTCGCGCTGCTTCTTTTCGGCACTAGCCCACACTAGCAGTGTTAGGCCAAAATATTGGAACAAGCGTAAGCCTCTTGGAGCCTTTTTAGGGTTCCGTACCCAAAGGATAAAAACGGGACCCTATTACTAAGACTTCGCCGTCTGTCCGTCTGTCCGTCTGTCCGTCGCTCTGTCACCAGGCTGTATATCAAGAGCCGCGATAGCTAGACTGTTGAAATTTTCACAAATTTTGTATTTCTGTTGCCGCAATAACAACAAATACTAAGATTAAAATAAAATAAATATTTAAGAAGGGCTTCATACAACGAACCCATTTTTTTTGCCTTTTTGGTACGGAAACCTTCGTATGCGAGTCCGACTCGCACTTGGCTAGTTATTGTACATTTAAAACTGATTCCACTGATTTCAAAATGACATAAAATCTTACATACCATTTAGATTTGGATATACGTTTTAAAATTTGGCGATCAAAGAACGATGGCCAAATCGTACCTGAACGTGGGCATTAATGGCTTGTATTTTAAAAAATAAGTAATTTTTAATTTTATTTTATGAATTATTTATACATCAAAAGAACTTGTGGTTTTTGAGAAATAAAATAATATTCCGAATTTATTTTTTTGGTTGGGATAACATTATTGTAGCTTTTGAACGTGTCCGACCGTGTTTGAAGTTTTATTATGCGTTCTTATTTAGAAATAGCACAATATAATTTCACTTAAAAAATATTACTTACGTTTTTATCATTTAAATTCGGGCAATAATATTATTGTTTCAAATGACATTTGAAAGCGAGTAATGGAACGTCAGTTTTTAAAATGACAGATGTCTTTACCGATGTCCGAGTTGTCTTGCAGTCGATCTTTGCGTTTTCTTTGATACGTACTGTGCAATATTTTGTTCTGTGTTTATTTCTTTTGACCCGCATTTTGTTTAATGGACTGTGATATCTGCTACTTCTTGTCTAAGAACCATAATTTAACTCAAAACCTTAGGTATAATGTTTTAAAAATTATTGAATGTTATCCTAACCTAAAAATGTAAAAATATTTATATTTCCAATTAGTGAAGTTTTTGATGAAATATTTTGCCACTTTCATATTTACAATGATGTTTTCTAACAAAATCATACAAAATTAAAAGTGCCCATCAATAATGATTGTCAGGTCCAGCTTCTATGAAATTTGACCGATGTTCTATAGTTTTTGTAGTTTTAATAAACAGTGACCATTGAGAAGTACTTTACTTTTATTACTGTTGTATTTTAGGATATGACTTTTAAAATGTAGTTGTGTTAATATTTTTTCACAATAGCAATGCTCACGAATAAAAGACACTATAAACAGTACAAATAAGGCGAGGAGAATGCGAGGAGATGCGGGTTCGAGTCCCGCCTGAGACAAAAAGTTTTTCAAGTTTATATACTGATATTATAAGTGCAATTAAGTTGCTAAAATATCAAATAAAGTACAAATAAACTAAAAAAACTGGCAGTAATTCTTTAGTCGCCTCTTACGACGAAGTTAGTCTTAGGAAGAGGAAGTGGTATTATTTTATTTATTGTGACGACAAAAAGTAAAGTAATGGCCTATAGTGGCCTATTTGCCAATAAGGGCAGAAGCCTCTGTCAATGAATGATACTACAGCAATGATGGGTACAGGCATAATCACAACGCTTGACGAATGCGGGATGGTGATCAGAAACCCGAGCAATGTTCGAAACTTCGAATCTTCGTTGTTGCTCCACCCAGTACAACGAGACATTAGACCAGTAGTTAAACCACTCGACCAACGTGGCGTTATACTATAAATAAAGTAACCAACAGGGCGTTTTACTATAAAGTAACTTATAATTGTAGCAATCCAATGAGGTCACTTCCAGTGAGGCTCGAAACAGTCTCTCGAGATGAATTTATTTGTCTTTGCCGTAATTTGCAGGCCCCAATAGAACGGGTCCAGTAATTGCCCACGTCCCGGGGTTGTCCCATTTATCCGGGACTTATTATGATTTACACGGCTCCAATAGCGGGACTATATATCTCGATACAAACTGAAATCGCATTAGGCAAATTATGTAGGATACCAATTTTCAATGTTACTTAGTCAGTTGACATAATGTGACTACCACATTAAGCTACTAAGGAACGGGTTAAGATATCTACTGTGGTAATATCTCACTACCTAGTTAGTATATACCTATATAACAGACTAGCTGTTGCCCGCGACTTCGTCCGCGTCAAATGATATGAATAATTTTCCCCGTTTTCGCAACATTTTTCACTGCTCCTTCGCTTCTATTGGTCGCAGCGTGATGTTATATAGCCTAAAGCCTTCTTAAATAAATAGACTATTCAACACAAAAAGATTTTTTCAAGTCAAACCATTACTTCTTGAGATTAGCGCGTTCAAACAAACAAACAAACTCTTCAGCTTTATAATATTAGTATAGATATTTATTAGAACACTAGCGGACCCCACGAACTTCGTATCGCCACAAAATATTATTTGATTTTGACGTCTTAAATGTCATTGTCATCAAGTATAGACTAAAGAAAAGTATTGTTTTTTTTTAATTTTTCAGGTAATAGTTTAAATTTTTGCCTGCGTAAGAACTCTCCTCGTTCTTCAAGAGATATTCTAAAAAAAATAATTAGCGCAATCGGTTCAGCTGTCCTCGAGATTTGCGCTTAGCAACACATTCAGCGATTCATTTTTATATTATAGAAAGATAAATCAATGTTATAAATAAATAAATAAGTAAATAGCAATATAAGTATTAATATAATTATGAACCTTAACTATTTCCACACAGAAATTTTAATAATAGAAAATCCTATTCTAATCCTATAAATCATCTGACTGAGGTCGCTTTCCTGAGGAAAGGTACCCAAAAGGCTGGGCACGTTACCACGCTGGATAGCTAGGCTTAACCACTCTAAGTAGAAGCCAGCCTTTGGATTAGAGATGTCTCAGCTCTCTTAGACATCTTACAATACAACTTGTTCCCATGGTCCCAAAATTTTCCGGATGTTCCGATCAATCTCATAATGCTGACCATGCACCGGACCACTATCTGATGGTCGGACCCCACGCGGTGGACCGACAATCTGGTGAAGGTTTTTGGAAGCCAATGGATGCAAGAGACGCTCGACCAATCGCTCTTTTTATGGGAGGGGGAATCCTTAGGAGAAGGCTATGTCCAGCTGTGGAGACCGTAGCTAAAACGATGAATGATGATTGAGAAAACATTTGCTTGGCAAAATTAAATGTTACATAATAATACAATATTTATTTAGTGTTCCGTATAATTTCCTCTGCAAAAGCACCTCGCGGCCACCAGTTTACTAATTTTATACCAACCCTCCCTTTCAAATAACTGACAGTGAACAGCGTTTTCTTAATTAAGTCGGTAGTACCATTTTTGTCCGCTTGGGCGGCGCTACTGTTGCAAAATCCTTTCAGTAAAATGCAGCGGTTTTTTGCCTTCCCCTATTGGACGGACGTTTGGTTAACAAAAACAGTTTTCCAATCGTTTTTTATAGTTTTTTTATTCGTCCAATTTGCATTTTATTGTATTGTTTGCAATAAATCGGGTTTTAAATATGATAACAATGTGTATGCAAATGCTGTATCATGGCTGCTTCGCGAGTGAATGCATTTTTATTCCGCTCAATCAACTAGGCGCTTGAATATACAGTGTTTTTCATAAATAAACACAGGTCCATCCATACTAATATTAAAACGAGCTATTGCCCGTGACTTCGTCCGAGTCCGCTTTAAAAATGGGTTTAAAAATAAACGATAATTGAACTTAAAAATTAGATATGGCAACCCCCTTATCCTCTGCTAACTGCTAACCTCTGTAGCACCGACTTCATACAAAATACAACCGTCAAGTCTTCTACACGTGGGAACTGGACGGATTTCTGGGATATTTCATATTTTTTCATACTTCATATTTATTAATTCTTCTAATTCTAATTTATTAATAATTCTAATACTTTTGCAGACAATAAAGGCATTAAGATGTAATTAAATTATATTATGACCTCAACGAGGTACTCGTGATTATACAAATTATCATTTTAAATTATCTTAATTTAACACAAATTATAGCCATTATATTATTCTGATGTCTAACCTACAGTACCGAAAAGTTTTATCAAGACTAGTCAATACTTTTTGCGTAAAATACTAACATGTTTGTTATATCCTTACACAGAGTGTTATAAGGTAAATAGCACATAATTATCCAGCTTATGTTAACATGTAAAGCATATAAATACTTTGTTGAAGTCAAAAATCTCATATCATAACTTTTGAAAAGTATATTTTCATGCAATAGGTGTCTCAAAATTTTAGTTTAGTACGAAAATAAAATGAAGATATCAAATTTCTTACTTCACGATAGTATTTTTAAGCTTATGTTAAGATAGTGTGGTTTGGGACTGTTACAATTTACCTAACACCCTGTATATGGATGTTTGTAAAAGTAACTCAACTGACAGAGAAATAGCGTTTAAAAGTCAGAAACGATGTATCCGTGCTATGTTTGGTCTCCATACCACTGATAGTTGTTTGCCATATTTTGTTAAGCACAGAATTCTCACACTTCCGTCGTTATATTGACCGTGAAATTTTAGTGGTTGTTTTCCCGCAGTAAAATGATTCTATCTTAGTAGTACAATAGATTTGTGCAGTTTTTTTTATTCAAATGAATAAATAGGAGTTTCACGATTGTGATAAACGAAACTCGAAAGCAACCTCGAACCAATGGTACCAGCCGCGCCGCAGCCGGTCACCGGCCGGGGTCATTGCCCCTCGCGCGGTGCAGTTCATGCTGTATTACTTAGTGCGTAGAGCTTCTTTTGCTTTGAACATTGATTTCGTGCGGCAAGCAGTAATACCCAAACACGTCACATTTTGTAAAGATACTATCGTATCTCATGCTTTTGAGTTGATGTTATTTTTTTGATTAGTTGAGAACAACGATATCTATATTTTTTAAAAATAACTCGCACAATTCGATGGTGCTACTAAAGGTAAATCGTTCTGTTGCGGGAAAACAACCACTAAAATTTCACGGTGTATAATGGAGATAACTCTGTTCGTAAGAGCGAATCCTCACCTGTTTCCACGATTGTCGGACAAAGTGTGTCGTGATGGGACCAAATTGTGCTCGCAACCAGCAAAAACCGCTTTATTGAAAAAGAGTGTAGTATGCATGGCTCTCAAAATATATAATAAAATTCCTCAAAGTTATAAGTTATTTAAAATTTATTTGAAAAAGAAACTAATTGACAAATGCTATTACAGTATAAATGACTTTCTTAACGATACATTTTGACATTACTATCTCTAACAATTGTTTAATATTTTTTTTGTTTTTGAGAAAAAAATATTACATAATTAAGTATAAGTTGACATTGTTAATATTTATTGAAATTAGAGAAGCTTTTGTAAAAATTTGCATGCCGAATATCGGCCAAACATGTTGATACTAACACCACCATAACATCAAAAAATCTCACACATGGTTCTGCAAATAAATATATCTTTATCTTTAGTATTTTACTCTAAAACTAGTGACTCGTTTTAGTGAAACTTTCCAGTAATACACCGTGAAATGTTAGTGGTTGTTTTCCCGCAACAGAACGATTTATTTACCTTTAGAAGCACCATCGAATCGTGCGAGTTATTTTTTGAAAATAAAGATATCGTTGTTCTCAACTCAAAAAAATAATCATCAACTCAAAAGCGTGAGATACAATAGTATCTTTACAAAATGTGACGTGTTTGGGATCTGCTTGCCGCACGAAATCAATGTTCAAAGCAAAAGAAGCTCTACGCACTAAGTAATACAGCATAAACTGCACCACGCGAGGGGCAATGACCCCGGCCGGTGACCGGCTGCGGCGCGGCTGGTACCATTGGTTCGAGGTTGCTTTCGAGTTTCGTTTATCACAATCGTGAAACTGCTATTTTTTTATTTGAATAAAAAATACTGCACGAATCTATTGTACTACTAAAATAGAATAATTTACTGCGGGAAAACAACCACTAAAATTTCACGGTGTATACATATAAGATTTTACTTGTAGAGCTTACCGTGCCGTGGAAAACTAACATACCTAAAGACCACACAATGAAAGGAAACAAATATTATGATCTCCTAAATGAATTAACGAAAAACGATTATATAGTTAGTCTATATGCTGTAAAAGTAGGAGCGAGAGGTATACCAGTAAAATCTCTCTATAACCTGTTGAAAGACCTTGGCTTGGCCAGAACTGCAGTAAGTTCTATACTAGAGCGAGTGTCTAAAGCTGCATTAGCAGGTTCGTAACAGATTGGGCTGGGTAGGGAGAGAAACACGAGTAGTGAGGGTGAGTGTTGGTGTACGTCGGAAAGGGGCCCCTTAAAACTACACCCGTGTCACAAGTCCCGGGAGCTACTCGGAGTTTCTCTTTCTGCCACACGATGGACCCGGCACCCGCACGGTGAATCCATGGAACTATAAGAAGTTTGTCTCTAGACATCAGAATAACATAAAGGCACCATTTACCTAACATCCTGTATACCAACTTTCGCATTAATAATATTACTAAGGACTACCTTTACTTTACTTTACTAGGGTGACTCAACGACCCAAAGTGAGTCTTGGCCTCCGACACCAGATCACGCCATGCATCTCGGTCTTGCGATAATTTTTGCCAATTGCTATGGCCGAGGTTGAGCAGGTCTTGAGCTACAACGTCTTTCCAGCGGTATCTGGGACGTCCAACCGGGCGTCTCCCATTTGGTTGGACTACCGCTCGGACAAAATCCGAAACGAAAACCTAGTTCGCTTTTGTGTTGTTTAAACACAATAAGATAAAACCATACATTTTCCGATGCGTAAATAGGATTTACCACACAATAATACTTGCACCATTTAATAAATGGATGTCAAGAACAATGAGAAGAATTTGTATGTAAATGCCGAGGTCGGGTTGATTACGGCTTGCGTCAACGAGATGATGTGTTGCATAATAATGCAGTTCGCGTCGATTTGTCGAGATAAAACGAGTTATTGTCGATTCGCAATAAAGATGATTCGTTACAAGTACCTAACTTTGGTGTAGGTCGCATTACACCATCTCTTCCCTCCCTGTATAGACTTTGGTGATGTCTATGGTGAATTGGGGTACATACTGGTTCCAATGGGGACTACCGTTTCTTTGCTCACCAGTTGGCGCCACTGTAGACTGAGGTCCGGAGGTATAGCTGTAAAAGGCGATTGGCGCCGAAACAAAGTGTTATATCTTAAATCTAATTAAGGTTTATATTATTTATAAATAACTATCTTGATATCAACGAACTAACTTCTGAAATAGTTGCTCTTGAGGCCGCCTATTTTTGCGCTTTTTCTTAATTCCGCTTTTAAAGCCATTCACATTAATCGCCCAATAATCCATATTTGCGTTATTTTACGAAGGAGATCACTTTCCAGTAGGTAAATTAAAGAAATTATAATTTATGCAACAAAGCCCGCTAAAACGATATTAGACCTCACGTGACACAAGCGCCTCTAGTGGCAAATTCGCCTTGCTCGGTCCTACGAGTTATTTGCCACTGCCAAAAACCGCACTAATGCCGGTAAACGCTGCCCCATGAATCGCATAATTAAATCATATAACAATAACTTTGTAAATTTAGATATTTTCGCAAGCTCTCTACCGATATTTAGAAGAACTGATTTCTCAATCCTATCTGTATAAATTAGCTTAAGTTTGGGATATTCAGAATGCATTAATCAGTTTGATTTGTTACTGTTCCATGTGCATACGTATAGTTTTTAGATAAGTACATACTAGATATTCTATTCTCTCAATGTTACTCAATCTGTTACATTCTATACTTTGAGTGAATGGTGCAGTAACGCCCCTAGTATATAGTTTATATCTTTATACATATAGTAACCTGTGGATAAAGTTGTGGGCTGCAATATTAACTAGACATAAGTTGCTAACACTAAAATTTAAACACATATTGTAACTGTTTTTTATCCCGAATAAAAAAATTAACAAATAAAAAAAATTGCCCCCATTTTAATGTAGAAAAGTGTTTTTCTACACGGTGCAATTTCAACCACCTGTAAAGCGAAGCCCACGTTATGTGACCATTATGTATAACATCTTGGCAGGGTTTCTTTTTAATAAAATATAAAATAATGATGTAGCTATTTTTTTTTTCAAAATAAATAGCTACATCAATATTTTTAATTTTTTATATATTTTTTAAATAATATATAAATTATTGATGAAGCTTTTTTTTTTAAACACGCCGTGACGCGCACGGTTGTAGCTGTGTAAGTTTCATTCATCCGGGACCCCGCTGCAGCAAAATAATACGTCTGAGCGCGTCTAATACGAAGGCTCAGGATCACCCAGCGAGCAATGGAGAGAGCGATGCTTGGTATTTCCCTGCTCGATCGAATCAGAAATGATGAGATCCGCAGGAGAACTAAAACAACCGACATCGCTCGAAGGATTGCATCGTTGAAGTGGCAGTGGGCGGGACACATAGCGCGGAAGTATTATATTATCTGTGGCGCGGAGAACCGATGGCCGTTGGGGCGGAAAGGTTCTCGAATGGCGACCGCGTACCGGACGACGTTCCGTGGGCAGGCCCCCTACATGGTGGACCGACGATCTGGTTAAGGTCGCGGGAAGCCGCTGGATGCGGACAACACAGGATCGATCGTTGTGGAGTTCCTTGGGGGAGGCCTATGCCCAGCAGTGGGCGTCGTTCGGCTGATATGATGATGATGATGATGAGCGCGTCACAGAGTGTTACAAAATTAAAAGTCTAAATCGTTATTTAACATTTTTCAAAAAATATTGTTATTGATAAATTAAATGCATTACGTTATAAATAACTAGCTGATGCCCGCGGCTTCGCGCGCGTTGTATTTGATCTGTTACAAAGTTTTCGTCACGACTCAACCCCCTCCCCTCCACTCTTTTCCTCCACTTCCTTTGCCTACGGTGCCGAGGGTGCCCATCTCGGGCGAGGTGATGGTGGGCACTTAGTGGAAGCCGATACGTCGTTGCCGACTTACCGGGGCCCGTTGATACAATAGTTGGATAAAGGAGCCGATTTAAACTATCGTTTTAGGGATCCGGTGTTGGTTCTCCTAGCGTACCGTGGTCCAAGCGAACTCGCACCACATCTGTTTGCATTTACATGAAATTTGAAGTAAAACATCATTTGAAGCTTTAAAAACTGCCAATGCTGTAGTACAACAAATCATTCAAAGCAGCTTGCAAGGCTTTATTCGAATAAGATCAACACTGGCGTAGAGCCCTGAAAGAAGTGGCCCTGTGTAAAACACCACATTCTTAATTTCTAACCAAGTAGGTAAATCCATTTTCCTCGATCCATAAGCGTTAAAAAGGCGATTTACAAAGACAATTTGCTTGCATACTACGTTTGGATAAAAGACCTAGATCGGACGGTGAACGACGACCTAGACGGTGTAGTACCAGTATCGGTGTAATTATAGAGCTCTGGAAAAGGCAGTCCTATATCATTCTCATATGTCACCGTTTTTCACCCCCTGATATATTAAATTATAAAAAAATCCTTATAAACAACATTACAAAATTTATACCAAAAAGATAACGTAGTTTCACAAAACTTTCATGTGGGATGTGGGTTCGAGGCATGAATGGTAGAGGATGATAAGCAGGATAAACTATAGTGTTCAGAAACTTGACAGGATAGTGATCTGATTCGTCTGTACTGACCACTGTGTCTATAAATTGTTGTTTATTTCTTCAGCTTCAAATGATATCAGCAAAACATCATTAATTACTACTGCTTGGTCATTATGGTGGTGGTAGCTATTCCTAAGTTGAACAACACGGAATTATGAAGTGAGGTGTTTTTTTTTCTCAACGTTTTATTTTCATGTTTTAAAAGTTTCTTTTTTTTAACTTTGCCACCAGTCAGCTGCGTAGTGTTGTTGCAACACACCTGTTACCTATTTCTGCTTGAGATACGGGTCTATGCCCAGTTTAGTACTTTTGTACCTACTGCTTAATATTTTATTTTTATTTTATTTTATTTTATTCGGAACACCAACAGCACTGATACATTACATAAGAACATTTTTTTTTTATAAACTTAGCCATTTAAAGGTACTCGCACATAGAAAATATAGTTGATCATGTCATATCAGTGTAATTCCATACACTTTTTTTAGATTTCCCAACATTTGTCTCTACCGTATAAACAAAAATCGGCCAAGTGCAAGTCGGACTCGCGCACGAAGGGTTCCGTACCATTGACTACGTAAACAACAGTAGGTACCTACATTAATTTAGTTAATGTTGTGCCTACCTGCATAGGGAAAGAGATTTTTTTTTCCCTACGCTACCTGTTACCATTTATTGATCTCAAGCAAAAATAGGCATTTCTTGTATATGAACGCCCCTTAAATATTAATTTTATTTTTTATCATAAAGTTAGAAATATGACTGAGTGTTTTGTGAATATTTCAAGTGCCTACCTGTTGCCATTTTTAATATCGAACAAAAAATCGCGTTTGATGTATGGGAGCCCCCCCTTTAATATTTATTTCGTTTATAGTATTTGTTGTTATTGCGGTAGCAAAAATACAACTGTCTAGCTATCGCGGATCTTGAGATACAGCTTGGTGACAGGAAGACGGACAGACGGACAGACAGCGAAGTCTTAGTAATAGGTTACGTTCCGTTTTTACCCAAAGGGTAAAAACGGAACGTAACGAACGAACTGAACGTAATGATTAAGTTCTAAATAATACCATTCTTATAGTAAGTACTAATATATAATTTATTTTCTGAATATGTAGGTACAATATAATAGGTAAATATAGATAAGACAGTCAATAGGAATTTTCAAGTTTTGTCAAATTTTCGTTACATAGCCTCCTTATTTCTTCGTCAACTTTGTCCTTCAGGGTGTATCGAATGCGTCGCGGCTAGATGAAAATTGGTGTCACATTTTCTTGAATCACTAATTGAGCTTTATAGTTTGATATGCAAACAAGAGTTCCGTCAAACACCATTGTTAAATCTTCTAGTAATCTGTCCAATTTTGAGTTGTTGATGATTTACTAACTGATTTTTTTCTAACTCCTCAAATTCTAACTTATAAGAATCCCGTGGAGCGCATAAATATAATATAATACGTTTTTTTATGTAATTCTGGGCTCAAAGATGTTAGAAACGTGTATTTCGATATCGATATCATCACATCTGTTCAATTTTAAGTAAGTATCCAACCGTTTAATGATGTTTTTGAATGTTTCTTCCTTGTCTAATGGTACTGAGTTCAATTTAGAAGTCCTAATATTTGTTTGTGACCCACCTTTGCTCTTCAGTATCTTCTGCATACATGGAATTGTTTCGTGCTATCGAATTCAAACTCTTGCTTTTAGTTTAAGCTGTGTTGTAATATCCTGAAGGTCATCTTCAATCTCATTTTCCAACTGTGGGTCATCAGTAATATTATTTGTAGTCGTATCTCTTCCAAATTATTCTTGGTAATTGTGTTCATTTGTCACTGGTCACAAACTGGTCACTCACTAATTTTAATTCATAATCAGGAATTTCTCGTAGGGTTTGTATCTGGCAGCCGAATTTTGTAATGCAGCCTTTAATTAAATTTTGTATACGTTTTAATTTAGTTAATTCACCCATTTCGGCGCTAATTATTAAATTCTAAAATAATACCATTCTATTTGTAAGAATGATATTTATTTTCTGATTGACACATTGAATGTCATAACAAACTAAGTGAAGTCAGAGAGTACAAATATGTAAAGAGTATGGATATACCGCAGAACCGAACAAACTTTGCCCCCATTTTTTATCCCCTCAAAGATTAAATTTTCAAAAATCCTGAAAGACGTAATTCATAATTTTTAATCAGGTAGCTGGATACCAATTTTCATCGACTTAGCTTTAAAACTGACGGAGTTTCATACAAACTTATGAGGCCCTTTTTACCCCCTTAGAGGCGGAATTTTCAAAATTCCTTTCTTAGTGCTCACCTACACTATAAAAGGAAGCACGGTTAAAATTTTCAGATTTTAAATCCCAGTAGTTTGAGCTGTGCGTTGATATGTCAGTCAGTCAGTCATTAAATCAGTTTTCATTTTTATATATATAGATGATAACAAATAATGATAACGTGGTTGTTTTCCAGGTTGTTGAAAAAGCACCGTGTATATTTTATCGGTTCTATGTATTTGTGATACCTTTGTTGTTTCTGATTTCAACAAAATAAGTTCTTTCAATAACTTAACACCTCTGGGATCAGTACAATGTATGTTATTCACGTTCAGTTATTTATTAATTATATGATGATGATGATGTCCTCCCAGACGTATCCGTCGACGGCGACACCCTTAGCTGGTGTTAGCCTGGGCTCTTGCATGGGCGCAAGCGTGGCTTGCAAAGCCAAATTTGGTTTTAAAAGTCCTGTTGCAAGAGGCACAGTAGAGAGTCCCAGATTCATTGTACGTGTACTCATAGGAGGGCTTAGGCCGAGTCCTGCGGATTTGGCGTTTGGTGTCGAGATCTTCGAGCCGGGCTCGCTCATAATCTTCCAAACCCGACTTGACAGCAGTTCGCCATTCAATCCTCTGTGTGGCTAGCCTCTCCCACAAGTTACACGGTATGTTGACAGCATTCAATATGCCATAATTATATAC
This sequence comes from Anania crocealis, assembly GCA_949315895.1. Taxonomy (NCBI): domain Eukaryota; kingdom Metazoa; phylum Arthropoda; class Insecta; order Lepidoptera; family Crambidae; genus Anania; species Anania crocealis. Next base: position 13,406,110 of record OX438872.1, read on the forward strand.
GAGGTGGCTAAAGGTATCTTTTCTTCACTATTACTACCAAATATATCACGCATGATCGACAATGCCCCGTTGGTCTAGTGGTTTAAATACCGGGCCAAGATCTCGGGGTTCCAGGTTCGATCGCCGGGTCGGGCAACAAAAAGTTTCGAATTTTCGAACGTTGCTCGGGTTTTTGATCACCAACCCGTATTTGGCAAGCGTGGTGATTATGCCAGTACCCATCATTGCTATGGTAACTTGAATTCAATGATGGAGGCCTTTTCTTTGCAGTGGGATGATTATAGGCTGTTACTTTTTTTAACTTTTATATCACGCATTATTATAACCGAGCCTCACTCAGGAAAAACTTAATTGATTTAACAACATCTTCATCATCGTCATTTCAGCAAACGACGGCCTCTTGCTGGAGTATGATCTAAACAATCATCTAGTAGTTTCTCGCGATCTTCGCCAGATCGTCGGTCCACCTGGTGGGAGCCTCCTTACAGAGCATCGTCCGGTGCCTGGTCGCCATTCCAGAACCTTTCCACCCCAAGGCCCATCGGTTCTTAATATGTGTCCCGCCAACTGAAACTACAGCTTAGAAACTCTTCGAGCGATGTCGGGTGAACCTCAGTTGTCCAAGTGTTGTTCTGGGGTGATGGGATCTACCTCCTAGTAGTTCACCCTGGCAACGGCATCTTTGTTCTTCTAACAAATGATGACGGCTAACAGATCCCTTTGCGGTGATAGGTTTCGTAAGAGACCGCCTGGATGCTACCACCCCCCTGCCGGAGTCCAGTTTTTCTGTGTTCCGCTGGTGTGTGGGAGAACCAGTGCCTCTGGGTAAGCTCGCCCCATCTTAGGCTGCTTCTTTACCGAATATTTTATATATTCAAGAGCAAACCTATTATTTATAAAAAAACTAAAGAAAAAAAGAGGCCTACGGATTTCCACATTTCGGTTTCTATCACGCAGGGAAATGCCAAGCTGCCCGGTGTGCAACTTTGAGCCTTCTTTTGAAACCCATATCACTGGTAACGCAAACTCTATCTAAATGTTTGTTAAGTACCTATTAATATAATACTATACGAATGAGAGGAGAGGAGAAGCTCGATAGGCTGATAATGATCATACAAATACGAATGCCCAGATTTTTTTATTTAACATGAAAGTACCTATCAATCTTTAAATTCGGCTTACCAAAATTGAGACCTCTGCTTTGTAAATCATTTAAATCACTCAATATTTACATGTATAATAACCTGATTATTTGTAATTTGCTTGCTAATGTGACATTCCAGCAAAATTAGGTAAATACAGACTATTTACCATAAGTCTGGCGCTAGTGTATTATACAAATGAAGGTAAGACGGCAGGTGACAAACACGTATACAGACGACCGGCTAAATATTGGGGAACCTTTTCCAGTTGAAATAGGAGCGAATTTGCAACAAAATGTATATTCTAAAGTACAGTTACAAATCATTGAATAAAATAAGAAATAGATACACAATCCGATAGAAAAATGACACCTGAAACTGTCCTCAATTAAATGATTGATGTTGGTTTTCGTCAGTGTCAACTTTATAACCCGGCCAATATATGGCTTATTCCACTGCGCTCCAAAACCATTGTTCTCTAAACTGTGACAATCCATACATTGGTTCCACTCGGGCTCCAAAAATATTTTAGTTACAAAATTAAACGTAAAAATACTTACGTACTTTTATTCCACCCGGCTCCAAAACAGTTTTGGTACAGTCATACTGAAATGAGGTTGTGTGTTGACCTAATGTGAGATAAGAACTCGTCTTCCGATTGGGAGAGAAAGTAAAGGTATAACCTGTTTTCTGTCTGGCTATAGGCCGGGTAATGCTCCTTCCCGGTAATCTTTTGCTTCGCAAATGCATTGTTATAATTCTAGATAAATACGGGTAATGAAGTTGAGTTTTGCATGTTTCACGTTTACCTAAAAGTCGTATTGAATTGAATAGTAAATTAAACTAAAATAAATAGTATTTTACTAGCTGACTGTGCTTTCATGTTTTTCTTGGAGCCTAGTGGAACATTTTTTTATTTAAAATAATTATACTTGAAAACAATTTTGGAGCCCGGTGGAATAATTCAAACATTAGATAAAATTATCCTTGGAGCCCGAGTCGAAGGATTTCTTGGAGCGCAGTGGAATAAGCCCAAATTATGCCTACTTTTATGGATATTCATGTCATGATGCATCTTGGCATCTACTCGTTTGATATAGGTTGTACTAGATGTGCAACCTTTTGTCAAATATGCGAACATTTAGTTGGGAGACAATTTTAAAAGGTTGTGTGTCCCGAAAACGAGACTTGTTAAAGCGCGCAAACAGGGCATCTCTCTAAAAATTAATATGTACAATAAATTACCAATTAAAATTACAAGGATTCGTACATTTCAACAGGTAATTAAGACATTTTTAAAAAATAATGCTTTCTACATTATAGAAGAGTATATGAACTGTTCATTTTCTATGCTCACATGATTTGACTTCTGTATTGTTTGTTTGTTTGTCCTGTATTAGTCAATTAAATTATGTATAAGATAAATTAATTGTAAATTTTGACGTACCAATGTTATGAAATGTAACGAAAAGGTGAATAAATAAATTGAATTGAATTGAATTTGACGATGACTGTGTGAAGTTTTAAATTTGAACTTGAAAATTCTCCCCGTGCAATGTCCCTGTTAATGCGAACGATAGCATTGATATTTGTTTGTTACTCAAACACGTAAGAACGGTTAATTGAATCTGGTTGAAATTCAGCACTCAGGGAGGTTTTAAAATGGAATAGGACATGAACTACTCTGTCTTTAAAAACATACAAGTTCCAAATTCCATTCCATTCCGAAGTTTTAGGCAGCACCTTGTATGTCATTAGTGCACAACGTATCAAAACAATAGCAAGCACAGAATGGTCATTCAGACCAGCCCATTGATGCAAACTAATTGCAAATCCACTATTAAGTGACGTACGGACTGATTAACTAACACATAATACGGACGCTCCGTTATTACCGCCTGATAATTACTGGATGCCTAAGCACCGATTATGAGAATAGACGGGATAATACTGACCTATTGCATATAAATAATAATATATCTATGTGTAACGCCCCGTTGGTCTAGGCCAAGGTCGAATCCCGGGTAGGGCATCATAAAAATTTCGAATTTTCGAACGTTGATCGGGTTTGTGATCACCAACCCGCATTTGGCAAGCGATTATGGCAGTACACCCATCATTGCAATGGTAACTTGAATTCAATGATGGAGGCCTTTTCCCTGCAGTGGGATGATTATAGGCTAGGACACTATTTGTGTACAACGTGTTAAATCAAACACCGAACAAGTACAAGGATATGAACTCTAATGACTCCTTACTAGATATAAGTAAGTTTGTTTGTTACGCTTTCACGCGAAAACTACTTAACCGATCATCATAAAACTTTGTACACAAAAAATCAGTTAAAATCAGTTTTATTTCTGCAAATAGGCCCCAGGAGGCGCTTTTACACGTCCCAACTTAAACCTACCACTGCTTCGGGACAAATCTGGGCTAGTGCCGAGAAGAAGCAGCGCAAGAAACTCGGTCACTATTGTCAGCCTCGCTATTGTATATTCTGGGAGATATTAGAAACAACTTAGGCTATTTGGTATCCCACTATAGGGCACAATAGTTTCCACACGAGCGATATAAAGTCTAGTTCACACAGGCAGAGCCGCGGGCAAAAGCTATTGAAATAAAATGCCTTGAAATTTTTTTTATTGTCTTTGTTGGGGCTCGAACCCACAACCTTCGCTTACCGGGTGACTTCTCGAGACTCTTCAAGACATTGTTTGTGTCGACCAATTTATTCAAGGCTCGGAACTCTCAATGTTTTTGATTAAGTACGTGTAACATCCAAAAGAAACATTTTCACAAATATTTATATACAGTTAAGAACTTCAGATGACACAGTTAAATGCTTGTGGAGCTGTTTTTAAACGTTTCAAGTTATTTGATTAAAGTGATGGCATTATCGCAATGGCATTATATTGTCGCTTTGTTTTTAAATAAAACCGGCCAAGTGCGAGTCGGACTCGCGCACGAAGGGTTCCGCACCAAAACGGCAAAAAAAACTTTTTTTTTGTATGGGAGCCCCCTTCAATATTTATTTTATTTGGTTTTTAGTATTTGTTGGTATTGCGGTAACAGAAATACATAATTTGTGAAAATTTCAACTGTCGCTATCGCGGCTCTTGAGATACAGCCTGGTGACAGAGCGACGGACAGACGGACAGACAGCGAAGTCTTAGTAATAGGGTCCCGTTTTTACCCTTTGGGTACGGAACCCTAAAAAACTTTATTATACTGTGGGTACTGTATTATTTGTAATGAGGAAATGCCTAGGGAATAAGATAGATGACATCGCACGAAGAGCTACTCAGCTATAATGGCAGTGCGTAGTACATTTGTGACCCTGATGCAGTTTTTAAACATTAATTTAGTTTGTCCATCAATCAGAATTTTTTAGAGCCACTACAGGCCAATAAATTACCTAGTCCCTCATTTTATGTTCATTATTGAAACCGTTGTTATTAATATTTTACTTTGTCTTTAACAAGTTCGTCTTTTTTATACTTTGGCACTGATTACTTTTTAATATTTATGATGCTTTTCTCAGTACTTACCTTGTACTTGCCACATTCCGCGATATTGGAGAACCGCTTAAGGCTTTAACCAGATCACTAATCGTCATAATCTAAAAGAAGAAGGACTTAGCTGGTAAGAAATAACATTGACATCGATTTTACAGCATTTTTTATTATTGTCGTAAAAAATAGCACTGATTACCTAAACTTAATTCTAAGCGTCAATATTTTCGGAAATCCATTGCGTGTGATTCTTCAGAGATGTGTAGCTGGCATTTTTATTGAAACATATGCCTCTGTCTGATGGGTCGCCAGTTCGAATCCCGGCAAGACAAAGTTGATCACCTTTTTTCGTCACATACAACCCTCCGTAGCTTGGGCATAAAGGCACATCTGAAAAATACAAATAAAGTTTTAATTTATTGTAAAAAAGTAAAGTAGTAACAGCCTATCATCATCCCACTGCAGGGAAAAGGCCTCCATCATTGAATTCAAGTTACCACTTAATTAACTCAACTCAATTTATTGATTTTTGCTTAATTAAAATACTTTACAAATGCTTCATAATATTTTTTTTATTTCATTTAATGTATGAGTGTGGTAATATTCATTTTATTTAAATAAATGAATGCATTTAATGGTTAGAAAACGAATTAAATGTTAAGAAAATACTTTTTTTTGTAAATTACAAAAATATCGCCGCTTTAATTATTTAAAAAAAGAAAATGCAATACATTTCTAACCAAATATTATGTCAAAGGAAATAATAAAGCATATCAACATCTGTTTAATTATGTCGCCAGAATGTGAAAATGAGATGAGGGTGGACAGACCGACGCTCATCCATTTACTCACAAATCTGCTAAACTGAAAATGGGCGCAGATATCAAACATAAGCTGAAAAGTAGCTACAATAAAACACACATAACAGAGACATTATAACGTAAACATAGCGCCATTATCCCTTGCTTTATCCGTAAAAAACAAAATGGCGGTCTTTACCATCTCCGTAAGTGGCACAAAAAGTATTTTCCACTTTATTATTCGACTCGCAAGCTTTACTTTTCTCTTTATCGAAATATATGAGTGCGACGTCACCGGAAAGGTCCCACGCTGTTGTCTAAAACAAAAATACATCTTTGCGAGCGCCTAATGAAAACGACATAGCAAACATTTCTTGGTGTTGAAATGTGTTGTGAGGTATTTCTGCTATTCGTTTTCGTTAGGCGTTTTTAGTGTTAAATGAGTTTACTCTTATTCCAGATCTCAGTACATAACTTCACTTTTCAGGGGATAGAAGAATATAAATGGCAATTACCATCAATATTGGTAGGTAAACAGTTACAGTTTAGGTACTTGTAACACTGCAATGCAAAAATGATAAGTATTGGTATAACAAAATTATGAGGTGATAAGTTAAAATACGACTGATAATAGAAAATAACTAGATCTACTATTAAAAGTCAAATGATAATGTTCATTAACTACCTATATTATGTATGATACATAGATTCGGTTTTCAAGGTGTCGTCTGAATCATCTGACGGGTTAACGTAGAAAGAAAGTATTTTTCATGTTTTCTTGTGTGATGCTGTACCAATTTATTTATTTATCTATGCAGGTAGAAGATGACTTAAAAAGATATGGATGGATTGTGTCAGACAAGATAATTATAATAACTCAGAGCAAGTAAATTATAATAACTTAGGTAAGTATGCTAAAAAGTTTTTAGAATAGATTCAATGACAAGTAGAAACAAGGTGCTACCCAGAAAAACCTCTCTTTTACTTACTAAAAGACCTTGGTCTATTTGCGGTCTTAATTATTTTTTACTAGAACTATTATTGAAAACCGCATTAGTACAGTCTTCCAAAAAGTGGTATATCACCCTAAAGTTGAAAGTCATTCACGCGTCAGGAAACAAGAGGATTGATTTTCCCAAGCAAAATACAACGTGTTCCTTTTGATATCCCATAACTCTAAGGTTATGTTCTATAGGTAAAAAAAAATAATATAAAACGCCCTAGAACATCTGGTTCAAAAATCAATAGTTTCGAATATAACATCATTTTAGTTAAATTTGTTAAGAAAATGTAACCAGTATGGCGAATCCTTAGTTTTGCGAGACATTGGCAAACTTACACTAAAGTGTAGTAGTAAAGTAGCGGGAGAGCGTAACTTGTAAAAAACATTGACGTGTGTGGGTGTTTCATGGATTAGTAGGTACGAGTTAATCATTTTCATTCAAAAGTTCATTCATAACGAGGTAAGCGTGTTTTACATAAACAGCCGTGACTTTTTAGAATTATTTTGTATGAAAAAATTTAACAAAAAAAAATTAGGAACTGAAAAATAATTTATTTATGAAATTTGATTCTTTACCTTGGTTTTTTTAATACCCTAGAGTTATGGGATATCAAAAGGAACACGTTGTATTTTGACAGCTACTAATACGTCATAGTCCCTATCGCTATTTAACTGACACATGAAATTTTGTCAAAACTGGTTCACCACTTTCTTGGCCAACCGTTCCAAATACGGTTGGAAAGAGAAGGCTCCTCGTGCAATGAAATATCGTATTTAGGAAGTTACATCTAGGTAGTCTAGTTAGTTTTAGGGGCGGTGGGATCTACCTCCTAGTGGTCCACGCTGGGCAACGGCATCTTTGGTTTTCTAACCAATGATGACGGCTAACAGATCCCTCTGCGATGGTAGGCTTCGTAAGAGGCCGCCTGGATGCTACCACCCTCCTGCCGGAGTCCAGCACCAAACAGTTCTTCTGTGTTCCGCTGGTGTGTGGGAGAACCAGTGCCACTTTCTGGGTAAGCTCGCTCCATCTTAGGCTTCTTCTTAACCGTAGAGTTAAGTATGTAGTCAAGAACAAGCCCATTGATTATAAAAAAATACGTCCTTTGTCCTAAGAGCGTCGAAGTGACTTACCAAAGTGACATCGCTGCTTCCATCGTCGTTTTCTTTATGGTTCAAAGTTGCAATGGATATGCCGCTGTTAAAAGTAACGGGCTCTTCCAAAAGTAATAACGCTAGATCGTTTTTAACAACGCCATCTTTGATCGTAAAGTTCTTATGTGGTTTGACCTCCTTCACCTGGTGAAATAAAGATATATAGGTATACACGTGTTAGGTATAAATAAATACAAAGCCAGTAATAACATTTTGAAATAAAATAAAATGGTTTTTGAGTAAGTAAGTTTAACGGTTGTAGGTATTGGTCGGTGCATCAAAATAGTATGACTGGGCTTCAACTAAAATTGGTTTTATTATATCGTCGGTTTAATTATTAGACTGTGCAAGTTCAAAAATAATAAAACACCGTAATTTTGAGTTCTGTCTACGGGTGCGAATGCAACTGCCTATTTGTATGCTTTAAATGGCTTTTATACTAAACTAGCTGTTGCCCGCGACTTTGTTCGCGTCAATTTCTGTTATTAGGATCGCGATTGAAAAGTTTTTAAAAGAATATAGCCTAAAGCCTTCCTCGAAAAATGGACTGTCCAACACAAAAATATTTTTTCAATTCGAACCAGGAGTTCAGAGATTAGCGCGTTCAAACAAACAAACAAACAAACTCTTTAGCTTTATAATATTACTTAGTATAGATTTAATCAAGATTCATCAATAACTCCCCGATAATTGGTCTAGTGGTTTAAATACCGGGCCAAAATCTCGGGGTCTAAAATCAGTCAGTTTTATTTCTGCAAATAGGCCCCTGGAGGCGCTTTTACACGTCCCAATATTTAACCTACCACTGCTTCGGGACAAATGTGGGCTAGTGCCGAGAAGAAGCAGCGCAAGAAACTCGGTCACTATTGTCAGCCTCTTTTTAAATAAACATGTTTACATAAGATATATGCCAGTGCGAGCTGATACAATTTAAAGCCAAACGTTCCTATCATTTATATAATCATCAATAGTGTAATAGCCCTTTTTCATTCAAACAACTTTGATATATGATTTGAATTTATGTACAGGGAGGTCAGCTATTGATAGTGGTAATTTGTTGAAAATACGGATACAATTTCCCATGAACGAATTACCTACTTTTCGCAGTCTGAATCCTGGAACGGCAAGTTTATCTTTATTTCGGGTATTGAAATTGTGTACGTCACTATTTTTGACAAAAAATTCGAGGTTTTTACGGACGTACATAATGTTTTCGAAAATGTATTGAGATGCAACTGTTAGTATGTTGATCTCTTTGAATAGCTCTCTTAGAGAGTCACGGGGTCTAAGGCCGTAAATAGCCCGCACAGCACGTTTTTGCAATATAAAAATAGACTCAATATCTGCCGCTGAGCCCCATAACAAAATACCGTATGACATTAAACTGTGAAAGTAGCTAAAATATACTAATCTTGCCGTTCCAACATCAGTCAATTGTCTTATCTTTCGCACAGCATAAGCAGCAGAACTAAGTCTTCCAGACAGAGACCTGATATGAGCACCCCATTGCAGTCGAGAGTCTACAGTTATACCTAAAAAGGTAGAGGAGTCTTCTGTGTCTAATGGCTCATCTTTTACAATAACATTTGCGGCGGAAAACCTTACATTAGGCAAAGTAAATTTAACACATTTTGTTTTTCTTGCATTAAGCAAAAGATTATTCGTAGCAAACCAATGCAATAATTTAGAGAGGGTATTGTTAACATCGTCAAATGATAATTCGCCCCTCTTAATTTTAAAAATTATTGAAGTGTCATCTGCAAACAATACCATCTCACAAAGATTATACATATAATATGGAAGGTCGTTAATGTATATTAAAATTAGCAAGGGTCCTAATACTGATCCCTGAGGGACACCCATGATAAGGGCCGACCCTGAAGACTCAGTTCCATCAATGCAAACTTTTTATGTTCTACCTGTGAGATATGAGTTAATTAAATCTAACGAATCATTCGAAACACCATAATGTCTGAGTTTTTTAATTAACGTTTTATGGTCCACACAATCAAATGCCTTTGACAGGTCACAAAAAACACCTATAGCATCTAACCTACTCTCCCAAGCATCGAATACGTGTTTAAGAAGTGCTACTCCCGCATCAGTGGTATTTCTACCTTTCCTGAATCCATATTGATTGTGATGTAATAATTTATTCAAATTAAAGTGCGATAAAAGTTGACTAAACATAATTTTTTCAAATATTTTACTTAGTACTGGCAAGATAGATATTGGTCGAAAATTAGCGGGATCGCATTTCTCGCCGGATTTAAATAATGGAATAATTTTGCTAAACTTCATTAAAGTTGGAAACTGCCTATCATCAATACATTTGTTGAAAATTATTGCGAGATGAGGGGCTATTGAATTTATAATTGTATTGATAATATGAACGGAAATTCCCCAAAGATCTTCAGTTTTTTTCATATTCAATTCTCTAAAAGTTTTTATAATTAAATCAGGGTTTATATGTCTAAAATTAAATGAAAATTTGCACTCATCGACAGCCGACTTGAGAAGGGATTCAGCTAGATCAGCGGAAGAAGCAAGCCCTTCAGTAGTGGAGGAAGCTATGTTTGAAAAAAAATTCTCAAATGTATTCGCAACCTCTGTGCTCGTGTTTATTAACTTATCCCCTAATTTGAGAGAGTAAGCAGGATTGCTTGGTTTTAGTCTACATGTTTCTTTATTTATAATATTCCAAGTAGTTTTCGCTTTATTTTTGGAAGCCGAAATTAAATTATGAAGATAAATTGACTTTGCTTTGGCGCATACTATTTTAAATAATTTGGAGTATTTTTTAACATGGTCTATAATGTTGTGGTTTTGAGATTCAGCTTTTAGACTATACAAATCATATAATGTTTTTCTACTTTTGTAAATACCAGGTGTAGCCCATTCATTAAACTTACAATTCTGTTTGTTAATTTTTACTTTTTTCTGCTTAAAATGATTATCAAATTCATTTTTTACCAAACCAAAAAGGCCCTCATATAATTGATCAACATTCTGACTACCAGGCTTTAGTAAATTAACACCATTTTCAATGTTTGCTTTAAATCTGTCTATTTTATTAATAGTAACCGGCCTATACACATAATCTACTATGTTTGGGACACGATGGTGCTCAAATGATGCTTCCTGTCCACTATGGTCTGAAGTTAGACAATTCAATATGTTTTTTTTTAACACTTTACCATTACTAAAAATATTATCTAAGCAAGTAGCCGACGTGGGCGTTACCCTGGTAGGTTCATTGAAAAGATTTATTAAATCATATGACTTGAAGAGATTAAGAAATTGAGTGGACGTTTGTGTGTCTTCTAATATATTAACGTTGAAATCACCGCATACAACTACTTTTTTACACGATTTTGATAGCCTTCTCAGAGCCTCATCCATAGTGGATTCAAAAATATGGTAATTAGATTTGGGGGGGCTATACACGCTAATTATTATAAATTGTTCCAGCTCAACACATGCTAGCTCAATAGTTCGCTCAACTGAAAGCGACACGATGTCTTTGCGTTCTTTACATTTGAATTCATTTTTAACAAGAATAAGCGATCCTCCTCTAGATGCAGACTCCCTTATGAGCGAACTACCGACTTTATAATTTTCAATGTTTAACATTAGTTCATGTTTTTTTATCCAATGTTCTGTGAGGCAAATTACATGAACATTAAAATCTTTTAAAAATAATCCTAAACCTAACTCTTTGCCGGCCAGGCCTTGAATGTTTTGATGAACAACATTAAAATACATATTCGGCCTAGCTTTTGTCTTCCCTCTTAGTTTAAAGCCTCAGAGGATGTCAAAGGAAAAATACTTGGATTAGTACATTTACTAATCGGTTCACTACAAAAAGTTTTTGTTTTAATAACAAAACTGTTAATATTGTAAGCTAGCAAACTTGCTATTTGTTTTTTTCATTTTGTTAGGCAGGTGTATAGAGCTGCCAGTCATAACACAACAATTTTTTGTAAATTTGTTTGTGTCAAAAAACACAAATTTGTCATTATTTTGACAAATATTATATAGTAAAGTATTCAATATGTGAATACTGTTATTGTCATCGTTACTGTTATTTTTACAAAAGGGGAAGGCACAGAGAATTTTTTCTATATTAATTTTTGACAAAATTGTACAATTTTTAATTAAATTTGATTTGCTAATTTTTTTACTATTTCCCACCATAAGAATGAGTGTTGAATTTGAATTTAAATTACTATTTTGTATGCAATCAATTATTTTATCAAATTTTGCATCCGGCATACAATTATTTATAATATTACATTTCAAATAATTATTTAATAAGGAACCGTAGCCAACTCCTAATCTATCTGAATACATAAAAACATCATTAGCCTTTACTTGTACACAAGGTATTACCTGGCTTACATCATTAGAAATTACTTGTAAATTTGAATTTATTGATGACAACGGCCTGCTCACATCTCCCTGTTGGTAAGAACTTAATGTGGAATTTATTGTAATATTTGGCAATGATTTAAAACTAGTTCCCTCATTACCAAGATCCAGTAATTTGTTCGCAGCCAGAATGTGTTCGTTAATTTGTTCTTCTGCCGAGTTATATAAATGTGTCATTGATTCCAAAGACTTATGCAACTTAGAGATGTCAGCCTGCAATTGTCCTATATCCAAGTCATATTTTAATCTACTTTCATGTAGTTTTTGGTTATATATTTCTAAGTCCCAGGTTCGATCCCCGGGTCGGGCAACAAATAGTTTCGAATTTTCGGACGTTGCTCGGGTTTGTGATTACCGTAAATGAAGAACACAGTAAATTGTTAAAAAAAGACTTAAAAGCAAAATTATTAAAAAATGTTAAGTAGGATGAATTTCTTCTGCTAATGACTAAGATTACTTAAATTAGTCCACTACTAAATAAAGTCCCATAATAAGTCATGCTAGTTGTAACACTAACGTATAATATTCCATACTTACGTTGCCAGAAGCTGAAGCTAATTAGTTAGTAAAAATAAACTTACTCGTAATATTTTCTCGTTGCCCCCAGATATCCTTAACGACGTCTTTCCCATAATAACGATAAAGTTTTCCGTTGGATAACTTCCTTTCCCGCCATTTACGCATCGTGCCGCTAGAAATAATGGCAAAATACATATTAATGATCACAAACTTACTCATCCTACATCTTACTAATTATCACTTTTAGCAGAAAAAGATATCCTATTACCTATGACTACAATATTCAAGGCATAACAATAGAGAGAGTTAACGTAGTGCGTGATCTTGGTGTACACTTTGTGTACACAGAAAGTTGTTGATGAATAATCACGTCAATTACGTAACAAATAAGGCTTATAAATCTTTAGGATTTGTATTACGTATAACACAGTCTTTTAACGACCTTTCGTGTATTAAAAATATTTCCAATTCATATGTCCGAAGTATTCTTGAATACGCTAGTACTATTTGGTATCCTCAATATGTAACTTACTCTGCACCAATCGAACGAATCCAGGAAAAATTTGTTCGTTATCTGAACTATAAATCGCGAAAAAGTTTTGACACTTATGAGCAGTGTTGTAATTATCACAACTTACCTACTTTGTCAAGAAGCCGCATAGCCATGGACATGATGTTGCTGTATGATATAGTACGAGGAAGACTTGATAGTCCAAATTTGATTGGAGCAGTGGGATTTAGTGCTCCTAAGCACCGTTCTCGGAACCCAAAACTTTTCCACGTACCATTGCACCGCACAAGGTTTACGCATAACTCAGTGCTATCAAGGATAACAAGAACCTACAACACTTCGTTTTCTAAGGTAGACATATTTAACATATCAAAGAAAAAATTCAAATTCATAATTCATAGAATATTGGACGGTACGATTTAGGCAGTCAAACACGCACGCACGCGCGCGCGCACACACACACACACACACACACACACACACACACACACACACACACACACACACACACACACACACACACACACACACACACACACACACACACACACACACACACACACACACACACACACACACACACACACACAATAGTTCCAACAATACAATGAAACAGGCACATTATTATTATTATTATATTCTATTCTGTCTTTAATTAACTATGGATTTCTTACTATGTAGTGTTTGTTTCTCTTTGCACTGTAAATGTATAAATGTATGTAATTATTATTGTTACTCAAATAGTTACCTTTTTTTTTTTTTCTTTCACAAATTTTAAAAACTTTTTCATCTTAATTTCAAGGAATTCTATAATTGGCCATCCTTGATTGAATTTTCATTGTCAAACTTTAACACATTGTATCGCTGTATGAATTCTTAATAAATAAATAAATAAATAAATAAATAAATTAGGGGTTAAAGTATGAAATTGCCGTTTTGTATGGACGAAATCGAGAAAAGTCATTTTTCCATACTAACAATTTTTTAGTTAATTATGGATTTAGAAAATTATTTTGCTAATGATTTCCGCTTGTTAATATACCGGCCTAGATACCTTCACCACACTACCCGCACTAACACTGATTGAGCAAGCACTATTTCATGCAGGAAAACCGCCCGCCCTCCCTCAAAAATGCATGCAGTACAGTTAATGCAATTATTAGTACCCAACACCAATATAATAAATACCTCGACGCGTTTCGCCACTTCACGTGGCATCCTCAGGAGATGTTGTCGCCTTCGCTGCGCTCCGACGACTAAGCTGTGAAAACTGGCGAACAGGCCTTTTATAGAAACTCCCCACTACGACAACAGGTTGTGACGTTCAATCTGCGTTGTTATTGAAATTGGTTTGATTTGATTGAAAGTGGTTTGAGTTTTAATTTAAATGATAATTATGATTTTAAATTAAATAAATTTGAATTTAAATTATAATTATTGTGATTTGAATTTAAATTTTAATTGTGATTTGAATTTGAAAAAATATTGAGTAGTGGGGAAGTGACGAAACTGACCTGTTCATTCAACAATGTAAGCGTGTTGTCTTTTTTATGTTTTACAATTTCTAATTGTTCTAACACCGACAGTTTTAAACTTTTTTTACATGTGTGTAAAATTGAAAAAGTATGATCGTCTGGGATACTATGTCCCGAATCTATAAGATGTTTTGCAAAATGAGACTTTTCTGGGTGATTATTTCGATAGGCGGATATGTGTTCTTTATAACGTGTGTTGAAACTACGGCCGGTCTGTCCTATATAAGACGAGTTACACTCCCTACAATCTATCTTATAAACACCAGATTTCTGAAGTTTATCTAACCTATCTTTACCGTTACAGAGTTTTTTTAATGAATTATTTGTGTTAAAGGCCGCGTATATGTCGTGATTTTTTAGTGTTTTAGAAATACGTTCTGATAACTGACCTAAGTAAACCATACTAGAACTATACCTATTTTCTTTTTTGTTGGGAATAGAGTATAATAAATTGGTAATGATTTTGTGGATTTTGTTTTTTATTAAATTGTCAATAATGCATCTCCTGTATCCGTTCGATATGGCGATATGATATAATGTATTTAGTTCTTTTGTATAATTTGTTTTGCTAAGTGGTACTGAAAAAAGTCGATGGATGTATGAGTTAAACGCGGCCATTTTATGTTGCCACGGATGACAGGAGGACGCATGAATGACAGTGTCCGTATGTGTCGGTTTACGATATATGTTGAAGTTATGTGTACCCTCTGCTTTTGAAATAGTTAAATCTAGGAAATTTATTGAATTATTTTGTTCTAATTCTAGCTTAAATTTAATTTTTGGGTGTGTGTTGTTTATTTTATTTAGGAAAATATCTAACTGACGAATGGTTCCGGTCCAACAAATCAATATATCATCTACGTATCTATAGTAATAGACAATATTTCTATCGTGTACTAGGTATTTATTTTCGAAATTATCCATAAAAATATCTGCCATCAATGGGCTCAAAGGGGAACCCATTGCTAGGCCATCTTTTTGTCCAAAATATTGATTGTTGAACCGGAAGTAATTCTGCTTCATACAAATTGAAGTTAATAAAATAAGATCGTCTATCTCCCCCGGGTGTAATCGTTGTTTTTGTAAATGTGTTTTTAAGATGTCTATACTTTCTTTATATGGTACGTTGGTAAATAAACTTTCTACGTCTAATGATAACAACTTAGCGTTACTAGGAAGGGAAACAGACTGAATCTTGTTAATTAAGTCTAAGCTATTTTTAAGGGAATATTTTGGGTCGAATGACGATTTCGCTCTCAACAATGTATTAAGTTTTTTGGCTAATTTATACGTTGGTGCTCCGATGTAGGAAACTACAGGGCGCATCGGCATATTGTCTTTATGTATTTTTGGTAAACCATATAAACAGGGACTACGCGGATTCATTTCAAGGATGTGGTTTCGCGAATGTGGATTATCTGGGAAAATAAATTGGGTAGAGTTTACGGCTTCTTTAACTTCAGAAGAAAATCGTTTTGTTGGATCTGATTGCAAAAGAACGAAATCGTCACTCTGTATTACTTCTTCTACTTTTTGGTTATAAATATTACGCGACATAACTACTACGGTATTACCTTTATCAGCTTTGGAGACAATCAAATTATTTTCGGTGATTTTTGTTTGTAAGGTTTTATAAATATGGTATTCTGAATTAGGCGATCCGCGATTTGATTGCCTCGAAGCGTTTCTAATTTGATTGGCCGCTATATTGGTGACTAAGTTTTTTACATGTTGATCGTTTTTGTTACATACAACGGCGATTTCCACGTCAACCGCCAGCCCTTCTAACGTTTTTTGATTAATTTGTGGGTGTATATTATATTTTAAGCCTTTGTTTAGTAAAGAAACTTCGTCATTGGATAATTGAATATTAGAAAGATTTTTTAAACGAGGATAAAAGTCGTGTGACTGGTTCTGATCGTGGAAACCCCGCTGCACGGTTTCGCGATAGTTAAGGACCGACTCTCGTCTCAACACACGTAACTTCCTACATTGTACTAAATATTTTTGATGGGCTTCTTGTGAAGCAAGAAGCCTTGCTTTTTGGTCTAATAAATCAAATTCTATGTTGTGTAAAGAAAATGACAATTCTGAGTAAAGTATTTTGAGATGTAGTTTAAGGTTATCTCTAACGGAGAACCAATATCGTGATTCTTCATTAAGCCATATAAATTGGGCTTTTTTAATAGCTATATCCGCCGATCGACTACTCGTGTTTGAGCGTATGTTGATGTATTTAGGAATAAGATGTTCACGCTTACACTGCTGATTAAACCAGACATTTTGAACCGCTAAGCGGTGATGTTTTGTAAGTTTGATATAGAGACGCGCCTGTACAGCTACGCTAGCTGATTTGATAAAATTAATAGACTCAGGCGTTACTTTGCGGAAATCCATAACTAATTATGGATTTAGAAAATTATTTTGCTAATGATTTCCGCTTGTTAATATACCGGCCTAGATACCTTCACCACACTACCCGCACTAACACTGATTGAGCAAGCACTATTTCATGCAGGAAAACCGCCCGCCCTCCCTCAAAAATGCATGCAGTACAGTTAATGCAATTATTAGTACCCAACACCAATATAATAAAAACCTCGACGCGTTTCGCCACTTCACGTGGCATCCTCAGGAGATGTTGTCGCCTTCGCTGCGCTCCGACGACTAAGCTGTGAAAACTGGCGAACAGGCCTTTTATAGAAACTCCCCACTACGACAACAGGTTGTGACGTTCAATCTGCGTTGTTATTGAAATTGGTTTGATTTGATTGAAAGTGGTTTGAGTTTTAATTTAAATGATAATTATGATTTTAAATTAAATAAATTTGAATTTAAATTATAATTATTGTGATTTGAATTTAAATTTTAATTGTGATTTGAATTTGAAAAAATGTCTGGTTTAATCAGCAGTGTAAGCGTGAACATCTTATTCCTAAATACATCAACATACGCTCAAACACGAGTAGTCGATCGGCGGATATAGCTATTAAAAAAGCCCAATTTGTATGGCTTAATGAAGAATCACGATATTGGTTCTCCGTTAGAGATAACCTTAAACTACATCTCAAAATACTTTACTCAGAATTGTCATTTTCTTTACACAACATAGAATTTGATTTATTAGACCAAAAAGCAAGGCTTCTTGCTTCACAAGAAGCCCATCAAAAATATTTAGTACAATGTAGGAAGTTACGTGTGTTGAGACGAGAGTCGGTCCTTAACTATCGCGAAACCGTGCAGCGGGGTTTCCACGATCAGAACCAGTCACACGACTTTTATCCTCGTTTAAAAAATCTTTCTAATATTCAATTATCCAATGACGAAGTTTCTTTACTAAACAAAGGCTTAAAATATAATATACACCCACAAATTAATCAAAAAACGTTAGAAGGGCTGGCGGTTGACGTGGAAATCGCCGTTGTATGTAACAAAAACGATCAACATGTAAAAAACTTAGTCACCAATATAGCGGCCAATCAAATTAGAAACGCTTCGAGGCAATCAAATCGCGGATCGCCTAATTCAGAATACCATATTTATAAAACCTTACAAACAAAAATCACCGAAAATAATTTGATTGTCTCCAAAGCTGATAAAGGTAATACCGTAGTAGTTATGTCGCGTAATATTTATAACCAAAAAGTAGAAGAAGTAATACAGAGTGACGATTTCGTTCTTTTGCAATCAGATCCAACAAAACGATTTTCTTCTGAAGTTAAAGAAGCCGTAAACTCTACCCAATTTATTTTCCCAGATAATCCACATTCGCGAAACCACATCCTTGAAATGAATCCGCGTAGTCCCTGTTTATATGGTTTACCAAAAATACATAAAGACAATATGCCGATGCGCCCTGTAGTTTCCTACATCGGAGCACCAACGTATAAATTAGCCAAAAAACTTAATACATTGTTGAGAGCGAAATCGTCATTCGACCCAAAATATTCCCTTAAAAATAGCTTAGACTTAATTAACAAGATTCAGTCTGTTTCCCTTCCTAGTAACGCTAAGTTGTTATCATTAGACGTAGAAAGTTTATTTACCAACGTACCATATAAAGAAAGTATAGACATCTTAAAAACACATTTACAAAAACAACGATTACACCCGGGGGAGATAGACGATCTTATTTTATTAACTTCAATTTGTATGAAGCAGAATTACTTCCGGTTCAACAATCAATATTTTGGACAAAAAGATGGCCTAGCAATGGGTTCCCCTTTGAGCCCATTGATGGCAGATATTTTTATGGATAATTTCGAAAATAAATACCTAGTACACGATAGAAATATTGTCTATTACTATAGATACGTAGATGATATATTGATTTGTTGGACCGGAACCATTCGTCAGTTAGATATTTTCCTAAATAAAATAAACAACACACACCCAAAAATTAAATTTAAGCTAGAATTAGAACAAAATAATTCAATAAATTTCCTAGATTTAACTATTTCAAAAGCAGAGGGTACACATAACTTCAACATATATCGTAAACCGACACATACGGACACTGTCATTCATGCGTCCTCCTGTCATCCGTGGCAACATAAAATGGCCGCGTTTAACTCATACATCCATCGACTTTTTTCAGTACCACTTAGCAAAACAAATTATACAAAAGAACTAAATACATTATATCATATCGCCATATCGAACGGATACAGGAGATGCATTATTGACAATTTAAAAAAAAACAAAATCCACAAAATCATTACCAATTTATTATACTCTATTCCCAACAAAAAAGAAAATAGGTATAGTTCTAGTATGGTTTACTTAGGTCAGTTATCAGAACGTATTTCTAAAACACTAAAAAATCACGACATATACGCGGCCTTTAACACAAATAATTCATTAAGAAAACTCTGTAACGGTAAAGATAGGTTAGATAAACTTCAAAAATCTGGTGTTTATAAGATAGATTGTAGGGAGTGTAACTCGTCTTATATAGGACAGACCGGCCGTAGTTTCAACACACGTTATAAAGAACACATATCCGCCTATCGAAATAATCACCCAGAAAAGTCTCATTTTGCAAAACATCTTATAGATTCGGGACATAGTATCCCAGACGATCATACTTTTTCAATTTTACACACATGTAAAAAAAGTTTAAAACTGTCGGTGTTAGAACAATTAGAAATTGTAAAACATAAAAAAGACAACACGCTTACATTGTTGAATGAACAGGTCAGTTTCGTCACTTCCCCACTACTCAATATTTTTTCAAATTCAAATCACAATTAAAATTTAAATTCAAATCACAATAATTATAATTTAAATTCAAATTTATTTAATTTAAAATCATAATTATCATTTAAATTAAAACTCAAACCACTTTCAATCAAATCAAACCAATTTCAATAACAACGCAGATTGAACGTCACAACCTGTTGTCGTAGTGGGGAGTTTCTATAAAAGGCCTGTTCGCCAGTTTTCACAGCTTAGTCGTCGGAGCGCAGCGAAGGCGACAACATCTGAGGATGCCACGTGAAGTGGCGAAACGCGTCGAGGTTTTTATTATATTGGTGTTGGGTACTAATAATTGCATTAACTGTACTGCATGCATTTTTGAGGGAGGGCGGGCGGTTTTCCTGCATGAAATAGTGCTTGCTCAATCAGTGTTAGTGCGGGTAGTGTGGTGAAGGTATCTAGGCCGGTATATTAACAAGCGGAAATCATTAGCAAAATAATTTTCTAAATCCATAATTAGTTATGGATTTCCGCAAAGTAACGCCTGAGTCTATTAATTTGAATTTTTTAGTTTTTTTAAAAACCCCGGAGCCGTTTTCGATGCAATTAAAGGTGAAAGTTAGATGGTTATAAAGCTACGCATTATATTTAAATTTCTGAAAATCAAAGTATATAATACAAATATACTTAATTGAAGCAAGAAGGTCAGCTGACACATTGTAAGGGGTCTTTTCAACGACTTCCTTTGAAGTAATAGGCACTAGTATTGCATTTTTTTTTTAGTCAAAAGTTACTTTATTTAGTTTTTGATACAATACAAAAAGAATTACGCAATAATATGACTATACTTAAGAGCTATAAACAAAATAAAAAGTGGGAAAATAATCGGCAATTTCATACTTTAACCCCTATTATAAATGCGAAATTTTAGACATTTTATTATTGATGGCCTTGCCTTGGCTTCACACTGAACTCTAGAGTTCAAAGAAAGCTTACGATCGAGCGAGCTTATTCAGAAGCTGCCTATTGAATCTAGCTTAAAAATTCTGGTTGTAAGTAGTCTTTGGGGAAAATAGACGCAGGCAGGGCGTTCTACTCCTTGGCAGTGCGCATCATGAAGGAGGAAGAAAAGCGCTTTGAACGCAAAATTCACCAAGAAGGGGTAATAATCCGCAGTTCCTCTGCATTCGATGGTAGAAGGGGATGACGAAAAGAGCTCATGCAGCTCAGAAGCACAGTACAGCCTGTAAAATGGCGACAGGCAAGTTACTTTGCGTAGATAGTTTTTGCGCAATGTTAAGCGATGACGCCAGTGCGTCTGAACTGATCGGGTTGAAATTTGGCATAGAGATATATTTTAGGCTTAAACAGCGCATAGTATACCTAGTCTGGTCAGAGTAAACACATTGTTATTAATAACAAAACTTCACATAAAGCTGAAAATTAAAAAGCAGTACATTGTGTGTAAAACGAGAAATTAACTTTTAAGTGTCAATCGAGTTTCAATCGAAACAAGTGAAGTAGTTGAGTTTTGGTTCGTGCCATTGTGCGGACTATAAAAAATTATACCTAGTTATTATATGTTCTAAATACAAGTACAATCGCCTACATGTCAACTCAATACTCAAAAGAACATCCATCCAAATGGAACTCCCGAATTTCTGAAGAACTGGTGACGGAAAGTTCCCCCCTTTGGGAACTTCTTAATGACAAAAAGTTAATTAATCTAAAGCGAGGCTTTCATTAGACAGTTCCGCTTCTGAGTTGCCCGCTAATGTATTTCATTACTGGACACTTAGTTCTGATCTTAGAGCTTAATTGTTTCTCAAAAGTTTCAGAAAACTTTAGGACAAAATATCAAATGACACGTCAACACTGACTTTTGATTTTTAATCGACGAAAATGATCACCACTGATGTAAAATATAAAAAAATAGATACCCAATCAATGACAAAGTAATAACGTCCTTACAAATAATGACACATGACTTATTATGACTATTTGCTGAAATAATCAGCCAGGCATACTCTTACATTTATAAATGCATCATCTTTGAAATATAACCTTATAGGTACCTACATGATGAAATTTTAATCACCTTCCAAATTTTAATACAACAATCTATATGTATACGAGACAAAAAACAAATGACGTACTTTTTCTTTTGGTATAGCCCAGTACAAAAATGAAAATGTCAATACTTTTCTACTTAGAAAATGTCCGCCTAAAATGTGAAATATTTGATACGGCCTCCTAGCAACACTTTTTTACGCGATGCGCATCTCATTCATTCATTACGATACTATTCATAAGTTGTTGAATTTCCCTTCACACCTTAACAGGCTTTGGACCGTAAAAAATGGAAACAATGTTGCGAAAAATATTTTTGGATGAAAACATGACCTAGGTACATTTTTTACTTCATAAATGGGGTCTAAATACGATACTGAACGCCTATAAAAAAAATTGAATGTGTTGAAAAAGTCACCTGTATGAAGCGGACTCATGTTTTTGTCGTAAAAGATACATATGTGTAAGAGGTTAAACATTACTTTTAGATTTTGAAGGATTTTCCTGTAAAACTTTTCTTTCTGTACTTAATAAGGCATACGAGGGATAAACAGTTACTCCGTATCTTAGCTGATATTATTAAAAAACTTTTACATACATATATCGAGAACTCTGTGTAAAGTTGTGAAGGTTTAGAAAGATAGATAAAGTTTTTCTTGTAATTAAGACTTCTATGTTGCTTATGTCGGTAAACTTTTGTAATATTATGGTGAAAAAATTAAACAAGTGGGAGTCAGACTCGCCCACCGAGGTCGCGTGGGTGAAATTCGAATTATGATAAAGTTTTTCTAGTAATTAAGACTTCTATGTTGCTTATGTCGGTAAACTTTTGTAATATTATGGTGAAAAAATTAAACAAGTGGGAGTCAGACTCGCCCACCGAGGCCGCGTGGGTGAAATACGAATTATGATAAAGTTTTTCTAGTAATTAAGACTTCTATGTTGCTTATGTCGGTAAACTTTTGTAATATTATGGTGAAAAAATTAAACAAGTGGGTGTCAGACTCGCCCACCGAGGCCGCGTGGGTGAAATACGAATTATGATAAAGTTTTTCTAGTAATTAAGACTTCTATGTTGCTTATGTCGGTAAACTTTTGTAATATTATGGTGAAAAAATTAAACAAGTGGGTGTCAGACTCGCCCACCGAGGCCGCGTGGGTGAAATACGAATTATGATAAAGTTTTTCTAGTAATTAAGACTTCTATGTTGCTTATGTCGGTAAACTTTTGTAATATTATGGTGAAAAAATTAAACAAGTGGGTGTCAGACTCGCCCACCGAGGCCGCATGGGTGAAATACGAATTATGATAAAGTTTTTCTAGTAATTAAGACTTCTATGTTGCTTATGTCGGTAAACTTTTGTAATATTATGGTGAAAAAATTCAACAAGTGGGTGTCAGACTCGCCCACCGAGGCCGCGTGGGTGAAATACGAATTATGATAAAGTTTTTCTAGTAATTAAGACTTCTATGTTGCTTATGTCGGTAAACTTTTGTAATATTATGGTGAAAAAATTAAACAAGTGGGAGTCAGACTCGCCCACCGAGGCCGCGTGGGTGAAATACGAGTTATGTTAGTATGTAAGTAAGTTATTTATTATTGTGTATTTGTTGGTACACACGGCGGCACATCAGACTATACATGTTGACCTTGAGACCACCTTTATGCCCTACGTAATAAAAGCTGTTATCGCAGTTCAACTGTTTAACTTGATGTGCTGTCGAGTGTACATTTTGACCGAGCATACCGTTGCTTAAACTCGATGTAAATAAATATTGTTTTTGATGAAATAATAAGAAATGAAATTCATATCATTCCCTATACTCACAGTATACATTATACAGGGACATAAATAATTTATTAATAAAAAACACTTATTATACAATCAAAATCAGTTAAAAGATTACACAACATTATTAAAATTGCTTAAAGTTAAGTGTCCGCCCCGAGCAGTCCCTACCGCAAAAGTGCCCATGACACTAGCCGCGTTACCACGCTGGATGGCAATGGACAACCTTTGCACCAGGAACAACCCAGAGCGCGGGTCACCGGTTTTTTGCCTAAGCCGACGCCCCAACTCCCCAACAAACTTCAACGTTTCTGACCCCCAGCTACCCGCCGTCTCCACAGCTAAGGGGATGAAAATATAATTATGTTGCAGCGGGGCATACTTGAGGCACTTAGCCGCAGCCTGATGCTCGGCCGCCGCCCCAGCCACACGCGACGTACGTGCGATGTGGGTAGCAGCAAAAGTGCTGACACAAGTCGCATCCCATATCAGACTTCGCCCCCTTTCCCACGGTATCAACGTCATTCCATCAGGGCGCTTCCCATCAGTGCGATTAAGGCCCGGCGGCTCAAGGATCGACGGGACGCCAGCAGATGCAAGAGCCCTCTGTATAATATCGTTCAGGGCATGGTGTCGAGGATGTCTTCCAGTGCATCGACGACAGCTCAGTGCGTGAAGTCCATCGGCCGCCACCGTGGAACCGCAGATGCATACATGCGGTTCACAAACATTGCATCCAAGGCGAAGGGCAACCGCCACACGCAGAGAGTCGGCGTCAAGCAGGGTGCCTATATAAGGTGAGGGTAAGGCGTTCAACCATGCTCCTGACTCTGATTGAGAAACCGCTAGCAATCTCGCTCGATCCACCCCCGTAGCTTCCCCCATCAGATGGTCGAGTGCGCCTTTACAACTCACGTCGTCCCATGAGCGCTGAAATTCTGGGTTCATAGGGACGGTAGCACTCGGGAAGAGACCCTGCCAGGTCCTGAGGGCATCATTCGCATAAGGGATGGTTACCACATCGCCATTCAAATGAAAAATATCAGCGACTAGGTTCGCAACCCCATGGATCGAAGCCAAGAATGCCGGCAGGCTCACATCCCGCATGCGCCGCACCCCGATACCTCCGTACCGGACCGGTAAAGTAGCTTGGGTCCAGCGTTCCTCATTTAGGGAGACGTTAAGAATAGTCTCCATGGCGCTTCTGATGGCTGCGTCAAAGACTTCCACTTCATCACGGAACATCCACACAGAGGCCGTTCTCAAAAGATACGTCATCCTTGGAACTGCGAAACACCTCTGCATTAAGGCCAAAGCGACGTGGGGAGTGATGGCCCTAAGGCGTTCAGCAGCATGCAAGAAAACCTCCCTGCGAGCTTCCAATGCTTCAGGAATTGCGGCTGGAAAGATTGGAGCACCAAGCAGAGAAAAGGACTGATCGTTAAGCTCCTTGAGCCCAGGAAGCAGGGAGGCAAAGGAGGGAGGAGAAGTGGACCCGGCACCACAAGAAAACAACTCACACTTAGTTGAATTAAGCTCCAACCCCAACCTCCTCAGTCGGGGAAGCAAGGCCAAAAGGTCACGCTCGACCTCATCGGGTCTACCTCCAATAGTGCCATCGTCAAGGTACCAAATATTGAGCGGTGATTCAATCTCGCTTATAGCCTTGTGTATGGCGAGACTAAAGATTAGCGGACCCAGGGGATCTCCCTGCTGCGCGCCAACCTGAGACAAAATCAAGTCCGACTCGAAATACAGATAAGATGGCCTGTGATAAACCTGATGGAGAAAGGGATACAACGCAGGGATTTTCTCCATCACCTCAGCTAGTAAAACATCCCTTTCCACAGAATTAAATGCATTTTTTATGTCCAATTTAATTATAACGTTACCTGCATTCCTCGGGTCCGATGCAAAGGCACGCACGGCATGTATAGCAGCTTCGCAACCAGAACGAGTCCCAAATCCTAACTGATGAGGCCGCAGGTAGGAAGCCATATGCTCTTTCACAGCGCGACACCCAAGTTTCGCCACTAAACGACGGATCACACTTCCAACCGCAATAGGTCTCAATCCACCATCCTTCTTTTTCAGGGCAAATAGCGTAGCCCCATACAAATATGGGCAAACCGCAGGGTTTAACTGCCCACTAAGCAGGAAATTGCAGAGTCTTGTTAAGGCCTTAATCAAGTGTTGACCATTATCTCCCGCTGTGTTGGATGTCAACTCCTTCAAATGAGCCGGACGGATACCATCAAGGCCGGCAGCGGATCCGCTATAAAATGAGCTAACGGCCAACACCACATCGTCCTCGGATACCAGTAGAGTAGGCGTGCCCAGGCAAGGCTCCGGCGGATAACAGAGGGGCCGGGATGGACTCGGATGTTTCGACTGCAAAGCAGAAACCGTTTCCGGCCCCGACGGTGCAACCGAATCTTCACTCATAAGCAGGCGAACTGCTCCCCTCATGTCACCCTCATACACTTTGGACTCAACTGCCCCTGTCAACGATCGGGATTTTGAAGCCAGAATACCGGTACCAACCGAAGGGGAGCCCGAGGCCGCTCCAATGTTTGCCTTGACCTTAGCAGTAAGAGACATCGCCCCAGACTCCTCGGGAGTCTTCAAAGCCCAATAAGAAAAAGTAAGGAGTGAGCACCAGTCTTCCACCCCATTAGTGGCAATACACGTATCTATGATCTCGCATAAACGACCCGCGGCCACACTCCTCGCACCCCTCGGAATATGACGCAAAACTTTTGTCGTAGTCTTGAACGTAACAAGTTGTTCAAGTGTCGACCGGCTGCAAGATGAAGAACCAGCCGCCGTCAACTGTGGGGCGGCAACAACGGAAACGACAGGAGACTGCGATTGCTGGGGTCGCGGTACGTCCTTATGGACACGGGCTATATGTATTTTGAGGCCTCGACAAGTAAATTTTCGAGACGAGTTCGGACAATAAGAACACGTCGACTCAGGTGGGCAACTCATATTTAACAAAAAAAAAAAAAATGTTACCTTACGTTACAAATATAAAATCACAAACTATTTGGAAACACAGTAAAAAAAAATTAATATAAATAACAATAAAATAAGAATACAATTTAAAAAAAATATTAGAAGAGTTATAAAAAAAAATCATTAAACAAAAATAAAATTGTAAAACACATTATTAATATTACAGGTTAAAATTTATTAGCTAAGTATAAAGAGGAAATAAATAGATACAGTTCTTTTATATAATAATTAATACTGACTTAAAAATTTTATAGAAGGATCAGATTAAATAATCAAAAACAAATAAAATTTAATAAATTAATACAACAATGCTACCTATACCTCTAGAAGGCAGGACTTCCGAAAACCGGTCAGATTATAAAAAAAAAAAAAACAGTAAGTGTCACGAGATGCCTTAATCTACAGAAAAAAACATCATTCGAATGCCTACAGCTGTTGTCAAATAAAATGAATAATAATATGTAATGTCAGAAATTAATTAACAAAAGCAAAATTCCATAAAATGTTCGTCAAGTTCCAAAATCACATCAAATCTATTCATTAACAATAATGTCTGCATTAGAATTAAATGTCACAATACATAAAAAAAAAACAGTACCTACTCTTTGGAAACAATAAAATTAAACTTCAGATCAGTGGCTCCATCTGTTGAGTTCACCATAACACCATTCCAGGTTAGCCAAGAAAAACTTCAACGCTGCGCCAGTACACTCATTTTCAAAGCAGCACCCCGTGCCGCGTGCGTGATCGATGTTCTCAGCTTCGGTATTACAACTTGTTTATATTGCCAGCCAGATTTAAAAAAAAAAAAAAAAAAAAATTGGAAAACCCAATATAAAAAAATTATAAAGAAAAAAAGAATAGCTTAAGACGGGAATTGTTCCACAGGCCCGCAGACAATACACCAACGATTAGTCTATACATGAAGCATCTCGGCTATTGCAACTTAACTTTGTTAGACGAAATTACGCTACCATTATAGTATCTTTTTCAGTGTAACACGCTCACGCGTATTTGAACCATGAGTTGAATCTAACAATAACGTTTTTGGAAGACACAAAATTCATTATAAGAGGGTAGTTAAACTTTTGACTATGTTTCCAGCACAGGATTTTGGGTAAAAACACAGTTCAAATCTTTATATTTGGCAGTTTCACTCTCACTGTTTTATGCCTCGGTATATGAAGTTAGATTTGAGGCAAAAGTACACTTCAAGCACCACCACTTTATCAATAAAAATAACGGAGCGTTTGTATACGCAGCATACTTTGTTGACTGCCCTGCACAAGTGGTTAAAATTTCATCCTGTATATACACCACCGGAGTACTTTATCGACTAGCCATATTTCATTGTTCTGGGTTAAAGTGAAATGAATGAATGTTGTTCCACTTTTACGGCAGATCCCAATAATCTATCTATCGCCAGTTTTGACATTTCGGAGATAAGAAAGTTTCTATCTCTAATTTTGCCGTCCAGAGAAACAAAGACAGAAGTTGTTTTCTATCTCCGATATGCCAAAACTGAAGATAGGTTATTAGGACCGGCCGTTAGGTTATTGCATACTAGAGTTCAATGATTCGGGGTAAATACCGTTACGTCAGCACCGTGATGACGGCGCTTGCAACGATAAAAAACAAGGTAAGTATACATTGTAACTGTAGTGATAGTGACCATGAAAGTTCAAATCAGTACATTACGGTATATTTTAGAAAATATAATATATAACACTTATAAACTCGAATTAAATCCGTAAAGTATGAAACCTTTTTTGAGTATCTCTACCGTAAAACCAAAACTTTTTCATCCACTTAGCCAATTAATTTTCAGGAATCCTCAAAAATATCATTTATAATTTATAACCAGGTAGCTAGACCCCAATTTTCATCGATTCAGCGTCAAAACTGACGGAGTGTCATACAAACTTATGGGATCCTTTTTACCCCCTTAAAGGGCAAAATTCCAAAATCCTTTCTTAGTGCTCACCAACACTTTAAAATAAGGCATGGTTAAAAATGTCAGGTATTTAGTAGTAGTAGGTTAACAGTAGTTTGGGTTGTGTGCGATGTTATGTGAGTCAGTCAGATCAAATTTTTTTTTGTTAGAAGAAATTATTTATTGTTCGCATAAATTCAAGTAACCAACATTTTAATAATTTTAACTACTCGTATTAACCTTTATAAAAGTAGGTATCTATTTAGTTTGATGTTCGGAATGTTTTAATGAGCAACTAAATAACTGCGTAAAAACATACATACCGACCTGAGAACACGTATTTTTCTTTGGTCTAAACAAAACCTATTCAAACCTGTTATCTTTTAAGTTATTAAAATGCCTTTTTAGCAATTAAAATATAATATTTAACCGGCTTGCTCAACAGCGGGATTAAAATACACTATGAGCTTTCACAAGGTTTAATCTATCTTTTTGTCCCTTTTATCTATGTTGAGAGGATGAATGAAAGCAGGTTGACTAAAAAGATATATATGGCGAGTATGAATGGAAATGTTGGAAGGGGAAGGCCTCGACGAACTTATCTTGATCAAATCGGGGAAGTTCTAAAGAAAGGTCAGGTCAAGAGTACCCTAAACCGGCGAGCGTGTATGAAAAGATTAATGAATGTGGATGAAGCGAAAGTAGTCTGTAAGGATCGTAGCAAGTGGAAAGATGTGGTCTCTGCCTACCCCTCCGGGAAAATGGCGTGAGTTTATGTATGTTACCTATGTCAGCTCTGTAGTTTAGGCGTTAAAGCTTCATCATCATCAGCCTATCGCAGTCCACTGCTGGACATAGGTCAATCCTCGGCTTCTCGCATCCAGCTCCTGCCAGCCACCTTGCGCAAATCATCACTCCACCTGGCGTGACGGCGTCCTACACTACGTTTGCCGAGACGCGGTCTCCACTCAAGAACTCGTTTACCCCAGCGGTTGTCGGTTCTGCGGCTAATGCCGTTAAAGCGTAACAGACATTTATACAGACAGAGTCACTTTAGCATTTATAATATTTGACGACCATTTGGATCAGCGGTAGTAAACGCTGCTTCTGAGCCATGGGTCGCGGGTTCAATCCCCGCACAATACAAATATTTGTGTGCATGAACATGTCTGTTTGTACTGGTCTGGGTGTTTTCTATGTATTGTAAGTATGTATTTACAAAAAAAAAGTATTTATGTAAGATTATCGGTTGTCTAGTACCCCATACGACAGGGTACTTAATAGTACCTTAGTTTGGGACTAGATGGCTCTGTGTGGCCCAGTGAGGCATGTCTTAAAATTAGCGGTGAGGCGTATTTATCGCAACAGATAAATTTAACAGATATTTGAATACCGAATATAACAACTGTTCTTCCTAAGATAAATATCTGTTATAGGAAATAACAGCTAAATCTTAACAGTTGCCGTAAGAACAGTAGAAGAACAGATGCATAAAATATTGCTTGGCTGTTGCTGTTATCTGCGCGATAACTGTTATTGTATCATCCCCTCTCATTCATTTCGCTTATACACAAAAGAGAGGCACCTAGTATTGACTAAACAACAAATTTAAATCAACCTCACATTCGCAAATATCATAGGCAAAATGTGTCTTCTTAATTTGGTTTTATGAGCAGTTTAATAGCTCTATCTCTTTTTTTCGATCGGGTTGGAAAGAGAAGCTCCTAGTATTTATTACATGAAAAAATGAAGTGGTTACTAGATTACTCAGTTTTAGGTATCAGAAACAGTCTCCTACATTTGGTCTTGTGTTTGATTGATATTTTGACGTAATGTTCGGATACATTCACAAAATAAAATACAAAATGTTTAGGCACCTAAATCTTGTAAAAGATTTAGGTGCCAAAACATTCTTTATCAAATAAATTTCTTACATCAATGATACTAGTGTACGTGTAAATTAAAATAATACACTTTGACATAAAGAACACTAAATCGGATACATGAGTAGATTAACAAACATTTAAAACCTGATTGCGAGAGCGTATCCAAACATAATTCCTTACTTAATCAGGATTGGTTGAAATTTTATTCTTAAACGTTAGGTCTTATTACGTTAGTGTTAAAAGCTATATAAAGATGATGGAATACATTGGGTGTGTTCAGCCGATACAAAAACTAGTTAGAAATCGAAAATTCTGAGCAGAATTCTGTTTAGAGTTATGAATTTTGTACATAAAATCACCATTTTTCTTTTTGTTCTGCTAATAATTTTTATTTAAGAATTTTGAATTTTCTACATGAAATCGGCATTTTTTTTTCTCGCTAAAAAATTTTATCGGCTGAACACACCCATTAAAATTGACGGCTAACTTCACGTTTGCTTTTCAACCTCCTTTGAATAATATCAACCTTAACTCAGTACTAATAAAGTAGGTAAAATTATGATGGTAGTGATTACACTACGGGACGGGAAGGGAATGGTCGTTTTTTTTCACTCAGCTTAAACTTTTTGTTGTTTGACGCGAAAATTAAACTTTTCTTTCAAAGTTTTTAATTATCTGCGAATTAATACTTTGTAGGTACTTTAGATAGTGTAGACCTTTAATACTCAGTATTTTGTATTTATTAGTGTTAAGTTTAGTTAGGATATTATTATAAGATTGTAAAAATGAGTAGTGTTAATAGGAGAAGTGTTGTGTGGGACCACTTTAAAGACATTGGTGGAAACTTTGCTATTTGCAACATTTGCAAAGCAAAATTAAGTTTTAAGTCTTCAGTGACGAATTTAAAAAAACATGTAGATAAGAAACATTCGACTGTTCGGATCGTCAACCGTATATGCGGAGCAAGTGAAGATGGAGCAAGCACAAGCCGCCAAATTGACCCAGTTCAAGAGACGGTAACTCAGACAGAGCCGCGTTTACAGCCAGCTCTACCTGCTCATCAGACAGAACATCAAAGTCAAGCAGGGGCAACAACAGCTCAACAGGCTCCGGTAAGGAGAACCTATGGTCATCAACCTATTACCAATTTTGTACCGAGACGAGTGAATTCCGCAAAATTAGAAATTGACAAAAAAATTATGAATCTTTTTATAATGGATTATCAACCATTTAGAATGGTAGAAGATCGTGGTTTTCGGGAACTCATTTCTTTTGCATTCCCAAATTATGTTATTCCGACAAGAAAGTTTTTTGCCAACAATGTGCTGCCAGCCATTTATGAAAAAACAAGAATGGAAATTAAAGAAAAAATTCGTGATGAAGCGCAGTCACTATGCATCACTGTGGATATCTGGTCAACTTCAACTCATGACTCAATGTTGGCAGTTACTGGACATTACATTAAGGAAGATGGTTTTGAACTGAAATCCTTTCTTTTAGATTGCGTTCCTCTGAATGAAAGTCATACGGCCAAATATTTAGCTCGTGTTATTAAAGGAATTTGTGACGACTGGAATGTTACAAATAAAATACTTTTGTCTGTCTCAGATAATGGCGCTAACATTAAATGTGCGTTAGAAAAAGAACTCGGGTGGAAGCATTTTCCATGTTACACTCACACATTAAATTTGGCTATCACAGATGCACTTAAGGATAAAGACTTTACTGACATATTGAGCAAAGTAAAAAATATCGTCAGACATTTTAAGCAAAGCAATAGTGCCTGGGAAAAATTGAAAAAATATCAGGAGCAAGCCGGCTTGACAGCGAAAAGATTGATCCAGGACGTGCCTACAAGGTGGAATTCACTGTACGCAATGCTGAAAAGGTTCGTAGAGCTAAAAGAACCGATAAACAGTGCCGTCGTAAATTTAGGCACAGGGCTTGAAACTCTGACTGAATATGAGTGGTCCATTTGCGAGGAATTGTGCATAGTTCTACAGACTTGCGAAGAAGTTACACGAGAACTCAGTGGCCAAAAATATATAACCGGGAGCCTAGTCATCCCCATAACCCGTGGACTGATAAGAGCTCTTGAAAATGTTACGAATGTTTTAATGCCATCTGTAGATACCTTGCGCCAAGATCTAATAGGCAATATAAAAACCAGATTTGTGCATTTGGACCGGAGCAAGACGTTTGGAAACTGCATGTTTCTTGACCCGCGTTTCAAATTTTATTTTGCTGACCAGCGCGTGGCCGATGAAACTAAAAAAAGAATTATTTTGTTTGTCGCTGGACTACAAGCAGAACAAACGACCGTTGAATCGCCCGCACCTTCCACAACAAATATCCCACCACCACCAGCAACAGCAGAACCATTTAAAAATTATATCTGGGAAGATTACGATACTGCAATGCAAGGCTTACAACCCGAAGGAACAGCCCAGTCTCGAGCAATCGTAGAAGTCCAGCGATACTACGAGGACAAAATTATTGCTAGGACAGAGTGCCCAATGAGTTGGTGGAGGACACGGCAGCTAATTTATCCCACCCTGTACAAAGTCGCCACCACCAAAATGAATGCTATGGCGTCTTCTGTGCCGTGTGAAAGGGTTTTTTCCGCCGCCGGCTATATCATGAACGAAAGGCGCACACGGCTGGGAATAAGAAAATTACAGCAGTTGCTGTTTTTGCATCAGAATTTGTAAATACTAAATTGTAAATAAAATCTTGTAAATATGTATATACTGTAGATAACATACTGTACATACAATCTCAAATTTCTTTTAAATGCGACAATTTGTTAAAGCTTTTAGTTAAAAATAATTAATGATAAGTAGGTAAATATTTTTACCAAAAAACTTTACCTCCTAAAAATCGTAATATTAGCAAATTGACAGTCCTAAGCCTGTTCTAAGCATGAAGGAAAGTTTTTGATTGAATTGGATGGGTATTAAAAAGATTGTTTGAGATTTTAGCGGCTACAGGAGGAAGTATCAAAATAAGGAATAACAGGCTGTTATTTAATAACAGATATTTGGAACTGTTATTTTTACATAACAAGAACAGTAGTAACAGATATCGACTTTTACCTGTTATAACTCATCTCTACTTAAAATATTTATATTATAATAATATAAGACGCGCCCAGTTGGCCTAGCGGTTTGAATACCGGGCCAAGGTCTCGGGGTCCCGGGTTAAATCCTCGGGTCGGGGAGCTATAGTTACGAATTTTCGAACATTGCTCGGGTTTGTGATCACCAACTCGCATTTGGCATGCGTGGCGATTATGCCTATACCCATCATTGCTATGGTAACTCGACTTCAATGATGGAGGCCTTTGCCCTGCAGTAGGATGGTTATAGGCCGTTACTTATAATAATATTAAGGAGGATGGCGATTCCAACTCACCAGTTAAAACAGCTTGATCGGACACCAGCGCCCCATCGCAGTAGTAATCGAATTGGTCACCAGTCTCGTTCTTCAGAAAGATGGTGGCAATCCATGGTGCGACGCCATTGATGATCTGGTCATCAGGATTGTTTATCTGGGTGTTCTGTAAATGAACAGCATAATAAATCTATATCTATACTAATATTATAAAGCTGAAGAGTTTGTTTGTTTGTTTGTTTGAACGCGCTAATCTCCGGAGGTACCAGTTCGAATTGAAAAAATATTTTTGTATTGGATAGTCCATTTATCGAAGAAGCCTTTAGGCTATATAACATCACGCTGCGACCAATAGAAGCGTAGCCTCAGTGAAAAATGTTGCCATAACGGGGAAAATTATTCATATTTAAAGGCGTCCGTTATGTGCGCTGTGTTAACAGTTCAAGTTACCCAACAAATATCTTAATAAAAATAAAATACCCAATGGCGATCATAATATATCAGAAATTGACTCGGACGAAGTCGCGGGCAACAGCTAGTGATAAATATACTTGGATACATGACATACATTGTTCAAATTCGATTATTGACTATGGCAATTATTCTCCCCATTCCATAAACACAACACGTCCGACTTAGTAAAATACGTAGACGTAAAAATGATGTCAGTTCAATCACAAGCCAACAAAAAGGTTTTACCACCTAATTACCCACGTTGAGTAGCTGTGAACGGCCATTCATTTCACAGTTACAAGCTTAAAAATGGACATTCGTCTTTATGAATAAGTATAATCAAGATGCGTTAATTCCTTTATTTATTTTATTTATTTACTAGCGGACCCGACAGACGTTATCCTGTCTGAACTATGAATATTGATTACGAAATAATTTAATAAAAAAATGTTACCAATTGCTTATTATTATTATAATATGCTTTATGGAATACAACATTCTTTATTTTTTTTTCTGTATAAATAGTTTTGCTGGTATTCCGACACGGTAACACATAAAATATTACTGGCCATGTGCAAAATTCAGTTTTTTTTACTTCCTAATTGACGATTTTTGCAGCACGCATTATTTTGTCAATGTTATGTCAAACGCCATACATTTAAAAAGTTTAAATTGTCAAAAGCGCTAAGGTTACATTACAAATAATTTAGTATGGTGATTAAATTTTCTTACATTTTCTAATCTTCCGCGCAATTTTCTTATTTTTTTCTTTCATAAGACAAACAAAACAAAAAAGAATTAGCGAAATCGGTCCAGCCGTTCACTCGTGATGCGATGACCAAGGGAAATAGGGATTCATTATTATATAACTAGCGGACCCGACAGACGTTGTCCTGTCTTAACTATAAATATTGATTGACTACGAAATGGTTTACCCCCGATTTGACGACATTTGCAGCACGCATTCTGTCAATGTTATGTCAAACGCCATACATTAAAAAAAGTTTAAATTGTCAAAAGCGATAAGGTTACATATCAAATAATTTAGTATAGTGATTAAGTTTTCTTAAATTTTCTAATATTTTGCGCGATTTTCTTATTTTTATCTTCCATGAACATTCTCCTGATAATAACAAACAAAACAAAAAAAGAATTATCGAAATCGGTAAAGCCGTTCACTAGTGAATAGTGATGCGATGACCAAGGGAAATAGGAATTCATTTTTATATATAAAAAAAGATTAAGTTGTACATACTTATGTTGAGGCTAATTATAGTCATCCAATTAAAGATTATATAAAAAAGCTATGAGCAAAAGGTAGACTCCCATTGTACACCTACTTCCTCCTTATGAAGTCGAAAGCAAGCATGTAACAAGAATCCTGGAAATATAAAAAAGGAATGATAGAAATCAAATGTAAGTTTAAAAATGTTATTGGCAAGGGAAAAAATAAAAAAGATATGATGAATAAATTCACTATACCTAACTCTTACCATGAAATACACTCAATCGACTGTTCACCGTATGTGAAATATTATACCTACATAAATAAGGAAAAAAGTAAAACGTTTTGAAAAATAAACTTGGTAAAACAAACGTGTTAGTTTTCTTTGACGTAGGTAAGTACTGCATACCATAATTGACAGATTTACTTGTAGTCAGTTAATTATAAGCATAGATAAGATAATACTAAAGTATTTAAGTAAATGAGCTGTAGGTTCTTCGTTATGCCGAGTATTTTCTTCATCAGGAAATCGCTTTTAGAATAAGTTCCAGGACAAGTTTGTATTGGTCCAGACAGGACAAAAAAAAGTCTTTTGAGTTTCCCAGTGTGGTCTGGATTTACCAGTTTTTTTTTATAAATATTTAAGACACGCCTCACTGGGCCACACAGAGCCATCTAGTCCCAAATTAAGCTACTATTAAGTACCCTGTCGTATGGGGTACTAGACAACCGATAAACTTACTTATATACTTTTTTTTGTAAATACATACTTATAACACTAGAAAATACCCAGACCAGTACCAGACCACAAATATTTGTACTGTGCGGGGATCGCACCCGCGACCCATGGCTCAGAAGCAGCGTTTACTACCGCTGATCCAAATGGTCGTCAGTATTGATTCGAATGCCTTTGAAGTCGTCCATTTTATTTCCTGGTTGATAATAAAGTAACGGCCTATGTATGATCATCCCACTGCAGGGTAAAGGCCTCCATCATTGAATTCAAGTTGCTACAGCAATGATTTGTACACAGACATAATCAACACGCTTACTAAATGCAACCCGTGATCACAAACCCGAGCAATGTTCGAAAATTCGAAAATTCTGTTGATAGTGTTAACTTTTAGTCCCTTACTTTTAGTTCTGAGATTTACTATAATAAAGACATTTGTATCCTTCTAGGTACAGTACCACTTTGTTATTGTCCGCTATACAAAGGTGAATTGATGGCTATTGTCAAGTTACTCAAGTGGTTTGTAATGATAATAATGTCACGAATACACGCATAGTTTTTGTTGAAAGATGTTTCAAATGTTATAAAAAATACTACCATTATACATTTATTTAGAATTGTGTCACGCACGACGCGGCACGACACACTATTTGCAATTTGTCAATTTAATGTATCTATACTTTATTTGATATTTTAACAATTAAATTGCAATCATAATATCAGTATATAAACTTGAAAAATTATGTCTCAGGCGGGTCTCGAACCCGCATCTCCTCGCATGCCGGGCGGGCGCTTTATTTTTCAAGTTTATATACTGATATTATAATTGCAATTTAATTGCTAAAATATCAAATAAAGTATATAAATAGCTGTTTCATCTTAACTGACTGTCAAACATCTGCAAAGATGTTTCTTTCGGGTGTTAAGGGTGTAAACTCTTAACATTTGATGAAGCAACGCTGGCTTACAGCGTTAAGAATATGCTTGAAAAATTCGCGCTGAGTCGCAGCGTCTCGGTGGCTTAATGGTAAAGCGCACGCCCGGAGGAGATGCGGGTTCGAGTCCCGCCTGAGACAAAATTTTTCAAGTTTATATACTGATGTTTAATCGTAATTAGAAACAGCGGAGGTCAACAAACACACAGACCAAAGAAAATTTAGAATAATGCTTTTTTTCTACATTATTAAACCGTATGAACCAAACTAGGGACTATAAAGCTCGCCATTCCTTGAAAACCAGCGTGTAAACCACGGGACCCTACGAGAGATATTAAGTGGAAGACTAAGTGAAACAAATTTAATTAAATAAAATTGTTAAAAATAAATAAAAAATACATATTACCCTTCTTTTTAGACCGAAAATAAAGAAGTACTTGTTGTTATTTTTATTTATTAATGTTATTCACCTTTAACCTTTAATAACTATGTAATGGTATTCTGTTACATAGTTATTAAATATAATATTTGTTGTCATACTTATTACTAGCTATTACCCGCGACTTAGTCCGCGTCTATTTCTGTTATTATAATCGTGATTAAGAAGTTTTTAAAAGAACATAGCATAAAGCCTTCCTCGATGAATGGACTATCCAACACAAAAACATTTTTTCAATTCGAACCAGTAGTTCCAGAGATTACCGCGTTCAAACAAACAAACAAACTCTTCAGCTTTATAATATTAGAATAGATTACTATGTTTGTGTTTGTCGGCAGTCACTATACAAGTACAAGAACCTTGCTACCTTCGTTGTTTCTGGTTTCCAAAATACGAATGCTTTAAATAGTTATTCAAATTGGGATCAGAACAATGTATGTTATGTTGTCCACATTTATTATTTATTATTTTAAGAACGGGTCAAACTCAAAATGGTATTTGACATATAATAACGATTTGCGTATGTGGCATATTTTATGCATATAATATGTCATGTAAGTCATGTTACCATAGACTACCATTTACCACTTTGAACAATTAAAACACAAAATTATCATCAGCAAAAGGTTCCAAAATTGGTTACAATAAAAACATTCCAAACATTCCAGAATAACTCTAAAGCTTATTAAAACAATGTTTTCTGTTTTCACCCACGGTCAAACAATAAAAGAAAATTACATAGCCTTTCATTAAATATAACAAAAAAACCTCGTAAATTCAGTTGAATTACAAAGGAATTGAAATCCGTGAAGCGACGGCAAGTTGTGTGAGCTCATTCGTCATGGAATTCAATAGAAAATTGTTTTTCACGCGTTTCTAAATGGTTTTTTTTCGTCTATTTTGCGGTGGGCATGATTGATTCGAACGCGGCTCCGGCCACGTTAGTGATCCAGTGGGATACACTGGCGAGACGGATGGATAACAAACTCAGATTCGGATATTAGGAAAGTGTATTTTAACTACAATTATTATTATTGACGTGACAACGTCTTAAATTAGGTTGCGGCTGGGAGTCACTTATGAAAAAGTGTAACGCTCGGTAACGTTACGATGAGTCACCGAACGAGAGAGAGGCCCGCCGAATGCCTTGCGTCTCTCTCCCACTCAACTATGATCGGTCTGCCGCGCGCGCAGCACTAGAGAATTAGGCGCATTTTAAAATTTGTGCAATTCTTATTTTCATTCAATTCCTTGTTCCTATTGTGCAATTTAATTATATTCATATCAATAAATATTCTACCGAGAAAAAGACGTTGTCACGTAAAATCTTCGCCCGTAAAACCGACTTTACAGGCAACCATTTTTTTTTTTGGATAAGACCAGTTATTGTTCTATTTATTTAGAACATAGTTGTTTGAATTAAAGCTAAAGGTTTGTTTGGGTATATTTTGTACAGTCAGAATCGTATGTAGACACCATAGATATAGTAATAAAAAAAATAAGTCTATGGTAGACACTTTAGAATAAGTTAGTTGCAAAGGATTTCGAGGAGAATTGGATATAGATAATTAATTATACTATAGCTTCCCGTGACCATGAATGCTGTGAAGTGTTCAAAGCGTGTCGGCGAGATAAGTCAATACAAGCGAAACTGATTAGGACGATTACTACATATTTTAGATAAGTTAAAGGTTATTTCGGAATCATTGCACATTTTAAAGATGATTTAAATAAAAGTAGATGTATTTCTCTATAATTGGTTCCATACATATTTGGTTTGGTATATATTTGTGATGCTTCGTGTCTCTTGGAATGAAATTTAATAACTTTAGGGTGGCTTCTTAATAAGCCGTTATTTATATTCCTGCTCAGAAATAAGATCATATTTTTTAAAGCTTTGGCACAAGTGTTCTATCGTGTCCCCTTAAAAACTTCTATTGTGTCTATTGCGTCGCGGGCAGAATTCCTAATTCTTCAATAAATAAAGATAATATACTCGTACTTCTCATACATTAAATCAATAGCCCAAGTAGAGAATTGAACTATTAATTCGCCGGCTGAGAAATTTTGTTCTCCAACCCAAGCAACTGTGTGTCTCCTCGGAATACTTAAAAAGCCATTGTTATGCCTCCCCGCTGAAAAATATTTCGAATCATATTCTAGGTAAGTACAATAAGTTTTTTAATGACACTTCACAATGTTCAAGTCCTTACCAGATCATATTTGGAAACTAAATATCATTTTTTCAGCTTCGGGCAGTGGCTAATAACTGTAATTTCAACCGACAAAAATTTGAGGAGATTATCGATACTAAACTGATATATTAATATTATCTGCCATGCGATACCTGTCTAAAAAGAATAGCAGCACGCTTTCTCGTCATCTAAATTTTTCATAATCTTCAAAAAATATTATAGGCATTCAGTATCGTATTTTTAGAGCCCATTTATGAAGTGAAAGAAATATTCCCTATGCTAATATAAACGCGAAAGATATGTAAGGATGTTTGTTACTCTTTAGTGCAAAACCTGCTAAACAGATTATGATAAAAAATTCCAGTAATGTAGTTTAGATATTAAAATAAGGTACCTATTTAATATTTATCCCAAAATCCCGCTTACTTGTGTTATGGCATCCCATTGCGCCAACTTGTTTTATGGTATAGAAAGTTACCATAATGAAAAATAGCTTTTTTGGGGAGGCTTACTGTTGATGACAAGTTTAAATCATCTGCCTCAAGCTTCGAGGATACTTGAATTTACAACCATTCTCTCTGTTGTTAAGGGGACTACTAGAGCTAAGTGCCTAAGTAGTATTTATTGAATCACTGTTAACTGTTTATTCTATCTGTCATTTTTTCGTACTGTACATTATTACTAAAAGCGGCCGTTTTTGGCGTTAGCGACAAATTCGACATTAAAAACAACTAAATGAAAAGTTACTGTGCTTCAATAAATACTAGAAGTAATTTTCTAAAATGATACTATTCTAGTTTTTTAAGAATGGATTTTGTTTAGAAGTAATAAAATTAAATCAATGGGGGCAGCACTTAGCTCTAGTAATAGTCCCCTTAAATTAGTGTAGAATTTTTTCTTTACATCTCAATGGTACCAACATTTAAACAAAATAAGTGTGTTTAAATCCGTCAACGAAAACAATTTTACTCGATCAAACGTAAAAAAGCGATGAGTATTGAACCATTTGATTTTCAGTTAAAAAAATACATAACTCTCCAGCCGCTATTATCTCGTCATAAAAAATAGATCATTCGTGTTACAAGATCATGATAAATTAATTAGCTCTAAAATGTTTTGTTGCGCGCGCGCCGTGAACTCTGCCATTCACTTTCGTTACGTCACTCGAACCGACATTAAGAAAGCTTTTGTTATTGCTTCTAGCTTCGTTATAGCCCAATTTGAAACTCATTTTAAGTATTGCAGAAAGCAGTAACCAGAGGCATAAATTTTAATGTAATTTTACAAGTGCTTCGATCGGCTTTGTCTGCCAAGTATTTGGGTTAAAACGTGTTCAAGGTGGTCGTTAATATCGCTTAAAAATTTCGCAAAATATGTGGTGCTGGTACATACTTAAAAATAACATCACCACCCCTTATCTTCTTATGGGTGTCGTAAGATCAGCTAGAGGTGATGGTGTGTGACCTCAGACGACAAACAGCGTCCTCTCCCATCACCATCAGACAACCTACAACCCGCCAAGTGTGGCGATTATAACAAATTTTTGGAGAGGCCTAGCAAGAAGGATAACCGTATTCCATACTATTGTATTTAATTTTGTACCATTTCCGCACAAACAATCAAGGAAAATCATAACTTTATTCCATACTACGAGTATTGTAATTAATTTTGCTTCCTTTCAAAACAGACAAGGGAGGATATTGACAACAAGCTGAATCGAATTGATACTTTTTCCAATCTTAAAATACATAATATTTCTCTTAAAAACAATTTACGTGCGTATCTTACATAATAATCAAAAAGATAGAATCTCTTGAACTTGATGAATTGATTTTAATTGTTCTATTGCTTCGCTAGTTTCTTTTGTCGCCCATTCATCTCACAAACAAATGCGTGAATTAATTAATTACATTGAAACGACTCTATTCAAATGCTAAGTAGTTAAGCATATTTTAATTTAATGAATTTATTTGCTAATAAATACTTAAAATCATATGGTTTTTAAAACTAAAATAAACTTACATGATCGGTTACATTCTTGACCACTTCTGCTAATGCTTCGTCATTTGCGATATGTAATGAATGATTTATAAGGTTTTCAATATCATTTTCTTGTTTAACAATTTCCGCTCTTAGTTCGTTCATATTGGCAAAAACATACGCTTCTGTCGGTTCGTAGTTCACATATTCATTTGTAGTATCTTTGTATATTTCAATGTAGTCTATATCTGGATAATCGGTTACGAAACTTTCTTCATCTTCATCGTTATAGGACTTGTCGTCATCATCAATGATTTCGTTTTCTTTTTCATTCTTCGTGTGCAAAGGTATGACTTTTAATGGATTCTCGGTAGTCATTTCCGTGGGGGTTGTTACTGTTAAGTCACTTAAGCTTATATCTTCAGTAAAATTAATTTCAGTTGTTATTGTAGAATACGGTTTATTTTCAGTTGTCTCTGTGATTTGAAAATCTTCATCCTTTTCGAAGGTTTTCACAACAATTTTCGTTTTGTTGTGCCTGCGATTAATTATTTCAGATTCTTTTATGTTTCCATCGATTTCTTTGATTAAACTAGTAATTTCTGATAGCACTTTATCGATGTGTATGTCTTCTGTGTCACCGAGCTCATAACTAAATGTCTGATTTGAATTAATGGTCTCATTCACTTTATCAATTTTGACAATTTTTTTTGGAAATCCAAAGAAGTCCCGTATGAAATCACCAAAACATTCTATATATTTTTCACATTCACATTGCACATTACCGATCAACAGAACACAGAACAAAAATAAAAAACCTGCATTCATTTTTGCTCTATAAAGTTTACAAATAATAACGTTTACACTCACAGTCTGCTCGTAAACAAATGCATGAGAGATGAGTTGTGTTTCTATATCATAGTCGACAGTAGACGCAATCTGAAACTCGATCTTATCCCCAAGGTTATTAAGCTTAACTTCCTATAAAACTGCAAAGTGGCTAGGTTAAGCAAGGATCACCTTGAATCTTGAAGCAATTTTGACTTTGATAGATGGTGGTAGATAATTAGCGTCGTCTGTAACAGTCAATTCAAAAACCTTTGGAACTTCTTACACAATATGTGTAGATGCAGTAGAGTCACTGTGGAAGTTCGACTGCGATTAAATTTCTGTTAAATAGTAGATTGGTGGTCTACCGATTGTATGTATACAACTAATGCAAACGAAACACTCTCGCTTCAGTAACAATTATTATTAAATTATTATAAAGTAAAAGTAATGTAGACAACATCATTCCATAGACCCAAAGTAAGTAGCCATTAAAATACTTGTTTTGTGGAAATCAGAAACTACGAAGTTACCTCAAGCACGCCCAGCCCCGAAACAATATAAAGTGATTTTTGACCATACCCACCCAACATTTGAGCAGGTCACACCTTGAAAACCTCTGTTTATCTTCTTAACCATAGAAGTTTAATCTACAATAATATTATAAAGAGGGAAGATTTGATTGCTTGTTTGTATTGAATAGGCTCCGAAAGTACTGGACCGATTTAAAAAAATATTTTCCCATTAGAAGCCAACATTATCCTTGATGAACAGGCTACTTTTTACCGCGGGACCCGGTAGGTGATGCTGCTGTCGGTGTCAACTACTAAACGGCTTGACTGATTGGAAATTTTGTATGTGTATTTCCAAGGTTTCACAGACACGAATGTATTAAGCCGACCGCGGGATATGACGTGGAGTTCACGCAGGCAGAGCCGCGGACGA
Organism: Anania crocealis; assembly: GCA_949315895.1. Lineage (NCBI taxonomy): Eukaryota > Metazoa > Arthropoda > Insecta > Lepidoptera > Crambidae > Anania > Anania crocealis. The sequence goes on from OX438872.1 coordinate 13,449,741, forward strand.
AGAGTTAGAATTAGATATATTTGAACTTAACCATGAAACGCTAAAGCACGCCTCTTTCACCCTTAAAAGTGCTTTAAATTACGCATAAGTGAATTAGTTATATCTGAACATTTTATCACTTGAGCCACTGGACTGTTAAGCACCTTATCAACTTACCATAAAAATGTTTTTCTTAATAATGATACTGAACTCTATCGGTTATGGCTAAAGTTAACAATCGATTGAGGTGAAACAAAGACGTACCAGTAACTTAGCGTCATTTTTCTTCATTTGCCGTAGTGAGCCCTCTGTTCCTACCTCTAATACCGCCTCAAAGCTTTCTTAACAATGGGTTTTGTTGCAATCGAAGCTGTGCCAATCGTACTGTATATTAATTACGTCATTAAATTGTTATCTTTGTTAGGTTTTCCAAATTGTTAACACCAATTAGTATAAAACCATTTGTCAAAAGCAATTAGAAAAATTTTATGTGTCTTACTTAATATAACGCCCCGTGTATAGTGGCTTAAATACCGGGCCAAATCTTATAATATTTTTTAAGACATGATTCACTTGGCCACACAGAGCCATCTAGTCCCAAATTAAGCTACTATTAAGTACCCTGTCGTATGGGGTACTAGACAACCGATAAACTTACTTATATACTTTTTTTTTGTAAATACATACTTATAATACATAGAAAACACCCAGACCAGTACAAACAGACATGTTCATGCACACAAATATTTGTACTGTGCGGGGATCGAACCCGCGACCCATGGCTCAGAAGCAGCGTTTACTACCGCTGATTAAAATGGTCGTCCAAATCTTGGGGTATATGGTTCGATCCCCGGATCAGGCAACCAAAAGTTTCGAATTTCCGAACATTGCTCGGATTTGTGATTATTTCCAACCCGCATTGTGACGCGTGTTTATGCCAGTACCCATCATTGCTGTGATAACTTGATTTCAATGATGAAGGCCTTTTCCCTGCAGTGGGATGATTATAGGCTGCTACTTTACTTCACTTTACTTAATATGTTGGTATACGATGGACACATAGTCCTCAGCTAGCTTTAGAGTGAGCTTTGCTCGAATATAGAGCTAAAGTTATCAATATAGCTCAAAGGATGAGCAAAGCTGAAATGCCTAAAGGCGATAACGTGTTGATAAATGGAGACAGGAATTTGATAAACGCATCATATGTAGGCCCTTTGACAATGTGGAGGGAAGATATACGCAATCTCAAACTCGATCTTATCACCAAGGTTATTAAGGAATACGGAAAGTGTATCATCCTTGTGGGCTCTACGATGCGGGGAGTAGATGGAAAAAAACTGTCACAGTTTGGACTTTTGTGGCCTATTTCGAGCAGTGGACTAACGAAAGCTGATTATCATGATGATGTAAGAAAATAACGATCTTAACTTAATCCCTCAACCCAGGAGGCACTCGGGTCATCGGGTGCCACGATAACAATTGCTTTCAATTGTGTCTGGAATAACTCACGATCGAGGGATTAGAATTATTTTTTTGTTATGTATTTTCAACGAACCGCTGGCCGAGTGATTAAAATCCCGGACCAAGATCTAGGGATCTTGGGTTCGCACCCCTGGTCGGGCAAAAAGAGAATCGAATTTTAAAATTTTCCCAGATTTGTGATTACCAGCCCGCATTTAGCAGGCGTGGTAATTATGCCTGTACCAATCATTGCTATGGTACACACGGCGGCACATCAGACTATACATGTTGACTTTGAGACCGCCTTTATGCCCTACGTAATAAAAGCTGTTATCGCAGTTCAACTGTTTAACTTGATGTGTACATAAATTATTAAAAGTACCCACTAAAACAATTTTGCGATCGCATTATAAAACGGATCTTGGTTTAGTTAAACTGTCTTGAAATAGATTATAATTCATTTTCTTAACAAATAATAATGGAGATAATTATGTTATTATCCAATCACAAATCAATTACAGATAGCACAGATGGAAATCTTAATACTGTGTGAATAATTCCATTCTCGTGCATAAGTCATTATATCATTAGGATAAATTGTAGGTGATTTCGAACGTGCACAGTTTGTTTTACGTGTTTATAGAATGAAATTTTAACCACCTTCCGAATTTTAATATAGCAATCTACGAGACAAAAAACAAATCACGTAAGTATTTTTTTCTTTTGGTACAGCCCAGTACAAAAATGTCAAGATAAAACACTTAGAAAATGTCTGCCAAAAATCTAAAATTTTTGATACGGCCTTCTACCAACACTTTTTTTATGCGATGCGCATCTCTTTCATTCATTACGATACTATTCATGAAAATGAAAACTATGTTGCGAAAAATATTTTTGGATGAAAACATTGACCTACATTTTTTACTTCATAATGGGCTCTCAATACGATACTGAAAGCCTTTAAAAAAATTTGAAGGTGATGCAAAAGTCAACCTGTACCTGTGTCGACTCACTTCTTTGCTCTTCGATATTCAATTTGAATATTCTCATTAGATGCCGGCACAACAAAATAATAGCACCACCCCTCTCTTCCTCCGGGTGTCGTAGGCAACTAAAGGAGTACTGCCAGAAGTAGACGGGAAGCAGCGTCTTCATATTTATTTGACGACCTCCGTACACACCGGTTATCGAGGTGTCGCCTGCTCCGAGGTCCCGGGTTTGATTCCCGGACGAGTCAATTTAGAAATAATTGTTTATCTGCATTTTCTCTGATCTGGGTTGTTTCTGATTTCCAAAATACGAGTTATTTAAATAGTTACTTAGATTGGAATAAGAACAATTTAAGTGATGTGAAAAAAGGTGCAGTAGATAGCTAGAGCTAGATTAGCTAAAATCCGATCACCTACCAAACTAGGCGATTATGGCCAAATCCTACTTTTGGGAGTCTAGCAGTAAATTGGTATAGCCTAATGATAACGATGATTCAATTTGTAGTTTTTGTAGTAACTAGTTTTGGGGTCCCTTAGTCTTGACTAAAAAAACAGTGTCTTGACACTCTTTTTTTTAGGGTTCCGTACCCAAAGGGTAAAAACGGGACCCTATTACTAAGACTTCGCTGTCTGTCCGTCTGTCCGTCTGTACGTCGCTCTGTCACCAGGCTGTATCTCAAGAGCCGCGATAGCTAGGCAGTTGAAATTTTCGCAGATTATGTATTTTTGTTACCGCAATAACAACAAATACTAAAAACAAAATAAAATAAATATTTAAGGGGGGCTCCCATACAACAAACCCGTTTTTTTGGCCGTTTTGGTACGGAACCCTTCGTGCGCGAGTCCGACTCGCACTTGGCCGGTTTTATTTATAATATTTCAAGACATGCCTCACTGGGCCACACAGAGCCATCTAGTCCCAAATTAAGCTACTATTAAGTACCCTGTCGTATGGGATACTAGACAACCGATAAACTTACTTACATACTTTTTTTTTGTAAATACATACTTATAATACATAGAAAACACCCAGACCAGTACAAACAGACATGTTCATGCACACAAATATTTGTACTGTGCGGGGATCGAACCCGCGACCCATGGCTCAGAAGCAGCGTTTACTACCGCTGATCCAAATGGTCGTCAAAACTCTTTACTCGTAGTTTCGCCATGTCTGTCGGTCGGTCTGTCTACGATAAATCTTAGAGACGTTTAGAGTTGAAAGCTGTAATTTTGGTATGAAATAAAATCACAACGACAAAGCAGTAAAAAAGTTCAAAACTCAAGGCCTTATTACGTAAAATCTTGATAAGTTCTGACACCTGACTATCCTGGAAAAATCTTACGATAAGCAGGAAGAAAGAAGCTTAATTAAGACTACTGGTTGCTAATGTGTGCCCTTAAATAGTAACTTAATTAATCATAATTGAACTATTTCAAGCCTTTGCCTGTTACCGTTATTAATGTTCAGCTAGAAAACAAAAACAAAACACGTTTGTTGTATAGGATCTTCCGTTGAATATGAGGGAAGACAAAAATAAAGTTAAGTAAAAATTCAATGAAAAAGACAACTTTAAATTTTATACTTACTAAATTAGGCAACGTACAATCTAATGCAATATAAATACTCTTATAGAACTACCTTGTATCTTTTAATACTTTCCTAAGCTTTGCCTAGATCAATAATAATTGAAGCCCTACATGCTTGCATGCATAAAATATAAACGCCTGAGATATTATACACAGCAATATTGCAAACTCTTTTATGATCTCTCTCTCATGCGTCCATTGCCTTTAAGTTTAAAAGGCGTTCAATTTTATAAATTGTATTACGTTCTGCTTTTATTAGCTAACTCATCATCAAAATGGCGTAAGTAAATATGTAAAGGAAAATAAGTAAAATAACGGTCTTGTGATCTACCCACTGTAGGAAAAAGGCATTCATCATCGAATCCAAGTTACCATAGTGTATCAGGCATAATCACCACACTTGCCAAATGCTGGTTGGTGATCACAAACCCGAGCAATGTTCGAAAATTCGAAACATCTTGTTGCCCTAGATCTCGGTCTGGTATTGAAATTACTAGACCAACGGGGCGTTATATTATCTACCCAAGTAAATAAGTGAATTTTACTTTTTTATTTCTCACAAAGGGGTTTTCGCTTACGAAGGTAACAAGAATCTTCCTTTTGTAGTAACCTCGTCCTAGTTACTTTTCTTAGTTTCCATCGGATAATTTACTGTGTTCTATTGTTATAAAAACATTCTCTGGAAATTGTTATTTAGAATAATGCTTTTGAACTGAAAGTTTTATTAGCATTTTAGGCTTACGCGTTGCTTTGTAATGCCTGTTGATTATAAAAAACGGGATTGACACGGTATTCATTGCTTAACAGTATTAATAATCATCAGGCAATCAGTCAAAGGTAATTGCAAAACTAACAAAAAAAGACCTATATTAAAAAAGTCTGAAGTCTATCAACAACCCACTTATACGTAGTTTTATTGAGTATCAAACAAAAAAAATCGAATTCGATTATCCTGGTAACAATCTATGCGTCATACTATATATAAATAAATAATAAAAATAAAACAAATGTGGTCAAAATCACTTGCATTGTTATAAACACAAAGTAAGTAACTAACTAAAACACTTGTTTTGTGAAAATCAAAAACAATTAAGCTATCACAAATACTTAGCCAGAATCCAAAATCATTTTTTGTTTTTGTTTTACTTTTACTCATCCGGGAGTCAAACCCAGAACCTTGAAGTTGGCGACACCTTGAAAACCGATGTTATAAATAGTCTAGTTGAGAACATACTCTATTTTTCATCAGTCGAAAAGTACTTAAAAATTCAAAGACTCACCAACTTCTGAACTCCCATCCAACTCGGAGTGTCACTTATAATTTCAACATCTCTTAAGTCTCTCGTGGTAAGCTTACTTTCATCTACTAAATCTTTTAATATTTTCGAACTGGACTCCTCATCGACAAAGAAATAATCAACCAAAACCGTTTTTTTAGGCACCTCACTATAATCTGAAACCATATCCTCTATTTTCACGTGTCTTTTAACTTTGGTTTCTGGGAAATCAAACTCATCAAAAGTTAATGCATCTTCTGTTGTTACATCATCATATTTTGTTGACATTGGGTAATACAAATCTGTTGTTGTGAATTCCGTTGCATACTCCACCTCTATGATTGTCAAATTCAATTCTGAGAGAGTCGGTATTCGTGTTATAGTGATGTTTGCATTCACATAGTTATAAATATCGGGCCAGTATCGCGCACTGTACAAAAAAGCCGATATCAGGAACAGGATCACAAACAAAATCATTAATATTACTAGTCTTATGATTATTTTCATTAATGGTAAGTTGATTTTCATTTTTCTTGATTGCACTACACTTGTTGAAATCAAAGGTGACACTGATTTTGATTCGATTTGTATTAGAACATTAAAGGTTCCTTAAATGGTATGTATTGGTTTAAAACAATAGGCAATGATTCCATCGTAGGAAATGCAAAGGACAAAAGATGGTCTACGCAGTGAATTTGCGATCATTGTCTTACATTTCCTAGTAGGTACTCATATTAAAATGCTGTGCTGATACTATCTAACTACTTAATTATATGAAAGTAACATAAACTAAGTGATCGTATTAACGCACGTAGTTAATTTACTGTTACAGTTGACAATGTTTTGTGTTGCAAGCATATAAAAAAAAGCACCACCTCTTCTTTTTTTTTAATAATCGATGGGCTTGCTCTTGACTACATACTTAACTCTACGGTTAAGAAGAAGCCTAAGATGGAGCGAGCTTACCCAGAAAGTGGCACTGGTTCTCCCACACACCAGCGGAACACAGAAAAACTGTTTGGCGCTGGACTCCGGCAGGAAGGAAGCATCCAGACGGCCTCTTACGAAGCATACCACCGTTAACCGTCTTCATTGGTTAGAAAACCAAAGATGCCGTTGCCCAAGGTGGACAACTAGGAACCTGTTATATATGTGTAACAAGAGTTATAATAAGGAATATTAAATAATACACCCAATCTTATTGACAGCTGGTTTTATTCCCGCATGCGCGGGAAAATGCTGGAAAAGGGCGCGAAATGGTTGACAGCTCGCAGCCCAACGGTTCGCGCCTTTTTCATACACCAAAGAACCTCCTAGCAACCAAAGGTAGATCCCACCACCCCAAACACTGTTCTCTCCTCGTGGGCATTAAAAGGCGACTAAATAAGTAATTTCAGAAGACAGGCAGCAGGGTCTTCTCGCCAACATTGCGATACTGCGTCTGCCAACCCGCCTGCCAAGCGTGGCAATTAAGGCAATGTTAACCTTTTAGAGAGGCCCGTGTCGATGTAATAATAACAATGATTTAATGATTACTGACAACAAGTGAGCTTACTTTAGAATTAAGTAGATACGTTATTTTTGAAGTCAAGTAAATATCTGTTACATATTTTCTTAAGTTCATCTAATGATGATAAATATTAGTGTGATATGGAGTGTTATCGAATAAAATTCATTTTATAGAAAACAAAAGTTTTATTAAGTAAATAACAACACCTATACGCTATAGGCAATCCTTAATCGTAAGAAATAATATTAACAACAACAAACATGCAACATACAACATAATAATAACACATCAGTCAGCAACAAAGTAATAACAACATTACACAAAAACAACAAGAACACGTCATCAATTGAATAATGTACAAAATACTAATATTTTTTACTTACAACAATGTTTTAAAAACAACAAAAACTTTTTAATGCTGCAATAACAACAATGTTTTTTAAACTAGTACTCATCAATTTAAATCTTGTGAGAACCCTTCTTCGAATGGATGATAGTTTCATACACAGGTACTTTGAATGGTACGGGTTTTTCAATGGGTACAATTATGTGTTTTACAACCTCGAAAGGTACCTCTTTAATTTTAGGGACGTGGACGATTCTCTCCACTGGGTACGGTACAGACTTCTCAACAGGGATCGACACTTCTTTAATAATAGGAATGACAACCGCCTTAGGAACAGGTACTTGTATCGGAACAGGGTGAGGAACAGGTATCAATACTGGCTGGTTAATTTTGAATTCCACGTTCTTTGGTATGGGCACGACTATCTCTTTGTAATGCTTTATAGGTTCGGGGTTCTCTTCCTCGACGTGTTGGTGGACGGGGTAGGAGTGGGCTTTGAGATCATGGCCACCGAACTCGTGGCCGCCGTAATCCTGACCAGTGCTGCCGAAGTTGTAGCCTCCCGAATAGTCGCTTGGTTGTAACTGGAACAAACAAAGCAGGGTTAATTGAAATTTTGTTTAAATCTATATGACGCCCCATTGGTCTAGTAGTGTATGTACCGGGCCAAGACCTCGGGGTCCTAAGTTTGATGCCCGGTTCGGACAAAAGAGTTCAAAATTTTTGATCATTGCTCGGGTTTGTGATCACCAACCTGCATTGGGCAAGCGTGATTGCTGTGTTAACTTGAATTCAATAATGGAAGCCTTTGAGACGACTTCGAGCAGTTACTTTACTACTTTTACTTTTTTTACTATAAACTCATTAAGTCGTTTCTGTTAAAATCTAAATCAAATCACATCGCTTATAATATCCCATGTAGTGAATATTAAACTAGTCAAAAACATCTTGAAAAAGGTTATGGCTTATATCCGAGTGTCACTACAGCTTAAATGATTTTTTTGACATCAGATGAGAGATGATATGTAAATTCATTAATTTAAAAAAAAAACACTAATACTTAAAAAAAATTGATTTAATATTAAGTATTATAATTTCATTAAAAAATTATGTTTGCGACGATTAATATGCTATATGTATTGTTTTTACTTATTTTATTAATGACTTGATTTAATAAAATCTAATGTGAAGAAATTGCATGTCAGTTAAGCTGGCGAAACCATAGATTTGGCGAAACTATGTGATGCCTAAATAATATTAACATTGTGACCTCTTTTGTTCCATGTTTCATGCAATAAACGAATTTATTTATTATTTATTTATTTATAAAATGTTGAAAGACGCTATGAGAAAAATTTCATGGGTTAGTTATTCATTATATATTTTATTTAATCATTAGTAATTAATGCTCAAAGACAAACACGTTCCACTATACCGACCAAACCTATGATACGAGTAGTTTCAAATCTTTCAAATCCACCTTTACGAAGAGCCTTTATAATTTGCTCGCTAAAGTGGTTCTATTTTTAGGAAAGCCAATTTAAGTTGGGTAACTTTCTATGAGTCTGTCAGTCTGAGACTCTTGTAAAACTAATTATTTGGCAAAACTTAAAAGAAGGAAGAGGACCATTTAAACAAAAAAAAATATAGGCCATAGTATGATCTATCTATACAAATAAAAATCACTGATATGTAATGTAAGCGCGTAATTTCTTTTTTTATATTTGTAATGGTCAGTAGAATGTTATGAGAGTGTTATAGTTGTATGGCAGAAAATGTTTGATAATAATAGTTGTAGGAGAAATAAACTGTTACAAAATTAGAAATCCATATGATAAGTGTGTAAATGATAAATATAATCATAAATAGATCATTTGCTTGCGCAAAGCCGGGACAGACAGCTAGCTCTAAATAAATCTAAATCTTAATCATTCATACATCATAGCCCAGCAGGCCCAGTGATTATTCATTTCCAAAAAGTGGTAATGGTGTAAGTATCCAAGTCTTTCCATACCTAAAACACTGTTTTAGAAATATCCTTACTATTTCTTGTCATTATCAATCAGTTTTATCCGACTGTTTTAGGAATTTAGTCGACCCATCTCAGGAAGACGACCTGCCTCGACGATTTCTAAGGGTTTTAAAATGAAATCGTCGTTCAAAATGTTTACAATTCAAAAACAGCATAAACTAGTTATTTCCATGCATTGTGGCGCCCTAACACTCTCATCGTCACATCAAAATATCAAGTGACACTGCAACTGAATAAAATTATACTTTTTGCCGGTGGAATGCCGTTTCGCGCAAATTTAATAACGGTAGAGCGAGTTGGCGGCAAAAAGGCAAAATGGCGAGGCGGCAGTGGCTCCGTTCTATTTTATTTGTTGTTTCTATCTTTTTTAACTTTCATTATCGTTTACTTTGGTTCGGTAAGAATATTCAAAAAGTTTCATAACAGCGATCTACAAGAATGTTCGATTTGCAACACATTTTTTTCGTTGCATAACGATGTGGATGCAATTTATAGGTTAGAATTTTGTTATGTCATCGGATATCGCGAAAGACTATTGTGTTGAGCTTGAGTGTTTTGTAAGTAAAAGGTAATTACTTAAGTTTTAGTTGAACGCCCCGTTGGTCTAGTGGTTTAAATACCGGGCCAAGATCTCGGGGTCCCAGGTTCGAATCCCGGGTCGGGCAACAAAAAAGTTTCGAATTTTCGAACGTTGCTCGGGTTTGTGATCACCAACCCGCATAGGCAAGCGTGGTGATTATGCCAGTACACCCATCATTGCTGTGGTAACTTGAATTCAATGATGGAGGCCTTTTCCCTGCACTGGGATGATTATAGGCTGTTACTTTCCTTTCCTTTCCTAGTTGATTTGGACGCTCTCACTTTCTTTACCGCTTTAACGAACGTAGAATAGAACCTATTCGTTTTTCATTATGCAGATACTTAGTCGATTGTCTACCGATTCTTATAAGTTGCTTATAAAATCTTCGACAGCCATTTAACAGGTTAAATTGGCTCTTAAACCCACAACTTACCAAAAAAACATGCGTCGTCTCTAACCATATTATTAGGCTACCTAAATTAATAAAAAAAAACTTCAGATCTGGTTACAATCTTTTAGGCTAGTCAGTTAACAGACCAATTTTCGTATGTTCAACGCTCTTCTCAACAACCTGTAAGAACCTGTACTTCCAAGTGAAAACTTCCTAAAAAACAATTAGCTACTGTAGTTTACAATGTCAAACACAAATCGCATAATATTTGTCCATGAGTGTTGTTAATTTATCGATAGTTTGATTAGTCGATTTAATGTCTGTTTTGATCATAAAATAGTGAACATGTAGACAGTTTGTGCAGTGTGTAAATATGATTTTATTATTGAAAAGCTTTAGCGTAAAAAGTGAACCTAAACAGTAATAGCGAAGTAAAATTACTCCCCGAAAACTCGGTAGAAGACATTGAAATCATTCTTTATTTTAGTACTTATAATGTAAGAGAAAGAGCGGTGCTTTCTAACGCAAGCAAATGTATTTCGCTCAATAGGAAGCTCCAACTACTTGTAACTGTATTAGGCTAAGTTACTAAAATAAACATTTGGATTTCAATTTGAATCTTTAATCACATAAGACTATGATTGACAGTTTTTGATCCTCTCCCTCATCATCATATTAACCAGCCTAATTTAGTTCGAAGTTCAGGAGCATCAATAAAAATTAAATAATAATTATTCCAGTTCCCATCATTGCTGTGGTAACTTGAATACAATAAGGCCCAAGGTAATAAATTTGAAATAGAGTTGAAGAGAATTTTGATGACAAAAGCATACTATAACTTAAATGAATATTTTATTGATAAAATTTAATTATTTAATACCATTGACATTTTTATTAATATCATTTTGAATTATAGATTTATTTTTGACTTTTAATTATGTCATTTTATTTAAATTGACATCTGTAATCAATCACTAAAAATTGACATACTATTATTGTAAAATATATTAAAAAGTACTCTGTGAATTGTACTGACTACTGCGCTGTTACTACTCGTATTTTATTTAATTTGTAATGAAATTCTGAATAATAATTTAAGATAAATTAAAATTATATGTATAATCGAAATCACGAATACCTCATTGAGGTCATAATATAATCTGATTAATATCTTTATGCCTGTATTGTCTGCAAAATTATATTATGAAGTGAATAAATAAATATGAATATGAATATGAATACAATGATGGAGGCCTTTTCCCTGCAGTGGGATGATTATAGGCTGTTACTTTTTTACTTACTTACTAAACGCTTGGCAGGCAGGTTGGCGATCGCAATTTCGCCTGTGGTGGAAATAAGTCACTGCTGCCCGTCATCTTCTGGCAGTACTCCTTTAGTCGCCATTTACGGCACCCACAGAAAGACATTTTTTGCTGTTATTTTAATGTGCTAGCACCACACGATACCCTCTCCCTACACGAGAAAAAATATGAGTACGCAGACGTCCTCCATGTTTCATACAATTTCATATTTGTTACGTAATAATCTAAAAGCAATGGAGAAATACATGTCTTTTTGGTGTGAGGTTATATATTTGGTTTGTGTTTTAGGTTTGTTTTAATGTTTTGGGAGTCACAGTGCGTTTGGTATGGGTCTGAAAATGGTTTAGCTAAACGCCTCCGAGCGTACCTCGACACTGGCTTGGTTGCTCGCGTTTTTTTTTTCAAAGTACTACCTTAACTATTTATATAATATGCGCAAAGTATTTTTGATCTGACGTAAGACTATCAAGACACTTTCCCTCTCCTTCGAAAGAAAAACATAAGAAATTATCGACCCCCTAAATTACCTTGCGGGTAAAATGAATTAATAATGAGGTCGCATTAGGAAATTGATATTTAAAACTCACTAAACGCTTGGCGTGTTTTGTTATTTTTTTTCGGATTATTCAAATTATTTGATAACTTTTTCAACATCCTTTGGTGGAAATAGCGAGCAGTAGCAAATAGCAGGAAATAGCAGCCTATACCAATCATTTGCTCTGGTAATTGATTACAATGATGGAGGCCTTTGCCCTGCAGTGGGATGATTATAAGCCGTTACTTTTACTTTACAGTCACATTATGAACACTTGCAACAGTCAATCATCGATATCGATATTTGTATTTGACTATTAACTTACCCAGCCCTAGTTTGGAGCTGAAATCTAGCAGCCACCTGGAATCCCTCCTTTATAATAAAAAAATATAAGACCCTCACATCGTTACCTCCTTTTACGAGCTTTTATATTTTCTCTTAGCAAAAAACATTGCGATTTTAGTGTTTAGGGTTCCGTGGGAGGAGTTTTAGATGGATCACATGAGGGAAACAATTTGTTATCAATTTAATGTGATGTAACTGACATCTGTTAGAGATCGGATACTCGAAAGCATTTACATTAAACTTTGATTATAGCAACATAGAATGCTTTTTTGAATGGCAAATATGCCGCGATCACGGTATTGACAATTTTACAATTTAAACATGTTATTTTAGTATCCTGGTCATAACTTATAATGCAGTAAAAATATTTATTAAGATTTTTTTATGAATTCCACCTACAGGTGGTAAGAGGTTTATACATTAAAACCTACTTTAAAAAAATGTATGACTCGGTTACTTTCGTAGTTTTTTATGAAGTTATTTTCTAAGTATTTAAACACTGTTCAACCAAACATAAATTAATGAAAAAGAAATCAAATCTCTGCGCAGGCGAATACTAATCGAATATAAGCTAGCTAGCTTGCAAATCAGCATGTTGTTATAATATTGTAGGTAGTTATTCAATCAAAGGAGAATGGCCTGTTCGGGCTAATTTCAGTTTTAATCTGATTGCCGAGGATGTGTTATATTTTGAGCTTAAAAATTTATTTTTTAGGACGTAAACATGGCTTAAAGAAACCTATGCATACAAGCTGATAGATTGCGACATTCAGGGTGCAAAATATTAAATACTTTTAAGTATAATATTGTAATGTCTATTGAACAGTCGGCCAACTTGGTCTATCACCCTTAGGTTGAAAATCATTTGAGGTTCATAGAACAACAGGGTTGCTTTTTCCTTGCACATATATTTTGACAGTTACTAATTATACCCATACGTTATGTCCATTGTCCATGAGTTCAACCTTATCGCTGTTTTACTAACAATTACAATTTGGTCTGGTACCTAGACCACTTTCTTGGCCGACCTTACATGGCAAATCTTCTTATTATATAAAAGAAAGTCATGTTAGTTACATCACTTGTAACTCGAGAAAGGCTGGACCAATTGTTACGATTTTATTTATTTATTTATTTAAAACTTTATTGCACAAAAAATTATAAATGTATAATTTTAGTGTTTTTGAATGTGTTTTCGTCAACGTTAATAATATGTATATCTTAATATATATAAATTACGTGTCACGTTGTTTGTCCGCGACGGACTCCTAAACTATTTAACTGAATTTAATTAAATTTGCACACCGTGTGCAGTTTGATCCAACTTGAAAGATCTTACATCTCAAGCTCCAGCTTACATGACGTTGTGACGTCTTACGTCAAAATCCAATGGGGACTGTAGACTGAGGTCCGGAAGTATAGCTATCAAAGGCGATTGGCGCCGAAACAAAGTGTTATATCTTGAATCTAATTAAGGTTATATTGTTTATAAATAACTATCTTGATATCAACAAACTAACTTCTGGAATAGTTGCTCTTGAGGCCGCCTATTTTTGCGCTTTTTCTTAATTCTGCTTTTAAAGCGTTCACATTAATCGCCAAATAATCCACATTTGCGATATTTTACGAAGGAGATCACTTTCCAGCAGGTAAATTAAAGAAATTATAATTTATGCAACAAATTCTGCTAAAACCAGTACAAAGTGAATGATATTGGACCTCACGCGACACTAACGCCTCTAGTGGCAAATTCACTAGCGATAGCCCCCATTATAATAATCTGAGGCGATACGAAGTTCACGGGGTCAGCTAGTTTCTTCATAAATTTTTCAACCACGCACTTAGAATAATAACACCTATTCTAAAACCACGCCAGATTGATGGCAATGACATGACGAGACATAATGACAAGAAATCGAAATAAAATAACGAAGTTAAAAATACGAAGTTCGCGGAGTCCGCTAGTAATAAATAAGTGAAATATTTCAGAATATGCATACTTACACACCTACAGCATTTTCATGATATATGTGTATGTAACTGAATTTCCAAAAAGCCCATACTTTTAAAACAACGACCAATAATGTAAACATTTATTTCGTTTTGTTAAAAAAGGTATCATAAATAAACATTTAACAGTTTTAACAAATACATGTAAAATGCGGAGTTTGTTTTTCATTTTGCTGTTGATATATTTTACGCGTTACACCAAAGTTTAAAATGTCAGTAAAATTAGTTTGTGTTTCGCAGTTTTTGTGAGGGGATTTTACTTTACATTACACGTGAAGTGTTGTTTTAAATATTCAGTTACCATGAACGAAGTAAAAAGTAAGGAAAAATAAACAAGAAGATCATTGATAATTCATAATCAATGCTAATATCATAAAAAGGAGAAATAGAATAGACTGACCCCATCCCATTTACATAGCTTACCCATATATATTACATAAGAATCTAAAATCAGAAAATAAATTAATAGTCAAGAAAATTCACGCATCCGAGTGTTTCAAAGTAGAATCTTAACATTACTTATTAAATTTTGTGATCATACGCAATTATGTAATGACGAGTGAAGGCCGCGGGAAGCCACTGGGTGTGGATGGCGCGGGTCTGATTGTCATGTAAATCCAAAGGAGACCTATGTCCAACCGTGGCAGTCGTTCGGCTATTATGCTACTTCTGATACTTTCATGTCACTACCTACGGAACCTGATTCAAAAACACTGCCTGTCTTGCCCAATTTTTGCCAAAGACCTCGTGGCAAGGGTGCGTACGTTTTCCAACTGAATTTTTAATGTTTCAACGAAATCTTGCTTTTATAGCCCGACATCAAAGGCCAGAATTAAACAACACGCAGCGCGAACTATTCTGACATCCCTCGTTAGAGCGCTTTGTAGGGTCGAGTATTTGTTTTCTGTCATCAGAATGTGAAGCGTGCTACAATCGTGTCATGAAAACGCAATTAAAAGGTTTTTTTTTGTTTCCGTAAATACGAGTATTTTACACTTTTAACTTTTGGTTTTAATCTTAACTGATTGTCAGATACTTAGATTTAAGATTACAGTGTATTTTGAGATAGAAAATGTTTATTCCAGCAAGCTTCTTATCTTGATTTCGTATTATTATAATGAAAAGTATGAAATCTAACCTTGGACATGTTTTTAGCGTATTGTTATAAGATTTCGAAATCTTGAAAAGACACTTTGCACATCGTAATTTCACGTACATGTTCTATAATATCGTGTTCATGCCTGTCTTTACTCAGGGTTATTGTAATAATTACATTACTCTTTACCGAATTGAATTACTCACTTACACACGGGTTTTTATTATTTTTCAATTGTTTCTACAATACTCAGCTTTACAGCAACGCAAAACTAAACCGATATTATTTCAATATCATTTTAATGGGGTAGCGATTAATCGAAGTGATGTTGTAAGAGACTTAGGGGTGTTTTTCGATACTAAGATGTCTATGAATCATAGAATCCATATTAACACTATTGAACGCATACAGAAGAAATTCATAAAGCACCTCAATTACAAATGTAAAAAAGGAAATCATAAAGTCGCGTCTTATGAAGATCTATGTCGGGCTTATGGTATGCTTACTCTAGAAGAACGTCGACAGATCTTAGATATGGGTTTATTATTCGATGTGATCCGAGGACGCCTAGACAGTCCACCACTATTGGAACTGGTTAAATTCTGTACTCCAATTCGGCGGACAAGGCACACCGGTCTCTTTAGTACTTCTCACTTCTCTACTGCTTATGCTAAAAACTCGGTAATAAATAGGATACTACAACTATACAATAAAACATTTTGTACATCGGACCCTTTCGTTGGTGGGAAAAAATCATTTAAAAACCAAATAAAGCTTCAAATTATCGGTACTTAACTAAAATGCGTGTATAAATATCGTGGTTGACCAGAGAGTGTGATTTTATTATTTTATTATCATATAGGTAGTATTTATTATGTGAGTATTTGTGTACATATGTAAGTGTAAATGAGTGTATGTTGGATGTGTGTGTACGCTGCTAACTGCAGCGTGTATTTTATGACATTGGCGCTTCTCAGTCTTGTTGTTTATCATAAGGTTGGATGAATGCGCTTAGCTATATGTGTAAATTGCTTTTCTTATTTATTATTATATTTTTTACTTATTTTTTTTTTATTTGATTATGCATATTGTTTTGCACGAAATATAGTTAAACCCATTTAATTGATAGGTAATGAAGATAATGGAGGATGGTTTCTTGTTGATTTGTTTGCTCTGTGTGCATGTCACTCCGTTTAATGTATACCTACCTACAAGTGGATAACTTTAATTGGCTTTCCCTATTGTTTTTTGTTTTTATGTAAAACATTATATGAATATTCTGTAAGCTGTTGTTATCCCGAATATATAAAAATAAAAAAAATAAAAAATACAGTGACTCTCGTCGGTAAGGCCAGGTTAAAACTACATACATTTTAACAACACGCATAACAAAATACGATTCTCTAGCGATCCCCAAATAACTCCCTTACCGCTCCTTGTTCTCTGTGACGAAGTATCTAGAAAATTCGAAAGGAATCGAAGGTATACCTCATCCATTACTTTGGGTCTGCATTACCTTAAAGTTCGTTCGATCCGCCATTTTGAGGGCTTTCTTTCTATACATTTGTTTGTAATGACGAGTTTTGTAAGTAGATGATTAACATATCAAATGGAAATATTGAACGTGATTATTGGAATGAAATCAAACACTTTTTGCGGTTTTCTCTTATGCTAGTGTGCCCTGTCGGTCTAATGGTTTAATACCAGGCCAAGATCTTGGGTCCCGGGTTCGATCCCTGGGTTGGGCAGCAAAAAAGTTTCGAATTTTCAAACATTGCTCGGGTTTGTGAATTTTAAACATTGCTCGGGTTTAGCAAGCGTGGTGATTAAGCCTCTAACCATCATTGCTATGGTGAATTCAATGATGGAGGCCTTTTCCCTGCAGGTGGAATGATTATAAACCGTTTCTTACTTTACCCTACATCATTTTAACAACACTTGTTCATCATTAGATTTAAGACTATCGCGTTGCATTCTACTACGCTAAAGTCCCGGTTTCGATTCCCGTTGGTTTGTTTTTAGTGATGGTTAGGATGGCACGTTAAGCCGTTTGTCTAGTCTTCTGTCGCAAATTGAAATTCATGTTTTTTTTCAGGCGGCTTTAAATATTTTCATATTAGATTTATCCTTAGTGGAAAATTTGATGATCATGTTGAAGTGGAGTACATATGATTTCACCGGTTTGGGTATTTGTGATACCTACCTTCGTTATTTCTGATCTCCATAAGACAAGTGCTTTAAATAGTTACTTACTTTACTTTGGACTTGCGCCCCGTCGGTCTAGTGGTTTATATACCGGACCAAGATCTGGGGGTCCCGGGTTCGATCCCCGGGTCGGGCAACAAAAAGTTTAGATTTTTCGAACATTGCTCGGGTTTGAGATCACCAACTCGAATTTGGCAAGCGTGGTGATTATGCCAGTACCTATCATTGCTGTGGTAACTTGAATTCAATTATGGAGGCCTTTTCCCTGCAGTGGGATGGTTATAGGCTGTTACTTTACTTTGGAATCAGAACAATGTATGTGATGTTGTCCACATTTGTTTTTAGTCAAACGGTAAATAAATTTCCTTTTCCTGTCATTAATGAAATAAAACTCAAAAAAGTTAAAATCCATTACAACATAAGACTTTATTGTGTAGCAGAAAATCAGTTAAAAAAATCAGTTTTATTTCTGCAAATAGACCCCAGGAGGCGCTTTTACACGTTCCAATTTAAACCTACCACTGCTTCGGGACAAGTCTGGGCTAGTGCCAAGAAGAAGCAGCGCAAGAAACTCGGTCACTATTGTCAGCCTCTTTTAAATATTTTTTTACAAGGTAAGGTGATTTTTACAAGGTTTAAGCAAGTACGAGCTGGGACAATTTAATGCCATACATTTCTATCATTTAAATAATCATTGACAGTGTAAAAGCCCTTTTTCATTAAAATTACTTTGACATACGATTTAAGTTTATGTACAGGGAGTTCAGCAATACCCTGTGGTAATTTTTTGAAAATACGAATACAATTTCCCATAAACGATTTTCCTACTTTTCGCAGTCTGAAGCCTGAAACGGCAAGTTTATCTTTATTTCTGGTATTGAAATTGTGTACGTTACTTTTCTTAAGAAATAAATGTATGTTCTTACGAACGTAAACAATATTCTCGAGAATGTGACTCAAGTCTGCCCGCGACCATGATTCGTGCATTTAGATCTAAGCATCAGAAACGTAATACATATAGGTACCCATTTACCTTTTTAATTATTAAAATAATAATTAATTCGGTTATAAATCCCGTTAAGTGTCAATTTCAAGCCACATAGCCATAGCATAATTCAACAAGAAACTTTAAAATCCTTGTTAAAATCATCTTCAAAATACTCACCTTCTGAAATATAATCAAAAATGTATGCACCTATACTATTTTGTTGGAGTTGGTCTAGTGGTTTAAATACCGGGCCAAGATCTCGGGGTCCCGGGTTCTATCCCCGGGTCGGGAAAAAAAATTTAAATTTTCGAACGTTGCTCGGGTTTGTGATCAGTGATCACCAACCCGCAGAGCCAGTTCCCATCATTGCTGTGGTAACTTGAATTCAATGATGGAGGCCTTTTCCCTGTAGTGGGATGATTATAGGCTGTTACTTTACTTTTACTTTACTATTTTACATGGGTGTCTATTTGTTAGTATCTACTAAAGTATAAGCAAACAGTTTATGTATATGTATTTTGTATCAGTGTATGTATTTTGAATGTGTGTCTGTGTGTGAATAATATTACGTACCTGTTGATCTTGCATTTGTGTTTGGAAGGCTTGCATGTCTGGGTACATGTTCCACTGCTGCTGCTGCGCCTGCGCCGCCGAAGCGACTAGTAGCGCGCTGAAGATCTGAAAATAAATAAATTTATATTCAAATCAAATCAAATTTTTATTTCTTACTACGTGTGCTACATTGGTGGTCTTATGTTTACTTATAACCGGTACCGAAATAAAATAGTTCTACCCTTACTATGGATGTCAGAAGAGAAGACTAAAGGAGTACTTAAAAAATGACTGACCGCAGCGCCTTCTTATCAAGGAATGTTACTTAATATATAAATTTGACACAAACGTATAACAACATAATAACAAAAAGACGTGTGGCACTCGGAGACTGCCGCGGTAAAGCTATTGCATAGCATTACGCATGCGCAGTAACGCCGATACAACCAATGCCACCTAAAGGCGGGTTGCTGAACTAAAGATACAAGCGTGATATTTCAAAAAGTCATTAAAAGTTCTGCTATTCATCGATAGATGGAAAAACTAAAAAGCGCTGTGCCGGTTGGAGTGGGAGGTGTTAGGTTATTTTCGTTACGGAATTTCTGGATTCGGTCTACACGCTCAAGGCCCGCGATAGAAGCTATGCAATACCTTAAAAGTATCACCGCTGTGCCAGTCGGAGTAGGGGGTGTTAGGTTATTTTCGTTACGGAGTTTCTGGATTCGGTCTCCACGCTTAAGGCCCGCGATAGAAGCTATGCAATAGCTTAACAACGGACTAATAATATTCAAATAACACATTTTTTTTTACGGCCCTTTTCAATATTCTATAGTATCTTCAGTTTTGGCATATCCGAGATAGAAAACAAACTACTGTCTTTGTTTCCCTGGACGGAAAAATCAGAGATAGAAACTGTTTCCTATCTCCGATATGTCAAAACTAGCGATAGATAGGTTATTGGAAATTGCCGTTAGCGAATTCTAATCTATCTTTCTATATGCCACCGCTAGTCACAGGTTTCCGACCGCGCGATATGACGTGGAGTTCATGCGGGCAGAGCCGCGGGCGAAGAGCTATACTAATACTGTTCAAAGTCTTTTTCAGACCAAAAAACTCATATAATTAAAAAATACCTATTTAAATTTACTATCATTTAGAAAAGCTAAAATAAAAATAAAAAACCATTACGTGCGCTTTAAAAAAATAACAGACTAAAAAAGACGAGTCATGGTAATAGTGAGGCCTTTACGCAATATCAGTGTAGTCGGAGAGCAGTGCGCGTATCTACACCGTGAAATTTTAGTGGTTGTTTTCCCGCAACAGAACGATTTACCTTTAGTAGCACCATCGAATCGTGCGAGTTATTTTTTGAAAATAAAGATATCGTTGTTTTCAACTAATCAAAAAAATAATCATCAACTCAAAAGCGTGAGATACGATAGTATCTTTACAAAATGTGACATGTTTGGGTACTGCTTGCCGCACGAAATCAATGTTTAAAGCAAAAGAAGCTCAACGCACTAAGTAATACAGCATAAACTGCACCGCGCGAGGGGCAATGACCCCGGCCGGTGACCGGCTGCGGCGCGGCTGGTACCATCGGTTCGAGGTTGCTTTCGAGTTTCGTTTATCACAATCGTGAAACTGCTATTTTTTTATTTGAATAAAAAAAAACTGCACTAATCTATTGTAGTACTAAGATAGAAACATTTTACTGCGGGAAAACAACCACTAAAATTTCACGGTGTATATTCGTATCGCTTGTTACTCAAAGATATAGAGCTTAATAGAAACTTAATTGGATGGACGTACGAAACTGAGTATTTTTATACACACACGAATATTTTGAATGAATCCATGAATAAACTTGTCTAAATAATTCTTAATCTTTTAACGCCCCGTTGATCTAGTGGTTTGAATACCGGGCCAAGATCACGGGGTCCCAGGTTCGATTCCCGGGTCGGGCAACAAAAAGTTTCGAATTTTCGAACGTTGCTCGGGTTTGTGATCACCAACCCGCATTTGGCAAGCGTGTTGATTATGCCAATTCCCATCATTGCAGTGGTAACTTAAATTTAATGATGGAGGCCTTTTCCCTGCAGTGTGGGATGATTATAGGCTGTTACGTTACGTTACGTTATTTTAAAAAAAAACTTTTTTAGTATTTTCTCGAAGAATTGCTGAGCTAAGGTGGTAGCACATAGTAAAAAGAACCGATAGCCGATCATCTCTTCACCATTGGTGCCACAGACAGCCCCCTATGTAGAGGCTGCTCGGAACAGGCAGAATCGACTGCCCATGTGATTTTGGAATGCACGGGTGTAGCCACCCACCGGGCATCTATCCTCGGCACACCGAGGTCCCTTTCAGAAGCCTGTGAACGTCCTAAAAGACTTCTGTGCTTCTGGAAGGAGTTGGGGTGGTTGGACTAACCACCCTAATCCCTAATCCAAAATGAAACTTCGCTGGCTGACAGCGTCTTTAATGAATTTGTTTGGATAGCTCAATGGTTAGAGAAAGGTTAGGTTGTGGGTTCGATCCCCACCTAAGACAGTCGACATTTTTATTCAAATAATTATATTTTTAAATAACACTAGCAATTTTTAATTGGTCAATTCTAGGTATTGGTCGAAGAACAATTTAAAAACTCAAATTTATCATTTCGAATGAACGACAGCGACGCGTGCCGCATCTAGTGATTTACGTCACACGTCGCGCGTAGTTGGGATCAGTACCGCAGAACTGTATCACTTGATATTTTATTTTTATAGTCTGGCTAACCACTCGCTGCGTCAAGTTTTTTCAATTTTTTTGGAACAAGTCAATATTTATTTGAAATTTCGTGGCATCGCTGCAGGACCACTCAGATTTCGATGTTTTTCGGCCTTTTACTAAGTTTTGACAGTTAACAGGTTATTTAGTGATTAGTGCGGAGTTTTGCGCGGGAAAAGTTAAGAGAAAGATGAACTTTTTTCATAATTATGGTGATAACATGGTGTTATTATTTTAATAATGTGTCAGTAAGTAAAATAAATCGAAAGATGGGGTTTAAGAAAGGCCTTATATAATTGGGATCCGCCTTCTCCTCGTAATATTATACTCCCTTGATATTTGAAGTGTGTGAACTACCCTAAAATATCAATGAAATGGGTTGGTTAATAATAATTATTAGATAAGGTGATTTTGTAAGTTCATGAATAATAATTTTGAACCGACAAAAAAAGAAGTTATAATTTTGAAACTTTTTATTAGGTAGACCGATTTCGATTATCTTTTTTAGTTCAATACAGCTACACGCTGTATAAGCACATTATTTAGACGACCATTTGGATCAGCGGTAGTAAACACTGCTTCTGAGCCATGGGTCGCGCAGTACAAATATTTGTGTTCATGAACATGTTTGTTTGTACTGGTCTTCTATGTATTATAAGTATGTATTTACAAAAAAAAGTATAACGGGTGTAAAAAAACCAAACGCAGATCCGAAAACCACGTATTGTCCCCACCATTAGGATCAGTTTTCTCTTTAGGACCATACCTGGGAAACAGCTGGTACCGAAGATAATGAGGGTCAAAGTCACTATTTTGTTTTCCATTTTATTACAAAAACTGTTGCCAAAGGATACTTAAAAACTTTTCTTCATACAAATATAGTGGTTGTTTTTATTATTTCGTTCACAATAAGGCTTTATTAATTACAATACGCAATGTACGGCTCAGCGCGGACGACTTTTGAACTTAGCAGCCATCTCCACAGCGCAGCGGCCTACGCTACGGCTGCTATACATTGCGCGCTACGAATTATAATATTTTTTTGAGACCCATAAATAAAAATCTTTTTCCAACTATAATATTTTGTAATATGGCTTGGTTTGCTTTTCAGATTGCGTAACTTCAGGGTCTGCGTTTAGTTTTTTTACACCCTGTATAAGTAAGTTGGTCGGTTGTCTAGTACCTCATACGACAGGATACTTTATAGTAGCTTAATTTGGGACTAGATGGCTCTGTGTGGCCCAGTGTGGCATGTCTGAAATATTTATTTATTTATTTACATGAATAAATTAGGGATATTTACTCATGTGGTATGAGTCCTTTATACATTTAATCCCACGATCGTGAGTTATTCCAGACACAATTGAAATCAATTGTTATCCTGGAATCCGAGTGCCTCCTGGGGGTTGAGGGATTAATAACAATTTTGAAACGGTCTCTAACAAAAGATAACGGATAATCATCACGCACTGACTGAAAATTTTGCATTTGCTAATCGATTTAATTTTTATTTGTGAATTAAGTTTTATTAAAAATCAGATAATTAGGTGTTGACGTTCTGTTTCTACTTTTTTATTTTGTTGCTTCTTGACTTCAATGGCTCCATCTCTTGTAGTGCTTTAAACCAAAATGGGTAGCAGCCAAGCACTGGTTGATTATAAATCGTTATTCGATAACAAAGATGAGTCTAGACTCCCTAGAAAAATAACAAAATCCTACATCTCCTATTTTCCGTAAGATCAAACATTAATTCCGCCATTTTCCATCCCGGCTGAAAGTCTGGCGCGACCGCAACATTTCTCAGCGCGTTCGGTTTTTACGTAACATTAAACAAGTGTCAAACGACGCTGCACGCGCGCGGTCAGATACGCCGCCATTATGGAGCTAGGGTGACCATTGTAATTGTGATGGGTAAATACTATTAGAATTTCAATCATAATCATAATAAATATCTGCCTATATTCATCACACTGCAGGGCAAAGGCCTCCTATCACTGAATTCCAGTTACCACAGCAATGATGGTACAAGTATAATGGCTTGTCAAATGCGCGTTTGCGGAAGAGCGGGCGGTTTTCTTGCATGAACTCACTGCTTGCTCACTCGTTGAAGGTGCTGGTAGTGAGGTGTAGGTACCTAGACCGGTGTTATCGAGTGGAATTTATGAGCAAAATAATTTTTAATATTCATATTATTAAGCTATTGCATAGCTTCTATCGCGGGCCTTGAGCGTGGAGACCGAATCCAGAAATTCCGTAACGAAAATAACCTAACCTAACACTCGGGGCGAGGCACGATCGAACAATTTTGAATTTCCGAAATTTAAAAGAATTTAGAAGAAAATAAGGATTTTGACAGTATGGTTGCCTATGGTAACCATATCTGCCAAAATAACAGAAAAATTTAATTACAAAAGTCAAAATTAGAAAATACATAAAATTATAAAATTAAGCTATTGCATAGCTTGGCGACCGAATCCAGAAATTCCGTAAGGAAAACTTGATACTATTTAGTTTTATAATTGCATAAGTTGATAAAAAATGCTATGCAATAGCTTTACCGCGGCAGTCTCCGAGTGCCACACGTCTTTTTTTATTTCAGAACAAATGCGCACACGCGGTAGGCGTGATCTTATGTCACAATAAGTACCTATCGCAAAATAGATAATGTAGTAGTTTTTATTTTAAATTAAAAATCTACGTGGCCAACACACCGGTTTTCAAGGTGAAGCCTGCTTTATGGCATAGGGTTTGATTACCGGGTTAATTTAGCAAGCTATCTTTTTCTAACAACCATCTATCTATCGTTATTAGATTTATCCGCACTATACCGATATCTTGGTTAGCGTAGCGTTTATTGTATACGTTTTTGAGTAATGATACTAGAGAACAATCCCAATAAATAGCTGTACGGCCAGACTAGGACTGCTCCTACTTATCTTTCTATCAGTTTACACACAATTACCACTAGATATTAGCTAAAATACTATTTTTGCAAAGAATTTATTACTCAAGAAAGCGTCTTTTGAACGACCTTTGTTTGTTTTGGGTTTTGGGTTTATATTATATATGTGCAATGTGGCGCCACGCGGGTACAATAATTATTAAAAGCACTACCCGTTTTCCTCCTAGTAGGTATGCCGGAACAAAAATTAAAGAGAAATACCCGTTATCCTCCCACTAGTGTGAGACTGAAGGCATACCGCGAATAGAAAACGGGCAACAGCTTCTATCCGCCATTAGTCAAATTGCGATCGCAAATCCTGCCAAGCCAAGCTCAAATAATATGTCAAATATGGAGAAATCCTGCTTGTGGAGGCCTATGTTCACCAGTAGGCTGTTAATTACTAATGATGATCATGATGACCTTAAAACTCGAAGTAGTCAGCAATACTAACTCTTAGTAGTTGTCGTCAAAAATTAAAAACACACATACACAGTTCGTCACTTAGTTACTTGTATAGAATAAGTTGATTGAAATTATTTAATAGGTAAATCGCAAATAATCTAAAAATATATAAAATTCGTATATTAAATCATTTATTACAAACACTAGTCTAGATACATTTATTAGATTTTTCATATATTTAAATTGCATGCATTCTAAAATAGTAGAAAATGCTTTAAATAACAACTTCTATGAAAAGAGCACTTGTTTAATGCCCACTTAAGTGAGCATTGCGTTCTTTCATGAACACCTAAACTTTATTTTGAATCTCAACCGCAAAATTATTTTTAATAGCTTCAAATACTCTACAATAGCCTCTATTTTCTCACGGAACACACGAAATCATATTCGCGCCGATAACGCTGGAGTGTTCGAACGTTCACTGCTGAGCTGTTAATCTGCGCTATAAATAACGACAGAAGCTGAGTCCGCTCGCTACGTGCTGTAAGTCACAGCTAGGTTTCTTTGATGAGAAACATACGAGAGTATATTTAGAGCGGTAAAGTTGTCCTGAAATTTTATTGACAAGATTATTTGATAAATGGTAGAAATTAGAATATTTTTCCGATGACAAACGAAAACGAAATAGTTGAGTTTCTTTTTCAAACCGAACCATTTATTGCACGTTACATTATTGGTTAGAATAATACAGTATAATAAAGTCATACATGTGACGCCCGGAAAAGGCACGACAACAATGTCGCTACTCGTTTAGTAACATGTATACACTATTTAGTACCTAAAAATCTGTAATTCAAATACTTATACCATTAATCGACATACAAAAATCGGTGTACCCAATTTCATTTACCCAACTTATGTTTAGAAAAAAACTTAGTTTTCAATCAGATTCTTATTTTAATTACGAATAATATACAGAGTGTTTAGTGCATCTGTTGGCGGAATTAAAATTGTCATTTGAAGGGATCACCTGCTATCTTTCAAGGGCCCTCAACATTTCCCATGAAGCTCTTTTTTAGTTTTTATTTTATAATTAAAAACTTCATATTTAAAAACAAATACGGTGTACTATTAAAGTTTACGAGCACTATGAAAGCCTGTGTGTCAACTGTTTGAGACATAGATAGTATGTCATATTGCGCGATGCGTTACACTGATTGCATTTGGTGCTTTCTATTTACGATCTCTAAAGTTAAAATACAGCACAAATCAAAAAATGGCCGCAAAGGATCCGCTCGTATAAATCTATCTGTGTGTTTTCAACATCATAAAGCTTTTTACAGTTGGCCACCGCCCGGATAGCCACTTGATGCATTGTTGTTTGCAACTTCGTTATTTATAACGGTTATTAACGGTACACCATGAAATAACGTTAAAATATTTATTAGCTCATTTGCCGCAGAACTGTGTGATAATGAAACGTAAACAAATGTACGGTTATTTGGAAAATTGAGTGGAAAATTTTATTCATAATTGCTATCTCATGTTGCTAAATTTAATATGTTTATCTAGGTACAAACAAAACAATTTTCGCTTTTAATTATTGCTTCTATTTTAATGTAATTAGCAATTAAAATATTTTGTGGATGCGGGTGCAAAAATTATTGTATGTATACCTTAGAATAATGTATACTTAGTATTTTAATGATAATATTTTAAGCAGCTAAATATGCTACATTTTCATTTAAGTCCTACTAACTATACAGTAAATAATGTTTTAATAAAATTAAATGTCTTGCACCCTGTGGCATTTTTTTTTATTCCAGAGCAAATAATACTATTGCGATTTTTAAGCGTAGTTATAAATTTTAAATCACTCAAACTTTTATAGCACTTAAATTACAAAACTGTAATAAACCAAAGAACACACAAACTCACATATGATTGCACTGCACACATTTTGTTGTCTCTTTCGAGTCACTGATAGTTGTGATGTCACAATAAAATTGCTTGCCATTTTTATACTAGCGACAGGGCGTTCGAATTTCAAATGTTTGAGTGCTTACTTGCCGCCTTTTTCGTTTTGCTCCGGTTAGTATCTGGTATTACTTGGCCTATGTTATTTACTATTTGACGAAGTAAGACAGACCTCTCTTAACTGGTAATATTATATCACTGCCAGTATCATGAATTTCAAATTCGGAACGATGTTTCAAACACCTCTGATGTTCATTGTACATTGATTGGTGTGTACGATACTTAACTTAAAAGTTTTTACTGAACCTGCAATGTATACGCTCTAAAATAGGGTAACAGAGCAAACGGAAGTATTAGTTTCGTCCGTAGTACGATTTCTTCTTTTTATCTGTTGTCATTTTTCACGTTTTGGCGCGAAAGGTAATTGAATGAACTATTCCGTAGCGTATCGGAATAGTGATGTGTTATCTGATATAAATGGAGCAGATGTGTGGAATACGTAACAGTGAAATATTACGTAGTTTCGTCAAATAGAAAAAAATAACAAATAAGACTTTCTACGGCAAATAAAACTTTTCGCTTCCATCGGTTGTAATTATAATAAAAGACACCCATTACTCTGTGGCTTACGCGCGAACTAATAAGGCTGAAAATTTAATTTCTCTAGTAATTTTAATAAATGTCACCTTTTATATTTGGCATGTCATTATTTAGGAAGTTACTAAGTTGGTTCGTGGGAATAAAATCCACAAAAAAAAACATGAAAACCTTTTTTAACAAATTGCATTGCATTTTTTTATGATTGCAATGTTTAATTGAATAGAATTGTAATGACAACATTAAGTATTAATAGTTAACAAATCACTGAGTTGCTATCCTATCGAGATATCGTTCTATCGAAATGACACGTGACTGAATACGGGTTATAACTGTTTATCATTATGACGACTTCAAAACGTTAGCGACATACCTATTTTGGTTTGTTTTAAAATACATGAGAAGTGTAGCTTAGACATAAACGATATAATTTAGTAACGATATAATTAATAGTAGTAAACGCTGCTTCTGAGCCATGGATCGCGGGTTCGATTCCCGCACAGTACAAATATTTGTGTGCATGAACATGTCTGTTCGTACTTGTCTGGGTGTTTTTCTATCATTATAAGTAGGTATATATTATATTTCTAATTGGCCTAGTGGTTGACTGGTAGAGAATGCTTTTAGCATTAAGTCCGCCATTTGTACCGATTTTGTATGTGCAATAAGGTGTTAATAAATAAATAAATAAATAAAATATATACAATAAAAAAATTAAAAATATATTTATGTATGTTTATCGGTTGTCTAGTAGCCAATACGACAAGCGATCGCAGTTTGGCCATGGAAGAGAGAAGACGCTACTGCCCGTCTTCTTCTGGCAGTACTCCTTCAGTCGCCTCTTGCGACACCATAGGAAGAGAAGGGGCGGCGAATAGTGGCGATATTCTTTTGATGTGCCGGAACTACACAAGCCGTATAATTGTTAGACGGCGTATTTGAATTGCATGACTTTCTATTGATATAACATAGTAGAGACTTAACGCCCCGTTTGGTCTAGTGGTTTAACACCGGGTCAAGATCTCGGGGTCCCAGGTTCGATCCCCGGGTCGGGCAACAAAAAGTTTCGAATTTTCGAACGTTACTCGGGTTTGTGATCACCAACTAGCATTTGGCAAGCGTGGTGATTATGTCAGTTCCCATCATTGCTGTGGTAACTTGAATTCAATGATGGAGGCCTTTGCCCTGCAGTGGGATGATTATAGGCTGTTACTTACTTACATAGTGGAGAATTTGTTGTCACATTAGCAGTGTTACATTCCCAGACAAAGCACTGTTGTTCATTTATTATTTGCTTATCTTACTAACATTATAAACGCGAAACTTTGTGATGATTTAAGGATATTTGTTACTATTTCACGATTTTGATAAAACTTACCTGTATTGTAGCTTAGTTGTTAAAATAACATGGCTACAATTTAACCCAAAATGCCGCGGGAATACGCACTTACTAGTTATAATATCAGTATTATAACTTGAATAATTTTAATTATGTCTCAGGTGAAACTTGCACCCGCATCTCCATGCATACTTGGCGCGAAAAAGCATGGAAGTTCGAGCCCCGTCTGAGACATAATTTTACAAGTTTAATACTGATATTACATAATTGCAATTTAATTGCTAAAATCTAAATATATAAAAATGAAAACTGATTTAATGACTGACTGACTGACTGACTGACTGACATATCAACGCACAGCCCAAACTACTGGGATTTAAAATCTGAAAATTTTTACCGTGCTTCCTTTCATAGTGTAGGTGAGCACTAAGAAAGGAATTTTGGAAATTCCGCCTCTAAGGGGGTAAAAAGGGCCCCATAAGTTTGTATGAAACTCCGTCAGTTTTGAAGCTAAGTCGATGAAAATTGGTATCCAGGTACCTAATTTAAAATTATGAATTACATCTTTCAGGATTTTTAAAAATTTAATCTTTGAGGGGATAAAAAATGGGGGCAAAGTTTGTTCGGTTCCGCGTCATATCCATACTCTTTACATATTTGTACTCTCTGACTTCACTTAGTTTGTTATGACATTAAATGTGTCAATCAGAAAATAAATATCATTCCTTACAAAATTTGTATTGTATTTAATAATATGGTATTATTTTAGAATTTAATAATTGGCGCCGAAATGGGTGAATTTTTCTTAATTAAAACGTACACGAAAATTAATTAAAGGCTGCATTACCAAATTCGGCAGCCAGATACAAACCCTACGAGAAAATTGGAATTTTTTGGA
Organism: Anania crocealis; assembly: GCA_949315895.1. NCBI lineage: Eukaryota > Metazoa > Arthropoda > Insecta > Lepidoptera > Crambidae > Anania > Anania crocealis. The sequence continues at coordinate 13,479,878 of OX438872.1, forward strand.
ATTGGAAAATTTGGAAGAGATACGGACTACAAATAATATTACTGATACCCACAGTTGGAAAATGAGATTGTAGAAAAAGATGACCTTCAGGATATTACAACACAGCTTAAACTAAAACTGCAGAGTTTGAATTCGATAGCACGAAACAATTCCATGTATGCAGAAGGTACTGAGGAGCAAAGGTCGGTCACAAACAAATCTTAGGACATCTAAATTGAACTCGGTACCATTAGACAAGGGCGAATCATTCAAAAACATCATTAAACGGTTGGATACTTACTTAAAACTGAACAGATGTGATGATATCGATACAAGGAAATACACGTTTCAACATCTTTGAGCCCAGAATTACATCAGAAAACGTATTATATTATATTTATGTGCTCCACGGGATCCTTGTGAGTAAGAATTTGAGGAGTTAGATAAAATTCAGTTAGTAAATTATCAACAACTCAAAATTGGACAGATTACTAGAAGATTTAACAATGGTGTTTGACGGAACTCTTGTTTGCATATCAAACTTTAAAGCTCAATTAGTGATGCAAGAAAATGTGACACCAATTTTCATTTAGCCGCGACGTATTCCATACGCCCTAAAGGACAAAGTTGACGAAGAAAATAAGGAGGCTATGTAACGAAAATTTAATAAAACTTGAAAATTCCTATTGGCTGTCTTATCTATATTTAGGTACATATTCAGAAAATAAAATCAGTACTTACTATATCATATGAATGGTTTTATTTAGAACTTAATCATTTTTTAGGGTTGCGTACCCAAAGGGTAAAAACGGGACCTATTACTAACCATCCCATACAACAAACGCGATTTTTTTGTCCTTTTTGTTCGATATTAATAATGGCAACAGGTAGGCACTTGAAATATTCACAAAACACTCAGTTATATTTCTAACTTTAATAATAAAAATACTAAAAATGCAATTTTTTGCCTATTTTTGCTTGATATCAATAAATGGTAACAGGTAGGCACTACATTAACTAAATTAATGTAGGTAGGTACCTACTGTTGTTTACGTAGTCAATGGTACGGAACCCTTCGTGTGCGAGTCCGACTTGCACTTGGCCGATTTTTGTTTATACGGTATATAAAAAAAAATAAACATACAGAGACAAATGTTGGGAAATCGTAAAAAGTGTATGGAATTACACTGATATGACATTATCAACTATATTAAGCAGTACAAAAATACTTCCTAAACTGGACATAGACCCGTATCTCAGGCAGAAAAAGGTAACAGGTGTGTTGCAACAACAACAACTAAGCAGCTGACTGGTGGGTTAAATCAATATAGACTGGTAGACCATTTGACAAGCTTCCATTTAGAAGATAATTTGATAAACTTCAATTTAGTAACGATTTATTTTTTCTAGGACGCACCGCTTTTGAGGGCCTGGCAAAGTTTGTTTAGTGAAACTGCCTATCTAACGCAACCAAATTATCTCTTTATTTAATTTCCTCCATATTTAAAAAATTTTAAAACATGAAAATAAAACGTTGTGAAAAAAAAACACCTCACTTCATAATTCCGTGTTGTTTAACTTAGGAATAGCTACCACCACCCACCCACTAATGACCAAGCAGCAGTAATTAATGATGATTCGCTGACATCATTTGAAGCTGAAGAAATAAATAACAATTTATAGACACAGTGGTCAGTACAGACGAATCCAGTTCTCTATCCTGTCAAGTTTCTGAACACTATTAATCCTGCTGATCACCCTCGATCCATCCATGCCTCGAACCCACATCCCACATGAAAGTTTTGTGAAACTACGTCAGCTTTATGCTATATGTTGTTTAAATTTTGTAATGTTGTTTATAGAGATTTTTTTATAATTTAATATTTGAGGGTGTGTAAAACGGTAGAAAATTGTGTGGTTACCTTAATTACACATCATATTGAGGTACTTGAAACTTTGTCTATCGATCATGAAGGGAGAATGACAATGATGGCCACCCCCGGCACCGCAGGCAAAGGAAGTGGAGAAAAAAGTGGAGGAAATGGGGTTGAGTCATGACGTAAACTTTGTAACAGATCAAATACCACGCGCGCGAAGCCGCGGGCATCAGCTAGTATCTTATAAAGCTTTAGTAATACTTGTAATTGGTATGAAGGTACGTGACTCAGACGATAGGTGGCGCTGTCGGTTGGTTAACATTTCTTTTTTTTGTGCTCCCGGGACCCTATTGCTAGCTAAGACCCCACTGTCCGACCGTCTTAGTCTGTCACCGCTGTATCTCATGTACCATGCCATGATAGTGAGACAGTTGAAATTTTCACTAATGACGTATTTCTGTTGCCGCTTCAAACAAAATAAGTAAATATTTTAGTGTGGCACCGATAAGCAATTTTAAGCAAATATTTTACTTTATTAGTTAGTTTAGTAGATATTGTGTTATAGTTTAGCATTATCTTAAAATATTAACCATGCTGATTTTGGATCTCTGTCTTTCTACTAAAATGCATTTTTTCTTAATTGGCTCCGTAAATGACAGTGATCTGTTTGTGTACCAATTTCAAATATAAATAGATAAAATACAACTAATGTTATTATTTTTGCTCGTTCTTTCTCGATATCGATAGCGGCATGACGCTAAATTAAATTTAGGTACGGTACGGAACCCGTCGTGCGAGTCCGATACGCACTTGACCGGTTTTTTTAAAAGCAAATTATTCGTTCTTATTTTAGGGTTCCGTACCCAAAGGGTAAAAAAAACGGAACCCTATTACTAAGACTTCGCTGTATGTCCGTCTGTCCGTCTGGATGTGACCAAGCTGTATCTCAAGAGCCGCGATAGCTAGACAGTTCAAATTTTCACTAATTATGTATTTCTGTTGCCGCAATAACAACAAATACTAAAATCAAAATAAAATAAATATTAAAGGGGTCTCCCATATAACCTTCCCCTTTTGTTTTGCCATTTTGGTACGGAACCCTTCCTGCGCGAGTCCGACTCGCACTTGGCCGGTTTTTTACTTTTACTTCATTATCACTGCGTACGAATACTTGTGTAAGCATTCTATGAAACTATGTTATTGGCTTAGTTATATACAGGGTGAAATTTTAACCACTTTCCAAAATTTTTACAGGCGTTCGGTATCGTATTTAGAGCCCATTTATCAAGTAAAAAATGTAAATCAAGCTTTCACCCGAAAATATTTTTCCCAATATAGTTTTCAATTTTTACAGTCCTAGGCCTGATAAGGTATAAAGGGAAAATCAAACACGAATGAATAGTATCGTAATAAATGAATGAGATGTGAACCGCGTAAAAAAAGTGTTGCTAGTCGGCCGTATCAAAAAATTTAGATTTTTTGTGGACATTTTCTGAGTGCTTTAACTTGAAATTTTTGTACTGGGCTATACTAAAAGAAAAAATACGTTATTTGTTTTTTGTCTCGTAGATTGATATATTAAAATTTGGAAGGTGGTTAAAATTTCAACCTGTATTGTGTTGAAATTTTAACCACTTTCCAAAATTTTTATAGGCGTTCAGTATCGTTTTTAGAGCCTATTTATTAAGTAAAAATGTAAATCAAGTTGTCACCCGAAAATATTTTTCACGATATAGTTTTCAATTTTTACGCTCCTAGACCTGTTAAGGTATAAAGGGAAATAAAAAACTTATGAATAGTATTGTAATGAATGAATGAGATGCACATCGCATAAAAAAAGTGTTACTAGGATGCCGTATCAAAAATTTTAGATTTTTGGTGGACATTTTCTAAGTGCTTTATCTTGACATTTTTGTACTGGGCTATACCAAAAGAAAAAATACGTCATTTGTTTTTTGCCTCGTAGATTGCTATATTAAAATTTGGAAAGTGGTTAAAATTTCACCCTGTATATTGTGCCATCAAATGTTAACTAAGCATTGAAAATTGTAAAGGAAAATAAAAGATGAAGTCGCGGGCAAGAGATAGTATACTCGTATTAATAGTATCTAACACTGTAAAAGGTTTATATAATGCTTTTCATTTCGTGTTTTATTTACCAAATACTAGATTACCTCATCACCTCATCAGACACATCAACACAATTATGAACTAAAAAGAAAAGCGACTGCTATAACAACTATATAAAAACTGAAAAGAAAAAACAAGCTCTACAATCCCATTATTCAAATCGCAGGTGGGTACGCACACAAACCAAAGAGACTACGGATTTAATTGAGCTAGCCGCTTTGTTGAAGATTGTCCCCGTCTGCGAATTGAATAATGTGCTCGTAGGGCTACTATAAATATAATTAATATTATATTCAATTTACACTAGCAATGTATTTGCATAAAAAACAGTTTTAAGAACATAAATAATAGGGGTTAAAGTATGAAATTGCCGATTATTTTCCCACTTTTTATTTTTTTTATAGCTCTTAAGTATAGTCATATTATTGCGTAATTCTTTTTGTATAGTATCAAAAACTAAATAAAGTAACTTTTGACTAAAAAAAAATGCAATACTAGTGCCTATTACTTCAAAGGAAGTCGTTGAAAAGACCCCTTACAATGTGTCAGCTGACCTACTTGCTTCAATTAAGTATATTTGTATTATATACTTTGATTTTCAGAAATTTAAATACTATAATGCGTAGCTTTATAACCATCTAACTTTCATCTTTAATTGCATCGAAAACGGTTCAGGCGTTTTTAAAAAAACAAAAAAATTGTTAGTATGGAAAAATGACTTTTCTTGATTTTGTCCATACAAAACGGCAATTTCATACTTTAACTCCTAATATTTATATTAAATCACGGAACCCTTCGTGCTCGAGTCCAACTCATTGTTTTAAACTATTAAACCTTATTTTATTTAGGTACACTAAATTAAGCGAAGCGAAGCTAAGCGAGCTCACTTGTCGCATAGCCCAATATCGCAAATGGGAGTCACTAGTGAATTTTTGAGCTATCTAACTGAAAAATGGGTACACTTATCTATCTAGTAGTTCAACGCCGGAAGCGTAGAAAAAGAATTTCATGTGACCTTGTAAAATACATAATGAAATTATAAGGTTGAATTTGGTAGCGTTATTAGTTTTACGCATCAAATAGTTAAAAAAATTATCTAATCTTCGAAGTGCCAAATAAACTTTTTTTTCTATTCTAAGAATAGAATATAAAATAAGTTAGAAAAGAATAGAAATAAATTCTAGTTATCTGGGGTACTGATGAGCATGATCAAGATTTTCAAAATGGGAGTTATTTTGAAAATCTTAAACTCTCTTTTAGAGTCATTGTACGAGTATTTAACCAGTCTCCCTACATATAGGTATACAATGTCTCGCATAGGCTAAAAGGTTTAATAATTATTGCTTCTGTGCTTATCTCGTTGTGTGACCCTAAGAAGCCCGTGGACCGAATGGCTTCGTGCGGCACTGTCATAAGTCAGCCAAGCTGTTCTGGCGTGCCAGCCGCACAGATAAATGGGAAAATTTCTTCTTAATTACATACTTTAAAGCAGCGGAGTTTAGTAAGATATCGAACGTGGATAGATATAAGGTTCCAACGAAATTTTGCTATTTGCACTTCTGCAGAATTCAATTTTGAGACTGACAAAGGTTTTTCTTTTCATGAGATGTTGATTTCGTGTTGTGCCGGCACAAAAAATAATACTTAGTACCACCTTAAAAGTGTCGTAAGAGGCAACTAAAGGAGTACCTACTTTTGGGGTGGTGGGATCTACCTTCTAGTGGTCCACCCTGGGCAACGGCCTCTATGGTTTTCTAACCAATGATGACGGCTAACAGATCCTTCTGCGGTGCCACGGTGGTCGGCTTCGTAAGAGGCTGCCTGGATGTTACCAACCTCCTGCCGGAGTCCAGTGCCGAATAGTTTTTATCTCCGTTTGTTCCGCCGCGCTGGTGTGTGGGAGACAGTGCTACGTTCTGGGTAAGCTCGCTCCATCTTAGGCTTCTTCTTAGCCATACAGTTAAGTATGAGTCTCTTGACTACGAGCAAGAGCACGCCCAATTATAATTAAAAAAAAAACTGTCAGAAAAAGACGGGCTGCAGAATTTTCCCTCGAGCAAAGAAAATAAGTAAACCCAGTTTTATTTTTACTAATAGGTCCTAGGAAGCTCTTTTACATGTCCCAATATTTTATCCTACTGCTTCGGGATAAGTATTGGCTAATACCGAGAAGAAGCAGCACAAAAACAATAAACCGGTCTGAGCTATGACCTTTTATACTACCTATCATTCATTTAACTAATTAGTAGTAGCATAAAGTAACAGCCTATAATCATACTACTGCAGGGAAAAGGCCTCCATCATTGAATTCAAGTTACCACAGCAGTGAAGGGAACTGGCATAATCACCATGCTTGCCAAATGCGGTTTGGTGATCGCAAACACGAGCAACGTTCGAAAATTCGAAACTTTTTGTTGCCCGACCCGGGTATCGAACCTGGGACCCCGAGATCTTGCCCGGTATTTAAACCACTAGACCAACGGGGCGTGTAGTAGCAATATTCAGCGATTTATGTCCATACACAGGTAATTTATGCTCAAAAAAGTGGACTGTGCTAATCTATTAAAAAGGCGAATGCAGTTTCCTATAAACGAATTTCCAACTTTGCGTATCTTAGACCCAAGTTCACCAATTCTTAAACAGCCGGTAAACATTGATTGACAATTAATTTGACACAATTCCCATACAAAATATGTCAAATAATATTTTAAACGCTGTTTAAAACTTAAACGTCTGTTGGTGAACTTGGGCCTAACTAGTTCGAAACCTGAAACGACAAGTTTAGTATTATAGTTATTTGGTGTTGAAATTATGTCACTGTGTCACTCTTTGAAGATGTCGTGTAGTGTACATTAGAATAGAAACTATATTTTAAGCTATTGCATAGCTTCTATCGCGGGCCTTGACCGTGGAGACCGAATCCAGAAATTCCGTAACGAAAATAACCTAACACCCCCCACTCCAACCGGCACAGCGGTCGTTTCTACTGTCCGAAGAAGACGGGCAGCAAGTTCTCCTCTCCAATATTGGCCAAACTGCAATCGCCAAACTGCCTGCCCAGCGTGACGAATATGTTTTTTTTATTATTCAATGGGCTTGCTCTTGACTACTTAACTCTCCGGTTAAGAAGAAGCCTAAGATGGAGCGAGCTTACCCAAAAGCAGCCTATTCACTCTTGCTTTAAAAATTTTAAGGTTATAATTTTTCGGGAAAACTGACGCAGACAGGGCATTCCACTCCTTGACGGTACGCATCACAAAGGAAGAGAAAAAGCGCTTGGCACGCGATCGCGGTTTATCAACCAGGAAGGGATGATAACCTACAGTGCGCATGGATTCCCGAAGATAGAAAGGGGAAGGCGGAATGAGCTCATGCAGCTAAGATTCCACTTTTTGAAGAGGTCTATCTCTAGACTCAAACTATCAGTCTGCTTAAGAAGTTTCTACTGCCCGAAGAAGACGGGCAGCAGCGTCTTCTCTCCATTATTCGCCAAACTGCAATCGCCAAACTGCCTGCCCAGCGTGGCGAATATGGTAAATTCCACTTTTTGAAGAGGTCTATCTCTAGACTCTACCTATCAGTCTGCTAAAGAAGTTTCTACTGCCCGAAGAAGCAGCGTCTTCTCCTCACCATTTGCCAAACTGCAATCGCCAACCTGTCTGCTAAGCGCGACGATTATGCCAAAATTCACTTTTAGGAGATTGCGGTATTATTTAGTAAAGCAAAATTAAAAATTTTAAAAAAATCTGGCAAACTAAGGTAATTTTTTTAAAGAACAGGATACAGGATTGTTGTAATGAAGTTAATGAATATGTTTATTCTTGGACACAACTGCAGGCTTACTCTTGACAAGTTCGAGTTACGATCAAAATCGAATCGACGTCGAGAATCAGTGATTTGGTATTCTGAAAAGTGAACCTAAACCTTTGAGTCGATGGTGATTAAGTTATCAACCGAAAATGTTTAACGGATCGCCATTTTAGATCGATCTTGACTTGATTTTGATTTCGATTCGATTGAGTTAGTTCAGATTTTGGCTAGGTCGAATCGAGATCGAACTTAAATCAAATTCAAGAGTAAGGGGGCTGATGTAACTTCAATAACCACTCGGAAACGGAAGTGGGTACCGTATTATCTAATTCTTTGACCAGAGTGTGCCTTTCGGTTTTTACTTAATGCCACAGTTATAGAGTGAACCGGGCAAAAGTAGACCAATGATGGTTAAACAAAGAAAAAACACGGCTAAAGCCTAGATTGTATGTACTTTCACAATTAAGTCGACGCTTACCAATATACTGGCTGTACAATCAGCTGCAAAAGTATGTTAAACTTTTGACTAATGTTGCCTCTTAATACAACGATATAAGGTTTATAAAACGTAAAAGTGTTTGCCTTAAGCCTTAGGATAATTACGTTCACAGCGCCAAGAGACTCGTGCAGAATGTTATTTGTCGAATATAAAATACTCACGGTTACTTGTGTTTATATTTTCGAATTGTGTCGTTTTATACGGAAACACAGTAGCTATTTTCACCGTTTCGACAACACGTCAAGCCATTATGCCTCGCGTCGTGCAAATGATTTTATCCTACCCACGCGACGGCTCGGCTTGCACTTTATAAGCGCGGTCCGCATTATATAGCTGTCAAGGTACATAATAGTTTGCCTAGCTGTATTAAAGCCCTTCAAGGTACTCAATTTTATATAAATAAATAAATAAATAAATGATAAATAATATTTAATATTTTAATGATAAATTATAATTGAACATTAATGTATATTTTGACATCTTCTGACCATTATCACTTAATTTTTATTTTATTTTCTTGACATTATTGTAAGTACTTGAGCCTTCTTATGAGACCCATTATTGAAATTGTTGCAATTCTCAATGAAAAGATTGAAATCTGTATAACGTTTGGTTACGTTATGCTCGGTCAAGTTATTAGCTCGTAATACCTATTTTCATTATAATAAATATTTATATTAGGGGTTAAAGTATGAAATTGCCGTTATGAATGGACAAAATCGAGAAAAGTCATTTTTCCATACTAACAATTTTTTAGTTTTTTTAAAAACGCCTGAACCGTTTTCAATGTAATTAAAGGTGAAAGTTAGGTGGTTATAAAGCTACGCATTATAGTATTTAAATTTCTGAAAATCAAAGTATATAATACAAATATACTTAATTGAAGCATGAAGGTCAGCTGACACATTGTAAGGGGTCTTTTCAACGACTTCCTTTGAAGTAATAGGCACTAGTATTGCATTTTTTTATTTTAGTCAAAAGTTACTTTATTTAGTTTTTGATACAATACAAAAAGAATTACGCAATAATATGACTATACTTAAGAGCTATAAACAAAATAAAAAGTGGGAAAATAATCGGCAATTTCATACTTTAACCCCTATTATTTATAGTGACGGATTTTGTTAATGTTAATTAGGAATCCTTTTATAGCTTTCTAACGGAATAGTATTTCCCGATTTTTATTTGCTGTCACATTATAGATCTATTCTGTGATACATTCTGTATTTTAAGTAGGTATTTAAAAAGTCACGCTATGCCTTGGCAGTTGCAAATTAATCTGACCTTTGGTATTTTGTTTAATAAATTATCTGAACATGAAAGAAGTGAAAATATCAATTCTAAAAGACCTCTACATTTAAATTGCGTCGCTAATTCGCTATTAATTAACAACTCACCAAAAAGGTGTTCTAATTATTCCAGAAACACCTTCGCCCGTTAACATAATTTGTCACGAAACTCTCATCCCCAGAAACACAAATGTACGAGGTACACTAACTCGGATGCTCCACATTACCCCTACTTCCCTTGCTTAATAACAGCCTTTGTTCTTTGTCATTATCGTCTAGACATTGTCTCTGTAGATTACGATTTAGGGCGATATTCTCATATCGATAGAGAACGGCAAGCTATTGCTAATATTCCAGTAAAATTCTATTTGGTCAGTATCCATCCACGCAGCAAAGATAAAACTGATTAACCTGGTCATTAGGCATGGTTGGTAATTCATTCACAGAACTACAGAAAAGAAGAATAATTTAAAATTACTTAAGTTGTTGGTTAGCTGAAAATAGATATCAGTGTGTTTAATCTTTTAGTTACAGAAGAACACTTTTTAGGAGAATGAGATGAAATCATAAAAACTTTTAATATAGTAATTATATGTTAGTAGTAAATCAAGCCGTTTATTACGCCGCGGCGCTGTACTGTAATCTATGGCACAAATAATTTTATAATACTAGTTTATAGTCTCTCATTAGCAGCCGACATCGATCGCAATTTGGCCACCAATGGTTAAAGAGAAGACGTTGCTGCTTATCTTATTCTGTCTGGCAGAGAACAGTCGGGATCACTGCCACCGAAACACTTCCAAACAAAAATTGTTTGCATTACTACAAAAAACGGACGTTACTTCAAACAAGTGACGACGCGAGCTGAAAATGGTTTTGCTCTTAAGGTGGTCAGGCGCCAAAGACCTCGATCGTATCTATGGTCGCCTATTACGACACTCTTGGACCTTTATCTGTCGTGACACATAGGTGGAAGAAGACGAAGGAGAGGAGGGGGAAGGAAGTACCAATTCAATATTTTTTAATAAATACCCCACGCAAGAGAAAAACTGTCTTGACTTAATAACACACGTATATTTGAAAAGCTTGCTTTATGGGAAAGGTGGTAGAAATTCGTGTCCCTCCAGAATAAGCCCCAGGATAAATGCAGACGAGCGCATTTCCGGTCGCGTGCTACGACTGTGTCTGAGCACGTCGTTCCAGACTCGTTAGATCCGTCTAGATCTATTATATCTTCGTGATACATTAGCCTATTCTTAAATGCGGTCGGGTAATAATATGCCTTCCGTTACTTAATAATATGTACCGTTACGTAATATTTATAGAGGCCTGTACGTCAGAGTACCTATACATTTTTATTGCAAAATGTCAACCGCCTTTATACCTATAAGTGTTTAGCAGATTAGGTTTAGGTTTAAAGACATTTATTCTCAAAAAAGACAATTAGTCACTTACATGAGAACAGCGTTTACGACATATATATTAGTATCGTCCGAGCACACAGATTCCACACAAATAAAATAACAACTATTCATACAACACATTGTAGATTAAAAATACTTTTCGACAATAAATTTAGCCAGTTTTGATTTGTATACGTTATACGAACTTTCACTTTTTATATCTGACGGTAGTTTATTGTAAAGTAGTGCTCCTTCATACGTGAACATTTTTCTACCAAAGTTAGTTCTTACCCTCGGTGTAACTAAGAAACTAGCTCGTCGCGTACTTCGCTTGCATACCTGTTTGTGTTTGGTGAGTGTCAGGTTAGTATGGAGAGAGCTTGTTAATATTTTTCGAACAAGAATGCAAGTGTTGTAAATATATAATTGTTTTAAATTCATTATTCCAGTTTCTGTATATATTCTCTTAGTTGATGTACGGTAACTATAATGAAAGAGAGTTTTTATAATTTTATTTTGTGCTACTTGTAACTCGGCAAGTTTTGTTTTAAATCCACTACCCCAGACCTCGATTAAATAAAGAAGATGTGGTTTTACAAGACAGTTATATATTGTATAGCGTACCTGTCGGGGAATACACCGAACAATATGCTTTAGTGATCCCATGAGTGATAATAATTTAGTTCGAAGGTGTTCGATTTGTGAATTCCATGTCAAGCGGTTGTCCATTCTGAGGCCCAAATATTTTTCACAACGTTTTTCTTGCAAGGATATATTATTGATCTTTAAAGGTGGAAATGATGGTACCGTTTTATTTTTGGCTTTAAAAATTACATAGCTGGTTTTAGATGTGTTTATCGTCAACAGATTATATTGAAACCAAGTAAATAAATTGTTTAAATCCTTCTGAGCTTTCTTAACAATGTCTTGTATATTTGAACCAAAGTAGAATAGACAGGTGTCGTCAGCGTATAATGTTATATCTCCGTGTAGGCCTATTTCATGTATGTTATTGATATAAATCAAGAAGAGTAATGGTCCCAAGACAGACCCTTGCGGGACTCCACAGGTTATTGGCAAGGCGCGACTTTCTATGTTGTTTTCAAATTTGACTACCTGTGATCTACCACTGAGATAAGACTTGAACATTTTTAGTGAATGGCTCTCGACACCTATGCACTCTAGTTTTTTTAATAACAGACTATGGCTCACGGTGTCGAAAGCTTTTTTTAAATCAATGAAAATGCCTAGGGCAATGTTTTTACTGTCGAGATTCATTCTAATTTTTGTAACTAAGTCTATAGTGGATGAAAGAGTGTTACTTTTAGGTCGAAATCCGTACTGGTGATCATATATGAAATTTATAGATTTTAAGTAATTATCCAAACGACTGTATAGAATTTTTTCTAATATTTTTGATACTATCGGTAAAACAGATATCGGCCTATAATTTCCAGGTTCCGTTTTTGAGCCGGCCTTGTATATAGGCATGACCTTTGCCACTTTTAAGGTGTGAGGGAATATTCCATTACTTAACAATTTATTGAAACATTTTGATAAGTTATTTGCAACTAAATGTGATATACATTTGATGGCTTTTGTATTAATACCATCTATACCAGCACTGGCATTTGAGTCTAGGTTTTGAATAATTTTAATAATTTCATCCGCAGTACATGGAGTCAATGTATCGAGTTTTGAATTATATTTTGTTATAGGTAAAGTGTTAGTATAATAATTGTCATGGTACATTTTAGGTATTTCAGCTGCCAACTGTTTGCCTATCGATGAAAAGTATTCATTAAATTCTTCTGAAATTGATTGTATATTAGTTACTTCCCTTGAATTTATGATCAGTTTAGTAGGAGCACAAATCTGCTTCAGTTTATTACTGGCCAAATTATTGACTAAATTCCACATTTTTTGACGTGACAACGTCTTAAATTAGGTTGCGGCTGGGAGTCACTTATGAAAAAGTGTAACGCTCGGTAACGTTACGATGAGTCACCGAACGAGAGAGAGGCCCGCCGAATGCCTTGCGTCTCTCTCCCACTCAACTATGATCGGTCTGCCGCGCGCGCAGCACTAGAGAATTAGGCGCATTGAATCGGCGCATGCTTGTGTCTCTGTCTTTGTCTTTTTAGTAAACAAAATATATTTCTATAGTTAAAATTTGTGCAATTCTTATTTTCATTCAATTCCTTGTTCCTATTGTGCAATTTAATTATATTCATATCAATAAATATTCTACCGAGAAAAAGACGTTGTCACGTAAAATCTTCGCCCGTAAAACCGACTTTACAGGCAACCATTTTTAGGTTTATTGGCACAATTTGTGAATTCTTTAAAATAATACGTATCTTTCGCTTCCTTAATTCGTTTATATACTTGATTTTTAACTGTCTGATACATCTTCTTCATGTCTTCGTTTCCAGGGTTTTTCTTTAGTTCTGACCAAAGTCGATTTCTTTTGTTGATATCTTGAATCAATGTACTATTTATCCAATCTCTTTGAGGAATGTTTAATATTTTCTTTTTTGATATTTTACTATTTTGTATGTCCATTTTTATTCTTTTTTCCAGAGTTATGTAATCGTCATTAAGCTCATTAAATCCAGACTCCTCTACAGTCTTATAAAATTTTTTATAATCTATTGCTTCATATGTATGAATAATCTTCGATAATGGTTTGATCTCTTTTAGTTCCACATATATTTGTCGATGATCAGACATTGCTGATTCAATAAGAGCAACGTGGAAGTTATTATTTCTTAAATTAGTGCAGACCTGATCGAGTATAGATTTTCTTGTTGGTGAATCACGCGTACAATATTTTTTGCTGATTTTGTTAAGTATGAAATTTTTCGATTCAGACATTACTTCTTTGTATGTTCTAGAACATTTATCTTTTACAAGCAAATCAATATTAAAATCACCAAAAATTACTGTTCTAGGTCGTCGGCTTAGTTGTGCGTTATATACGTCAATGAAGTTCTGAAAATTGGTGTCGCCTGGTTTGTATATTATTCCGATTTCTACGGCGTAGTTTTCAAGTTTAATCCAAAGGAAATTGTTTCCATCGGTGTAACGAGACTCGGAAAGACTATGTTTTAAATTATTATGAACGTATGCTGAAACTCCTCCTCCTACCATATCCGTGCGAAAATTAAAGTAATGTGTGTAATTAGGTATCTGCAATTTTGCAGCTTGGGTTTCGTTCTGAATCCATGTTTCTGAGAGTAATATTATGTGCACAGTTTTTGGAATTGCTTTAATAATACACTTTAATTCATCAAATTTTCCCTTTTTACAGATACTGCGGGCATTTAGGTAAAAAAAAGATAGTCTTGACTTGCTGGTGTGAAGTTGTTGATAATCGTCTATCAATTGATAAGTAACTTTCTTTTCAGTTATATCAGAGATAATTGTGTTGTTTGTTATGGTTGGTTTTTTGGCAAAGATTCAATAATACGGGGTACGCCTTGAATATACTTAATTGTGAGGTTATCTTCACCGTTAGCTTTGCGATGGATTAACTCATCTTTTAAGTTTTGCAGGTATTTGTACTGTGCCGGAGTTTGATCTGAAAACAGCTTTTGATTTCCTGTTAGCTTGTTTTTATTACGCAGAAGATGTTTAGCAGTAACATTGGATTCATAACATACCTTTATTCTTCGAGTTTTCTCTGGATTGAATTTTCCAATTCTTATGACTCTTATTGGGTTTGCAACATTTTTGTCTATTGTGGCTGTGATATTAAGTACATCTGACAAATCCTTTGATATTCTTTCTTCAGCGTTTGATGATGTTTGTTCAGGCAGGCCTACTATTATGACATTCTTTTCTCTTTCATTACGTTCTTGAACTTCACGGAACAGTTTTTCACTTAGATCGTTTTGAAAGTCGGTTACAAGTTTTCCAGACAACGACGATTTTTGTGTTAGTTTCGTTTCCTCAAAAGTTGAATGTAGTGAATTCAGCTTATTTTCAAGTGCGGTGACTTTCGCCTTAATATTATTTTGCTCCATCGTAATATCACATGTTGATGATTTTATTTCATTTATTTGAGACTGTACTTCCGTAAGTTGGGTTTTAACTTGAGTAATATTTTCTTGCATTTTATTCATTAAAAGTTCATTGCTGCTTGTATATTTTTCAAGTATGGTAGTCATACGTGTCATTTCAGAACGCATTTCTCTTATTTCACCTGAACAATAACAATCATGGTCAAGTTGATATTTTCTTTTTCTTACAGTAATCATCGAGTCCGTCTCCATACTACTTATACTTGACAAGTCCGGCTGAGACCCACCGCCTGTTGCAGTATTGTTGGGCGACCGTAGTACGCTCATTGTAAATTAGTTTTCAGTGCGAAATTAATTAGGTCTCTTTTGCAAATAGCACTAAATGTGCGAGTGAGGAGAAAAATAGCGACTGTACTCTTTACTCGAGGGGGTGAAGGGTGCCGCTTGGGTCTACGGTGCGTTGTAGGTATAGTCTTGACACTCACATAAATTTATAAATTTTTCACTAGGTAACTTTTATCCTGATTTTAATAAGCACTAATTTCGACTGGCACTAATTCAATATTTTTAAGAAAATTGACAACACGTCTACACTGGTTGACGCTCGCTCGGACGAAAGTACGTAGTAACCTGTTTAACTATGTGCTAAGTATGTAGTAACCTGTTTAAGCCGAATTTCGTTTTGAGTTTAAGAAAAACATATTTTACACTGTATCATTTGACTTGCAATTCATTTACCATTTGGTCACAAATTTATTACCGAAGTTAGTTATGCCGAAACAATTTTTTTTATTCAAATAAAAATTTGTCATCTCAGCATATGCTGTATTGCTGACTTGCTGTAAGTATTGTCATTTATGTGATAGGTGTTATATTATGTATTATATTAATGTGTTCATAATTATTATTTTAAGGGGGTCTGCCTTTTATTGCAGAACTTTTTATGTCATAATTTTAATATGTTTTGGAAAAGCATACTAACAGCGGAAAGCATACTCTTCATTTTGCAGATATTCGCTCGCTCCGCTCTCTCGCCTTCACGCCTTTTTATGGTCACCGTTCTAACCTACCTAAGCAACATTTCAATAGATAGTAGCTATGAAAAAAAGACATACAGAATACCTACATAACAATGTTTTAATTCAATAATTCGTAGTGTACAGCAAGGTGAAATAATCGCAACAACTTTAACGGAGCCAAACACGAAGTAGACTTCGATAAAAACCCTTTTCAATACTCGAAAAACATTTTCAGCAAAAAGGGGAAGCTTCTCTTGACCAACGCGCAAATTTACGATCACTACAAAAACACATATGAAAATAAGTGCCAAAACACGGGAGCCCATACGTAGATCCAAACGTCCAAAGACCTAATGATCCACTAATCAATTTTCATAGTACCCCACCCAATAAAGAGGAAATAAACTATCAAATTAAAAATAATACTTGCATCAAATTCAGCTCCAGGCCCCGATGGCATTCCTTACATAGTGTACAAAAAGTGTCCATCAGTTCGTAAACACTTACTAAACATATTCAATAAGATCTCGTCAAGAAAGCATGTCCCAGTAGCATTCAGAAAAGCAGTTTTTGTCCTTATTCTCAAAGGGCATAAAGTAACTCATCCTAAAGACACCAGACCGATAGCCCTAACCAATATGCCAATAGGTACAATTTCAAAAATCTTTTTCAGTCTATTGCAAACTAAAATGACAAAATTTATGACTAGCAATAGGTAATTCAGGCCCATCACCAGAAAGGCTTCTTGCCTGGTATTTCTGGATGCCTAGAACACAATACTTTATTAGCAGAAAGTCTAAAAGATGCTAGAACACATGAAAGGCAAATAGCGGTCTGCTGGATAGATATAGAGAACGCATTTGGTTCTGTACAGCATTAGCTCATGTTATTTGCCCTGAAATGGTATAACTTCTCTTCTGCAATTATTGACATAATTAACTCCTACTATTCACAATTTAAATTTTTCGTAAACAAGGAATACTCAAAACCACTACAGTACAACGTGGGCCTATTCCAAGGGTGCTGCTTATCTCCAATAGTATTTAACATAGTTATTAATATACTAGTTGATAAATTAATTAGCCATGAAAAGAAATGGGACAACATACCGGTTTAAAATACTCTGAGTCAATATTAGCCTTTGCTGACGACCTTGCAATACTTATCCCAAACAGTGTCAGGAATTAGTAAATGAGGTTGATGTGTTCTGTACGTGGACGTACGGACTGAGGGCAAAACCAAGTAAATGTCATTGTTTAAGTCTGGGTAGAAGAAATACCAAGTATATTTCTTATGATCCGGGACTCTCTGCGGCCAAAGAGTTGCCACTGTTGCAGAAGCAGTGCCTTTTAAAATTCTCGGTAGAAAGATAGACTACAAAGGACGCACACCATCATAAGGGATGGTTGTCGAAAATTTCATGAATGACCTCAACAAGGTACACCAACTGCTAATCAATAATATTAAAAAAGCGTGGATACGACAACTATCTCACATCGCGTCTCACTTGTCCTTTCCTAATAAATGATATCGGTAAAACCCTCTTGGCAAAGCTACATGCTAATGTCATAAAGATATTGAAGTCATGGTTTGGTCTAGCACATTCGGCTGATCCCTCGACTCTATATAAGGATCACAATAGTTTTGGGCTGAAATTAAAGAAACCATCCGAACTCCATAAACATAACGTAGTGATTACTAAGTAATCGTACGTAAAGCATACGTTTTTGTAACTCTGAGACACTGAGCAAGTCTTGCTCAGTGTCTCAGAGTTACAAAAACGTATGCTCTTGAATAGGGGTCACTACCTTGTATCCTAAATCTATGGTCACTACTCACATCGCCATGACAGAGTACGTCAAATAAAACGTGAAGCTATAAGCCTTTCAGTGGCTAGGGAGCATAGATATAGTATATCTAGGGAGGGCCCAAAAAAGATTGACCACAAACAAAAGACAAATTAACTTTATTAAAGAAGGCTGCACTGCAAATTCTAAGAACAAGGCTTACCCAATCCTGGTTAGCACCTGACTGGACTATTTTTTTTTTTTTTTTTTTTTTTTTTTATTTATTAAAAAACCAACAGCTTTACAATTATTACACTGTCAACAAAATACTTATTTAACGTACAGCCAATAACAGGTTTTTCTATATTAACTAATGGTAACACAAGTAAAAACGGCAGTTCATCACCTTTCCCAACTTGAGCTTACAACGAACAACGACAAAAGTTTACCACAGCAATTAAACTTATATTATTTACATTATCTATTAAAATGTAACTATAAAAACAGGCAAGTAAATGTAAAACTTCAGAACTTACTTATTAAGTAATGAAAGAATAAAAGAATAAAAGAATAAAAGTCACAAAATAAAGGTCTGCTGTAACTGTATCAAACAAAATACGATTCATTATGGCACCAAACGACAACGAAGGACTATTTAGCATCACATACCTATGATGTAAATAAAATAAACTAAAATCAACGGACCCCGCGAACTTCGTAACTCCTTAGAATTGATATTGGCGTCTTAATGTCATTAAGTCATCAAATATGGACACATATGAAAAGCACTATAAAATCCCAGAAGATGTGTGTGTTTCATCATCCAGACCGGACATTTTTCTTTTTTCTAGAGCTACAAAACGGATTGGGAAACTAACATACCTAAAGACCACGCAATAAAAGAAAACAACTATTATGATCTCCTAAATGAATTGACGAAAAACGGTTATATAGTTAGTCTACGAGCAAAATCTCTCTATTACCTGTTGAAAGAACTTGGCTTGACCAGAACTGCAGTAAGAACAGTACTAGAGCGAGTGTCTAAAAGTGCATTAGCAGGTTCGTACTAGATTTGGCTGGGCAAGGAGAGAAACACGAGTAGTGAAGGTGAGTGTTGATGTACGTCGGAAAGGGGCCCCATAAACCTACACCCGTGTCACAAGTCCCGGGAACTACTCGGAGTTTCTCTTTCTGCCACACGATGGACCCGGCACACCCACATAACTTATATACTATATCTATGCACCCGCACGGTGAATCCATGGTACGCTAAGAAATTTGTCTCTCTAAGCTCTAAATAATGTTTTTGGCTAATGCGTTTTTTAATAAAATTATGACAAGACTAAGTATGTTATGCTAAACAAAATTCGGGACAACAAAATTCTGCCACATAGAGGGAACCCATTTTTAGTGTATCTTAGTTTATTTTCTTTGTAGAGTGGAATATACTGAATATCGATAATTTCGAACCAAAGAAAGGTTTAATGCTCTAAAGTGTAAACGTTCGAAAGCTCATTCATAATTATGAATGATGTAGCCACGAACGACACTGTTTCAAAAAAAGATTTTCACTGCCTCTTAGGCTCGAATATAAAATTTGTGTCTTCGATTTACTAATTTCGATGACTAATGAAATGAGTATAAAAAATATACAATATGGAAAAGAAGTAAACGTAACGGCTGATTTTTTTCAGTTTGCATGTCGTTTGGTTCCGATCATGTTCCGATTGTGTTTCCGAACGAAAATTTGTCTCTAATGTCATTCTGTCTGTATTGTCTTGTATTTCTGAACGTGGCTTTATTTTGTAGACTGTTACTTACAGTGTCAAGTGAGCGTTTGTTTTGATTTTGTCGTATTTTGTTTAAAATTAAAACAATACTGTAGTTTCTCAGCGCTAAAATATTGATTCCAAAAACGCTTTTATATCATGATATGTGATTCATTGTGTTTTAGATATTTACTTTCTTAGTTTACTAACATAACCTCCAAAAAGAGGTAATAGATAGCAAAAATGTTTTCTATATGCCGCCAAACGCATCCAGCTACTGCTATAGAGCATGCAGTTAGCTGCTGTTTCTTCAACACCAACGATGTGTGCTTGGTCACCGCTGGGGCCAACATCATCAAAGTATTTAGGTTATTTCCAGAGGGTCATACCAAAGAGGTCAATGCCGGTAAGTAATTACTAATGAATGCATACTATTTTTCTAACTTTTTTGCCGACTAGCTGTTTCCCGCGGCTTCGTACTAGTGAAGGAACTATATCGCGTACTTCCAGGGATACAAAGTAGCTTATGAAGTGCTATTCCTGTCTGTAGTCTATCTTGAAGTTAAATTGTATCCGGTCATCGGTAGTAGCGTGTTTGAGTAACAAACATCCATCCAAACTTTCACTGTTATGATATTGGTTAGATTAGTAACGCTTCGAACCCCAAGCGACAGCCGGCTGTTGCGATAACAATTGATTTTAATTGTGTCAGGAATAACCGAGCATCGAAGGGGTAAGAAGACTAGGTTTGCTGTCATCCATCCTTGAATTGTTTTTTATGTTTTAGTCTCAATATCCTATTTTTGTAATTGATTAGATAGGTTTATAAAACTCTAAATTAATCTTATTCTATCTAATTGTTGAATGATAGTTACACCACTATTTCAACTGTTAGAACAATAGCGTAAATTCATCTTAATTCTATATTATATTATGACAGCCGGACAGCCAATTCCACCTAAAATGAAACTGGAATGCCTCGCATCATACACACTATGGGGCAACGTAATGTCTATGGCATCAGTGCGGTGCCCAAGTGCGGGCAGGGATCTTCTGCTCGTATCTTTCAGGGAAGCGAAGCTATCAGTACTGCAGTACGACCCGCAGACCAACAATCTGATTACATTGAGCATGCATTACTTCGAGGAGGATGATATGAAGGTATGAATTTGTGAATGTGAGCATTGTTAGGTCTCAATAATATAGTTTGTTTATTTCAAAGTAGCTCACAAGTTTATTATACATAAATTACAACCAATAATAAATGCTAAGAATATTTTTTTCATTCCTTTGAGTAAGTTTCCAAGTAAAACTAGGCAAAAATATATCTGAAATCTATAAACTGCGCTTGTGTAAATTTGAAAAATACCGATAACTTTTAAATGTCCATAGAATGGCTGGACCACTCATCCACACATCCCGTGGATACGAGTAGATCCAGAATGCCGTTGTGCAGTGATGCTGCTTTATGGGAAGAAGCTAGCTGTGTTGCCTTTTCGGAAAGACATGATGTCCGATGAAGGAGACCCTTTAGAAGCTAAACCACTTGATGATGCAAAGAAAAATGTAAGTGATTTGCTAATAATTATACCTACTTTTAACAGCAAAGTAAAGCTTCATAGTCTTTGAAATTGTAAAAGCTGCTGTTACTAACCATCTATTCTCTCCGTTGTTTTCTTTCACTAGTGGTGACAGAAAAGTTGCCGAAATAGAATAGTTGTAATTTGAATTTAACATTCTTATAAAAAATAAAAAAAAAGATTAATTAAAAAAAGATTTGTAGATACCAGTTTAAAGTTTATGATAGTATAATCATTCTAAAATCCTCTTATATCTTCTGCAGCTCTTAATTACTTTAATAGAATTCTTCCTGCTAGTGCTAATGTTGAATACTACCAATAATTATAGTGGTTGCTTCATAAGTTTTATTAAAGCAGATGATAATTTCATATTCTACTCTTCTTCTTTTCTTTTCTTATTGTATGGCTTTTATTTAAGCCATACTATCCTAGCAGAGTTTTCTAAGTTACCTATTACAGGCCTCTGACGTGGTTTGTTTTTATGACATTCATCTTTTGCCATGAGCCTTCTAAAGCTAAATTTAACTTCCCCACTTCTTCAAGGCCAATTTAGAAAACATAGTTTCTCAATATTATAAATTACTATTTACCTTTCAATAATGTAGTATGTTGCATTAAACCCCGTAAGTGTGAAGTGTTATAGTTTCTCAATTTGACCGAACTGAGAATTTAAATAGGATTTCTTCCATTCTTGGCAGACCTTTCACTACTACACGAACCGAGTTATTGCTGTTGCATCATCATCGTGATCTAAGCCAAGCAACGCCCACAGCTGGACATAGGCCTCCCCTTACGATCTCCACAACAATCGTAGTGGTCCACCCTGGGCAACGGCATCTTTGGTTTTCTAACTAAAGATGATGGCTAACAGATCCCTCTGCGGTGGTAGCCTTCATAAGAGGCTGTCTGGATGCTACCACCCTCCTGCCGGAGTCCAGCGCCAAACAGTTTTTCTGTGTTCCGCTGGTGTGTGAGAGAACCAGTGCCACTTTCTGGGTAACCTCGCTCCACCTTAGGCTTCATCTTAACTATAGAGTTAAGTATGTAGTCAAGAGCAAGCCCATTGATTATAAAAAAATGATCTTTACCAGATCGTCGGTTCACCTGGGGGGCCTACCCACAAATCAGACGGTTGTTGTTACTCAAAACGAAATAAAAGGAGTACCTAAATATTTATCTTCAATAGGCACCCATAATCACCAATTGCCATAGAAATAAATAAATGAAAAGATGTTATTATTTTTGTTTACAGGCACCAACCCAAACAATAGCGCGTGCGCCCACGCTCGCTTCCTACGTTATAGTCCTCAAAGAATTAGATGAGAAAATAGACAATATACTAGACATACAATTCCTTCATGGGTACTACGAGCCGACACTCCTGCTACTGTACGAGCCTGTCAGAACTTTTGCTGGGTAAGTAGCTATCTTGTTAGAAAGTTGTGTTAGTTACACCCCTCAACGGCCGGTCCCAATAATCTATCTATCGCCAGTTTTGACATTTCAGAGATCAGGGATTGGAAAACCTATTCATAAAGATTAACCGTTTTAATCGTTTAACCTCTATTTCTGTTACTAAATGAAACGGTTAACCGAAATCCTGGTACACCCAATCGTATCGGTATTGCTTTATTCGGTTTTATCTGTTATCTGTTAAGGTTAACGCAATCGTTTTGGTATAACCCAAATTTATGGGTAACTAGTTGAAACTGTTAACAGAAATAAAACAATATTTTAGTTGACAATAGAAAGGGACACGATAGCATTCGAAAAAAAAGTGCGCAGGCCGCGGCCCGGTCCCGCTCGGTCTTTCTAACGCATAGTGCCTCCTCGTGTTGCGCTAGGATGTGTTCTGGACTGGGATGTGGACGCGCTCGATGTTGGATTCTTCGTTCCAGCCGTTTCCGTCCAGAGAAACAAAGACAGAAGTTGTTTTCTGTCTCCGATATGCCAAAACTGAAGATAGATAGGTTATTAGGACCGGCGCCGTAAGTCGAGAACAGTTGGACAGATTTTTATGATTTTGGTGTTATTGGATTTGTCTGCTTCAGGAATGGGATAATAAGTATCATAATCGTTGAAATGTTAATGTTAGAAATAAAAACGTATTTCTTCACAAATTTTGCCAACGACGCCCTATTTGATGACAATGAGGTCAAAATCAAATACTCTTTCTGAGGGGATTCGAAGTTCGCGGGGTCCCCTAGTTTTAAATAAAAAATATCAATTTTTTGCTGCGGACGGATCCCGGGTGAATAAACGTTGCACAGCTACGTCCGTGCGCGTCACAGCGTGTTTCAAAATCATTATTTTGTATTTTTTAAGATTAGTTTTATTCATACAATAAATAAAACTGCCAAGATGTTATATATAATGTCTACATAACGTGGGCATTTGTCGACAGTCGTACCGCGGTGCGCAACGACACCTGCGCCATGGCTGGCGTGAGTCTGAACATGAGTGCGAGAGTGCACCCCGTCATCTGGGCCACGGCTGGCCTACCTTTTGACTGTCTGCAGGCCGTGCCGGTGCAAAAGCCTTTGGGTGAGTCAACGAAGTGTCTTTAGTAATTTTATTTGACAAAATAGGTTGAATGTTTAGATAGATTTATGATAATATAAGCTTTCGCCTATAGCCTCAAATACTGGTATTCAGCTCTAGTACACCATGTATTACCCACTATTATATTGATTATTATTTTTTATTTTTCAAATTAATTATGTTTATTTCCTGACAATGTCTAGGCGCTGATTCATTCTAGTGTTGAGTAGGACATACAAGAGGCAGTAAATTTGTCCCGTACATGATATCAGAATGTAAGAGCGGCTCAACATTATAAATTGTACTGCTTCAAATTTTATGTCCCGTCTAAGGCTGACGCCTACTCGCTCACTCTCCGTAATTGTACTTTGCCGTAACAGAGAGAGGAGCGAGGCACACGTTACTACTCTATCCACCTATTACGTGACTGTGTCTCGAGCGAGAGAGAAAATGTTGTCATTGCTAAATATTGTGAATTGTGTGACAACAGCACGTCAACCCGTAAAACATACTTTTTTTATCATTAAATAAATACTTTCTCGAAATAAATTTTGTTTTTTTTTTTTACCTACATAGAAAATATTACTTTGTAATAGCAATTAATACCAAATATTAATATCAGTTTAGTCAGTCAGACTATGATAACATCAAATGTCATATTTTTACAAGTAACTTCAAACGTATCATCGAAACTCCAAGCTTCAGTACGCCTCGTCAGACTTTAATGCGTCAAATGTCATGTGTCTTCTCTTAACCACTCATAACTTCAAACGTATCGCCGAGCGTCAGAATGCCTCGCCTCATTTGAAGTAGGACATTGTACTGACTCAGTACAAAAAAGAGGCTACTCTTACAAACTCATTTTCAAGTCATGTCCTACCCAACACTAATTCATTCCTACTAAAAGTGGCAGAAAGGGAGTTAAATTTGTGTCCTGTCAATTTCTAGGCACTGAATCATTCATAATGAGAGTGACAGAGAGGAATTACCTTTCTTAACAACGCAATGCAATTAAAAGAAAGAGGAAAGAAAGAAATATTTATTTGACACAACAACAACAAACTCATAGCTTAGTGCTGGTTTAAAAAAAAAAGGAAATATCTTTATATATATAATTCTTCTGTGAGTGTGTATGTCACTGAACTTCTCTCAAACGACTGGACCGATTTTGATGAAATTTTTTGTGTGTGTTCAAGGGGATCTGGGAATGGTTTAGATTCACAAACTTCTCTCAAACGACTGGACCGATTTTGATGAAATTTTTTGTGTGTGTTCATGGGGATCTGGGAATGGTTTAGATTCACAATTTTGTCGGGGATAATGTTAGGTGTAGTCCAAACCTAATTTTTTATTTTATTTTTTAGACAAAAATTTTTATTTCTATTTTTTATGATACAACATACAAAAATACATACAATCCTAAGTTTTTACCCTTTTATCACCAACCCCTATTTTTTAATAGTCATTTTAGTAATTTAATCATTTTTCATCCCGCTCGATAATTGATCAATTATCTTCTTTTTTGTAAGGGTAGGGTATGTGTAGGGAAGGGTTTAGGGTAGGGGTGGGGGTAGGGTAGGGGTAGGGTATGTGTAGGGTAGGGTAGGGTAGGTTAGGGGTAGGGTAGGGGTAGGGTAGTAAAATATTAAAATTGTATAAATTATATACAACCCTAAATTTTTACCCTTTTACCACCAACCCCTATTTTTTGTTAGCCATTTTAGTAATTTAATCATTTTTATGGCAAAACAACGTTTGCCGGGTCAGCTAGTCAGTATATAAACTTGAAAAATTTTTTGTCTCAGGCGGGACTTGAACCCGCATCTCCTCGGATGCCGGGCGGCATTTATGCTTGAAAAATTCGCGCCGTGTCGCAGTGTCTCGGTGGCCTAATGGTATGGCACCCGCCTGGCATGCGAGGAGATGCAGGTTCGAGTCGCGCCTGGACAAAAAAATTTTCAAGTTTATATACTGATATTATAAGTGCAATTAAGTTGCTAAAATATCAAATAAAGTAAAAAAGAAATAAGTACCAAAAAGGTTCCCACCCAGGATCAGTCGTGACAGCTAGAGGTTTGTCACAACGCTGATATTTAGCGGGGACCCTATTGAATGTATGAGTGCCTAAAAGTACCTTTAAGATTCACAGGTGTATTTTTCATTCCAGGTGGGTGTCTTATCATGGCAGTGAACTCTTTGATCTATCTCAATCAATCGGTTCCACCGTATGGCGTTTCTCTCAACAGCATCGCTACGCATACTACTAATTTTCCTCTCAGTAAGTACTCTAAAAAATATATTATTATACTTAAAATATTGGCAATTAATAGCCCTGATTGTTGAAATTTGATGTTGTAGCTGAAGATTTTACATCATAAGAAGACCCCGTAAACTTCGTTTTCAACTTTTGTTCAACGTGTTTTCGTAACTCAGAATAATATAATTTGATTTGGACTTCCTAGATATCATTGCCAACAAATTGGCATTTTGAAAAATATGATGTAATAATAATAATATTTTAAGACATGCCTCACTGGGCCACACAGAGCCATCTAGTCCTAAATTAAGCTACTATTAAGTACCCTGTCGTATGGGGTACTAGACAACCGATAAACTTACTTATATACTTTTTTTTGTGAATACATACTTATAATATACATAGAAAACACCCAGACCAGTACAAACAGACATGTTCATGCACACAAATATTTATTTATGTAATACTATTCCTTAATTTCTATTTAAACTTACCAATGGTTTTATAATCACTCTGATATTCGGAACGAAGACAAATACAATAAATCGAAAACCATGAAAACTGGTCGAACAAACCTGACTTTGTTTAAATATTAAGATAGTAAAAAAAACAAAAGGCTAAAAATCATCCTAATTTGAATCCATATATAAAATAGTTTAGTCTATGCCCTAACAACTGATATAGATAAATTATTGTATATGAGAATAGGCTACTTTAATCTTTACTCTTTTTTGAAGTAGGTCTTAAATGATCAATTATTGCCAGATAACACGAAAAAAAATTATATCCCTATGGAATTACTCGTAGTACCTAGAAAACCGGAAAAAATGTTTTAAAAGTCCAAATTTCGTACACCGACGAAAACGCTGTCGGTCATATTGGTCTATAGATTGTCTTTTCTTTGACGACATACGGGTCAAAACAAACGTTTGATAATTAACTAACATTCAGATTTGTATTATTTGGGTTTTCGAATCTAACATC
The DNA here is from genome assembly GCA_949315895.1 of Anania crocealis. NCBI lineage: Eukaryota > Metazoa > Arthropoda > Insecta > Lepidoptera > Crambidae > Anania > Anania crocealis. Next base: position 13,506,827 of record OX438872.1, read on the forward strand.
GACATTTTATTTATTTATTTATTTGTATAAGTACACAAACAGATCACAGTCAATGCTAATACATACTTAAAGTTCTAAGTTACTGACTAGACGGTAATCCAACAATAGTGTACATAACATGATTAAATATGTATTCGAAGCGTAGTGTAACATGAAGTTAAAATGAAACAAAAGAAAAAAAAACAACTTGTTCCCCCCGAAACTTATCAGGCACAATTAGAGGAGGATTGAGAATACTTGGCCTTAATTATATCCGAAATGTTTTTTTTGTAAAGGGAAAACCTGCAAAACACGTCCACATCATTGTTACCAAGGGATTATAATACGAGGTATTGTTCTTATTCACTTGTATTGCAAAGATGCAAGGCAAGCGTGTCCTGTGAGAGGTGTTAATATTAATTGTCGATGGCAAATCCGGGGCATCAATGGAAGAGTGTAATATTTTATGAAGACAGAGTAAATCATATCTCTCTCGACGAGCACTTAATGGAAGTACACCAAATTTTATTAATCTTTCGTTGTAACTCCCAAATGCCCGTCCAAGGTTACATTTACGAGTGAGATATCTTAGGCATCGTTTCTGAATCCCCTCAATACTTTCCATATAAGTCACATAGAATGGAGACCATACAGGACAGCAATATTCTAAAATACTTCTCACTAAGCTATAATATAATGATAGAATGCTGCTTGGCTTTTTAAAATCCCAAGTAGACCTTATCACGAAACCTAATAGCCTTTGGCTTTTCTTTATGATGAGTTCATAACTTACTTAACTTAACTTAACTTTACATCTTAATTAAAAACACGGAATCTCTAAGCAAATTAATTTAAATTTTTATATGGTACTTATGGTAGGCATGCCCTAGTGTTACAACTATTTACGTTCGAGTGTTTAAAAAATTACTACCAAAATGTTAGAGGCTTAAGAACTAAAACGAAAGTATTTTATAGTAATATTTGCTGTAGTAATTATGATGTAATAATTTTGTCTGAAACGTGGTTGAATATATCAGTGTTGAGCAGTGAGCTGTTTGACGATAGGTACAATGTCTATCGTAGAGACAGAGAGACTACTGGGCTTGTAAATAAGAAGGAGGGGGGAGGGGTTCTAATCGCGGTCACTAAAAGGATTCAATCAAAACGTATTTATAATTGGGAAAGTAAATGTGAGGATATTTGGGTTGAAATTGATCTTGGAAGTTTACGTCGATCTTGCGTCGAATAGCTCTATGTGCTACTTATATACCCCCGCCTGTAAATCTGACTACTCTGGAACATTTCATATCTAACTGTAATCTCATCATTGAAAAATGTAACGGTATGGACATGCTTATTGTGGGAGATTTTAATTTGAGTAGAATTGATTGGTGTGTTATCAGCACTGAAAAATGCAATTTGCCAACGACTTGTCAAAGTCTACTGGATTTCATTGAAGTCGGAAACTTCATTCAACTAAATACTATTAAAAATAGCTCGGGTCGCGTGTTGGATCTCGTACTGTCTTCTGTGCCCTCCTTGAATGTTAGCAAATCCATTACCCCCCTAAGTATTATTGATAAATTACATCCTCCGTTGGATATTGACTATAATTTAAAAAAGGAATCAAAATTACCATATTTCACCAATAAAATGAGGCCAAACTTTTATAAAGCAAAATATAATCTTATACGTGAATATTTGAAGGCGCAAAATTGGGATTTGCTTCTTGGTAGCCTTCGAGATGTTAACGACGTGGTTTTCGTATTTTATAACATCCTTCAGAGGGCTATTCAACAACATGTCCCATTATGCAAGCCTAAATCTACTCGTTATCCACCCTGGTTTGATAAGGAATTGATAAGAGTATTAAAGGAAAAAAACAATTTTTGGCGTCGTTTTAAAATATATAAAAACCCAATGGATGAGATACAATTAAAACTTCTAAATAAACGTTGCAGGAGATTGGCTACTACACTTTACAATAATTATATGCTAAGGATAGAGGATAACATTAAGCAGAATCCTAAAATGCTCTGGACGCATGTTAAAAATAAGCGGGGTGGTACCAGTGTTTATCCTCTTTGTATGACAGACGGATTTAATGCAACATCAAATAGCACGGAAATATCAAATTTATTTGCGGACTATTTCTCTTCAGTGTATACATCTGATAGTTGTAGAAACTACGAACTTCCTAAAGGTTTCTTGGAGTATCTCCAAATTAATGGCTTGCAACTTACGGCGCCAGTTATTGACAGAGACACCTTAAAATCTAAACTAAAAGAACTTGATCCCTGGAAAGGTTGTGGTCCTGATGGAATACCTCCTATTTTTATTGTGTCATGCGCATCTGTTCTCTCTCATCCATTATATATTATTTATAACAAATCCCTATCATCTGGTGTTTTTCCTACTGTATGGAAGAATGCTAGAGTGGTCCCTGTTCACAAATCTGGTAAAGATGAACTCATATCGAACTATAGGCCCATCTCAGTTTTAAGCACTTTCGCGAAAGTTTTTGAATCACTGCTCTGTCCGTATATTAAACAACACCTAAGACTCTATCTTGCTGAGGAGCAACACGGTTTTGTCGTGTCAAGATCCACAACCACAAACCTTTTGTCCTTTACCGAGTCTTTAATTCAGGTTATTGATTCAGGAAATCAGTACGACGTGATTTACACAGATTTCTCTAAAGCATTCGACAAAGTCTCTCACAGGATCTTGATAAAGAAACTTTCAGCATACGGTATCCATGGCCCGTTACTTTCTTGGTTCGCTTCCTATTTAAGTGATCGTACTTTTTGTGTTGTAGTCAACGGGTATCAATCCACTAGTCGAGCAATAACGTCAGGTGTTCCTCAAGGCTCGCACATTGGTCCAGTCTTATTCACCCTTTTTATCAACGATGTACCTAACTATCTTCGTTCCTCTGATGTGTATATGTACGCCGATGATTTAAAGTTTGCACGTGTAGTTAGAGATAGAAAGGATGAAAATTGTCTCCAAGCTGATTTGGAAGAACTTGTCAAATGGTGTGACCTTAATGGTATGCACCTAAATGCAAAAAAATGTTACCATGTTAAATTTTCAAGAAAACTACAACGAGTTGATTCCAATTACTATATAAATGGCGAAATGGTTGAAGAGGTAGATACAATTAGAGATTTAGGTGTTCTTTTTGATAAAAAAAGTTACTTTTGTACCCCATATCGATAATGTGGTTAGTAAAGCTTCTAGAACTCTGGGGTTTGTAATTAGAAGTGTCAAAGGCTTTCGTAAGCCTGAAACGAAAATTTTGGTTTATAATAGTTTGGTACGTAGCACCTTGGAATATTGTAGTGTGGTGTGGAGACCGCACTATGCAACACACACCTTGCGTCTAGAACGTGTGCAGAAGCGTTTCTTATGGCATCTCTCTTTTTCTGCCGGTAAGGCTAAAATACTAAAATCTTATAAATATAGGTTGCAGTACTTTAGAATGTATTCTTTGGATATGATTAGAGAACTAAGGGACTTTCTTTTCCTGTATAAGTTGCTGAGAGGTAAAATTGATTGCTCCGAGTTGCTCAGAAGCTTCCGATTTCGCGCACCTTCTAGAATGCCTCGTAAGAGTATTACTCCTTTATGCCCACCTTTGCGACGGACAGTTTTGGGCTCAAATTCCCCTGTACCTAGGTTATGCAGAACCCTTAACTCGTGCAGTGATCTGGTTGATTTGCATCATGACTCATATGGCAGGTACTACAAAGCAGTTGTACAATTCTTGAAATCAAAAAATTGAAAAAAAAAAATTGATCAAATTTAAATCTTCCCACTTTTTGTAGATGGGATTGTTTATGTAATTTTTTTTTTCCCTACTTGATAGTGTTTAAGGTTTAGAAGTTAATAGTCCATGTGGAGCTAACCTATAATTGTCTGTTGCATTTGTTCATTGTTGTGATATTTTTGATGTATAATTATTTTTATGTATTAATGTAAACAGATGTTGGTTGGTCAAAATAAATAAATAAATAAATAAATAATGAGGCCGAAAGGACAATTCCTCATCGAAGATAAGAAGATATTACACAGCATTTATCGACGTTCAGTTTCATATTGTTCGACAGACACCAGTCGGAGATAATACGGAGGTCATTCTGTAAGGCAAGGCATTGCTCTTCATTTATTATATCTGTGAAAATTTTTAGGTCATCAGCATATAGGAGAGATCGGCACGAGAGTCTGTCGATTATGTCATTGATAAAGATGACAAATAATAGAGGCCCAAGGTGAGATCCCTGAGGCACCCCAGAAGAGACTTAAACATGAGATGAAGAGTACCCCTTCACAGTTACAAGCTGACTTCTTTTATTTAGATAGGATTAAGATAGGAAGATAGGTGTAACCAACCTTAGCAAATTCCCGTGGATGCCGTAGAACGAAAGCTTGTGTATTAATAAAATATGATCAACTTTATCGAAGGCTTAGCTGAAATCAATGTAAATTGCATCAGCTTGACCACATGACGCAAATACCTGACATAAATTTGCTTGTATCAATAAAAATGTGAATTATCAATTTCACTCGAATTAAGGGTTATTACCAATATTAAACCTCAATCACAGCACTTTCTCAGTCACTTATTTCAAAAATGTCAATGTCAAAGTATAGGCAACATAACGAAATTTACTCGTAACATCCGCCATGAAGTTTGCTTAAGAGTTCTGTGACGTCATAATTGACGGACAGCGTTTTCAGAGATCCCAATTTAAAAAAAAACTAAAAGACTATTCTAAAATTGAAACTACGAGTATGTACCTATCTTGCACTTTTGTCAGCTGAAATCGGTAACTAATTCTTAAGTTTTTTTCAGAAAATTCAGAAACTACTCGTATATACTCGTATTTATTGCGTCAAATTTGATGTGAGTCAAGTTGCCTATGGCGTTTTTGTTAATACGATCTCTTAAATAAAAATATGGATCGCCTAACTATTTAACATCTAATCCTCACTCCAGGGATCCAGGAAGGCGTCTGCATAACCTTGGACGCGGCGTGCGTCGCCCCCCTAGGGGAGGGCCGCCTAGCGCTCTCCCTCAAGGGGGGGCAGCTGTACGTGCTCACGCTCCTGTCGGACTCCGTGCGCAGCGTGCGCAGCTTCCACCTGGACCGCGCCGCCGCGTCCGTGCTGACCACCTGCGTGAGTAGAGTGTACTGGGGCCAGCTGTACTGTACTGTGCTGTACTGTTACTGTCGGACTCCGTGCGCAGCGTGCGCAGCTTCCACCTGGACCGCGCCGCCGCGTCCGTGCTGACCACCTGCGTGAGTAGAGTGTACTGGGGCCAGCTGTACTGTACTGTGCTGTACTGTTACTGTCGGACTCCGTGCGCAGCGTGCGCAGCTTCCACCTGGACCGCGCCGCCGCGTCCGTGCTGACCACCTGCGTGAGTAGAGTGTACTGGGGCCAGCTGTACTGTACTGTGCTGTACTGTTACTGTCGGACTCCGTGCGCAGCGTGCGCAGCTTCCACCTGGACCGCGCCGCCGCGTCCGTGCTGACCACCTGCGTGAGTAGAGTGTACTGGGGCCAGCTGTACTGTACTGTGCTGTACTGTTACTGTCGGACTCCGTGCGCAGCGTGCGCAGCTTCCACCTGGACCGCGCCGCCGCGTCCGTGCTGACCACCTGCGTGAGTAGAGTGTACTGGGGCCAGCTGTACTGTACTGTGCTGTACTGTTACTGTCGGACTCCGTGCGCAGCGTGCGCAGCTTCCACCTGGACCGCGCCGCCGCGTCCGTGCTGACCACCTGCGTGAGTAGAGTGTACTGGGGCCAGCTGTACTGTACTGTGCTGTACTGTTACTGTCGGACTCCGTGCGCAGCGTGCGCAGCTTCCACCTGGACCGCGCCGCCGCGTCCGTGCTGACCACCTGCGTGAGTAGAGTGTACTGGGGCCAGCTGTACTGTACTGTGCTGTACTGTTACTGTCGGACTCCGTGCGCAGCGTGCGCAGCTTCCACCTGGACCGCGCCGCCGCGTCCGTGCTGACCACCTGCGTGAGTAGAGTGTACTGGGGCCAGCTGTACTGTACTGTGCTGTACTGTTACTGTCGGACTCCGTGCGCAGCGTGCGCAGCTTCCACCTGGACCGCGCCGCCGCGTCCGTGCTGACCACCTGCGTGAGTAGAGTGTACTGGGGCCAGCTGTACTGTACTGTGCTGTACTGTTACTGTCGGACTCCGTGCGCAGCGTGCGCAGCTTCCACCTGGACCGCGCCGCCGCGTCCGTGCTGACCACCTGCGTGAGTAGAGTGTACTGGGGCCAGCTGTACTGTACTGTGCTGTACTGTTACTGTCGGACTCCGTGCGCAGCGTGCGCAGCTTCCACCTGGACCGCGCCGCCGCGTCCGTGCTGACCACCTGCGTGAGTAGAGTGTACTGGGGCCAGCTGTACTGTACTGTGCTGTACTGTTACTGTCGGACTCCGTGCGCAGCGTGCGCAGCTTCCACCTGGACCGCGCCGCCGCGTCCGTGCTGACCACCTGCGTGAGTAGAGTGTACTGGGGCCAGCTGTACTGTACTGTGCTGTACTGTTACTGTAAATAGTTAATAATTTGAAAAAAGTATTCATTATTTCTCCACAGATCTTCTAAACTCTTTATTTAATATTCTTAATATTATTATTTTTTAATTAGATTTATTTTATAATATTCTGTAATATAGTTTATAGTGTAAACTACATGTACGAATATAGATTTTATCTGAATCAAATATTACTGAAGTAACAGCCTATAATCATCCCACTGCAGGGCAAAGGCCTCCGTCATTGAATTCAAGTTACCACAGCAATGGCGTTATCACCACGCTTTCCAAATGCAGGTTCCTGATCACAAACCCGAGCAATGTGCGGAAATTCGAAACTTTTTGTTGTCCGACCCGGGGATCGAATCTGAGAATCCGAGATCTTGGTCCGGTATTTGCCCGGATCACTTTTTAATTTCGTTTAAATTACAATATTCCTATTACTGTTTAACAGAATAAAAAAGTCATCATATTTATCTCTTTCAGATGTGCGTGATAGAAGAGGACTTCCTATTCCTCGGTTCTCGTCTCGGTAACTCGCTCCTACTGAGAGTGACAGAGAGGGAGAATCGAATGCTGTTCTCAGTGGACAAACCTCTGGAAGCTACTGTGGATCTCACTGTCTCGGACGCCGGTAAGAAGTGATCTAATAGAACGATTGTGGCGAAAAAACTATTTGAACAAATAATTGCCCATCTAGTGTGACATGATATTCCGTGACATGGCGGGACCGAAAGATACTCCACGCATAATAATGATAATGATTATGATAGATCTTTATTTGCATAAGAACACGGTATTAATAGATGTTATAAATAATAAAGTGTGCACATACATGTCTTGCAAAATTTTTAGTATGCAGATATTATTAGAAGTTTAAAATTAGATAGATAACATGTCAAAGCAATATGTCATGATAGAATAATTAATAATAATGATCTTACAAATGGCCAATTCAATAATTAATTACTAAAGTCACAATCATATTTTACATTCAAATAATTCTTTTATGTCATAGATCTATTTATTAACAGCATAATTATCTATATCCAAGTAATTATTAATAACGTGTATGTACACAACAATAGATTCACGTCAATGGAAGTGTGTGGTATCTAAAATTCAGGCTAGGCCTAGTTTAGGTACCGACAATATGTATTCTTTAAGTGCAAAATTTTTTACCTTACTTAAATACTTAAGTTCTCAGTTTTAGTGGTCTAACCAATACATTGCAAGTAGTTGCAACGATTTTACGCTGTAATCTAAATCTACCTCCATTTATTTATATTCTTAACTTTCATTGTGTATGCAAAATATTTAATATTGTGTAATTCATTTGTTATCAATAAAGTAGAGTAATAGATATTGTTGTCAATAAGCCACTTACGTAACCTAGTCCGTTTCGAGTCAGAATTCTAATGTCATGAGGAACTTTATTGTATATTCGGCACAAGGATTGATTGATTGAATCAATTTGGTTTCAATATAAAGCGACTTTCTAATATATTTCTATTACCAACTACAACTAATTCAACATATAGGGATCAGAACTTTTAAAGTATTTAAAACTCTTTTATTGTGGTACTCAGAAACAAAAAAGGTACAACAAACACCCATACCCCAGGCTATTAAGACAAATACTTTTCACTACATTGTCCCGTCTAAATTCTATTAAGATTAATATTAAGATAAGATTACTATTAAGATTAGTGTGGTGTAGGCAGATGCCTACACCACACTACACAGTTATGTATCCCGCTTTCGATTATATTGCGTTATATACTAATAATTGCCTCTCCCTCACAGACAGAGAAAAAGAAAAGGACAAAGAACAAACCGCAAGCAAAGAACAGACCCAGAAAGACGATCCCTCGGCCAAGAAGCGACGCCTGGACTCGCTCAGCGACTGCGTGGCCACCAACGTCATAGAGATTAGCGATAAAGATGAGCTGGAGGTCTACGGGTCTGATATAAGGACTTCGACGCAGCTCACCAGCTATGTCTTTGAGGTAAATAAATTCTTATTTTTGGTGTTCAATCATTGAAACAATAATAAAAACTGGCCAAGTGCGAGTCGGACTTGCGCACGAAGGGTTCCGTACCATTGACTAGGTAAACAACATTTGGTACATAAATTTAGTTAATATAGTGCCTACCTGTTACCATTTATTGATATCGAGCAAATTAGGGCAAAAAATTGCGTTTTTTGTATGGGAGACCCCCTTAAATATTTATTTTATTTTATTTTTAGTATTTGTTGTTATTGCGGCAACATAAATACATTAATTGTGAAAAATTCAACTGTATAGGTACTGCGGCTCTTGAGTTACAGCCTGGTGATGGACAGGCGGTCAGATGGTCCCGTTTTTACCGTTTGGGTAGGGAACCCTAAAAACTAGATACATTATCGTTAAAAATTTACCGACAAAAAGTGCACCCGTTTGACCTAAGGGGTGTACTTTTAGTACAACATTAGTTGAATAGTGACATCATGACATAAGTATCCACACTAAGTATACGTATATGGGGGTATATAATGTTAGTTCCATGTTTATGGCTAAACTACTAAGTTGATTTTGGTGAATTAATTATTAATTATTAATCGTATATATAAAATTCTCGTGTCACAATGTTAGTTGCCTTACTCCTCCGAAACGGCTTTACTGATTTTTACCAAATTTTATATGCATATTCAGTAGGTCTGAGAATCGTCTACTATCTATTTTTCATACCCCTAAGTGATAAGGGTTGTTCGCCCTTGACTTTTTTTTTATTTTGGATAAAACCTATTGTTTTTATTTTTCTATAATGTGGCATTAAAATATATACGAGTACATCCCTAAATTTTTACCCTTTTATCACCAACCCCTATTTTTTAATAGCTATTTTAGTAATTTAATATTTTTTATGGCAAAACAACGTTTGCTGGGTAAGCTAGAAAATAATAAAAGTAAAATAAAATTTATGTTTCAATTTTTATTTAATTTTATTATTTTTGCTCGATATCAATAAACGGTAACAGGTAGGCACTACATTAACTGAATTAATGTAGGTACCTACTGCTGTTTATCTAGTCAATGGTACGGAACCTTATGTGCGCGATTCCGACTCGCACTTGGCCGTTTTTTATAGAATTTCGCCGTTTTTCTACTTTCTTTGATTTTGTTTTGTGCATATTTTAGGCATATCAATAGTTTTTAGTGGATATTTCGGCCTTGGTAGTGCATATTTTTCGGCGATCATTTGGATCAGCGGTAGTAAACGCTGCTTCTGAGCCATGGGTCGCGGGTTCGATCCCCGCACAGTACAAATATTTGTGTGCATGAATATGTCTGTTTGTACTGGTCTGGGTGTTTTGTATGTATTATAAGTATGTATTTACAAAAAAAAAGTATATAAGTAAGTTTATTGGTTGTCTAGTACCCCATACGACAGGGTACTTAATAGTACCTTAATTTGGGACTAGATGGCTCTGTGTAGCCCAGTGAGGCATGTCTTAAATATTAATTTAATTTAATTAATTTATATTGGCATGCATATTTTGGCATTTTGATAGTGCATATAATCCGAAGCCTATTCATGAGTCTCCATCGATCGCCTCAGGTGTGCGACTCCCTCCTGAATATCTGCTCGATCGGCGACGTGTCCATGGGCGAGCCCCAACTCCAGGCGGGGGCGGAGGACTCTGAGAGGGAGGGTGTCGCTATAGATCCATTATTGATATGTAGCTTATTGTTTCAACTGAGTTTACATCGATTACCTTAGGTGTATAAACATCTGCCCCATCGGCGGCGTATCGATGGGATAGCCTCCTTCAAGCGTGGAAGACGCGGAACATTTTTTGTGTACTGTTTAAACCGCTTACCCATTAGGAGATAAATGACGCGTGAGTCGTGTCCCAGAAGACGTCGGGCGATTTCACGCGACGTTGCCACACTTCGCCCGACATGTACCGCGACGTCGTACAACTTGTATCTTATCGCTCATTCGAATGAGTAAAGTCACTCTATCAACTCAACTGACGTGGATGACGACGAGATATTGAGCGGTATGTTAGGGTATACGTTCCGCGATGTTTCTGAACACAAATGTCGGTCCACAAAAATGACAATAGTAATTATTTCAAATGTGTCTAGGACACAGGTGTGCGGTTCAAAAACATTATTGGTATACAGTAAACAGTTTATGCTTTCAACTGAATCTGCAACCGTTCCAGGTGTGCGACTCTCTCCTACAAATATTATTATGCCCCATGAGCCCCAACTTTATGCAGGAGTGGAAGACTCAGGCTGCGTTTCCACTGACGCGGAGAGGAGCTCAGCGGTGCACGAATTGACCGATTACAATGCCCTAAATCTCCGCCCTGTTTCGGTGGAAACATTGTGATCGGCCCATACATGCACCGCTAAGCTCCTCTCCGCTCATCTTCGCGTCAGTGGAAACGCAGCCTGAGTCTTCCACTCCTGCATAAAGTTGGGCTCGCCCATGGGGCATAATAATATTTGTAGGAGAGAGTCGCACACCTGGGACGGTCGCAGACTCAGTTGAAAGCATAAACTGTTTACTGTATACCAATAATGTTCGGCCCTCGAGCCATCGTCATGGGTCTCCGTCGATCGCCCCAGGTGTGCGACTCCCTGCTGAACATCTGCCCGATCGGCGACGTGTCGATGGGCGAGCCGCAGCTGCAGGCGGGCGCGGAGGAGGCGGAGGGCGCGCTGGAGCTGGTGGCGTGCAGCGGCCGCGGGAAGAACGGCGCGCTCACCGTGCTGCAGCGGGCGCTGCGCCCGCACCTCGTCACCGCCTTCACGCTGCCCGGTGAGTGGCGCACCCGCCACCCGCACGGACTCCACGCCAAAACTATAGGATATATATGCCTATTGGCGGTGTATCCGAGGGCGATCGACCTCTGATCCGAGCAGGGGTGGACGACGTGGTGGGGGAGGAAAGAACTCACCGTACTGCAGAGGGCTTTACGCCCGCATCTAGTCTCAGCCTTCACGCTGTCTGGTGAGTATTACAGTCTCCAAGCTAAACCTATAGGAAACATATGGGCGAGCCTCAGCTTCAGGTGGGGGTGTCCACTATGAGGTAGCCTGGTCAACCAAAAAGATGTCTGGTTTTGGGCTTATGACTGGACTTGGGACTGTAAATCATGGGCCCGACTTAACCGATTCCATTCCAACCACGTAGGAACTAACTACCACCTCCATAAATGCGGATCGAGGGAGTCAGCACAGAGCTACTACAGAGCACCAGATCAAACTCTTTCCCATTTTACCTAGTGGAATGTCGAAAAGCCCCAAATGCACTTCTTCTGCTACAAGCTGGCTAATAGACTTGGACATTGATGTGTGATCCACGCAGGATTTATACCATGCGAAATGATGATGAGGCGAGGATGGAGGACCCACCGATCGAGCAGGCTCCAAATTCCGCTAATTTACAAATGGCTCAATGGAAATGTGGAATTAGGCCCACGGGCGCAGGAAGAACTGCCTTACGCCCGCATCTAGTCACCGCCTTCACACTGCCCGGTGAGTATACACAGTCTCCATGCTAAACCTATAAGAAACATAAGCCCCGTGGGTAAGCCCTAGCTTCAAACGGGGGCGGAGGACGTGCAGAGGGAAGGTTGAACGGCGCCCTCACCGTGCTGCATCTTGTCACAGCCTTCACGCTGCCCGGTGGGTAACACGCTATAGTTCTTAAAATATAGCTTGATTAGAATGATAGGTCTTAAAGAAAGAGACGACGTAACTTTGTACGAACGTCATACAAGTGATGCATTCGGAAAAATATAATCAAAAAGTATCTTAGCATATTAGCTAAGATTTTTTTATACATTGCATTGGCAACATACAGTACGAGTCTTTATAAAGTGCACATAATAAAATATTAAATTCTATGCTTAATTTTACGAACGGAAACACTAAATATTTGGGCATTAAATTATTTAATTTTTTTAGAAATTTATAATAAAATCAAATAACCGCTGGGGTAAACGAGTTCTTGAGTGGAGACCGCGTCTCAACAAACGTAGTGTAGGACGCCCTCAGGCCAGGTGGAGTTATGATTTGCGCAAGGTGGCTGGCAGGAGCTGGATGCGAGAAGCCGAGGATGGAGAGGCCTATGTCCAGCAGTGGACTGCGATAGGCTGACAATGATGATAAAAAAAAATTTTCCTACAATGACCCCGTTTATACAAATCCTCATACTTTTTTAACTAATTGATTTATACCACTGAAACATGCTTAGTTATGATGGGAAAAGATTAGGCGGCCCTTTAAAATTAAAAGCCATGAACAAACTGCTTTCAATCGACAATCAAAATGTTTTATATACCAACTTTTTTTTACTGACAATGAATTAAATGGTATTTGTACGTACTTGTTCAGGTTGCCTGGATATGTGGACGGTGATAGGCGAGGCGGCGGAGGGCGCGACCCGCGAGGCACACAGAGACATGGAGGGCAGCCACGCCTACCTCATCCTCACGCAGGACGACTCCAGCATGGTGAGATTACTGTTGAACTTTTTTTTATATTCAATGGGCTTGCTCTTGACTACATACTTAACTCTACGGTTAAGTATGTAAGCCTAAGATGGAGCGAGCTTACCCAGAGGCACTGGTTCTCCCACACACCAGCGGAACACAGAACAACTGTTTGGCGCTGTACTCCGGCAGGAGGGGGTAGCATCCAGGCGGCCTCTTACGAAGCCTCCCACACCGCAGAGGGATCTGTTAGCCGTCATCATTGGTTAGAAAACCAAAGATGCCGTAGCCCAGGGTGGACCACTAGGATGTAGATCCCACCACCACTATGGAGGCCTATGCAGACGAACTAAAAGCTTAGGAACATTTTAAATAATTACATCTGTTTTGATTTATATGTGCGATATACAAACAGAGAATCAAAACCACGACACACCCTTACTCCTACCCACACTCACACATATGGTGGCCACGCCTACCTCATCCTCACGCAGGACGACTCCAGCATACTAGTGAGCGGTACACGCAAACACACACACACTCACACACACACACACACAAACTTATATTTGAAGACGTGGCACTCGTAACATTTGATATTTAATTATTTTTTTTAAAACACAACATTAGCCTATTTATTTATTGAAAATACAGTTTGAAATATCATAGATAGGAAAAGGCGTTCATTCTTAACTGATGGTTTAAAACGGCTATTATAACGTTTGTATAGGCTTCACTCAATGAGTGAAGTTCCCATAGGCTCGTTCAATTTAGTAGGAATGGGTTAATAATACAATTTAAACTATATTTCAAGGCATTTTACTTCAAAATCGAGTAAAAGTGTGTAATCAGTGCTTCCTCATACTACTATAAAAGCACTGATCAGTGTTTACGCACACTAAAGGTTAATATTTGTACCAAAACATTTATGAAACTCCGCTGGCATGCAGTGCAAACCTTGATTATATATATTAGTACACTCAATCAAGTCTTTGGTAACTCAATGGTTAAACAGTTTCGTAATCGGATGGATTGTTTCGAGAGTGAGTTCCACCACAAGTTTATCAATGAAATTGTAATTTCACTACCAATATATTTATGAAAACATGTAATCCCAACTAATATTATAAATGGAAAAGTGTGTGTGTCTGTTTGTTTGTCCGTCTTTCACGGCAAAACGGAGCGACGAATTGTCGTGATTTTTTAAGTGGAAATAGCTGAAGAGGTGGAGAGTGACATAGGCTTTTGTCTTGACTTTATTTCTCTTTCTAACCCCCCACTTTCCTATAATGAGGGCGGAAGTTTGTATGGAGCATTCCGCAATTTTAAAGGAAGAAAACTAAAAATTGGTATGCGGACTATTTGAAACTAATAAAACCATGCATCATTTTTTTTTATAAATCTTCCCTAACCCTTCAAAAGAGGATGTGAAATTTTATTGTTACCCCGAATTTAACGCGAGTGAAGCTGCAGGCAAAAGCTAGTAATATTATATCGTAAACTTTGTGAACAGATTCTCCAAACGGGCCAAGAGATAAACGAAGTTGACAACTCCGGCTTCATGGCCGGCTCGCCGACCATATTCGCTGGGAACCTCGGCAACAACAAGTTCATGGTGCAAGTCACCACCACTACTATCAGACTTATCAAAAGTAAGTCCTAACTCCTAATTACTTAAGGTGTGAAAATTAAAATTAATGGTTTGTGTGAGAATTTCGGCAATTTATAAATATTTGTCAACACAGGAGAAATAGCTGGGTTTTATTCCGATAACGAATGTAATCAGCAGAACAGAAGTCTGTTCAGTGTGAGCATTCGTTATAAAATGCCCAACCGCTTCAACGGTGGCTACGGCCGCATCCAAGTATGATCCGGTATACTACGTCATGCTTGCGTTCTTTTTTGTCGCCTGGTTGGTCAGTGTTGCCACCGTCTGATTGAAGATGGCGCCACTGAGTTTCTGACATATTCATAAGTAATGATGTGTCTTATTGAAGACGGTGGGGCAGTGGACTGTAGTAGGTGTAGGTCGCTGGTAGTAGGGGCGGTGGGCCGTTTCCCATCTAAAGGCACTATTTTGAAGTCACTTGTTTATTCTTCTTATTGTTCCTTATTCAGAGGACTGGAGCGAACTGAATTTGCCTAGCCGGGTCGCCGACTTATATTCTATTTTCTAGCGTGGCTCTATTCACTAAATCCCACCGTAGTTTAATCACGAGGTCGGAAATTTGCACACAGCACCAATATTGCCCTCTCCCTCCCTCGTGACGCGCTGTCTACGGCCCGTTCAAACATTATTTTAGGCAAATTCAGTTCTTACAATTTTCCTTAATGCTAACTTATTTACTAATAACAATACATAACTTTTTATTACACAAAAATAGAAATCAATGAAGATATTTACAAAAAACGATACGCGGCTCTCTATATGGTATTGCAGTTTCAACAAATTTTTACGTCGGCTTGATACGCGGCTGTCGCTACGGTATTGCCGAGTTTCTCGTTGTAGCTGCTGTCGTTAACACTTGTGGTTTTAAAATTAAAAATATATTTACTAAACCTGTAACTAACGTCTTGTAAACAACATGATGCAATAAAGAACTTTGAACTTTGGATTATTATACCCTTCAAAGTGTTCAAAACGTCGGGATAAAATACATAGACGCCCAGGCGGATTGGCGGCGAAAGTGTCTCCTTGAGGTTTCGGGTTCGATTCCCGGACGGGTATCCGCTAACAAAAAAGTGTGTTTCTACATTGTCTCTGATGTAGGTTGTTTCTGATTTCCACAAAGCAAGTAATTTAATTAGTCATTTACTTTGGGATCAGAACAATATATATATGTTTTTTATGTTGTTTTTAAATATAATATTCTTAATGAACGTTAGTTAAATCGTAAATATATTTTTCTTTTTATTTGTATTTTTAACAATGATGTATTTTTGTGAAAAAATGTATTTTTAAGAAAAACAAGGAGTGTCAAAATAGTTTGCCAAGTAATTGTGCATCCATTTGACATATAGGTGCATTTTTCGTACAACCTATATCAATCGAATAGTTATAAACATATTATGACATAAAATATAAATACTATTGCATGTCAACATAATTTCGCCGAGTTTTAAAGCTGACTCTGACATAAAATCAACGTCAAACTATCATTCGAAGACAGTTTTAAGTGTCATATTTGTATCGCCCCGTTTGTCTAGTGGTTTAAATACCGGGACAAGATCTCGGGTTCCCAGGTTCGAATCCCGGGTCGGGCAACAAAAAAGTTTTGAATTTTCGAACGTTGCTCGGGTTCGTGATCCCCAACCCGCATTTGGCAAGCGTGGTGATTATGCCAGTACCCCCATCATTGCTGTGGTAACTTGAATTCAATGATGGAGGCCTTTTCCCTGCAGTGGGATAATTAAAGGCTGTTACTTTACTTTACTTTTATTTGTATCGTACTATGTATCTAGTTCTCATTATGTATCGATGATTTATAAGTTGTAAATACTCCCTAAAGCGTCGGAATCACTCGTCTTTGGTTGGTTTAGCTTGTTTTCCATACAATGATACACTCCATGTAGCATTAAACCCACTCTCAATAACGACAGCAATTAAGTAAAAAAAAGTTCCTTTTAAGTTGCCAAAATGAGTGAAAATCGCGTAGCTGTGTACGTTCTTTTGTCGCTTTATTGTTCTAGCCCGTAATAAAATCTACTGTCGGCATCATGTTATAACGTAACAGAATATCTGGGGTACCCTTGAAGAGGAATACCCTCAGAAACCTAGGTTCTGCTACGCTACAAAAGAAAATTTGGAAAGAGGGAAGTTAATGAATAAGAAGAAGTCATCGTTCCTTGACACAAAAACGTCTATTTATATCAAAATTGATGGAACCATAATTTATTTTTTTAAACATTTCAAAATTATAGCTATATTAACATAAGCAGTTATAAAAATTACATAATGAAGGTAAGTTTAATATAAAATTGGCCAAAATACAATATCTCCTAACCGAAATTTAGATGAAATTTACATAATTAAAAAATATATATCATTTGACAAGGTGGTTGCCAGTGGTAACGATGTCTGTCAAAATAACAAGAAAATTTTAATATTAGTGTCAAAATTAGTAAACAAATAAAATTACAAGAAATTATAAGTTATATGATGAAAATAAGAGAATGTATTTAATGAGATGAACCAGAAACAAATGGTAAGGTATTTACATAATATGTTAAAAGGTATCTACATACCACAATGTAAACCAAACTTTCTAAGAAATTCTTTCTTTTGTTTACAAATTGGGATTGCACGTGTTAAGACTGTTGTTGACCATGACTAATAAGTAGGAGTCATGGATTTAATACGTTATTTTTATTTTTCTTATACGAGTAGTATATATTATTATTTTTCTTCGTTCCATTTAACGACAACTCTCTATAACGCCATAAAATGTACAGTCCCTTTAGTGTCGTTATATAGAGTTAACACTGTATTGTAGTTTGACTTCTGTTCTGTACCCAGACGGCGTCCACCTACAGTCGATCCAGTTCGAATGGACGGCTCAGTTCGCGGCCGCCGCCGACCCCTACGTGTGCGTCGTGTCGGCGTGCGGACGCGCCCTCGTGCTCGCTTTGAGGGAATTCCGATCTAAAGACGGCGTGGTGAGTGAGGGATTATAGCTTTTATGATGATAAGGATAAGGTTGGGTATTGGGAATCAAAGTAGAGAGAGTAGAGGTCAGTTTTGAATCTAAAAACCACTGAGAGTTTAGGAATCGGGAATCAAATTAGAGAGACTACAGATCAAATATGAACCTAAAAACTACTTTTTAAGAGGTTTGGAGTAGAGATTCGTGTTAAGAGAGAGTAGAGATAAATTTTAAATTCAAATAGCATTTCACAACTTTGTAAGCGAGCTTGTGCTCGCGCTGAGTGAGTTCCGATCGAAGGACGACGTAATGAGTGAGGGATTGTAGCTTCTATATTGTTGGCGATAAGGTTGGGTATTTTATCAAATTAAAGAGATTAGAGATCAGAATCTAAAAACCAGTTCCATGATTTAAGAGTTTACAGAACAACTTTATGAACGCGGTCGTTTTTGCGCTAAGAGATTTTCGATTGAAGACCGGCGTGGTGAATGGGGGATTATAGCTCTAATGGGTTAAGAGTTAAGATTGAGAATCGGGATTCAAATAAAAGAGAGTAGAATCAATCTTACTTTATGTCTCACTTAAGATAAGTCCTTACCTTGGGTCTTCATCCGTTTGTGTTTTAGCTGCTTTACTTTGTACATAATCCTTGCCAATCGTGACCTGGACTCCCTGACCATATCTGTGTATCCTCTCGTCTGAGAGATGGCAGAATTCCGCCATCAAGCGACGTGCGTATTTCGCGGCAAAACTCGAAGCGTGACAACTGCTATCGCTTTAAATAAAGGCGTGAGTAGATTTACCATAGACTCGGCTTCACAGCACATTTTCCTAGTACAAGCGCCTAGAGAAAAAAAAGCAAAATCGTTCATATAAAAATGTTGCCGTTATGAGCGTGAACTTTGCGAGACAATTGCTGATTTTTGGTATCTTTAGTGTTTTGTAGCAGATTTTTTGATAAATGTTTATGTTTTTTGTTTTATGGATCGCTGTAATCAAACAATACTTTATATTTTATTTTTAATACAAACATTTAAAAAAATTTAGAGGTAAGGATTCTTATATTTGGTGCAGTATATCAGCTTTAATGAAATTTGTAGTTGCAATAAATTTAAGAAAAAAGTGCAAAAACTATTTCAGAATAATAAGTAACGTTAGAAACGTTTTACTTCCCAATAGAAACTGTTTAATTTAGTTTTTATTAACTTAGTTTCAAGGCTGGACCCCTGTCTGTGTGGTCGGCGGAATTCTGCCCCACAGATGTGACGTATCGGGAGAATGATACGTCACAGGTCAGTGGGTATTCGTATGATTTGTTTCTCTCTGTGTAGGCCACGGGCCGCCTGGCGCCCACCAGGGCGGCCGTGCCCCCGCGCCCGGCCCTGGCCCGCGCCGTGCCCTACCGCGACCTCAGCGGGCTCCTAGCGCCGCCCGACCCGCCGCCCGCGCAGGTGTGTATGTAGCCCCCCCCCAGCCCCCCGCCGTGCCCTACCGCGACCTCAGCGGGCTCCTAGCGCCGCCCGACCCGCCGCCCGCGCAGGTGTGTATGTAGCCCCCCCCCAGCCCCCCGCCGTGCCCTACCGCGACCTCAGCGGGCTCCTAGCGCCGCCCGACCCGCCGCCCGCGCAGGTGTGTATGTAGCCCCCCCCCAGCCCCCCGCCGTGCCCTACCGCGACCTCAGCGGGCTCCTAGCGCCGCCCGACCCGCCGCCCGCGCAGGTGTGTATGTAGCCCCCCCCCAGCCCCCCGCCGTGCCCTACCGCGACCTCAGCGGGCTCCTAGCGCCGCCCGACCCGCCGCCCGCGCAGGTGTGTATGTAGCCCCCCCCCAGCCCCCCGCCGTGCCCTACCGCGACCTCAGCGGGCTCCTAGCGCCGCCCGACCCGCCGCCCGCGCAGGTAACTATGCACCTCTAGTACCGCAATGCTTCTAACCTTTTTTTTAGTAAGGAGGCTACTCGACAGCTACCTGAGCTGCAGAAGAGTTACCGTAAGGTTGGCCGGGGAAGAAAGCACGCGAGATACTACGAAGGGTTGCGTGCAGAGGTCAATCGGCGGTCCCCTTCTCTGGAACCTGTTTGTCAACCCGAAAAATGTAATAGCAAAATAGAAAAATGTAATAGCATGATTAGAATAGAACCTTAGAAAATAAGTAAAAAATTGTATGTTAAAAATTTGAATGTAACCGACGCACGATATTGGTTAAAACTATTAAACCCAAAAATTTTTAAATGTTCAGAGACATTTAGAAATAAAATTGTAAACTAAAATTAAGAAAACACCCTAGAATAGAAATAAATTACAAAGACTCCAATCAATGAAATAGGAAATAAAGAAATAGGGTTAAATCATTATCAGATATAAGTTAATAAAGAAAAATTGTAAATAAAGAAAACCCATAAAAGATAAAATCCCTGTATAATAAAAACAAGGGACAAAGCTGAAAAAAAACCTTTTTTTTTAGTTAAGTATGTTATATGTGTTCGAGTAATCGAGTTCTGCAGTGGAGGCCGCGCATAGGCAAACGTAGTGTTGGACGTTCCCTGCTAGATAAAAGTTGCATAAATAATCAAGCACTTTCAGATAAACTTACGAGAGTAACGCAAGACCTATGTCAAATGAATTCTGTTCTTTACAAACTAATTTTAAACCACACCCTGCCAGATTTCAAGTAAATAACTTAAATGAAAAAAACGGCCAAGTGCGAGTCTGACTCGCGCACTAAAGGTTCCATACCATTGACTAGCGGCCGGTCCCAATAGTCTATCTATCTTCAGTTTTGGCTTATCGGAGATAGAAAACATCTTCTGTCTCTGATTTTGCCGTCCAGAGAAACAAAGACAGAGTTGTTTTCTATCTCCGATATGCCAAAACTAAAGATAGATAGGTTATTACGACCGGCCGTTGGTAAACAACAGTAGTAGGTAGGTAGTAAATTAATTCAGTTAATGTAGTGCCTAGCTTTTACCATTTATTAATATCGAGCAAAAATAGGCTAAAATGACGTTTTTTGTATGGGATTTATTTTTAATATTTATTAAATATTTATTTTCCCGGGTTTCGATTCCCGAATCGGTCCATGTAGAAAAATTGAGTTTTTCTACATTTTCTCGGGGCTAGGTGTTTGTGGTACCTTCGTTTTTTCTGATTTCCAAATACGAGTGCTTAAAGCACTCAAATTGGAATCAGAAATGGCTGCGATGTTGTCCACATGTTAATGTTAATTATGTAAATTGATTATGAATACATAGAACGACGCCCCGTTAGCCTAGTAGTTTTAATATCGGGCCAAGATCTCGGGATCCCAGGTTCGATCCCCGGGTCGGGCAACAAATATTTTCGAATTTTCGAACGTTGCTCGGGTTTGTGATCACCAACCCGCATTTGGCAAGCTTGGTAATTGATTATGCCAGTTCCCGTCATTGCAGTGGTAACTTGAATTCAATGATGGAGGCCTTTTCCCTGCAGTGGGATGATTATAGGCTGTTACTTTTTACTTTTACATAGTTTTATATAAAAAATTTGACGCGTGCTAAAAATAAAATTTCGCGATCTAGCATACTGTTGGATATCGGAACGGGGGCACGAGTTAAACGCTTGTTGGTTTGCAACACATTGATTTATTAAAAGCAAAGACGGTAGAGGTTGCAGCCACATACCTATAGATGTTATTGACAACTCTTTTTACGTAACATATACCATAGAACTCATCTAAGTTAGCGTAAATCCTATTAATTTGTAATGTGTTTACCAGGTGAAAGGCGAGTTCCAAGGCAAAGCGCGGCCCAACGTGAAGGCTGAAGGTCTGAAGCCGGGCGCCATATACGAACTGAACGATGATGATGAACTGCTCTACGGCGGAGATCAGACCCCGGCGTCTATGGCCAGCGTAAGTATCTACATGTCCAGCATTAATTGTAGCATTCGTCTGTAATGTTGGGAGAGGGAACACAACGTTCAGATTTATTGTGTGTAATTAATTGCTATGCTCGGCACATCGAGTTACCTTTCAGAATCCTGCGAACGTCCTAATATACTTCTGTGCTTCTGGAAGGAGTCGGGATGGTTAGTCTAACCACCCCAATCCCCCTTACGCATTTTGGGCCAAGTGTTCCTAAATGCGGAAAATAATGGCTATGCTAAGCTTATATACTAATTAGTTTCTAATGCGGGGTGAGGTAATACGTACACTAAACCTCATTATATTTACCAACAACATAATTGCAAAATCTTACAAACATGAAATGAAATGATATATATTTTTAAACTGTTCCTCTTTAAACAAATAACTGCTAGTTCAAATCGAAAATACAAATCCTTGAATAAAAATGTTTCGACTGCCTGAGATCAACAACCTTCCGCTTACTGAGTGACTATTTCGATTCTAACATCCGGAAAAAATATTTAAAAATCGGTTAAAATGAAACAGCTTTATACAAGATAGTTTTTATTTGTCTCAACAAAAGGTTACAAAACGCAATTATATTAGTAAGAAGGCTCGGTTTTTAGAGACAAAAACGAAGAGTCGGTTTTTAGAGAATGTCAAAAATGTTTTTCAATTTAAACCTTGACCATTACATTCACATTAAAAAGAGAATTATCCAATTTGGCGCAGTTTATCAAAAGCTATGCGCATGCATACTTTATGTTGATTTATGATTTTTATTCATATTTATATAAAAAGGTTTTATCACACCCTAGATGTTGTCCCAACTCTATACTTTGATATCAAAATCATATTTACTGATTATCCACAGATAATGTTAGCAGAACAGTCTAAAAACCCCGGCGT